>OV884037.1:6570000-7931250 GCA_930367265.1 Catocala fraxini
AAATTATGTTCAATTATTTAGATGCTTTTCAACGCAATATAATAAAATTTTGACTTCTTTTTATGATCCAAGTAAAAAAAAGACGTAGGCAGCAGATCTAAGTTCACACGGACGAAGACGCAGACAAACGCTAATAAAAAAAATCAACATAAAATATCAGTTTTGCTGCACTACCCTACAGAAATAAAACGGGCACTGCGTCCCACTAACATTCCAATCGTTCGTACAAGTGCTTCTTTCATGGGCTATCGTTAATGTTTACACAGAGGCGGATCAGGGCGTCCCTTTCATCTATATGCTAATGCACAATAACCGTTGCAGCCGCGATGACGCCTCGTACACTATTTACGTACCTATGTACTGGTGTAATCGATTTGGTTCCCTTGTGTTGATTCATTTGTTATTCTGGATTGGAAGTGTCACATTGGAGCTGGTAGCGATAGTACGTCCAAATTGTGTAAAATGTGTTAGATGCATCATAATGATATTTTTATAATTTTTATATTTTAATACTAAGGTATCAAGGCCAGTTATTAATGCATGCAATTGGCTAGGAATAATTACCACCGAAAATATCTAATAATTCGAAAATTGTACCAGCTCGTATTTTAATGTTGATTTATTATCACTCAATATAATAAGTTGTATTTCAATAAAGATCGACTATCGATTCAAAATTCGTACCTATGTATTTATAAGAGTACTCGAGCACTTGCTCGAGTACTCTTATCACTTGTCGACGAGGAGAACCTACTCTTAGGTTGTTACACCAAGATTTGTTCTTGTATTGCTAATACACAATCAATCATCGATTAATGGTCAATATCATTGGAATAAATTTCAGTTAATTGAACAATATTGTTGACTGTAGATTGCGATTGTAAGAGGACCTATTAAAACCTTTTTCCATCATTTTCGTATTCATAAATTCGAAGCTGAAAGCTGGAATTTATTGTACAATAGATTTTTACACTGGAATCACTCGAATATGACAAGCTTCAAAATATCAACATAATGGTAGTTATGATGTTACAAAATAATAATTACTATCACGTAAGTAAATTGTCATAAATTATTGTTTCTATTAGTATTCTGAGTAAGCTTTTATTCATTAGTGTTAACCACATTTCGTAACTGGTAATATACTTCAAAACACCTTTCATCATACCAATATTTAAGGACAGACATACCAAAAAGGATAATTCTAGTGAAAATTAATTACTAGTAAAGCCAAATTCTAACACAAATCAGGCGATATTTACGTAAAATTTGAAAGTATAAAAAACAACTTAAACCGATGCGTTTATTTATTGCTTACTGTAGGCGGACATTTTATAATAAAACCTTGTTTTAGTAAATAGACACATTAAAACGGAATTTACTAATTAAACTTGTTTTATTAGATATTGCTTTTTAGGGTTCTGTAATATTATATTGTTCTTTTTCTGTCTGCCAGTTCAAGTATAATGTTTAATAATTTTTGAATTATTCGTAGGTAATTAGGATAAAAATTCGAATGGTTGATTGTCATTCGAACGCTGGGAAAAAAAGACTGTTGAAAATATAGATATAGTTCTTTTTTATATTCATCTGATCTATTTATGTATACTTTGTCAATAGCAAAATATTTTTTATAGCCAGTTCTATCGTAGTGAAATAACTTGTTGTTTTTAGTTCAATAATATTTATTGAAACTCGTCAGAACTTAAGATAAGAAATATAAGATATATATTTCTTATCTTAAGTTATATATTAATATAAGAGTTATATTTCAAAATATTTGATGAAGGTCGAGAAAAAAAATAATTGACTAAATGTCACAAAATCATATATGGTTGCTTAACGATACAGTTAAGGATCCCTTTAAGTTCAACTTGCATTTAATAAAATTTTTAGAAGTGTAACATCTCGCCCAGGGTCATTAAATCAGCTACTAAAACTGAGAACCCACGCTTACGATATACATAATGCATTTAATTCGTTATTGAGAATATCTATAAAGTATATCTACTAACGTATCTCTTTTTAAAAATGGAATATTCTTTCGACAGTTATCCTCTGAATATTTATAACTTTTTCGCTTCTAGAAACTTTTATATCCACACTAGTATAACATAACTTATAAATGCCAAAAATTCTATGCATTTCTCAACGAAACCCTTAAAAACGCCCAATATGGTGACCGAAGAGGCTTTATCAAATGTGTTACTTCGGGAACTAGCTGAACAATTGACGTTAATCTTCCAAGAGCCATCTAAAATAAACAGTAGGTATTATCTACAAAATCCAATCATACAAATTCTCAATCTAATCTCGAATGAACATTACCTATAACATTATTGCTTAACATAAACACACTAAGGATATATCATAGACAACGGTTTTAGTACTTACGCGGTGCATATTACAGTAGCTGAAGTAAAATGCCTATTTTATCTGTGCTATTTGCTACTAGCGCCACACCCTCGTGGAAATTAAATAATCAGTGCGGCGGGCATGCGTACTAACTTAGTGGAATTATAGTGTATTATTTACTGATGTTAGCTCTCGGCTTCTTACGGTCATTATTATGTACTGAGTGTTGGCCGTGGCTTTGCATGCGTGGCATTACAGAAGTGAATTTGAATATAGTTCGCCATCTTAGTTTGCACTGCTGAAGTGAGAAGTGAGTATGAAGCGAGCATATATTATAAGTTATAACGCTGTGATTTTAGTGATCGACTCGCGACTAGCCAGTATTATGGGTCCTAGTAAAATTGTTTAATAGCTTTAATATCTTCGCGTTCCATGATTTATGTAATTGATAACGTTAATAGAGGTGATCACGCTAGCGTGACGTAGCGTATACCTAGGTATATTATGACGTTTCAGTCAAATTGCACTGGTTGTGTTGGCAAGCAGACAGCTACATGCTATGGCAACATCACGGCGCGAGTCTGCTTGAAATTTAGAGGGATACTCCATCCGATCGGCTTCTGTAGGTTTAAATGTGCCATATTTATTGCTTTTGTATTTTATAACAGAGTCTACGTATTTATCTATTCGTTAATTATTAGGTATTATATCTATTATAAAAAATTACATCAATCGTGTTGTTAATTTCTAAAGACATTTTAAAATGTATAATTTCTTTAAGAATCTCTCTGTCAGTTGCAGATTAATGCCAAACCAATGTTGCAGTTATCAGCCAGTATTGATGAATAAGATAATAAAAATGCTAAACAGAAAGACTGACCAACAACTTCTCCATACATACGTTAAAAGATATTCACAAAGATGAAACAGTTCGGATAATGTGGTCCATTAAAACAACACGCGTCGGCTGGTCCGCTACTGATTTACATCAACACTATCGATAGCTACTAGTTTACGACGCACTCTTAGTAGCCCACTGCAAGCTGTTATATAACGTATTTATTTAGTAGATTAAATACATGCACTTGATTAAGATTATGTTGAAGATTCGAAGTAATCTTGCTACTGGTTCTTTGTACCTATTGAATACAACATTTGACTACCGGAGCACCTACTGGAGCAGCGGTAGTGAATACTACTTTTGGGCATGAAATCTCAGGTCGGCTCAACGAAAAATTATTAGGTATTTTCCGCCAAGAAATTCTCAGTATCAGCCCGAAGTTAGGAAGTTGATGGTGTTATACAACCCCGTGTCTCGGCAAACTCGTAAGCTGTTGGTCCTGCGCTCGATTTCTCTCTGGTCTTGTATCACAGCCGTTCTATCGGATTATAATAACAATAATAATATTCTATCACATACACACAACACCATGTTTTTTTTTTTTTTTTTTTGACCCAGGAAAATCCTTTATGGATACCCCCTCCCCCGGGGGGGAAGGGTGGTTATGTGAGACTCTCCGCCCCTGAAGGGGGTCGGTATACACACTAAAAACCTGGGGTGAGCAGTCCCTACGCCGACGGAGTGGGGCGGGATGGGGTCGCGTTAGCAATCACTATCCCGCCCCGGCGGTTGGCCCGGCTGATGGTGACCGGGCCTCAGCACCTATGGAGGGAAGGCCTTGCTCACCAAGGCCATCCCCCAGACGTGTGGGGCCGTGCAAGCCGGTAGAGAGTCCCCCGACTCTGTACCAGTGACCCCACTATACAGGAGCGAAAAGGCGGGCAAATCGCCTCCTTCTCGCTCCCGTCCGTCTGCGCCGGAGAGGGTCAGCGAGGAGGTTGTTCTCCCTGACCCTCTCCGCGGTCTCCTTCTGCGCCATGACAGCTTCGCAGAAGGAGACCACTGCCTGCCACGACCTCTCGCCGCCGAGCATGGCGTTGATCACGCTCGGCAGGAAGAGATCTCCGCCTAACACTTATAATATCTACTCCGCAAAAACCAGTCTCCGTTAAGATTGGCCACCGTGACCGAAATTTGCTGTGGAGGTTATTTTATATATATATATAAATATACATACCTTATGTTGTATTCACAATAGAGGACATGGAAAATTTGGTGCTCCAATCTATTTTGTTCTTAATAACTTCACGCGTGTTGACAATTTGAAATAATAACTAGAGCAAGTGATGTGGGAAGAGGTTACGTGAAAAAGATAGCCATTACCGAATAATTGCGCTATAAATGATTTGCAAGAAATTTCGTTGAACGCATTTTGTTTTGAGACCAATAGATGAAACGTCTTAATTAGGATGCTTTTGAACTTTTACTTTGCTTACGCAACTAACATAATAATTATCTCCTTGCTTTCTGTTGTCTCCTTGTTGTCTAATAACATTGGCAGTATGCATACAATATAATGCAAAGATACTAGATACTTTTACTAATCTACAATTATTTAATATCCTTATTTTTCATTAATGCTATTAGAGATTAGGTGAATAAGAATAACGCTGCGCATTTTTACGAAATCCGTGCTTCATTTATTGTAGCGTGGCGACGTTTGTTGACGTGCGTCAAAGCATCGGTGCATACAAATTGATTTTGTGTAAGGTGTACGATTACACGGGTTGATTTCTTATTTATCAATATAAAAAATGAAATATACTTTATGTATGTGTTTTCATTGATTCGTAGTCAGAATAAGTAATGTAGTCACTTTCACTTCACTTTAAAGATAATGATAATGTAGATCATCTTTAAAACTGCGTTTTTAGACGGTGACATTATGTCCAGAATTTGAATCCTGGGTCGGGCGGCAACAGGTCAGTGGATTTTTATAGTCAGGAGAATAGTAGCAGTTTGTGGTTAAGAAAATGACAGTGTTTCATCACGTGCTTCAGAAAACACATAAAGCCGTTAGTCCTTTGCCTAATCTCTCTCAGGTTGCATTGATCGCCGGTAGATGACAAGAGTAAGATACTAGGGAGAGCACTTGTGTTCGCGTTCGCAATTGTGACACACAATGTTTCACACTCTATAATATCAGCTAAGCAGATGTCTGTGTTAAGAGTAGCCACTGTGACCATAATTATTTCTTGAGTATATTTTATTATAAACATACACGTATACATTCGTGTATATGTAAATGCAAGCCAGACGTGGGTGTTCTTTGTATCAGATGCTTGATCTGCAAAATAGTTTAGTATGTAGTTCATACTAATAAACATACATACATACATAGATTCACGCCTGTTTCCCAGAGGGGTAGGCAGAGACTACAGATTTCCATTTGCTACGATCCTGACACACTTCTCTGGCTTCATTCACTTTCATCACATTCCTCATACACGCCCGTCGGTTCAAGGTGCTCTTAACCTGGCCTTTGTCCAGAACGCCTCCAACCTGATCGAGAAACGTTCGCCTAGGTCTTCCTCTTACGACTGTTCCATTCACACTAGCCTTATAAACTTTCTTAGTCAGTCTTTCCTCGTCCATTCTTTCTACATGCCCAAACCAGCTTAACATACCCTTTTCTATTCTTGTCACTATATCCACTTTCAAGCCGCATCTCTCTCTAATCACTCTCTATGGTGCGAAAAACATGATTTTATTAGCAATAAAACAATGTGTTACGCAAAAATATATAGAGTGTTTCATGTAACAAATAAATATGTTATTAACAGGAAACTTTCAAAGAAAATCTTGACATAAATATTGCAATAAAATGCCCAAAGTGTGGCTTTTCTGTCACTAGCTCGCACGTCTCTACAATAACAACTGAATGATAAGGCAGATAAGGGTCATCTTCTCTTTTTTCTTCATTATTTTTTTTTTTTGGATAGTTATGTCAAATATTGAAGTCCTACTTGTAATACATATTTGGACATATTATATTTGATATTAGATTCAACAATACAAAACCTTCCTTGAATATGTCCCCATTAAACCAGTTATCTTTGTTAGTGTCGTAAGATTTTTGATTTGAATGACCATTATTTTTTTAATTTAAATTTAAGAAAGTATGCCTTTCCTACTTACTGCCACGAATAAATTGGCGAAATCTGGACATGAAAGTGTATCAAACAAATCGAAAGGCGTATAATATTTTATGGTAATTCAAAGTGTTAACTTGTCCAATCATCTCCCTGTTTCCCTCCAATGATTTATCATTAGGCTGGCTAGAGACGAGGCCTCAAGCCACCGGCCTATCACGAGAGCGTGCTTATCTAAGGCGTTCAAACACGAACCGATGTGCAAGCGGCTTATATTTAAAAAGCAATTTGTTTATAGTGACTTAGTAGACATGATTCATTCAGTGGTTGTAATCGGATGTCAGAAGAAAATGGACTACGACGTTGGTTGATACTGCGATGGATTCTGTGGTCACGGCATCGATTTAAGTTACCCTTCTGGATATTCTCGAAGGAGTATACAGACGTGTGAGGTGAACCAACTGGTTCAGAACCGGCATTAAGTGGGCAATCAGAATTCCCTAAGGACTAAGTCTAGAATATAAAGAAAATATATGAAGTAAGACACCTATACTGGGAATGGGATAGGCCTCTGATGATATGGATGAATGGGATAGTATCCTATGGCTCGACGCCTTTAATGCAGCACAGCCTGTCAGGTGTCGCATACCCAAGTCACCATTACTCCAAACAGGCAAATTATAACCAGGATAATATATAAAGAACATATTACTATACCTGTCAGTAGAGTTACGTCATCACCAAAACATTTAGCATTGGTGTATTGAAAGTGGTCAGTACAAAACCCGAACAGTCGTACACAAAACAGCTGTTACACAAGATTAATTAGTCGTAAGCGGTGCCGTTATCTTCTGTACGGCGACACACGTGACCGGGTTCTTAAACTGTGACCCGCTCGTGTGTGGTCCAATCCTCCAGTCTCTTTACTGATTCCTGATTGTAGTTTAGTGTAGTAGTAGTTGTAAAGGATGAGTGTAGACTGTTTTTGTTTTTTGATTGGCCTGTTGGTGTAGTGGTTTAAGTGTTAGCTCAAGCGCAGTGGCTTGCTGGAATACGTTCCTAGAAATCAACTATGCAATCTTTTATATATTGAACCGATAACACTAATCTTAGTTTGCTAGTTATTTCATTGCGTCGCCATTGCTACTACGCCCAGTGTTGTCGGTTTGATCCTCAAACAGGACAACAATGTGTGTGAACCTGAAATAGTTGTATCGAGTCCAGACTCGATACAACTATTTCAAAAATACCCAGGTATTTTTTGTGTCCGTTGTTTGTAGAGTTCCCCGCGATACAGGATGGAATCCTTATGCGGGAGCTGTCTTTTAAAAGACAGTGACATATTGATAGAATTTCTGTTCATTCTGCACAAGTACTTGTGATGGAAGTAGGTGCAAGTATAGAGTTAAGGGTGGATAGAAATTGCATCCTTAGCGATCGTTAGTCCAGATTTTTCCTTAATAATATTTTTATTGGATATTATTAGCAGCCACTTACCTAAGGCGACAAACATTGCAAATAGTAAGCACAAATTAATGCCACTGAGCTTATAAGCATCGTAGTAAGTATTTGAGTAGTATTGTTATGGTGTCTGCAAGAATAGGTCGACTCGCCCGGCGAAGTACTACCTTGTCACAGAATATCAACGTATATAATTAATAGTATCAATTCATGAGTAATTTATTTATTACCAATATACATTGGCTTGACAACCAGGCCATCAAACACTCATCTCCATAGCAATTATGTATGTAGCTATATTATATGCCTACGCATATAATATAGCTACATACATCATTTAAGTTTATTTTAGGTGTAGACCTGCCGGGTCTAGTGTCTCCGTGAGTGTACCATATCACCCTAGATTAAAACTCTCTAAGGGCCTCGGCATGTAAGCCTCCCAAAGGGCCGGGCATTTTCCGAAGTTACTAGCGAAATACCCGTACAAGATATCCGATCTATCTGTTTCTGTTTGTACGCGCATCATGCAAAAACGACTACACAAAATTGAATGAAGTTTTTACAATTGTTTTGCTAGAATTGAAATTTAAACTTAAAAATTTCACGTGTACATAGTCGCGGGCAAAAGCTAATGTGACGTAAATATAGTTCCTAAATCTTTTTATTTATGTTTGAAGCACCTGCCTTCTGCCTACCCAACAGTCGAGTGCTAACTATATCCTCGTAGTACTGATGCCGTAACGTTACATTAGCTGCGCCTGCGCAATGCACCGGGTCAGTTCATGATCATCGATGTATCATTAACATCTATTACCAAGAAATGAACGGGTAGGTTTATATTTGACTACGAATATGCGCTATGGTTTCTTGTCACTGCTTTGTACATAAGTCTATAGCGCTGATGTCTTAAAAAATAAGTAATTCCTTGCTCACTAAAATAAGTATTGTATCTGGACTCGGGTGTACAAAAGTTGATATAGTAATTAATGAGAGTCTTTCAAAAGAAAATTCAGTAACAATTTGCTTGTACTGGGAAGCTCTTGACCTCACCATTAGTAGCTGCGCAAGGGCTCAAACTTATACCAAAACTTAACGAGACATTTAATAAACAATAATACCTATCATATGATTTCTTACAAGTAACTAAAATATCTCATACACAAAAATCAAAAGCACGCACACAAATACAAAACAGTAACAACACACATCGACAACAAAACAATCGAAACAAAAAACAAATCCAAATGCCCATGTACACGTTCGGTACACCGTCAGCAAACGGTATCGTCGCCCGCGGCCGGCACGACAGCCCGATCTGATCGCGTCCGCCTGTGATTTGCGTTAGAACGACGTTGCATCGATTTGAATTCGTCACGTTCGACGCAATACCGACGCGGTGCAAATTTTCGAGGCGGAGTTATGAACGTTCCGGTGTGAAACCTGTGAACTGTGTGTTGGGGGTTTTATCTACAGCGTGCTCTAGTTTAAGACACTTGGTTAAAGTTATGTGATACAGTGACATACTTTTCATTCTTATATAACTAAGTTACTAATTATTAGTGGATACTTGCCTGATTAAGCTGACCCTTCAGAAAACATGTTATGAGAGTCAAGCCCAAGATATAAAGTTAGAACACAGCGCCTTGTTAATTGCTGCGATCTTCTTTCGGGTGGAAGTGCTTTTCGTAACCAGGCATTAACCCAGTAATAACTGTTTTTGTTGCTAAGTTGCTCCTGGGATATCGCCAATACTAGGACCCTACTTTTATTTAATAAAAGTAGGGTCCCAGGATATAATCATATTTCTATATATCGTATACCGACATTTAAGGTGCTTTTGATGGAACCTTTCTCTAGAATAATTTCGGTCATTTCAGTGGATTTAGTGCATCAATCTGGCATTTGAACAGTCAAATGCCAGATTGATGCACTAAATCCACTGACTTCTACCTAAAGACATATGTGGTGGCTAGAGAACCACGTTCTTGCTTTATGCTTTTTAATTCCTACTATCTTGCGACTTAATCCATATATGTTTTACCACACATCCAATAACCAGATTTACGATCTTTATCCATCACTTAGCTGTTATCCTTGAAACTGTTACTAATTTAAATATTGTATAAGGTATATACACAGTTTAGTTGCAGAAATACAATCCTCAGTATGCATCTGGTATATTCCGAACTGTTCAAGAGAATTTTTATGAAGCCAATATTACTTGAAGCACGTAACAAATAAACTCACAGATATCAAAAATTTTCGCTTCTGTTGTAAATTGATGCACCAATTTTCAGCTGCAGTGTTGTTGCAGTCAAACTTATGCAACCAGCTTGCCTGCCAATGTTTTCTTCAATTTTAAACACGGCGTCGGCTTTGTATTTGGCATGCATTTAAGGACAACAGTTCAAAGAGAGTTAATTAAGCAAAATGGCCCGACAAGTTGAGATAGACGGAAGAGAAACGAAACTCTGACTTTTCGAAGTTATGTTTGAATTAAATAGTTACCCATCGCTCGAACTTAATTATTAAGACAAACATCGTTAGGTAATTTGCATGTCTAATTAACCTAAATCTCTATGATGTTCTCAAATAAGTGCGGAGTTTGCCACTCTGCATATGGCCAGCATAGTATTTTGATTAATTATCCTCGCACTGTGATTTTATGATCTTCTTATTCAAATGTGACATAATTCAGTTCCTGAGCAATGATAAAGATACTTACACCATTATTTAGGCAGGATGGCTACCGAGATGACTCCTAGCTTACTAGTTAAAATACAATGGTATTACGTAATTGTTCATTACACATGAAAAATGAAGTCACAGTCACACTTTTCTATATGCGTATTGTGTCAAAGAGCAGTCAGTTTATTATGCAACAATCACACTAGTATCAGATGACAATATAGCACCTCCTTAAGGACTTAACATTACATTCAAATGCAAGTCCCACAAAAAAACGCTTACAGGCCTCACATTAAGCTGTTTAAGCTTGACGTAAATATTTTACTGGTAACAGTGATTACCAATGTAAAACACTTTTATCCTATAAAAGTAAAAAAGTAAACAACACTTATTTTGCTACGTATTTATTTACCAAATGAAGTCTGCTCAGCTAAATGGATCCCAAATCGTCTTAGGCTTTAGCTGTCTTTGTATATGGAAAGCATTTTAGTGTTCTCGATTTGCGCCATTTTGAAGATATCAGAGGCTATGTCGTGGAATTCATTAGTCTTTTGAGATTAAAAAGATAGACCCGTGTGAATCAGACACCTGTTCTACGAGTTCCGTACTATTTATTTTTTAAATGGTGCATGTACGTTGCAATAATAACGTTTTAACGCTCTCATACATAATGTTTACGCTTTTGATACTTAACGTTTCGACCAGTTTACGACCTATGTAGCTAATTTAAAAATTTCGACTTGTAAAACTATAAAACCGTAGAACGTTTTTGAGCGAAAGCATTTTACCAGATGATAAACTGACAGAATGACAAAAAGAATATTATTTTCTTGAGGTTTTTCAAAATTACTAGCAATTTGGGAAACAAATTACTAGTATTCTTGTTAACCTCTCCAGCTCTGCTAGAACGGTTATGTTAGGAGTGAGTTCCCGTCGTTGGTCCAATATGTGCGAATCCCGCGAGCTCTTGATCACAAGTCCAATGCTTTATCCATTGGGCTACTGCCGATCAAGTCCTGCCTCGTGGATGATTAATTATCCCCACACTATAAAATAGTTTACTATATATTTTTATGACCGACGGAAAGTTATTTCAAGTATGTCATATAGTTACCTCGAGTTTTATGTTCGTATGCTGTTAGTATATTTGTGAAATCGTGTTGAGGCTTTTACGTTTACAGAACTCTAAAAAACAGCTACAGCGCAGGCACTAATTGTTCCCTCCATAATATTGTAATCATTACAGGTGCTATGCTAATTCATTTAATAAAGATTAACCAATGTTTATCAAATGAATTAGCATATCACTAGTTACAAACAAAGTAACAGATGAAATATTATACTTTTTAAGGCACGATTATTTAAATGTACTAATTAAAGAGCAATATTATCTCCGTGACTTGAATTCGTCTTGCACGCAACTCTGACATTTCAAGGTTACGTATTTCATAGGGAAAGGAAATATCTGTAATTATTTCGAAATGTTTTCGAAGGTATCTGAAGCCGATTGATATGCAGATGCCTAGCGTAGTGAAAAAAGTTGAACACTTAAACCCACTTAGACTACGAGAAGACACGTGCAGAGTAGTAGTGGAAGTGTTTGTAATTAAATAATTAAAAAATTAAATTAAAAAATTAAATAATAATAAAGTAAATTTAATATTATGATTAAAAGTTGTTCTTTTTTTAGGTTTGATATCTAAAATATTGACATAGCTTAATTGAAATTTAAAATAGAATATATATACATTAATTCCGCTTTTAATTTTACGAAATAGCTCAGTAGTAAAGATACACCATGTATAAAGTAGGTGGGCGTCAATACTATACGTCTGAAAGAACCGTGGTGGATGCACAAATATCGAACTTTGTAACTATATATTATCATCTTCTTGTGTCTATGTTGTGGTGCAAATTGAGAGAGGCCTATGTCCAGTAGTGGACTGTAACAAGCTGATTGATTTGATTTGATTTTGTGTTTATAAAGATACAATATCAAATCAAATCAATCAACGTGTTATATCTAATTGATTTGCATTCGAGATAATTGCTTTATTTTAATAATGTAGGTATAACTTTTTAATTCACATAGGTATCATATATGTGTATTAAAAGTTCACATGTATGGCGACAGCCAACTAAAAGTTTCTTGGACTGCCATGCAGAGGTTTCGAGAGATCGATCTCAAGGACGCACTGATTGAAAGTAGTTAATTAACGGTCGTTTTAACGACGAAGAAAATCATCCTGAAGAAGCCTGCATATCTGAGAGTTCTGAATAATGTTTTCGAAGATATATGTATGTGATCTGCCTACACGCACTGGGCCAGCTTGGTAGACGTTAGCCTAACTCTTCTTATAGATAGAAAAGGCCCGTTTTCAGCAGTGGGGTTAGTTTATGTACAAGGCTAATATTATTATATATTAATGATAGAAGAGTCAAATCAAAATAATTTATTTATGTGGGTAACACTCGAAAAGTTAAAGTTTAGTGGTTAGTGTTTTTACCTATGTTATTGTTCTCATATTAAGGTTAGTTGATAGATTCCGGAAATTAAGCAATGAGAAATGTAGGTACTTTTTACGAGAACTATATACCAATTCCAACTCTATTTCCGAACAACCTTGCATAACATCAGGAAATTGACACTAAAAATAAAGTATACAATCGTGATAATAACAAGAATAACAAAAAAATATCGGCAAATAACCGATCCTGATCAGACAACAATGGTGGCCGGCAGCCATTAGCTTACGTAACGCATATTAAGTGGCTTTCATCTCACCGACTATTGTGCACTGTGACCGTCCTGGACTTCCGTATGCCTTGTAAGATACACACCACAAAGAGAAACGGGATAACTGAGAAAACGTTGAATAAAGTTTCTATGTTTATTTCAGTCTAATGCTTTATCTTTAGCTTTAGAAAAATACTTCAATACTAAGAATAATACCTGTGTCTCGGTAGACTTTACTAATATGCAAACAACGGAACAACTAATTGATCGCACACATTTCTGTCCCGTGTAAGGACTGAACTCACAACATTTGGCGCGGTGACAGTAGCGAAGCATCCACTTAAACCTCTGCGCCATTCGTACAGTCAATTCTATATATTATTCTATATATATTTATATAATATAAAACTAATGTTTGAATGTAACGTCTGATCTCCTTAAAGGTGCGTCACGCTACGTTGTCCTAAATTTTCACGATAATTTAGAAGATGTATTAACTGTAATCTTTTGTATGTTGGAGGTACTTCTTCGTACAAGCTAAAGGTAGGATACACCGAAACCCCTTTTGCTACTTTCTCCGGTATCAAATAAGGCTTTCGGTATTTCCTACCTTTAAAATACGCTCCAAAAGTTACAAAGCGCCATTTTACGCTCAAATAAGCGAATTTTATATAAAAAGAAGCTTATAACGCATTAGCGTATTAACTCGATATTACTTCAGGTATTTAAAAACAGCTTTGTTTTAACACGAACATAAATAAACATAATTTTGCATTTCAAATATTATTTACTAATTTAATTGATTTTTGAAATTGATAATTGATTCAATACCTTGTACAGAACTTGCAGCCAAAGCTTCGGTATTGCAAACCTAAGCTGATCCTATCATAAAAATGTATCTCCAAAAATAAAACAGCCATATAAATAAAATAACGGCTGGTATCCCCAATAAAACGGGAAGTAAAACACTTTACGTCAATCTCTAGATCCCTTACGCAGTACCGGTAACCCATAGGGCGGTAACGCAGAGAAATAACCGCTAAAATTTACTGAGTGCTAATGCGGTTTTGCCAATTACTTTAAGGAGGTGGAAATAGAATCGGTGTTGTTGGAAATTTGAGATACTTCTGATATCTAATTTGAAACTTCAGAATTTATTGAAGCTTAATAAACGGTTTTATGGCGTGGTTTGAATGGATTTGGGTAATTTAAAAGTAGTTGTTCTCAATAGTTTTGTGTTCATATTTGTTAAGAACAATATCAGAGCAATATCGAAATTTTCTTGTTTTTAAGTTTAGTATAGAGTGAAGTTCTTTTAAGTAAGGGCTTATTGTTTAGGAGTATAAAATCTAACTTACCCTGGACCTTTTTGCATGTTAAACCCAGTTTTACATGACAATAAGATATTGATGACTGAAAAATCTGTTTATCATCTCACGTTTATATGCCCGAAACTTCAGGAACCAGCTATGTCTTCAGATCATATGTAATAAATAGCGAGGCTATTGCCATTTATTTGGCATATTGCCAGATTCATTGATGCTACTGAAAAATTTCTAAATCGATCCGAAAACCGAACATGAGACCTGACGATCGCACACAAACTTATGCAGCGGGACTACCCATGTCTAATTTTGAGAAGATAATTATTATAGACACCATAGTTACATTTCCACAGATCTCTATTATTATATTATAGAGCTGTTAACTTTTTTACAAGCTGCACAAATAAAATAAAATTTGAAATCTTTTGAGCCTTTTATATGCAAAAGATATCCGTGACAGTTAATCGTCCGTTTGCAATTAAAAACCCGCATCGAAACATTTAACACCTAAATCGCAATACAATTCACTGGAAAAATATTCACAGCAGCATTTCGGTACAAAATTGCCAACATTTTTCCCTGCTCATCAATTAAAAACGTGAGTTTATTCAACCCGTTCAGAGCAACGAGGTGTTAAAACAACTCAAATACAAAATAAACTGCGTCCATTGCTCGTTTACGTTCTACAAAAGGATTCCCATTGATACCTCAATGCATCCATGGATGTTGATAAAAATAATAAATTGAGGAGTTTGTTTTGGCTCCAGTTGTTTAAATTAATGATGATGATTGTTTGTTATGCGACTAACGAAGGATTTAGAGAATAGGAAAATAGAAAACAATCTATTACAGAACTGAATAAAGGAAATTGATTTGGTTCATTAGTATTAATTAAAAGCGTTCGGGAGAGCAGACATGTTAAGCCGCTGATACCGGCTATTTCAATTTGTCAATAAGGCATGTCAGCAAGGCATCGAAGTCAGTACATCCGGGCATATTATAGATTAGAATTGTAGTTCAATCGGTGGTATGTCATTATTATAGGCTATATTTCTCAAGCACAGTGTAATTGTGTATAAGTTAAAGTATTTTAAGAATCAGTTTCGCAGTTCTTGACATTACGACCTAGAAGCAAAGTTGACATCTTTTGAATATGATTTGTACTTAAGTGAATCCTAATCCTAACTAATATTATAAATGCGAATGTGAGTTTGTTTATTTGGTATGCTTTCACGCCTTATCTATTCGAATAATCATCATGAAATTTTACATACACGATGTCAGGGGAACAAAAAGGGACATAGGGTACTTTCATCCAGAGAAAAGAACTGTTACTAATCTAACAAAATGTAGTTAAAACAAGAAAAATAATATCATCCTTATTAATAAACTGTACAATTGCTGGGCACCAGCCTCTTCCCAGTATGAAAATAAAAAAGTTTGTTTAATACCGAGTGTTGATTAAAAGACTGCACAAATCTTCAAGAATATTATGGACAACTCAGAAACAGTTAAATTGATAATTAACAAAGTATTTAAAAGACATATACCTCTTAAGACATCTGCAAAACAGTCTGACAATGTCCCTTCTATTATAATAAAGCTTCTAAAACTACTAAGTAAAATCTTAAAACTCGTACATATCGCGTTTTGCCATTGCGTGCATGCTCCCGTTCTGTTACAAATTCAATCCTAAATAGGTTCTGGCTTGTTATTATGTTATTAACATTAGAAATTACGACATCTCATTGTACTGTAATCGGTACAGATACTGCCTTTGTGTGCTTACATGGCCTGTTACTTCAACTGGTTAAATTATTGCTGTGCTTTTACAAATGGACACTGCAACGACTACATAATCTCATGTTGTACTGTGTAATAGACGAAAAATATACTGTATCAGGCCCTGCTATAATTATATGTAAAGTGAATGTAAGGAATTCTTTATCTAACTCCTTGTATATCATTCAAATTGAATTCGTAGCCAGTTTTAGGGCAATGTAACTTTTCCCCGGACTTCACGAGCGTCAAAACTGCTAAGTTTCTATGGTCACCAATACCGAACATGGGTACATAGATGTTATACAGATGGAAGTGAGGTTGAAATTAGTCCCAACACGTAAAGTGACTAGAAGAAGTAAGTTCGTATGTCGGCAGTTAAGAGACCACTAAGGACTTAGAACTTCTGCGTAAAGATGTGCGAGACAAATATCTGGTATTGCAGATGATTATGAACTACGGTAACCGATCACCATCAGGCCAATCGTAAGCTGCTTTAAATTCTTAACATAAAAACATATTTAATACATTTTATGAATTGCAGGAGTATTTGTAGTTTGTTTGTTACGTTTTCACGACTTGACTACTCGACCGATCATCATGAAATTTCGCACACACGTTGTCAGGGTAACAGAAACGGAATAGGGTACGTTTCATTTAGAAAAAAGTACTGTTTCTAACCTAACCTACATTTATGCGAGCGAAGCCGCAAGCAAAATTTAGTATAATATACAAAGTGGTGCAAATGTTATCAGATTAATTGATACCACATATACTACATGGTATTCTTTGACTAGTACAAATTATGAACTAAATGTATTCAGTAGTTTAGCCACAGAACATTTTTTTTTGTTTCCATAATTTAGAAATTTTAGAACATAATGTAATGCAGAGATAACTGTACTTAGGTGTCAAAGAACTTAAGCAGCGATATGAAAAAACCGTCGTATTGTATCGGGTCCGCGAATTTCCGGATCCTAGCCAGTTAACAAAGACGATTTCTCGGAACCTATGACTGTTAACGAGCTCGCTACAGCTAATTTTATTTTATTTATTTGTTAAATAAAATCCTTAATTTCTGCGATAATAGGTTTCTTGTTTATGATAACCGTCTCGTATCAACCAGCTTAAACTAGTATATCATTTAATGTGATAACATTTGCGCCACCTTGTATAAAGCACGGCACGTGTTAGCTTCGTCGTCCCGTTTATCATATTCTATACAATCGAAGCGTGTTAGAGACTACTACACACAAGATACAATCATGACACTTATATTATCGAACGGTGCTTCTTGTGCTCTCTAACAGAAGTGCGTAGTATGACATTCCCTGTATACAACGCTTTTATTGACATACACCAACAATAAAATGACGGTTTTTTATAAGATGATTCTCGCATTACGCGTCTCGCCTGTGTAGCGGAGAACTTTACAATCATTCAAAGTTACGGACACAAAGAATACCCAAACTCGGAGCAACCATTTGTGAATCACACAATATTTTGACGCATGTGGGGATGGAACCCACAGTATTTGGCGCAGTGGCAGCGGCGAAGTGACGACCACTACGCCATCTGTGAAGTCGTGATTGAAAGAACACTGTTGTTTTTCGAGCTTTTACAGGCAATCAAACGGATTTAAACATGTAGCTCTTACCGGTTTCTGAATTGAGAAAGCAAATCTCAACTGAGTATTCTCAAATATTTTTTACTGAATCGAATTTCATCCAACCGCTATCAACTGAGTTTTTATTTAAGTATATGATGTTCAAATACATACTCAAATGTTATTACAGCTTAAGGAAACTATATATTAAAAACATGTTCAGGGCAAAAATAAAAAGAAAATAAAGAAAATATTAAAAAAAAACCCTGCATACATTTTAATTTTTTTTAAAGACACCTTTCGCAATAATGTTCGTTCCAGTGTCGCGGGGGACATTACAAATATTCAATAAATGGACACAAAATACACCTAGACTCGGAACAACTATTTGTCAATCACACAAGTTTTTGTGTCGGTTGGGATCAAACCCACTCTTAACAACACGGCGCGGCGGCAGTGCCAAGGTGACCTCTTAAACCGGAGTGGTATCCGTTTACCTGCGCAATTAATTAAGTAAAAAAAAGTTATTCCTGCATGTTATGTATTTCTGATATCTAACGTTATACAATATAATAGAATTTTCTTCGTTTTTGATGTTCAATCTAAACACGACGGTATAATCTAAATGGGACAGTGTCTGACAGTGACAGCTTACTTAAAGGCGCCTTGTGTCACGGAAAATAACTGATAATAGTATTGGGGGAACAGGATACACGTCAAAAGTATGGGAAACGCGTACCATGTTTTATTTATGTGTTTTTGAAGTAAATACGATAGATTTTAGCTGATGTTTATTTCTGCGGTTGAGATAATTAAATAAAACTATAGCATTATATATGCGACTGAATTTTGCTCGCGGCTTCGCTCGCATAAAAGTAGGTTAAGTTATGTGTAACAGTACTTTTTTAAGTAAAATATAGCCTATGTTGCTTGATGATTATATAGCTTTACAATGGTGAAAGAATTTTTGAAATTTTCATTACAAGCAAAAAATCTAATGTGCCCTCTTATAGATAAGTGGCAATTGCTCAATAGTTAAGGTATCGGTTCCTGTGGTTCACAAATGCGTTTAATTTCTATAACGAGAAGCAATTTATATGACAAGAGGTACAACTTAGCTAAGGCTCAACTCTTCCATTACCCGGAAAGCGAGAACACTGAAAAAGTATTGTATCTGGGCGCTAGCGCTAGATATTAACTTATTGAGTAGCACTGGCACACCGGCGGCCAAACACAATAGGTTTTTAATTATGCCTGGTGTTCAAAGATTTGCCAGAATAACAAGAATACTTTAAAATCGAAGATACCACCTCGCAGTCAACAGTTAAGTTACAGATCACTGTTGAGACAACATTCTACTACCCGCTAAAAATAACCTTTTAAAAAAGAAGTTACCGTACCAGGTAGGTAATTGGCACCTCAGCTCGTTTAAAATTCAGGCGTCGCGTCAGACGATTATCTGCGTCGCGCGGGATTGAACCCGCGGCACAATGGACATGCGTCAACACTCGAACACGATGCCAAGTCGGTTTGTTCCTATTTGTCTTTTAGCTTTATAGGCGATAAATAGCATTTGCATTTACGTTTTTAGATGTAACTTTTGCTGATAAATGCTTTTGGATTCAAATGAAAATATATATCGACGATTGGTAAATATAAGTTTTAAATTTATATTTCGTCATTGCCAATGATGAAGTAGTGGTACTTATGAGCCGACACGCCCGAGGAATCACCATCTATTATAAGAATCTAGGGTGAAAGTCGTAAAACTATTTCTGCGTTTTGGCTGGTGAATAAAAGTTACTAAAGATCACATACTTATCTCTACCATGGCTTTTCTTTAACCCCATCCTTCATATCTTTTCCCTAGATTGAGTGTTTGAGTGAATGAGTGAATGAGTCTTTTCCCAACATGAGAGCAAAATCTGGTATTGTAAGCGATCATAGACTACGGTAATCGCTTGTTATCACGTTTGTTGTATAAAAAACAACAGTATTTCTGTTCCGTCCTGATACAGTAGAAAGTTCCTTCATACATACAAAATCTTACGCCTTTACCTCAGACACTGAGTCAACGGATTTCTAATTACTGCCATCCTGGCATATCTCTCCTTCTCCTTTGACTCTCATAGCATTTTTCATACACGTTCGTATGTGCTGTGCTACCAAAAATATCTCATCACATTCAGGCACACGTGACAAGACATAGCACACACAACGCCTTTTACCAAAATCGGCAAAAAGGATTTGCATTGCTAAGAAAGCACTTCTCAAAGTTAGAGCTGAACATTAAATTATTTGACTACGTTTAATCTGTTTAAGTATCAAATAAATTATGTTACCCAGTGGTATAACTCCTAGGTGCTATAAAGCATAAATCTTCTAGTTCAGATCTGTATCTCAGAGTAGTTTTGCTTCGTCTAAGCTCTCGTTGGAGAGAAGCATCTAAGTTACAGGGATACTTAGTGACTGAACTAAGTGCTACGAGACAGGATAATGCTTCTGAGATACTGCGGGGTGGCATTCCAGTTAAAAAAAAATTTTTATCCTAGAATAGCAATACTACGACCAGCGTAAGCTCAGTGGGGAGACCAACAGACTGCAATGCAGAGGCTCTCGAGTTGGAACCCATGTCGCGCACCTCTGACTTTCGGAAGTTAATATGACTTTTCGAAATTATGTGCGTATTGATTGACACTTATCGCCTGCTCCGTGCCTCGGAGATCACGTTAAGCCATCGGTCCCGGCTGCCGTGAACATCTATAGCAGTCGTTATTGGGAAGTCAGTACCCTATATTATCCTGACACTGGTCTAGCCTTAGGGTATCGTTAGCCTTCGGTTTGCGGAGGTCAGGTGGTAGCCGCTCTGTGTAAAAACTGATATCCAGTCAAATTCGGTTAGACCAGAAAAGCCGATCCCAAATTGGGAATAATAAAGGCTTGGGAGTTTGCTTGGCGGTTTTTATGACTTGGGATTTTATCGGTCCAAAGAATATTTAACGTGTTTCTTCCCTACTTCAAGATTTTGCTTTGGATCTCGATACGGTAATCAAGACAATTTTCCAATCTTAAAACAAATAAATACACGTTATGTAGTCAATATTACATTTACATCCATAGCACTGCTACAAATTTATCAGTCCAAGTAGACAGATTGGTGCTACTTCAACTGAACATTTTTAGTACGGCTCATATTTTACCTTGCTTTCTTAAACTCGGCAAGCCGAGATACCGCGATAAGTCTCTCAATCATCTTTTACCTAGTCAAAGTTCTTAACAACAAGTTGCCGTCAAAACAAACCACACAACGCTCGTACTCTCAACGTCCACCCACGCCGAACCATCCACCATCACCGTACGTATGAAAATTACACACACATCGAAGCAAGTGGCCGGCGCGGTAACATTAGCGCGATTGACACGAACATGGCCCTTGTTACTGCTATCCAGATGCGTATCAAACGCCTTTAGGCTACTGTTTTCGTATCTTCGTTTGGGACTTAAAGTTGGCCTAGAAGAGCTTGGCATGCAAATAGGTCCAAAATATACAGAAAATGGCTTTATTGTTTTATTTAACAAAGACAACACCTGCACTAGGTCTAGAACTGTTTGTAAAGTTGCCTGCGATACAGGAATTATCACGGGTGACTTTACAAACATTCAAACCACGGACGCAAAGAACATGTAAACTCAAAACAACCATTTGCAGATCACACAATATTTGCTTCCGTTGGGGTTCGACCCACAACATTTGGCGCAGTGGCAGTGGTGAGGCGCTCACTTAAAGCAATACGCCATCCGTGCAGTTCTTTAGCTTCTGTTTTAAACTCACCTTATTAAAACTTTATGTAAGCAATATTGTATGTTTGAATTTATACGAGACTGCAAATAGCATTTAATAGAACCCTACCTATCTGTTAAAACAGCATCAACCTTGGTATCGAAATGCGAAAGCAGTTTTTATTATAACTGTGAGTGGCGATAACACGACGTCTCCCTCGTATGCAACAAGGCATTTAAGTCACAATGTGCCGAGCATCCTTCTTCTGTCATTTGACATCCACTACTAAATTGGCAAGGCTTGTATCTTATTTATTTTTCGTGTATTTATATATTACTTTGATAAAAAAGAAAATACTATGCTTAATCGAGTCTTGTAAATATTTAAGCTTAATTAATATACTACTATGTACTAGTTTTTGCCCGCGGCTTCGCTAGCGTAAATATAGGTTAAATTGACACCCTAATCACCCAGCGTACCTTACGTACCAAATATACATAAAAATAATCATAAAATCGGTCGAGCCGTTTTGGAGGAGTGCGACTGCAAATACTGTGACACGAGATATTTACATATATATATATAATAGTTTACAAATAATGTATCATTTTCTATGTATTATACAAAAATTCCAGACATAATTGAAATGATTCAGCTATGAATCCAGTAAGAAGTATATAAATGCCTGACATTGTTATGATTTAATGGTAGCGTATTAAGTTACAATCGGTAACTCGACCGTCTTCAATTTTATCACTTTCATCATAAATACAATAGCCTAGCTTAAAATAAGTAGCCGCAAGTCAGCTTACCTTTACAGCACTCTGTCAACGAAGCCAGAAAATCGCACCACGCAGACAATAAATCAGTATTCATAGTCCTGTCTATTCCAGCACAGTTATCTCTTCGCGTTCGCTTCTCGGGTGTAAATGGGTGCATAATAAGCGGCCATTCAAAATCAACCAGACGCATTCCGTGCGGTATAATAGGAATTCTTCAGGTATACACATGTTTGTTAGTGAGTGCGTATGTTCGGACATTTGTATGGGACCCCTTGAATAATGATTTACAATGTATTCGGTATAGCTTTTCGTTGTTACAAAACTGATTTTTATCGAAAGTCCTGTTTGTGTAGTATGAAAATTTTCTTGGATTTTTTGTTGAGATAAAAGGTTATTTTTATAGACAGTAAAAATAGAGTTATAAGCCCACTGGTTTGTTGTATGTGAGATAGCTTGTTGCCTTTTATAGAATCAACGATTGCGCCAAAATTTCATTCAATATCTTTGATGGCAGAAGATCTAGAGGGTCACCTGATGGTAATTCATAATTGTCGCTCATAAACCTTGGCAATATCAGGACATACATATACAAGTCGCGGTGTACCAATTGATGTGTTTTGTGCTCAATTGTTCTACACCGTAATCTTCGGAACGAAAGAAGGTAGTGTGTGAACATGGTTATTATTTTTGTTATTTAAAATATACTTTATAATACACAAGTCCCTTCCATATGTTTCATCACTTCACCCAGTAATTCTACTTAAATTTTACTCTCTTTCGCGGCAGCTATATTTCTGCTACACTATTTTGTTTACAACTATTTTAAATTGCAAGTGAATAGCTTTAGTAACTGATGAGATAAACGGCTATGACATTCACACAAACGGCTGAACAGTCAAAGTCGCACCATAAGGGTTCCAGAATCTCACCCAGAATACACGAAACCCTAAAAAAAATACTGTTCCAAAATCAGGTCTGGCATCTTACAACCACCAGTTGCAAAAAATTACTTGTATAACATTTAAAATTGTTATCACAAATAAAATATATTATTGGTAATAAATCACTGTAATTTACTGCAGGATAAGAAACTGTTCCAATAATCATAATTTATTAATACCATAAAAATCGTAGTGTAGTACAAATTCTGGCTTATTACGGTATTGGTATCGTATCGGCAGATCGACAGACGGTATCGAACAGGATCGCAGCCGATACGATCGAACGATTGTCCTTACAGTGTCTTGAATCGGCTTTTTGCGGGTTAACTACGTTTCAGATTTACTTGAATTTTAGCCATTAATATAGTGTTTGTTACGGTTGTACCGCTAAATTGCAAAACTGTATTCGATATTTTGTATGTAGATCGCTTGATACCTGGGAAAGGGCTATAAACTGAGTAAGTTTTGGTGTTTCGGTTATAGTAGTTGTAGTTCCGGAAGCTCATATGCCTGCTTCTCTCAATCCTTTCTTTCATTAATTTTTCTACGATTGACAACGCGTAGATGATAATAATAAATCGTTTATTTGTATTTGGTAAATCTATACTAATTTTATAAAGAGGCAAGATTTGTGTTTCTGTGATTTGTACACCATCAAAAAGCTACTATATCCAGAAGTAACATAGGATATATAATATCACGCTACGAGGAGCGGAGCAGTAATCTTAAACGTCCGCGGGGGACAGTTAGCATATTATTGAAAAAAATTAAGATACATTGAATAAGAATAATAAGAAAAATAAGTGAATTCAATATATTTTAAATATTTTTATATCATTTCATACTTTTATTATCATAGCGTTACATACTAATTAAAATTACACACATATAATACTATTAAACTGATATGAATTTATACAATAATCTGAATGGATTATAAAAGGGGAATTTGATATAACAACAAAAAAAAATATTGCGCTCTAAAAAGATCTATAATAATATGCTGTAGTAGCATATGTCTCTTAATAATTAAAATTATTTATGTCTGAAAGCATTTATGTTTTGTGCGTTATATATCACAAGCTACGGTATCAGCTTGCAATCAGACAAGCCATGATTGTTTCCCACCTCACTTACATACAGAAATAGGAAAATAAATTTGATCGTTGTTTGTGCCACAACTTCGTTTGCGATATATGACTAATTTAAATTAATATTATCCTCGTTTGCTAAAGTTTTTTTGATGAAATTTGGGTTTTCTTGCTTTGATTTCACTCATGGTAAACACGGATTGTTCATCGTTGTGGCTCAAGAATAAGAAAATAAATTGAATCAAAAACAGAAAATTTCTATATCTAATTATTTTAACATTTTTAATGTTCCTATGTTACATAGGCAAAATGGACATTGCATATCACATAAACACTTTCAACAAACGAAAATTGTATCAAACTCTTTAAGTTCTATAAGCAGGCGTATTTATTCCTGTTAAAACACCGGAGAGTCGTAGTACCGAATTTCAACAAAATTCGTTCAGCACTTTTCACATTTATAATATTAGCTCACCACAGTATTAATGACTCAAAAAGAGGTAAGTAAAAGAGGTGTAAGTGGTTTAGAAACTTTCGCAATAAGATATCATGTATTCATTTATAATAGTATTTACTTAACTACCACATATGACTGCCTAACTTTAAGTGAAAGGTTCACAATATCCTTAATTTCCTTGCTTGTTAAAATTTGTATTTACCCGTATTGATTTCACTAACAGTAAACACTGACACATTGTTTTTGGCTTAATTTCAAATATATATGTATATTAAAGTACTATTCATAACAAATAACACTATTATAACCTAATAAGACAATTTAGAACCGTATAAGGCGATATGACGTCAATTTTTAAGGTAAATAAATAGATTCTGAATAATGTGTATTCATCAAGTGAGTCGATTTCAGTCGTGTGTTAAACCCAGTTAAACAGATAATATTTTCAATTTACATTCGTTTATCCTTACAACTTTTTCTTTCATAAAACCACCATTGTCTGATTGCTCAATTAAAAGCAATGCCTTTACTTTTTAAATACAAGTTAATGTTGACAAGAAAATTACAATACAAAAGAGATGCATAAGGGCTATGTTTGGGCTTCAAGTAAATGACAGTTGTAAACCTCACTTTATCAAACACAAAATTCTAACGCTTCCGTCTTTATATATATTTGAAGTCGCATTATTTGTTAAAACAAATCCTCATTTATTTCCCAGTCTATCCAATGTTGTTCTACGTAGTAGGCGCAAAAATAATGTATGCATAGGAAGAGTTAAAACTACCCTCATGTGGAACAGTATATTCTGTTTAGCTCCAAAAATGTATAATAAGCTACCGGAGGAATATAAACTATTAAATTTAAAACATTTTAGAAAAAAGCTAATTAATATATTGTATAGAAAATGCTATTACTCTGTCAAGGATTTTCTAAATGACACGTTTTGTTAATTTTTGGTAATTTCTTGAAGTTAGATTTACTTTTGTCGCTATAAATGTAATTTAGTCTTAGATTTGTTTTGATTAATTATTTGATTTTTTTTTTTTAAGTTGTTTAGTTTAGTTAGTAGTAGTAGTAGTTAGTAGTTAGTTTAGTTTTAAGTTTAAGTTTTATAATTTTAATTTTTGTACGCCAATTGTATTGGCAACACACAGCTATGCACTTCCATTTGTTTTTGTAAGATCTTTTTATAAACCTGTGTTTAACAAATAAAAACAATTTGAATTTGAATTATACAAGATTTTTATCGCGGCTCCGCTCGCGAAAAATGTAGGTTAGGCTAGGTGAGTAAAAGTATTTTTTCTGGATGATGTCCTTTTCTGTTCCCTAGACAATGTATACGCAAAAATCATGATGGTCAATTGTATAGTTAAGGCGTGAAAGCGTAACAAACGAGCAAACTCACATTCGCATTTATAATATAAGTTAAAATTAGGATGTAACATGAAATATTAATGAAATTCTTATTGACTTAATTAATTAATCTCTATCCAAAAATCAATGCTCGCTTACATTCCTTGAATACGACGTTTACGTAAACAAACCACATACGACTGATCAGTTTATTTACATGTCATTATTTGATGAAAGGCGATTTCTGAGATTTTCCTATTACGTTGGTTCTAAAAATAGCTGACAAATGTACACACTGCCTAGCCCTTTAAGTACGTGCGCGATACACATACAACCTCGTCTATTAGAAGCGTTTTCTATACTGATTTTATAAAGAGAAAAGATTCGTTTTTTTGTTTGTTTGTCTGTTTGTAAGTGAATTTTAAAATATACTATAACTGGTTTACCTACATTTAACTGTGTCTAGGCACGGACGTCCAAGCGTTTACCAAATAATAAATATCCAGATTGCCTGCAAAGTGAATCCATTTATTGCTTACTAGCTTTTAGCCATAACTTCGCTTCTTTGGTTCTGAAGAAATATTGGACGGTTTCCGTGAAGCCGTCAGAAACCGTGCAATACTTCCAAAATAAAACTAGCCTGCATCCCTTTACAGCCCATAAAATTAAATAATCTATGTGTTAATCATGGCGACCCATTGCTCCGTTGTTGTGTGTAAGTTTAACAAATCAACAAACACATGAAGTTGGCAAAGAAACATATGGATCGCCTGATAGCAAGTTGTTGCAGTAATGGAGACGCCCGCAATAAAAGGAATACCTACTAACCCCCGGTTTCTGAATTTAGAATTAAACGTTGAGAACGGCTCACACTCTCCTTAAATGTATATACTTAAACATATTTTTTGTGTCTATATCAATTTTCCTTAAACTGTAATAACATTTGAGTAGCTATTTGAACATCATATACTTGATTAAATGCTCAGTTATTAGCGGTTTGATGAAATGCGATTCTGTAGAAAATATTTGGGAATACTCACTTGAGATATACATGTACCTGAAGATTTTGAATACTTTCCAACAAGCATTAAGATAGTCCACTTATTATTTGTTTCTTTTTACGTAGCATATAAACCTTTTTCATAAGATTAATGTTTCCTCAATCCATAAAAAACTTATGCCAGAAAAGCTAAAAATAGTATATCACCAAACGCACCTCCTACTCGTATTCTAATACCAAAAACAATTGTAAGTGTACTAAACGTTGAGTACAGTTAGCACAATAATGAGGTAACTGTAGCATTGTGACGTCATTGCGGTACAAAATAAACTGTAACATCCAAAAACGGAGTACCGACCGATTGTAGACTCGCGGACACTTAATGCCTTCACGAGGTAGCGTCAGCAAAACAAACGAAAAATATTTCTTAAAGTTAAAATATTAAATGATGCATTTAATGGTCTGTAAAATTTTATTTCATTATTAATCTATAAAATTGATCACATTAAAATAAAGCATGAGAAAGGAAACTATCATACTGTTCGCCCTGTTAATCTACAATTTGATAAACTTTCAATACAAAACAGGATAATTCGTGGTAGATACCTATAGACACAGACTAATGCCTAAATACCTGAAGTAGTATACAGCAACAGGGAGAGGAAGAGCTAAAATGCAAATAACAATTAGCTAACTGCGACCTTTACAGGCATTACTAATTAGTAATTCCTGTAAAGGTTGCAGTTGGTTAATTGTTATTTGTAAACAATAATATATTTGTGATAGTTGTTTGTATTTTAGTCTCTTTCCCTCCCTCTTACTGTGTAATATTTAAGTTTAGCAATAGCAGATTGCAGAGAGAGCAGCGATAGCTCAGTGGGGAGACTAATAGACTGCAATGCAGAGGGTCTCGGGTTCGAACCCACGTCGCGCACCTCTGACTTTCGGAACTTATATGACTTTTCGAAATTATGTGCGTATTGATTGACAATTATCGCCCGCTCCGTGCCTCGGAGAGCACGTTAAGCCGTTGGTCCCAGCTGCCATAAACATCTATGGCAGTCGTTATTGGGAAAGTCAGTACCCTCTAATATCCTGACACTGGTCTAGCCTTAGGGTATCGTTAGCCCTTGGGTTGCGGAGGTCAGGTGGCAGCCGCTCCGTGTAAAAACTGATATCCAGTCAAATCCGATTAGACCAGAAAAGCCGACCCCAAGTGACTTGGGAATAATAAAGGCTAAGAGAGAATATTTAAGTTTAGCAATAATTCCTTATTGTATTATTATTCCTTATTATTTTCGATAATTCCTAATTTAGAACATAAAATGATTCAACTCAATTATTATGTAAATAATTATTGCTAAACTTAAATATTACTGACAGGAAAACATATGCGACCTTTCAGTGCCTCGCAGCTTGTAAAACAATCGATTCTACTTTTCGGACTTCTACTGTGACGTCATTTATGTAATTTGCACTATGTACCATATCTCCAGTGCGCTTTACATAATTAGATGACACGTAGCTTAGGCATTAAGTTGTACCATAGCTATCGACCTATAAATTATTTTACAGGAAAAGCTTTAATGTATAGACACAGCTTCATTTCAATTTAATATTAGTATAGATAGAGATTATTTCGTTTACATGTAATAAAATCTAGGTTTATTTTTCTATTTGTTAATTATGCTTTCTATAAAATTGTATATATATGCGATAAGCCCGCAGTCTCGCTCGGCATCAGTTTTTTTGTTTTTTTTTTTCGAGATGTGTCATTTATTTTTGTGTATCCCTGATAACATGTATGCAAATTTCATGATGACTAGTCGAGTAGTTAAGGCGTGAAAACGTAACCAACAAACAAACTGATTCACATTCACATTTAAAATATTAGTTAGGACTTATGAAAAATCCTTTTCCATTTTATGTACAAATATTAATTAATGGAAAACTAAGCAGCATCATCAATCAATTTATTCCTTACACAACAAAAGTATTGCACTAAACGAGAAAGTTGTTAATTTTCTGCAGACGGTACCAGCGGACTTATCAGATGTACAGAAGAAAGCCGAATGCGTTAAACGGTAGTTAGTTAACCACAATTATTATTATTTAGTGCGTCGGCGAATAAAGGCGACGCCCACGCTGGCTAGCCGTGTTAGCATAGTGAGGATACGCCTTTGGTTTGATTTATTATACTATGTGTATGTGTGTTAAGAAAGGGAGTATTATCGCAGTGCTAGTACAGTATGTGTAAATAAACGATATAAAAAGGCAACTCAGTAGGTATATGAACCCATCGTTTTCACACCTAAACTGCTAAATCTTAATACATTTGCTTTGAGAAGGAAAGACTACTTTTAAGAAACGCAAACGATGTTTGTGTGCTGCCTGCAGATGATCGTTAGTTAAATAAAAAATAGCAAAATCAATTACATAGTTACTATTTTTACTTTTAGGATTGTTTGATAACTCTATCCTATCCTCTATTGATTGCATCAACTGTGTAGGAATACTTTATTATATATAACATTTAATTAATCTTAATATTTACATCACTCGGTACGTTAATTTTATATTAGATATTTTTTATCACTTCACATCACTTATAAAATTAATTTTATTTAAGACTTATTGTGATTTTACTTTGAATTTGTATATGATTAGTAAAAATATTGATTTGAAGGATAGCATTCGCTTAAATATAATTTACCGCCTCATCCATACTAAGCAAACGGTAACAGTACACGATCGTATCGAGATGCGCGCGCGCCGTGCCGCGTCCCTGGAAATCATCCTTTGTAGGTATTTATTAACAATTGTGCTGCTTTGATGCGCCTGATACCAGCTAATTACTTGCGTGATTTATCCACGTGACGTAACAATGCATCGCGCCTATGTGTGCGTATTTATGTATATGTGTGTGTGTATGGATAACAATGAAAGCTCTTCCTATTGTGTTGTGATTTGAAATCGGAACTTTGATATTAGTTCAAATGTTTGTTTGTTTTTCAAAAGTTATTAGGAGCATGATATGATATTATTTTTGTAGTATGGTGGTTCACAAATATATGGTTAACGATGTGTATTCGAATAAGATCGCAAGGAGTTATCGCGTTGCACACAATTGTATCCGAATATCATTCAATTGGATATTTGCGCCCCTATATACGATCCATCTAATAATAATCGGAGACAGAAAATCTGCCTAATGATACTAACAATTTTAATGCCTATTGCCCGGTGATTAAGAGTTCAGGCTCATATGTCTGCATCTTCCTTTTCTTGCCTTTCATACTAATTCTAATTTGTTTTAGGGATCGTCAACGCGTGAGCAATATTTCTGATACAAGCGACCTTAAGCTATCTTAACCGCTTACTATTAGTGGACCGAGGTACCAGAAAGTAATATCCATGTGAATACTAAGCCTGAAAGAAAGCTTTCTTCGTCCCATATCAATAAATAGGGCTAGGTTACTTGGCCGTAAAATTATAACTCGTAACTTTACTTAGACTAAACATTTAAAAAGCTTCGAAGTTTCATCTTACTTAAGTTGGACCCCATAAGAACTTAATCGCGTTGGCGAAAAATGGCTGGAGCAAAAACATTACCCTCCTTTTGCCGTCGCTGTAGTCGAGTAATAAGTATTAAAATTTATACTAAGTATAACAGTTTCACGAAGCTAAAGAGGAATGGCTGAGTATTTTTATAAATTAAATATTGTTAGCCTTGCTTGGCATTTCTTCTTTTTTATACATTTACTAGCTATGCCCGCGTTTATGGTTACTGCGCTGCTCCCGTAGGTTGTAGCGTGATGTTATATAGCCTATAGCCTTCCTCGATAAATAGGATATCCAACACAAAAATAATTTTTCAATTCGAATCAGTAGTTCCTGAGATTATCGCGTTCAACCAAACAAACAAACTCTTCAGCTTTATAATATTAGTATAGATAGTATAGATTTCCATTACATCCGAAAGCTTTATCTGATTGGTTATTTGCTTATTCAGTCCACCAATCCAAGCAGTTGACATGCGTTTATCCGCCTATTATCAAATTTTTGTGTTGAACCTTGTTGTGCCGGGTACACAGTTACGGTTAACAGTTTACATTCGTTGTCGAACGGTGTCCTTCCCGCATAGTAATTACTCTTAGAGCAATGCAAAGCAAGCAAGCAAAGTAATTATTCAGAACCAAAAAGCCATGCCCCATATTTGTGCTTTATTTTTCACTACCTAAATATGTATAGGTATATTTCTACATACATACATATATAGGTATGTTTCTCATATCCTCCCTAAAATGTAATTAACATGTTATGCAATATTTACTATAGGTTTGAATTAGTTCTAAAAATGTTCAACAAACTCGCCTCATCTTCCCTATATCCACTTAAGTGTTCGTCAGACGAGTACGGAACGATAAGTAGTCCGTAAGGCACCAACACCGTGTTGTTTTTACACGCTCCGCTAAAACGTTGTAAGTGGAGTCTCCCAGACACCTGGTGCCTGAGTGCGATGTACAACTTAGTGCGATGGATTCAATATTTTAGACTTTGTTTAGAATATTGAGCTAAAGAGGGTAGTATGGTTTTTCATTACATTATTTAGGAACTAGATTTTATTAGCGACTTCGTGAAATTTTGAAAGACGACTTGGTTAGTTTGGAATTTTTTTGCTTACCTCGCGTCTCGCATGGGTTCGAAGACTACTTTGTACAGATAGGCAAACATTTTAAAATCGATTAATTACGTGCCTGAATTTATTCTGAGGCCCGTAGCTAACTATGAAGAAAATTTATAGAGAACTATTTAGGTATATTCATCAATTCGAAAAAGCTTTGACTTATTCATTGGTCTCAACTTCGATTTACGCGGCAAAAAAGTGTCACTGGGTATTTTTGTTACAAGTTTTACTGCTATGAACGAAACGCGGCATAAACCCGTTATCGGGCAATGTTGTTTGGGGAGTGCAATAGGTTTTCCCTTTATTCTGTGGGACTTAAGAACTAGCTAGTTGACGACCCTTTTGGGGATAAAAAGGTGTGAGTTGAGTGCATTAAGATACGTACTTCACTTATAAATGTTTTCTTTGTTATCAGGATGAGCCAGCATCGTCAGGCGATAGCGGAGACGAGAGTGGCAGTGAACCGGAGTCTCCGAGCGAGAAGCTGATGCAAGTTCACAAGCAAGAATGGCTGCAGAACGAAAATAATGACAGAGAGTCTATTAAAAGGTACAAATCATCATTCAGCGGTAACCGAAGCCTATGATAGTTTATAATACTAAGCATATAACTCGCGCATTACTACTTCTATGCTAGGGCAGAGGAATAAACGTCATCAGATCAGCCATGACGTTATTTTAGTTACTTCATCCGTTCGATGATTATAATATCAGCCCTGTATTAAACCGTCCCACTGTTGGGCACGGGCCTCTTCTCTGTGTGTGAAAAGTTAGGCAATGATCCATCACGCTGACCCAGTGCGGGTTGGCAGACCTCATCAAGACATCTTCAAGAACATTATGTAGAACTCTTAAACGTGCAGGTTTCCTCACGATGTTTTCCTTCACCGTGAAAGCAAGCGATAATTAACTTTTTAATACGCATATAACTTCGAAAAGTCAGAGATGCGCGTCTTGGGTTCGAACTCGAGACCTCTGCGTGGCAGTCCAACAGTTTCCTACTAGGCTATCGCTGCTTTCGTTTGTTCGATGGTTAATAAATTATTATTATTAAAATTAAAAGCAATTCTGGTGGAGAACCTGATACATACATACATTCATACATAGTATCACGCCATATTCTTAAAGCAATTATAATAGGCAGAGGTATATTGCCCACACATTTTGCTAGCTATGGTTTTCTTACCGCGTCATTACGAGCTTGCCATTTACCAGGCATAAGAGTTATTTTATAAGCATTTTCCAGTCTAAGGTAGGTTGAAAATTATATTATTGTTCGCATGGTCCTGCCTATTAGGGTAGATCATGAATAGCTCAATCAGCAGAGCAACAGTTCTGCTTCATGGATTGTCTGTTGTCTCTGTTATAATTTATATTTACCAGGCAGCAGAAACTACCGACTGAATAATTATTCTGTCTGTAATTATCAAAAATGCTAATGACACTATGGGCGACTCGGGTATCAAAGCAGAATTAAGACCTCATAAAGCATTCAACGAATTCGCTACCATTGTGTCATCAAATCAATTTTGACTGCACGAATGGCGTAGTAGGCCAAGTGTTCGCCTCGCCACTGCCACTGCGCCAGGGGTTGTAGGTTCGATCCCTACACGAGCCAAAAAAATATGTGTTTCACAAATAATTGTTCTGAGTCTGGGTGTTCTTTGTGTCTTTAGTTTGAATATTTGTCAAGCCCCTCGCGACTCAGAATTTAATCTTAGTTTCTATTTAAAGGAAAAAGGAATAACAAATACATATCCAATGCTTACAGAGAAGCTCACAGCGAACCACTAGCTTCTACATCATCAACTACTCAAGAAGCCGACAGCAGCAAACCGACTCAGTCCTTGCCGAAGATCTTGCCCAAACCCATGGACCTCCCTGGAGGAGCAATGCTGTACCACTCAGGGGTCTTGGCGGGCGTTGGACTGGACGGCATAGGAAGCAATATAGGACTGGGAAACTTGGCAATGGGATATCCTCACAGTTTTATTCTTGGACTGGCTAATCAGGGACAGGATGGCGGTGAGTATTAACTATTTAATATAATATCAGATCTGCACATAAAATGTTCAACTGCTGACCTCATCTCAGTGTGATAAGAGGCCAAGAGAGTTCAAGTCCGACGAACGATCCCCTACTAGACTATCACTGTCCTATCTAATTAAAAATGTGATATTAGCTGGCATGTTCTGGTCTCTTCTACTGAAAAGGGCAGATAGTAGGTGTAGAAATTTACCCACAGGCTCAGAACTGCAAATAATTATAGTTTGTCACCTTTTTGACTTTATTTAACGCTTAAAATAATGGCATGTTTCTTAAATCTTTATATAGTAAGAGGCTCAGACAAAACAGATCAGAACCATTTTTTCCTGTTTGACGACCGCTTTTCCTTTTTTTTATTTGGTAGCTATTGACGAGTTTGAGAATTATGAATAAAAATTTCGATAAGTTAGATTTTTTGTGTTAATTCATATTATATTATATTAACATATAATTAGATTTGAAATTTAATGATTACGCCATTCTCTGACAGTTTTTACATATAGGGACATTTATATTAGAGGAATACAAATAATAATAATAATATTCTTTCACATACACACAACACCATCTAGCCCAAACTAAGCAGAGCTTGTACTATGGGTACTAGATAATGGATAAACATACATATCGCACCCTTAATAAAACAGAGACTTATCTCAGTATTTTGGATTAAACAAATTTGAACTCTATTGCAAAGATTTAACACAAATATAATATTAGAATTTAACATATACAATTAGAGTTCAAATTGCCTTACTTTCAAATTTCGAGTTAAGTCGCTGTTTTATTAAGAGTGCGATATATACATTTTTTTTGTAAATACATAGGTACATATTAACACATATGTATTCCTCTAATTTTTAATAATGATTATTTTTGAATTGCGGCTATTAAAATAGTACTAACCATTTTATTAATGTAATACCGCCACATTTCTCAAGTTACATTATACGTAAATATTGGAAAATATATAACCAGCAATGTTAAACTCTACATTGTATGCAAGCTTATATGTCCGATTTAAAATTAACCGATTTTGACCAAACAAAGGTATTAGAATGCCATGAGAATCGCACTATGATTTTATTACATCCCACTTTTCTACACGTGAACATTGAACGCGTCACTTACATTTTTAGTACAATATATATAAATTTACATTCATTCTGTTTCCTGTATTAGCAATGAAATAATTCAAGCAATTTTGTCCCAAACCAGCATCCTCATCAAGCCAGCCGCAGTTCATAACTATCCCATTGTCGATGGCTATGGCGGCGGCAGCTGGTGCGCCTTCCGCCACGGTGACCAACGGGTGTCCAAGCGCGAGCAGCGACGACAGCAGTGAGCTACAAGACTTGAGCACCGGCAGAAAGTGACGCAGCACTGGGTAAGCAGACAAGTAGTGCTGAGACTAAAAATTTGGAGGTAGCTGTTTCGTTGGTACGGAAATGCATGAATGGCGTAGTCGCTTAAGTGGTCGCTTCGCCATTGCTAGTAAGCAGAGTGTAAAGGGTTCGGAACGCACACGGGACAAAAATTTGTGTGATCCACAAACGGTTGTTCCAAGTCTAGATGTTCTTTGTGGCATTGTTTGAATGTTTGTAAGGCCCCTGCGACACAGGATTTATTTCTAGTGCGGAAGTTGTCTTTTTTAAAAAGAGAATACCTTTCGAAATTCGTTACTACTATTAAGGATTTTCTAAAAAAAAAACCATTGCAACACCAAAGTAACCATCAACCAAACCATTTTCACTAAGCATGGAATTTGCGTACTACGCAGGTATATGCGCTGGTATGTGAGTGTCAATTAATCCCATACGCACACACAGAAAGAAACAGAAACAGAAATCAAAACCAAAACTATAAGATCAGTCATAAATATAAGTGCATACTTGTAGTCTACATGTAAGTTCTAAATACTCCATGTAAGTTCGAATGCCAAAAAGTCCTGTTGATTTTCGTCATTAATTGTGTTTTCACATACTAAAAAGAAACCTATAATCATAATATATCAATATTATATTGATTGCCAACCAATATAAGTAGACGTAAGCCTTTTGGCAACACTTTCAAATTCAAGTTGTTTGTTTTTATAAAATAATTTTAGTATAATTTAGGCATGTCTACAAAATTTAATATTACAGCAACTAATTTTAATTGTTATTGGTAAACGACAATTCGTTCAAATTTTACGATACATCTACTACATTAACAGATTTCCTTTCCGATGAATCACATATGTTTTATTATAGTACATGGATGTTTGTCTTGGTCTAGGTGTTTCTATGTATAATATGTATGTATTTACAAAAAAAAAGTATATATGTATGTTTATCTATTGTCTAGTATCCATAGTACAAGCTCTGCTTAGTTTGGGCTAGATGATGTTGCGTGTATGTGAAAGAATATTATATTATATTATTATGATACATATAATAGATTTTCTATTGTATCTATCACGGGACAGCGAAAGGGTTAATATTTCATAACACACTCTCGTACATACAGTAACTTATACTTTCGGTATTCACAACTCCTCGTTTTAACGCTCACCACTTATTAACTTGACTGCAGTGGTGGGAGTGATGGTTATTGGGCAGGTAGAAGAATAGAAGATAATGTACTGCGATAACTAATAAAATATTTAATGTTTGTTTCAGATCCAACGCGCAAAGTCATCAAGCTGGACTAACCTTATTATCAATATTTTATCTTATGGAAAAAAAGAAAGTTAAAAAAATAATATGTACCAAAGTTTTATATTTGGACTTATAGCACTATCAAAATATATAGATTCGTTAGTAGATAGGTAAACATAATCAAGGAAATTAAATATCTTGTTGGAAACTTATTCTTACGCGTCATCCTCATTGATTCATTGTGAGGGGCAGGTTATACTGCGAGCGAGTAGCGAGTTATAAACCTAAAAATGAAGAGATATATGTAAATTTTGCTCTTGAACTACTGTAAATCAAGCTTACATCTACAAGAAGACTACTAAGTCTTCCAAAAAAGAAAGATGAAAGAAATATGGGTCCTACTATGAATAATTACATAGTAAGGCCCATATTTCGTCGCCCTTTTTTTTAGTTCTACGTAATAGAGGTGTAAGTGAAAGTATATAATCATTACCCTTTATTTCATCACTTATGTTTATATCCCACGTAATGGTGGTTGATCATAAAGGCATATAATTATAACCTTTTACTGTGCTTGCATAGTTCTAGAGTTTACATCAGGGCTAATATTGGTCAACAACAACGTCACATCAATTGATAAATCATAAATATTTTATGATATATCAATCTTCTATAAAAATGTAACAATCTATGACTACTTGTTTATAAGATCTAAGTTGAAAAAGAATTTACTATTATAAACCATTTATATTTAACGTCCTGCTTTTATAAATTCTTAGCTTTTTGCGTAGACTAACACATGGAACTAATTTCAGCCATATTGCGTTTAGAAAGTGGAATTCTGCACTTTATTATTATTTGACCTGATGCAAAAAGGTCGCTGCTTCCTTTTACGCGATGAACAACAAGATATGAGGTAATTTTATTTTCACTCAACAAAGGAGCATCTTTTATTACGACATCTGCAGCAAAAGCACTTTTCAAAATGATATTATCACAACGCTTTATCCAATTCCAGCGATGCGAACTCTTAATATCGCGGTTATAAATATTCAGTGGCCGCGAACTAAGCACAACGGAACAATATACTAAGTGCTCCTTTATTTACAATCTTCTCTCTCTGTCCTGTCCCTTTGTTTTACAAAACTAGTTTACTTGGTATGATGACATGTCTTTCATATGTAAAGACTGTTAGAAAATGACGTTATGATTAAATAATATTCATTTAAATTTAATAACGCATAATGATTTTCTCCTTTATATACTTTTATACCACTGATACTAGATTTTGATTATGGTGTTTCTGTCTTTAACTTTTATTTTAATCGGTCTATGTATTGCTTGTTGATTTCTCGCTTTCGTTCTCTTTTATTTATTTCCTACAACTATCGTTCGACATATGTTTATCATTTCCCTATTTCTATAACTTGCGTAAGCTTAGCTTCTTTGATCATATTCAATATTTCAGTTATGATCATATTTTGAGTAATATTCCTATGACCTATATTTACATTGAAACTGTAACTTTAGAAAACTCCGCTACTCATTCGCTGCAAAACTTGCTCCACTTATAAAATCATCAATGTTATTACGACAATACAACATATTTTAGTATATTTAATCGAACGCATATCCTTGCCAAGAAAAATTCAAAACCTTAACTTTGTATTGTATTAAAATCAAAACTCTTAATTTATTGTATTTAAGTAAGTAGATATTAATATTGTTTGTATGAAAAATAACAAAAAATATGCGTATTTTTGTACCAAACATTAATACTTCTTAATCTGTTAACTGAGGGTTTATATGATACACTTGTTTAAAACGCATTTTGATGTGTCGTGAGTTTATCCAATTAGGTTTTATTAATTTACTTTTTCTTTAGCACATTGTGTATTTTTTAGTTTTATTTTAATTTTATTTGGAAGCGGGTCGATTTGACTTAAAAATTGTTCTTACTCAAATTGCTTATAGGTACAGAATAATATCGTACGGGCTTGCTGATAATAATATATTTAGCATTTCACTATTCGATATAATTACTTAAAACTATAAAATATTTAGTAGATGCGTATGCTTGAGATATTTATACTTAAATATTTATCTATTTCTAGTTATCATTATAGAATCAACATCACAAAATTATAAATCACCCGCTCCCGCTACCACGTAATCGTCCGCTGTTAGTGAGACCGCGGCCTTATACTGTAATAATTCTCGTCATTATCATTGACAAGCATTTATTTCAATTTTGTTATTTGTCAGTATTTTAGTTTCGTTTGTCACATAGACCACAGGACACATGCCAACAACATTATGTTCATGTTCATAATTATTTTGTGTAAAAGACGTTATGCTCAGTATTCTTTGAGTATTAAATCAATTATTATATTTATTTATGTATTATAAGTTTTATTAATAACAATTGTTAGTACGTTTAATACTAACTCAGATCGTTACTTACTTAGACAATAATTTCATGGTGCACAGTGTTCAGTATTACACGCGCCATTCTTCACCTTCTGTACTATAACCACAAAAAAAATCCCTCGATATCACCACTATCACATCCTATAGCACGATCCGTTATATTAAACGAATTTAATAATATGAGCAATAGTAATGAACGGCTGTAATAATACAAGAGGCAATAATAAAAGAATTTAATAACACTTAAAATAACATCAACGTTAAAATAATTTGCCTTCACAATTCAAGTTCAGTCCAACGTGTTCACTATCATCAATAGCTATTTTTATGTTTATTAGATATAATATCTATTAATTATTATTATTATTTATGTTTTAGTGCACAACGAAGTGTATCCTTTGTTCCTAACCCCTGTGGTCTATAACCATGTGCATCGAACAAAATATGTAACATCGCTGTAACGATTTTTCTTACTATAATAAATGTTCCTTTTGTTTCAATTTTTTATAATAAAAGTATTAAAAAAATAAAGTAGTTTTGTTTTATTTTTCTAAAACAAACCCAAAGAATCCCAGATATACATACGGATGGCATAGCAATTAAAGTAGTTGCCTCGCCACTGCACCTGGTGTCGTGGGATAGATCCCCACACGGAACAAAAATTTGTGTGTTCTTTGCGTTCGTTGTTTGAATGTTTGTAAAATCTTCCGCGATACAGAATTTATTCCTAAAGCGGGAATTATCTTTTAAAAAAATCATAATGAATACATATGCATCTTGTATGGGGATTAGATTTACAGCACAACTGTTAGTGGCAATGTGTCCTATTAGAGTTCTGGAATGACTATGACCTTTGACCTCTAACCAAAAGGTCACGTGATACTATCTTTCAACTCAAGAACCGTAAGAGCTAGAGACTCGCGGTCAACGCCATTCGACTCAGCATAGTTCATATACCCACTCCCGAAATGATATGACCTTTGACCTGTGACCTTAAGGTCAGGTGATAACATTTTTTCGAACTCGAAGATTTACGTCAATTCATGGCCGTTTCTCACTTAACTATTGCACCATCCATGCTATTATGTGGATTCAGTATTTATTTACTGTACCCATTACAAGTACCCTAGATGTTATTTATATCACTAAGATGGCTAACATGGGCAAGGCGACCTCAAGTTCCAACTGTATTTTAAATTTTACGTCATAGTAGCGAGGCTCTTGCCATCTATTAGGCATAGTACATATGCCTGTATTACTACAGCACTACGGTACTGCTAGGTCATAGTCTGCAGTAATATAGTACTCTGTATTACTACAGAGGCCTAGAAAAAGCCTAATAATACCTCCCGATCTCAATACTTAAAGAATATAGATTGCTTTAACACTATTCCATCCTTAAACAAAAATCAGTCACACAATTTGAGCAACATCGTTAAACAACTGTCTTTCTAGATAGAGCTGTAAAGGTACATACAATAAATACATGACGACTGGCCATCTGCGCAGGAGATATTTTAATACACAAGTATGTGCGCAAGCACAAGTGCACTCTCTGTTCCCTAACTGTTATGATCCGATGGGACGACAATCCGATACGACCGGGAAGAGATAAGGCGCAGGACCAATGGTTTACGTACTTTCCGAGGCACCGTGTTGTCTAACACTGCCAACTCCCTAATTACGGTCTGGTATTGAGATTTCTTAATAGAAAAACTTAGTAACTTTTTGTTGGCCCCACCCAGAATTCGAAACCGAGACCTCATGCACAGCAGTCGCATTTACTACCGCTGCGCCACGGAGGCAGTTAGCCAATGTATGTATTAGCTATAGCTTATAGATTATCTTCTCTGTTCTGCTTCTGCCAACTTCTCTTCTATGTCAGGCATACTAATATCGGGCTGAGGAGACTGCAGAGTAATCTCTGCAGATAAGCCGAAGGAATCGTCGGCTGCTTAGTGCCAGGTATCTCGAAGGCAACGGCTGTAAGCCAAATAAAGTAGGGCGATTTAAACCTTAGCAAGTTATCAGTATGAAATGTGTGCAGCATACGAACCCGAAACTTCAGGCACAGCAGAATCATTTACAACCGCTGCGGCATCGTCGCGTCTGTTATTTATGCACAAAGCCCTAAATACGACGTTAAGTACGAAACATGTCTTACTAAACAGTGAGTATCGTATTAGACTTGGAATCAATACGGGACGTTTGTGTACTCTACAAATTACTGTTCTAAGTCTAGGTGTACATTGTGTCCGGTAATTGTATGTTTAGAGACCTCTGCAACACAGGCCTTTTACTTTTCTTTCTTAAGTAAACACCCTTTGCCTTCCTAAGAAAAAAAAAGATAAGCACCAGAAAAAAATCTTGTGTCGCGGGGAACTTTACAAAATTTCAAACAACGGACACAAAAAACACCCAGACTTAGAACAATTATTTGTAGATCACACAAAGTTTTGTCCCGTGTGGGATTCGAACCCATAACACTCGGCGCAGTGGCAGCGGCGAGGCGATAATTTAAACCACTACGTCATCTGTACAGTCATCCGTGCAGACTTGATTACGGAAGCGGATACATCACGCTTGTACTTTTATAAAGGTATAAGCAGAAATATGACACACCTCATTGTACGTATAATATTCTATCACATTCTACTCGTTTGTTTGTTATGCTTTCACGTCTTGACTATTCGACCGATCATCGTGAGTTTTTGTATACAGAACAGAAAAGAATATAAGGTACCTTTTAGCCAGAAAAAAGTACTGTTACTCACCTAACCTACATTTAGGCGAGCGAAGCCGCGGGCAAAATCTAGTACGTAAGTTTCATGTTTTTTAAATTTGACCCTGCTTAAAATGTTTTCTTACTGATAATACTAAGACATGTCTCAGTCCGGTAATTGAACTTCGGGATTGGCATTCACGCTATAGTTATCACTTTTTCTAGCAGACACCTACAACTTCAATGAAATGTTCAAGATGTTCCATAGATCATTAACGTCTACATTACATTTAAACCTGTTGCTTAATCGTTATAAATATAGTATTTAACATCTAACTAATCAATAAAAATACTATTACATCTATTCTTAAAACAAATTCTATTTAAAAATCGAATTCATCAACGTTCGGGCTGTTGTCACAAAAACCGTTAATCACAGATCGTCCATTATTAAAAAAAAACAAACACAAACAAACACGGCGAGACGAATCGCAAAAAGGCGAAAGCTATTAAAAAAATTGCGTACCATCCAGTTTACATTGAGCCGCGCGTGATACACGTCCGAACGAATACCTTACCAATCACGAAAATAGCATTCATAGCTAGGGGTCTTGGGAAACTGGAGGTGATATTTGGCATAGCTATGTACCATCTACATTATTATTCGTTATTTAATAACATATTGGTTGGGTGGTGATTGGTTGAGAGGCAACCAATGAACGAGTGATGGATAATGAATGTACTCTACCGCAGGCTATAAAACCGTTGAGTAGCAAAAACTATGAAGCTATTAAATACATCTTATTGTTTGTAACTGGTTTTCATACGAATGGTCGCACGATACAAAAAGTATAGTATTGATATCGCTAGAGTTCTATTATTATCGTGAATATTATTAGCTGCTAGATAACTTCAGTTATTTTAAACTTGTTTTCAAAAACTGGTGCTAGGAATTATGATGAGAAATAATGAAACAGTCTTTGACTGCAACAACTTAGAAATAACGCGGTAACTACGTAAGGGACTTATGCTGCTGTAGCAGGCTCGATTCTCGTGCGAGACAGTATTTTTTGTGTTCTTTAGATACTTGTTTCGTATTTGGGTTTAGGAGTTTCCGTTCTTAGATAGTCATAGCTGGGTAGATCGTTGCAGTTGCTCAGTTACGAACATCTGCCCTTTCTAACTTAAGCGTTATATGTCTATTACAAAATTAAGATTATGTTAACGATGAATGGACATGGCGATAAACTACAATGTCTTCATAATTTGAAATATATTTAACAATTCATTCTGATAGAAGATCTGTTATGAAAACTTAAGATTTTTTAAAGAGCAAACTACGGTATAAAAATATAATACCGTTAACATCTACGTTGATTGATAAAAAGTCGGTGTTAAATTAATGGAAACCATATCTGACTTTTTCTAAATGTCTATATACACTTAAATGTTTGTACTTAATAATTAAAACACCAATCAATTAACCCTAAATAAAATATTCGCTCACGAACGTATTTGTGAATTCTAAGGTGGACTTAGAATGCGTTTTATAAGTTTTATGCGTATAAAAAGGTCGTAATCACTAGTGCAAGAATGTTGGGTGGTCTGTCAGAAGAACAGTAGTTAATTGCTTCACTCTATATCAAATATCAACAGCTAATAGCTAATAGATTGATAAAAAAACAAACAATTAATTTCAAACAGTTGATATTTTTATATTCGATAATGACATAGTGACGTCATGCGTTAAAAGGATGGGGTGACAAGACAAAAAATATTGAAATGTGGTTTTTTAACGAAGTTTCGAAAAGAGGTTTTAGTTTTATAATTGTCTAAATAATTGAAATCTTAACTAATATTATAAATTCCAATGTGGGTTTCTTTTTATATTAACTACTCGACCGAGCATCATAAAATTTCGCATACATAAAAGAGCATAGGGTACATTTCATCCTCAAATCATGCTTTCCCGAGCGAACGAAGCTGCGAGCAAAATCTAGTATATTCATTTTATAAATACGCTGGCTGAGATGAGCCAGCGTATTTCAATTGATATAAAATACAAATAATTTGCTATCAGTTGTGTGATTTATTCCTAGAATCCTCTAGTAAGACGCCATCACATTAAGAAGAATATAGTGAGAAATGTGGTTAATTAAAATGTTTCATCTGTCTAAAGTACATTCTCTACATTTGTATATCTTGTTTCACTAGCTCACTAGTAAAAAAAAAACCTAATATACATAATATGTCATATCTAACTTATGTTGCTTGAAGTGTCTCTACGCCGTTCCTGTCCACATTTGACAAGGTCCCAATAAGGCAGACATTACATATTCAAGTGCGTACCATGGCTGGCTGCATAGCAATCATGTTCACTTGTTAATTAACCTAGCTCTGTCTACATCACCAATGTCTGAACTAACCATCCCATATTGTAAGTATTTAGATATTTAAACATTTGAATTAAATCTTTCGCTGGAAATTATATTTGCAAACGATTATAATAATTACGCTTTTTCATAAATAAGCAATGTAAGCCAAAAAAGGCGGCCAGTATGCAAGCCTATTTTAAGCTTGCTAATGGCACCTGCATTAACAAGGCTTGCCACTAACAAGCTTACAGGCCGTCTAACTGTAACATGTATGGACGCTTGCAACACTAGAAGTATCACTCGCTTCTGTTTGACGCTTTAAGAAGAGTCATTGCTTTAGCAGCACTTTAGACATAGATTACTAGTAACCTAATACACAGTGCCTTTTTAAGACTGCGCCGAGCGAAATGTGCCAAAGCAAGCGGTCACAGTTAAGTTGATAAAATCAACACTTTTTATTTAATACAAATATAAAATATACATTTACCATAACAATGAATGTGTTTATAATGACTCCGTGTAAAAAAAACGACGACGAAAATACGTAAATTTGCGCGAAAGATGCATAAACGTATACTCGCGTTACGTGATTTTTAGATTATAACAGTAGAAATCTATCCTATTTTACAGCTTAAACGAAACATAAATAGTTATATTACAATTTGTCCGTCCCAAATATTTAAGTTATTGGTTGACAATAAAGATTTATAGGCATATTTATCAAAAAAGCACTTCAAATCCTCCATACAATTTTACTATGGCGGCCGCGCGCCGATTTGAATATCGAGCTCTGTCATTCAGTCCAACCGCGTCTTACGCTCGGCGCAGTCTTAAGGAACCAGGACAACCTATTTACTATAGAAACACAACAAGAGCCGTCATCTTATGGCAGCCGTAACCTCTTATTGTGTATGAAGTATAACTAAATAGTTGTTCATTCTTTGGCAGATATGACCAGTTCACTGCTAGTGTATTTTAATAGCAGTAACAGCTGTTAGACTGTCGCGCAGAGTTCTCGAGTTTGATGCAAAAGGACACACCTCTGAGACTTTGAAGTTATATGCATGTTAAATAGGACGGAAAACATCGTATCGAAACGTGATATTTGCGAATACTTTATACTTTTATCAGTATGGAGAACAGGCACATTCTTAGCGATAGGGCAGTTTATAAGCAACGATAATTATAATTATGTTTATTTTATTTAACGAAATTTATTTAGCATTTCACGGCATTTTAAAATTTATCCTTTGAATTATAATAAATCTAAGCGTAAACTAACAGAGTGGCTTCTTTCACAAACATATATACAATGTGAGGACATCATAGCATGATAACAAATAAATCTTTGTCCCATACATATACACACACTTACACATACCGATACACACATTCACACACATATCTGCATATACACAATACACACGTAGACACACACAGACACTCACCGACAAACGCATTTACTCTCATCCTTAACATAGGCACAAAATTATTATTTTTTTTATTTTATTTTTATTTTATTTTATTTGTTTGGGACATTTAACAGTTACACGTTTACAATAAAGTATTATAAAGTTACATGCACATGAATAAGGTTAACGTATAACCCACACCAATGTCCGCGACATTATATATTCGGGTTACATATAGACGCGTGCGAGACAACTTGATTATAATTATAATTATGAAATAAGGTTCTTATTTAAGGATTCAACGGCTGCTTTCTTAAATTTAGATTGCGAATAAGCAAAAATGTCGATGGTAAAGAGGTGTGTGTTGTATGTTTCAATAAGGCGGCGCAGAGGAGCCCGCACACCCGCGTTAGTTCGACACTTGGCAGTGTGAAATAAGCGAGGTACGCGCACCTCTCGCCGCATAACAGTTCTAGGTACTACATAACATATTTGATTGGTTATGTCATTACAATCGAATTTGTTGTTGCATATTCCATGCAGCATCATGGACATTAGTAATATTCGCCTGGACTCCAAGCTTAATAAGTTATAATTATGTAATAATTGTGGATACGGCTACTTTGAATGATAAAATCTAAAGTGTACGGAACATAAATACTTTTTTTGTACCCTTTCTATTATGTTTGTATACTTTTCGTAATAAGGACTCCATATGGGGACAGCGTATTCTAACTGAGATCTTATAAGAGATTTAAAGAGAAAAATAAAAGTAGAAGACTGCTTAAAGTTGCTTAAAGTGCAATAAAATTGTACCTTTACTAACCTTAGTTATTTAAAAATATACTCGGATGTGGGCGTTAATGGCTACGACACAGTTTATACTACTGTAGTCATTATCGTATAATTATTGTGAAAATGTAACAAGGTTTTCAACAAAATTATTATTATTATTATTATTATTATTTCAGAAATGTACCCAGCCCTTTGCGAGGGTTACACAGTGACATGGGTCTAACATACAGAGGCTCTTCGAGAGTTATAATCTAACGTGGGATAGCAGCAACCGATACCTACCAACAAACTGGCTGTGGCAGGTGTAGAAGACTATTGCAACATATGTAACTTAATAAATCTGAGGTTTGGGAATGTGTGTTTGATGGGCTGGTATAATGGAAACTATATATATACATATATTGTCTCAGTACAAAGTCGGAATGCCAGCTATTTATTATAAATTTATTTTTCTTTTAATCATTTCACAAAATGTATCTGGCTTGTATACTTAAGCCTTTAGTTTGAACTCATTGCGAATTAACATAAAAAAACAATTCATCCACAGTGTACTGTAATTATTCCATTCATTTGTCACTATCAACAGTCACGTCGTTACGCTGCCAATAAGCAGTGTAGGGGTTACAGAAATACTAACTAATGAACAATTGTCGTTTGTTAGACATAATTATATTCAGCAAGGGACCCCATTCCCATTTGTAACTTAACTTTACGACCAACTCCTTACCGGCAATTGGTTTTTAAACTGTTTAATAAGTAAGTATTCCACTGTACATTTTTATGTTGCGTATTTTTTATGCAAATAAGTATATAATCTAATGGTAAGCATTCGCCGTATATAGCGCCTACAGACGCTAGAATTATCAATGGCGCTTTGCCTATAATGTATTCTTTTTTCTACAGCTGCTGCTGTGTTGTCTTTGTACTAAAAGTAAATAAAGATAAGCACAAGGATCTAATGTCTTCTTCACAGCAGCCGCAATCATTACTGCTGTGCCACCTAGACAGTAGAATACAGTCTGCCCTCAGGCAGAAATCATTCTCTAGAACCGCTTACTTGAGAGTAAGCGGTTAGTATAGAGTATGATTTCTTGCCTACACTGGTAAGGGGTATCATTCGCGAATGTAAGCTGGGAAAGGAAAGGGGCAGGCAGGTATCTAGGCTTTTAAAAAAAAAGCCGGTATATATGTACATTTATGTTACATATTATGTCCGGTGTCCAATAACTAGTTCATATTATACAGTTTGCATAATATTTAGTTGACAAATCTCGCATAGAATATCAACATTTGCCATACATATCAGGTCGTGTAAAACTTTCGCATTACAAATGCATTAGTGACATCTGAGCCGCCTGACTAGAGACCAAACACGGCTATCTTGTATCAGCACTCACTCTATTTTGCAAACCTAATCCCTGTATGTAATACATACAAATAAGTGTTCAGTTTAAATAATTCTAGGTGAAACAGGGTAAGGTAAAAACACATGCCATGTAGGTTAGGTTGTAGACTAATCGAAGCTAATTAGCATCTGGTATCTGACAAAGATCGGACACACGTAAGGGTGTGCTTGCGGGAATATTAACTGCACCTGTGCCTACTAAAATCACAAGGTTTCAATTTGCTCTGTCTACAGTTCACTATATTAATGAATTGGTAGTAGTTATAATACTTTTTATAACACCACAGTAACATACGAGCATGTAGACCAACTTATTAGGAAGAGTGGGATTATTTAATTTTGACAGGCGAGGCTAAAATTAGGGAGCGTGCGTATTACCAGCATAAAGCTGGACTTATTCTTTATAATCTTAAACAGTAATCGTAGTAGTATTACCAGTGAAGTTCATGAATTTGATACTCTTATATAAAAAAGTACTGGTTCTTGTGCTGGCAATGCGCAATTCTTTAGTTTTTCTGTAAAAATCACGCCATTTTGCCTCATCGTAAGCAGTAAGAGAAGTCGTATAGTGCCACCGTTCTAAGCATTCTATTACCACAGTGGCATAAAAGGCCTTTCTTTATTGGATAAACTGTTTGTTTACAAGGTTGCTAATACGTGAGTGATGGTGACTCTTGGTATAGGAAGCGTCCCCAGGCTACGGTGCAGCATGTCTCCATTCTGTATCTATTAAGAATTTGCTATAGGTATGTTATGATGTTACGCTAAGTCAGATGACAAATCATAATCATCGTCAGGCAGTAATTATTAAAAACTCAGACATACGTAGTTTTATATCTCATTTGAATACTTTTTGTGCGAGACAACTATAAAAGTGTACCTACTACTTATAATAAATAAATATGTAATAATTGCTCCTTTCTACAATGATGTTGAAGGAAAACATTGTGGGGAGTTTTGCGTGCCTGAAGGGTCTCCAAAGCGTTACCCATGTGTTAATTTCGAATAAAGACCGTTTCATTGCTTAGTCAAATCTCTTGATACGAATCCACACACTACGGCAAGCAAGTAAATAGGGAGAGGCAGAGCTTACCCTAATATGAAACCGTGGGATTATTAATCCTTTATTAAGAAGCTTGTAGTTATATACATATTACATAGTCTAAACAGCGCTGTTATTATTTATATAAACAATTAGTATATCAATGAATGCAATAAACTGTCAACTCACTGTAGGTATAACAAGGAAGTCAAGTGGACAAGGTTCGATCAAATTAAAATATTTTTCCTGCATCGCGGATAATTTCCTATAAGACGTTTCTGTTTACGGAAAATTATGACATTGTATAACTTGTTATGTTGACGATATTTTTTTATTTTATTTAATTTGTATGTGTCTGTCTACTTACTTTATCTATCTTATATAACATTGTATCACGTCTCTTTAGCCTTCCTAAAAGGTGAGCAGAATGGTAGGCAAGAACTAAACCATAGCCGGGGAAATATAGGCTAATTTTAGACTTCGTGTTACAAATAAAAATTACGTGGTCAACAACTATTTTATTTGTGCCGAATTCTGATATTGTATGTAACGGGTGAGTGATCAGAACCACTTTATTGTTCAATTAATTTAATGTTGCGCACAAAACGAGAACTCAGAATATAACAAAAGCCTTCTTAAAAAGAATGTAGAGCAAATATACAGATAAATAACAGGAAACAATGAAACGCAACGTCTTATCCTAGAATATTGTTTTCCCGAAATTCCGCGAAGATTATGAGTGAGTTGATATCACTTCAATCATCGGGAATATGAGACGAACCAAATGTAATAACATGATTTAGTAGTGAGCACGGCGATCGTTCGCGTCGGTAAACGAAGCGTTACTATCTTTACGATTTTGTTTGTCAGTAACACAGTTTGAGGTTACCGAATTACTTTAGGAAAATGTCGAGGGAAGCACGATGAAGAAACATCAACTCCTTTTAAATCTTGGCTGACTTTACATATATTTTCTTCTGCTTTAAAATTCCCTGCTTAAAAAAAACAATATTATAATAATCTTTACGGCGTATTAGTTAAAGTGGTTACCTTACTATTGCTAAAGTTGTTGGATCGATCCCACACAGAATAAAATTAGTTCAAATTTTGCGAAGATTGCCGTGATACGAAGCTACTTACTACTTATTTAGTGCGTAAAATTATAAGATGTTGTAAAATTATTGTAATACTAAATACTTAATATGTGCATTAAAAGAACACCCAGAAATCCTTTGGGACATAGCGAGGTGCTATATATATATATGTATATGTATAATTTATAATTTCTGAGTTCACGGGCTATATGTATAACAAAAAGTGAATTTTAAAAATGGATTTGCTGTTTCTGAGCTTAAAAGTTCTGAAATATATTAATACAATATATTTATATTAGATCAGATAGACTGTCTCGTTGGTTCAAGGCATATACGCTATTTCAGGTCACACGAAATAAGCTTAGGCATAACGTGGGACATAAAATCTGTCAGGCAAAATATGAATGAAAAACCGCTGCTTATCCTATCGGGCACACCGGCGTGATTCTATGTAAGAGGAATATAGATAAGCCTTTTTACTGAAAACTGGAGGGTGCAGTCTTAGTGTCAAGTTTAATTAAATTAGTTCACATTGCATATTAACTTTTTGTAAAGAAGCGTCGACGGAATATTGTACGTATTATCGCAGAGGAGAATTCTAGACATTATACTTTTAATTCTACGAACTTTCCTTTACTCTGTGCTCTGACAAAATCTTTGTACGTTTTCATTTATTTAAGTTATTAATTAAAGTTCATAATTACACATATGTAAAGAAAATATGTGTAATTATTTAAATTAAACATATATTTTGAATATAACTTTACCTTAACATGAAGGTTCAAAATGTTAGGGATCATATCTGAACTGGGGTGGCACTAAAAATACAATTAAAAAGTTTGATTTAAATATCTAAGCAAAAAGGAATCATAACCGAGTAAAAAAACGCAGAGGTCATTGATTCAATCAAATTACGTCCTTATAGTTAAGTTAGTGTTATGATGGTAAAGTAAAGTCATTACAAGGAAACGTGAATATCTTAAAAACCACTATAATGTTTATAAAGATGTGTAATGCCTGCATTAGCCGAGCATGGTGGACTATAGCCTAATCGGAATATATATATAATAGTTTTCCTGAAAATCTCATGCAATTATTTCATCGGCACATTGCTTGAAATTTTCCTGTTGCCTGTTGACAACAAAAAATCGATATAATTAAAAATTCAATGTTGCCAGTACATGAATATTTTGCTAATGCTCATTATTCTAATAATGGAAGCCATAATTGGATTCGCGCGTCATTTTTGGTTAGGGTAACCACAAACTATTAACGATTTCCATTAAAATTACTTTTATAGATTTTATCGCGGTTTATTATGTTTATGTTTATCTGCGGTTATCAGTATTAAATCTGTCTGTTATGATTTACATAAAATGGCGGTAAAACCGTACAATCATTTATTGTATTTACAGTATACAAAATTAACGACACAGAAAGAAAAGGCCTAGGCAACCGTGTTCTGAACAAGTCGAAAAAATTCTATGTAACAGGTACTCTTAGTACCCTAAACCGACGAGCGTTCATAAAGCATGTGCCTGGGTTACCCCGTTTGCTACGAAAAGTGGAGATCTATAGTGTCTGCCTTTCCCTGCGGAAAACAGGCGTAAGTATATATATGTACATATGTATGTAAAATTCCCAATCAATTAATTCACTGTCAATTAAAGACTTTTAACCTGTGACGTTAGAGGTACCTATATTGTAGTGAATTAAGACGTAATTCTATGGTACAATGATTTTAAGTATTGTAAATACGTTTAGTAGACAAGAAAACTTTATCTTTCAAGCTATTTAAAAATATAGTTAGGTAGTTATTTCGCGGTTTCGATTCCCGCACAAGTGAAACTTTTGTGTGCATGAACATGGATGTTTGTCTTGGTCTGGGTGTTTCTATGTATAATATGTATGGACTTACAAAAATAAACTATATATGTATGTTTATCCATTGTCTAGTACCCATAGCTTTGCTTAGTTTGGGCTAGATGGTATTATGTGTATGTGGTAGAATATTATATTATATTATATTATTTGTTTCTCAAAACTAGCCTTTTAATATGGCGCTATATAGTCATCCCGTAACTGCCCATCACCTGGTCACAGTATAAGTCAATCGCTATGACCGCGCACGCGCCAGCCTAAATCGTCCGTCCGGTCTGAATATGGCGCGACCCATCAGGGTGCGACTCACGCGCAACTGAAGGACGGTTTTCACGTGGAAATATTATGTGTGGAACAAAGGGCCGTTTGTACAATCAATATGTTGGGGTTTTATGTGGAAACTATAATAATAGAGTCTACCTATTGTCTTATATTTATGTGAATATGTCACAATTAAAATTCGGTGCTTTGCTGGTCTATCGATGATATACGTAAACGATACGATAACAAAACAACTTAATAATGCAAGATAGAAACTTCGAGATAAATCGAGGTCGAAAAAGGTACGATCTTCTTCAAGCGTTAGTGAAAAATGCTACAGGATATACTATGCAATAAGCATTACAAATACAACACTGAACTAACGTATGAGCGGATATAAAATCTCTCTCAAAATTTAATTTTCAAAAATGTTGTACTACAATTTATCCCATCCCAGCATAAGTGCATAAAGAACTTAATTATAACGATATGTCTTTTTATGGCAGAGGCTGAAAATGAGTGCCTTTGCCACCCGCCGGCTTTAGCTACAAAGTAAACACCACTACATATAATTATTCTCTATGTTCTGTGTCATTTTTCTTTTTTAAGACGTGCACGATGTCCCCTAATGCCAATATTTAAAATGAGCTGCAAAATCTTTTTGAAAATGGACTTTATACATTCCAAATATGAAAGCACTTAATTCATTATCATAATGTTGATGATTATTATGACTGGAAAGTGAGAAGTGATTAGAATAAATATTATTACATGAGGAAATATAATCCTATTGAGAGTATTTAAGAATAAATAAAAACTATCGCTATAAATAAAATCTGGATTTCCATTATAAAATAAAATTATGTTTTCTCGAATTGGAAGCAAGTGTCGCCATCGGTGGTTTCAGGCTCCATGTAATTGATTGACGGCAAGCCTATTTCTTGCATATCGGGCACAATTTCAGACCCAGTGCTGCTACTTAGAAGATAAGATCGCTCCAAATGACCAAGTATTATGTTGTGCTGTAAAGACTAGTTTTCAAAGGTTAGTTCGTTTTTAGCGCTAGTGCCAAGTGTTCCTAGAGTGAGTAAGGATTTAAATAGACATATTTGTCTCTTGCAAAGGCAGCACAAAGATTACTTTTTGGAAAATCGGCATTGCGGGCTTCGGCCATAGCCTATAATATATAATAATAAAATAAAATAATTATTTATTTAGAAATTTAAGAAGTGTAAATAACTTTTTTTTATAAAAGAAATACTAATAACGGCATGTGGAGTGTGGACTCGGTGCTCATTGTACCAGTAGTAGTATCGGTCAATAGACTGATCATCAAAAGCCTCGATATGGCTCTTGATATGGTTATCAAGAGTAGCACTGGTTGATCGATACGGCACGCATTATACGGCGGTTCCTCTCTGAAGAGTCCTAACCACCGGTAGCTACCGGCGGCTGATACCCGTAGGTTGTCATGTTTTTATATTTACTTATGTATACATATTAAACATATTAAACATTTAAAATGATACATCAGTATAAAAAGAGACAAAAATTATAATAATAATAATAAAATAGAGTCTATACGCAGCGATAGTCCTACTCCTGTTGCGGCTTGTGCCACTGTAGGTATTTCATCCAACCATCAAACTCTCAAAGGGCCTTCACGTCGAACCCATGTCTTCGTGCAAGCCTCTCAAAGGGCCGGGCATTTTTCTAATGTTATTTGTTAGAAAAATACTTGTGATAAGAGAAACATCCTAACTTAATATTATAAATGCGACTGTGAGCAGTTGGGAGCTCTTAAAAGATTCATGCATATCGGGTCCCCCCATGTGGGTGCGGGCCGGGTCAAACGGACCCGACCACCTCTCGTCCCCAGGGGAGAGCCTCACCGCTCTGCCCTTTCGACCTAAACTAACATAACCTAACCTACATTTACGCGACCAAAGCCGCGATCAAAATCTAGTTATAATATAATATCCTTATTTATCATAAAATGTATAATTTACAGTGCACTACATTATAACAAAGATAACATAATATCTCAGCTGCCTGCGCGGTCAGGGCAAAACCTTATTCCTGTGCTAGCAATTCCTAGGAATTAACCTGAGTTATAGGTAGTTAGAGTGTTCGCCCGAGCGTCAGCCAACAGCTGAATTAAATATGTGCCGTTAACATGTAGCCATTAGAACACTTGGCCCCATATTTATCTATGCTTGTTAAGCGAGGGAACAAAGTCCATGCATCTATTGACTAAGGACTTTGACAGTAGACTTTGCTCACGTTGGAGCACCAAATTATTATGACGTATGGACGGCGTAATGGTTAAAGTAGTTGCCTTGCTGTTGCACGGTGTGTTGTAGGTCCGAATCTCACATTGGACAACAATTTGTATGATATATGGACCCTTCCCACAATGATATCTAATACACGTCTGATAGATATACATACATATATTAATAGTTGTCAAGAATTAGAAGCAAAAGCAACTACTTCACGTACGTTTTGAGGCAGAGGGGTGCGAAATACCATCAAAATTCTAACTCCGGACTGCTATTGACAATTATTGGACAGAAAAACATTTTGGATACAAAACCCAGACCTCATCCAGTCGCATTCACTACCGCTGATTACCGAAGTATTCAACCTTCTGCTACCAAAGCGATTACAAGCTTATTTCCAAGCTTACCATAAAAAAGAAAGGCTGAGCAATCCTTGCGGATATATTTCTATATTATGCCAGTGATAATGTATTTGACATATCTTCGGCATCGTGTAGAGGTACATGTTATGTGTAGTATGTTGACGAGATCACTCGAGACTGTTATGACGCGGCCGGTACCGCTAACAAATGCGCGTAGACATTTATCTTAGATGGTATTAAGTGTAACGATTTAGATTGATACCGAATAATTATAGCCATCGAAGTTTGGTACTAAATAATTTCTATATTTAGTCCCAACATATATGCTTTCGGGGCAAGGTATATTATATCCACATTTCGGTTTAAGTCACCAAGTAGAAACTAGGCTAAGGGGGTCTACCGGGACAGTTCCAAACTCCGCGCTGCTTCTGATAATTTCTTGACAGAAATACCCAATATTCACATGCCTAACGCTGCGCCATTGAGGCAGACTAAATATTTATAAATATAATTTACTTTATAATATATTTTAGAGTGCTTTAGCAATGCTGAAGCCATGTGTTTATAAATATAAAGTACACCAAATTCGAAATAACTTTTTTAGATTTGTGAGCTGTTAGGGATACAGCGAATGCATTTGGTAGTTTTGTCAGACATCTTCTTTACTGGAACATCAAACCTACGGTAATTTAAAATAATGCAACTGTTAGAACATAAATAAAGGTCTATGTTTGCTGAAGTAGCAATGTTCCGGAATATTTTATGTAAGACCCAATAAATCAAACGTCAGGAATAAATCTTCAATCAGTTGCTATGATAGCAATAGCAACTGTCAATCACCGACTCCTATCGAACGTAATCGGGGACTCGCTTAATAAGGGCTGCGCAGGAGTCGATATAAAAACGTCTAAAATTATGAGATGGGACGATCGTGTTACGAGGCAGCGCAAAAACTCAAAGCGGCACACACGCAACGTAACGTAAGGATCGGGTTGTAGGGAGTACTGTCTTTAGCTGTTGCGACTTTTGCGACTAGTCGAAGTCGAGTCGAAGTCGTTACGTGTCGAAATCTAATGCTTGTCACACATATGTTGATAGAATATAGGTATGATAAACATTATAAGATTTAATATCTTAGCTGTTTTTTTACGTATGCAAAAGTGCAACGTGGCTGCTGATTGGTTGGAGTTCAATATTTAGATTGAGGAAATTGTAAGATAGTTTTTATCAGCAGCTCGAAGGCTGGTACTGTGTACTGTTACTGCTTAATAATTTAAAGACAGATGTGATGATATATAATCAATATAACAACCACTTAAATTTTAATTTTAATTTTATTTATTCAGTTTATTATAAATATATATAGTATAGTGTGTGTTCGTGTCGTGTGTTCAGAGTGGGTTTATCAATTGTCGATAAGTACCAGTAGTCAGTATAGAGGGCGTAGCACTGTCTCCCGTCGACACGCACCGTTGCACACAGGGTGATTGTAGCAGAATATCTCTTGATATAACTAGCTTAAGTTATTAGTTTTTATAACAAAATTTAAGTAACAACAAATGAAGGAAGATGAAATAATATTAGTATGCCTAAAATACATTCTAATATTATATGTAGATGCGAAAGTAAGTCCTGTTGCTTGTTACGTTATTATGCAATTTGATATCTTGATATATAAGATCTTTTTAAATTTAATTAAATAAAATGATCAAATATGAATAAAATTTACTATAATTCCCTGCTAACCTTTTTGGTAGACGGTTTTGGTAGATGATCTGTTAGGCAATTTCTAGATCTCTATTTGCGCTACATAACCAAGATATAACATGGCAATAATGCAAAAGATATGAAGGCCATGTATATTATCTCCTAAACACGAAACTGAAGTTCGATGTCTAAGATATGTGCGTAAAAATGCCCCCGTGTCAGCGGGTCCGCACACGTAGCTTATGATATTCAGCGTACGCGCAGCGCGCAAAAACCGGCCGCGGCCATTTCGGTCGCGCGCGAGCACAACGCGGTTATTACGGGAAATCTTATGTTAATTACAATTATGTACTCGGTTGTGCACCCTCACATACGATACTGAGCAAAAACTCAGATCCTATACAATTTTAATGCGCTCTCTGGAATTTACGGGAGATTCCACGTGGTGGAGAGAAAAACCATGTGTTGATGCGTGTGCTTCGCATTTTGATTGTGTTCGCTTCTAGTGTGATGGCAGACGCATGCGATGGCGGCGCGCCGTCGTGTGGGCCACTTGTCGTTTGGCACTTTACAAATATTTCGGATATGTATGGTAATTAAGATGTTTGATCTGCATTGTAAATTTTTACCAAACTTGTTTTCCATTTTTGATGTGTTATGGCGTCCATGTTTGACATAATATATAAGGTTCACACTAATGCTATATACATACGTGACTCATCACATATATAATTACGAATTTGTATACCATGAATAACTTGAAAAAAGACAGCAAATAATGAAGATACCTGAAAATGCAAAATCCTTAGCTGAATTTTGGAGTAACATAATACATAGCCATCGTTACGCTTAGAAGAAGAATGATTATGTTTTATTTCATGTCGAAAGACCAAATAAAGTCATGTTATACTGACTGATATCGGAAATTAAATACGTTTGCCACTATTTTGTGGGTGCGTCTCATAACGTATAAACTCATTTGGTCTAATTTCATTTTATTATCGTTCATAAGATATAATCAACGTGAGATATACCAACTGTTGATATAATTTCTTTACAAATAACATTTATTTATTCTAAAACTTAATTAATATAACGTTGTTTGATATAACGTTTATGTAATCGAAAATCATTTGGTCTAACGTTTAATATGTATATTGTTTATTTAATCGAAAATCATTAGGTCTAACGTTTAATATACATAAAAAACGTCATTATAGTTAACACCCCGACTCAGAGTACCCCAACTCGGATAGGTTAGGTTAGAAGGCTAAGGCGGGAGAGCGAAGCGGAGCGGAGCTCCCGCCTTAGCCTTCATGGTTATTTTTTTTAAACCACCCTGAAATAGGAGCCCCGCTAAGCGGGGCTCCGTCGGCCTATTTTAGCGCAGGTGGTAATCAGTTACTCGTTTTCATCATATTAGACCAAATAAGTTTTATATCTTTTGAGTGGTATGTCAAACGATTTTATATTTAATGTATGTTATGTCAAACGATGTTATATTTAATGTATGTTATGCTTATAAAAATTAGTTATTTTAAAATTATATGAATCGTTTGTTATATTAACTAATCGCTATATTAAATAAAATTATAGGTTCCGTTGTTATATGTTGTTAATATTAGAGATTTTGTTGTTATATCATCTATTACTTACCCCTATTTTGTACTTACAATTAGTATTTGGTAATTTAAACGTTTATTTTGTTTTAAAATGACGCTGCCATTTTCTCATCTTTCGGTAATCCACACAAACGAATCATAAAGGTCGTAAATACATAAATAATACGTGTACGTTGAGAAACTAACAAAAGCAAACTCAGACATACCAAGTAATAAAAATGTCCAAAGAAAAATAATAAGGTAATTGTTTCAACTGTAGACGGAGCAACTTCTTTTGCGAATCGTAGTTGTTGCAAGGAGGTGGAGACATTATCCCACCTGCTTGAATCCCCACCCCGTTCTAGTACATACTTTACTTATATACATAGTTAAGTGGTACCTATGTTTACGTGCACCATCTTGACATAAAAAGTAAACATTCCGATATGTTGTTCCGATACTTATCATTACCTTGTCATAAAGTGAATTCTTTACATTTGATAGTTGAAGGCTTGTACATAATTGTTAGTTCGAATATGTATTTATAGAATTTTATTATCATGTTTAAGTGACTAAATTAAATAGCACAACGTATTTGAATACCGGATTATAATTGTGAATGCTTTAAAAAGTTTTTATTTAATTAATATTGTTTTGTGAATATCTCATTCGTCTCGGAATATTGTCTGGAGCAAACCGACTTCAGATGATGTTTTTCTTAAGAAAAATTTGCGGTCTAATAATCTTGTATTGCAAGCGTAGCAGCGATAGCCTAATAAAAAACCTTTGAACTGCCACGCAGAGGTCTCGAGTTCGATCCCCAGCCATATACGGCATGTACCTCTGACTTTCCAAAGATATGTGCGTATTAAATAGTTAACTAACGCTTGTTTTACCGGCGGAAGAAAACCTAGTGAGGAAACCTACATGTCTGAGAGTTCTACATAATGTTCTCGAAGATATGTGAAGTCTACCAACCCGCATTGGGTTTTCATACTGAAGATAGGTCCTTGTCCAGCAATGGGACAATTTATTAACAGGGTCGAAATTATAACCTTATTTTGTGGTCTTTAGGTAAATAGTTTCCGAACCACATTATGAAGACGCTATCAAAATGGAGATCAGTGATGATTGAAAAGTTAAAAAAGAAGATTTACGTAGTGATAATATAGAGTAAATACCTATAAATAGGCACTCTTTGGATATCTCCAGAGCTATATATAACGATAAATTTTATTTGAATGAAGAATACTATTAAATATTATATGAAAAATAATACTTTATATTTTATCGATTAACTAGGATTCAATATTCTGCGATGACTGCAATGCAGGGTAAACTACATAGTAGGGAGGGATTTATCATATTTTATAATTGTAAAGTTTAGATAATGACATCAAATTAATTAAATAATAAAAGTTATTTATTCATTATCGAGTTTAGATAACGAAGTTGATTTAATATTAAGCGTCGGGCACGCCACGATCGTGGCGGTAAGTCCCGTGTTTGAGGAGTGGCTGGAGAGGCGGCATGGCGCCCTCACCTGCCGGCTGACACAGGTAATGACTGGCCACGGTTGTTTTGGCCAGTTCCTGTGTCGTATACGCCGGCAAGAGACGCCCGGTTGTCACCACTGCGGCGACTGCCGCGACGTAGTTGAGGACACGGCGCTGCACACTTTGGCGGTTTGCCCCGCCTGGGCATCGCAGCGCCGTGAGTTGATCGCGGCAGTCAGGTTGGTTGCCCTCTCGCTCCCGGCCATAGTTCAGTCTATGGTCCGGAGTGAGAGGTCGTGGAACGCCGTCGCCTCCTTTTGTGAGGAAGTTATTTCCATCAAGGAGGCGGCGGAGCGGGAGAGGAAGCGTTTAAACCCTCTCCCCAACCGCAGAGCCGGGCGCCGAAAGGCGCGAGACGACCTCCAGCCACCCTGAGGTTTGACCTGGGGGTGGCGGGCTTTGTGGGCCTGCCCGCCATCCGTTCAGCACCAGGTCCGAGAGGCGGCGTGCGTGTTCCCACGCGCGCCTCTGTGTCGAGTCCGTCTCCCTTCTAGGGGGGACAGTAGGGATAATTGTGAGAAGTGCCTTTGGGTAGGTCTTTTGCGTAGTGGCCTGCCGTTTCATACGGTGAGCCGAAACCTCGGCGGGGTCGCGACCGCATGCGAAAGTGATTCGCGCGGCCCCGTCGATAGTGGTTTTGTCGAGGAACACCGTGGTAGGTTTAGTCGGTATTCCGGGAGGTACTTTATCACCTTAACATCTTCTTTTACCCCGGCGAGTCCGACATAACCCCTCCGCCAGCCCCCGCGGAGGGGTATGCGTCATGCATTCCCCCAGGTAAAAAAAAAAAAAAAAAAGAATATAAGTATTTTGACACAAATAATACAAAAGCTACATGTGGAAAAATGCCTCTATGATATATTATGTCCAAACGATAGTAATTATTACGTAGTGAGTTGTTATTGTAAAATGAGTGTCTTTATAGAAAATCCAATATCCTGATAAACTATTTATTCTAAGCAGCAACAGTTTATATGTCGTTTTCTTTGCTGCAATTCACCGTAATGTAAGCGCCTTCAAGATAATTTAGATCACTGTTAATATTCAGACATGGTTTTCCTAATATCAGATGCTTTGCAATATATGATTATTTATAATTAGCCTATTTAACCAACAATTTCAATTAAGATGCAACTTTAAATAATAATAATAAGTATTATTATTTATTTATGTACTTCAGTGGTAAAATATGAATAAAGTAATGAATATAGGTAATATAATATGTGTGCCTGTACCTGGGTAAACCTGTGCCACAGGCGTTAAGGACACTTAGAATACACTACTAGGAACTGAGTTATATACAATTAACCATACTTACATCAATTACATTACTATTAAGATATCGCCAACGCTATGTATTCATCATACTGATACTGCGACGTACTGACAGAAACTAATGGTTTGACAAGTCTTCATCGAACTTAGACTTCACTCTCACGTTTTAGACCAAGGACATAGCTCTTTCTTAAGTTACTGCTACATCTAACAAGAGTACCGCTTTAAAGAATAACACTTAGAATTCAGTGAACAACCCAGCAGAACCCAATAAACCCATTAATAAAATAATAAACTGTGGTACTTTCATACCAAATAATTTTCAATGTCAATCATAAATTCAAGTAGCCACGTGTGTACGTGTTTGGCACTGTAATACTAGTAACATTTATTTATTTCAATATCCGGTGCCACAGGAAGGTAGTTGACAGTTACTTTCGCGCCAATTGCATAACAATATCGCCATCTTGATGTGAGCACGCGCTGCTGTCATTGTCCCAGTTGGACTTTTGTTTAGTAGGTAAAGAATTTTAAAAGCTTTTGGTAAAATTAAATCTAACGCCAGTAAAAACTTTACAGCTGTACTTTACAATTAGAAAATTTATGAAATATACATATTTAAATTAAACATCATTATCTTTTTTACAACTAACTTTAAAATTAAATAATATCATAACTCTGTGGGAATCCGTGCAAAAGATTTAAGTTACTATGTTTTCTCGGTCTTGGAGTATTGCTGTCTTGTAGATGACTACAAGACGGCAATAGACACTTTTGGTATGAACCAACATCGCTATCTTACATAGCCTGGATATCTTAATATAAAATAAAATAAAGATTTTTTTGCTATCATCATCATCATCATCATCATCATCATCATTTCAGCCTATTGCAGTCCACTGCTGGACATAAGCCTCCCCCAGGGTGCACCACAAGGCCCGATCTCCCGTTACAGATCGTTTTAGCTATATAAAAATATAATTAAGCAGGTATATCAAACATTAAAAATCAATCGGTAAAATTCTAACTACTTGTGAAACAATATTTATAACTTGGATTCGCAAAACAATATTGGAGTTTTTAATTTTCTGAAGCATAAGTACAAGGAACTTGCCCAAATGAGTTCCAAACCCAATAGGGAAGGAACCATGCGCGTGCATCGAACGGTACATATCCGGCGGACGTTGGCGACGAAAGTAAACTAAGCTGATCGCCCCTTTCTCCATAAGGGGAGGCCGCGCTCATACAGGTCGCATCACACCGCGCACACTAATTATACCAGCTGTAGGAAGTCGCTGATTGTGAATAGACTATGTGGCACCAATATCACATATGCAATATATATAAAGATTCTGTTATCTGACTTACAGGCCGACGCCGAACTTTAAGATCACCAGACGAAACAACCGAATAGCTATTGTTCTTTCACGAGATTTTATTTTCTTTTACGATTAGCGAGATTTTAAAGGTTGCTTTTAATCTCACTGTAGGTAGTCTCTGATTATGTATAGACTATGTAGCACCTATATCACATGCAAACAATATAAAGATTCTGTTATCTGATCTGACTTGCAGGCCGACGCCGAACTTTTAGATCAATAATTGAAATAACTGAATAGGATTTATCGATTCCGATAACTAACCGAACCGACACGATAACGTTTCATTCTTTCACGAGATCTTATTTTCTTTTATGATTTAGCTTAAAGAGGTTTTTTAAGGTTATTTGTAATTTGTGATCCACTGGTTTTTTGTTAATTCCTCCAGCTAAACTAATATCAAGCATATTAGTTTAGCTGGCTGGTGTTAGAAGTAGGTTTACGTCAGTATGCTTTATCTATTGTGTATGTGTTTGTTGCCAAAGTTAGCCCAATAAATAAAAAACTGAATCAAATCGAATGTAAGCTTTGATGACTCAAAGCTGACATTCGTTTCGATTTTTTTTTTTTCAAGTTGAGGTTTGGCTGCGTTTAATAAGAAATTAGACGGTAGCCAAGCTGAAGTAGCAGTGCACATATAGCACATAGCTTCCTGAACCGATGGCCGTTGGTGTAGAAAAGTTTTAGGAGTGGCGGCCACGCATCGGAACACGCAGCAAGAGTAGGGCCCTCGCAAAGTGGACCGATGACCTGGTAAGGGTCGCAGGAAGCAGTTGGATGCAGGCGGCCCAAGATTGGTCTGTGTAAAAATCCTTGAGAGAGACCTTAATGCCGCATTGGAGACTGGCTGGATGAGGGTGGGATGATATGATGTTTAAAATCAAATCAATTATAAACTATGGTATATTGAGTTACAGCAGTCGACAGACTAGAAATACAATATATATATAATAGAAATCCAGCAATAAAGTATTGAGTATTGAGTATATTTAAGAGTAAACCAAGTAAAAAGCTAAATCAAATTAAATAATAAGAGTGAATGACACAGAAGCTGTATGCAACAAATGCTAATTCATAGTAACAACTAATCCCTTCGAGAAATGACGGATGACCATTGTATGCTATTTAACAATGCGGATGTTGCTTTCCTGACGTGAACCAGTCGGGTGATACTGACCAGTCGGGTAGTGCCTCCACCCTATAAAAGAGCGCAGATTACCATGTGTACTACCCGCAGGCACACACCCAAAATGCTTTACCTACTGAACCCTACTGGGCTTCCAGACTCCATAACATTTCAGTTGTTGGAATAATAGACATAACTGAAAATCTATTGTGTCTAGCCGCCTGTGTGCCGCTTCGACAATTGTGTAATTACGTAATCCTGAAGAGAAATTTATGTAATTTAAATATAATTAACTTCATTTCTAGCATTAAAAGTAAACAGCGATAGCCTAGTGGGCGACTGTTAGACCACACAGAAGTCTAGAGTTCGATCCCAATGCACGCATCTCTGACTTACTTAAATTATAATTATGCGTATTAAATAGTTAATTATCGCTTACTGTAACTATAAAGGAAAACATCGTAAGTAAACCTGCATGTCTGAGAGTTCTCCATAACGTTCTCGAAGATATGTGAAATCTGCCAACCCACAGTGGGCCAGCGTGGTGGACTATGGCCTAACCGTTCTCACGCTGAGAAGAGGCCCGTACATATTATTTACCGTAGCATCATAAACCTTTGTTGTTTTGATATCAAATTATATAAATATTCAATAATATGTTGTTAAAAAAGCAATAATATAGTATTGTATAAAAAAGCAGTAATATTTGGTCCAACAAAGAGTTTAAAAGTACCAAATGAACCAAAAATCGTAAATATACGACATTGACGACTAACCGTCTTACTTATAAACCCATTTTAAATATTTGACTGATCTTATCTACTATATAGCGACTGTTCATGAGAACTCTTACTTATAAACGTTAGTTAGCGCTAAGAGTAAGTTTATCAATAGCTAAACGGTAGTCCCTTGTTTAAACCTAGCTAAGAGACAATATGACAGATTTTCCGATCAGCTGGGACAGATTTGACATTAACATCAATTATGTACAAAAATACTAATTACATAAATATGAAATAGTAGCAGCGATAGCTCAGTGGGGAGACCAACAGACTGCAATGCAGATGGTCTCGGGTTCGAAACCACGTCGCGCACCTCTGACTTTCGGAAGTTATATGACTTTTCGAAATTATGTGCGTATTGATTGACAATTATCGCCTGCTCCGTGCCTCGGAGAGCACGTTAAGCCGTGGGTCCCGGCTGCCATGAACATCTATGGCAGTCGTTATTGGGAAAATCAGTACCCTCTAATATCCTGACACTGGTCTAGCCTTAGGGTATCGTTAGCCTTCGGGTTGCGGAGGTCAGGTGGCAGCCGCTCCGTGTAAAAACTGATATCCAGTCAAAATCCGGTTAGACCAAAAAGACCAAAAAAGCAAAAATCATTGAAAGAGTAGGTATATTATATACCTACTCTTTCAATGATCAAACTCTTTGAATTACTTAAAGAAAAATTCAGCACACCTTAAAGACAAGTTAAAGTCGCCACGCCACAGATACTAAAACCTAAAAATGGTTTATTATAGATGATGTATCACTTCAATTGCATTATTTAGTTAATTAGTTTGGTCATGCTCCATGCTAATTGTCGAATGTTGCAAGAATAAAATTGTGTTTCGTGTTTTTCCGAGCTATCACTTGAGAGCCCATTAAAATTGGTTTATAAGTAAAGAAATGTTATTCATTGATTAAAGGTATGAGAGCTTCTTAAATAAGAGATAGCTAAGCAATGCTTAGCGGTATTTTTATAAGTAAGGCTGTGTATCGTTAGTAGTGGAACTTGTAAATTGAGCATAGCTTGATATACAACTAAAAGCGTCAAATTAATTGTAAAACTCCTACTATGAAGGTGTAACAAGAAAATGTAAGAAAAACTGTATCAGCTGTCACCGATGTTTACAAGTAAGCCACTTATAAAAATGGCTGTATATGGCCTTAGGCATGTTTTGCCGAAGGTTCACATCCTCGTTGACAACCAATTACTTTGTGTCTTAAACGGACTTAAAACGTACAGTTGATGTCTTTAATAATACACTTTATAAGTTACAGAGCAAAAAATAATTGTAGGCAATCATTGTAATTCAACACACGATATGCACAAGTAAACTTAATATTAATCGCGTATTATAGTATAATTTTAATATGTTGGATGGATCGATGGAGACTGACTTTTCAAAGCTTTAACGGTGAAGGAAGACGTCGTGAGGAAACCTGCATGTCCGAGAGTTCTCAATAATATTCTTAAAGATACATGTAGTCTGCCAACCAAACTGATAATAGCGTACTCTTTAAAATCCATAAAGACATCCTAACTAATATTGTAAATGGGAAAGTGAGATTTTATGTTTGTTTGTTACGCTTTCACGCCTTAACTACTCAATCAATCATTGTAAAGTTCAGAAAAGGATAAAGGTTACTTTTCATCGAGAAAAAAAGTACTGTTACCAAGGGATAGAAAAATTATTGATAAAATAATAATAATAATAATATTCTACCACATACACACAACACCATCTAGCCCAAACTAAGCAGAGCTTGTACTATGGGAACTAGACAATGGATAAACATACATATATACTTTTTTTTTTGTAAATACATACATATTATACATAGAAACACCCATAATAATAATAACATAAAATCTACGCTAACGCGAGCAAAGCCGCGTTAATATAGAAAAATATAAATATCTAGTAATATAGAAAATCGTAGTAAAAGTAATATATAATTAATAAAATAGTCGGAAAAATATCGTCCTTATGGACATACTCATATAACATCGCAGCGATATATATCCCGAAACGACAGATTTTGTAAGTTTTTTTTAAAATGCACCCGTCATCACAGTTTGTTGTGCTTATTCCCCTAACATGGGGATCAGGGACCTTGTTTGCGTTCTTTATTATTAACAAGCTTATAATTATTCTTATTTATAATTACACTTCTTAATTTTTACATACAAACATTGTTATCACAGTTAATTTCAATCTTATCTTACATATTATATATTTACTCTAATTACTTTACCTTACTCTAATTTAAAGCTATGTATTTGTGCAATGAATTTGTGTTTGTTGTGTCTTGTTTCTGAAGTTTACTTTGCTTGCCATTTATTTGCAATGATTTCGTGAGTTTACTGATAATTACATTGACAAAACACGACCTGAACAATCATCCCAAGACCTCATGCTCAACCAACATGCTACTGTCAGTCAAATCGAGAACCATATTTTATTGTTCAACGCAGGCATCGACATGGAGACATCACGACCGGGAGTTACGCACTGCTTCACCAAATACTATAGGTATAGGAGTATTATTTACTTTATTTTTTGTAATTAGCTGCCAAGACATATATTGTAAAAAGGCACTAAAACTAGTGCGGATAGTAACCGTCGGCCATTATCGTCATTAGGCCTACAATCGAACCAAGCATTATATTTAGACGTACTTTTTTACTTCAAAATTTTATCACTAATGGCGTCGTTAAATCAGTATACTAGTGGTTAGCTCGCCACAGGTACTACTACTGCGTCGTGTGTAGTGGGGTTCGATTCCAACACAGAACAAAGATTTGTATGATGCACAATCGGTTACGCCGAGACTGTGTGTTCTTTCTGTCTGTTGTTTTAAAGTTTATCAAGTTCCCTAAGATAGATGTAAGAGCTGTAGGTGCCCTTATAAAGAACCATAATAAATAATTATATATCTAGGTAAAAGTAAGACATCTGCAAATAATCTAAACGGCAGCGGATCGACTGTGTATTTTCCACTATCCTCAGAAGCGACGGTTAACGTCAAGGTTAGCTAACAAAGATGATACACACGAAAACACCATAGTAACACATTTTTATTGTTAATTTTTCCTTCTACAAGTTTTCCCTTATTATTATCTATAAATAGATTATGCCTGCGGCGTTGCTCGGCAACAGCACTGTTTTTCGGGATGAAAAGTAGGTACCCTATATCCTTTTCTACACCCCTGACAACGTGTATGCTAAATTTCATGATGATCGATCTAGTAATTAAGGCGTGAAAGCGTAACAAACAAACAAACTACATTCGCAATATTAGTTAGGATTAAGCCCGATCCTTTGGAAACATACATGAGGATATGAGTCCAACATTTCCTTAGAGACTTAATCTACATTGGGTTGGAACACCTATTGAGTTCACTCTAAAACGGCTTAGCTTATGCGTACTTACATAGTTATTACAACTAATAAATAAACTTCAAACGTCGCTAAAGGATGCTGAAAAGCGTGAATCAGACTGTTATTGAAGTTTGATAAGTAGCCGTCATAGGTGTCAAATGCCAGAAACTTCATTTATACGTAAAGTGTGCTAAAATATTATTGATTTCAACATCAAATGATTTATCACGTGCGTAGAATTCAGCTTCAGGGACTTCTGGGCACGCAATACTGCACCAGTAAATATATTGCATTTAAAGTATTGTCCGTTTTGGATTAGTTCGTCCACCGGCAATATTTTAACAATTGTCCGGCCCACCTCAACTACATTTGAATGCTCAGTCAATGGCAAAAGAATTGTCTGATTATATTTTTAGGCCATACGCTTTATATTGCTGTGCATCGCATAGTATAGGAGATATTTCTGTCAACATAGCCAGCCATTATATTGCAGCCACACATTGCAGGAAAACAATGCCTTTAGAAGTTATTTTTTGCTACACTATTCTAATGAAGCTATATACTTCTATTCGGTATATATACTTTTAGATTACAAAATCGCCAAACAAATAAATACACAGTCCAGTCGGTGTCAAATGCTTATCGTAAGTTATGGGCTTTTACAACACCTTTTATTATTACCCATCGTTATACTGCCATCAGACAGAAAATGCAATGACATTTTAACCTAAGATTTCGATACAAAAAGTCCAATAATATTTTCTCAACCCAAGAATTGAGCCTAGATTTCAACATTAGCACCGACAATCTGCCATCGCAATGTCAGCTTTACACTAAGATAACATATAATCCTTTATTATTTTACTTAAGCTTTGGACAAGCATTATAACATCTTATACAAAATATGCTTCGACTCCGAAAAACTATAGTTTATTAATCACATTTTGCTAAATATTATAATTTTATTTAGCAAAATGGGATTGATAAACTCACAATATAAATAAATATGCATATACATATATGTTTCACACAGAATATCATCTGGATACCTCTAAGAATTAGGTCATAGTCAAAGTCAAAAAGCATTTATTTAATTAGTAACACTTGAACGTTATTGTTCAATAGCTAGAAGGTTTACCTGAGTAGTTAAGAAAACCTGCTGTTTTTACGTACCAGCGGATGAGCCTATTGCTGTCTATCCAGCATATACCTAAACCCAGTCCTGCTACTGCGAGTTTTCCACGAGAACAGGAGAACAGTCCAATAATACTTTTATCCAACGCAGGAATTGAAAAGGCAGGTGAGCAAGCAGACATGAATACTACACTCAAATCGAATGCTCTGTTTTAGAGCCGCATCAAAGCAAACATACTTTCACACTAGGACCATATATTCAGCCTGTCCATTGGGTCATACAATTAACGCTGGCCATAAACATCTAAAGACAAAAACGTACGCAAGCAGTTCATTCACAGTATTACATAATGTCAACATTGAACTTCCTCATTTGGGGAACACTCCAAAAAGAAATGCCCAGCGTGCTAAAAAGAACATCTTTACCGATCACCACTTTAGGTACCTGCCTTACTGAGATGGACGGGGCTAAATATGTAGCTGATAGTGTTGGGCAACTGCGACGCAATATATATTTCGAATATTGATATATTTTCTTAGGTTTTGAAAAACAAAGTATTTATGTACTGACATAAATACTTTATTGTAGTGACTGAAATGCTAAAGACTTTTATATCTTTGTACAGATATTTGTGTTCAAGCATAACAATACTTAAGCAAATATTAATATGGCACCTTTTCACCAAACAATTCAACTAATAATTCAATGTGTAGATATTAAAATGGTTAGATACAGACTCAAAACCTTTTAAAGTAGTTTTACTGGTATTTTGTAGTTAGTGTATATTGAAATAATATGTATTCATTCTGTTCAATTTACTGTCTTTAGTTTAAGACTTTAATAGCTAATTCATCCAAAAAGTATTTTCTATTTCTTATATACAACTTTATGCGTATTTCTCTGTTGGATTATTTTAAATGGGTCATAATAATAAAATTTACTACAAAGAATATACGAAATTCTTAATGGACTCTCAATACAGATAAAAGTATTTCCTTCCTTTTATTTTATCGACTTATCAAATTTTATATTACTCGCTTTTGAAATATATTTGTACGGCATTCTTACGCTTGTTTTAAATACTGACTAAAATATAACAAAAACAAGAATTAAAATAATCAACTGTCACTGTAAAAGATCGAATATTTAAATCGATAAGCCGCAGTCACATCACTACCAGTAAGTGGAGTAAGACAGCGTCCCTTGGTTATGGATTGGATCCAAAATTATGGTCAGTTACCACTATGGTAATGCACGTGGTGTCTCACAAACTCGTCTGGGTTTTCTGCATTGTTCGTATAAAAGGTATACTACACAACTGACTCATATATGAAGCTATGAGCGAAAATAAAAGTGCTTCCCTATCCGTCTCTTTACTATTACAAACCACGTTACCTTTAAAGATGTTGGCTGTGTTTGGGTTGCCTTTATTGGAGGTGTTGTCTTTCTTCTTTACGATTGGTTAGTGGGTAATAAAGGGTAAGGCTTTCACGTCTGCTGAGAATTCGATCTCTCAACAGTCTGATAGTTAGAGTAATTGTCTGGGGATGCTCTAAGATCATATTGAAGGCGTATGTTCTTAACAGTGCCACAGATTTGCCACAGTTGTGGGAATGTTAGGGAAGTTACGTCCCTTTCAAACGTTGCTTTGATGTAGGAGGGAGATGAGCGTTAGTTTTTGCAATAAGTTATAATATGTCGTCACACCTGTGTATCTAACCTGTATCACACGGGGAGTCGCGGGGTCAGACGAGGGAGGATGGTACCGGCAACTCAAGTGGTTAGCTGACACCGACGCTACCTGTCACGATCCCTGATAGACTGTAAAGATTTACATTAGCAAAGTAAATCTGTGCAGTCTATCAGGACATCTTGGTCCGCTCTTTTTTATAGTCTTTATTAACGATCTTATTAATCGATTATCTTGCCCTGCATTGCTATACGCTGATGACCTAAAGATTTATAATAAAATAAACGAGACCACAGATAGTCTGGCCCTTCAGCAAGATTTCAACAACGTTACGGACTGGTGCTTGTCAAACAATATGTGCCTCAATGTGGACAAGTGTTGTGTTATCTCTTTTACCAGGAAAAAGCACAAAATGTTTCACCCTTACTTTATAGAAAATAGCGTGTTCAATAGAAAAGAGGTGGTTGAAGATTTGGAGTCTTATTTGATAGGGAGTTAACATTCCGTTCACATTACGAACATGTGGTGAAGAGAATTAGCAAACTTCTGGGATTTATTATAAGGTCCACTAAAGAGTTTAAGAATACACAAAGAACTCTGTTTCTCTATTTCAGTCTGGTGAGGAGTATCTTAGAATACTGTTGCCCAGTTTGGTCTCCTTATTATAAAACGCATATATGTATATAACATAGAGAGAGTACAGAAAAGGTGCTTAAAATTCCTTTCTCGTAAATTCAATTATGGTCGCTTAATTTATGCTGAGAGGTTAACTAAATTGAATGTTGTCTCATTGCAAACCCGACGTCAGAGATACGATTTACTCTATTTGCATAAATTGGTTCATTCATCTATCGATACACTAGCTTTACTCTCTTCTCTCAGCTTTAATATTTCACATAGATCTCGTAATCCTAACATATTTGCAATTCAGGCATATGAAAATAATGCATCATTTTATAATCCAATAGTAAGAATGTGCAGATCATATAATAAAGTGGCACGTGTAAATAAAGAGGTCGACATTTTTGACATAAAACTCAATAGATATAAAAACACTGTATCAGGTGTACTTAGTTCCGAAAAGTGTAGTTATAAAGTATAATTACAGTTATTAAGTAAATAATCTACTTACAATTATCCACTTGTATCCTACGCTAACGAATTTAAGATTTTAATAATGTTTTTTTTTGCCCGAGTAATCTGCTCTAATATATACATACATGTTGTGTACACTACCTTAGGGTTACTATATATTATGTTCATTATTTAACTATTTACTATGTTAAGACTTTAATCTGATTGTGTACCTATTATAAATAAATAAATGGTTATGATATGAACTAAGCCTAAAAAAATGCGACGTCATCAATAGTTTTATATTGATATATATTGCAGACTATTAGTATATACATGCTTATAAATGTCACCTTGTGGTAACTTTCTGGCCAAGGTGACCATAAGGTCAATGTTGACGCATTAGTTTAGTTTTGTTTTGTTTAGTCAGGCGTTAACATTACCCCTACAGTAGCATAGACACATCGTATACCACCGTATCTTGGCTTTAGAAGAACTGGTTCCTCGATGATTTTTACAATTTATAAAGAAATAGAGTCCTTATATTTATAAGCACTCTATTCGTAACCATGGCTGCTGAAAAGCAACCGAAACGTCGGGGAAAGTGTAAAATGAAATCTAAATAGTTGTATAATTTAAATAGCTTAAATTGAAGTAAACAGTAACTAGTAAAAGTGTTTAACAATAGTAGTTTAAAGTTTCAAAATTATGTAATAATAGCGTTTTATAAAAAATAAACAGCGATCCGTATAAAGTTTGTTTAATTTCAATGTATAACATACACGTAAACATAAGACAATATTACGTAATTATTAATTTTTTTAATAATAGTAACTCAAATAATTTCCAGCATCCTTCTTTTTAAAGATTAACATTTTCTATTCTCCCTGCAGCAGTGTACCTAAGATAAAATATGACTTGTACTAAAACCTTGTTATGATATAACACGTAACAGTGTCAACGTCGAAGTTATCGCCTACTCGCCAATTCGGAGCACCATATACGCATCATATTTGTGCCTACAATTTGTACCACCCCAAATATAGTTCGCCCCTTTTCGAGCTCCAACACTAATTTCACTTACACTAATTAAGTCCCGTTTCGGTATGTGTTTGTTTGTCTCTATGTTTGTCAGTGACGTCGCTCATGTTATGTTTAAACAAGTTTTAGGATGAATATTTGTTTTTGTTTTGGTCTAGTTTAGGTATCGTTTTAGTAGCTTTTACTTTGATTTGCTAGTACTGTGGTACTAGAGTTAAGACTGCGCCGAGCGTAAGACAGATATTGACAGAGCTCACGCGGCGCATATTCAAATCGGCGCGCGGTCGCCATAGTAAAATTGTATGGAGGATTTGCAGTGCTATTTTAATAAATATGTATTTATTTTATTGTCAACCAATAACTTAAATATTTGAGACGGGCAAATTGTAATATAACTATTTATGTTTCGTTTAAGCTGTAAAATAGGATAGATTTCTACTGTTATAATCTAAAAATCACGTAACACGAGCTTACGTTTTTGAATTTTTCGTGCATATTTGCGTAATTTTGTGGGAAAAAATAATTATAATTTTAAGTTTTTTACACGGAGTAATTGTAAACACATTAATTGTTATGGTAAATGTATATTTTATATTTGTATTAAACAAAAAGTGTTGATGTTATTCACTTAACTGTGACCAGACTTGTTTTGGCACATTTCGCTCGGCGCAGTCTTAAGGTGTAGCCTATGTATAGTGATAAGTAGAAGTCACGAATTTCGCAGACTGCTTAAATGTTATTGATAAAATTTCAAAAATATGAACCGTTGATTATTTATTCGCACCATAGGTCACGCTAATATCTGGTATTCGCACCCTCGCAGATACGGTCTAGACTCACGCTCTTGTCGCGTCTGCTCCAACAGACATAGACTTATTCGCAAATATGGTCTAAACATTTGCAGACAGTGCTTCAGAGAGTACGCTTACGACATCGGTTTCAAGAAGCTGGATTAAAATGTTTAGTCAATAAACTTTAAATTATAATAATCTACGCAGTGAGCCAGTATTTGGGGGCTGGTCAAAATTCCCCGATGTCTAATGTATCTATACAACACTTAACCTTTCTATATGCGTTCGTAACCAAGCAAAAAATAAAAAGTTATAACATTTTGATCTTTTAAACCAGTCTAACTTTTAAGCCTTTTTACCATTTATCGAGCAAATTTCTACACTACTTGCTGTTACTAAAACTGTCCTAATTTATATTAAGACAGCTTATCTTTACAAATTAAATTAATTGATTTATGAAACACAGATAGAACTAGATATGTTTAGCCGGGTAAGATTCGTATGTAGAATGATTTGGTACATTTTATATATACTTAGTTAAGTATTGATGATAGTTTGCTGGGCGTATGTTTGTGCACTTAGCCTCCCAATTGGCCCATTGTGCGTAAGTGACCGACCTGAGAGGGGTTAGTGCCACCTCAGCTCAGTCCAGAAGATAATAGGCGACCAATGTTCCTCAGTTTACCTTCATTACATACATTTACCTTTGTTCATTAATTACCTTCGTTTCTAGATTTTCTAGAACTCTATTTAATTGGTTGCCTAACACTTTTGTGGTGTAAGAACATAATTATGCTGATTTCTCCGAATTTACTCTAAGCTCCAAGTATGTGTAGATTGATAATAACTGATGTACCTATTTATTCTCATTGTGATCCTTATACTAAGTTTAGATTATATATTTCTATGACACTTTGAATTCCAGCAAACATCTGGCAACCTTGGGCGTTGTACATATATGCTTTACCCGGGTAACTATCCTCTTTGATGTGATGATATCCTCACTATCTTTAGGGGAAGGACTTAACCGAAAACGTCACTGTATCAACTAGGTCACCACACTAGGGAATACTGCGAAAACAAATAACCCGTTACTCTGATCTCATCATGTTTATAAAAAACTCATATCCAACCAAAAACCGTTACTTACCGGTCTAATTTCCCTAAAAAAGCGGTTTTCTCTCACCACGCAATTTAGAAAAGGATCGTAAATTACCGAAAAAGGGTATCAGTGACCATTGTTGGTCGCCCAATCACTAAATGATTACACAGAGATACTATTTTGGTTATTTTAACGGTGGCTATAAGAAAGCTTTGTGAGGTAAACCGTACAATTCTTGGTAACATTTTTTTTATTCGCCATTGTAGCGGTTGACTTCTCGGCTGATTAGGAGTGATTATTGTAGCCCATGGGTCCTTGCAACATCAAGAGAATGAGTTGCCGCTTATCATTATGCCAAAAAAAGAAGTACTGTCAACACAAGAGACAGAGCGATATTAATCTAAAAACTGCTGTTGTTCTAAGGATCCTGGAAGCTAATCATCACACAAATACAATGACTGCTTTCATCATGTTTGTGTCACGACCATCATGAAATATATATGTATGTACATATACGCATACACGTTGTCAGGGCTACAGAAAAGGACATAGGGTACCTTTCATCATTATTGACATAACCAAAATTCACGCGAGCGACGGAGCAGGTATAATCTTGTATCACGATAAATGTCTGTTACACGTATAACAAAAATACGAATACCATTCGTAGTTTTTTGATAAGATTGATTACGTAAATCGAGATAACAATAAAAAAATATGCCATAAAACGGACATTTTCTCTTATAACAGGGTACTTTGAATAAAAACATAGAGAGCCATTTGACATAGGTATTTACGAATACTGTAATAAAGACATTTCCTTCGAGATCAGCGTCATAAGCGGAACAAATTCAATTTTCTTACGTCTGTCTCGGAAATGATCATCTATTTGCGAATAATCGTAATTTGAGAACAGTACCTCCATTGCGTATTCTAGCTTGTATTATTTTTATCTGCGATTTGGCTCACGAGGTTCTAAGGATAATAAAATACCATAGAAACTACGAATTTTCTTGAGAGGAAAAACACATATGTATCTGTTTTGTACTACGTAAACTATTCCTATGCAAAGCAAGAACTTTTGTTTCGTAGTTACGTATAAAAAGGAGAGAATAGAAGCAAGACAAACGAATAAACACACTATATATAAGGATATCAATTTTTTGTCATCAGCTTTTATATGTCCCACCGCTGGGCAAAAGTCTCTCCCTTGGACTCACACCGTATACCAAAAAAGCATGTAAAATTGTAACTGGTTGATGTTTATACATAAGAGATATTAAGGAAAATGAAAATAAATAAGAGGTATTTTGAAACTGTTTATCTGTCTGTATGTCTGTATGCGTATCACTTAAAATTGACTGCACGAAATTGAAAGCGATCACAGTTGTATTGCTGGTGGTTAAGCTTAAACCTGGAGTATGTTTCATGTTGATACGCCGCCTGCAAGTTGAGTATTAAGAAATAAAAATATGGATAGCTACCTACATTGCAATTCCACGCGTACAAAGACGCGGCCAACAGCTAGTTTTCTATATAAGAGATGATAGTCTTAAAAGATAATTTACAATTATTATATAATTGTGCCTCGGAGAGCACGTTAAGCCGTCGGTCCCGGCTGCCATGAACATCTATGGCAGTCGTTATTGGGAGAGTCAGTACCCTCTAATATCCTGACACTGGTCTAGCCATAGGGTATCGTTAGCCTTCGGGTTGCGGAGGTCAGGTGGCAGCCGCTCCGTGTAAAAACTGATATCCAGTCAAATCCGGTTAGACTAGAAAAGCCGACCCCAAGTGACTTGGGAATAATAAAGGCTAAGGGAGAAGATCAATTATTATAAAAAGGTAAAACTTATTTATGTGCATGGACCGCTCCCTAAGTATCTGCCTTTACTCAACCGATTCTTAAATAGTTTCACAAATAAAAAACTTAGCTATCTCTGAATAACATTGGGTTTGTTTTAATGACATACCATGTGATCTAATCGCGAGCAACTAGTTTTTCTATGTATGTAATGTTTTATAATGGCCCGCTTATTCTATCTGCTTGAGTCTCGCTCAAATCGCTATACTGTTAGCAGAGGATTAGTGTGATTTTATCTCAGCACACCTCCTTTTCTGAAGAATTGGCAATACGCGAGCAATATGGCTCGTAATACAAGCGAACATAAGCGGAAATAACCGCTTTGCGACACATAGACCGTATGCTTGATTGTCACATTAGTAGCACAAAGAAATAACATAGGGTTTAGGACGACAAGGACAGTATAAACTAAAATATGATTCAATTTATCTTTGTAACAGATACGAGTTACAGTAGACGTCGAAGTTAGGTACAACAAGCTAGCTTCAAAACATTTGTCAAACATCCCAATCATGAAACTCGGACGTTCCCAGAGGATTACCAATTGACTGGACTTAGGCTCTTGTCCCGTCTACGGCGATTAGCGAGGAGCGAGTTGAATTAGAAACTGTAACGAGTTGGCGAGCAGTGAGTGTAAATTGAAATTAAACTGCTTTATTCGGATGGTGTGTGATGATGTGACCATGGCTGCTAAAAACAACCAAAACGTAGGAGAAAACGTACACCTAAATAGTTTAATAGTAAATAGCTTTAGAAGTAAAGTGTTACAGTAGTACTTAGTTAAATCATTTCAAAAATCTATAGTAATAGTAATAGTGTTTTTAAATAAACAACACGATAAAATCCGTAAGTCAATTTCAGTGTATAACATTAAAATCACTCAAAAAATATATACACACACGTGTGTATATACATATATTTTGAGTGATTAGATACTTGCGCTGCCTGGTCGCTATCAAATTGTACCAAACAAGTAAATATTATATCCTTGATTATCGTTGAACGACGTAATAGTTGCGTGAGTTCTCGCAGACAATGAGAACATTCCCAATTCCACAATTAAACCATGATTACGATATACCGTCCTTATTTCACCAACCGAGAAAGAGAGGGAGAAAATGTAAAATGCCAACGATCCACTATTATTTTTATATACTATTATATTATATCTCTTTACATTGATATAAGATTTCATCTAAATGAAAGTATATATGGAATCTTATATCAATGTAAATTTCTTAGCCGGAAATAGTCGATCGCCAGTCGCGTACTCGCGCGCAGAGGGACAACTGCCATTAGATGAAGTCTGAATTCTGTTCAATAAACTATATAGTTTAGCTATATAGCTACATGATGCAGGAAAGGATAGATTTGGCATATAACTGTAAGGTGCATGCCGCAATTCTGTGCAGTTGAGCATAAATTAAACTAACGCAATCGGGTTGCATGCAAGTTTATTTATCAGGCCTTATTTAAAGTACCTGAAGTTTAAAAGGCGTTGTAATCTTGTATATGTATTGCTATGTTGCTATGCTAAAGATTTTAAGCATACAGCTTAAAATCTTTCACTAGGTTTCATTCCTGCAATGCGTAGGTCTTTCTAAATATCGAAATTACGACTACTGTTACTCTTGATAGACTTCGAATTATCTATGTCTGGATCACTCCTAATATTGTTGTTATTTTATAGGGTGTTCTACCTACGTGTGTAGGTAGCCGATAAGATAAGCATCAACGGTTCAATACATTCTTAATGGAAATGATTACATTTTAGCAACTACGAGCTGTTTCACTCACGTAAAAAAGTGGCGATGTGAATGGCTGATTGTGAACGCTATCATCTATTATTGATATCTAGTTTAAAGCTACAGCGTTGTTAATAAAATTATATTAAAATTGACGTAATATTTCAAACTGCACGGATGGCGTAGAGGTTTAAATGACGCCGCCTCGCCACTACCATTGCGCCGAGTCTTCTAATCTCACACGGTACAAAACTTTGTGTGATCCACAAATGATTGTTCCGAGTCTGGGTGTTCTCTATGTATCCGTTATTTGAATATTTGTTAAGTCCCCCGCGACACAGGATATATTCCTAGTGCAAGATTTATTTCCTTTCTTTAGACATCTCCTGTCTTTAATAAAAAAAAGAAATTCCACAAGAAAGGCCATACCGGTTTACAAAGATCCTATGTAAGAATCCATGGCATAGTCAGTCGATGTGCTAAGTTTAATACAAATCAATACAATGATTTATGAGTAATTGAGTGAAAACATGTTTACAAACCTTTACGCTTACATGTAAATAAAAAAATAAAATAATTAGCTGTAATTCCTCACAGTAATACAATGATTGTTTGCATTCTGAAGCACATATCGCACACTTAATAAAACAGCGACTTAACTCGAAATTTGAAAGTAAGGCAATTTGGACTCTAATTGTATATGTTAAATTCTAATATTATGTTTGTGTTAAATCATTACAATAGAGTTCAAATTTGTTTAATTCAAAATACTGAGATAAGTCTCTTTTTTATTAAGAGTGCGAATTATACATATGTAGTTCCAATAGAATACGACATCAATAAAATGCTCCCTGAGGTTTGACCTGGGGGTGGCGGGCTTTGTGGGCCTGCCCGCCATCCGTTCAGCACCAGGTCCGAGAGGCGGCGTGCGTGTTCCCACGCGCGCCTCTATGTCGAGTCCGTCTCCCCTCTAGGGGGGACAGTAGGGAGTGATAGAAGTGCCAATAGGGTAGGTCTTTCGTGTAGTGGCCTGCCGTTTCATACGGCGGGCCGAAACCTCGGCGGGGTCGCGACCGCATGCGAAAGTGATTCGCGCGGCCCCGTCGATAGTGGTTTTGTCGAGGAACACCGTGGTAGGTTTAGTCGGTATTCCGGGAGGTACTTCATCTTTTCAACATCTTTATTTTACCCCGGCGAGTCCGACATAACCCCTCCGCCCGCCCCCGCGTCGCGAGTATGCGTCATGCATTCCCCCACGTAAAAAAAAAAAAAAAAATCAATAGAAATGCTGTGGACTGTCCATTCATAAATACTACATAATATGCATAATACTATATACATATATGTGTGTGTGTGTATATAATATCAGCCCTGTATTAAACTGTCCCACTGCTGGGCACGGCCTCTTCTCAGTGTGAGAAGGGTAAGGCCATAGTCCACTACGCTGGCCCAGTGTGGGTTGGCAGACTTCACATATCTTTAAGAACATTATGGAGAACTCTCAGACATGCAGGATTGCTCACGATGTTTTCCTTCACCGGTAAAGCGAGCGATAATGAACTATTTAATACGCACATAAGTTAGAAAAGGCAGAGATGCCTTGGGACCGAACTCGCACTTCCCACTAGGCTATTCATTCATTGTAAAAAATAAGAGCATAAAATTAATGGACATCACTGTGGCCATTCTGGGTCCGAAATTGTAGCTGGTAGACCGAAATAAACTAGTCCCTAGAGCGACCTTACATCAAAAAAGATAACAGGACTTCGACCTTAAATTGTTTTACATTACTTCAATCCTATCTTATATTATAAATTAGGAATGTGCCTTTGTTACGCTTTAACTTCGTATACATGTTGTCAGGAGTAAAAAAGTACTGTTCCTGAGTGATATCTATACTATTATAATAAAAAGGAAAGATTCGATTTGTTGTTTGTTTGTAAGGATTGAAAACTCAACCAATTTTAAAAATGCTATCAGCATTAGAAAGCTATATACCGAGTAACATTACTTAACTAACCTACTTTTACGCAAGCGAATCTGCGGGCAAAAGCTAGTATAAAATATAATAAAGGCAGCTATAATTTTCTATTAAATAGTAAACGAAAGCCAAAGGATATATCCTTTTCCCCACTATTTATAGTTAGCGTCAATTACCCAGGGGCACAGGTTAAATTATTATTGAAGGAGCTCAATCCTTCTCATAATGCCGTTGAGGAGCTCGAGCACCCCAGGGTCCTTTGAAATCGTCGCTGTTTCTCGTGATGGTATTAGTTCTATACTATTAGGGCGATAATTACCTATCTAATCCTAACTAATATTATAAACTAATTGTGCCCACGGTTTCACCCGTGTTTATGATTACTGCGCCGCCTTCTTGGGTCGTAGCGTGATATTATATAACCTATAACCTTCCTAGATAAAGTAGCTATCCAACACTAAAATAAATTTTCAATTCGGACTAGTGGTTCCTGAGATTAGCGCGTTCAAACAAACAAAGCTTCAGCTTTATAATATTAGTATAGATATAGATGCGCTTGTCAATTTGTTTGTTACGATTTCACGCCTTGAATACTCGACGGGTAATCATGATATTTCGCATACACGTTGTCAGGTGTGCAGAAAAGGACATACAGTAATTTATATCCAGAAAAATGTACTGTTACTAATCTATCCTTACCTACATTTACGTGAGCGAAGCTGCAGGTGAAACCTTGTACGCATACAATTTCGAAAAGTTAGATGAAGTAAAGATTCTCTCACCGAATATCTACGTACAGCAGCAATATAGTTATATACTGTTGCGTTTTGTTCAGTCTGTATCAGCACTGGAGGAACCCATCCCCTGCACATAGGCTACGGTAACTGCTTATCATCAGATAGACCATTAGTTCCTAAAGTGGTCCAGGTGGACTCCCAGGGGTCCACGAGAGACTCCACGGGGGCCTACGTTGGTGAGCCAAAAAATAGGGGTCCACAATTGGTAAGCGGGGATCCACGAAAATTTATTTGCTTTTGATAGTGAAGAACTAAAATGACTTGACTTCACCTATCAATGTAGGCAGATAATATTTTAAGAAGCTCAGCGTCTGTTACTTGTATAAACTTGTATATTCCATATTCAGTACCAGTGGTCTCAATACCGATTTTTTTATTTTATGCGAAAGAATTTCTAAATCGAATTTTTTAATAATATGGTAATGGAATATGACCAAGGAATATGGTAGAAATGTAGCTGCAGGGATCCACCGGAACCTGCTAAATTCTGAAAGTGGTCTATGAGAAAAAAAGTCTGGAAACCTCTGAGGTAGACCGAGGTCTTGATTGACACCTGTATGGTGGTAAGAAGGAGTGAAGACCTGCTTTCTTGGAATTGCTTTTGTAACGTCAAGCGGACACAACCATGTCCATGAACGGCAATTACCGCTTAATCGTCACTACCTGGCTTGTTCGCCACATGTAGCAATTAAATAAAATAAAATAGGTGCCATATGGTCGTAAGCAGCAGTTGGATTTACCCTTAGAAATGCTTTTATAATCAAGTAAACATAACCATGTCCATGAGCGGTGATTGCCGCTTAATCATGGCCAATGTCTTGGCTTGGAGACCTCTGTCTGGCAGTCGAATGGTCTCCTATTAGGCATATACAGATATAGGTACATAATTATTCAGTAAACTATTAGATGGCTATGAATTCGTGAGCTCACCCTATTACCGGCGGCGATTCACCGTTCTACATCAGTATTAATAGTGCGTTGACCTATCGTTTGAGCCCACAATCGGGTGCTTTACCCCAATCTCTTCCTTTTTCGAATTCGCGTGGTACGCTGTTTGCGAATCCGATTAAGCGAAACGAATAACCGAGTTTGGATTGGAATCGATTAGATCGAATCGAGTGCTTTATCGATTTTCTTTAGCCTGGCTTTAGTTTTGGGATCGTTTCTGCGATAGCTTCGTACTAATAACTGTTGACTACATTCTCGATTTTTGGGATTACGAGTTCAGATTGAGTTTCTGATTAGTTTTGTACCGTTTTCGTTCAAACGAGATACGTTTGGGACTTGCGTAAAACTAAATTATATAACTTTGTCTCTATATGTTAAACTGTAATAAAACATATTAGTCCTCGAAGGTTTAGGCAGTAGGGCTCTCGCTCTCTTCGTCTTCTGATTCTACATAATATGCAACAAGTCTTTTGCCGTCTACATTCACATTTTTACATTTCAGGGCGCTACTTAACTTTTCCTAACAGGAAAATTCAGTAACATCGTTCGACTAAAGCATCAAGTATTTTGAATTACTTTTACTTTACTTTTCACTAGCTTTTGCTTGCGGCTTTACTCTCAGTAGTAGCTAAGGTTATTTAAGTAACATACATTACTTTTTTAAATAAGATATGAAATAATAAAATATTCCTGCGTTACTCGGTGATAATATCTATATATAAAGTAAAACTTTAGGTATTATTATTGTTGCTTATACTTCTATACTAATATTATAAAGAGGAAAGATTAGATTTTTTGTTTGTTTGTTTGTAAGGATTTAACTCAAAAACTACTAAACCAATTTAAAAAATTCGTTACGCTACTAAAGGTGAAGGAATTTTTTATATTGTTTTACTAGTTAACAAAATACCTAATCTCATAAACAACAATAATAATATGTAAAATTTTACAGCAGCCACATTTAAAGGATTGTTTTTAATCACAATTTATCCTATAGAACAACAATAAGACATTTAATTCATACGTTTTCAAACTTGCTATCATTAAGACAAATACTGCTTTTGCCAGGCGATCCTGCTCCTTTATGAAGCCGTAATTTATAATAAAACGAACAGGCTATTGTCTTTAGCCAACATATCGACGTGCGATGCTAAAATAGCTGTAAGAAAAAAATACTTACCTGGACCTACGACGACACCGACAGATTTTTAGACTTCTATTTGATTTTTGCTATTTTACTAAATAATTTTGCATTTATTTCTTGTTTTTTGTGTATTACATTTGTTGATAATATCGCTGTATTTAATTATTTAATTGTTTTAATTGTATTAATTCTAATAGTTGCGTGTATATTTTTCTGATTTGTTTGTATTATTATTTAAATATTGTCATTTATTCATATTGGCAAATTTAAAGCTTCCCTGCGTGCTTTGCCTAGTGTAAGACGCTTTGCAAAATCTGACATAACAGGTTCTTTTACAACAATATTTAATTTTTGATAAGCTGTCACTTATTATAAGAACTTGTATATTATGTACTTATTGGCAATAACATTTATTTATTATTATAATATTCTAAAACAAACCGATTAAATTTTACTACTTATTTCGTATAGACTAAAACCTATGCCACGGGACTAGTTAGTCATATGACCTAAAAAATCGGGTAAATAATAACAATAAAAATATATTTATTTAGTAATAAGTCCTTAATTATACTTCTATACTATTATATTATTCTACGGCCTCGCTGGCGTAGTGGTTAGTGTAACCGACTGCCACGCCCAAGGTCGCGGGTTCGATTCCCGCACAAGTCTAACATTTGTGTGCATGAACATGGATGTTTGTCTTGGTCTAGGTGTGTCTATGTATAATATGTATATATTTACAAAAAAAAAGGTATATATGTATGTTTCTCCATTGTCTAGAACCTATAGTACAAGCTCTGCTTAGTTTGGGCTAGATGATATTGTGTGTATGTGGTAAAATATTATTATTATTATTATTATTATTAATTTTACACTGATGTATTAACAAAAGTAAATATTGTTCTTGAATAAATAAATAAAATGAAGATGAATGAAACAGTTGCATATGTATAACGTACACTTGTAGGCATTTGCCCGAGCTAGGATATACCCGTCGCCGGAGGGCGCGAGATGACCTCCAGCCACCCTGAGGATTGACCTGGGGGTGGTGGGCTTTGTGGGCCTGCCCGCCATCCGTTCAGCACCAGGTCCGAGAGGCGGCGTGCGTGTTCCCACGCGCGCCTCTGTTTCGAGTCCGTCTTCCCTCTAGGGGGGGGACAGTAGGGTTTAAAGTGAGACAGTGCCTTTGGGTAGGTCTGTTCGTGTAGTGGCCTGCCGTTTCATACGGCGGGCCGAAACCTCGGCGGGGTCGCGACCGCATGCGAAAGTGATTCGCGCGGCCCCGTCGATAGTGGTTTTGTCGAGGAACACCGTGGTAGGTTTAGTCGGTATTCCGGGAGGTACATTATTCTTATTCTATCTTTCTTCTTTCTTTTACCCCGGCGAGTCCGACATAACCCCTCCGCCCGCCCCCGCGGAGGGGTATGCATCATGCATTCCCAGACGTAAAAAAAAAAAAATCTAGGATATACCCGTGTTTCAGTAATCAGTTCTATTCATACTATAAATGTGTTAACCAAGCATACGGCCCATCTGATGGTAATCGGTTACCATTACCAGGTACCGCTTGTGGTACTAACGAAATGTATCACTTGCGCATTGCCAACCTTAGGTGGACAGTGTAAGAGGTGGGATAGAGGTAAAGGACTGAAAGCTGAGTGATCATGAGCTCACGAATTTTATAATCAGACTAGCTAACCCGCGCAACTTCGTCTGCTTCACATAAGAGAATTTTACCCGTTTGTGCAACATTTTATTCATGCTGCGCTCCTATTGCTTGTAGCATGATGTTTTATAGCCTATAGCCTCCTCAATAAATAGGCTATCCAACACTAAAAGAATTTTTCATTTTGAGGCCAGTAGTTTTTGAGATTAGCGCGTTTAACCAAACAAACAATCAAACAAACTCTTCAGCTTTATAATATTAGTGTAGATCAGGCAAAATGTTGTTTGTTTTTCTGTACGCAGCGTCTAACGAAGTCCGATAGACAGCAATAAACATGCAAATTGTGCTTTTTTATTATTATGCGTACATAATTAACAGCTATAACATAATATACCGATGATGAATGTTAAAGAATGTAATCGATAATGCTGCAGCCATTAGGTACATTTTCCACAAATTAAACATAAATTATATTCAATGGGCGCCACTAAACGAAAAATAATTTATTATAACAATATAATAATTAATTAGATATATAATATAATCTATATTATATATATATATCACGTAGGTACATACATATTTAATGACATCATAACTTAAAATACATATTTAAATGCGAATGTGAGTTCGTTTTTAACGCCTTCATGCATTAACTGCTCGACTGATCATTATGAAATTTGAACAGAAAAGGAAATAGGATACCTTTCATCCAAAAAAGTACTTTACTAAATCTAATCTAACCTAACTTGCATTTAGGCAAGCGAATCCGCGGGCAAAATCTAGTTAGATTTAAATTGAAGTTTTGAGCATACAAGTATATCGATATCTTTAAAAATTGTGTTATAAGATTTCAACATTACGGTATTTCTTAAATATTGCTTGGTATAATATGTTGGTATAATATCTACATCTCTGCCTGTCCTATCTGACGTATACAAGCGCAATGTTATGAGGAAAATTGACAATAACTTGCGTGTATATAGGTTACGAACAGTTCGACAACCTTATGACTGTCTGAAAGCATTGAAATGTTAGCTTTTCGTACAACTGACTATCAATCTATCCATTTTTCGGTAAGTAGGTTTCTAGTCTTTAATCTAGGCTTCATTTTTAGGTCTTAAGTTAGTGAATAGGTACTAGGTGCCTCGTAGGACAGCCTGTTTTCGAAGATAGATGGTATTTTGCATATTAGAACTGCTCTGTTACTGGTTCAATCGTTTGAGTAGGTACCTATGAACTGCAACAGCCCATCGTGAGGTCGAGGCCGCGAGGGTTCTATTGCAATTGTGCGATTTGGCTAACGAATTAGTTATTATTGGAAAGACGCAGTTGTAGTAAATAAGATGTTGGGTTCTATTCCTAGAACGAGCAAAGTGTTTTAGCTATTATCTTAAAAGCGTCTTAGTAGTAGTACTAAGTCTGGAACTGTGTTCGGTAGACGGCAGTAGGCTTGCTCCCTTTTCCGTGGATAATACTTACATAGTGGCATAATGTGGACACCCATATTTTACCTGAATAAAGATGTGCCTATTACACACGGCTGCCTCGACGGCGTAGTGGTTAGTGTAACCGACTGCCAAGCCTGAGGTCGCAGGTTCGAATCCCGCACAGGTCAAACATTTGTGTGCATGAACATGGATGTTTGTCATGGTCTGGGTGTTCTATGTATGACATGTACGTATTCACCAAAAAAAAGGTATATATGTATGTTTATCCATTGTCTAGTACCCATAGTACAAGCTCGGCTTAGTATGGGCTAAATGGTGTTGTGTGTATGTGATAGAATATTATTATTATTTCTAAATAGTTAACGTCCTTATGATTTCTTGCAATAGCAGGGATATCCCTCGCGCGATGGAGGGAAGTATCTATGTGAGTCTCCAGAACTTTTCTTATACGCAGTAATTATGTCAGATACTACTATTACACCAATTGCCTGTTCAGAAAATGGATGCTTTTATAAGATAATAATCCTATTTACCTACTTATTCATTGCTTCATTAAATTAAGATTATACAAAAAATTAATCTACGGCAACTTTATTTATTTATTTATTTATTTATTTATTTATCAGGAACAATTTACATTGTATTTGATATTTGATACAATAATACTAATTTCTAAATTAAACATGCAATGACAATAATAACAAAAAAAAAGAATAATAATTATAATCATACATAAAACCATAAAAGAACACATAAAAAGAATACCAAAAAAAAAACTACATTCAAATTTAATAATGATAAACATGTCTTCAAAATAGTCACAACAGGCATAATGTGATTATTAAATTACAATTCGTCAACTGAGTACAAGTTCCTATCCAACAGAAATGCTCGGAGCTTCGCCTTAAAAGAGCTGGTGTATAACAAAATTTTTAAATCCGCTGGCAGTCTATTAAAAATATGTGCAGCTTGGTAATGAGGGCTATGCTTAATAATGTTAAAATTAGGTGCAACTCTATTTTTAAAGTCATTTCTCCGAGTGTTTTCCCTGACTATTCTTTCTTCCCCAGACTCATATTCATGGATATATTTTTTAAAATTAACTAACAACACAAGTATGTATAAGCTGGGCAATGTTAGAATATTTAAGCGCTGAAAATGAGTACGACAGCTTTCTCTCTGAGTGATTCTGACAATTGTACGTATTGCTCTTTTTTGAAGGATGAAGGCTCGCTGAAAATTGTAACCGTAGCTTTTCCCCCAAAACTGTATACTGTATCGAAGTCTCGATTCGACAAGAGCATAATACACCATTTTTAATTTTTCCGTATTTATTTCGTCCCTCAATGTCCTCAACGCATAACATGCAGATGATATAGTGGAGTCTATGTGTGCTAGTTCCTTTTTCCAGTTCAGCAAATCATCCAACTGGATACCTAGAAATTTTACGTCTCTCACTAATTCTACCTTTTCATTGTTAAGGGTTATATACATATCGTCTTTATTGCCGGAAGTGGTTCGGAATAACATTATGTTCGTTTTTTTAATATTTATTATTAATCTATTTGCATTGAACCAAAATTGAAAAGCTGCCAACGTAGTATTGACCTTGTCTGTCAGTTCAGTAATACTTTTCGCCCCTACTACAGCGTTTGTGTCATCTGCAAATACCACGAGATTAATGTCTGGAGTGATCTTTTTAATAGAATTAATCAAATCGTTTGTGAAAATAATAAACAGGATAGGACCTAATATGGAGCCCTGAGGCTTCTTTTGCAATAGCAAACATAAACAAGAAAATAATTTTAGAATCAATCATCGATTTTAATTACTTATATATAAAGTGAAATGAATAAGTAAATTGCGAATGTAGGGACACAGGTTGTATTTGTGTGTGTCAAGATTATATATGTGTGCATGTACTTAGTGGCGGCTGCGCCCGCCACGTAAGTTTGAGTTAGTCGTTAATATATGGAGTTAAGTGAAAGACGTCTATCAATTATTCCTCACATGTTAAACACCTTCTGATTAGGTATATAATAGTTACTAGAATTACCTATGGTGGAGAAGTACCTTAAGTAAAATATTACCTAAAACGATCAATCAAAATAAGTAGCGCCATCTCTTGACAACATATAAAATCAAATCAGCGTGAATCAATGAATATTGTAATCTCACACTCATAACTTCACATCAACGATACGCGCTGCTAGTAGTTTATAGCCAGCGCGGTAGATGGCAGTATGCCGTTAAAAAAATACTAGACTAAGGGTCGATTTTCCAACCGTTAGATAACTTTTATCTGGTTAATAAGTTTGACGTTTTGACAGCTTTTGTATAGAAAATATGTCATACCGTCAATCCAAACCATCAATATAGACGTAAAATAGTAGTATTCCTACTGTTGTGTTTCGTTCGGTGAGTGAGATTGCCGGAGGCCCAATCACCCTTTTTCCCCATTCCCGCTCCTCTTTCCCACTCCACTCCTTTTATTCCTAAAGGGTCGGCAACGCGCAAGAGAAGCTTCTGGTGTTGCAGGCATCTATAGGCTACGGTGACCACTTACCACCAGGTGGGCCGTATGCTTGTTTGCCACGTTAGAGGTATAAAAAAAAGATAACAATACATTCACGCCATAACTTAGGCAGACAAAATCCCTAAATTTATTACGTTAGCAAAGAGAAATTTTTAAATTTTAAAATTTTTGTTTTTAATTTATTTCTAATTTTACTACTTAATTGCTTATTGTTAATTCTTTAAAATTGTCACTAATTAGTTTTTTTAATATTATATATTAGGCTAACGGTGTTACACCATAATTATGCATGCTGTGACACCTTAAAATGTTGTGCATTTAGTTATTATTTTGGTCTTATTTAGTTATGCAAAAATAATGTAACAACTACTGGATGTCCAAATAAATAACGTAATGATATGGCCTTATATATCAATTAAAAATAAATATTTGTATGACCAAGAACAAACTTGCGCTGCTTGCACTCTATATTCACTAACTCTCATAAAACTAATTTGGATCCGCTATTTAGAAAGATCAACTGGCCGATTCGATGGTTTTTAGTATATAGTCTGTCTGTCTGTTTTTCCTGGCACTATAAAAAACTATTTCTTCTTCTAGTAATATGGTCCGAGCCTATTTATACCTGTTCTTTACACTTCGTATTTCTTCCATAAACTAGCGATAGTGGCAACCTACATTTTTGAAGCAACAAGCCTTGGTGTCAGAGCGGCAGTAAATGCGACTGCTGCTTATGTGGACTCGGCTTACACTTCCGGGTCGGGCCAGGAAAAAGTTAATGGCTATTTTGTCCAGCAATTCTCGATAGCAACCTGTACGTAACGCCCTTAGATCTACGTCTAATTTTCCTGCGGTCGTGAGAGATCGCCATTACATCCGACTATGAAAGTGAAGGAATAGAGAAGTTTTTAGTATCTTCTTTAGTATCTTCTGCCTCCGTGGCGCAAAGGTAGGTAGTGAATGCAACTGCTGTGCATGGTCTCGGGTTCGAATCCCGGGTCGGGCCATCGAATAGTTATTGGGTTTTTCAGTTAAGAAATCTCAATAGCAGCCCGGAGTTAGAAAGTTGGCGGTGTAAGAAACACCCGTGCCTTGGAAAGCACGTACAGCCCTTGGTCCTGCGTTTGATCTCTCTCCGGTCATGTCGGCTTACCGTCCTATCGGATCATGCGAGTTAGGGAACAAAGAGTGCACTTGTGTTTGCGCACACACTTGTGCACTATAATATCGCCTGCGTAATTGGCCAGTCTCCGTTAAGACTGGCCGCCGAAATTCGGTCTGGAGGATATTATTATTATTATCTTCTGAACAGATGACTAGCCTACGTTTGAATTGGCCGCCATTACCAATAACCGTTTAGGACGACTTAGAGCCTACGCTCATCTATATAATCCGACGTTTATACATCATAAATTAACAACTGTCATTAATATAATAACTTAGCTAACAAAAAAAGCTTGTTAAAAACATAAATATATTATTCGTTTAACATAAAGTATTCAAAGTAATATATTTCTTTAGTATTTATGTTTATATATAACATAACTCAATAGCATAAGTAATATATGCCCGTTACGACAAAATTAGATATCCATTGTAAGTTTATTATTGCAGTAACTGTACATTATAATAATTGCACGTTACGAGTTCAATAGGTAGTCGTTGATTAAATATTTACAGCCATATTGCTTCAATGTCCGTGACATTTCAGTTATAACGCTGTTTTCTATTAGGATAATATATAAATATATGGCTACCTAAGCAGCAAGTCGTATGCAACGACTTAACGAATTTAACATACTTACACACCACATCTTTTTTTGCATAATAGGCTATTTGACAGTATGCAAAATGGAATGAAAAGAAATTTGTAATAACTGCAATGTTTAAATGTTAATTATAATTACGAAACACGCACCACAACACCGAAAATAAACTTAATTTATTTTAAATTGAAACAACGTGATCGTAAACTGTTTTGATTGGCTACATTTATTTTAACGTTTTGTCAACAAGTTTGTAGACGTCTTCTGTCATAATTTAGCTGTCCAATGTTTATTTACAAACGTGTTCCGTCTGATTGATGACATGTCGCCATACCGCATAACTACTTTCTTTACATTCTTAAAATAATAAAAATCTCTTTTGTAGGGTCCAGATAAGCCACTAAATAATGTCCAATGCTTTTTAGATTTTTCTCTGTTGTCAAACCGGCTAATTGCTTTTCCACAACAGCGCAAAAGCCTTCAACTCCTTTTTGCACTTTACCCTATTTGCTGCCAACCTTTTATTTTTTATGCTTTAATTATGTAATTAGCTTTTATGGTATCGGCAGCTGTGGCCAGATTCCTTTTAACCTTGCTAAGATATGTCCACGATCTGTATAATAATATCAGCCCTGTATTAAACTCTCCCACTGCTGGGCACAGGCCGCTATCAATGTAAGAAGGGTTACGCTATGGCCTAACTCTTCTCCATAGCCGAGTGCGGCCAGACTTCACATATCTTCGAGAACATTATGGAGAATTCTCAGGCATGCAGGTTTCCTCGCGATGTTTTCCTTCACCGTTAAAGAGAGTTATAATTAACTATTTAATACGCATATAATTTAAAAAAATCGGAGACGCGCTTTGGGATCAAATTCAAGACCTCTGCGTAGCAGTCCAACGGTCTTCCACGAGGCTATCGATGATCTGTAAAGTATTGCATTTCTATTGCGGTAAGTACTAACCAGATACGATCGAAAATGCATTTTATAAAAAATGCAACCAAAACGTCGAACATCAAAGCTCGTATTTTTCACAAATAAAAAGACACGTTTTCACACTAAACATGCATATTGACGTTAGCCTTTAGCGGGCATTTGGCCCCAAACTGGGTCAGCTCTAACAAAATCTGAATAGATTCAAGTTGGCTCGTAAAACTTGTCGATGCATATTGTAAATCGTTCAACTATGCAGTTTGTGAAGTCACAATATCATGGTTTTATATGAAGACTCCATACAAAACCAAAGGTATAATATTATAAAATTTATACGATAATCAAACGATTTCTGCGATGACCAAATGGATAAATTGTGTGAAGTCTTGACACTGACACTTTTGGTGAAATTTGAAAATCTGCATTTTCAAATATCTACTATTCATTAATAATTTAAATTTTAAATTGTAAGTAAAAAAATATTCTGAAGTAGCTTTGAAGGTCCTTTGTAAACCTTAAGTTAATGGGCATTTTGAAATCTTATATGATACTAGCTACATCCGGACAAATTCGCTGTAGCTTAGTCTCATATAATTACTTATTATGTTTCATTTAAATCTTGCGCAACGCTTAGAACTCCCCTGAAAACACTGTGATATAGAAATACAAAGTTGTGTACAACCAAGTCCATCCATCGACTACTTTTCGAGATTTGCGTACACTAAGATACAAAAGTAAAATATTAATTATTAAAATAAATACATACTCATATCTAGCGAAATGTTGTTGAGTATCCTCTACTTGAGAGAGCAGCGATAGCTCAGTGGGGAGACCAACAGACTGCAATGCAGAGGGTCTCGGGTTCGAACCCACGTCGCGCACCACTAACTTACGGAAGTTATATGACTTTTCGAAATTATGTGCGTATTGATTGACAATTATCGCCTGCTCCGTGTCTCGGAGAGTACGTTAAGCCGTCGGTCCCAGCTGCCTTGAAAATCTATGGCAGTCGTTATTGGGAGAGTGTCGTCACAAAAGATCCTACTGGGTCGAAGTGTCGCCGGTCTGCACTGACTGGCCCCCACATAAGATAAGATAAGATCCTCTGCTTGCTTCTTCGACATACACGCAAGTCTATGTAGTTACGCAAATTATGACTCTGTACTCTTTGCAATTAGATTCCAATTTAGTCAAGTAGTAATTGTAAACCCCAAAATAAAGACCAGTGACCTCATATTAATTATATTACCAATAAATGAAACTCGACAAATTAAAGACGTCTGTCCAATCTGAAGATATTGGATTTGATCGTATATTTTAATAGTCACCAGTGAACTCCAGACAAGTGTGACATATGTATGTATCACAGGTCAAAAAAATCCCTTACACCTGAATCGCGACCAGACAGCCATATAATTATTAAAATCGATTGGAAAATTATCGACATGCACACCATTACCAACATAGTTAGAGCTCTAGTGTACACACTGACTGTCCTACAATGGAATTAACTGAGGGGCCACAGTTAATTGGTCTACAGAATAGTTTGAGGACGGGAAGGTAGACAGTATAGGGTGGTAGAGGGTGTCTATGCATTATGTAGCGGCAATCAATGGTAGGTGTTGGTGATTGTTCGCTCCGATGAGTGACGACCCGTCTGTGGTACCATGGAGTCGTGATTGGGGCTAAATGTTTTAGCTTGACAGGATTAGGTCAGTATGTTATTGAACTGGAAGCTTTTAGTATAATAAAATGTGACAAAGAAGTGTAGTACGCACCTTCATACACACACTCGCTTGTGTATTACACTCACAGAAAGAATGACTTACTTATTTTTACCTTTTGCTAAAACTGATGACTGTTTACGTACTGTTAATAAATCTTATAATAGATTAATATATTAAGATCATATTTCGAAATCAATTCACTATTCGAGATCGATTTTATCGATAATCGCACATCGCTAGCGTGTTCGGTTAAATTAGGTTTAAGCTTCAAAACGTTGAAAATTAACAGAGTTAATTTTGTATAAGTAATTAATTAGGATTATTTTAATATGGGAATAGAGTTTATATTAAGAGTTATTATAAATCCAAAAGTAAGTTAACGAGTTTACAATCAGGAACGGGTCGTCATATATGTTGCTTATAATCATATAACTCAATGAATATATCATAAAATACACAGTTCCTGTTGGATTGACTTTAAAAGGCTGCCGCTCAAAGCTAATACTTAAATTACCTATTTAGTTAAAAGTTAGTAAATATTATAACGCCTACATAAAATAATTCTGCAAATAAATTCGTTGCTCCCACAATAATGACAGGCGCTATGTAATATAAGTACTTTTGACTTGTAACCGACTTATACAGTGGTATGTGAGTTTATGTGATCGATTAGACTTATCATTACATAGTTGCTTATAATTATTTGGTCCTGATGGTAAGCAATTACTGTAGTCTATCGACGCTTGCAACATAAAACGTGCGTATGACTTACGCGTTGCAGTCTTTACAAATGGAGTTGCTATGTGGTTAACGTAAGGAACAACGATCACATTGATTATTATCTTATGAATCTATACTAATATTATAAAGAGGAAATATTTGTATTTTTGTTAGTGAATAATACTAAAAAAATACGTATAGGTAACTACTTATAAAATTCCATTAGAAAGCTTCTTTATTCAGAAGCAACATTGCCTATATCACCACGCTACGAAACAAAGATTATGGAGAACTCTCAGACATGTAGGTTGCCTCACGATATTTCCTTCACCGGTAAAGTGAACGATTTTTTTTCTATTTACCTAACGAAGTTAGTCAAAGTCAGATGCGTGCCATTGGATCAAGCTCAAAATGTCTATCTTTAATATTTAATAATAATTAAAACATTATTATCAGTCTCAAAATTTCTATCTTTAATATTCATTATTGATAAATTTATTTTGCACTAATATACACAACGCAAATGAACGTCACAAAATTGATAAAAACTTAATATATTAAATGAACTTCCTTCGCTGATAATTTCTACTTATAAATGAGGATCCGGTTTCATGCACCGGATCGAAATAATCAACATTACCATACACTTAATAATGCAGAATATTTAAAGCGTTTCAACCGCAAACAGCAATTATGTCGACATCGGATTCTGTTTTAAAATGACCTTTTAATATTAACTGCAAATATTTATGCAACCAATCGGTTTTATGAATAATTATATAGTAAGGTAAAGGCATTTTTATGAAAAGTTCACAGAATATGACAAACAGTAATACTATCAGAGCTTGAAAAATAATTCTACTACTTAGAAGTAGTAAAATAGGTTTATTTATTTACCGATCTTTTTTTCGAACACGCGAGCTTTCAATTACAGGTCAAAGACGCTTGAGATTTAATGAATAATCAAACTTGGTTCTCTGTGTGTCTTATTGGTCCCGTGGTAACGTGGGATTCTGGGCCGACATCCGAGTTAGGCAAAGCGTGTGATTATATTTAACTTCATCGGCGTAGACTGCAAGTCGCCCGCGAGGTAAATTGCAGGTATCAAATAGTGCTCCACGTACCCGGTTTTACTGAACGGCGATTTGATACTTACTCCAAGCTACCAAATTAAGCAAATCTTATGAAACACATATATATTCAGATTTATACATTAATACATTAACAAAGAAACGCGTAACAGTACTTTTTCCCTACCGTGCTCAAAGAAAGTTGCACTTCACCAACGGTCGAAAATATACAACAATTGTAAAATAATATTTCTGCTCACCCTCTAATTATAATAAGTATGAACATATTATGTGACATATTGACTCGCTAGTTTCCTATAGTGTGTACGCGAAGGGGTTCGATGTGAGCCTCGTAGGCGACGGTAATTTCTATGTAAGCATTGTTAAGTCCTGTGTATGTGTCCGTAGCGTGGTTGATACTTTTTATTAACGCTTGAAAATTATATGGTGATGAAAAAAAATAAAGATGTAGGTAGTTACCTGTCTAAAAAAGAGGCAAAAAAAAAAATGTGGGTTCGATCCCGAACCCACAACACTTGGCGTAGAAGTAGTGACGAAACGACCACTTAAACCAGTACGCCATACGTGCTGTCTTATTTTAATTTTCTTTATTTCTCATTTGTCATTATATTCATTTTAGGATTCGCATGTCTTAATGTGCTTTGGTTAGCTTATTCATGTCAGTGTATTAAAGAGTAACGCAGGTTATAAAATATATATATCGGGCTTACATCAAATTCCATATTCCAAGCCATAAGAGGATATGGGCGCAGTGTTATAAATCGTGCTAGGCCAACCCATTAAAAAGGAATTACTGTGCTTCCAGTGCAACAGACAGTGAGTGTGATCTCTTCACAGTCATCTTACTGCTAACAGCATATCGTCTTCTCAAGGTGTCTGCGAGCCATTCTGAGCCTGACTAATGTTATAAAAGCGAACTACTCAACCGATTACTATAAAATTTCGCAGGTACTTTGTCAGGGGTACAAAAAAGACATTGGTATATACAAAGTCCTGTTTCCGAGGGATAGAAATTTATTGACAAAGTCTACATTAAAGTGAGCGAAGCCGCGGCCAAAATCTAGTAAATATATGTAATTATGGTTTGTCCAAAGTTTGCATTTTCAGCTTTTTATTATTGCTTTTGATGCTGTCACCATTTAGGTGATATTTTCCTATATTATTTTTGTCTGACGTAACGGATGGATTGATAAGAAGAAATGTATTTGATGCATGTGCGGCAGTTACCGCTAGTGGTCCATCTATTGTTAAGCGATAACACTCGTTTAGCACTGCTTCTACAACTGGCTTTTTTCGCAGTACCAGCCAGAAATAAAACAGGTATATTTTACCCGGACACTTTACAATCAGAATAACTCTCGTATGATCGATAATGTGCATAATTAGATTAGCTAAAATATTATGATGTCAAGTATCAAGACGATTGAGCCACAGTATCTAACTACGAACGATTGGAAAAGTGTAGTGAAAATAAAATTGTATTAATCGCAGCGGATAGTTGTGTCTACGATGTGGTCGCGGCCGCACGGGTCGTCCGTTCGATACCCGGCTAATGTCATATTCGTGCAATGAAATAGAATACAGTGGACTTGACTAGCAAGTAAATTTTAGTAATTATTACGAGGTGATAAAATATATAGTGAAATTACAAAGCGATTTTACTAGAAGTTGAATTTTAATTAGGTACGTATCAACTGATTACATATTTTTACTAATATTGCAAATTAAAATAAAGTCTTTTAAAAGACATTTCAATTTGTACAATAGAATTGCATTTATCTCATTATAACTATCAATAGGTACTACCTATTTCCTGCAGTTTCACACCCGTGTTTTTAAGGGAAAATATAGGTATCCCACAGAAACCGCGAGGTTTTCCGTGTTGAAAAACAGTCCCATAAGTTTAATGCAAAGTGTCATCTGATCGATCCGTTGCTCTGTTTATTACTGTCTACGTAAAAGTAGGACTAGTACTAGACTAAACAGTAACCAAGGGTCATACTATTATAACTAGGTATTACATATCAATAGATTTTCTCTTACACCTATAACAGGCGTAAGGGATGGCTGAAGGACTAATCCTAACAGGGGGAGTTTCTTTAGGGGTAAGAGAGGGTACTCGTAACCGTTTGAATTACATGACTCAAGCTTGTCAACTTATAGTGGACTCAATATGAAGCACAAACTCCTTGAAAGTTAACATAAATCTATTGTAGTTCTGTTAAAATTTAGTGCAGAATATAAGCCGCGCTTATAAAATCATTCAAAGTAAAAGTCAAGTCAAAAATCATTTATTCATTTAGGTCACAAAGTAACACTAATAAACGTCAATATATAAATATAGGTTAGTGCGTTTACTAAGTTACTGAAGCTACATTTAGGTTAGTTGCTAGGTTCAGGCAAAGCGTAGAGCCTATGAGAAGAAACCTGCAATAAATACACGGCCACTCTTTTAAATCGCCAATTAAATATAATTTATTGCAGCATTGATGGGTTGTTAAAGGCCAGGTTAAGAGCACCTTGAACCGACGGGCGTGTATGAGGAATGTGATGAAAGTGAATGAAGCCAGAGAAGTGTGTCAGGATCGTAGCAAATGGAAATCCGTAGTCTCTGCCTACCCCTCTGGGAAACAGGCATGAATCTATGTATGTATGTATGTATGATGGGTTGTGTGTTAAATTCTTAATAAGAGGTATTCGTCGGTCCATGCCGTCGTTTACCATGCTGGTCTAGTGCAATTTAATAGACTTTATAGTTCTTGGTGAACTCTCTCACAAAAGCAAATTGTCTTAGAAAGTTGTAAATTGTTAAAGCAAGCGGTTATTCGTTCTTGGATACACGTAGATATGTTTGCAAAGTCAGAGGTGAGTGGCATGGATTATAAATCGCCATCGGTAATTTAGTACCTAGTGCAATTGCTGTCTGTTGAACTTGATAAAATAAAATAATTATAAGTGATAAATTTTAGTTTAATAATATATGTTTTTATAACTTTGGTATACATTAATTATATAAGAGGGAGTAATACAATGAGTAAGATTATATTAATAGCGAATTAGTTAAACATAAATCATATACATATATATTATATGTATACACAATCAAATAAAGTACCTTCTGTTACATCTTGAAATGACAATACCTTAGTTACTTCTTTCTATACAACATTACATAACAATTATTATGATTATACCGAGATTAAATGTTGAAATTCTAACAAAACAATAAAATCATAACGAAAAATAAAGTACATTATTTACGGTCAGTCTTTTCCATCAAACTCAGTTCAAAAGCAATATTTCACTCCCGCCATAAAAAGCTAAATAAAGTCCCCACAGATTAAAAAGTGAAATTAAAAAAGGAACAACGTCATAGATTTTTTTTAATGCAAAGGTAACGAGGCCTTACAGCCAGTTTACCCCACTCGGGTGGGGGATAATCAGGAAATATTGCTGGCAATTCATCCCATTTTCCCCTCATCCGTGTTTACGAGATCGGGGTAAAACAACGGTACAAAGATTGAAAAATTGCTAAGCATCTGTCGAATGTCCGTGTTGTTTATTTTGCCTTTTTGCCGCCATCAGATGCGTGACTAAATGAGAAATGCAAGTACTTTATTATTTTAATAAGAGTTAGGTTAAGAAACGGGGTGAGTTGCAGCGTTTTTATTATTAAAACAAAAATGTATTAGCGAGCGTGCGTTTATTTGTCGTAAAAAGGATTACAATCTTTGTATTTTTCATATTTTTTAATTTTACCTAGATAAACGTTCTCTCAAATTTAATCAATATTTAATATTTAAAGCCTAGTTTAAAAGAGCAGCAATAGCTCAGTGGGGAAACCAATAGACTGCAATGCAGAGGGTCTTGGGTTCGAACCCACGTCGCGCACCTCTGACTTTTGAAAGTTATATGACTTTTCGAAATTATGTGCGTATTGATTGACAATTATCGCCTGCTCCGTGCCTCGAAAAGCACGTTAAGCCATCGGTCCCGGCACATGTCCCATGTCCCGGAACATCTATGGCAGTAGTTATTTAGAGAGTGTCGACACAAAAGATCCCACTGGGTCGAAGTGACGCCGCTCTGCACTGACTGGCCCCCACATAAGATAAGATAAGGTCTAGTTTCGACCACTGGGCGACCACTTACTATTGATTATATTATTATTCGGATACACAAATTATATCGTTGATACTATAAACATTTACTATTCCATATCTCACACCTTCATGCTAACAATATGCGTAAAAAGAGGTAGAAAAGTTTGTCTTCGCGTATTTAAATCCATAAGAATCACTTGGCCATTCTAATGATACGATTTCTTTTCTGTATTTACAATTTGCAAGTTTAAAATCTATACTAATATTCTAAAGCTCAAGAGTTTGTTTGTTTGTTTGGTTGAACGCAATAATCTCAGGAATTACTGGTTCGCATTGAAAATTATTTTAGTGTTGGATAGCCTATTTATCGAGAAAGGCTATATAACATCACGCTACGACCCACGAGGGCGACGTAGTAACCATAAACGCGAGTGAAACCGCGGGCATAGCTAGAATATGATAAAATTTTACAGAGTTTAAGACGTGTACAATTTCGTTTTACACACAAACATAGACTCACTTCTGTTTATACATACATATATTCACACCGAAGAGGTAAACGGCGGTATTTATACGTGGCATTTAAAAACATGTAGATGACATTACCAGTTATGTTTTTAAATGCCACGTATTAAATACGCCATTGCGTTTTACTGTACCGGGCATCCTGCAGACGCATCTCAAACTTTAACAGTACTCTGAACCCAGTAAGCAATTAAGTATTACTATGTTTACTGAATAAAATTTTTTGAGTTATGCAGGTTCAGAAGTGAGTTTAATAGTAAGTGCCGCTGTCAGTAGCACTTTGCCAGCGGCACGCATACGAGCCGCTTCATTTTGTACCTCTATTTATCAGCGGCTCGGATACGAGCCACCAAGTGCCACGCCACTTTAACCTTAACGCTTAAAACTGGTTGTTTATCGGCTACGAATGGATTTTTTGGGTAAAGGACATGACGGTTAACCTATCGTATATTTATATTAATAAAATATAAATATACGGTAGGTTAACGGTCTGGCTCCGATCTTCCATTGGATAATTATTTGTCTGATCATCAAATAATTGTCTTCAGTCAAGATGTACTTTGTGTCTGTGAATTTTGTAATATTTGTAAAGTTCTCCTGCAAAACAGAGGTGTTCCGAAAAGATGAAAGAAGCTATTTTAAAAAGAATGCTCTGTATAATGATGACATTATATTAGACGACGTAATAACTACCCCCGCAAAATACGTTTTTTTAAAGACTTCTCCCACATTAGGAGTAAACCCTGTGTCGCGGAGGAGTTAACAAACATTCAAACAACTGACACAAAAAATACCTTGAAAATACTTATGATCTAGATACTAGATATTTGTGGATCACACAATTCTTTGTATCGTGTAGAGATCAAACCCACAGCACTTGGGGCTAGTCACTTAAGCCATCAATGCAGACATAAAAATATATCGTAAAGAATCAGTGCCAAGATATTTGATAGAGATCTCCCACGCGTAATTTCAGTCATGGCAGCCAATCTATGTAAATAGTGACCGGCCATCAGCGCAGCAGATATAATATTATTGTGCAAAAGCGTGTGCGCAAACGCAAGTGCATTGCCTATTCTTTAGCTTTTATAACTCGATGCGACGAGCAATTCGGGTTGGTTTGAGGTATCAACCACAAACCAACAACAAACCTGAGTGGTAACCTCGTTTTTCATTATATGTGTACTTTTTTGTTTTCTGTGTTATAATATTTGTATAAAAACGTGTACCTATGTTTTGAAAATAAATACTTACTTACTTACAATTCCAACCCGACCAGAGATCAGGCGCAGGACTGTCAACTTTAGGTGCATTCATATTACTTTCCGAGGCACAGGGATGTGCAACAGCGCTAACTGCTGAACTCCGGGTTAATAAATTCTTAGCAAGAAAACACAATAACTTTTGGGTATCCTCTTAATGATAGATAGAGAACGAATAGAGCAGCGATAGCTCAGTGGGGAGACCAACAGACTGCAATGCAGAGGGTCTCGGGTTCGAACCCACGTCGCGCACCTCTGACTTTCGGAAGTTATATGACTTTTCGAAATTATGTGCGTATTGATTGACAATATCGCCTGCTCCGTGCCTCGGAGAGCACGTTAAGCCGTCGGTCCCGGCTGCCATGAACATCTATGGCAGTCGTTATTGGGAAAGTCAGTACCCTCTAATATCCTGACACTGGTCTAGCCTTAGGGTATCGTTAGCCTTTGGGTTGCGGAGGTCAGGTGGCAGCCGCTTCGTGTAAAAACTGATATCCAGTCAAATCCAGTTAGACTAGAAAAGCCGACCCCAAGTGACTTGGGAATAATAAAGGCTAAGGGAGAAGAAGAAGAAGAGAACGAATAGAGCAGCGTACTGTGACAGAAGAAATACACCGTCCACACCCGTAAACTGCTCGTGACATATCACGCAATATATTCAAAACGTGTTAACATGTTTAATTGATTTCAAAGGTTTTTACAAGGTCGGCAACGCGCAACTGATGGCTCTTGTGTTGCAGGCGTCCATAGACTACGGTAACCATTTACCATCAGGTGGGCCATTTGCTTGTTTGCCACTTCAGTAGCATAAAAAAAAAGATTGATATCAGTTATAAACTAGCGTAACCGTTGTTTAATCGCACAAGTGTGGACGGATCTTTAGCTATCGTTTCCTTAACCTAGTTTTTCTATCGTGACATATATTTATTTAAAAAAGGTAACTGCTGCTTGCCATGAAAGTCATTGCAGAAATAATAGATTAATCGGTTTATTCAATGTCAAGCAATATTCATTTTATATGATCGTGAGAAGGCACAATACGTGCGAATCGCTGTGTCATAAGTGGAGCGGAATATTATAATTATACCCTTATGTTATGGTTAATTATATCATTATTTACTTCGTACTAGTTATACAACTATACGTATAGACACATGCCTGCATATCTAATGGGGTTAGCAGAGGTAATAATAATACTATCACATACACACAACACCGTATAGCCGAAACTAAGCAGAGCTTGTACTATCGGTACTAGACAATGGATAAACATACATAATATATACTTTTTTTTTGTAAATACTTCCATATTATACATAAACGCACCCAGACCAAGAAAAACCCAAAAATGGCCATGCACATATTCCATACTGCTATCTTGTCTATTAATGTACTGTGAGCTACTGAGAATTTTTAGACACCAGAACTCAATAACGCTTTGCTCGTTCGAAATTCGAACCCAAGATTGTCTCTTGATTGATCTTTGTCACGTCATGTCAAGAGTTTTGATTAAGTGCCACGTAAAAGAGGTCGAACTTATTACGTCTACCTCTTTACGTCTCATAGATGCTATGTAGCTACAGCGCGTACGAGACGTAGCTACTGAACATTTCCTAATAGGAAATCCCAATAAAATTTTACCGGCTTGAGAATCGAATCACTATCAAACGCAAACATAATGTTCAGAATGGCTTCTTAGAGTGTGTCACGCTAGTCCAGTGTGGGTTGGCAGCCTTCAGATATCTTCGAGAACATTATGTAGAACTCTCAGACATGGCAGGTTGCCTCACGAAGTTTTTATTTACCGTTATATCGAGCGATAATTACCTAATTAATACGCACATAGCGTTGGAAAATTAGAGACGCGTGCCTTGGGATCGAACTCGAGACCAGCGTGGCAGTTCAAAGGTTTCCCAGTAGGCTATCGCTGCTAAAAAGTATGTACAGCTGTTATAGAAATTTAATACTACACGATCCGCTTTTGCTGTTGCAAGGACGAAAGCTTACTACTTATCGTAACAATCGCTTGCATCCTCGTATATAAATTATAAAATATGAATGCGTCACCAGTGACTCTATCAATTAAATGTCAATGCCAGAACTATACTTTCCATGAAAATAGTGTAGTCATCTAATATGTATAATAATAATAGTATATTATCATGCCACTTTATTTTTTACCATGAATTTCAACGATGTAGATTTCACGTAAGTTTGCAGATGTAGAAATACTGCAATTGGCTGTAGACACATGTAGATACGGATGTATAAAAAAAGTATAATTTAAGTTTACCTATGTTCCAGTCCTATTATTGATAATTATTTGGATTCATAAATCGTTGATATTATAAACTTTAACTATTCCATATCTATTATTTTTTGTTTTTACTTGGAGGAATGCTTTCACGCATACCTCTCAGCGGGGCAACGGCGAGGTTATGTCGGGCAAACCGGGAAAAAGATACCCCGGTAATACCGAATAAACCTACCACAGTGTTCCTCAACATAACCATAGAAGACGGGGCCGCGCGAATTACTTTCACATGGAATCGCGACCCCATCGAGGTTTTGGACCGCCGTATGAAACGGCAGGCCACTACATAAAACACTTCCTCTACTGTCCCCTTGTGGGGGGACGAAGAATCGACTCAGAGGCGCGCGTGGGACCACGCACGCCGCCTATCGGACCTGGTGCTGTTCGGGTGGCGAGCAGGCCCACGAAGCCCACCACCCCCAGATCAAACCTCAGGGTGGCTGGAGATCATCTCGCGCCCTCCGGCGCCCGGTTCTGCGGTTGGGGAGAGGGTTTAAGTGCTCCCTCTCCCGCTCCGCCGCCTCCTTGGTGGAAAATAATTCCTCACAGAAGGAGGAGTCGGCGTTCCACGATCTCTCGCTCCGGACCATGGACTGAACCACTGTTAGGAGTGAGAGAGCAATCAATCCGATTGCCGCGGGCAACTCACGGCGCTGCGATGTCCAGGCGGGTCAATCCGCCAAAGTGTGCAGCGCCGTATCCACAACAACATGGCGGCAGTCGCCGCAATGATGACATCTGGGCGTCTCGTGTCGGCCTATGCGACACAGGAACTGACCAAAACAACTGTCGTCAGTCATTACCTGTGTAAGCCGGAAGGTGAGGAAGCCATGCCACCTCTCCAGCCACTCTTCAAAACTCTTCTTCTTTTTTTTTCTTCAAAAACGGAACTTACCGCCACGATCGTGGCGTGCCCGAACTATTTCATATCTTACACTAACCCATGCTAACCATATGCGTTAAAATAGGTTGGCAGGTTTTTGTGAGGAAAGAGAAATCTTAGCGTACCTATTAATTTTAATTCCAGGTATATTATTATTTTTTTACCATAGATATCACGGATGTAGATTTTACGTACGTTTGCTGTAAGCTTTCGTCTGTGACTTCACACGCGTATACTAGTTAGACTGTGGCGTCATTTTCGTGGCTCATGCTATGCACAATAACTGCAACTCTTATTGAAGAAATTTAAAAAAAAATGTGGCTATGCTCGAATTTCTTTTTTATGCAAAGAGGTTGGATTCCAGGATCGTCCAAAAAGTTTCTGGGTTATTCTGTCAATAAATCCTTAGTAGCAGCACAGCCTCTGGAGTAGTGCCTGGTAAAAGCAATAGGCGTTATTTTGCATGGTCTCGACCCCATTACGTTGGAACTAAAATCATAGACTTCACGGATAGCGAAGTGGTTTAAGTGGTCGCGTCGCCACTGCCCTTCCGACGAGTGTTGAGGGTTTGAATTACACACAGGACATAACTTTGTGTGATCCACAACTGGTTGTTCCGAATCTGGGTGTTCTTTGCGTTTGTTGTTTGAATGTTTGTAAAGTCCCCCGTGATACAAGTTTTTTATTTACTTTAATAAGCGTAATATTACTCGGCCATAATTGATAAAATTAGCTTAATTCAAAATGTATGCAAAATTGTGCAGTTAATTTTACGAAAAACCTTAAACTTAAACCTACTTACATTGTTTTTTATTTTGAGAAGACTGTGATGTATTTAGGTCAATATTGGCTTGCACCGAAAATGGAGGTAGAATTATTTGAACTTCTCTTTGAATTTCGTAACAATTCATCCGCGTTCAAACCGCGCGAACACAATTATCTATCCAATCCGTCTTCGAAATTACATCACTTAGCGTAACAAAAACTGAAAATTGACCAATCTAAAAACAAACGATTTTGAAGACAATTAGAGCTTTTAATTCCGAAGCTTATGCGGGTAATTCGATCTGCAATCTGTTTCACCTTGTGGAAGAAACTACAGAATTTATTTTGCATTGCTTATTTTAATAATATTTGCCCGCGCTTTTACTTTAATACATGACACTATTCACAATATCTGCTAATAAATACAGATTCGGATATATTTAAAAAAAAAACATTAGGATCGGCCACGATTGTTTAGTGGAAAATTAAGAAAAAAAGATGGTTCCTAGATTTGTTGTTTGATCTAGCATCACGTAAAAATCACCAAATTAATTTCGATACGATTTGCATACTGTAGTAAATTAGAGCTTTATTTAAAATCCAAGCCACGGTTCACCTGATTCCGTTTTGAAAAACTGGCAACATTGTGCATAGTGTGATTCATATAACTGAAATCACGGGTTAAAGAAAGTTGCGGGCAAGTATCAGTCAGTCAGTAGTAAAAGCTAGTCTAGAAATCTAGGTCCACTTGAAATAAGTGGCCTCGTCTTAAAATATATATTTTAACTTTTTGAGCGCCGCGGTCTTGTATAGAAGACAAACGATTCCGTGCCCTACACGCCACGTTTTTATTAGAAGACAATGTCTAATCGTAACATTTATTAAAAAAATACATAAAATAAATAGTTTGCTTTATTTTGTACTTAATTTTACTATTGCCTAAAACTTTACTTTTATATTATTATTTCAATAGAGGCCTTTGGCTTTGGCTACTTAATTTTGCTTTTAAAATAAAAACAAAATTAAGTGGCCAAAAATGTTCTACTGTTATAGATTTATAACATGGCACTGGAGGACACATCGCGTTCGGCTTAGGTTGGCGTCCAGGCACACTTCAGGTCGCGGGTTCGATTCCCGCACAAGTCAAACATTTGTGTGCATGAACTTGGATGTTTGTATAATATGTACGTATTTCATAAAAAAAGTATATATATGTATATTTATCCATTGTCTAGTACCCATAGTACAAGCTATGCTTAGTTTGGGCTAGATGGTGTTGTGTGTAAGTGATAGAAAATTATTATTATTATTATTATATCTGGACGCCGGCGTCCGTAAGCCGATCGACAGCCCCTAAGGGGTAGGCAGGGTTGCATTGCACCCACAATTCGCCAGTTAAAGTTTAAGGTCTCACGTAATAGAGAACAAACCTATTGTTTTGTTAATCGGCACAGTTCCATACTCCGTACTGTAATTCAGAATTTCTTGGCAAAAAAACCCAACAAGACTTTGTCCGACTTGGAAATCCTGGATCTCATGAACAGCAGTCGCATACATCTACTACGCAATTGACGTAGTCGATGGACGAATTAATCTTCTTCTTTTCGTGTGGTTAGTGGCCAACCTGTTGTCAAGAGTTGTTCAAACCTACCGTAGGCGTCTGACATGGCTTGACGACTGCTGTCAATTTGGCAATACCTGGGACCGACTTTTTAAGTGCCCTCCGAAGCACGGAATCGTTCAGATGAAATGCCACTAAGCGGTCACACATCTATAGACTGACCGCACCCAACGTTGCTTAATCTCGCTAATCGTTTACCGGTCAGTGAGTGCAACAGGCTAATTAATAAAAGGGTAGTATTTAACTGCACAGCAAAAAAATACTAATTGCATAGCAAAATATGCTTACCAAAAATACTAATTGCACAGCAAAATATATTTAAAGAGATCAAACTAAGGCGACGGCGCCTCGCTTCGCGGGGCTCCTATTTTTGGGTGGGTTTAAGAAGGAACCTAACATAACCTAACCCTTCCGAGACGGAATGCAGTGATTTGAGGCGTATAGGCAATTAGTATTTTGATGGTCATTATATTTAATCCCTTAATAAAATATCTAATTACGCAATTCAATCTATGTTAGTCCCTGACTGTTAAACTTTCAATAAAGTCACTGCTTGTCTTCAAAGAATTCGATATCCTTGTAAGCTTTCGTGTGGTTGGGTCTTAAGTAGCCGTCCCCTATAAATGATAAATGAGAATCTTTTATCACGTCAGACAGTGTGGCATCGAAAACTCTAGAAGGGATGGGTGGGGTGTAATTTGATTACTTCCTTCAGGTTAATGGCATCGATTTGTGCAATGAGGTTAGCAGTGATAATGGATATTTTGGTATCGATTCTATACTTTAGCGATTACTTTGATATGGTTGCATGTTCTGGAGATTTATTTATTCTTAAAGGAGAATGGGCAATCGTAATAGGGTGATAACCCTTGAAGAGAACTAGGCATAGTGTACCCATGTTCCGCAAAGCCACGTTAATTTTTTAAATGTTCATTATTTGTCCTGTAGTGTTAAGTTTTAAAAGCTATACGTGTTTTCTTTCAATAAATTAAGGTTTTAAACGATTCATATAGATTTATTTTGACTTCACAACTGTTTTTAATACAGTTGCGAAGGATTATTAGGATTACCAGCAATAAAGATATCGTTATTTAAATATATCACTCACAAATATTAGAAACGTATTATAATTGCAGAAAATATACCTAATTATACTTTTTAATATCAACTATCGTCTTATTAATTATTTGCAAAACAATTATATAAAATGAAGAAAGCAGTAGATATATATTTTCTAAAATCGATATATTAATGTTCTTAATATGGCGACAAGTGCATCAATATATTTCCGAGTTTAAGATATTAACAAAATGGAGGCCATATATTGATATGGCCATATAGGGATTGCCCTATATTATGACTTTCCACTTGAGCAACACTGCGGGTGGAAACTTGACTTATAAAAACATAGACTTAAACTTATAAAGTTATAATGTTGTGAAATATAACTCAGTTTTGCAATTCCTTGCTCTTAAATGTACAGTGGTATTAAAAATATGACTTTTGTTACACATAACTGATGATATTTTAACATCTAAGATAAAGTTAAAAGTAAGGGTAACTGTTTTTAAAAGAGTATTTTCTAAAATCTCGGAGCTTTCCGTAAATCATATTTATTTTTCTTTAAAGTATTTATTGTACCCTATATAATGAGGTAACTTTCATCTCGACTCAAAAAATATTTATACCTATATAAACCAATACTGGAATCCATACAAGTCATATTATAGATCTGCTGCCTCTGACGTGCTGTTGTTGTGAATGTAAGTGTTGTGTATAAAGTTTAGGTTGGTACCTGAACCGGGCGAAGTGTTTTTGAAGGGTTTGTCTGCCGGCGTCACGAAGCTTGGAACTGTGCGTGGTATGACAATTGGATTACATGGTACTTAAAACAATGTCTGGCGAAATGTCACTACTGCTTACTTATTCTAGGATATATGTACTTATGAGACTGAACGTATGGAAAAGGGATATTTTAGAAAGGCCTTACTCGTCCCGTAGCATAGCGACTGATTATCACAGGCCTATCAACAATGTGTTCGTTTAAACGTTATTACGTTGGCGCTAGAAATTAGTATAGACAATTATCAATAAAAACCATCAAATTTAAAGGCCACGAAAGATCGCTGGTGGCCATTCTTCTGCAAGGTGAACGTACATCTGTAGTCGGGCTGGTTTGAGTTAATATTCTGCGGGGCCGTACCTCTCTACATATACTTATTTCACCATCCGTAATATTGTCGAGCACTGCAAACACTTCACACTGAAATTTTTTCATCGTATTTATTCTTACTCCATTATTAAATACCGCACCAAGAAGACAGCCATCGGAAAATAAGTTCTAAAAGTCGTCTCTTTTAATATTTAAATTAAAGTGACTTCGCAGGGAAATTTTCTGTTTGCCTTAAATAAGTAACGATGGCTCGGTTTGTATAATTTAATCAAGTAATTTCGTGATTTAATCATTTGTATTATCCTGGTGGACAATATTAAAATGAGGTAAAATAATCTTCTCGTTGATAATATTGAAGTTTAATGAAATTATGAGTTTATTTTTGTCGTCGGGTATTGCAGAGATGAGGATGTAATTATGTTATTCTTTAATAATAATCATACTTGCCGCTCAGCTAGTAACTACTAAGTTTATTACAGTAGGTTTCTTTGAACTAGAACAACTACTAAAAGAATACCTACATATAATAGCTGCAAAGCGTGATTAAAATCAAAACAAAACAGTTACCCAGTGGATCTTATCTTATCTTATGTGGGGGCCAGTCAGTGCAGATCGGCGACACTTCGACCCAGTGGGATCCTTTGTGCCGACACTCTCCCTATAACGACTGCCATAGACGTTCATGGCAGCCGGGACCGACGGCTTAACGTGCTCTCCGAGGCATGGAGCAGGCGATAATTGTCAATCAATACGCACATCATTTCGAAAAGTCATATAACTTCCAAAAGTCAGAGGTGCGCGACGTGGGTTCGAGCCCGAGACCCTCTGCATTGCAGTCTGTTGGTGTCCCCACTGAGCTATCGCTGCTCGTTACCCGTGGATAATATTTTGATGACTAGATTTTGCTGCGGCTTCGTTCGCGCAAATGTAGGTTAGCTAGGTTAGGTTAGTAGTTTAACAGTAGGTACTTATTTCTAGATGAAAGGTAACCTATGTTCTTGTCTGTTCCCCTGAACAGGTGTATGCAAAATTTCATGATGATCGGGCAAGTAGTTAAGGCGTGAAAACGTAACAAACAAACGAACTCACAATCACATTTATAAGATTAGTTAGGATTATTGTACCGTGATCTCTGTGATCTCAGCTCTGCGTAAGATACATGAAATCAAGTCGCCGGTCACTATATGGCCCGTCTGATAGGAAGTTAGAAGTTTCTTTGGCGCTTACCAATTAACTAATAGAAAATTATTATTTTTTTAAATTTCTTCTTAGTTATTTACATAAACAAAGCAACAATCATAATTTACAACTTAACTAATATTAACAAAACTAACCACTTATAAATAGAACAAAATGAAAAGTAACTAAATATGGAACTGTATAAAGTAATTGTGATTGTAACAGGTTGAAACTGGTCAAAACACAAACACAGTTATTGACAACCCACGATCAGCCAAATGATTCCAAAACGGCGTTGAAGTAAAGTAATAACTCGCACATGAGTTTTACCAAGACCAGCTGCGCTGCTGGTTTCGGTATATAGCTAGAAAAGGTATGATGTATGTGCTTGAGCTATGTGCAATAATAATATTTATTGTTCATCGTTAAGGTTTAAAATGGGTTGCGGTTCATCTGGTGCTACAGTCGCTGTTCGTGATGAGGCTACTAATGGTGTGACGAAGGCAACTAATGGTGCTGGACTGAACGGTCATCATCAAGACGATGGAGATGACTTACCTACTGTGGTACTGCCTGAGACGCCAACGAAGCCTAAACCTCGTAAGTTATTTTAACATTACTAAGAACCTAAGAACATAGGTAGCGGGTTATAGACCCAGTGCTGCTACCATGACTGACTAAGATTATTGATTTGCCACTACAGCACAGTACCTGATTTTGCTTAAAATACTTTTGGTATAATGTTTAATGTCTTGAGACTATTGAAATAAAATCATAAAGTATAGAGCGTGTTTTGCTCAGCGCATTCGTTTGTTGTCGTTGTCAAAAGGATTGCTGCAGCAATCTTTTTCATCTCAGCTTGCATAGTGATACAAGCCTACTTCTGTAGTCATGAAGTACCATATCTACTTTATCTACTTTTAACCTGTCAGTCAGTCTTAGAAAATCAAACTTAATTAAAAATCTTTTATGCCTGGCGCCCGGTGTGTCACTGCGATTCTATAGGTTAAGCTAAATGCCAGTTATAAGCAAAGATAAAGATACAAGATGGGCGCTAATCTTACAAAAATCGTTATGGCAAGACGTGAAATAAACAGAAAAATCAGATTCAAATTTCTCGAGTACAGATAAATATTGCTGAGCTACCAGAAAATCAAATGTTCTTGGATGACAGCTGCCAGTGAGAGCAGGTAAACCTTCGTAAAGTGACTGACATATTGCTCCATCTGCTATTATTTGACGTCCACGGCGCGGTCTGTCAAAAGTATAACAAACAGAAATATAGAGTTATTTTTATATTACGGCTATTCGTGCTCTTTTGACTTTTATCTAAAACCAATTCTTTATTAAGATGTAACAATTAATGTATCTGATGTTTTTCTAGGCTATATTTCACCAGTACCTAGTCGTAAAATCACTTGTTGAATTATCTTTTAAGTAACTACGCTTCTATGCCACGGTACCACTAACAGTGTACTGAATGCTGTAGGCTCCGATCGACATACGACAAAATTTATGTTTGTTTCACAATTATTTGTTCCGAGAACAAGTTGTTTGTGTTCTCATGCAAAATTTTTGACTGCATAGGTAGTGTTCCTAGTGTATGAGTTCCCTGTGTCGCGGGGGACTAAAAATGCATAAAGTAATATTAGTTCGCATTGGGGATCGAACCCACAAGAGGAGATTTAAACCTGCGCCATCAGTACAGTGCATTGAATAATTTCTAGTATTTAAAAGTCTTATTTAAGGTGTCAAATATGGATAAGTGACTCTTTTACGTCATTCAAAATCGATATGGATGTCTAATTATAAAGGTAATGAAGTATTGATTATGGGTTTACGTAAACATAACAACCAACAATCACATACCAAACTCAATGTATAATCGAAGTATCTACCGATACTTCGATTGTACATTGCGTGACGAACTTAAAGGGCAGAAAACTGTTGAAAGGGACTTTGACGGGCTGGGAGGTCACGGTTGAACGTTTCATTTTAAAAAGGCTGCATTACGATGGTCTCTGAAAAAATCAGTAGTGTACTTGCGATCAGAAAGGTTGATAGAGTTGCCAAGCGGTACCAGGGTAGCTAAAGTTATCAGGGCTGCCAAGGTTACCAGGATTGCTTTAGAGATATCTTGTTGTTGCTAGAATGGCAGGGTTAGATGTATCATATGGTAAATGTATTACTTGTATTTTCGACAGAGGTATCAATAGGTACTCTTAATCGACGACATTCTAACACATCGGCAAGAGAGTGGTACTTTCTCGAACAAGCCAGCATATTACTTACATTGTTCTTTTTTGTTTAACAAACAACTCCCGCATTAGGTATAATTAATGTATCGGGGGGGACTTTACGAACATACAAACAACGGACACAAAGAACATCCAGATTCGGAACAACAATTGTGGATCACAAATTTTTGTCCCCTCCATTCAAATCCGCATCCGCAATTGTGCAACTTTCGCATCGATTTGGACATCTGCATCCATATCCTCATCCGCAATAATCAACGCAGATGTTAATGTGGATAATATCTGGATATAGCGCAGGTGCTGAACAAGAAAGAAAATGAGTACACTGATGAATGGCGCGATGATTCTTCAAGTGAAGATAAGAACCAGGAAATACAATAAAATGGTATTAAAATTTATGAACCTTTGCAAAACAGGCTTGAATCCGCAAAGGTGATATTAGATACTTTTTATTAAATAAGATGCACAATTTTCGTCAACATCCGCATCCGCAATTGCGGAGCTTCCGCATCGATTTGGACATTCGCATCTGCATCCGCATCCACGGATGTAAAAAAATCTGCAACCGCTACATCCCTGATTCGATCCCATTACACGCATCCCAGTAGCAGTTGCGAGGCAACTCCGAATAATTAATGCTGGCATTCCCATTCAAATATGAAATATTTAACGGTGTTGCAAAATTATAACAAGTAACTTACTACATAAAGTTTCGATTTAAACACCTTCAATATTGCAGGAGGTGAATTAGACCACGATCTACTTTAGACACCAGCAAAAAAAAACCTTCGGTTAAAAGGCACTGGTACGATGCATCTGGTTAAAGTAGAATTAGGTGCGCGTATTATCGCGTTTGGGATGTCTATTAATTAGATTATCTCGTGTTCTTTAGTGATACAATTATTCTGAAAATAATTATGTACCTACATATATAATACAAGCGGACCGACAGACGTTGACCTGCTCGCACTAACCGTTTGCAGCGTCATCTTTCAAGGGTTCAATTGTAATTCTAAACTATCTAGGGATCAACCCAAAGACTCACAGAAAATATTTTACCAAAACTGATCCAGTTGTTTAGTTCAATGTCATACAGACGTATAGCAGAATTATATAAATAAAGATTATGTATGGTATATACACACACCATACTGAAGTTTTATTAAGATTTAAATCGGTCTACTTTATTTGGTTTCCAGCCGTTGCCTTCGAGATCCCTGTTGAAGAGTTCGACGGCACTAAGCGGCCGACAACTCCACCGGCTCACCTACAAAGATTGCTGCAACCGCCTCAGCCCGAAATTAGTTTGCCTGACATAGAAGAGAAGTTGGCAGAAGCAGAACAGAGAAGACAATCTGTAAGCTATACTTACTGTATATGTTGACTAATATTTGAATATTCTCGAAGTGGTAGGCGGGTTTTCCACATAATCTCATAGACTTACCCAATTAATGAGGATCTGTGAACTTTGTGTTCACAAAGCCCCGTTGACCAATAGGGGAACTTGGACTTGGGGACTTTGTGAACATAAAGTTTACAGATTCTCATTGACTGATCATCAACTATGTAATAGGGATTTGTGGACATCAAGTTCCGAGATCTTCATTGATGGGGCAAGTCAATGTGTATACCTGGGTTAGGCGGAGATGAATGACAAATATATTTTCCTGCTGCTTTTATGTCACACGTAATTGGCAGCTAGCCTATTGACGTCTTCTGGGCACATTTTCAGACTACGTATTGTTACTGTGACAGTCTGGTTTATCACACAATAAATATTATATTATACTTCAATATTCGATGTGAGAAGGAAACATATTTGTTTTAATGACGTTGAAGTGGCGTCATCGTTATGCAATTCGCACATCCAGTCATTAAAGTATCTTTAAGAATTAACTCTGTTGTATACAACACCATTATTGTCATGCTTTTAAGTATTTTGTTTTTTTAAATTTATTTTTTTAATGAACTACCTCTCTAGTCATGATTATTGTATCGCGAAGGACTTTAGAGACATTCAAACACCGAACACAACAAACGGCTAGACTTGGCACATCTGTGAATCACAGATATTTGTCTTCTTTAGGATTTGAATTCACTACACTCGGACGACTTAAATCACTAGGCCATTTGTACAGCCTTGTTATATACGGCAATACAGCCTATTGCCTCCTGTTACGTGGGACCTAAAATCATATTTGGTAAAATATAGGTATCATCTACTTTGCCTACCAGTTTGGAGCCCGAGACTAAGTCAGTATGTGCGACTTTATCCTGATAAAGTCGAAAAACCTGTTTTTATAGTAAAAGATATTACTTAATACTTCAGTTAAGTAATATCCTGAAGTCAGTTAAGTAACCCTGATAAATTAGGCTTAAGAAAAAATATACGTGCAAATAAATGTTTGTTGCCAATTTTAGATACTGCAAGCAAGAGCAGCGTCTGCGCAGAAGAGAGCGCAGAAGATAACCAAATCTGTACACGAGATGGACAGACTTGATTCAGAACATGTTGGTATAAATACTTTGACTATTATCTATATTTAGTTATGGTATCCAAACTACATCTTTACTAATATTATAAAGAGGAAAGATGAAATTTTTTATTTGGTTTATTTGTATGTTTGTTTGTAAGGATGTAACTCAAAAACTAAACAACCGATTTTAAAAATTATTTCACCATTATGCTCTATTATCACTGAGAAACATAGGCTATATGTATTTTATTGAAAATAAAGTTCTGTTACTAACATAACCTAACCTACTTTTAACCGAGCGACGCCGCTGGCAAAAGCTAGTAACAAAATAAAAATATAAATTAGCTCTGTTTATAACCTGTCCCTTTGTTGGACACGTACTTCATTCATATTAAGAAATTAAGGGAAAATTCAGGTTGTACATAGTCCACTTCGCTGACCCAGTGCGGGTCAGAAGACTATACAATTTTTTCAGGAAAGTCTCTCATTCGTAGAGGTTCCTCACGACGTTGTCCTGCAACTGTTAAACCGGCATAAATGATGATTTAATTCTCACATGACATTGAAATTCATAAAAATCGAAATCGAAACCTCGGCTTGATAGTCCATCTAACTTGTAACTAGGTTCAGTCAGTGCTGTATATAAAAATATTATAGTAAAATAAAAGAAAAGGCGGGTTGACTACGAACCCAAAAGTGATTTTTCTGGTCTTGCTATTGAGTACATAAGCTACATTAATTTCTTACTATGTGCTTTATTGCATGTACAAAACTAATCTACTTTTTGTATGGTCAAGTTTGGAAAGCTCATAGTTATTTAGAGTGCTGTCAACTCATTTGAAAATTATTAATGTATTGTCATGCAATGCACTACACACTGCCACTATTATCTTCCATCAAAAGGGCCGTGTGCTTTTTAGCTATCTTTTTGATATCCTATTATTTTTGGAATTCCATGACGATTATTAGAGGGTCTTAGTTTTAATTTTTCTTTCTTATTTCTGTTTTATAATACTTTAGGTATAAGTTAGTTTAAAAATTTTAAAATAATGTTAAAATTGATAATATTCATAAAATAAATAACCACAATGATTATTTTATTTTAAATATTTTAATTGTGAATGTGAGTTTGCTTGTGTATTACGCTTTCACGTCTTAACTACTCGATCGATCACCACGTAATTTTGCATACACGTTGTCAGGAGTACAGTAAAGGACATACCTTTTATCCAGACAAAAGTACTGTTCCAGTAAAATATCGTATAGAAAATGTAGTTAGCTGTATTCACAGTATATTGCGGCAACAATGTTATGTTACCCCTGTTAACAGCAGAGAATAATTAAGCTAATTATATCGGGCCGGGGGAGCGTTCATCATAATTAGTGCAACGGAATAGGGTGATCTCTCGGCTCTACAGTTGCGATGTACAACTGTTGATACAGCTATTAAATGTATCAAACAACGAAGTAATATTAGTTTAGAACCAGAATCTGTTCGTGGAGCACGTCGTTGTGTTAACCCGTGTTTTTTGTTCGAATAACTTATTTAACTGAGGTTAATACCCAAAAGGGTACGTATTTTGGTTCGAAATATTATGTCGAGTAATTTTCTTTTGAATCTTAGTTATACTTTTATGTATTCCGAGGCTTAAAGATAAAATACATTTAATTGTTTAAAGGACAGTCTCGCACTAAGACAAGTGAGAAACGGCCATGAATTGTCGTAAATCTTAGAGTTCGAAGAAAAGGTATAAGATGGTCAGAGGTCAAAGGTCATAGTCATTTTGGAGGTATATCGACTATGTTGAGTCGAATAGCGTTGATCGCGAGTCCCTAGCTCTTACGGTTCTTAAGTTGAAAGTTGTATAACAAACAGACAGACGGACGGACGGAGCCCTATTTATTAGGAAACTTTGTAAATATATAATTAACTAGATTTCGCCCGCGTCTTCGCTCGCGTTAATGTAGGTTATGTTAGAAACAACGGCTTCTTTGGATGAAAGGTACCCTATGTATTTTTGTTCACCCCTGATAAGGTGTATACTTACCAAATTATATGATGATCGGTTAAGTAGTTAAGACGTGATTGCGTTACAAACAAATTCACATTCTTATTTATAATATTAGTTAGGATTAGTATAAATACTCTCAGACTTAGAGCAATCATTTCCGTATTACACTAATTATTGTTTTTGCCTGTAATTTTTGTTGCCCCGCCATTGCACCAGGTTCGATCTCCACACGGGACAGAAATTTGTATGATCTGAACATAGATATACCGAATCTAAGTGTCCGTTGTTTAAATATTTGTAAAGTCTTCCGCGACACAGGATTTATTCCTAGGGTGGGAGTTATCTTTCCAGAAGATAAAAATATCCATAACACTATTCTTGGCAGCAGCTGCGAGGCAACCGCTTAACCGCGCCAGCCATGCAGTAAAATAGATTGATGAAAGCTTTTATAATTTGCTGAATGAAACTGCATCTACATAAATATACAATTTTTTTTATACTGAAATATCGCTATTTGATTTATACGGTTTGCAGTAAATTTGCTGACGTATGCAAATCGATGTCGCTCTCTCTAGCAAATTGGTGGTCACATAATTATGCCACATGGTACTGCTGTGACACTTGCTATAATGAATGCTCAATGTATAATGTACATATTGTATATTGAGCATTCATTATAGCAAGTTGATTGTAGTATTACTATCAGCAATTTCTGCTAGGGTAATATTTGGAAGTAAAGTAAGTAAGTAAGAACGCGATAGCCTAGTGGGAAAACGTTAGACTGCCACGCAGAGGTCTCGAGTTCGATCCTAAGGCACGTACCTCTGACTTTTCAAAGTTATGTGCGTATTAAATAGTTAATTATCGTTCGCTTTAACGATGAAGGAAAACATCGTAAGAGCATCTGCACGTTTAAAAATTCTACATAATGTTCTCGAAGATGTGTAAAGTGTACCAACTCGCACTGGGCCAGCGTGGTGGACTAGGACCTAATCCCTCTCATGCTGAGAAGAAGCCCAGCGTCGGACAGCTTCTAAACAAGGCAGCGTTTTAATAAGTAAAGTACAGTATTATACAGATTTTTTTATTCGACTGCGTCGGGCTAATATTTTCCAGCTGTTTCTATTTACATTCAAATTGTCACGTTCTGTTGTCTAAATGGCTTGATGAAGTGCAATAAAGTGATGTATTCGATTAGTTTTTATATTAAGAGCGTAGATATATTTATTGTTGGAAAACTGTAATAACTGCTGTCAACTGTGTTTTTATTCCTTTAGGTATTTTTGCAGTTTTAATCATAACTAATAATAAAACATAAAAAAAGCGGGAAGGTCTATTACTTAATTACTGCTTTCCTGTTTTCAGGAACACACGGAGATGAAACACGTGACGAACAGCTTAACGATTCCGCCAGAGCCGGGGGTGTGCGAGGATAAGAATATATGATAAGTTACTGATAACTACACTCATTGTACATCACTCATATACCCTCCATCTCACTCCGAATAAGTATACTAAATCATATTTACACAAAACATATTCACGTTCTTCTAAAAAGCTGTATTTGTAACCGACTTCAAAAAGGAGGAGGTTCTCAATTCAACTCTATGTTTTTATGTATATATGTTACGCGATTACTCCGTTAATTATAAATTCATTTTGATGATTCTTTTTTTCATAGGTCATACTTCAGAAGTGATCCCATATAAATTTTACCAAAATTGATCTAGCTCTTTTAAAACAGGTCAACAAAATCAAAAATGCTTTGATGACGAATTGGGTTTTTGTAGTTCCCTTGAGCAAAGGCTTTCTACTGCTTAGTTTAAGTTTGTACTTGTAGATATAGTTTTGAGGTCGGTTCTTGTTTTCTTTATAAATTTTTATTTTTTTTACTTTGCTCGTTAATATGACCACACTCCGCCTGATAGTAAACAGTCATGTAAAATAATTAATTTATATTAATTTACACTACCCTAATGCCTTTATTAGGCTAATCTTCAGCTGGGCAATACTGTTGAATCTCACTTTTAAACGCATATCCAAGTTATTACTTGTGTTTTTTACAGTAGCCATGGAAATAATAGTTGATTACTATGGTTACTAGTGAGGCGACAACAGAGATCAAGACGAGTTGTTTTAGCAGAATTGACCTGCAGAACAGGTCTTAAATAAAAAAATTACATATTAATATTAAATACACAATCAGTCCAAAGTTTAATAAGTATTAGTTTTTAATTGTATCATTAGACAGCCTTTTGATTAACAGAATAATTTTCAAATTCAAGTTAGATATTTGTAATATTGTTTTCTAGTGGCACTTTTATAAAATTAGTTTTAATGAAAAATACTAACCGTAAGGATTCGTGAATTTTGTCTGTATTAAAAATAAATTAACACTTGACTCATTTTGCGGTCTGTAAGCTACAACTATACCATAAAAAATTTCAATATTTGCTTGGTTTCTATGTGCAATATCCACAAATCTACTGACACTTTTTGCATTGATAATATTAGGAAATATTCCATATATTTATGTAGTAAGGATAATACTAACATTTAAATACATACTATATTTCAACGTTAGTGTTACCCTTAGTTATATATATTTGTAATAGCTTTTATCCAGGCAAAGAGATAATTTGAAAAATGAGTGCAATTTGCAGCTGAGTTATGTTTTGGCAAACAATTGGCAAATTTCATCTACTAAAATTTATATTTGTAATGTATATTTGCGTTGTCCGCTGTGAATAAACGTTTTAAGAAGTTAAGCAAGATTGCCGCAGTCTGATTTTAGAGGGGTGGTAACTTAGTAAGTGCTACGTTGGTGTTGCGGCTTAATCTTGCACTTTTGCTCCCGTGTTCGATTCTCGGAAGCAGCCCAATACTAGTGTAATATTCTATAAGGATTTTTATAAGATCAGCATGAGATTTGAACCTGGGCTCTGTTGGCAGCACGGTTTACCCATTACACAGGAAATCAATACCTTTAACTTTCAACCAATATTTTCTCAGAATTTCGTTAAGGCTTGCGGGAAAACAAAGAGAGTCGTTTTAAAAAAAATGTTTCCCTAACAGCCGAACCCAATATGCCATAAAAGAAAACCATTGAACACAGAAAATGTAATTTATGTTCTTTTACGTAATAGTGGTTCTATAAAGAAAATTTGAACGCAGTTTTACAAAAGGAAACTTGAACATTCAGTTCTACGTAGAAGTAATAAAGTTACATATAGCGACATAACTAGCTAAACATTTTACAAAAAATTCCTAACTATTATTCTCTATTTTTATATATTTTTTTTTATAAGTGCTCTCTATCTGTCTTTAATTTCTGTGGCGGGGGACTTTACAAACATTCAAACAGTGGACACAAAGAACATCCAGACTCGAAAATACCCTTTTGTGGATTACACAAATTTTTGTCACGTGTGGAATTCGAACCCACAACACTCGGCGCAGTGGGAGAGGCGAGACGACCACTTAAACCACTACATTCACAGCTTATAGTTTAACGTTGATATAAAGGCTATATCAACGTTAAACTATTAGCTGTGATCGTAACAATAACAACTGCTATAAAAAATAACATATGTTATAATTTTTTAATGTAGATGCAATTAAAATCTTACATTTGCGTATATGCGTATCGGTTTATGCCACTGATTGCACAATAAAACTTCAAGACTAAGCTAAAGCTATGTGATCAGTATGTTGTTTTTAGGTTGAGCGAAATATTTGTCAGATACCGAGACGTTATTGGCTCACTAAACTAGTCAAAACTATTTACTTAATGATTATTTTTTAATATACAATATTAGTGTATGACAGTTATTCTTGAAGCAAACATGATCTGCATTCTACCTAAAATTTATTTTCCATTAATTTTAAATTTTATTACATCATTTTCGCGCCTAGGGAAGCTACATAAATAAACTTTTCAGTAACCATAAGATATACCCGTAGTTGCTTAAAAAAAGTAAAAGCGAGTACGTATTTTAAAAAGCCATTTTATTCTGATAGCTTAATAAAGTGCATGAAATCGCGTACGTGAGTGCTTTCGTAATTCGACAAAGTGCAAAGTGTAGAGTCCCATATCGCCAGAGCAAAAGCCGGTGAATATATTTTTCCAATTTATCTTCCTTACATGAACGGATAGTTTTAAATCAGGCGATTTGCCTGGAATGGTTTTTGCTGCAAGTCAACACTACAGTGTAGCTAATCTGTATAAACTAATAAAAATCGTTAGCAGGTGAGGTACCGTTTAATCGAGCTGATAACCGGTACACCTCGACCATCTCTCCCAATTACTTTACGATTGTTCCATATGGAACAATTTTAAAGCAATTGACGATAAAGTCGACCAATATGTGGGTGTTTTCACAACAAATAGGAATCTGGCATACATAATTTTTATGGAGCTTTTATCATTTTTGTTATTCCTAGTACGGTAATGTAGTTCGGTGGACCTCACCTGTAATGTGATCATTAACAGACTGTATGGGATACCTCAGTGGCGTAGCGTTGGTGTTGGCCACCTGGGACGGCAGATAATTTTGCCTCTCAATATTTTAATTTAAAAGATTATAAATATACAGTCATTCTAAAGAACTTTTCAGCGAGAACAGTCATCATTATTGTATATTGTACAGTTCAAATATTTACAAGATATTATTATTATTTTTTGTAAAAAATTTCCGCTCCCTAAAAGTTCCGCACGGGGCAGACCGCCCTTGCCGCCTTCACTACGCTACGCAACGAGTGTCCTAGTTAATTGTGATATGACCTAGGTGGAGACATAATTAATTTGTATTTCAAAATTCGCAAACCATCATCATTACATAACATCATCTATCTACGAATATTTAATATATTTAAAATAAGTTTAATCTATAATAGTATTAATTTTAGTATTCTCAATGTGCAATAAGTCTATTTTCACGTGATAATTTTGTGATTTTCAATAATAAATATGTTTTTGCATTGGTTTTCGGTTTTATTTTTGGTTTGATGCGCTGATTCTTTAACAGGTGTTGTTTGAGGGCGCGCCTGCTAGGCACCCTCCGGTACCTATTGAAAGCGTCTGCTACAGCTATCGCTTACCACAAGATAATTATAAGTAAACGGTATCTTGCTAACCTAATAAGTAAAATAAATAAAAGAAAGAGTTATGAGGGAAAAGTTATATTAAAAGAAACTTGTTAAACTTAATACGAGCACGCGCGGTTCTCTTGCTAGCTGATTGCGAACTAATTAATACATTTTACAGAAGCCGCTCGTGGTACGAAAACTGCTGAATTTGCAAAGTGTACGGTTACACCGTACAATAAGAATGATTTAGTTGCTTACCTAGGTAAATATACGTGAGTTAGAGTACATCTTATAGCAGCGATAGCTCAGTGGCGAGACCAACAGACTGCAATGCAGTGGGTCTCGGGTTCGAACCCACGTCGCGCACCTCTGACTTTCGGAAGTTATATGACTTTTCGAAATTATGTGCGTATTGATTGACAATTATCGCCTGCTCCGTGCCTCGGAGAGCACGTTAAGCCGTCGGTCCCGGCTGTCATGAACATCTATGGCAGTCGTTACCGGGAGAGTATCGACACAAAAGATCCCACTGGGTCGAAGTGTCGCCGGTCTGCACTGACTGGCCCCCACATAAGATACATAGAGTACATCTACTTTAAATATATGGGAGTTAGAGTACATCTACTTTAAATATATGGGAGTTAGAGAGTATGCACTCTAACAGGTATAAACGGATGGCGTAGTCGCTAAAGTGGTCGCCTCACTACTGCTATTGCGCCGAATGTTGTGGGTTCGAATCCTAGGCGGGACAAAACTTTGTGTGATCCACATATGGTTACTCCGAGTCTGTTTCTTCTTTGTGTCCGTTGTTTGAATGTTTGTAAAGTCCCCCGCGATACAGGAATTATTTCTATTGCGGATTTTTTAGAAAAATGAAATCTAATTAAGTCTTGGTGCCCTGTATTACATACATACCGGCTTAGAATTTTTTCTGTGTCGCAGGAGTTGTTTGTTTTTGTTGTTAGACTAGGAACAACTATCTGTGGATCACACAATTTATTATCCTAGCCGGGACCAACCCACAACACACTTATATCTCGGCGTAGTGGCACTGGCCAGGTAACCACTTAAATTAATCCGCCATTTATGCATTAACTCAATGATTTGGTAAAGTATTTATACTGTACTTCTTTGTGAAAATACAACTAGTATCAGTGATTTACATGCAAAGGAAACAAATTTGTTACAACATTTGTTACATTTAGCATACATAAAGTGAAGAATCAGAAACATCCCAATAGGCTCTCTATTTTCGTTTTCTTTTGTTCTCGTAACAAAATCAGTTCATATTGAACTATAGTCAAAGCACAATAGAAAAGACGTAAGTACAATTACGTTGATTTTTAAAAATTATAGATTTCTATAGTGTATGTTTTTACATAGTTCCTTGTGTATCTTTATACACAAGCTCAATTATTTTCATTGTAATTTGGCAAAAAGCAAAGGTTTAAAAACAAAAAAAAAAAATTGTCGCGTTGTAAGAAGTTTGATATTTTCAATTTTAAAAGACTATAAATCTACTGAAATCCGTAAATTTTTATAAAAATACCCTTAATCTTACGTTATATCTTTGTTTCACTAAATTAGACAGACTCAAAAAGTTTTTTTGCCCTCCTCTAAAGTTAGCATATTCTTCATATGGCTTTATTCCACTGGGGTGCGATTTAATATCATCGGCTACTATATTTTAAACGAAACATTAGCATAAAGATAAGACAATAAAAATACAATTAGTATGCTCAAGTCAACTTATGCGACTAAACCAGATACTGAAACGCAATCTACAATTTTAATAAAGTTCAAATTAAAACAAGCGTTTAAATAATCCGTTCTGACTTGACCTGTTTCCCTCTCCACCAACATTTAATGCCCGGACACGAGCTAGACAGAGAAATGAATAATAAATGTACCTCCACGTAACAATTTACCTCGGCATGCATATCTAGGGGTAAAAGTACGGACGCTGTAAAATTTTACTGTGATACGTGCGTGTTTTAGGTAAAAAGGATTTTGTTTTAATGTTGTGTGAGTGTATGGTCAAGTTGAAACCAGTTACTGTAACCCTAAGATGGTTTTCTAGGATTACTCGTTACCATATTCATACATATATACAACATATATGTATATGAACGTTGTAAGGGTAAAAAGGATTTTGTTTAAATGTTGTGTGAGTGTATGGTCAAGTTGAAACCAGTTACTGTAACCTTAAGGTGGTTTTATAGAATTAGAGGTATAGATTTCTCTATTTTATATAGAAGGCACTTCTTCAGGAAATAGAGTCTGATATAGACTCAGGTCTCTTCTTCCTACTAAATTATAGGTGTAATAAGTTATAGCGCCCATATTTCGATATCCCGCGTAATACCAGGGTATATTCGCGTCTACTGACCACATTGCTGCTACTGAAAATTCCTAACAGAAATACATAATAGTACTTGGCTGATCCGGAAATTGAAATCGAGGCCTTACTATCACATGCAAAGATAGGAGCAAACTTATGCCATCGGAGACAGTCTTACGGGAGCTTGATAAAAGGTTAATTGAAAATACTAACAACTTATCACCCGCGACTTATTTATATCTCATTAGATAACTTTTGGTTTACCACTTTGTATAATTAATTTTTTTATTTTTTCACGACTACACACGTAGTACGTACACGCGGTCACAAAAGACCGGCGTAACCAAACAACACACCGCGGTCGAGGCGTTTTGTCGGGGCGCATACGTGGCAATAGTATTGCGTTTTGTATAAAATAGTAAAACAAAAGTTGTTAAGTATGAACTAGAGAAAACATGGGTAAAGGTTATTATTATATTTCATTGAATTCTATGAATCCTAACTAATATTGTAAATTTTGCAAACACGTTGTCGGAATCTTGACGGTGACTGCACGGATGGCGTAGTGGTTTAAGAGGTCGCCTCGCCGCTGCAACTGCGCCGAGTGTTCTGGGTTCGAATCGAACACGGGACTAAAATTTGTGTGATCCACAAATGGTTGTTCCGAGTCTGGGTGTTCTTTTGTCCGTTGTTTAAATATTTGTGTCCCCCGCGACACAGATATTATTCCAAGCGCGGACATTGTCTTTTTAAAAGAAAAGAAAATAGAAAAGGACATACGGTACATTTTATACGGACAAAGTACTGTTCCTGTTGTTTAAATTTATCGACAAAATATACACTAACGCGAGCAAAGTTGCGGACAATATCTAGCCTATAAGAATTCATAAACATTTGAGTATGCCATATCCTTCAAAATGTTTTCAAACATAGATTTAAAAATGACAATTATATGAATATTCCGGACATTTTTAAAATACAGTAACAATAGTACTGACTTCTACCAAACTTAAGATAAGTTTGGTAGAAGTCAGTACTATTCAGATACAGATAACAAAAACTTTTGTAAAACATACATTTTTAGCCCGTTTTAGGTTCGATCTGCAATATGGTTATAATTGGTATAAGGTGTGACTTAAACATGTTAGAACATATAAAATATTAATCTGACACGTAATCACTTATAATTTTGTGTACATAGTACTACAATTACCACTGAATGTTAAAAATATTATGTATTGTAACTACAAGACTTAGAACAATAAGCTTAGTGTCTTTGTTAGTTAATAACTCCCTCTATTACCCAAACACCGTTGGTTCACTACTTACGGGACACCCTGTGTACATCAATACATATATTTTATTTTATTTCCTCTTTGTAGTAACGGAATAACATAATATGACGTAAATAAAGCAAGTTATTCAGATGAACATTTTCCGCACAACATTCATATTTTTATATCTCGTTGTAACGAGACTCTCGTAATTATCTGACGTGGTTTCTCGTGGCGTGCACGCCAGATGGAGTAATGACACTGTCTACTCAACCTGTGGGGCGGGTAATGACGTTGTTATACTATTATGACCTCATTACCGTCGTGTATGGCATTTGTAGGAAACCTCTACGTGTGGCCTTCGTTACAGATTGTTTATTTTTAGGAGGTTCCGCATTGAAAAGGTATCGAACAGTACCTAATATTGAGCCAATGGTATTTATATAGATCTACTACTAGACGTTACCTACTTAAATTGTAAAAAGTTCTGCTATTATAGTAAATTGCTATTGAAGCAGTTAAATTTTCGTGATAAATAAATTTATTTTTTATTTTCTGCGGCCTCGCTCGCGTAAATGTAGGTTATGTGAATTTTCTATCCCTTAGAAGCAGTACCTTTTCTGTACCCTTTACAACGAGTATGTGTATTTTCTAATAATCAATTAAGTAGTTTAGACGTGAAAGCGTAACAAACATACAAACTAACATTATATTAGTAAGGATGTTATTGTCAAATAAATAAACGTTGAAAATCTGGTGGTGTGTGTGTTGAAAATTTACTGACCCTAACCTCTAATTATTAGCGCAACAAATAAGGCAACTGCTTGCGTAAAAGAGATAGCTATGATTCGAAGAGTTGCGCTGTGAATGTTGAACTGCTCTTGTTTCAAAACCAATTGGAAACTCTAAAACTTCTCAATTGGAACGTTTTTGAGTCTGCACTATACGTGCGCTAGTAACATATTATTTTCCTTTCATGTCATATTTTTGTAATGAGCCAAAACAGTCTGATCTAATTTTAAATATTATTCAACTGACATACATACTGGCTGAAAATTTCAAAGAATATATGGCTTTTATCGAAACAAAAAGGACACAGGTTATATTTTTTTAGAGCCTTTTATTTTCAATCATAATTTTTTGGGTCGGTCTTTCTTTTAAGACTACAAAGGCTAAAATTAACCTTATGGATAGCATATCGCTTCTGCCTAATGGCTACACTGACTGCAGGGGACTAAACGCTGTTATTCTTTAAGCTGCTAGTGCATTGACAAATTTTTTATTGTCCTTTATACCTGGTGTCACGTGTGTCTATATGCTTGTAATAACTGCTTACTGTCCGGCGGACCGTAAACTTGTTCGTTATTGTGGTTGTATAAAAAAGTACGAAAGGATAAAACCGAGTAAACTTACTTTGAAAAGCGCACCTGTAGGATACGATATGATACTCATGTTGTTCGAAATATTCGTTTAGTGCCATTGTTCTAATCAACGTTCCTCTAACACTGAGAAGAGGCCCGTGTTTAGTAGTGCGACAGTTATATACAAGGCTGATATTGTTATTACTATTATTATACATAAGACTAGCGAATCTCTGTTTTTATATTAAATTAAATATATTATCTAAGGCACAGCCAAACCTTTATGTGCGCTAGTAACAAAACATGATATCAGTAATCATATTTTTGGATAAGCGGCTTCATCAAATGTTAAAAAAGTAAAAACGTGTCTTGATATCCATCTAAAAGACTTCTAATAGATTGTTTTACTAAATTGTGTACAATATATGATATTAGATGATTGGCATTTCATATGGGTTATGAAATGCCGGACCAAAATTAATATAATTTTCTTATATATAAATTCTTACAATATTTTTAATAAAAAATTGCAATAAAATACTTCCAATATTTTTTTGTTTATTAAACCAAAATACTTAGATTTTATTTATATTTTGCGGCCGGTTAGAATACCTGGCCTTAAGAATAAGAAGAAGTAAATCTAACTTAAAACAAAAGCAACATTCCGTCTTAGCCTGGCAACGTAAAATAAAGTTTATAATAACAAGTATAACCTCTTTTCTTCAAAAAGCCAACGAAATGTTTAAAAGCATAGACAAACCTCTTACTTTTAAAACATAATAAAAAGTTGAAAGTATAATTAATTTATGACTTTTATATCCGAGGAGGTAAAATTTTCTTTGTCTGCATTTTACTGACGAATGAAACGAATCGTAAACATTCTTTATTAAAAAAAAAATGTTTAACTGTTATATGTACATCATTTTTTTCACTTATAGGTACTCCCGCGCTTGGGAACGGAACGCCGAGCGTATGTAGATGTAATTGGGCATACATATGTATATGTACTGGACACAGGACTCCTTATCTCAGTAATGTGATGTCGAAGGATTCTCGTGCGGATTTGCATGCAATCATTAATTAAAATGAACTACACGTTAGAACTTAATTTAACAAGAAAGTAAACAATGTAAAACTAGAACAAATTCTTCTAAGTGAAATTCGTCATTATATAATTGGTAACATATAGCGTAGTGGTTTAAATGATCGCCTCGTGACTGTTATTGCGCTGTGTATGGTGGGTTTGCAATCTAACTATCTTTATGTTTTCTATAACTTAAAAACAAGCACTTTTATGAAGTATCTCTATTATTTTTATATCTTAAAATTTACAACGCAACCAAATACACAGGTAACAGCTACTCCAAAATAAATTAAAAAGCATTTTCTCTAAATTTCACAGTCGACGACGTCCGAAGAATACAGCAAAAAGGGCAGCATTTCAGCGACGCCCAGCATAATTGAAAATTGCCGAGAGTTTCCTAAATTAATCTCGAAATGAAAGAACAACATTGGATGTGTATCATTTTATCTTTCCGTTTTGTAAGTTATTTCGCAAAAGGAAAGAGTTACGAATAGTAAAGTTACATGTAGCCTTTAATTCATACTCACTTCTTTATATCCTCATAAGTGTATTGATAGTTGTGATAGTTATTTTTAGATCGCATGTGAGAGGAGGTGAACTTTGCGTAATTTTACTAGTTTACAACATGTCTTAATGCTTTTCGGTGTACGATTCTAACATAACTGGTTAAATACGGCTTAACATACTGAGAAGAGGCCCGTTTCCAGCAGTGGGTCAGTTTAATACAGGGCTGATATTCTTATAATAGAGGTCAAGCCTTTTATCGTCAATCAGCCAAATTTCCATGCCACGTAAAACTGTAGAGAAGTTTTTTTGCTATTAGTGGCAGACGAGTCAGCGGCCCACCTGATAGTAAGCGGTAACCGCCGCTTACAAACATGTTGTGTTTTCTTGACATCACAAGTGCGCAGGTTGGCAGATTTTATATATCTTCAAGAAAATTATGGAAAAGGACAGACATGCAGGTTTCCTCACGATATTTTCCTTCACAATTAAAGGAAGCGATAAGTTACTATTTAATACGCATATAACTTTGAAAAGTCAGAGATGCGTGCCTTGGTTTCAAAATCGAGCCCTCTGCATGGCAGTCCAGCGGTTTCCCACTATGCTATCGCTGCTTTTTTCCTGTATTGCGTGGGCTTAAAACATACCTGGCAAACTACCAGTATAAATACACCTGTCTACCCTTCCTTTCAACGATATACAACGTTCTTACAAAACAATACTTCTATGAATACAAAATGAATTCTCTAATTACTTTTCCCGTCAAAGTGCTACGAAGTGTTTAATACTGCACTAGTAAGGAATGAAAAAGGGAAAAAAATATGGCGAGAAAATACATAAAGAGAGCGCGTGAGAAAAATAAAAAATGGAAAAAGACCGGATGGAGAAGTCATTTGTGAAAACAAAAGAGTGTAACCAGCGCTCGCCAACTGCACACAGGCCTTTCATATTACACGAGACGATATCGAACAATACGGCACGACATCGGTTTTGTCTGGTAACTCGTCTGTCTGTCTGTCAGTCTGCTTAATAGAGTCATTTCATTTGTTAGATAACTCCCGCTCTAGGAATAAATCCTGTGTCGAGCGGGCTTCAAATATTCACACAGCGGGCATAAAGAACATTCAGATTTGGATCAACTATTTGTGGATAGTTTAAATATTAATATAAAAAAAGTCTTATTGTCTGGGGCGTGGCTTCTATATAAACGACTGCAACGTCCGAGTAGATAATAACATTCGAATATCGTTAAAATTCGAATTATAAGAATGCTCAACTGATGCAAGTATTTTTGAACTGTTGTTGGCGATTCAAAACTATTCTCGTATAGACTCGTATACCAGCGGTGCAATATGTTGGGAAGATAAAGGTGAAATAAATTATTGCAGCAATATTATCGATACGTCATTTAATCTTATTTGCATATTATTTGCATAATATAGATTTTAGTACGAATAATAATTTTAGACAATGCAAATATAGGAGTGAATTATTAATAACAACTGGTAATAGCGACGAATTTCAATTTTATATTCACATTTACCAAATCGTGAGGTAATTATTAATAATGACAGATAATTATTAATAGTTTTCAATTAATCACACTTACCTTTACATATATATCAGATCTACGAATTAAACCATTTTTTTAGAGCCTATCCCGCATTGCCCGTATAGTGACACATTTAGCTATCATATAGGCACAATCAGCAATAGAATTAGGGTAACCGGTCACACTAATAAAATTATTTTATCCGAGGTTTGAAAATATGCCCGAAAAAGTCAACAGTCTATTTTGTAAGACCCAAAAATCACCTGGAATGCGGCTCTATCCAGCCTACGCCACGCATGTTGTTTTAAAATATTACAGACTTATATAATTTGATGGACTCAGAAATGTATATATTTTGTATTTAGCTCACTATCGTCCCGTTATCATATCGTTTAATCTAAAAACGTCCGAATATTGAATGTTTTAGTGAAGCAGCTCTGGCTTGGACAGACGCCGTTGGAAACAGGAAATACTGGATTTCCAAAAGCAATTACGTTTCCAGAGCATTACAAATACAAACACGGTGTCACGGCTAAACCCCTGAATGGGTTTAGCCGTAACACCGTGTAAAAAGCAGAGGTTTTTAACACTTTGATTTGCTAACTATAGTTTTAGGTACCACGTCATCGGGATCAAGCCTATTGCTATATTGGCCACAGCTACAAACTCCGTGCAGCTGACTGAGTGCGCTAACTACGAAATTCTTCACAGAAAACTTTAATACCGTTTTGACCGATCTAATAATTAAACCTGAAGCCTCATAAACAAAACTGTCACATTCACAATAGTCATCGAGGCGGTCAGTATTACCGATAGGTTGATTTTTGCATCCATACAGCATAAACTGCAAATAACTTTACAGAAAAGGTTTCCGAAATTGCTGTCATGAAGCCAAACGATATAAAAAGCACATTTATTTTATTTTAATCCAATCAAACATCAAAAGAGTGATAAATAAAATGTTTCCACTTTCAGAATTGAACGCAATCCGGCAAGGATCGGTTAAAATTCAATATAAGCGGATATTTTAATTCCAATTCGGTAAGTGGTCTGTTTTATATGACACCTTTAAAATATAAAATGAATTATTTTTGTAAAGCATTTAAAATTGTTTAATTTAATATTTCATGGCACTTTCGATATCATTTAGTGAAAGTGTTCGTCACTGTGTATGATTTTATTTACTTGGCCATGTGGGTGAAATTCATCGCTACTTACCTAAATTACTAAAACTATTTTGATTATAGTCTATACTTACTAATGTTATAAAGAAGAATTATATTTATTATTTTTATCCCATTTTTTGTATGTTTTATTTTCTTATGCATTGGTTTGTAATAAATTATTGTTAGTAGGCCTGCGATAAAACCAACGTTGTAGTCTATATACTGCAAAAACAGCTGACGCAGTTGCCTAATTTGATGTCCATGTACCGCCTTCTGTTTAATTGTACTTAGTATTATGTTTTAAAAAATGTATGTATGGAGATACACATAAAACATTCGTCTTTCTTTATTTAATTTTTTGAAGAATTTTAAGAATCGGTTGAGTAGTTTTTGTGGTAAACCCTTACAAGTTTAACACAAAAACTATTCAACCGATTTTAAAAATTTATTTACCGGTAGGAAGCTATATTATCACGGAGTAACATAGGCTATATCTTACGCAAGTGAAGCCGCAAGTAAAAATTAGTAGTCTATACTAATATTATAAAGAGGAAAGATTAGATTTTTTGTTTGTAATGATTTAACTCAAAAAATAATCAACTGATTTAAAAAAATCTGTCAGCATTAGAAAGCTGTATTGTCACCGAGTGACATATACTACATTTTATTTAAAAAGAAAGTACTGTTGCCCCTTACCTAACATAAACAAATTTGATACGAGTGAAGCCGCGAGCAAAAGCTTCTACTTTATATTTACATGTTCCTAGGCTTTATATTTATTTATATATTAATACTGCCTAATGGCTTAATGATAGCAGAATAGAATAGAAGCGTTTATTTCCAAGAATATGGTCATTACAGATATTCAATTATTCTTGTTCTGCATATTCTGTCAAATGTGGCGTGCAAATATTTAACCAATATCTAAATGTTGTAAATTCTACTATGATAATTTACATAAATTATTACATAGTTATATAACTTTCAATAGGTCATACATCAGGCAGTAGTCAATATTCTTCTTCCTAGCCTTTATTACTCCCAAGTCACTTTGGGGTCGGCTTTTCTGGTCTAATCGGATTTGACTGGATATCAGTTTTTACACGGAGCGGCAGCCACCTGACCTCCGCAACCCGGAGGCTACGAATAACCTAAGGGTAGACCAGTGTCAGGAAATTATAGGGCACTGACTTCCCAATAACGACTGCCATAAATGTTCATGGCAGCCGGGACCGACGCAATACGCACATAATTTCGAAAAGTCATATAACTTCCGAAAGTCAGGGTCTATTTATCGAGGAAGGCTAAAGGCTACATAACATCACGCTACGACCCACGACGGCGGCGCAGTAATGATAAACGTAGGTGAATAAGATTACCGCGGAAACATCTAGTTACATATATTGTATCATAATATTATATTATTATCACATAATAATATCATTAATGCGAAATATAATTGTTAGTCGGCCCGGCTCTTCCTTTACACAGCGGAGCCAAAGATTGACGTGTATTTTGTGAGATAGATTTTAAGTCGAAAAGTGAAGTTGGCTAAGTTTTATCCTGATTCCTGTGGAATAGATGCTTCGAACCACTGGAGCTGAACCGTCTGCAGTTAGAACGCTTGTAAATATTATAGATTTTTGAATACCGCATACATTATATTAACATGTACCTACATCAGTTAACATACTTACTTTATGATTTAATAAAGGCCAGTTAACAAAGAATTCATTTTAAAATGAATAAACTGAATGCCGATATGAAAAATAATTGCTCGGCAATCATATAATTAGTGTTTGGTAACTCGAAGGAATCCGCGGGCTTCGAATAACTTATACGCGTCGCCGCACAACAGTGGTGTAGATACATACATATCTTTATAGTCTTATACCTATATCCTCTATAGGCAGGCGTGTATAACAAGCACTTCTTTCCTTTTTTTCTTTATTGTAAGGTTCGCCAACAGATTTTACATTTTAAACTTATGAGCTAATATAGGTAATTACATTCTTAAACATAACTGCAGCGATAGCTCAGTGGGGAGACCAACAGACTGCAATGCAGAGGGTCTCGGGTTCGAACCCACTTCGCGCACCTCTGACTTTCGGAGGTTATATGACTTTTCGAAATTATGTGCGCATTAATTCACAATTATCGCCTGCTCCGTGCCTCGGAGAGCACGTTAAGCCGTCGGTCTCGGCTGCCATGAACATCTATGGCAGTCGTTATTGGGAAAGTCAGTACCCTCTAATATCCTGACACTGGTCTAGCCTTAGGGTATCGTTAGCCTTCGGGTTGCGGAGGTCAGGTGGCAGCCGCTCCGTGTAAAAACTGATATCCAGTCAAATCCGGTTAGACCAGAAATGCCGACCCCAAGTGACTTGGGAATAATAAAGGCTAAGAGAGAAGAAGTCTCGCGTTACTTATCCTAAGAAAGGGTTTAAAGATGTGCCGAAAGGAAGAAATGCGTGAAGTATGTATTAGCCACCGACATTGACTATCCTATTCATCGGGCGAATCGCAGTAACCATGGTATTACTCCTATATCACTAATGTTCTCCGTTTGTTGTGTTAAGTGTCAGGATATTAGAGGGTACTGACTTTCCCAATAACGACTGCCATAGATGTTCATGGCAGCCGAGACCGACGGCTTAACGTGCTCTCCGAGGCACGGAGCAGGCGATAATTGTGAATTAATGCGCACATAATTTCGAAAAGTCATATAACCTCCGAAAGTCAGAGGTGCGCGAAGTGGGTTCGAACCCGAGACCCTCTGCATTGCAGTCTGTTGGTCTCCCCACTGAGCTATCGCTGCTCTTTTTGATTTTGATTAGCAACGCGAGTGATATCCCTAATATTGTAACTGCTCATAGGCAACGGCAGCCGTTTACCATAAGATTCACTGGACTGTATCCTTCTTGCAGCCTTTGTAGTGTAAAATAAGAAATTTGCGACTTTTGCATACGACTGTGGCATCATCGGATCATGGATGATGCAGCCTTTATTCCTTGTTAAGGGACTTAACATTTTTTTAAGGTTTTCAATTTCCAAAACTACGTTTTGTGTCTGATTTTTTGAACATGATTTTCTGTTATATTTATTCAAAGCTTAACTTTAAATATAAGCTTCAGTTAAAGAACAATAATATGATCGGCGTAATTGACGCTGTGGTCGATTGGTAGTCTACGCGAAAAATCTGCAAGTAAATCTAGTAAAAAAATAGATACAAATTATTGTTGTGATTCAATCGATCAATTTATTTCATCATACATCAACCTTCATATTTAGTTTTCGAACAATGAACAAAACTGAGCTATTTTTAAACAACGTAAATCTAATTGATTGCTCGGATACCGCAATGGCTTCAATGGTCACCTGACTGTTCGTTTACTGAGTTACAGTGGAAATACGTATAATACTGTGGCTGACGGTCTGTTAGTGCAATATCCAAACAAGCAAATATTGAGCATTCCATGGATTGTTGTTCCAGTCTGGGTTTTCTTTATGTCTGTTGTTTCAATATTTGTAAAATTACTGTAAAATAGTGGCTTTAAAATAGCAACATCATGATGACTTAATGTAACATCACTTAATTACTAACGCGATAGTTATATCGCGTACTAAGAAGCGTCATTACTGATAGATTTGAAATGATAGAGAGAATAGAAAATAAAAAATACAAAAGATTTTGTGGCTCTACCATACAGGAGTAACGGTAGTGGCACAAAATCTTTACAAATGTATAGTAAAGTGCCTTTTTCAAAACGCATTTTTTTTTTGGCTATTTTTGTCTGTATTACCGATGCCTTGCCAAAAATAGCCATAAAAATATTAGCAATATTATGCGTGCGTTTCGAATATAAAGCCAAACAATTAAGGTTTGGCTGGTAAATTCAAATATTCTTGAGATGGCTTAACCACAGTTAAATATATTACAGTAAAATGCCCGTTTAGTTGTTTTACTTTACTCGCTTAAGTCACATGCTAAACCATAGACAGCAAAGTTGGCACAAAAACAGTTTAAAACATTAAGATTTAATCCATTAATTAATAGATGGCAGGTAGCGGAACCGTTCGTTGTGAACCGAATATATATTAATTATCCTGATGTAATTTGTTTATTAGATCCAAAAATTACCGGTCGGGAGAATTTCTAATGCTAATGAATGAGTTTCGAACATATAACATTGTTGTCTAATCAGCTGATAAATTATCCGGTGTATAATAATTTAATGATTAGTTGTTTATTTGGTATTTATAATTGTGTTGCTATTGTTTATTTACTGTATTATCGAACGGATATTGTTGCTGCTAAAGCAAATTATTATTTAACAACAAATTATGTCGATTGCTTATCTTACGGTTATTAGCCTCTGCTTCCTTACTAGATGTTGAATAATATGAATTTTATTGAACGTTCTTTACAATTTTAATATTTAGAAATTTTACTTATTGTACCACTATGCTTCGTTATCGCTATGTTTTAAGATCCTACATAATAGAGAGCGAGCTTGTTGCCATTCTCTAGACTTCATTTCAGACCCTGTATAGCTACTTAAATTTTTAACAAAAGGCCCATAACAGTTTGCCCGGTATGGGCTTCGAACTCGAAGTAATACCTTTAACTTTTAACTGCCTCCGTGGCGCAGCGGTAGTGAATGCGACTGCTGTGCATGAGGTCACGGGCTCGAGTCCCGGGTCGGGCCAACAAAAAGTTATTGGATTTTTCTGTTAAGAAATCTCAATACGAGCCTGCAGTTAGGAAGTTGGGGGTGTTAGACACCACCGTGCCTCGGAAAGCACGTAAAGCCGTTGGTCCTGCGCCTGATCTCTCTCCGGTCGTGTCAGATTATCCGTCCCATCGGATCATGAGAGTTAGGGAACAGAGAGTGCACTTGTGTTTGCGCACATACTTGTGCACTATAAAAAATTACCGGTCGGGAGAATTTCTAATGCTAATGAATGAGTTTCGAACATATAACATTGTTGTCTAATCAGCTGATAAATTATCCGGTGTATAATAATTTAATGATTAGTTGTTTATTTGGTATTTATAATTGTGTTGCTATTGTTTATTTACTGTATTATCGAACGGATATTGTTGCTGCTAAAGCAAATTATTATTTATTTATTTGTGTGTATAATATGGGTTATGAACCTGAAATAAATGAATTTAATTAATTAATTAATATAATATCTCCTGCGCAGATGGCCAATCTCCGTTAAAATTGGCCGCCATGACCGAAAATCGGTCTGGAGGACATTAATACCTTTAAAACATGACGTCACATAGAGGAATGCCAAATCAATAATGTAATTAGAGAGCCAATTCTCGTAACAAAAACTGTATAATATACTCGATTTAGTGAAAGTAAAATGTGAACTGAAATGCCACTATAAATAATATTTGACATTTATTTTAATATTAGATATCTACAATTATATGTAGTAGTATGTGGTTATTACACTAAAAGTATATTGGAACTCTATACTGAACAGATTTTATACCGAAAATTGGACCCCTGATCGGAACCTATGCAAACTACCGAAACAAAAATCAACCTACAATGCGTGTCTAAAGTACCCATACTCTTAAAGTTTAAAAAGCGAATCGTTGTAGGCGAAATTACATTGTGAATATACGAACAGAAAATAATCGTAAGACTTGGTTCTTTTACATAAATAATTCGAGGGTATACGGTGCACGTAAAAAGTCAAATATAGAGTACTTCCCCATTTTGTACTTAACCGGATTCTTGCTTTGCTAAAGTATTTTTTACTTTGATACTTTCGGAGAATCGAATAAAGTAAGATGATACTTCTATAGAGTGAATACAGAATACAACAATGTTTATTTTTCTATTAATACACTACTAGCTGTTCGCCGCGAGTTAAACACTCAAGATTACTGCTTTCCTTCTGTAGCTTGTAATGTGGTGTTTTATAGGTTATGTTACTCCTGTATAACGTAGCTTTCTAATGGTGAAGAATTATAAAATCGGTTTAGTAGGTTCAGAGTATTTTCATTACAAACAATAATACATAAAATTTTTCCTTTTAACATTAGTGTAGATATAAATTCCAACGCTGGGCACGGGCATCTTCCATAATTAATAAGGGTTAGGCCATAGTTTACCAAGCTGGCCCACTGCGAATTTGCAGACTCAACATATAATGTTTAAGAACATTATGTATAACTATCAGACATGCTAGTTTCCTCACCATGTTTGCAGTGAGCAATAATTTAATATTTAATACGCACATAATTAAAAAAAGAAGTGCGTGCCGTAAGTTCGATCTTACGAATGGACTGTGCCAATTACACTATCAAATCCCAATACAATTAATACACACGAAACATAAGTTCAACGTATAAATAAATCTTCACGCAACCGCTCATAAATACTTCATACATATTGATAAAAACGACTTCCATTCATACACAAATAATTAATCGAATTTACTGAAACAATGTCCCTTTATTTTAACCTTTTAACCAACGCTAGGACACCGGTATCCGAGCTAAACCAGACTATTTAAAACGTAAATTTTGCTATGATATTCATCTTTTGTTTAAATAGCTTTTGTGTATTTTCGTATTTTTGATAACTGGATTGATTGAGAGGTTAAGTGATTACTTCACCATTATAAATGCGCCAAATATCGTCGATTTGATCCCCACACGAGATAAAACTTAGTGTTGCTTATTATCCCAGCAATAGTCTGTCGTTTTAATATAACGCAAAATCTCCTACGATCCAGGTATGGTCTTACCTGACTCAGTAACGCAGCAGAAGTTTATCCGATGATTAGACAAAGTGTTTCTGGGTTATTTTGACAAGAAATTGGCACTAAGTTTGTTTGTTTTTTTGGCACGAAGACTGGAACATTGCCCAGTAATCGGCAGTAGGGTAGCCTCATTTATATGAGGCTAGAACGCATAACGTGAGACCTAAAAACATAGTGCGTGAAATGTCGGTGTAACTCATCTGCCTACGCTTTCGGGGATATAAGCATGACATTGTGTGTTAAAATTGCTTTCACAAGATGAAAAAAGAAGTAAAATTCTGTCGTTATCTGACGAACAACGGAGAAGGACGTAAAAGCTTTTTGGTATAGAAGCCTCAAACATATATAGGAAACCTTTCAAAGTTCATCAACTTTTTACTTATTCCATTCAAGAATCATACGGCAAATTAATTTGCTTCATACAAAACCTTTTCATTACGGAACGAAGAGGCTTCTTCTGTTTATATGATTCATTTTTTTTTTAGAATAATTATTTATTTATTTGTTTGAACATGGTATACATATTTTGAGTGCAGGATATTATGACAAGTAGTATTTAGTTCGTACATGTTCAGCCTCATACAGTGGCGTACAAAAAGAGAGATAGTGCTACGAGCCATTACGGGACATTCTAAACCAATGGATTCAAAAACAGAAGTAAACGATAACCAAATATGTATTGAATTCACAGCCTTCAGAAGTGAACACGCTAATGAATTAATAATGCTAAATACATTACGTAAACAAAGTATTTTGCACGTACCGTTCACCAATCCCAACTAATATTATAAATGTGAGTCTGTTTGTACTTTTGTAACATTTTCACGCCTTAACTACTCGACCGATCATTATGAAATTTTGATACATGTTGTCTGGGGTACGTTTCGTCCAGAAACAAGTGAGAAACGGCAATGAATTGCCGTAAATGTTAGAGTTCGAAAAAATGGTTCAAGTAATATGCAAAGCTCATGTAATACCACGTGACCTTGAAGTCAGAGGTCAAAGGTCATAGTCATTTTGGGGGTATATCGACTATGTTGAGTCGAATGGCGTTGACCGCGAGTCGCCAGCTTTTACGGTTCTTAAGTTGAAAGTTGTATAACAGACAGACGGACGGACGGACAAAGCTGTTGTATAAGAGTTTTTTCGAACTCTGTAAGGGTAGTACTTTTACTAAACTAACCTACAATTACGTGAGCAAAGCCGCGGAATAAATCTAGTAGTATATTATTTATCGACCAGAACCAGAATATTAATTATAATATCAATCTAAATATATGCTGTGCATAATAATTCATTCCGTTTGCGTGCAATTTCAGCAAATGGTATTTTTATCTATGCAAATATAATTACAGATATAATTACAAGTATATTTGCATTGATAATTGCCACGATTGAATTATTCGAATTATGATGTTGGTAATTTTGGGAATTGCAGTCGGAAGTTTTAAATGCGAATTTAGTTACGCATTTTCGACAGTATTTTCTACCGAGTCGTTTAACTGATACTGGAACCATTAGCATTGTCGATGCTAATACGATAATGGTTCTAGATACCATCGCAAATATTTTCTTCTTGGTACTATTCCTACTACTGTTCCCACACGAACTTTTACCACGGTTGCACCCGTGCAGCCAGGGTTAGCCTTACAGCAGAGGTTCCCTGATTTTTCTCATAGACCACTTTCAAACTTTAGCAGGTTCCGGTGGACCTACTGCAGCTACATTCGTACCATATTCCTTGGCATTCGTATTTATATTGGAGAAAAATGACCATGTTTTTTTTTAACTCTCTGTACTGATCCTACCACGGTTGGTGGGCTGAACCTTTTTAGAAATTTTCTACCGAAAAATCGGTAGATTCGAGACCACTGGTACTGAATATGCAAAATTTTACTAGTAACAGTCGCTGAGCTTCTTAAAATATTATCTGCCTACAGTGATAGGTGATGTCAAGCCAACATTTTAGTTCTCTTATTATCGAAAGCAAATAAATTTTCGTACACCCCGCTTACGAATTGTGGACCCCTATTTTTTGGTCACGCCAACGTAGACCCTCGTGGAGTCTCCCGTAGACCCCTGGGGATCCACCTAGACCACTTTGGGAACTTATACAGTGACTACAGAAAACGGCGTGTTTTCATACCCGTGTAGTTCCGTGGATCGACGAATTTAATCAAAAGTATATATACACTAGCTGACCCGCGCAACTTCGTCTGTTTCACATAAGAGAATTTTCCCCGTTTTGCAACATTTTTCATTGCTGCTCCGCTCCTATTGGTCGTAGCGTGATGTTATATAGCCTATAGCCTTCCTCGATAAATGGGCTATCCATCACTAAAAAGATTTTTCAATTCGGACCCGTAGTTTCTGAGATTAGCGCGTTCAAGCAAACAAACAAACTCTTCAACTTTATAATATTAGTATAGATAAAAGGAATTCGAAAGAGAATTGTCTCTTACCTACTTAACAAAGCAGGAGACAAAATATAGATACATTAATACCAGACAAAATATACTATGTAATATCGAGCTATATTTAAATCTTAAATCAGATGTAAATAACAATTAGGCTCCCTTCATATTACTGATAATGTTGTATGGCAGAAACGCCTTAACACGTGGCAAATTGTACTCATTCGTTAGAACCGCAGATATTATATGCATACGTATGGTAAGCTTGTATATACCCCAATGTAGAGGTATAACACCATATATTATGGCTAGCTACAGTGCCGTGAGATCCCACGTACAAATTTCCAATTAGCGTCTATTGGTCACATTTCAAGACGGCTGCTGCTAAGGATTTCCTAAAAACCAAACAATCGCCACCTAGTCCGGAAATGTGTGGAATCCATCAAAAGATTTAAGGAGTCCGGAGTTCTATTTAAAAAAATCTTGCATTTAATATACATATTTTATAATTATTATTCTTTTCTTATTTCCGGTTCTATATCCATGTCAGGCAAAATGTTATTAAGTGTTCTAGATGGGATCTGAAATAGATAGATATATAGAATAGAGACTAAGAATTGCTACATAGTCGCACGACTGTATATTTATGCCCGTTACCCCGTGACCATGGCTGCTGAAAAGCAACCGAAACGTCGGGGAAAGTGTAAAAGTAAAAATAAATTAAATCTAAATAGTTTAATAATAATTTAATTAGCTTAAAAATTAGTAAAGTTTAATAGTAGTAGTAGTGAAACAATTTTCAAAATTTTGTAATATAGTGTCAAATAAACAACGCGATAAAATCCGTATATAGCAGTTTAATTTCAATGAATAATATTCGCGTAAATAGAAGACAAATAAATAAAATAAATAGTCATAATTTTGCTGCTGAGCCACATAGACAGTTACTTGTTGACATGATATACAAGTTACCAAATACTTACAAAGTAAACACATCTCAATCAGCTGTTCCACGAAACTACGACTTTCAGTCCATTTGGATAATGATAATAAATTCGCCGTTCCCAATACTGCAAGGATGTTCGATGCTAATATCTAACGCAACTGTCCATTGTACGTGCGTGCGCGCCACATCCGGTCGGGTTTCGGTTATTGGCAAGGATTTTAGCGCAAGTATAAAATGGTTTGCATTTGACTGGACTGCACACTTCGTCTGGTATCCAACTACGATGAACACCTATATCACTGTAAGTCTTGCTTTATTATTATCTCCAATATCATCCTTATCACTCTCATGTGTAGCTTCTTAGTATAACCAGTCAGCCTTCCATTAAACTTAAATGTCTCGGGCTGATTGTTCATATACCATATCACACACGATGTCACGTTCCAATCGTCTTTAACTTCGAAGTGTATTGGTCCCAATAACTGAGTAAAGTCATTTTGTTCTAAAGATTTAAAAGAATAGCAGGGTAGGTGATTTTAATAGTTCTTCCGCCTTGAAATTACGGATGGACATTTTAATGGCAAGTCCACAGATCCGGCTGAATATTTGTTTTTTGCGGAGAAACTAAGATTTGAGTAACGAATCGGTAACGGTTGCATTCTATGGTCAGACCAGAAATCAGGATATTTGAGGCTGATTCCGCAGATTAAGTGTCATTCCATGAAAATCGATACCGATTTACAGTTTTATTAGATTTTTGCGCGAGCACGAGGTGAAACTTTTGTAAACGGCAGATGAAATTTTCGATGATGTATTTATAAGCGTAATGGGTGCAAGGTAAGCTAACATAGCGGATCGTTCAATTTGCTCGTTGCTATACTTCAGGCTTACAGGTTTTTGAAATTGCCTTTATAATATTGTGATTAATTTGCACTTACTTTGACTGCCAATATTGAGATCTTTGTTAGGTTTTAGTTTATTAAAGATAACTGTTACAGTACATAATTTGGTACTGTATCCAATAGACTAGAATAGAATATAGAATCTCGTCGAACTTGATCAAAATTGACGATATGTGGTAATACAACAACAACCTTTTAGCCAACTCTTTATTATATTTAGACATAACATATAGATGCTATATCTATCATCATTTGTTTTATTTTTAAATCAATTTACGCATTGGACATAAGAACAATTAGTCGTTTGAGGTGTGGCAAATTAGATGACAAGAATATATCATCTGTCAGAGATTATAAGCGCTGCTCGAATATAGTTTATACAACTGTCAATATAAATAACCAATCAAATTTGGTTATGATACATCACTATCAAATCCTTAGGATGACACAGAAACTATTTTTCATGTTGCAGAATTATAGGGCATTCGTATAATTTTACTTTTTGTTGTAAACATTTTTCTCATTTATTAAACACATCTATGACAATCCCGAAGTTAGTAAACTCATTTTCAAAAGTTATATTCATTTTTGATGGTACGTCTTTCCGATGGCAACTAATAATAGATAAAAAAGCACACCATTATCTATTCAATATGTAAATCTAATATTGAAACGCGAAAAGGAGATACATTTAAAAAGGAAAAGAACAGTACAATGTAAAGCTAAAGATAAATAAAATACGGCAGACAAATCTTGGCTGAATAGAAAAAGAAAACTGTTGATTTTAAATCGCGCTCTTTTCCATCACGAAGGTTTTATAATTTACGCCAACATTAACGTTTTATCCCTTTTTTACTTTTTCTTTGTTTATGTAGTTAAAGCTAATAATCAAATTGGTTCTATATCAAGACGATAATGGAATTAAGAGATTAAAGCATTGAGTTTAGTCTTTATTCACGATATACTCTGCTTGCAGTAAATTATTAGTGCATTATATTTGCTACCTTAGTACGCAAGGTAGCAAATAAAGAAGCGTAAGTATAGTAAAAAAACTGAAATAGCCATCATAGGACATATTGTGAGTGTTTTCTTTTTTGAGTAGGTAGCTTTTCCATAGAAAAGATACTCAAATATGTAACAAATATAGATTAAATTTCCACTTGTTACGAAGCTATCATGTCCCTTTTGCTAATTTTCATCGTATTCTCCATGTCATTGTACTCTAGTCAGTTTAGCATTCTAGAAGATTTTATTAGAAGCAAACAGCTATGTTAATGAATTTATTAACTGAAAACCAATATATAGGTTCAAGAGACCATGCAAATATTATCATACACGTACGTCCGCTATGGCGAAATATAATTCATACATCATATCTGTGATATTTCTAATGTGCCGTTTCTGCTTATTACTTTCAAATAGTAGTTTGTTTTAAATAATAATATCAGTATTTTTTACAACCTGTCTGACTATTGGGCAAGGGACCTCCTCTTAACAGGAATTGTTGGGGACATATTGTGGAATCAAACTCGAGATATGTATGTATCGTGGCAATAAAGGTATTTTTACTAGGATTTCATTTATAAGACACGTTAATAGAGTATTTACTACTCCTATTAATGAAATAATATTTTGTGATCTCTATTCCTCTGTTTACTTTATTAACCAAAGCCAAAAAACTTCTGAGAAAATACTTTCTTTACAAATATTCACATATCTTCATCGTTAAAAATATAAAGAAGATATTGTGCATTTCTATGGTCGCGTTATATTTACAAGACAACCTTTATCAATTAACAACTAATATTAAAATTGGTTTTCAGTTGGCTTGCCTGTTGGCAGTCTTTGGCCTTAGCCAAGGAAGCGCCATTGGCGCGATTGGTAAGTCCTTTTTTTTATTTTGGACCAAAGCATTGTCAGAACTTGTTATTGTTGCTCAAGTTGACATTAACGATGATATGTATGTAATATGTATTGCATTTATGTAAAATTTTGAAATCGTGAGTGTTATGTACACCTTTAAGTAATATATTTACACTGTATTTAGGATATAAAACGGTATTAAATGTAACACATTGTTTGTAAATATATAATTGGTGTGTCTTAAATAAATAAATAAATAAAGTCAGTTTGTCGTCTTGGATAGTGAATATCGAGTTGATACTTGGAACCCATGTTCTTAAAGTATCCACATCAATCTGTGGATGAGAAAGAACCATATAAAATATATTGGTGGCTGATGAACTTCATAAAATCTTAGTTGTTTTACAAATACCTCACGTAGATGCTCTTAGGTCTAGCTTTAGAGCCAACGTAGTAACGTAACTGGCGCGTTTAGTAGAACTTGCCCACATTTATGTATTTTTTTTTCTGTATCACGCAAGTTTTATTTAAAGCTAATTTATTAACCAAAACGTTAATTTTAGGTTATGGAGCACCCTATATCGGCTCTGGCCTTGGTCTACCTGCGATCTCTACCGCTAACCTTGTGAAGGCTGCTCCTATTTCTATTATCCGCACCCAAGCTGTCCCCGTTGTTACTGCCCCCGTTGTTACTGCCCCCGTTCTACGCACCGTTGGAGTCGGCTATGGTCTCGGCGGACTCGGATACGGTCTCGGCGGACTCGGATACGGTCTTGGCTATGGTGGCTATGGACTCGGATTGGGCAGTAAAGGATTAGGATATGGCGGTTGGGGAAACAGCGGTTGGGGAAACGGCGGTTGGGGAAACGGCGGTTGGGGATACGGTGGTTTGGGCAAACACTACGGTTAAGCCAAATGATGGAAAAGTAGACGAAGTACCCGTATCTTTTTATAAAATTACTCTTCATCAATTGGCCTCAGCACGATAATAAAGCATTCACGTTATAATATCGTTGTTTTACTACTTAATATATAATTGTCTTATACTTGTAAACACAACTTATATCTACCATCGTCATCTCGTAAGATAGTTTACGTAAAAACGATGAAACGATGTAATCAATTCTTGTCCTGGCTTTTCTAAACAGCAGCTGTAACATCAGTATAGCTAGGTCCAGCAGTGCTGACCATTTATCGACAATAAGTTATGACTATCGAATGAATAAAAAGAAAGAAATCAATATATTTATTTGACACATAGCACAAACACATAATAACAAGTAGAAAAAAAAAACAAATCAAAGTACATATTAAAGTAAGTGTCTTACAGTAGTGTTAAATAGGGCCCAGTTCGGCATGTGTCAGACGAAAGCCTGACGCTGGTTTTCAACTGGGTCCTTTAGTAACTAACGGATATAAAGCCATCTATAATATAAACAAAGAAAATAAAAATTAGAAGACTTCAATTGTCATTTTTCTCATTTATTTAACGACTAGACTTTGTCCGCTGCTTCACTAGTAAATAGATTTTTTTTTGATGAAACGAAGCCTTATGTTTTGTGTTTTTTGTACCCTTGACAACGTGTACGCGAAATATCATAGTGACTGGTCGAGTAGAGCAAGTGTAACAAACAAAAAAATCACGTTCGGTTTACACTATAAGTTAGGATGACACAATTGAGACCTACTTCTGCATTTAATGCGTTATTTAGTAGAATTGAGAAACGCAAGCCAGATTTCTTTGGAATAGTATACAATTAGATACTTTAGTCATTAAAATCAACAATTATCGCATACTTCAAAACCAGCCAAAAATAGCCCCATTATTTATGACGCCAATATTTCATAGTTTTGAAACTTATCAGTGTGACATCACATGAAATGACATTAAAATAATAGGTGAAAATAAAAATATTACTGTTATTAATCTTATATAATAAATGATCTTCATATATATAATCCCATATTTTTAGTCGCCAACTCGAATTTTATCAATAAGTAACGCATTATGACATATTTGCAATACCTAATAATGTAAATTAGCTAATTAATCAAGTTCTTTTCAACATGGCAGCATAATTATGTGCGATAGTTTCTAATCCGTCGCTCATCACTAAATAGTTAATTGCATACTGCAATTATTGTGTTCAGCGATTTTGTAAACTGAATATTAATTATCTGTGTCAGTTCATCGATTATACTACTTTATATGATTTTTTTTTCTTGACCCAAAATATATTTACTCGAGCACATCGAGAAGAATAGCCGCCCCAAGAAGAAATCAAAAACATGTGACTGCTAGTGGCACATTAATAATTATAGCTTCTACGTGAAGCAAAAACTTTGTACCCCTTTTTACGAAAATTGCGCGGACGAGTATGAAATTTGGCGCAGTTAAAGTTTATATGGAGAAGGTGGGGCAAAACAATAATATTTTCATAAAATATGCAGTAGAAATACATTAAATTAATGAAAAAACACTACACGCACACAACCATGCATTTGACACGCAGTCGAATCGCGTTCGTAGTATTTCGACATTGTTCGTCTAACGTCGTACAATTCTTTGAAACTATGGTTACCTTATATATGGTATACCTTATTTATATGTAATAGAGAAAAACAGAAAACAAAGTAGCAAGCTTAGGAATTTTGGCCGAATTTTGACCACTAGGCGACCGCTAGTAAATATAAATAATAATAATATCAGCCCTGTTTAAATATATATTTAATAATATATAAATTGTCCCACTGCTGGGCAAGGGCCTCTTCTCAGTGTAAGAAAGATTAGGCCATAGTCGTTAGTGCATTTAAACAATGGTTACGTCACATCTTACTTTATCTTATCGTATTTAATGTGGGGGCAGTCAGTGAAGACCGGCGACACTTCGACCCAGTGGGATCTTTTGTGTCGTGCCGTGTCCTAATAACGACTGCCTTAGATGTTCATGGCAACCGGGATCCGACGGCTTAACGTGCTCTCCGAGGCACGGAGCAGGCGATCATTGTCAATCAATACGCACATAATTTCGAAAATCCATATAACTTCCGAAAGTCAGAGGTGCGCGACGTGGGTTCGAACCCAAGACCCGCTGCATTACAGTCTGTTGGTCTCCCCACTGAGCTATCGCTACTTAAATGGTTACATCACATAATAGTATCAAACGTGTTTTTCCTTATTTCACATCAGTTGTTTTACGCCATGGTTACTATTTGTCATTTAATTATTTTTTAAAGACAGCTCCCTCTCTAGCCATTATTCATGTATAACAGAGAACTCTACAAACATTCAAACAACGGACACAAAGGACATCCAGACTCGGAAGAACCATTTGTGGTTCAAACAAATTTGTTGTCCCGAGTGGGATTCCAACCCACAACAATTGGCGCAGTGGCAGTAGCGAGGCGACTTTTTAAACCGCTACGCCATATGCCATTACACTAACTATGCTATTAATTTTAAAAGCTTTCAAATTATTTAGTTTAACAGGATTTTAAAAATGATTGTGGATCATACTTGAGTAACGTACATTTTCGATTAATATATTAATCGAATATCATATTGGTACTGGTCAAACATATACATAGTTAAACTATTGCAGTCTAAGGTAAACGTAAAATGTCATCAAAATTCAGCTATAAAGTTAATTAAGACAAGACATTTAAATACCGGATCGCTAAATCATGTACGGCAACCGTTATTGGGTTTTTATAGAATATTATATTTATAAACATTATACTATGGCGCCAATTTATTTATTATTCATGTTATATCTATTTTAATTTATATTTTTATATAATAACTTATATATATATATGTTATATGCTTATCAATTATAATTTATATAAGTAATATATATCTTACGTAGTTTTGTGTTTTGTGTTTGTAAATTATTACAAGAGTAGCTGATGTACGTCCGGGTGTCACTTGGGGTTACCAAATAATATCAAGGTTGGTTTGAGGTATCAACCGCAAACCAACAATAAACCTGAGTGGTAACCTTATTTTTCATGATATATGTACATTTTTTTGTTTTGTTTTCTGTGTTCTAATATTTGTACTTGATCGTGTACCTACATATATTTTGAAAAATAAATTTTTGCTTTACTTTACTTTATTAATTCAAGTTCGAAAACGATTACTAATTCAACTGCAAAATGTTGAGCTAATGTGAGCTTGGCAAGAGCTATTAAAGTTCGCGGAATTAGATCGAATTTCGGCTTTCGCGAATGTATCCCTAATGTACCTACTAATAACTCTCGATGGTACAATAAACAAAAATTTCGGAATCTTAGCTTTATACCTACACGATTAAGAATTCTGTAATTTATAAATTTTTAAGCTCGTAGCCGTAGTGTATGCTACTGCTGCATGAGGTCTCGGGTTCGATAACCGAGTCACGCAAAGTGAAATAATATCAAAATTAAAAAAAACTGTATCCGCTGCACGGATCGCGAAATTGTTTAAGTGATCGCTTTGCCACTGATACTGCGCCGAGTGTGGTGGGTACGATTCCCACTCGGGACACAAAAACTGTGATCTACAAATAATTGTGTCCAGTTTCGATGTTCTTTGTGTTTATTGTTTGAATGTTTGTGGAGTCCTCCGCGACACAACCAACGAATTGTTCCTACTGCAGGAGTCGTATTTAAAAAAGAAGCAAAATATGCTCTGGCAATGGGCTCGTCCCAATTACGTAGAACATTTATCCATAGCTGGCTAAATGTGGACATAACAAACTTATTACCACTTCTTCGTTGATATAGGCATGACTGTATATACATTATGTAGCAATTTACCACAGCACTGACAACAATATCTTAAGATCGCATTTAATATACCCCACACGTAATACGCGTACACGTTTGAAACATTACAAACTGTGTTATCTCGCTACACTACAGATCTACATCGGTATATTACACACGCGACGTCTAATATCGGGAACGACGAACGACGTCTAATATTATTATGTGAATAAGGAACGCTGTTTACATGTTAAAGCTACGGAAAACGATGTTTGATGGATAATAAGGCATCTGTATTTGTGTGTTTAAGGGTGATGCGTTGCGTTGCGTCGTCGCACGCGACGTTTTAACGGATCGACGGACGAGAAACGATACACGGGGCAGGGTGCTGCGCTGCGCTGTCGGAGTGCGACGACGGACAGTGTTCCTATCAATTGTGGAATAAAGACTGAAATCAGTGCGTGCGTCGCCCTTTTTGCAGATGTGGCATGCAATGCGTTGATCCGTTGCAACGACGCAACGCAACGCACTAATGAGGCATTACTCTAACTGAAATCTAAATATCTTGATTCGTATAGCGGCGTACGCCGGCGTCCAAACACAATGCTTTATTAATATGTCTGATCTATAAGCTGACAGCTTAAGATGTTTTGTCTGCACGGATGGCCTAAAGATTTAAATGGTCACCTCGTCAGTAACACTAAGCTGAGTGCTGTGGTTTCCATCCCCACACGAGACAAGTGGGATTCACAAATAGTTGTTGTCAGTCTGGGTGTTCTTTGTGTCTGCGGTTTGAATGTTTGTATAGTGCCTAACGATACAGGACTCATTCATAGTGCGGTAGTTTTCTTTAAACAAAATCTGTACTTGAGTTGTTGCAAAATCAGAAATCAAAATATCTTAATTCGTTAATTTGCGTACGGACACCGCTGTTTAGCCGCAATGGTTTTATCATTAAGTCTCAGTATGGTTAAGCTAACAGGATAATAGAATTAAATGCCCTTTCTAAACTGAGGTACACTTTTTAATGCAATAGTGGCATTCGTGTAATCGCCGTCCATAGACTTTGAACAATATTAGGTGTCCACACAAATAAACTGCTACAAACTGAGGTAGTAATATTCTTTAAGCTCAGTTTAAACAAGGACAGGTCCTCACACTCAGGAAAAATGCGGCAGTCATGTTAGCTAAAAGTGTATCGCGTTGCAGCGTAACTTTTCTAGATGGATAAGATAAACCCTATTGAGATGTTGTTCTATCTGGCTGAAAAACTTCTACTCTATAAGAGGTTTTAACCTAAATAACCTTGTGGTGTATTCCTACTGTTATTTGTTATTTTGAGCTCATAAGTGCGCCGCTGTGTTATTAGCAGAGGATCAATGATGTCCAAAGCAAACGTGCGATTTTGTCCCAGCATAGCATTGTTTTTTTCCCATGGCCATTCCATGCATCCAACATAACGTTGACTTAACTCCAACCGTATAAAGAATGGATCTACATCCCCAGTCAAGTTACTCCAGGTTTAACCGAATTTCTAGATTTCGTTTATTCGCTTTTTTATGTTTCAAAAAAGAATTCAAAGTTACTTTACATTACAATATCGTCATACATTTGTTTGATAAGTTTTATAAAGTTTTGTTACGTTATATAAAGAAAATCCTACAAAATTGATAAACTTTCTCGATCTACTCGACGTATCAGCAGAAAATTGAAAGTAATTTTATACCTTGTTAAATGCAAATACGTAACTTTGCATATAAAACAAATTGGTTTCTGAGGGTAAACTAAAAAACTAAATTGCTAATTGTATACTGCTTAGTTCTTCATCAAATTATTTGTTAACATTCGAATTATAAACCAGAACTTACATTTTTCATCTCCTGGTATTTTCGATGTATATTAAATCTATAGAGTCGCAGTGGTAGCCAACCTGGTAGTCTGATGAGATTTGACATTAGGTAAACATTCGTATAGAAATACAAATGTTTTCTTAGAGTCTGTATGTAATTGCAAGTTTAATTCCATTCAGCGTCGGTCATCTTTCATTTCTATTCTCGTCGATAACACACAATGATACATAATGACCAAACTTTTCAATCCACACACATTAGAATTCCGATCGCGGCAATGGAACCTCTTCTTGGCAGCTCGCCGCAGCGACTACACTCTTAGAACGGAGAAGTGGATCGTCAAAATGCGATGAAACATTGATATTGTTCTGTTGTGATCGTTTCTGTCCATCGTATGCTGGTCTAGAAGAGATCATTCTTACCAATAAAATAACCCATACTGTAGGAGTTCATAGAAAATTGTAATATTATAAATGCGAATGCGAGTGTGTTCGTTTATTTATTACGCTTTAGCGCCTTAACTACTCGATCTATCATCATGAAATTTCACATACATGTTGTGAGATGTACAGAAAATGACATACGGCAACTTTCATCCTCAAATATGTACTGTTGTCAAGGTTTAGCTGCTAATATATAATGTACAAATGCTTTGGTATATTCTATTACCGATGAATTTATCTAAAGGTAACGAATCTGTCTTATAAAGTTGTTTTATTTTGTAAAATTTTACGAGAATGAGAAAATAATGAGAGAGTACATTATTCGAAAAACATATATCATATTGTTATTTATTAAATACTATGAAACCAGCCACATATCTTGGATAAATAGCTTAAGCCCAAGCAAATAAAAACATTCCGTCAGAAGGTTATTTTCAGGTAAAAAGATCAAACCTTTAACATGACACCTAAATATACTTGGCAAAACTTAATAAACCTGCCTAATTCATCCTTTGAGGATGTACAAGAACAAGTATGTTATGCAAGTGATGCTTACATACAACATAGAAGCCTAACTAATACTATAAATGCAAATGTAGGCTGGCTTGTTTTTTTCGCTTTCACTACACCACCGATCATCATGACATTTTTTGTAAGCGTTGTACGTAAAACGACATATTTTATTAAGAAAAAGTACTGTTCTCAAGCGAGCAAAGTGGCTGCCAAAAGCGTATATGCGTAAAACAGAAAAGTAAGCCCCGCTGTCCTGCGGGTGTGAAATCAGTGTTCACAAAGTCCTCAGTGTAGTTAAAGCACGTCTCAGTGGTCGGAGAGCAGTGTCATGTACTCGCGACTCACTCGCAAATGGAATTACGGACGTCTGAGTGTCGCTGCACGATTTTCCGATGATTAAGTATGCTGCAGATGTGTCATTGGGCTTTAAAATCTGTAAATATGAGGCTTTTATCTATACTAGTATTGATAAAGAAAGGATTTGAGTTTTTGTTTGTTTGTAAGGACTTAACTCGAAAACGAATCAACCGAATGTAAAAATTCTTTTACCATTAGATAGCTATATTATGATCGAGTAACATAGGCTATATTTTATTGTTTTCAAAAGTAGTGTTAATAACCTTACCTACTTTTATGAGAGCGAAGCCGCGGGCAAAAGCTAGTATATAAATAATTTAAAAATAAATAATATTTATTTTAGCTGAAACCACGTGATTGTGAAAGATTTTGATTACCTACATTTATTTTAACGTCATGCGTTTGTTAACGTCTGACGTCATTGCTTGCTATTCAATATTTATTTACAAACGTGTTACGTCACTTGATGACTCGACGTCACATTGATAGAGCAAGCAAACAAGAATCATTGTTTCTGTAATTAATATTTTTATAAAATAATTATTAGTTATAACATAAAATAAATAAAAATGTAGGGTCCATAGCAAACATAACCATACATTATGGTATATTTTGCAAAGGTCTCTAAACATAATATCTCTGGCTTTTTAACAAATATTATTATTGCTTACTTTCTACCAAAACATCCGCGCTTCCTAATGCACAAACGAGCTTAGGGTGATTTTTCCTCGGGTATGCTCAAATTGCGTAAAGCAAGTAATATTAAATCATGCAAAAATGGTTTATACAGGAAAGCATAAGCTATGGTCGTCAACAATATCGCTTAAAATAACGTGAAGTAGCGGGCGAATATAAACTTTATTTAATATACTCTCTCTACTCATAAAGTTCGATGTTGTTGCTGAAGCCATCTAATGTTAAACCAATAAAATTAAGTCTTTATGTACAAAAGGTGTCTCATCTGCCCTCTTTACATCTTTGAACAGTCCATTACGCCTTCACGAATAGGATCCCAAGAGGCTCTCTCCCGGCGTTAATTGAAAAAGCAATTAAAACCCTCCACCCCTACACCCCTCGCTTCAGACATCGGCAACTATCCGCGAGATATTCGCCAATCATATTCCCCCACTTAATGAAATTCTAAAAGTTCACCTACAGATTGTCTAGTTTCGCCCCTGTTTGGGCGCCAATATTTTTATAAGGCATTTTATTTTTCACAGCGCTCTTCTGCAATGGAAATTGCAAAAAAATGGTTAAATTATGTTCAGGCTTTTAATTTTATATTGAGATACATATAAAAAGCTATCGTACCTTTAATAATTGGATTAATTTAATGAAGTTACGCGTTCACATATTTGGTCCTGTGCCATAAGATTATGCTTAAGTCCTTTTGTTTAATATTGTATTAATTATGTGCTTATGTTTGCAACCGATCTTGGTGTCCCATGTTCAATTGAACGTGGGCTCGTAGTCGGTCATCGTGTTAATGTGTTTATTTGTTAGATTAGTACGCAGCTCTAAGTTCTGAGCACGAAGTCTAGAAATGTACCTTGTACACAGCAGCAGCCCAAACCCGATTACGTGAACCCTAAAATACTTGGCAATATGGATGTAAGGGATCCAAGACATCTACAAATGCTTTTTTTTTAAATGTTTTATTTTAATTTCTCATGCTTATATCGTAGGATAGTAAGTATAAAGTGATACCTGTGATAGGATACTGCCAGTTTTTATTTTGTATTTTTTATAATAAAGTCTGCACAGAGTAATGAAATGAAAAATTGTTTATTTACAGCGTTTAACAAATTAGAAAACTTATCAATCTAAAACACCTTATAAAATAAAATAAAGTAATTTGCTAAGCGCTGGCAAAATTAAACAAAAATACTTCTGTCGTTTTCTGCCAGTATCGTGAAGACCCAAAACAATAACATAATATAAAAAATTATAAGTACAAAAATTTATGATAAATAAAAATCAAGTGTTTCAAGTATTGTAATAATATACATTAATATGGTACAATACACACAACATATTTACTGTTAATATAGTAAATATTAACAGTAAATATGTAGTGCACAGCACAATACACACTAGTGTATTGTAAAAGAAACAATATGAGATATACAAAAATTATAAATATTATATAAATAAATATATAAAGTAGTATGTATAGATAAAAAAAAATAAGAAGTTTAGGTTTACAACTGATGCAATTTTACTTAAACTAGTATATATATTTACAAATTACTAAACATATCACGGAAAAAAATGTGTACATTAATTCGTTATATTTATAATAATTAATCTTAGTCAAAAATATTGCGCCTACAAATTATGATATAAGATAGATTTTATATGAGATCTAGTTTACAATTAATAAATATTATGTTCACGATATTATTTTAATTATGTTTTCAGTAGCAATCAATGATGGCCTGGTTTAACGTAACACATTTTAATACCAAATTTTGAAATAAGTTCAATCAATGAAAGTAGAGCAATTTTTAACTAAGCTAAGCTATGTGTGTATTTATGTGTTCGTAACTGTCTATCTGTGTGAGAGTGTGTGTCAGTGCGTGAGTGTAATATGTGTGCGTAGAAACGTGTGTTTGTAAGTAGGAATAGAGCCTTTTATACCGATACATCGTATCTATATAACTGCCCAGTGCGCTCCAATTGCACGTCTGAAATGGCCACAAGTCCCACTGCTGGCAGTTCAGAGCCTCATTACGTATACACCGCAGGAACGCAACACCAGATTGTTTACTTGCAATCAACCGTAGAGTGATAAATTCCAGTCACGGCGCTCTTAGTTCGGTCGGACATCTCTCTGAGTCCTACTTGTATGCACGGTACTCAAATATGACGTCACATTTAGTTACTGCCATTTTAGATTAGCTAGTCACTTACTCCTGTGTTTCTGCCTCGAAATTGGACTATAGTTTATAAGTTAACGACGTAAGAATGATCGGTGACAGCTGATTCATAGTCATCAATAAAATATCAACAAAAACACACTTTGTTAACAGACATGCACAACAAAATAATAAAGCGGTATCCACAACAAATTTGACAATGAACAATAAAAAAGTAAATATATAAAAAAGTTAATAACAAATGCATTGGGATAAAGCAAGCCGGTATAGGTAGTGATGCCAATGTTAAATAGATATTTTCTGAGCGAGTAATTGCCTATTTTTATGCAGCGTTGATGTCAATTGCAATATTTATTAAATACAGCTCAAATGTGGCAATTATGATTAAATTGTTGTTCATTTATTGCCAATACATTTCTATTTATAAAGCTACGAACCGTTTTCCAGTGAATTTAAAATGATTTCATAACATTCATTATTTGTACGAATTTTACTTGTCAATAATTAAAATATCTACGGTGAATAATATTAATATAATTAATTTAATAACATTCACTTTTTGTAAAATTGTTAATATTAAAGTAACCTCAAACATTCAGCTTCGATATTTATCGTGGATTTCATTTTAGTGTTTCCTGAACTTGACCAATTAATTTAATAAAGTATTATATTAACATCCCATACATTTGTTTGCTGTTCCGAGAAACTAAATATATTTTAATCATTTTGATGTGATTAGTGTACTGTTTGTGTGAATTTCGCTCAAAAAGCAATAGTTTAAATAGCTCTATTTTACTATAAATCATACTCTAACAAGTTCTTGTTCCTGCTGTGGTATGGATTCCAGGTTCCTGGATGGAACTCTGAGCTAGTAAGCAAAGTACAGAAAAGTGATCTTTGCCCATTACGGCTTTTATTTTAATGTCTGCAAAGTACTTGTCCTTGCCGTAGCATCAGAAGGACCGTATCTACTTTTTACTCGATTATAAAACAATTAACCCAAGACCATCTTACATTAAAATACTGGAACAGCTTAGTCGGCAAACTGTAAACTAAAGTCGGTCAAGCGCAACAATATTTTTATATATTTTATAATCACCAACTTCAGAAGACAGTGGTTTAGGAATGATTAAATCTAATAACGGAAGAATAAATACAGTTGATTAGAGTATTTTATAAACATATATGATTACCGAGTAAGCACATATGCATTGTTATATATACATAATATGATAGTAGACTTTATTTAATTCTGCACGTCATTTTAAACGCATTCAGAAGAAACTTTTCACGAAACAGCATCAAAGTTAATTGTAAAATTAAGTAGCAATTAGTATGTTAAATGTGGCTATCAAAAAAAGTTTTGGGGCAGTCGCTATTTCCTTCACACGTCTACACTTCAATAGCAGTTACATTGCATAATAGTACCATAAATCCTTTTACTCAATTTTATCATTTAAAGATATTGTAAAGTTGTATAAATAAATAAATACTTGTACCAAAATACTTAAACATTCTTTCACAAGTCATGCTACATTCGACCAAACATAAGCCAAATTGATCCAAAACCACATTATGCATACGTCTATAAATGTGTGCGTCCAATTATGCGCGTAGTATTTAATTTTTCTGTCCCTATTTATTTTATGGTAAAGCCATCTCTAATCCATCATTCGAAATTTAAATTTTAAGCTCATCAATCACGAATGTATGAAGTAAGGCGTTCGCTCCAATTATTGTCAGTGGCAAATTGCAGCAGATACGGATCGACACTCGAGCTAGTAAGTTAATTACTACCCGCAACACTGTCAGCCAATAACGGCTGAGAGTATCTGCCGCAAATTTGTCGCAACTTACTCACCTAGTTCCATAACTCTGACAGCTTAGTTTGCTTTATAAGCGAAACAAGCGTTTCAGCGGGCGTTTTTGTAAGTTTTGCTTGATTGTTACTTCGTTTAATTATAAAGGTTTTGTCTTTGTAAGTTATGAGATATTAAAATTTCAACTGCATACAATTTTTAGAGTATTGACAATTTAATTTAATCAAGATGATGATGGATTTCTTGAATTACTTTTTGAATCCATCTATTTCTACTATTATAAATATATAGTGAATCTGTTGTATATTAGAGATACTTTTTTAAAACTACTTGTAACTGTGTAAATAGACCTGCACCCAAAACAAAGGTTTATATAAATTGTTATCTTTTACTGTACGTATTTAACGTATCTCTATTTAGATTATAATTATAAGTATAGTTTCCAGACGTACAGTAGATAGCTTGGGATTTGGGACTTCAAATCTAAGCTATGTTTCGTGTAATCCATGTGATCATGAGCAATGTACATGACTTCGCGGGCAAATTGTAGTTACTGCGGATGAAGTCGCAGGCGTAGGTTCTTTGATTATTAAGCTACGGTATGTACATAGTATGAAACCGCTTACAATCAAGCGAGCAGTAAGTTTCTTTGCTCTTAAATACGTTTACTTTCTACAAAATAGTTATCGCTGGATTATTTCTTGGCAAATTCGTTACTAAATTACTACAAATTCCAAAAAATGGCGAGATTATAACCACGAATCGTTTCAAATACGTAACAATACAAGTGGAGTATAAGTGTACCATTAAAATCACACTTAAAGAAAATGCGGTCGTTTCAAATATATTATTTGAGTCCCAAAAAATATAAGACGTGTTACGGCAAATGAGGAAAAGTGGATGTTGAGTGGCGTTATGACGGTAAGCTTTATGAAGCGATCGTTGTGGCTGCTACATCGTAGATTCTATATTTAAAAATGTTTATTTTTAAGAATTACTTGCTGTTACCAAAGCCAGCACGTTTCTTTTTTTTAAATACCCTAATTCGTAGCAGTCTTGCTTAAATGGATTCACAACTATATATCCGCCTGGAAGAGAAACGTAGCGTATATAGGCAGAGGTGCTTAGTATCCTGTAACTATATTATATAACTATGTAAAGTTATACCAAGACGACAATAGGTCAGCGTCTATACGCTAGACTAGGCGCAATCGCCTAGCATACACATTACTGAGCGAATGACCACCATGCTGATTTTTAATGCTGTAACACCATAACCCAATAACACTGTTCCAACTGGGAATCAAATCTGGCCGTATAAATAATCGCAATGCTACAAGACTTACGCTACGAGGTAGACAACAATTTATTTTTACAATATTATTGTTTTATTGAGAGATTGAATCAGCAATACTCATAAAATTTAATAGATACTAAATTACTAATGCACTGATGCAATAACAAGACTTTTAAAAACACGTTTTCTTATCTATAAACGATAGCGTAGCTACTGTATAGATCCCTCTTACAAAACTTATCCATTATACATATAAATTCTTAATATCTTTCCATTCGCCCCATACACGGTACTTTAAAACGTTGACTTCAATTTCAAAGAGACGAAACGGAAGCAGGTGTTCGTAGTAAAGAGGCAGAGTGCCCTTTTCCAGTGCCTTTACTGGATTATCTTTAAAAGAAAATGGTAGAACAATGTCGACGAGACATTTGAAGCGCGCGAAAATGTGTTTTTTGAGGCCAAATACTTTTATTTTCTGTCGAAGATTGCATTGTAAAATGAAACGAGGAGAGGAGAATAAGGTGCAGGATTAATCAAATTTCCTTAGATTTTAATATGAAAATATCTATAGTATTTCAATAATATTATCGTACGTTTACGCGAATATTATTAATTGAAATTACACTACTTTGTATGAATTTAATATTTATACAATATTTTAAGTTATGCGGTGAGGTATACATTTTACATATGGACGTACCTATGCGTGAATATCTGTTATTTTAGGTAGGACGCTTAAGTAAAACAACGTTTGATAAAAACGCATTTTTAAGTAATTTTATCTGTTTTCATACAACTATTTATTTGATGTTTACATCAGTCCTATACATAATACTTATATGCTTGTTTCTGAGACAGCTAGCTTATCTACGGCTTTTACTTTTATTAGAAAGAACTCTTTACATATGTATATCTTATAACTTTCAACTGCTTTACACATTACCTAACCTATAGAATACACAAAATAACATATATTTACGTCTATACCTATACGGAACGAATTGGCAGTTGTATAGTACGCCAATCTCCAGCTATAAAGGACGAGCTAACTGTCGTCTACCGAGTACAGACTCTGAGTGCTGCTTCTCAGAATTGTCCGAACATTGTAAGTATAACGACTATGACGAGTATGACGACTCGATGGCGTAGTGGTTAGTGTAACGGACTGCCACGCCTGAGGTCGCGGGTTCGATTCCCGCACAAGTCAAATATTTGTGTGCATGAACATGGATGTTTGTCTTGGTCTGGGTGTTTCTATGTATAATATGTATGTATTTACAAAAAAAAAAGTATATATGTATGTTTATCCATTGTCTAGTACCCATAGTACAAGCTCTGCTTAGTTTAGGCTAGATGGTGTTGTGTGTATGTGACAGACTATTATTATTATTATTATAAGACAATGTCAGACAGCGGTAACTGCTGCTCATGGACATGGTTGTGTTTCATCACACAAGCAATTTGAAAGAAACACAACCAATCCGCTGCCTACTGTAAACCAGATAGGTATTAACAAGCAGTTACCGTTACCTATTCGAATGGTACAATTAAAACAGGGTAGAAGAAAAGAAATAAAGGGACAGGAAGATATTGGACGCCAGCGCTTTCTCTCTAAATATAATGGAATACCTACCAATAGTCAAAGTCAATAATCTTTATTTCCATAAAAATTTATTCTGGAACACTTCACTTAAACATTATATTAATAAAAAATAATAATAAATAGGAGGAATAAAAATTGAGCATTGAAAAAAACCTGTTCGATGCTTACTAATAACAAAAAACTAATAACTATTTGAATAATACCTATAGAAATAGAAATTTGAAAATTTACAATTAATCTGATGAATGCCCGACAAAGAAAGACGTACAACACCACTTACCTGTCTAATTCCGTCGCGTCGTAATGAGTTGTTGATCAAACTGCATCCAGCCAAATACGGGCCGGTGATGAGTCTTTTTGTAAAGACGAGTAAAGCATTATTATTTTAACGACACATTTCGTTAGTACTATCACACTGCCGGTCACGTTATCAAATCATTGTGCACGCAAAACTACCTCCGAGCTTTCCGAAGCAAACCGACGTCTTCCCGTAATCACAACAAAGTACACATAAAGATTATAAATATAATGTAAGTACGCATTGAGCATGCTTGAAAACAACAATAACTTAAAATCAACATAAAACTCAGATAATGTCTATGGAATAATAGATAAGCTAACCACAAAAACGTATGCAATAACAACAATAGAATAACACTATATAATAATAATAACTCGATATGAAAATGATAGAAAACAATTGAATTTTCGGAATCATTACAAACAAAATTTTCACGCACACGAGTCCGAAACTCAACAAGCAATGGAAATCACGACAATGGTGACAATCTTTGATCAATGCCATAAATCATGCAAGAAGTTTTAAAAATGTTTTTGTTGCATTCAATACAAATGCACTTATAAACTTCTTAGGCCAACTGATAAAAGTTATAAATCGAACGTCCTGAACGTGCTATTTTAAACAAATAGGTTAATGTATTTTTACCGTTATATTTCAATCTATTTTATTTCATTAACATTATCTTTTTAAAATAATAGCGTACCGCCGTTTTGGTCAAACAATGTTGTTTTAATTTTTTTAGTTGCGAATAGTCTGTATGTCCATATTACCTTATTTCTACTGTATTTTTTATAATTTTAATTTTTGATTTTGTTCTATTAAATATTTATTGCTATAGAGATTTCTCAAGTCAAATCATCATATTTTATTTGGTAAATGTATTAGATATAGCAAACTAAATGTTATTGATGGTGTTACTTATTTAACTGACTGCTTTTTTGGTGCCGTAGCTTAACTCGGCCATCGATCCTGAGGTCCCATATTTCAATATAAGGTTAAAAAAAAATTATATATCATATTTTTCTGTTATGCAATTCATTCTTAGTAATAGCACGAAGTCTTAAAATGCGTCTGGTTGACCATTCTAATATAATCCATATTATAATCGGTAGCTACAGAAATTTAGTATTAGAAAATCTCTGCCTACCTATTTGGAGGTGTGAGAGTCTATACTTCTTCTTCGTGTCAATGGTTCTTGTGTGAACCATAAATTATTTGCATAATATTCGGCTATTCTAATTTTCTATACTGTACATACGTAGCACCTAAAACTAGATCGTAGCGAGAGTTAAGACATTTCATGGGATAATAAAGCCGTATAAATTCCATTAACCTATACTTAAAGTTTTAAAACAAGCGTTTATAACGAAATTTTTACGTGCTTACATGCATAATCTCACTCAAAGTCTCACGCATATATCACCGAAGGGCCAGCCAAAAATATATCCTGCACGCAGAGGTACTGCGTGCATTTTCACTTATTTTTATTTTATTCAATAGGTACATAAACTGATAACAGATTGGCATAATACAAATAATGGTCTTGTACACATTATATAAATCTGGCATCCAGTTACATTTGTACACAACATTTGCAATATACGGTGCGTGTAAGTTTACATTAGCTTAAACTGTTAAATAACTCATACAAGGGTTTAAAAAAAAAGAATACAATATGATAAAAATGTTACGATGGATGTGTGGAGTGACGAGAATGGACAGAATTAGGAATGAATACGTAAGAGGTAGTCTGAAAGTGGTGTCCATAGATGAGAAACTGAAAGGAAATCGTTTGGCTTGGCATGGACATGCTATGCGAAGAGATAATACGTATGTAGGTAAGCAAGTGATGGATATAAGGGGAAAAGGGACGAAAAGGGAGAGTAAAGCCAAGGAAAAGATGGATGGACTGTGTGAGAATGGATATGAAAGGAAAAAGGGTAAATGATCAGATGAAAGGTGACAGAGAAGTATGGAAATGAAGGACATACTGCGCCGACCCCAAATAAATTGGGACCAGGGCAAGAGAATGATGATGATAATAAATTTAAAAAAAGCTCAACATGTAAAGATAGCCTAGTGGGAAACCGTTGAGTATATGCATCTTTATTTTGCCAGATATGGTTTTAGGTCCCACGTACGGGGATGAACCTATAGCCACGTACCTATGTATGTAACTATAGGTTCACCCCCGTACGTGGGACGCTTTACGTAGTAAAGCCTAAAAATAAACATATACCGTAGGTTTTTACGATGTATTTAAACAGTGCAGGTTTTCTAATAAAATGTTCAGTCTATAAATGTAATTCTCTGTACGAAATTGCATTAAAATTACAAAGACCAAGTCCGGTACTGTACGTCGAACTGATTGTAAGGAATAATGCATCGATCCATAGCCTTACGTGTTTAAAGGGGAGTCTCGAAAAGGAGATCTGTGTGAAGCTTTTGTTAAATAATTTGGAGATCAAAACGTTCTTAGACTTTTGCGATTAGTACAAATACCTAAAATAATATTAGACAACGGATACTCGCGATTAAGTATTGTCACGGACCCACGATCGAAGCAAGTCGGTCAAAACGTCGGGCAACCTATAGGTATTTATTACCTTTGAATACTTAATGTGCAAAACTCGTTATCAATATTGAATTTAGAGATTAGTTTACGTCAACCATGGTAACCACCATTAAGTTGATCGTATGCTTATAAGCTATTTTAATAGGATACACGTAATTAGAAGACTGTTGAAATGCAACTCGCAGGTCTCAAGTTGGAGCTTGCCGCTACTACGATAAGGAGAATATATCACAATAGAGCAGATGATATAAAATCATCGACTACAATTAAGATGGCAAAGAAGCATGTGGTCCTTCTAATGGCAAACGATCATCGTAGCCTATGGTCGTAAGCAATACCAGGCGAAAGACCCACGGTTTGTCTCAAAAAATAACAGTCACTTTGCTGCCAGCTCGAAGATCTAAGATCACAGCCGTCCCGATTTTTTACGCAGGATATCCTTGAGGAGCTTAGACATGCTTATGCCTCGGTAATACAACAAAAGATTGTATGACTGTAATATTCTGTATTGAATGACTGTTTATGTCAAACTGAGCTGCTGCAGTTTGAGAAAATCCTAGACTACAGTATAAGCACTTAGCTGTGCCGTACTTTTATTAGACCTTCTGCCCAGAAAATAAAACATATAAAACTTTTGTATCGACATTCAATAATGTACTTTTAAGAATTCATACATACATAGTCTCACGCCTGCAACCCTGAAAGTTTGGTTTACACCCACATTTGCTTGTGCAAATGTGGCCAAAGGGCGAGCCTGAAGCCGTCTACCGAGAACAAGTCCAGATTCCACATTTTCTAAGAATTTCTAGACAGAAAATACATAAACACTATTCCCTAGGAATCGTACCCAAGACCTCATGCACAGCAGTCACATTCACTACCGCAGCACCAATGAAGCACTGGCAGTTGGTAATTAGGTAATTAACCTGAAGCCATCCTCTGAATACAGTTCCAAACACCGTGCTAGTAAAAATTTCTCGACACTTTGCCCCACCTAGCAAAAACCCCCAAGACCTCACTACCTCCCCACTACAGCTACGTAGACCATACTTAACACAGTTTCTTATAAATAAAGCGATAAAATGGAGTAACAGCTCTTGGAACGATTCCTTTACTCGAAAACGTAGAAAGTTCAGTTGGTAACTATATAAGGTACAAGTTGCGTCGTAAATATCCGTACTGAGCAGATTTATGGAGCAAACACCTCTGGAGGCCTATTCCGGGGTACCGAGAAAATTAGCTTTTAAAAAGTAGCCCGCGTTATACGTTAGGAATGGGATTTCGGAAGGTTTCGGTAAAGGAATTAGGGTTGCTCTTCGTACGTTGAAAATAATGGTCGCTTTTGTTTTTATTTTAGTGAAGGGAAAAGTTTTGGTTGTGTTTATAAGTTCGCTTGGGATCATGAGGTTACAGGTTCACTTTCTGAGATGGACAAAATACCATTGGGTTTCCCGCACTATGTATGTATAATTTCTGGGCGGAGAACTGAACAATTTTTACAAATTCCAACAACGAACACAAAGAACACCCAGTCTCAGAACATCACTTTGTGAATCACACAAACGGATGTCACGTGTGGGGATCGAATTCTCAACACTTGGCGCATTACCAGTGACGACGTGTCCACTGAAACCGCTACGCTTCCGTGCAATTCACAGAAGCAGCACAAAGTCTGTGCCTGATAGATGGCAGTTAGCTCGTTCTACATATATGTAGGTATATAGCCGGTGTATGGCGTATTACATACATTCCTTGAGATAGGCATATATATGTGTTATTTTGATTTGTTCCGCATTTATCCCTTATGTTTCGTCCCAAACGTAGAAATACGCATTCGACCCAAAAAAAATCCTTAATTGCCCCTAAATTTAAATAAATATTAATTTCTTAATGTAATTCCTATTTTGTCCCAAATTATATTCCTTTTCTGTCCTCGTTTTATATAGTATGGAATATTTGTTGTACCGTCAGCCGAAAAATATTTTAAAATACATCGTAGATCTCTCGGCAAAACTTTGGGCTTATGCTTGCATGACATCACGAGCCCGACAAAGAAAGATTTAAAATAATTTTAACCATGTTTTGTTTTGCTAACCATATGCACAAAATTGTATGACGAAAAGGAAATAATTTAAAAAATGGGGCGATTGAGGCACATTTTGGAATTTGGGACGTAATGCTGAACAAACCGTTGTTATTTTGTGTATTATGTGGTTTAGGTAATGTGTAAAGCAATTGAAATTTATAAGAGATATGTTAGGAGCTTAGAAAGTAAAAATCCGTAGACTAGACTATCTCTCTCGGCAATAGCAAATACATATGTACATATGTGTGTATATGCACATGCGTATACAAGAAACAAGTAGCTGTATGAAGTTGCTAAAGTGTAACTTTAGCGTCGTGCCGTATAAAGTAATCACCGCTCATGGAGTGTTCACGACTAGATATTGTACAAGTACTACCAAGGAAACAGCCGGTCCGTTGGCTAAAAATGTGGTGACTGGAATGGCTATCCTGTTATGAAAACATAAATAATAAATATAAACTAACATTTAAACACCAATGTAAGCAAATCCCTATTAAAAATCACACGTTAAAAGATCATACACGTTGTAATGTTGAGCTACCTACCCACACAGCAACGCTCGCTATCTTGATAATACTCCCCCGCGGATACATTCTCGCGCCTGCCGATCCGACGCGATCCAATAACGCACCGATTAAATTTTCATGTTAAACGTAATTTAGAGCTAGGGAGAGAAAATATTTATGCACACATAGACACATCGTGTATGTACAGTAAGATTTGGTTCGATATGCGTGTGTGTGCACCATAGATATAAAAGTATTTGTTGGTCATGTACTAAGAAATTGCGTTGCTCATGTCTGTGAGGAAATTCTCAGTAGTTGCACGGAACTTAGAATTGTGCGGTATATTAATAGACACGCCCACTTACGTAGAAGTTTAATAAAACTAACAAAATAGTCATTTACTTCTGCCTACTAGCACGGTTATACAGGTATGATGCTCTAATATGTTATAAAATTTCCATTTTAGGTAGCGTTATATAGTTTTAGACAGTGATAAATTTTTAGAAAAGGCACAACAGTGCTTACTGTTCTGGCAACTGTCGCTGAAGTATCTACTAGGATACCGATCGATTATCATAGACTATGTTAACCTGTAGCTCCAAAAAATGAAAATGCCTTTACGCCAGCTCTCAAGTAAGAATCACGTTTTGTGCTTTTAGCTCTTTCAGTGCAAGTGACAGAGATCACATGTCTAATTAACGTCTACTTAGGAAGCTCTAAATTTGAAGACGGCTTGCGTTAGCACCCAGACTCTGAACAACTACTTGTGCACAATTCTTAGGCCCGTGCGCGCATCGAACCAGTCTATTGAAACGTCACTCGACGCGGGCCTGATAATAATTCGATTGCTGATTGCTCATATTGCCAGCGAGCTCTCTCTTCACAAATTTATTCAGTGACAAGAGTTATCAAAGAAAACCTTGCTCAGCCGTGCTATTATGTAGAAATACTCCTAACGTATATTACCACTTTCAAAGTAGCAATAGTTGTCATGATTATTGCAGACAATTCTTTTCTTTTTAAATAATAATAATTATTATAATATACCACATACACACAACACCATCTAGCCCAAACTAAGCAGAGCTTGTACTATGGGTTCTAGCCAATGGATAAACATACATATATACTGTTTTTTTGTAAATACATACATATTATACATAGAAACACCCAGACCAAGACAAACATCCATGTTCATGCACACAAAATGTTTGACTTGTGCGGGAATCGAACCCGTGACCTCGGGCGTGGCAGTCGGTTACACTAACCATATAACCGACTTGCAAGTGAGTTAGTGAAATTTTGCATAATTGCTTAGTTGAATAGGTATTAGCGATTGGTAAAATACGCTATACTATTGGGCATTTGGCGAGCGACGCGAACAACACCCAATAAATTCCCACGCTTGCTTATATTTCAAAGCTACATTAACTCGCTTCTTGTCGCATACTAATACCTCGTTAATAGTTTCTAAGCAAACTTGTTCTACGCTAATCGTCGCCTGTGGAACAAGGGCATTAAACCTGGATGCTGACGTCACTTGCCACTCAAAATCAATTTACGTGTACTTACCTAAGAATTCACGTCACTCACACATACATATTATAATAATCAGATTTAAAGTTATGCGTGTGTGAGTGTAAGAGGGTAGCCCAACTATTTCATTAACTTAATTTGAATAAAGAACCCCTTGACAATTTCATTTATATGGATCAGGTATTCGTACACACTTGGATGCCATATGAGTATTTACAAAATCAAATTTATTACGATTTTCAAAGGAGACTGTTGCGATGGCTGAACAGTTAAATTAAGTTAACGTCCTTTTACGTTCCTTATTTGAGGGTATAATATAACAAGGTATATATTCCTGAAGGATCAGGTAGAGCTGAATTACATCATCGCCTGCCTACTGTTTCTTTATATAAGGTGGCGTGAAGGTAAACCATCACTGTACTTTATAAATGCTTGCTATTTATATTACACTAGATTTTCCTCTAGCTTCGCTTGCTCAAATGTAGGTTATATTAATAACAGTACTTTTTTCTGGATGAAAAGTGCCTATGCCCTTTTCTGTTCCCCTGACAAAGTGTATGCGAAATTTCATAATGTTCGTTCAAGTAGTTAGGCGTGAAATTCGTGAAATTCGCATTTATAATGTTAGTTAGAATACAAAACACCCCAACTTTCTTTACGGAGCCAGCAAATACTATTTACTGTAAGAATACCACACTAAATTGTTTAACTGCAATCTCCTGTAGAACGCAGCTATTTTCCGTCCCGAGTACGATCCTCGTTTAAATCTAGAATTTCGCTCAAATTGGGGTAGCAATTTTGGCAAAATTCTAGATTTAATATTTAATATTATAATAATGTATTCGAATAATTAGTTTTCGTTAAGATCACTAGTATACACGAGTACAACATGGTTATTTTCACCATCAGCCGGAATAAAACATAAGAAGTAAAGTAATTTTATAATGCTTACTGTTGCGGGTGCCGACCCCACACCATACCCACAGATGGTTGTTATGAGTTTGGGTGCTATTTTGTATACGTTACAAAGACTATTTCTGCAGCAGCATTTGTATTTTATTATAATAAAAAGAATTAGGTACAAAATAACGGGTGACCGCAGTTAAGAAACAAAGAATCTGGCGAGAACGTGCATTTAGCAATTATTCCTTGATTTGTCTTTATCTTAACTACCCTTTTACTGTTATTTACTGCTGAAAAAAAGGAATTCTCTCAGTGGTAGTCGATAGCTTACTAAATCTAGAACTAAACACAAAGTCTCGGTAGACGGCAATATACTTACCTCCTGCCATGTGGAACCAAAAACATACTTTGCGAAAGGTACGCGTATAAGACACCTCTGACGACTCTTCGAAGAATATATGTAGGTTATAAAATGATTGTATTGTTCAAAGTAATAGAACGATGGAACAATTGGACATTTGGAAATTACCAAGTAGGTACTAGATTTTGCCCGCGGCTTCGCTAGCGAAAATGTAGATTAGGTTAAGTTAGGTTTCGTTAGTAAATGTGGGGTCACTGGTACAGAGTCGGGGGACTCTCTACCGGCTTGCATGGCCCCACACGTCTGGGGGATGGCCTTGGTGAGCAAGGCCTTCCCTCCATAGGTGCTGAGGCCCGGTCACCATCAGCCGGGCCAACCGCCGGGGCGGGATGGTGATTGCTAACGCGACCCCATCCCGCCCCACTCCGTCGGCGGAGGGACTGCTCACCCCAGGTTTTTAGTGTGTATACCGACCCCCTTCAGGGGCGGAGAGTCTCACATAACCACCCTTCCCCCCCCGGGGCAGGGGGTACCCATAAAGGATTTTCCTGGGTCAAAAAAAAGAAAAAAAAAAAAAGGTTTCGTTAGTAACAGTACTTTTTCCTGGATAAAGGGTACCCTATGTCCTTTTCGGTTCCCCTTACAAATTTCATAACTATCCGTCGAGTAATTAGGGCGTGAAAGCGTAACAAACAAATAAATAACCAAACACACTCACATTCGCATTTATAATATTAGTTAAGATTTTGGTAATATTAGTTAGGATTAGGATTCATCTGTAACGATTCAATATCCCATTGAATGACGTAAATCATGAGTCTTTAGTAAATCTATCAATACTTGTTCGTCTACGCTGCATATTTTTACGGAAAACAGGTATGTCTCCCCAGTATTTAACAACTCTGACAGCTTATAGAAACCACCTGCAATAATATAGTTTTCATTCGACTTATAAAATCTCATCAAGTTAAGATATAAAATTACTTAGTTCGTAAGGGATTCTCCCAGATACTGCTTACACAGGTAAATTACACATAATTATGTATATCCAAGTTACATTTAAACGACGATCTATTATTGCTTTGCGTAGTCTGTCAAGTCTTAGAATACCAGACATTATCATAAATTCATTGTTTTCGGCCACCGGTGTGACGCTGCGACTCAATAGGTTAATGGATATAGTCTACCATAAATATTTAGCAGTACTCACATAACACGATTGTAGGTTGCTATTCAGTTCCTTACGCACTCCGATGAACATTCCTTCACCTATTATTTGACCAGTCTTTGAGCGACGCCACACTATATATCAAACGTCAAATAGCTCACAGTGACTTACAGCAGGCTATAACCTCGTTTCTGTCTAGATTACTATATCATAACAACTAAGACGCTACGGTAAAACAATAATAATAATAATATAATAATAAATTTATTTGTTCTCGAAAATATACAGCTGGCTCTTAATCTAACATATAAAGTAATTTGCGATGCGCACAAACGAGACCCTAAGTACAACCGGATACAATCATATAATTTAAGCTAGTTAGTACTGTTGTTATTGGGTTCGCCTGAATGCATCCGTCAACTGAATTGCTTTAGACCGTAACTATCGAACATTCTGATAGTATTTCAACTCATTTAACGCCATAATAGTTATCTAAATACCCGCAATTGATGCAGAATAGTACGACTCCCAATATTCCATAAATAACAAATAATTTTAGTATTACAAACATTTTTTGCCTAATGTGGGTACACCAAAACCTTTAACTATTTAGCTGACGGTATGCGGGTATAGTTTCAACAATGCATTTAACGCTAAAATGCGGCAAAGCAAAAGTGTTTCCTAAAGTATTCTAAGCCTAATTTGTATGCGTGTGTGGCCCAGATCTCCTGCTTATGTAATGTGCATGTTCTGTGTGACCTAATTCCCAGACAATGGAAAAGTTATGAACTTTGTCAACTTAGTTATAAGATTAAAGAGGTGCTTACCGGCTCAGGCAAGTGTCGTCTGAATATATCAGAGGATCTACTACTAATATTATGTGATAGTCAGTGAAGAAGTTTGGACGTTTGAGTGTTTGTTGCTTAACCAAGTGTAAACCGGATTTGGATAAACCTCGCACACAAATAGACGGTGTCTTGAACATTCTCTTTTATTTTTGAATGACTACTACAGCGCTATGTATAATTCCTATACCGCGATATCACGGGATACTTTACAAACATACAAACAGCAGACAAAAAGAACACCCAGACATTAGATAATTTTTATCCCGTTATTCGCGTGGGGTGGGTTAAACTAGTTTAGATTACATTAGTTTAAAATCAGAATCTGATGGCGAGTGGTTGAAGTGGTCGCATTGCCTTTCTTACTGCACTGAGTGTTGTGGGTTCGATCCACACAGGATAAAAATTGTGTGGCCCACAAATAGTTGTTCTGATCTGGGTGTTTTGTGTGTCTGTTGTTTGAATGTTTGTATTTATTTCTCATTTCACTGGAATTACGCATATGGCGGGACGAGTCTAACTTAAAAAAAATGTAAGCGCTCGTATAGATTTCTTATGTATTACGTAGACAAGTTATCAAACGAATAAATCATGTATTCGATAAATAAATTGGTGTATTATTTGCTTAAAAATATTTTACTACTTGAATTTTTGACTCTCTTGAAATTCTCAGTTGCAAGTGTAGAGCTATGCTAGTAGAAGGCGATAGGCCTCTAATGGAAAATTATTTTTTGCCGAAGTTAGCAGAAATGCTTTAAATATAATGTAGATATGAGTTCAAATTGATCCGGCTAAGAAAATCCTTCAACAAATTCCGAAATTCCGAAAAAAACGAATTTCGGTGATATCGACTTTTTTTACAAACTTTTCTCAGTATTTGCGACGTATTAATAACGTTAAAGAAACCATATTAGCGTTGATTTCATACAAATCGGACAAAAACTAAGAAAGTTATTGCAATTTTTTTGAGTTTGTAGGGTCAACTTTGACAGGTCATAGCGGGTAACGCATAGCCCGGATGCAGCAATAACCTATACCATATGAAAGAACATGTCCTGAACTACTAAATTGCGCTTCTTTTGGCTGTATCCGAGCTGTGCATTTTTCGTTAAATTAATTTAAAGTTTTGCGAGGAAATGCGCTGCAATGTGGAAAAATCAAGAAAGTTCGGCAATCAAATTAGATAATAATTTTCTTAAGTCGGTTTGCTCAAAATTTCGGAGTTTTTGATGATTCTGGATCAATTTTAACTCATATTAACATTATATTTAAAGCAATTCTGCTCATTTTGGCAAAAAATAATTTACCCCTCCGCGTCACATAGTGTCACGTAGGACAATATCATAGCCGTGTGTCTAATACACCTCGGCCCACTCCTGCGGTGACAGTCGTAGGATTATGTATATAAGATCTTTAAATTAAGATTTTCTTTACTTCTCAATAAAAAGTCTGCACGGATGGCGTAGTGGTTTAAATGGTCGCCTCGCTACTTAACCGCGCTAAGTGTAGTGGTTTCGAATCCCACACGGGGTAAAAAATTGTGTGGCCTATAAATAGTTGTTTCGCGTCTGGGCGTTCTTTGTGATAGTTGTTTAAATGTTTGTAAAGTCCTCCGCGACACTGGAATTATACCTAATAAAGGACGGTATCTTTTAAAAAATAAATAACATATCTTTAAATCAAGTTTTTCTTTATATTTCGCTGATCTGCAAAAACAAAAATTTGATTTTTGTTTTGAAAATCCGCGCCTATATCAGTTTATCAAAGTTTCAAGAAGCAATGTGTGATTATTCAAAAACAGTACAAACAATACATAATACAGCTACGCGAGGTACTAGCAATATATATACAAACTTGTAACACAATGCTGCTGTTAGCTTGGTAGATACGCGAGTAGCGCGGTGTGCAATACTAACCACACTTTAACCACCAATATACATATCTATAGTTATTACACACTGGTATAGTGTGTAATAATTATAGCTGCATAATATTGTAATGACAAGTAATTCGTATATATTCTAATAATATTAATCCTTTTGTGAACGTATCGATTGCTGATTGTAGTATAGTACAAAAACCAATTCATAGTAAAAATTTACTTCTTCTTCTCTCTTAGCCTTTATTATTCCCAAGTCACTTGGGATCGACTTTTCTGGTCTAACCGGATTTGACTGGATATCAGTTTGTACACGGAGCGGCTGCCACCTGACCTCCGCAACCCGAAGGCTAACGATACCCTAAGGCTAGACCAGTGTCAGGATATTAGAGGGTACTGACTTTCCCAATAACGACTGCCATAGATGTTCATGGCAGCCGGGACCGACGGCTTAACGTGCTCTCCGAGGCACGGAGCAGGCGATAATTGTCAATCAATACGCACATAATTTCGAAAAGTAATATAACTTACGAAAGTCAGAGGTGCGCGACGTGGGTTCGAACCCGAGACCCTCTGCATTGCAGTCTGTTGGTCTCCCCACTGAGCTATCGCTGCTCCTTATCATAGTAAACATTTACTTGAAACCTTTAAATTGAAGAAAGAGAGAATATTATTAACAATTTCATTATTTTAGTTTTATGGCGATGACATACTTTACATTCAACCATTACAATACACGTATAATTTTCGAGTACAATTTGCGCATCGCCTATACCCTACAAATCAAAAAAAAATACTACGAGTTGCCACAACATCGTCCGTGCTCATTCAAATAGGCAATAAATAGATAGCGTTGAAATCAATTCAGTGCTCTTTGTACAAATACAAAGATACTTTTGCAATTATCATAGTTGGTTGAATGCACCTGGTAACTTTTATTTCAACGTCGCATCGTCGCCGATGAGCACGTAACTAATACTTTTTGTATTCATATCTTAAGCATGTACAACACTAGTTTCTACTTGCGGCTTCTCACACGTGAATACCACAAGATTGCTTCTCGAAAAAAGTTCGTCACATTCTATTACTTCCTGTGTTATCCAGAACATCTATCAGTCTATCTGTAGAATACATTTCACTAAATCCCTGTTTATGTGTTTTTCAATTAGCAGCCAAACATTTTTACAAACTTTTACATTAATAATACTAGGATATCTATGCGTGATGTATTTTAATTTACAAAATTATAGTATTTAATAGACCTGACTAGTTGCTTGATTGCTCATCTCACGACAGATTACCCAGTACATAGTAATTGACTCATCCCACGCCAATTATATCAATCAATTACAACATCGGATATCTATGAAGGATTTATGGATTTTCAAAAATAATTCCGTTTTTGACTATATAGTATCAGCCCTGTAAACAAACTGTCCTTATTCTGAGCACGGATCTCTTCTTATTATGAGAAAGCTCGGGTCATAGTGTACCACGCTAACCTAGTTTGGGTTGGCAGACTTTACACATCTTCAAGAACTTTATGGAGAACTAACAGTCATGCAGGTTTACCCACGTCGTTTTCCTTTACCGCTGTAGTAAGCGATAAATAACTATATAAAATATACAAAATACATAATAAACATAACTCAAAATAATAATAATAATAAGTAATAAACATATAAGGGTTTTAAAATTAGAACGCAAAATATTAGATTCGTTTTTATTTTTAAATAATAAATGGAACATGAACAAAAATAATGAACACAATATTTTAGTTAAATTTTTATTGTCTTTGGTTATACAAAAACATTGATTAATTTTTAAAATAACTTACAAAAAACCACATTTATTTATTTCTTTATTAATAAATACATCGTGAATGACTAAAGTTGTACATTGATAATAATAAATTCTAATTTTTTAGATTGCAAGATTTGACACTTCGTTCCTATCTCACATACGTTCTGTCAAAATGTCACGTCATACCGAATAACGAAGGATAAAGTATATTGGTCGGGTTTTAAAAACAACGTGTCTTAAAGACAAAATAACACTTAAATGACTAAAAAATAATATCGCACTTCTGTTACTTAAAATGTTGCTAACACAAAAGAGCCCAGCACGTTTGAAACATTATTCACTAAATGAGAAATTCAATATAATTACATTCACCAGTGTACTGACACTGACATTCACTGAATGTCACATTTGGCAGAATTCATGTAAATATTATTCTAACACTGTACCTACAAAAGAAAATATTATGAAGCCACTCAAATATAGTAATTAAGTCCGCATACAAAATTCGATGTCAATAATTACACCGTTCCATGAAAGCGTAAAGCTTTATACAATAGACAAACTAGTTTAATTTTAACAAAATTACACGCTGCAAACTATATTGAATACACAATTGAAACTTGTTGAAAGGATGCAGTGCGCATAATTCAAATTATTTCATCAAAATCTAGCATAATTAACATATTTTGTTGAACATTGCATGAATGGGAAATTTAATTGAATATTAAATTAAACATTTAATCAGATTTGTCGCTTCCGCTTTTAACAAGTTGTGAAAGTACAAGTGTTTTGTCTGTTCATTATTATTATCTTGGAATCGTTATAATGGTATAGAAGCCACTTTTCTATGCAAAACAGATTCAGCTTTAATTTTGCCATGAAACGACTGCGATCTGACTCCTCAAAACCAAAGGCTTGAGTCAAAATTGTCAGAACCAACGGCTCGGCTTACGTGTTCCGCTACCTCGAAAGATTATTTGTATAGACAGACTGACCCTTTTTTATTAAATTGGCAATCGTGGGTTTCAGACATTAGCACGATATTCTGGGAGGCAAGTAGCATACCGCTGGCGCCTACACCTTGCATGACTCTGTTAGGATGCCCGATTTAGATTAAAGCTATTTCAGCACACTCATTAAATTCATGGAAGTTCATCCATTTTAAAAGTTATGCATACAATAACGTTAATATAGTAACCTTCGTTAACCCCGTGGATCAATCGATCTGCGCGGTCGACATTGCGTCTCGACGTCCAGAAAAAAAAGCTAGATGTTTCCAACTGTGCGGTGTATTTTAAGACGTCAAAAAGACAAAGAACTAACTACATCAACTGTATACAATCCCGCAAGTTGAAAGTCAACAAGAGAATCGAATTACTGTTCTTCTCAAAGGATAACAAGCAGCTCTATGCAATGAACTCGACGAACAAAAACAAACTGGAGATTGGCTTACTCGGTTTTTCAATATGACGAGGGAAGAATGAAAATTATAAAAGAATCATCAATCATATTAATTTGAAAGTTTGCTGAATAATATTTCAAAGCTGTGGCTCCTTTGTTTATATAATCTTAAAATGAATACCAAATACAATGACTGTAAATACATCGCGTTTAATAATGTTGCCACCAACAACCGGTAAAGCAAATCATTTCGTATTCTTCTGGTATTCTTCTTTGTTTCAATACTGTTCTAATCTTACGTCATGCAAAATTCCATCGAATATCTATCATACTTATTTGTTGAATTTAGTTTCCATTATTTCTTTTTATTTATTTTACAACACTACAAATACACGTCAATACTTTTTTTTAATTAAATAGTTCAGTTCGTTTTACTCCCTTGTCATTAGTTTAATGATTTTAAAAAATCGACATCTAAAAATGCTCATTAATAAATACCGGATTCGTTAAAATATAGGTACCTCAAATATTTTTGTGTTTCATCCACATATTTTAGCATTGTAATGCCAAAAAAACCATATCTATATTAAACCATATCTATATTATTAATAGAGATATGGTTTATATGGTAATTAATTTAATTATACTTGTACACAGGTAACTGCACAATATTTATTGAACAAATAAATACATATATTGACAAATATGTTTAAATATGGAATACATTTAAACTATTTATTGTTCTCTGTTATTAATACAGTGCTCTGTATATTTGTAACAGAGCACATTTATTTTGAGTTTTTTTATAAGATAGCGAATTTAATTTAATTTCTATAAAATATTTGAGATACCTATTACTTACATTACAAAAACTATGATGAATATTATGTTAAAATACGATTCACATGGCGTTAATTTAAATAAATCAATCACAAAATAATGTTCATTTAATATTCACAGCGGGCGACTGAGGCGTATATTGGGAACTTATCTGATGGTACTGTTATGTATAATAAGACTATGACTTTCGCTAGCTATGCACTCTTGATTAATCCTTAGTTACATAAAATCGAAAAAAATCACAACATTAAATAAATTCACTACGATATTATACACTACGGTCATTTATAAGTTGAGCTGCACACATAATAATTTATTATATTGTATAGTACTATGTATTGGCACATGTTGTCTATATTCATTTAATCACATCAGATGTTACATTAATATATCTATGACAAAAAATGCTTTATATGGAGTACAAAATGGGCAAAATTTTAGAATCTTGTAAATCACTACCTATTAAGGTTGATACTGAGGTAAAAGCCCCAATACTTTATGCTTAAGTTTATGACAAATGAAGTGTTAATTACAAAGCAAGGCAAAACTATTACGATTTAAAATGTAAAAATTATCAACATCGAGATGTAGGTACTTAAACATCTAGTAATATTCAAGAAGTCTTCAAGACTCTCCTATGATAGCTGAATATGCATTATTAAAAATATTATCCAATGAAAGAAACTGTTTCAATAGTAGAGCGACAAGATACATTTAAAGTACCAACTTATTAAAAAATACGCAAAGTAACAAAGAGAATCTATTTAAAAATCTGTTAATTTAGATATATAGATAATTTTGAAATTGAAGTGTAACTAACATATTTTAATAGGTACTTCTTTCTGTACGATGTCGCTCTATGTAGGCGATTTCACAAAATGTTAGCATACAAATAACAATGTCGTGGAATGAGAATGGGCAATGAAAAGCCCAGCTTTGTACTGTCAACTATTACTATTTACAATGGGATTAAAATTATAAATATGCAACCTTAAAATTGTACGAATAGCCTGTTACCACATTTCTTTTGCGGGCTTAAGAAGTATGTAATTCATTTTATTACATACATAGACTTATATTTGTCTCTTCAACGACTTCTCCACTTGCTGCGATCCTGGCATGTGACTAATGTATGCTTTATTCATTCTCATTCTCACACTCGTTGGTCAAGAGTGCTCTTAGTGCTCTTTCTAGAGAACTAGAGTGTCTCTAATCAAATGTAATTCACCGAAATCTTATCCTTCCTTTCTGACATGTTGCTGTATTATTTTTACTTATTGTGTTTTGTGGTTTTGGAGTGCTATTGGCGTATGGAGTTACAATTTTAACATTGCATCTTTTGAAATAGATCAAAGTGTTAATCTACTAGATAACCTACAAATGAATTCGGTCTAGAATTCTAGGATAAGGGACATTCACGAAAAATACGTTCCAACTAATTTTACTGTGCGCATTGACAATACGTTTAGGAATTAGAAATATTACCTACCATAATATTTTTACAAATACAATATTTTATTTAACAATTTCGTACACATTGGTATGTAAAATGTTTATTTTCCATTCTAGGAAAAGATTTCAACGACAAATACAAAAAAAATACATGAATATTAAATAGTTTGTATGTAATTTCACGTTTATGTGCAAAATCAAATATTGAATGTAAACCTGGCTAAAATAATAGCGTTAAAATTAAGCTCAAAATAAAATCAATACAGTTTTTATTCCAATGATAGCAATTAGCTGTGCAGCTTACTGTATATAAAATTGCAGTAATCGATAATGTATAATATAATGGAGTAACACAAGTTTTCAAAGTTCTCAATCCCGACGGGCATCGTTGTTTTGAAAGACCTTTTTAAATACATTTCATAAAACGCCGCTAGCTGAAACTTCGCGGAACTTATTAAAATGTACGGAACGAAGAGGAATAATCGTGAAATTTAAATACTCGTACTCGAGATAATGCATTTACTCGGAGTAGACGACAGTTGTACTTTTATTTCTATCCCAAGAGTGTATAGTTTGAACGAGAGATACATCTCTACGTTTAATTATCAAAATCAACAATGCACGGGCATTAAATTAACATTTAATTAATGTATTTTACTGTATATATTATGTCTGACGTTATGTAAATATTAATTAACACAAATAATAGGTTAATTAAAGCAAATACATCCATTACACGGCACATTGTATGTTTATAAAATTGAACCAGTGTTACGTTTGTAAACGTGATTATATTGTATTTGTAATTCTATTTGGTTAGACAGGTATTATGGTAGAATTACGCATTCTAATATAGATGTTTTGTTAATGTTATGTATCCCCAGTTGAAAGTTTCTCTCATAGCTATTGTTATTGATTAATGTGCCTACATTGGTAGGCGCCAGATTTACGTAGACTTGTTTTTCTGCACAGGTATTTTATATAGTTCAGATCAGCAGAAATGTTATGAAATTGAATTGAATACATCTTTTTTAATGTGTAATATGTCCTGAAGATTCGCTAGACTATTCGTCAAATGACATTAACACTTGAATTTGTTTAACTATGTGTTAATTATGTATTTGACTAGTATTGAATTTTTTTATATATTATTTGCTAACTGAAATAAAATGCGTAATTCTCCTTTTTATTTTGTATAAAATTTGGTATTATTTAGGACTTAAATGTAAATTGCATTTTGATATATAATAGATTTTCTATTTCTACACATACATATTATTGTACACTGATCATCAAGAAATTGACCCATCTACATTTTTCTCGTTAGTCATATATGTATCTTTTAAGTGTAACACTACTAATTGTTTGATAGCAGAAATGTTTAATGAAACATGAGTAGGTATATAATAGAAGAATTAATCTTTACATTTTAATACGTTCTTTAAATATTATTGATATTGTCCGATTTTGCACTGATTTTTAAAAATACCTCATTTTTATTATATGTGCTCACGACATTTAATATTAAAAATAAATTCATCATATTTTAAATCAGTGCAGGAATCGAGTAAAATTATGATACTACATCTCATTAAAATTAATAAATGTTGATAGATTAAATACTTTAATTGTATGTATTTGATTAATAATAAATAATGAGATATTTGAGTTATCAAGCAATTAGTTTCTTTATCTAGATAAATATGCTTTACGACAAAAATGTAAGTGGACCGATTCTTTTGGTAATCAATGTAATAAAATATTTAGGTTAATAAAACCTCATTCACAACAAAGGAACGTTGTACGACACTCATAGATTGATGTATATGTTACACATACCTTATTATACTTACACACACATTAATTAATTATATAATACCTATACATATATTCCTATTTGTAATAATTTATAATGTCGATACCAACGTCACAGACTTAATATATCGAATTAAATGTTTTATTTACAATTATATTTTTATATATTTTAAAATACATACATATATTTAGAATTCAATGAATATAGTCACATTATCTACTTCGACACATATTTATTTATAATTAATTAAACGTTGTCGGGTAAGATTAGCGATGAATTAAAATTGGTTAATCATTTTAGCTCACTATTCGTTTTTCACAACGTTATCACAATAGTGATAGTAATTACGACATTAAAAGGAATAATAGATTCCGTAATATCCATAAAATCGTAGAAGAGTGAGATAAAACGATGCCACAGTAGGTGTCATATATGATTACAGATCGTTGTATGAATTTTAATAGTTATATACCGAGATACAGAATGAAAATCACAGAGAACGTACGATAAAGAAAATATACTATTAAAATGGTCAATTTTAAAATCTTAAAATTATCATATGAACATTTATAGTTATTTCGAGTAATACTTTGAGTATTGCTTAGAATTTCTATAATTTATTATAAAACTTACTTAAATAAAATAGACGATGAAATACATTTAATAGTCGAAAAAAGGCTCAGGACTCTCTCTTTATAGCTGTTCGTTCGACAAACACGAGGCGTTCTCACTTGATAGCATTACAAATTTACTAGTCGCGTATTCAAACTTTTTAAATAAAAACAAACTGAATACTTATAAACCAATAATTGTTCACTTAGAAATTAAAACTGAAAAAAGTACTTTTAGCAAAATATATATTTTCCATAGTAAAATTAATTCAAAGAATGTTAAATATTTAGAGAAAGTATAATTTTTCGGCATAAGGGAATTTGGATAATACAAAGAATTTGCTAAATACTAAATATATTACTATAGACAGTAAAATTAATATATTTTGAAATAAATCAAAATTGAAATTATTTGTGATCTAAATTCGTCGATATTAACCCTAAAAGCTCAAACCTTGTTGGGAACACTGTAGAGAAATATGTGACTAGAGTACATCTCTAATAACGGCCGAACACGAAAATACGAGATGCGAAAGTTTTAAATAACCTTTTACAATTCACCGTTTTACAAAGTCATCTGTCACACCAGCGTACAACAAAAGTAACTCGAATTTGAATTTCGTACGTTTGAAAATGCGAAACCGAGTACTGGTTCCATCGCATCGCCATATTGGACAAACCTGACTGATTTTTCAAATGTTTGAAAAAAGAACATAGTTGCGTATACGTAGCTTCGTACGGCCGCCTGACTAGATTGCTTGACGGTTAAAATGGCTCCTACACCATATGACCTGTTTAACTCAGTCTGCAACGCGTTCAATGTTATGCAGCCTATTAAAACCCTGCAAATTGAACGAAACCGTTCAAATAGTGCTTGTCTTTAGTACCATTTTACCGCTAGAATCAGCTTCGTAGTTCTAACACTACTTATTCTTAAAATACTTTGGCATTTAAACTTTGTGTTCATAAATTTTGTTTTTAATTATAAACAATCTTCTTTTTATAACAGGACAAGACACTTTTTTTGTTTTACACGTATTGTGCAATTCAGAATATGTGAAGTGGAAGTTTGATTTCTAATTTCCTCTCGGAAAAATCGGATCTACATAAGATTTGGCAAGTTGGAAGCACTGTATAATATAGCAAATGTCACACAAAGAACAACCGTGAAATGAAATAGAAAATAAATAAAATCGCGTAAATAGAAGACAATATTAAGAAAATAAATAAGTAAAATAAAATATATAAAACCTTAAATAAAATTAAATATATCACGTAACTACAAATAATATGACTATATGGACGGGACGGTCAACTCACTACTCAAAATGAAAATCTCACAACTAATTGTTTCATTGGACTAAACAAATTAACGTTCACACTATACTTGGATTCACCACATTTCATTAACGGTCCACTTTAGTTCACGTTTTATGAAGATACTTTTAATAAATGTTTTAAGTTAATATGTGTACACACCTTTACTATTACACAATTCTAGAGATTGTCGTTAAGACCTCATACGCACTAACAGCCACCGAAATATATGAAATCACACTGAGAACAAAAGCGGCGATTTCATAGATTAGATGTCACGGGGCAACACTTCAGCTAGCCATAAGCCACGACAATTCGTAGGCACTCTACTTTTATCAATCTACCTGCTAAACATATTCATCTCGTCACAATTTTCAAACAGCATCGCACATATCAACTTAAAACAAAACAGGTACCAAAATTGGGCAATTTACATTTTGGTACCGTTAAAATACATAGAATTCAAATACCGAAGCTCATCACAATTCAGTTGTATACACCTCTAGTCATCGCTTCTCTATTCCTATTATGCCATTTGCATGTAAGAATCCTTACGTACGTTCTCCTAAACGTAGCATTACAGAGCGCGTAACACATAGGATTTATCGTCGAATTTATGTAACAAAGTGCGTAGAAGAACGACCATAGTTCTTCTGGAATACACTTAGTGCACGAAGTCAAGGGTTTTAGTAATACTAGGACGTTGTAAGGCGTCCAAGTTATAATAAAAGATAAAAGGATAGCCGACAATGTTTTTGCCGCTTTCGTCTCTTGCTTTTTCTCTTGCGTTTTCTTTTTCTTCACCGGTTTCGTTATCCCTTTCCCTGCTAATTGCTTAGGGATTATCTTTGCGTTTAAAGGAATTCTCACATCCTGGATATGAGAAGTCCTTCTAGTCAATGCTTGATGTCCAGCGGGGTGTAGATTCAATTCTGAATCTCCCCTTGTCGGTCTAAAGTGAGGTCTAGGTGTATTAGAAGGTGGAGATTCCTCAGTGATCATTTTGATCGTTGGTCTTTCAGTGTCAGCGTCTGGTAGTCTAATAAGTATTGTATATACCGAGTCTGCGGATGCGGACTTGGGTGCTGGTGAGGTAGTGGCGTTGATTCTAGTGTTAGGTGGTAAAGAGCGGCTGTCACGAGCTGCCGGGATGTTGGAGGGCGGATCGTAGGTGCGACGGAGGGGAGAAGTTCCACCGTCGCCGCCTGAGCCACTAGAGCCACCTCGAACCGCGTAAGGATCTCTGATGACATTCAATGATGTGCATCTGCCAAAAAAGAACAAACATTAACAAAGTTGTTACTGAATAATCAATATCTCTTTACCCGTCTAAGGTAGTTTGTTATTTAGGTCAGTTGTCGAAAAACAGTTTAATTGGGTTCAATTTGTAAGTAATAACTTTGGATCAGAAAAGTCCGACTGCGATAAACTCATTTTCTTAAAATTGGATGCTTAGAGCTTCAGACAATATACATTTACATCGGTACAAGGGCAATTTCATTTGACTCAAACGTAAATTCTTTTAACAGTGCGAGCCAAGAGCATAAAACCAAACATTCTCTCATCTACCTCTACAAATTGCAATAACATCTCTCATAATAGAACCTTCATATTTCTAAAGTTAGTTATTTATTTAATAGCATTACGTGGAGTGTCCTCTTCGCCAGAAGGGTCTCTAAGTTATTAGTGGAAGCTCGTATTCTTTGGGTACCTTTGTACCTTTGGTAAGATTATCGGGGAAGACAGTTACAGGTGAGTAATTTGAACGTATTTATTTATATAGGTTGAATCGAAAGGATACGGAGATAAGCGATCGTATTAATTTTTTTTTATAGTTGCAATGTTTTGGTAAAACGATGTACATTCCAAAAATGATACAGTGGTTTAATTGGTTATCTTGCCATTGCCAATGAATCTTGTTCGTTTGACCCTCATGGAGGATCCACAAATATATGTTCTTGATCAAGCATATAAAAAATTCTGTGAACTATTTTGCTTCGTTAAATGTATATCAAATAGTCTGCTAGTAAAATAAGTATTGAGTCTGCCTGCAAGCATTTGTGTCAAAATATATATTTTGACGCAATTAGTAATTTGACTATATACTAACTTTATGGTAAATATTGACATTATGCTTAGTACCAAATAATTTTGATAAATTTATTTCGATCTTAATAATATGATCGAAACAAATTGATCAAGAAATCTTAATATTTTGTATCAAGAGATTACTTACCTAGACACAGAGCTCTGTAGCGGTGTCTCGACAGATACGGGCGTGGCATATCCTAGGTCAGAAGGCTCTTCCTCTGGCTCTGTATCCTCAATATCCTCACGCCCCGAATGCCACCACGCAACGCACCAAGCTCGCACTGCGCCCCAACCGCGTTTTGGACGACGAGCGCTTGCAGTCTGTAGACAATACATCTCTAGTTAGTAATTTGGTATATTATGAACATTTTTTAACAAAAGTTATATAATTATAGTGTAAACTAAAGAGTTTACACTATAATTTTATAATTTTTGTTAACGGAAGAATAAAGATTCTTTTTGCTTGGTTACTATGTACTACTTATTAAAAGTATTTTAACAATACAGTAAAATAGGTACTAAAACAGGAAATAAATAGACATCCTAACATACAGTAATAAGTCATTATCAGTAATGAACGGTAACTAAACTTCTTTAATAACATGCAAGGTAAAATAGTAGCCTATGCCTCTTGGGGTACAAGCTATCATTACACTGAAATTGCCTTTTTAATACAGCGGTAGCTAGAAGACCGTCTGACATAAAGACAAAGAATTTTTGCTCAAATTATACAGTTTATTATGAATAAACTAGCATGAACATAGTGTTATATTAATTTGATATTTAATAAATTTTAATAAGTACGTCTTATGATTAACAACAGTCGGATGTAATATTTTATTCAATTTATGATTTATTCTTGCATGACCGAGTATTTCAATTCACCGAGCAACGAACGCAGTGTGCGCCATTTGAGAATTGCGGCAGGGCATTCTTTGCTAATGCTTGGAGCTGTAAGCATCTCTGATAACATATTTTATAGTGTGTGGATACATTGTGTGTCAGTGTGATTCAGCACTAAATAGTGTTTTTAGTCTCAGTGCGAGTATCCTTGTCTCCCTGACTCCTGATTTTTTATAATAGCGACCCAAATCCACGCATGACCTAGTACAGAAACAAAGGAATACAGCAACGTTCGCTCTGTAAAACAATAGTTATACAAAAAGAACTGTTATTTGAGCATGAATTGCACAAAACTTCAATTCTAACGTAACTAAAGGGTTGGCTTTTTTAAAAGGGAACAATACTGTCAACATCAAAGAATTTTTATTTGCTTTTGCATACAGAAGATCTCTTGAGCTTAAGCTTTGAATTATTGTAATTTTACTGTTAGCTGCCGGCAGCAAATCCAAAGTAGAAAGTACAATAATAATATTTCTCGTAGTGAAGGTAAAACAATTAAAGTTAAAAAACAATTAAGGACATTAGAACTCTTTGTTTTTCCCAGTCAACAGGAAGACACAGGTAAAAAAATGCTTTGTAAGTCTTTTTACGTTGCTTAAATGTTTCAAACTAAATCTCCGAAGGCATTTGAAGTTGCTCTTTCTACAGAATTAATTTTGACGCAACCGGAACCTTTTATGACAGAAAAAACAAATCGAATTTTAAATGAAGTGAGAATTTTTACGCGAAGACAGAATTGAAAACGGTTTTCCTGAAATGCTAGTTACTTATTTACCTTCTTTTGTGCTCAACGCTTAATTTACATTTTAGACTTGCATCTCAAATAGGAACTTGTATTCCTTATAATATTTTAATATTTAAATTTGTAAACGTAACAAGCTTAGCGTCAATATATGGACTGTGATGAGATGTATCGGCGGTATTTTCTTCTTGTAACTAGCTTCTGACGCAGCTTCCTCCGCATAAATCGCATAGAGAACGCAAACCAGGATAAATAGTGTCTTATGTGTTAACCCAGAACATGGTATTCATGTGCAAAATTTTATCTAAATCGGTTCAACAATTTACGCGTCATAGAGATAACAAACATCGAAACATCTCCACAAATCACATATCCTTACTAATTACTATTAATGCGAATGTGAGTTGGTTTGTTTGATTTTTACGCTTTCACGCCCTAACTACTCGATCGATCATCATAAAATTAGGTATTCACGTAGTCGGCGATACAAAAAAGGACATAGAGTGCCTTTCATCCAGTAAAAATTCTGTTCGCGAGGGATAGAAATTTATTGACAAAATCTACATAAACGTGAGCAAAACCGCAGGTAATATCTAGTTTTAAATATTTTTAGGATTTTGTAACTTGAGCTTTTATCAGCAAACGATTTAAGCGACTGACGAAAAGGAAAACAGGAGGACTACAAAAAAAATCCTTGAAATTACAACATTTCAACGGAATACCGTTCAGGTATTGCATCAGTCAGTTTGTGTGCACAAACTTACATAACCATAACCAAGCTACAGCCCAATAAATTGATGATAGCCAAACCTGAAACCACATCGGCTACAATCGGTTTTGACGTATCGTGCCAAATGCTCCCTCGCAGCGTTGCACTTGGCATATACCCAACATTATAAGCTGAAACCACATTGTCTTATCCGAAAATATTGGAAAACCAACTCTATTGGTAACGAGATAATGATGAAAAAAGCGGCAAGTTGAGCTGGATGGCTTGGTTTTTCAAATTCAAATTCAATTCATTTGGCTTGTGCGTTTGCAGCATGGGACTGTTGTCATGCATCGGGATTAACTAATTCTTTTTTATGTAATCAGTTCGTTTAACTAAATGCTAATATAAAATATATGAGCATAAAATATATAACATTTTAGTATAAATAATTCATAAAATTCTAATAGTTAGCAGAACTATATGAGATATTTTGTTTTGTATTTAAGATCGATCTATGTAATTTCATATCTACTTATTTAAGTACAAAGAATGTCATTTAAGAACGAAATACAACATTTTAATTTCAATATGTATAAAAATAAAGCGCGCACGTAACTCGCAGCCTAGAAAAACATCCTTGTTTTGTTTATTTTGATTCTATACCTATTTTAGCGAATCCGACAGAAATTTTCCTACCCGAGCGTTAGCTTGCCACCTAATCGGAACGCCACCTATCTAAATTGTTCTCTAAAATACGATCAAAAATACTCACCAAAGTCAATCCAGGCGTTTAAGAGAACTTAGTGACGTACTGAAGAAATATACATGCAAAGGAAGATAGTTGACTACTGTGCACCATTTGCATATACCTAGATACCATTTATGAATAATGCATTGTATTTTAGCTTGTTATTACACTGTATTTATTCCTAGTAAAATACAATAAAAATAACTCCTTATATGCAAATTTTTTTTTTTTTTTTTTTTTTTATTTATTCATAAGGCACTTCAACGACTTATTCACTACATACATTCAATACTCGATTAGAACATGTTCTAAGATTTAGCGAATTTGTCACTTACAGAAGTACACAACACTTGCAGTTATATGCTAGGTAAGACTAAGAGTAAACATTTAATTGTTTATATTAAGTATGTAATACAATTGGAATGTCAAAGAGAGGTTTATCAAGTAAGAGGAACAGGTTTATTATTAGTGAGTGCAATATTCTTGTAATTTGTTTAATAAGTTCTTACGAAACTGAGGAAATGCACTTGAAAGTATGTCGATGCTTTGGTTGAAGTTGCTGACATTATTATAGCTGGTCATTAATCGGTTCATGGGAGCTGTATGACCGAGATTGCTTCGAAATGAATATGGTACAAAAGTATTAAGTTTTCTTTTTGATCTCTTTGTGGCACGGCTAGGTACACCTATATTCAATTCAGATACCAACTCAGGTGCATTAACAAGGTTATGAACAATTTTATAGAGCAATAGTTGATCTGATGAGAGTCTACGATGTTCCAATGATATCATGTTAAAGTGGCTAAGTCGTTGGGGATAAGTAGCGTCACGAGGACAATTCGGTGACCTAAATCGTAGATACCTAGTAAATCCTTTCTGTATACGTTCTATTCTATTGATATGAGTACGATATGTTGGGTTCCAGACAGGTGAGGCGTATTCTAAGATACTTCTGACAAGGGAATTATAGAGAACTTTCAGTGTCGATGTACACTGAAATTCTGAACATGTTCTTTTTACGAAGCCTGAGATTTTGGATGCTTTGGCCTAATATGAATGACTAGATCTAATAGCTAAGATCATAATATTAATGCAATGCATGTCGACTCTAAAGCAAACATTTAAAATGATGGCTGTTTAATAATAATCCCCACAAACATGCAATACAATAATGAATTAGTTTCCAATAAATTCCCGGATGAGTATTTCGCTTTATTAATATTAGTCGGGATTGTTTGTAAATTATGTAGTAATGATATTTCGTTTTGGAATTGAAATTAAATGTTTATTATTGGCAGGACCCTTAGTTGTATCTACTTTACTGTGATACTTAACATAGCAGCCTTTTGCAGCTGTCAATGGATTATCATCTTAGTTCGATTGAAGAATTAAGCAAATTTAAACAGATTTTAACGCGACTTATTTTAGAAACATTATTTATAACTATTCAATCCTTGTAAATCTATTTAAATGTACTACCAGGCTTTACGTTTGTACGACGACTTGTCTCCTCATAATAAACAAGGATAAACTCCTAATAAAGGAGTTTAATTTAAATGTGTAATATTCGCATAAACGTAAGACACTACAACACTATATTATTATATATTATTTTTGAATTGTCCATCAAGCAAGTTCTCTACATATCTGATCAATATTTACATAACGGCATCGGTCTAAAGCAGAGGTTCCCAGACTTTTTGAAATGAAAACTTCTTTAGGCGCGTTGAGCACTTTTTGGGTGAACAAAAACATGGAACTCGCGTCATCGTCACCGAACGCATTCAAAATTCTAAAATAATAATCTAATAGCTCGACGATACAATTCACAAGTTACCTAGTTTTTTCACTTTCATCGGCAGTCCCTAAAGATTTTCTCATAGACCACTTTCAAAATTTAGCTGGTTCCGGTGGACCCCCTGCAGCTACATTTCTACCATATTCCTACCATATTCCTTGGCTAAAGAAATTCTCGGGTCTAACTAAAGTAAGTTTACGTAGTCGGTGGGCAACCTATCACTGTCTAGTTGATCCCGCGGCATAACTTAGGACTTATGTTTGCGTGCGATCGTAAAATTCCGGGCTCGATTCACGAGCCAGGCAAAGTGTAATTAAGATTTTTATGATAAAATTCTCAATGGCACCACGATGTCTGGAACTGAACCCGGTAAACAGCAATAAGCTTGCTCGCTATGATAATAATAATAAATGTTTTTTCGAACTTCTAAAGAACATAGATAGGAACATAATATAAATAACACCACGCAACGACCCACAAGGGCGGCGCGGCAAAAATAAACCACCAACGCGGGTGAATCCCCGGGCACAGCCAGTAATATTATATGGAGACAATACAACAATACAACTATGATAGACTGAAAATCAAAATTTTGGGCATGTTATGCACCTCTGCTAACCTCTTCAGGGACATAGCACATATATAATGTACATACATATACATAGTATAGTCAATTCAAACGTATCTCTCTAATGAGGCAGTCGCCGTGTTCCCGCAGCGGTACTTGGTGTCTGCGGTGTGGGATGTTCGTTCGTTAAGGGGTGGCTTCACGGCACACTGACACAAAATGAAGATGTAATTATTGACGCTATTCACACACATCGCCGAATTATGATATAAAGGAACCAATCAGGTGTTATAAAATTATATATACTATACCAATTCTAACCTACAGAATTGGTATACTGACAAAATTGGAAGGAATTAGTTATTGACCTAATTTGTAGACTAGAATATTTTCACTATGCAATTGTAATGACATGTCGGCATTAATCAATAAATACTACGTATAAGGCTAGTGTGAATGGAACAGTTGTAAGGGGAAGACTTAGGCGAACGTTTCTTGATGAGATCGGAGGCGTTCTGGATAAAGATCAGGTTAAGAGCACCTTAAACCGGCGAGCGTGTATGAGGAATGTTATGAAAGTGAATGAAGCCAGAGAAGTGTCAGGATCGTAGCAAATGGAAATCCGTAGTCTCTGCCTACCCCTCTGAGAAACAAGCGTGAATCTATGTATATATGTATGTATGTATACGTGTAATCGTTGTTGTAAGACTAAAATATCTTGTGCAGAATTTATATATCTGAGATAATCTATAAAACTGTTCTTAGTGAGATTTTAAATAACCACACTACTATTATACATTTGCATGTTATATTGTTTTTCAGAACGCCAGTGTCAGCACTATAGTCCATGGGCGGTTGCAACACCAAGAGTACGAATAGACAAATTAATAAAAAAATGTGATGCTTATGTAATAGGCAAAGGTGACACTAGAATTTATGTATATCAACCTTGTATGCTATTTGTCATTAAATAAAATAAATGTAACACTCACAGTGCTATGGACAATAAACTAAGTTGAGTTTAATGCCCATACTACTATAAAGCAAGTAGGACTTTTAAAATTTCTAATTTCGATGTTGTAAGTAGCGTTGCCGCTGGGATAACCGATGCACCTTAGAAGATCTTTGTGATGAGCTTACTAGTAAGACAATAAAAGACCAAATCTCATCTAATTAAAGTCGCTATCATCTGAACATTTTCGTATAATTAATTTACAAAACTCCTTACTAAAGTTCGGCTAAGCTAACAGAAAATCTTCTAAAACAACAAAAATGTGTACATATTTACGAGAGGCATCTCATTTTCCAGCTCCGTCGAATACCTCGCGAAACTCGCTTTCGAAGCAGAACATAAAATAGCCGTCCATAAATTATCCAGGATGTTTATTACACCGTTTTAGTGCAGCAAAATCAGTGAACTTCGCCACTAAGGGGAATATAAAATGAGCATTGTAAACTTGGGAAGTTGAAAAAAGACTAAAGTTTCAGCGTGCAATTTATTATTACCGCGGGCGATAACGACCACCCTGCAATTTCCGACGCTCGCTCACATTTTCTGCGTCTTTCAACTTTGGTTTAATGGATATTTGTTTAAGAACATTGTGCGTTGATGGATTTTGAATCGACGCTTTTATTGTAGAATTTAAATATCGACGGTAGGTAGCTAGAGCGATAAAGATCTTACAAAGGATGGGTGCTATTTAAACATTGTGCTATGCCTCAAACAATTAACGCTTCGATTTAGGCTGATAGAGAAGAATTGCAGAAGAATAAAGTTATTATTTATATTGAAAAAGTAAAAAAAAAAAATATTAATTGCAATTGTAAATAGATAATAATATTTTTCATAGTATTTTATTATACAAACACGTAAATAACGAACACTTCGGCGCAATTAATTCCAGCAAGCAATATATCCGAGAAAACGTTTCCTGAAAACTTGCGGCTCAGAGAGCAAATGGAAGAAAACTCATGTTTTCTTAATGAACTCGGAACTAGTCCGACTAAAACGTGTAATTCATTAGTATTCACTGGTCAAGCAAACCAGGGTACGCACGGTTTACTTAGCCGAGATAAAGGGACTTACATTAACAACTGTGAGTTCAACAAACATACAAAATCATAATATTTAAATGCACGCAGGACTCTCCTACAGCTCTTGCAAATAATGTCAAACATAGCAAGACATTAAGATGCTTTTATCCAAACAATGTTAGGGTTCTTTGAAATAAACTAAGACATTAAAATCATTGAGATGATCGCCACCTTGCTCTCATCTTGACCATAACTGTTAAAAAGCAACCGTAGGTAAACGTTTAAAAACATATACATATATTTGAGATAGTCTAAATTAAATATAAAATACTTGCATAGACATATTGTGGCAATTTCCTTAACACCTGTGTATTTAAAAAGTCATAGCGTACATGCGTATTGTATGATGTATTTATATAAGATCTTTATTTTATTTTGATCATAATATGACACCAAATTATGACAAACGCATCACAATCCGTTCAATGGTTTTACTTAATACCGAAACAAATATACGTTCGAACTAACAGTTTAAAAACCACTGCTTTGAGTTCAAAACTAATTAAATAGTCGAGCCAATTAGTATTGAACCAACTCCAACCTAAGGAATCCTCTTTACATTTTTAAATAGTAAAGATTGTAAAATTAAAGTCGCTTCAGCCAACGTGTTCTAAATAGGCAGTGAACGAAAAACGGTGCTGTGTATTCTACATGTGTAGCCGCCTTAAGTCAGACGATGAAGTTTTCATTTAAAATGCAACAGTGTACGCTAATTTTGCCCAAGTTTCGCTATCGCCCCGCTAACAATTCAATTTATTCCGCGTGAATTTCATGTTTCATACCCGTCGTATTATTTTAGTTTCATATCTTTGTAGTGAAATGCTACGTTCGTTAAACTTCATCGTTTTCATGAGAAAATGAAATATAAATGGATGCTCACATTTTTAGTACATGTATATATGTACATTACATATTACACAACGTGGAGCATAAAGTTGTAGTCTTATTCAAGAATAAGTAGAATTTAGTTTTCCCATATAGATATTTTACCATAGAGACTAGTGCCAGGCCAATCATGTAAAAGGATTTGCATTGGTACCAGCCTAAGCAGTAGCGTAAAAACCACGACACTTCTTTGACCGCCATTTAAAAAAAGTTAAAGCATGCTCTTGGCGCTTATGCACCTGTGCGGTGCAAATGGCGCGTGACTAGTTAAATATAACTCTTGCCCTAGGAATAATTTTCAAAGAACGCCCAGAATCGTAACAACTTGTGTAGATCATAAAAAAATATTCTTGCAATGGTGTGACGACCACTTAAACCATTAAGCCATTCGTGCATTCGTCTGCACTGAAATATGCATACATACATAGATTCACGCCTGATTCCCAGAGGGGTAGGTAGAGACTACGGATTTCCATTTGCTACGATCCTGACACACTTCTCCGGCTTCATTCACTTTTATAACATTCCTCATACACGCTCGTCGGTTTAAGGTGCTCTTAACCTGGCCTTTGTCCAGAACGCCTCCGATCTAATCGAGGAACGTTATAACACCTTTAATTTAAGTTAAAAATCACTCTAAATTAAAAGTGATATTTATAAAAGACTAGAATTAACGCGCGGCTTCGCTAGTGTTAATATTAAGATTTTAAGTAGCCTATATTCTGATGTATAAACAATAATACTGTAAAGTTGCATCAAAATCCGTTCAGTAGCTATTGCGTGAAAGAGTAACAAACATCCATCCTTCCTCTCAAACACATTTATAATATTAGTGAGAGATAGAAGAAAAATATCAAACACCAATTTTGGCAGCGATGAGTATTCTGTTTCAAACATTCAAATTTATTCTCCGTGGTTTAAAGATAGGAAACTCAGTTTACTTACGTAGTACCTCCGTTAATCCTTCTAACTAAAGTAAACCAACATCTGTTTTTGACTATAATATTCTAGACTGAAGTTAATTTCTCTATAGAGCTGTTAATACATGTGACTACAGACACATGTATTCATATTACGGGTACAATCCAAGAGTCCTTAAGAAGCAGGATCTTAGGTACATTCATATGTAGGAAGAAAGCAATATATACCTATTGGAATAAATCAAGGAAAGTGTGGGACACATTCGAAGACGAGCGTAAGACATACATATTCATGTGAGTTAGTTACTCGTATTGGTTTTCGGTCAAATAGAAGGTAGTCATGTGCGAGTATCGCAAAATGCAATGCGAATCATTCGAGGTTTCAACTGACTTGAATAGTACAAAAAACGTATTGAGAATATAATTATTTACTGTATTACTTATTGATCTTTGTCTTTCTTGAAAATAAAAGCCTTTAAATAATATTGTTTTTGAGTAGAGCCTCGCTGATGTCAGCATGAATGGGCCGGCTCGTTCGGGGAAGGACTACCCTCTCACAGAATATCGACGTGAAATAGCAGTAGGTATTCCCACTATTGTGTTTCGTCCCGTGAGTGAGAGTGCCGGAGGCCCAATCATCCCCTTTACCTCTTCCCGTTCCTTCTTCTTCCCACTTCCTTTCCTAAAGAGTCGGCAACGCGCAAGTGATGCCTCTGGTGTTGCAGGCGTCCATAGGCTACGGTGACCACTTACCATCAGGTGGGCCGTATGCTCGTTTGCCAACTTAGAGGTATAAAAAAAAAATTGTCTTACGTTTACGCGATTGTTTTTTGAATTGAAATTAAACAACTTTATACGGATTTTATCGCGTTGTTTTTTTTTTTATAAAATATAATTATTACATAATTTTAAAACTTTAAACTACGATTGTTAAACATTTTGTTGCTTTTCAGCAGCCATGTTCACGGGGAGACTGAATTCAACGTGAACATGGCTGCTAAAAGCAACCGAAACGTCGATGAAAGTGTAAAATTAAATCTAAATCTAAATATATTTTATAATTTAAATAGCTCAAATAGAAGTAAATAGTAACTAGTAAAAGTGTTTAACAATGGTAGTTTAAAGTTGCAAAATTATGTTGCAATAAGGCTTTATAAAAAAAACAACGTGATAAAATCCGTATGCAGGTGTTTAATAAAAAATACCTTTAACCCTAATTATTTTCTTATTTTGAGATACATCAACTATTTACCTATAATATACACGTTGTGGTAATGGTCTGCTAGAAATAAGTTTTGTACATACATCACTGATGTAGGTACAAAACATTTCTTGTAGTTGAAATTTAAACTAAGATAATTATTCGATTTCACAAGCGCTGATCAATATTGACTGATTATTATATAATTATATAAAAGTAATATACGAGCACGAGTGATAATATCGTCGATTAAATCTACCGAATAGGCAGTTAATTTTAAACCACACAAAATACCTTTTACTGAGTGCTAATTTATGCAAACAAGCATGAACGATAAGTGGTTAATATAATAACGCAATACCTAAGTGTTATAAACTTTATTAGGGCAGTTATCCAGACTACTAATCATTAATTTTAATTTTTAAATTAATATTTTTTGTGTCATATAATTTATAACAAAAAGTTGTTTTCGGAATCTTCTTTTAAGAAAATTATGCTTGTAGTAGAAAAATCCGCTCTTCCATATTTTACATTACTAAGATGTTGTAAAGTGCTGTTTTACATGTAAGGGTTACAAAAATATTATCGCAGAATATATGCACAAAAATGTTTATACGATTCCTGCTTCATAGATTGTCTTCTTTGTCAGGATAAAAGCATACATGCCGTGCTGTTCAAAAATGTATTATTATATTTTGTATAAACTATAAATTAATTAACTATTAATAGTTAATTTAGTTATTATTCCTTACCTGGTTATCTCTCCACCTCTGGTTGTGTAGCGCACCCCTCACGTGGTACACGGAGTCGGCATCACCGGACTCCGACCGCGCTCGTCCGTCCACTTCTCTCGTTTCGTCACTGCAACAATGGAATATAACGTTTTACTTTACAGTTTATGGAGTTTTTTATTATCTCTATATTACAAATTTGAGTATATGTTTCTTTGCAAAAAAATTTAATTTTAAGTAGACATACGTATATATTATATTGGTATTGGTTGTATCTAATAAAAACTACAGACCAACTATACAAAACTTGTGTTTTTATGTTTTTGCAGTTTTTTGTATATTCTTTGTCGGGGATAATCTTTTTTATTTTGCTCCTTAAAATGACCACACTCCGCCTGATGGTAAGCAGTCATGTGGTCCAAGAGCAGTGGCCTCCACATCATCATCATAGCAACTAAGGCGATGTTGAGGTCCTTACTTTGACGGCCTGAGAAGGTGCTTTTTCACGCCCCGCTTAAAGGATCCAGGATTGAAGGAAGAAGGAAACACGTGCCTCTGCAGAGAATTCCATGCCTTGATCGTTAGGCAGAGGTGTGAGAGACCCAAACTTGTTGGTGCGCGCTCTAATCGACTCTACCATGTAAGGACGGCATCTGAGCCAAGCACGCGTTATTCTAAATAGGAAAGGGGAGGGCGGGATAAGGTGGAATAACTCTTCAGACCTTCTTAGTCCCGTGGTAAGATCACGCTTAGGGCATAAACTTATATCGTCAATTATCATATTGCCCAATCCAGAAATTGAAACCGGGATCTTACAAATGTAAACGCGCACTGACGCCTCCAACCAAACAAGGTAACTAACTTGTGTATTTATAAAGTGTCAACTCCACTTTAAATTATCCCTTAAATAAATGTATTGAAGCAGCTAGACGCAATAATCTTCAATCTTGTTCTTCTTACATTTATTTGCTAAAACTTTGTACTGTACGGTAGAACCACATATGGGATGTACTGCTACAATAAATTGCCACCGCCATTAACTAGTGGAGTTTTAGATTTACTACCTACAAACAGCGATTCAGGAACCCGTTGTAAACCAACGTTTCAAATTACGTGGTGTTGATATTCTTGGATATTTGTTCCTCCGCCGCGGCGCCGTTGAGAAAGCGAGAAGCGCTCGACTATTATCTCGCTTAAGAGTGTTATATTTTATGATGGATGGCTGGACTAGATGAAACACATTCTTTTACTTGTCTATATTTATTTATTTATTTATTTATTTATTAAGATTCACCAACAGTTACTACAATATCACATACACATAAGACAAACATTTTGAGTCTAACCAATTGCATAACTAATTACAGGTGAATTCAGCATGCATTACATTTTAAACATTACATAAATAATATGACATAAGAAACAAAGATAAATATTGAAAGTGACGAAATATCAATATTAAAGTTAAGTTTAACAATTAAATTATATCAAAATCCAGGAAATTTTAACAATCAAATATAAATATAAAATTAATAATGTAAATATATTGTAAATGTTATATTAAGTACTAATAAATCAAATAAAATTAGGTATAGCAAATAAAAATAAAAAATAAAAATATAAAATCTATTACAATTAGAACGAATAATAAAGTGAGTAATTAAAGTTATATATTATAGTATATGTTATAGTATACTATAGTATATAATAATATAATAATAATATTCTACCACATACACACAACACCGTCTAGCCCAAACTAAGCAGAGCTTGTACTATGGGTACTAGACAATGGATAAACATACTTATATACTTCTTTTTTTTTGTAAATACATACATATTATACATAGAAACACCCAGACCAAGACAAACATCCATGTTCATGCACACAAATGTTTGACTTGTGCGGGAATCGAACCCGCGACCTCAGGCGTGGCAGTCGGTTACACTAACCACTACGCCATCGAGGCCGTAAAAACATTTGAAATAAATGCCTAATAAATCAATTACAGTTAAATCTCAAAACAAGACACTTATTTGTTTTGCACTTAAACACTCTTAAAAAGCGTATAGATCATCACATGTAAATCTATACTCATATTGAAAACATTTGTCTATAATGGATAAACTCTGAAACCACTAATATATTATACACACACACACAAACACACAATACTATAATTAACAGAATTCTTCTTTATCCAAAAATAACATAGGCTACATAATATCAAGCTACGTGCTACGGGAGCAGTGTCGCATAAACATGGAAGTGGATATAGTGACAAGAATAGAGAAGGATATGTTAAGCTGGTTTGGGCATGTAGAAAAATGGACGAGAAAAGACTGACTAAGAAAGTTTATAAGGCTAGCCTTATGAATGGAACAGTTGCAAGGGGAAGATCTAGGCGAATGTTTCTCAATCAGATCGAAGGCGTTCTGGACAATGGCCAGGTTAATAGCACCTTAAACCGACGAGCGCGTATGAGGAATGTGATGAAAGTGAATGAAGCCAGAGAAGTGTGTCAGGAGCCAGAGAAGTCTTTCCCCTCTGGGAAACAGGCGTGAATCTATGTAATCATTAATAGAATGTTTCTGTATCCAGAAGTAACATAGGTTATATAATATCAGGGTACGAGCTACGGGAACGGAGTAGCATAAACGTTAAATAAAACAGCGGGGCAGAGCTACTAAAAGCTATACTGATAGCCTCGGTGTTGCAGCGGTAGTGTATGTGTCTGCTGTGCATGAAATGTCGGGTTCGATTCGTGGGTGGGCAGTGATAGTGGATTTTCCTGGCAAGAAATTCTTAGTAACAACACAAAGTCTATACCCGGTTAATGTCAATAAGTTCGCGTCACTAAACGGGACTTCAAACCATTGCTGATCCCTTAGGAAAAGGTGTGAGACCATAATATGTATCATATTATGATAATTTTTGATCCCTGATTGCTTACATTTGTGGAGAACCCTCTTTGCATGAGTTTGTTGCAGAGCCTTGGCTTAGCTTAGCTCTTCAGCTATCAAAGAAAAATCTCGTATGCCGATGTTCGCTTCATGGTTAGAACACTCGTTGTAAGACAGTATCTTGGTATGATGTTAATACATTGGCAGTAAGCGACCATGCAAATACTCTCCCAACGCATTCACACTAACAGTGTGCGATTGCTACACGCGGAAAAACAATCACTTGGAACGTTGTAAGATCAATAATTCGTATTGAATCAAATATTCCATACTCGACGATGGAAAAATGCAGCAAATGTTTGATGTATCGCGGTCGACCTTATTTTGTTTTCTTCTTTACGACGTTATTCATATATGTTTGACTTTGCGAATTAAAACTATTATATTGACAAACAAACAGTGTCAGTTGCATTAGGGATATCACACACGCTTTGCCAAACCAGTAAAAAAGGAATCGCGCTGACATCGCAACGAGGATACACACCACTGACTGTCTAAAGTTACTTAAAACAGTTATTTTTGTCACAGAAACAACATAAGGCGAAAGGCTGCGTACATTTACATATAAGAAGCAACTAGACTGTTCCAGATTTCATGCTTTCCTAAGAGTTACGTGAAAGCATAAACTTTAATGGAAATGTAAAGAAGATATGTAGATGAATACTTGAAGGTTGAAGGGTGTGACAGTCGAAAGAGAAAGTGTTAACGCTCTTAAAGGAAATTACAGAAAGGCTAAGGAAAACGCCAGGTTAAGCCTGACATAAATGTAATCGACTTCATGCAGAATGTGATATCTGTATTTTTATGTATGGTGGCGCCCTAAAATTACTTTTGTTTCTATCCAAACTCTTAGAAATAACATTTGCCCAAACAATCTCAATAATACTCATAATCATTCCTCCGGCCCATACACTAACCATTTTTTACCACAACCAAATCATAAGTACTGTAATAAGTCGTTATTATTGTCAATTTCTATGATAATAACACTAAAGAGGGCAACTTAATGTCTATCTATGGCTGTGGTTAATCAAAACTACATAAATGTGCCATAGAAGTTGTTTTCCTCTGGCGTAATGCCAAGGTGCAATGTAGAACAATATGTTGCCGGACCAAGTGGCACTAAATAAAATATGTAATATAAAATAAGAGCGTTTAAAACGTCGTATAAATCCTAACTAATATTATAAATGCAAATGTGAGTTTGCTACGATTTCACACCTTATCTTATCGCCAGTCAGTGCAGACCCGTGACACTTCGACCCAGTGGGATCTTTTTGTGTCCACACTCTCCCAATAATAACGACTGCCATAGATGTTCGTGGCAGCCGAGACCGACGGCTTAACGTGCTCTCCGAGGCACGGAGCAGGCGATAATTGTCAATCAATACGCACACAATTTCGAAAAGTCATATAACTTACAAAAGTCAGAGGTGCGCGACGTGAGTTCGAACCCGAGACCCTCTGCATTGCAGTCTGTTGGTCTCCGCACTGAGCTATCGCTGCTCTTAACTAATCGACCGATCATTATGAAATTTCGCATTCACGTTGTTACAACAAAAGGACAACAAAAGGACATAGACATCAAATACTGTTCCCGAGGGAAGACAGAAGTTAGTAACTTAATAAATTTAAGAATGAGTAAATTAAAGAGACTACTATCTTTTAGACTTTGATTTGGTTTACTGCTTTTTTGGGCTGAAAGACTGTACTGGGCTGGCGTAGTGGTTTAGGTGATCGCCCGGATTGTCATTACGTTGATTGTTGTAAGTTCGAATACCACACGGGACAAACATTTGTGTGATCCACAAATGGTTGTTATGTATCTGGGTGTTCCTAATGTCCGTTATTTAAATAGACCCCCATATATAATAGCTGGTGTGGAAGTAGTATTTTCAAATATAAATATAAATTTAATGTTAACTACCTGCCTATTTCCCGCGGCCTCGCCTTAATGTAAATGTTGTTAATATTTTTATTCCTTTGGGAAAACTTGGTACATTTTTTTGGATGACAAAAGGACATAGGGTCACATGAAAGGACGTAGGGTACGTCCTTTCCTGTGCTCAGTAACTGACAATGCGTATGCAAAATTGCGTGACGATTGGTCAACTAGTTAAGCCGTGAAAGCGTAACAAATAACTCACTAATATTAGTAAGGCAGTTCGGAAATTTGTCAATACCTATTTGTTACATCTTCTATATTATGAAAAATAGAACACTCCAAGCAACGGCACAATTTACAAATACATCAAGCCAATAAGTAACAAGAGCCACAGGAACAAAGTGGAACTAACTTAAATTCTAGTTAGCTGCTTGCACCGAAGCACCCAAGTCTGTGCAAATTGGCATTAAATCGTGTGCAGATCGTCTCTGTGTGCAAGTTTCATTTGTGCCGCCACTTATTTACTGCTGTATGTGACAGTAAAACTGTCCCTAGTTTTAATTGTGCAGAAACTATTGGATGGTAAATGTTTATTAGGTTGTTATCGGGATGTTGGATGTGCCGACTTGTTGTATGTATGTGTTTATACATCATTCTTTTTATTGAAAATTTAATGAAGGTATAATTTTTTTAAGGTTCTGCTCAAAAATGCTAGAATAGCAACTTGGTTTTGTCTATCCGTCTGTCTTACTTTAGCAATTATCATTAGATAGCTATAATATTTTAAAAATATAATATATGTTTTTGTTTTAATAAATATAAACACATTTTCATCCTGTTTTATCCAGAAGACGACTCCCGCACGCGGATTAATTCCTGTGTCGCGAGTGACTTTACAAACATTCAAACAAAGGACACAAAGAACAACCCCGACTCGGAACAACCATATGTGAATCACGAAAAGTTTTGTCCCGTGTGGGATTCGAACCCACAACACTCAGCGCAGTGGCAGTGGCGAGGCGACCACTTAAATCACTACGCCATCCGTGCAGCTCACAGCTCACATTCTTTTACAATTAAAAGGAGCCTAAAATGGGTACAAACATTAAAGTAAAAATTATCTAAACAACAAATAAAATTATGCGATTATCGTATTTATTTATACCATATATTTAATCAATGTATTAATAAGTATTCAATCTATTGAAAATACATCTGAAAATAAAAAGAAACATACATACATCATCTAAACCAATATTTACAAAGCGCAACACAAATTACACGTAACTCGTAACAGGAACTTTCTCTCAACTCCTTTTGGAGCTCTTGTTTCTTATTGTTCCATGCATAAAAAATCCCAATTGGACCCTACTACAAAGCTTACACCGTAAGTCGTATATTAAAAAAGCTCTATCTTTTGAACTGTAATAGACATTACCAGAAGTTATGTAACTTGGAGACATTTTCGTCACCAGTTTCGGCAACAGCACTTCTAAGAAATTATTATTCTACAATTTCCAAAAATTGAACTCCATAGAGATACCGTGCTGTACCCTTCAAAAAGCAACATGGAAATAATAATCTAATTTTTTATTTAATTAAAGTAGATATATCAGTTGCCTATTATATATCAATCTGTTGAATCATTTTCCGCTCCTGTCCTCTGCAACATTTGATATTTTTGTAATAATTCGTATTCAGGATAGAGTTTTGGTTTACGTTTTACGTGCGGTGGCTGTTAACGGTTTGGTTTGAGTATTATAAACACCAACTACATTAACATAGAATGTTTAAAAGCGACGGTCCAGCTACCAAATCGTCGATAAGTTCCATTATCATTTGTATAAAAAAATTAAAGTGTTATTTTTGTAATATTGTCTTCTATTTACGCAAATATTATTCATTGAAATTAAACTGCTATATACTGTGTGTGAACATGTGCAACAGGGGACCAACCACTACCTGAGATTTGACAAACCACAGATTCTCGCTAAAGAACACCGATTCCTACCAAGGATGCTTCGCGAGGCTATTGAAATCAAAAAACATCCTAATTTTAATAGAGAAGATGGTTGGAATGTACCACCAGCTTGGGATCCAGTAATAAAAATAGTCAAACCCAAGAAGAAGCAAACCACAGCTAGATTTCATGATACTTTGAGCTCATTCTGCGTAAATAGAAACACCAATGATTAAATTATGTTCGGGTACTTTGAAATAACTACACTGGAACATTGAGACAACTGCCATCTTAGTCTCCCCGTGACCATGGCTGCTGAAAAGCAACCGAAACGTCGGGGAAAGTGTAAAAATAAATGAAAAAAATAGTTTAATAATAATTTAATTAGCTTAAAAATTAGTAAAGTTTAATAGTAGTAGTAGTGTAACAATTTTAAAAATTTTGTAATAAAGTGTCAAATAAACAACGCGATAAAATCCGTATATAGCAGTTTAATTTCAATGTTATTTTTGTTCTAGGTTGAGACACGAGTCAAGTCAAAATAATTAAATTTAATAAATCAGATTTAGGAAGAAATGAAGAAATAACATAAAATTCCTTTATTATTTAATATTTCATGACCTTGCATTCATTTATATGCCCGCATAATAACATATTATACAACCATGTTGCGATTGATTAAGTATCAAGTTCTTGACTGAAGTCCCAGAAAATTCGTTGAATATTCAAAGAGTGGCCAATGGTGCTATTTATGCTAACTAATATTATAAATGCAAATGTGAGTTTGTTTATTACGCTTTTACGCATTACCTACTCAACCGATCATCATGAAATTACTTAGAAGTACACACACTTATCATCCCGAAAATAGTATTATTCCTGAGGGACAGAAATTTACTGACAAAATCTAGATTAACGCGATCGAAGCTGCGGACAAAATCTACAACTATATTATATATGTATATTCTTAATTATCGGAATAATATATACATTAATGCAAAAGATGCACATACAATGCAATTAGTTATAATATTTGTAGATCGCAATTGTTTGGTAATCGTAGCCACAACACTTGGCACGAATGACGAGGTGGCCACTTAAAACACTGCGCAATATAACTCGTGTTAGAACTTCTGTTAAAACGTATTTGGTTACGTAACATTAAAAAGCTGTATAACGTGCTAATAGTGTTATGTCCGATTTTAATTCGTCAGAGCTTAACTGAGGCAAACCTCAAGAGCTCGGCTAATTATTTATTTACATAATAACTGTCACAACGTTAAACGTAAGTAATTTTATACTACTTTTTTTATATACTGCCCAAGACCAAAACGTGCTAACACTTTAAGGGCTACTCAAAAGTATTAAAGTACAACAACACAATTATTTTACTTATTGTAATTGTTTAGCAAATTAAAGATCGTTTTCACACAAGTTTCGTCAAATAATAATATTGTTTGGCATAGCCCTTATGAATAATAAATCTATTGTTATGTGATGAAAATTCACTAAAGGACAGCATTAACAATAAGTTACTAAAAGGACAAACGGGTCACCAAACTTGAGACTTCAACAATACACGCCGAAACAATGGAAAACAAAGATGCAAAAAACCGTTTAGATGAATCGTCTTATCCGAAAAACGATTTCAGCCTCTAAAAAACACTGCAGCTAAAGTCAAAAAGACGTAAATATATCCAGCTTCTACTGGTTAAATAACCCTAAATATTTCATTATTACGATTGCAATTCGCTTGTGTATTAAGAAACGACCGGATCTCACTGAATAGAGTTTTCGTAATAAGTACTCTCGCGGATTCATCTCGAAAATCACGATCCGAAACGTTAACACTTCGCGTAGTACGCCAAACAATTATGAATCTTCTCTTGTTAACTGTAAGTTGATATTTGATTGTTAAACAACGTACAACAGCGCTCGGTATATTTTTCTAAAAGGTAGCAAGTGCTACCCGGTGCTATTGAATTTTGCGACCTATTGTCGGCGAATACAATCGGCAATTGGTCGACCGAAGTAGTTAATGTTAACTTATTGAGAAAGAAAGCGCCGTCATAAATAGTATACGGTGGAAGCTTGTACATTTTCCAGGCGACTGTGGGGTGAGTTAGGGAGGGTGGGGAGTAACATGTGGCAGGGCCGGAGGATAATGGGCGCGGTACTGTTCACTGAGATAAATTGATAAAGTTGACGTGCGTTAACCTAATTCAATATTAAGATTTCTTCAGTATAAAGCTACCTATTCTAATTCAATCTATTCCTTACATTGCATTATGAAGGAATCGTATAAAGTGAACTGCTTTATATTCTAATTGCAATAGCGAATGCGATCACGTTTCCATTTTAAATGCTACATGAAGCTTTTACGCCGTTCATATATAATGGACGAAGCTTTTACATACTGAATTACGGAGAGGATTTTCATTGATTGTTTTAGTTTTTATTAGAAAAATGAACTCAGAGGGAAATGCGTCTATTGTCCATTAAAAGTATCGGACTAGGAATTATTTGGTTTTTCTGTCAAGAAATTCTCTGCACTGTAATATTACAAGGATCCTTAAACCATTGTTGGAGAAATGTACGTAATACAACTCCTACCTGTTCAAGCCGTGAAACTTTTAGGTGTAAAAACTAGTGCGGCAATATAATTATGAATAAATATTTTATACGTCTTAAAAACATTAAAACTATTATGACAACTATTTGAATTTACACTTTCCGCGACGAGTCGGCTGCTTTGCAGCTATTATATTTAGCGTTTTTAAGTTTCATTTTAGAATATCATATTAAGACAATAATTTTTTAGACTTCTTTGTGCTTTACCAACTGCAACAGACTCTCACTTTATATGCGTTCGCTGGCAAGAAATGCCGTGCTGCAATAGGGCTAAATTGCCGATAACATCCATCATCAGCCATCTACAACAAATTTTGTGGCCAATGATGATGATGATGATAATGAAGACAAATAAATAAAATGTTTTGATAAACCGACTTTACTGTGTCAAATCGGTATCCTTTAAACATCATGTTTTTATTTCCAATGTCTTTCTATCGATCCGAACGTTTGCCGCACGTGGTTCCGTCTCCATTTAAACCCATTATTTATCTGCCTTTGGATACGATCCGATGTTCCGGGTTTCACAGAGGGTTGTAAGGGTGACCAGAGATAATATTTGAAGTTGTCTGAATGGATACAGTTTGGTCTATTGAACAAATATTGTCAATTTATTTTGTTCAATAGTTGTTCGGCGCGACGAGTCTTGTAACCAAAACCTATAAAAGATTTCACTTTAAAGAAACGTGGCGTATGAAAATGTATAGTCAAATATTATGCACGCCATGAGCCGTTTTAATTCCAGGCGTACGTTTAAAATATATATTAAATTATTATATTGTAGAATTAAAATGACAAAACAAATTGTTCATCTTCTTGTGTATGAATTTGATATCATTATAAAATCTTTTATGGAGTTCTTATTTATGGTATTACTTGTTTATAAAAATCTTAGGAAATTATTCCAAACATACCGATACAATATAGCATTTTCAATCGAATTGAATATTCCAAAACCTACCTACTTTAAGAAACGAGTTGTTTTAGCTACGAACAATTAAAGTTAGACAATGTTTTTAAGAATTTATATCTAAAATTAACTGTCCTTAGGTAATACTCTCGTTTCTTGATTATAGTAATCGGGCATTAGTTACTATTTACAGTTATTTAATAAAGGTGTACGTTATATTCTATTTTAATTGCTACACTCGTAAATAATAAGTAATAATAAGCGCATATCAAAACGCTGTGCCATTTTATAATAACGCAAGGGATTATTTTACCCACATAGTTACCACGCCTTTGCTCGTAAAGCTACATATGTATACATAAAATTTAAAACAACCCTTTCCACTCACAAACAGGCGAATTACTTCACCCTCTCCATTAGTTAAGACACTTTGTAGTCACGTCCACATACGTGTCCTTGTTTGGCCTCCTCAAGCTATTTTCCTCACGTAAGACCCACAATCCTTGGAGAAAACTTCAGTACAATTTTAACTCAGACCCTAAGTTAGTTAAAAGTTCACTAATTGTAATTAAAAGCCTCCTGGTTTTATTATTCTCAAGTGTTAATTCCAAAAGTCGCCTTACTAGATATAAAAAATATTTTATACGATTAAGAAGCAGTAGACGGATAAAATGCATACATCGAAGTTATACGCCTATATTTCCAAAAGGGTTGAAATTACATCTACGTTTCTTCAGCCTAGACTCCATAGATAGCCAGCTTACTAGATCTTCTACCGGACCCAGTCACTAATCTCATCAAGAATATCTTGAAAATACAAAACAGCTGACAATCTGAGCATCAGTGTCACACCGCTAAAGCAGGTCATAGATAAAATTAATTTTACCAAAATACAAATGCTCAAGTGATCCGGAGAAGTGAGATCAAGAGTGCCAGAATAATCCAAAGTAAAAATAATTAAGGGCCTGAATAAGAAGATATATACACGAACGATCTTCACCTAACTACCTTCATGGATAAAGACATTCTACGAGTAGTGCAGCTCTCAATCTTAATTATTTCATACCAACTATTGTTATAAATGCGAATGTGAATTTTTTTGTTTGTTACGCTTTCACACCATAACTACTCGACCGGTCATCATGAAATTTCGCACACACGTTGTTAGGGATAAGGACATAAGGTACCTTTCATCCAGAAAAAAGTACTGTTTTTGAGCAAAGCCGCTGGCAAAAGCTTATTTAAAAATCTACTATAGCTACTAGAATATTAAAAAATAAAAATGGAACAGAAGCCATAGAAAGAAAAAGCAATATAGCTGACATGAAAACACCCAAGGTTGTCCGTCGCCAACCATTAATAAAATACAATACATACATATATTTTTATTACATGACCTGATACGTGCCAAAATATCGGCTGTCATGAGCTGTGACAGGCCGGACCGAAGGCTTCACGTAGTCTCTATAGTATGGAGAGGTAACATTTTGTAAATGATCACTTTGACGGTTGATTGATTTTTGCGGTCGCTCGTGTGTCAGTGAAAATGAGATATCGAATAAAAGTAGTTTAAAATTTATTTTGATATAAAACAGCTAATTATTGACTTATAAGTAATATTAAAGAAACTTTTTTTTTATAAGATACGGCTATTAATGTCATTTTAAATCATTTGACTACACCGATGGCATAGAGGTTTAAGTGATTGCCTTGCCGTGATTTCACTACGCCTAGTGTTGGAGTTCAATCCCCACACGGAACAAACATTTTAGTGATTCACAAATAGTTGTTATTAGTCTGGATATTCAATAAGTCTGTTGAATACGTAATAAGTCTTTGAATGGTTGTGACGTCACCCGCGTCACAGGCATTAATCCTAGTGCGGGAATTGATGTTGTTCTTTTTATACTAAACAAACACAAGGTGTTTTAGTCTAGTCTAGTACCGTTATGTGATACCGATCCTGCAAAAAAAGCGCTAAACCGCCAGGATAATAGAAAAAAGCTACTGGTCTCTCTTCTTAAAAAACAGTGCCACTTCCAACAGCTTTAAAAACTAACGCAGTGCCTTTTCTGTAGTTTTGATAGTCACTTACATACTTTAAGTATCTCACTTAAAGTACCTACTTAGTAAGCGTAACACTGACAGTGTGCTCTACAATATCTATACTTTATCATTAATACCATATTTTCCATCCTATTTACAATGTCATTAAATCGATCCCCTAAAAATCAGATGGCTTTAAATCGGTCCAAAATGACAGAGTCGTATGCTTGTGATACGATTTCAAAATTAGGTTGAATTGGCCTAGCCCGACCCTTTTTCTCATCAAAGTTACATAAATATCTTATTTTAACCAAGTGCGACAAAATTTAAATAGATATTTTTAGATAAATATTTTTGTTTTTTGACGCAGCAGGGGCAGGCCCCCACAAGATGGACCGACGACTTGCTAAGAGTCATGGTAAACTGTTAGATGCGGGTGACCCAAGACCGGTCTGTGTGGCAAACCTTGGGGGAGGCCTATGTAAAGCAGTGGACCTCTTTCGACTGAGATGATGATGATGATGATGATGATATTTTTGTTTGCCCTATAAAGTAATAGAGGACATTATGTTATGAAGTAGCTACAAGTAATATAACGTAAGGGACATTATTTAGGGGTAAGACCGGGGTACTAGCAAAAATAAGTAACTAAGTAGAAGTAGGCGAACCTAAACTAACATGTTATAAGCTAACATTGTTGGTTTAGGCTATTGTACTAACAATATATTCATGTATACATATATCAATATATAAGCAAAGCATACATGTTTGTATGTATATTGTCAGATCCTTTGTATTTAATAGTTACTTGTTGTATGTGTCTTGAAGCGGTACAATATACAAATATTTTAGGGCTTCGAGGTCGTGTAAAAAGAGCTTATGTATGTGCCTTACTGTCTGTCTGTAAGCCTATTAGCAACTGAATAATAAGCTCGTATATAATACGACTTTTTTATATGCTAACAAATAATTGCTGTAGTTCTGGAGAAATATTATGCTATCTTATGAATAGCTCTTGTTCTGTATGTTTTAAATCTAGCTAAAATAATCGACTTTTCAAACAATATTATTAACTGAACAAACAATTTGCATCGGCAATTTACTTGCATTTTAAGTTGGCAAAAAAGTTGTTAGACCAAATGTATTGATTTTATTGTAATTATTTAATTATCTTTCGGCTTAGGACAGAGAGAGAGAGAGAGAGAGAGAGAGAGTTTAGGCACAGACATCTTATGAATATTAAAAATATAAAATATAAATGTTTCTTACGGTACTCCCTTTCTTCATAACACGTCTGCTATAAACTTCAGTAACCATAACGTTAAAAATTCGAAATTTTGTTTTACATAATCATCTTTACTTCTAAAACTATTCTGACATAATATCGAGTACTATAATAATTAAATCTCCTAATTTCGCATGAAATAAAGTCATATGTCCTAAGTATTGTATTATATAATGTGTATTATTCCGAATGTTGATTTATAATAAAATTGTTAGTCCTAAATTATCTGCTAAAAAATAGGTTTTAGTGACAGAAACGAATCGCTGTAAAGCCGCCTTCACGCAGTCTTGTCTGACCTAATTCTAGAGTGTAATTTGCGACGATTAGCACGTGTGGGACCGCCGGAGCCGTGACAAAAGTCATATTGCTTTTGGATCTTTACTATTTATTTATTGTATCAGTTAGATTTGGTAAAATATTTTAAAATACAAATTTGATTAAAAACATTAGGTTAAATAAACATGAAATAATTTGAATTTAGGACTTTAGAACTTTTAGTGAAAACGGTTTTAAGTCTTTTGTATATTATTGATTGTAATATTTATGATAAACTATATATAATATTGTATTTTGGGATTTCAATTTTATGGCATGTGATAGTATGTGACATTAAGTCCGGGCAAGTTATCATACGGGCAAATGATGATTAGGACAAAAAATAATATGGCACTTTAGATTATGGATAAAAAAGTTAGGGTACACAATAGAGAACCATTTGTTACTAACATGCCTCGAGGAAGCCATCGGCACTATCCCAAACAGATGTTACTGACGGTTTTTCCGATAGAAAAACTGATATACATTTCGCCCAAACCGAACATGCACATGAGATCTCATGATCTACTTACTATATCACGTAGGCAGTTAATAATTCAAAAGTTAGACATCTTAGCGACCGAAAAATCAATATCTCACAGCTTTAAGAATTTATAAGAAGAATGCTTGTGTGTTTATGATCGTACAAAGCATAATATTGCAATAGTGTGTATTTAACGGCTATGTGGTTTCCCCTACATTCTCCAAATCAACTAAAACCAGGTTAACACTTCCACTGGTGACTATTTGTAATTACTCTAAGCATTGAGTAATACCCTAATAACATATTGTAGAAAAACCACCAATTTATCCCGGTTACATTAATATAAACAAAGTTTCAACAATATAAAAATCATGGGCGTAAATAAATACATTGAACAAACCAATTCGACGGACGACGAACAAAGAATAAAAGAAAAGGTCGAAGTCACGACTTGTTTTTCAAAGCACCTACACCTCAAACAGTATTTGCACGACAAATGAATAATCGAAACTTCAAACAACAGTGTCGTGTAAATAAAAAACCTGTGAAGAGTATAGCAGGTGTCACAAACAATCCTACCCAAGTGGGGGAGTACTCGAACAACAGCTAATTTCCACTAGAACAAATAAATAATAATGATGTTTAATAGAAAAACCAAGTGAAATAGCATATCGTAAACCAACAAGGTGTACTAGGTGCGTAGACATAAAAGGAGTTTCCTTTCTGCATACAAAGTTGTAACAATCGAGACGCAACACAATGATACATGTCTCTCCCTTACAATCGTTAGACACGGGTATAATGCTGTCTCGCTTGCTGACACGTCCTTCCTGAGACTATAATGGACAAAGCGAGGGACGGTGAAACTGATAGTATCGGATCTGAGGGTTGTCAGAGGAATTCTATGCTTTCTGAAAGGCTTGGTGTCAATGAATATATCTCTGCATTGTGCTCAGCTAACGCGAGCTCGTGCTACGTCAACACTACGTAAAGCGCTTCAAAGTGTCATTATGACTTAGACAGTATAGAACGGGCAGTTACATTATACAACGTAGCGAACAGTTCTATCTTATCTCGGACACATTTTACTAAAGAACATATCTTTAGATTATAAGGACATTCAATGTGAATTACTAGACTTCATGCAAGACTGTAGTTATCTCACGACAATGAAACGTAACTTGAAGAAATAGGTTGTTATAGAGATTATTTTTTCGTCCGATTTGTATGAAAAGGTTAATTGGACAGTAGAAAATATGACAGGAATGAATAAAGCAAATGAGTTAGTCAGGGTCGAAACAAGTATAGGAGAGACAGGATATCTAGGATTCCGTTCAAACTTCAGCAGCCCGACGAGGAAGGTCAGAAAAGCATAGTTGAACAACCATGATAAATCTTCTCTCTTAGCCTTTATTATTCCCAAGTCACTTGGGGTCGGCTTTTCTGGTCTAACCGGATTTGACTGGATATCAGTTTTTACACGGAGCGGCTGCCACCTGACCTCCGCAACCCGAAGGCTAACGATACCCTAAGGGTAGACCAGTGTCAGGATATTAGTAGGTACTGAATTTCCCAATAACGACTACCATAGATGTTTATGGCAGCCGGGACCAATGGCTTAACGTGCTCTCCGAGGCATGGAGCAGGCGATAATTGTCAACCATGATAAATGCCTTGCGGTTTTCAAGCACATTAAAACAGAACTATGCTGTTGGCAATGGTCCGTACTTCTAGATTTAGCAGCAAAGGGACTTCTGTTTCTAAAATTTGCCAACGCGAAGTGTCTAAAAGTTTTAGCAAACGCTTACCATAAAATGCCCCCATTACGTTTTGTTGCATCAAAATATGTTAAAATGCGCCATATATGTATATAACGTGTTTCTGTGGCAAATAGGCATGACACATATGCTTTAAACTTACATATTTATAGGTATGGAGTATTTTTTGTCCTGGACGATTTCAAATAATTATATTGGTTTGGTTTTTCATATCTGATAAATAATTGCCTAACAGAAAAATTACTTTATCCAACAAGGCATTCATTATTTTTTGTATCCTATATTATGTTTGTTTTATTTTCTTGAGTATTTGTAAAAGAAGAAACAAAGCATATTTTCTTCTTTTATTTCTTTACATCAATGGCACCACCTAGGAATTATGATTATATTTCGTTTTCAAACAATAATAAAGTTACAACGCAACTTCATTGGTAGGATTTTAAATTATATTTCGACAGATTTTATTTTACTTGTGCTCTCTTATAACCGCTAATTGTAGATTACTTAGATCAATAAATATTTTGTTAAAATATACCCAATCTAATGATTTTACCTAAATAGAGCACTATTCATTTGTATCAAAACAAATCAATCAGACACATATTTGATAGTATTGCATTATATTATTACTATGGTCACCTTAGAAAATGTTGTTCAGCAATGCTAGCTTGGCGGTCAGTATGCTCGCTAAACAACATACACTCGGAAAAGTACGAAAATAAGTGACTGAAACAGTTGGCGACCGCTGCGGATAACAGCACTCATATACTTGAAGCCTAGTGAAAAAGTATCTTAACTACGCACACGCTTTTCGCTACTCACTCACGTGTCTAGCTGAACTTGCTTCCCGGTAATCGTCGCCAATGGCGCAAGTGCAAAGTGAAAAGAACAAAACATAGCGTTAAGACAAAATCAACACTCACAAGCCAAATTAAACAAGCCTAACTGGAATAAGCGGGTACCGGAGTACGACGTATAGATTATTAGATTTACAACATATGATTGAATTTGGATGTCGCGATCTGCTGATTTATCTCCATCAAAGGTTGTACTTGAATCCGCATTCCCCGCCTCACTGGTGCCAATTTCTCTGATATATATTTTTCTTTACGATAAATGGCTTTCATATATGGAAAGTTAAGGGGAATGTTAGTAAATATGTTTTTCTTTATCGCAAATGAGTGCTTTGTGAAGGGTTTGTTTAGGTAATAAATATGGATGTCGGATTGCTGAGTTTTGTTGCTGTAGTGAGATTTTCAACATTCTATAATGAGGGTATACAGATTACTTCTCGTGCGGATAGTAAAATAAAATAACTTGATGATATATTGTATAAATTCACTGGTGAGGAGACGACTGCCGCGCGTCGCTACTGCATACTTGCGCCTGATTATACACATCTAAAGCGTTAGCAGTGTCGCTACACGGATAATTGGATTTTATCAATTATTATAATGTAAAAGTATAATAATAATAATAATAATAAACCTCTCTGGGGCAGTCATTATCTATTCATGAGACTAACGCAATATCAGAGAGCACAGTACACTAGCTTTTAAACAACCATCTTCGCCTTGTGATATAAACAAAAAATGTATCACCAGGTTAAATAAAAGCGCAGGGCAGCTTGTGGCGAGCTGAATGTGAGTGGCGACACTGTGGTCCTGAATGCCTCAGAAAGTCGGTTAGGGCCTCGACCCCAGCTTGCCGTTACTTGTTGGCTGGGGTGGATCTTCAAGAGCGCCCATAGGACTCTCAACTCTGGCTTGCCTTGGTCGGCCGGCCAGAGGGGAGCCGCTAGAGCTACATGCTTGGGGGTGGAAGTGTCATTTTCAAGGGCATAACTACGGAGAAACCCGTTCCGGGTCTCCGTTGCCACGAGACCCGTGATGGTGAAACCGGCGCCGCACCACTCGACACCCCTAGTCGCTCCAACGGTGATGCCCTCTGCTGCTGTCTTGTATGCCTATTGTGGCTATTCAGGGGGCCCATCTAGTGAGTTGACGAGTCACCGTCTGTCTGCCCATCCGATTGATGTTATTAGAGTATTCAGGGCAGACGCCGTTTTATCATCCATATTTATAAATATATCGGTCCATCAAACACTCATACACATAAATTAGAATCTATACGTAGCAATAGTCCTACGCCTGCTGCGGCTAGTGCCGCTGTCGGTGTTCCATCCCACCTTTGAATAAAACTCTCGAAGGGCCTCTTCACGTTGGACCCATGTCTCCGTGTAAGCCTCCCAGAGGTTCAGATATTTTCCTAAGGTATTAGAGAAATACCCGTGAAAGATAAACAAATAATAATACAATTTATTCGGGTAAAAGGAGTACAATGGTGGACTTAAATCAAATTTAAATTAAAACTTAATATCTAACGATAACATAATGCATAAAAAAATTTGTGTGTGTGTGTGTGTGTGTGTGTGTGTGTGTGTGTGTGTGTGTGTGTGTGTGTGTGTGTGTGGGTGTGTGTGTGTGTGTGTGTGTGTGTGTGTGTGTGTGTGTGTGTGTGTGTGTGTGTGGATATAGAAATACGTGCGTTTAAAATTAATAATAGATTATACAATAAAGATTACAAAATAGATTATACAACATATAAAAAGAATTAGGTCACAATATACTTAATTTTAATAAGCTTTCAGTATTATCATAGGATTTAGCCATAAGCTAGTTACTAACTTTCCTTTTACATTGGTATCTAGGCAGGGGATAAATGTTACAAAATTCATTTATTTTATTATAGAGGTGACATCCAAGCACCCTAAAGTGTTGGGTTGCAAGAGTATTCCTAAACACCTGTGTTTGACATACCTTACACGTGCGACGTTTTCTTGGTCTATTTTTGTCATATTTTAGGCTATTGTGTTTTTTACATATTATTTCGAGCACGAAGAGCCGTCTCACAGAAAGCAGCTGGCAGTCACTAAAAAGTTGACTTGTGGGGTATCTGTAGGTTTTACACATCATTACTTTAAGTACAGCTCTTTGTGCACGTTCTAAGAGCAATAAGTGTGACTTAGGTTATCTTTATTTACAAAAAATACAGTATATATGTATATTTATCCATTTTCTATAACCATAGTACAAGCAGACTAAGCAGACTTAGTTTGGGCTAGATGGGTGTTGTGTGTATGTGATAGAATATTATTATTAATATTATATTGTCTGTTTTTTACAGAGATCGTAACCTGCGTTTGAAACATAAAGTGAATAATTTCAACTTTCTACTACAGGTTTCAGTAGTTTCTAATAAAGATATCCAAAAGGATTTATTTCCAAAACAAGGATGAAATGTAGGGTTTTCCCTATTTAGTCACAAGCGATAAAATTGATTCATGTAGGTAAGGACAAGCTGACCCCTTATATTTTGTTTTTCTACCAAAGCAATATGAAACCCATGTCCCGTTTCGTCTTTACGTTTCACAGAGGACAAAATAAACTATAGACCTAAGCTTAGATCAAAAGCGTACACTAAAGGACAAAAACATAGACACTCGAAATGTTTTTCTAATTCCAAACCTGTCATATTTTATTCCATCTTCTTATACAAGTGACAAATCATACGCAAGCTATTATAAACCTTATCTGACCGTAATAAGGACGACAATGTAAACAAGATATTTCTGTGAGAATGGTATATGACGGTCAGTATTGAGTTCGTAAATCTAAACCCATGTCAACACCTGTCCTATCTGACGTCTGAAGGTAAATGTTGAATATAGAAATGCGCCAAATGGAATATACATTTATTTTTATATTTTGAGAAAGTAATGAACGAAGCTTGGACTTAATAAGTACTCAGTGGATGAAAGTAATTATTAATTCTATAGAAAACAAATCACCGCATCCAAATTTTAAGTTTAACTGATTAGCAATTCGTGTTCAAACTTTGTTCTTAAATAAGCTTCCCTTGCGAGCTCTTAAGCCTTTCTACTCATGGATTCAGGTGTATGCACTCAAAAGCACAAATCGATAATTAAACAGTAGTGAACCTTCATTGGAAATGGACCAAGCAGAAAGCCACATTCGTCGAATGTCTCGTGAATTTCGGACCAAAATACACATTGGCTCTGGAATGGCATCGATTGGATTGGAAACATATCTGTAGAAATGTCGACAATTGCTATTAAATTACAAAGGCTTATCTTTTAAAACAACAAAATCTGTAACATTTTATACATTAAGTAAGAAAGGCAATTCTACAAAAACCCAAATGTCTAAACAGCTACAAGAGAGCGTTGCGCACAAAAAGTAAAGAAAACCAATGCTTTGCCTGGACAAACTAGTTGATATGAATAAAAAATCTCAAATCTAGTCAAGGGATCGGAATGATCTGATATTGATTGCCCATTTGATACATCATGGGTACGACGGTCGCTTCGTCAATAAGGAATGGTGGATTCAAAAATTCATGTGACCCTCGTACAATTCAGTCGGATTTAGTCGATATGAAGCTAGTATCCGATTTTAATTCTCGTGGAGGGAGTAAATTCTTTGCATTATTCTTATTAGCTTTACAATATTAGAGATGTATTGTTATCGCATAAAGATTATTCGTTTTGCTTGTTCATCAGACAATTATACTTGTATGTAATACAATATAGTTGTTATCATAATATAGATAGGCAATGCGACTCGAACGAATGTAGTTATCGCTTTGGCTTCAAGTTTTAGCAATGAACATTCATATATAATTATCGATTAAACTAATTCTCTAGCTAAAAAAATTGCGAGATAAAGATGGGCTTTCACAGGGTAACCAATGATAGTCGCTCGCATGATATTTTCAAAATAAATATCTTTAGCCAATGTTGTTTTGCAACAAAGAGCGTTAATGAGGCGATAGTGGGAATGAAGATGAATGAATCTCACGGGATGACTAAGACCTTATAATGATAACATAAAATAACATCTATATAGTTTATGATCGAACAAACTATAAATGATAATTACAATAATTATCATTTATAGTTAATATAAGGAATAATGCCTGAGTTGCGAGGGGACTTGACTATAATTTAAACAACGGACACAAACAAAGCCCAGTCTCGGAACAACTGTTACCCCACAATCGCATTTGGCTGTAACCTTTAACAGGTTACAGCCCAATGCGACTGTGGAGTAATGCGGTTTTGTGGTATGTGTATATAAATAAATAAATAAATATTTATAATCACACATTCGTTTTTGTTCCATGTAGAGGTTCCGATGTTTCTATACAACGGGAAACAGCACAGAACATTATATGATAAAACAGGGATGAACAAATATAATAAAAACACTTTGGCATTTAAACCATTAAATAATTAAGACAAAACACAGTCCCGGAATTCTACGTTTAAATCCGAAATTACTACACCGTGTGCAGCCATCCTTGTAATGCGACAGCGCTCCGAGGCACCTTTTGCGTGCTACAGAATGAAAATTGTTGGGTTGATAGAAATAAATAAACATACTTTGAACCTCGGAGCGAATCCTTTTTGTTTCATTTCTTTTTGGGATGTCAGTGTCAAAAGGATTTTAATAACAGGCCAAAGAGTTGTTGAACAAGCGCCGTATTTTTGATATTTTTTCATAAAGGTATATCGCTGCTATGGTCGCAAGTATAGGCGCGTTAAACCAACGCCAGCCGGTAACTAAAACATTTTGAAAAGTATTTTCAAAATCAAATCGCAAAGCGTATTTTCTTTTTCCATTAAGAGCTGTTTGTTAGTGAATTGGATTATATTGCATAAGGGAGTGAACTCAGCCATTTCCATCTGTTAATATGTAAGTGAGGGTTAAGTTTATTTTCTACCTACTGATTCAAATGTATATCCACTGAATTGGTTGTATTGTTTCAAGAGAAAATTTACTTTTACATGCTATTTTATACGGAATATCTAATTTTCGAATTTCTTTGCTCCTTTTAGATGATGGTGATGATTCATCTCTTTTATGGTTAAACACGTGTCGAAGCTTATTATTTGTTTTTGTATCGGAAGACAGCAAATCTCCTATTGTTATAGTAGTAATAATATTTTATTACTATGTAGGATAGAACGAGACAGCACGATATAGAGTGTATACTGTATAGTGCTTCGTCTAGGACCGCTCGATGGTGGTTTGGCCTTTGGCCTTACGGGATTTGTAAAGATTTAGACATACGTTTCTATTGAAATGAGTGAAGTTGACATTTCGACTGAACTTAATTGAAATAATGATTGTTAAAAAGAAGTCACTGTGACTTCTTTTTAACAATCTTTATTTCGACTAATCCCGTGGTATTATTATCGAGGGGTCAGTTGAAATAATGACTAAAGGTAATAACATAAAAACAAATACTCAACAGAATACTTTCAGCGCTTCGGAATGACCAAACAAAACGTTTTTATCCGTATACTCAATGCAGATATGCATTTTACATTAACATTTCTTCATGTTACATATAAAAAGAAAAGCGTTCAGGCCCAAGTGTTGTGTAAAAACCAATACCCCGTCACTAAAGAGATTCTTTTTGGAGTAAAACACATCTCTCACAAAATTACATTCCTTCTTTCACACTTTATGTATATTTTTTCGCTCCTTATCGAAATTGATCTCTTTCAGTTTAGCGAATATATATGTTCGCGTGTCGTGATATTTTATGGGTTCAATCATTTCTTTGGATGCTTCTCGGAATTTCAATACGTAGAGATTATTTAAGCACCATATAGTATTGGTAATATAGCATAATAATATGAAATGATATCAATCTGTATTTATTTACTACTGAAATGGCAATAAAATATCGGGTTCAATGTCTTTTTATAAATCTCTGGCGGTATTTGCATGCAATAACAAAAACAATAACATTATTACGTTTTTGGCGTATTTTTCGCCATGTGTGCACTGGTTGCAATGAGGATTCGAACAGAGACATGGTTCCATTTGAGTATTTAAATAAACTACTAATATAACGATTTACAAAGCGTTTTTGAAAATTTCAATCCGTTTAAATGGCGACTACAAAAGAGCGATATTCAGCAATATTAAGCAACATTTATACAAATAAATCTTCTTCTCCCTAGCCTTTATTATTCCCAAGTCACTTGGGGTCGGCTTTTCTAGTCTAACCGGATTTGACTGGATATCAGTTTTTACACGGAGCGGCAGCCACCTGACCTCCACAAACCGAAGGCTAACGATACCCTAAGGCTAGACCAGTGTCAGGATATTAGAGGGTACTGAATTTCCCAATAACGACTGCCATAGATGTTCACGGCAGCCGGGGCCGACGACTTAACGTGCTCTACGAGGCACGGAGCAGGCGATAATAGTCAATCAATACGCACATAATTTCGAAAAGTCATATAACTTCCAAAAGTCAGAGCACACTGCATTGCAGTCTGTTGGTCTCCTCACTGAGCTATTGCTGCTTTTTATTTATTTATACAAATAAATTATCAACAAAAATGTTAGTTAGACCGTAGCATTTATTTTGATGGGCTATCACCCATCAAAATAAATAGTACAGTCTGCATTACTTGCTAACATAGCAAGCATATTAGAATGATGTTCAATAAAGCCCTTGAGCTAGTGGCACCCTTTTTGGCGAAATGCCCTCTCTCACGCCCCACATTTCGGCCAGCTGCGACCAACATTTATCCGTTATTATCAGATTCCACATTATGTAATATGTCAGAATGAACATAATATTGATAAAGTCAGTATTACTTAGTAATTTTAGACTACTACCATGCTGTTATTTTCCTTGATTGTATCGTTGAAAGCTGATCTAGAGATAGTATTAAAAGTATTTTTGAAATCGTCTGTAGTTTTCTGCCATTTGTCATCTTTGATACAGTGGAATCGACTTTTTTGATCAGGCGAAGTATTATTGGATTTATGGATATGGAGACTGGCATATTGATTCCAATTCTAGGCAATCCAGTAAATGACAATAAAATATGATTCGGTGATATACATATGTTATGATATCCGTTACTGCAAATTTAATCAAATATTTACCCACTCTAATACTACCGTGTAATACATATCTCATGTGAACCCGGTGAAGACATTTTGGGTAAAATATATGTTTTTATTTTAACTTTAAAATGTCTCATGCGTTAAGAGCATGATTTTGATGGGTATATTTGCACCACAGATATAAATAAAGGTATGCTTCAATTAATGTAACAATGCATCCTAAAAATGCTTTTTTTAAATAAAGGTCATTTGGAGTCCAAATCCACATCTAAAATGGACCTTACTTATGAATATTATGTACCCGAATTCACAACCTCTCGATATATCGAGTAGTTTTAAAATCGTCAGTAATCTCGAGTTCTCGATATCTCGAGAACCGGGTTCGATGATGCATCAGCTCTTTTGCCGCCAACTTTCGAGTCCACTACAGAGCCTGTTGATCGGTATTAAAACGCAAATTCTATTTGCATTTTAAGAATATTATAATACATTGTTGGCAGCAAATGTTTTTTTAATATATTTTCCGTGATATATCATTCTTGCATATTAATATATTATTAATATCTTATCTTGTCTTTGTGGATATATTTCATTTATATACAGTCAACCATAGCTGTTCCCCATGCCCAAATTAGAAGCCGTATTTGTTTTCCAAAAATAGTCAACAGAACAAAAAAGACTGCAAAGAATCTATAACCATAGAAAATGATCTAAAAAAAGTTACAAGCCATGAAATATTTAAGTCAATTTAGAAGGAAAACGTTCCACGTTTTGCTGTCATGTCTACCTACTGCAGAGACCCTTCCTTTAACAACGGATATAGGTTTTTACTTTTTAGTTGTACATGAACCAAAATGCTCCAATGCCTACAAGGGCTGTCAGTAACTTTGGTCGACGATGACCCAGTTAAAGTAGCAGGAGCGAGCTGTTAGATGCCAGCGGAATATAATATACACATATGTATATTGTTCACATTATAGATATAATATACCACAGTTCACTAGTACTCTTTATAATGCGAAGATGATGAGCGTGCGTTCACACTATTTCAAGATTTGGATTGATGCCATTGGTTTAGTGACATACGGTTTCACAAGCGAAAGAAAACCGTTTAAGCAAACCGGACCTCGAAACAGTAAACGCACGTTCCTTTACTGTTGTACTATTCGATTAAAATGAAAAGAATCAGAATCTGAATTCAGAATCAGAATCAGAATCATTTATTATTTGTAAAACATAGGTAGACAAAATCACAGATCTTATAAATAGGTGTACAGAGCGCTATGCTTTGTCTATGTAAAGACATACAAATATAAGTGGTATATAGAAATCTAAAATTAATACAATATTAGAGAAAATATAACATAGAATAGAATAATAGAATGTATTGAGATTAGTTAAAGAATTCGTCAACTGTGTAATAACATTTACCAATTAGATTTTTTGTAAAGCTTTTTTGAACTCGTGCACAGGTAAGTTTTTAATCTGATCGGGTATATTATTATAAATTCTTGGAGCAATGCCAAAGAAACTTTTGTACATAAGTGATGTTTTACATTTTGATAATTGATTCAGTATGACATAATTAATGAAGAAAAGTCATGTTAAACCTACTCCATACAAGACTACTAACGATCGAGGTACAGAGAGTTAAGCAGATTGTATGAATACGTAACATGTTTGTAACCATGGGATAAAGCTTTAGCTATACTGTGACCTGTATTTTTGGTACTTAGCATTGAACGCATGACGTTTGGACTGCCTCCCATGAGATTTCATTCCCCCTGACCCACCTTGACACGTTCAATGGTTGACGACATGGATTTTCTAAAAGCACCTAATGAAAAAGTATGGAAATGACTCTTTGATTAAACTAACCTAGGGTCGTGGGTGGTTTGATGTGTGAGGATTAAGATTTGTATGAACCACTAGAAATAAATATAAATGCAGCAAATAGAAAACTAATAGGGAAACTGTGTATTTAAAATATTCCTTTTTATTGACATATCATAATAACTGACGTTCCCTGAACAAAGTAAAGATAAATATTCTGATACGAAAACGATAACGTAGGCTACGTAATAATGTAGACCAGGTAAACAAAACACGCAATTCCAGCGTGTCATGCTTGCATGACGTGACAGTAGGATATAGTGGATTATTATGGATGCCGCAGAATCCTTTGAGGTAAGGTACAAATAATTTATGTGAGTATTAAGGTTAAATTATGAACAATAGATAGATAACCTGTAAATTGTTAAAAAGGGGTTTTTTACCACCGTCGTTATGACTTTGTGATGTCTTTCTATATAGGCTAAAAGGGTTAAGTGTTCAGAACTCACTTAGATAGCATTTTTCATTCAAAGAAACTAATTATATTTGTTCGTTGACCTGGCAACATAGCAATTCTTCTTACAGTGTCACTAACATGCGGATAAGAGAGATCAAATATATTATGCCTGTTTTACGCTATGTTTTTCATCTCGTCGGCGACGTATTAATTTATTTATCATAAAATACCTATTAGAAACCTACAAAAAACAACAATAATGTAAATTTCGACTAGTTAGTAGTATTAGTAGTAGTACCGATTCGCGGAAGTATTGTCATAGGTATGTTGCTTGTATGTCCATTGAAATATACAGATGTAGTTTACGAAATATTATTTTAGCCACATCCTAGTGAGAAGTCCGTTGGACTACCAGGGAGAGGTCACCAATTTAATCCCACAGCGCGTATGTATAACTAAGAATACAATATAATGTTTTCAAAATATGTGTGTGCTTGCCCTAGTGCGGGATGTCTGACTTCACACTTGCGTAGTAAAGCCTCGCTGATTTCAGCATAGAATATCGACGTGAAATAGCAGTATTCCTACTGTTGTTTCGTTTGGTGAGTGAGAGTGCTGGAGGCCCAATCACCCTTATTCCCCCTCCCGCTCCTTCTCCTTCCCACTTCCTTTTTTTCCTAAAGGGTCCGCAACGCGCAAGTGATGCCTCTGGTGTTGCAGGCATCCATAGGCTACGGTGACCACTTACCATCAGGTAAGCTTGATTGCTAACATAATTGTACAAAAAAAAAATTACCAACCTCCCCGCTCGTCTCCCGGACGGTCTGGACTATAGCCCAAACCTACTTATACCGAAAGAGGCTTGTTTCCAGTAGTGTATAAACAGATTAACCATTGAAACACTATCTATTGGAAGAACTACACTCCAAAAACCATAACAGATTTGCTTAAATTTTCAGATCGGTCTCTCTCCATTCTACACCACGGGGTCATCTCTCATGTCTGGTTGCCCTCGTTTCGACATCACTTCTAACTATATTCACCAATGCACAACACGCTCGCTTCACGGCCATCGCGATTTGTGTTCGCCAACTGTGATAGCTAACAACGGGCTAATTTCCCTTTGCCGTTTATAACAACACAATAAACACGTCACCATAGCCATTGTGGTGCTTGTTTTGTTTATGTGAGCGTGTGTGCGTTTCAATTATCTAATAATGGTTAGAAGCGGTACGGTTTGTGTGGTATGATGGGTGATTCAATTTCCGTCTGCGGGGTGTGTGGGTTTAATGTAATCGCAAATGCAGGCAATCATATGGCAAGTTTTCGCACGTAGGAGCCACGTAGCTAGCTAGCTATGCTATGCAAGTGTGGTCCTTTCACCGAGTGGTAAAATTACTTTCGTAGTAATCTGACAACTGTAAAAAGATGTTATATCTTGCCTCAGACTGTAACATTATCTTTTTTGAGAAGTAAACCACAGTAGAATCGCCACTCATATGTTTTAACTTTTTTATTTACATTTTTACAAGCTCGTAGTCAGCTGAGGAACACAGCCGGTGTAACCTGGTCGAAACGTCAAGCATCAATAAGGTGAACATTAGGCATGATTTCGTTAATACCCGTTACAAATTACATATATGTATATCATACCACACGAAAGTTTAAAAGTTATTATATTAACATATATTTTCTTAAAACAACTAAAGCAGATCTTCACAATTAGTCACCATTTAGAATACGAATGATAAGAATAACGTTGCACACCAGCAAAACCGTTAACACGTTTTGATTACAAAGAACGTACTCCAAAGCACTTATGGTAATAGCATGAGATAGGAAGCAATTTCAGTGACTGATTGCGCCATTTGAGGCTTCGTACCACACATTCTTGTTGGGTTGTAATCAGAAGTAAGTGTTTAGCACGGTTCTCTATCCATTTGCATACAATTTTAAGTCATAAACTAACATGGCCTATTTTTGTTTACCCTATTTATATTTACACATAAGATTATTTACTCATAACAGCTTACGCATAATGTTTTTAAATTGTATATTATCACAACTGGCTGCGGGGTGGCCCTTGGGCTACCCCGCGGCCTCCTAACGAACCTATTTGTTGGGTTGTCACTAATTACACGCTTCGCAAGCAAGGTCGGGTAAGGGGACCTCACCAGAATTCCTCTATGCCAAAAACAATTATGGAAACCTATTAAATATTCCAAAAGAGAATATAACAACATAGTTATGCCAAAGTATATTAGGAAAAAAATCATTATGCGAAAAGAAGGGATCTCGGTCAGCCTATCGCTGTCATCAACAAAAATCAGTGGCCTATTTTCCATTAGCAATATTCAATATTTTCTGCCATGACAAGCGTTACATTCTTGCTCATTGTTACCTCGTTCGAAATTTAATATCCAATATTATTGAACATTAAACCAATCAATCACAACTGACGGATTTGGTTCAATAATATTTAGAGATCACAGCAAGATTCTCAAATATGAATAAGATCGTATATTGTTATCACATTAGTCACTGAAACTGCGATCCATTTCATCTATGTATATACTAATATTATAAAACTCGAAAGTTTGTTTGTTTGGTTGAAGGCGCTAATCTCAGGAACTACAGCTTCGAATTGAAAAATTATATTAGTGTTGGAAAGCCCATTTGTCGAAGAAGGCTATTAGTACAATCAATTGGTCCGAAATAAATGTGTTACTTGGAAAGTTTTCCGGGAGTATTGAAAATTGGTAGTTTTGTAGATTTCGCTGTGCTCTTTCCGAATATCAATTTTGCTACCTCGCGCCGCCATATTGGAAAAATGGCGCCTGATAGCAGTTTTTGACAATATCTCCTTTCTTACTCATTTTATGGTAAAACAATCTTATCCAAATCAAACTAGAAAAATTCCTAAAATTTTCTTAATACATTATTTTTGTAAAGTCTATAGGCGTACGAGCAACGTAAATCTACACCAACAGGTCTATTTACGTAAAATAACTATACTATGCCCAAAGCCGCCAGATTGTGAGTACAAATTTATGATTTAGAACTACCGGATTTAATTAAGTGCAAATATTTAAATTACTGGTATTATTGTGATGCATTTTACATATTTGTTGTCATACAGTATTGATGTTGCTCACGTGTTTAGCACGCGGATGTTGGTGGCGTGACAAAGAGGCGTAAGCCCGCCGGCGATGGCGGACGTTATAGGAAATGATCTGCAATTTAGCCATCGTTTAATATGTGTCCAGTGTCATTGCCAGTCCAGTCCTAATATAATTTAATAAAAAATTATTTAAATTTATATTTAATTTAAATTAAATATAAATTTAAATAATGAAATTATTACTTTCGTACAATCGACAGTTTTTCTAGGTTTGACTTTAGATCACAAAGTTCAGTGAGGCGCTCATATATCGTGTCTTGCAGGGAAACTTAGCTCAGCCGCATACGCAATTTGGAAAGAAAGACAGCTTACTGATGTAGATACTGCGATACTTGTATACTTCAGTTACTTTCACAGTGTCATGTGCTACGGTATATTATTGTGGGGCAAGGCAGCTGATATTGAGACAATTTTTATTCTCCAAAAGCGTGCAGTACGTAGTATTTATAATTTAGGTCCACGAGTTTCCCTGAAAGATCGATTTAAGGTAATAGGCATACTTACTGTTGCGTCGCAATATATATTTGCTAACACACAAATATATATTGCGACAACACATAAAGTTACAATACATTTGTGGGACTTGGTATACGTTTTTTTAATAAACTATCTATTCATATAATTAATTTACCATTGCTTCAATTTAAAAGCGCCGTTAAAATACAGCTCATTCGGAAGATTCGGAAAACTCATGACATTAGTTGCTTGTTGCATTCAGGATTCAAAGATCTGTATTACCTATAAGTCAATTTAGTAATGAAAAGGTACCTCGTAATTATATGTGATGTTATCAGGTATCCTGCTTCTCATTTTGATTATTATTGTAAAATACAAATCCACACCCGCATTTAGTCAAGGACTGCCTTTGCATTGTCACAAAGTGTAAGTGTATGCGCCATCATGCCATCCTACTGCCTATTTTAGATTTATATTGAAAAATATAACTAGACCCAAATTATTTAATCTCTATAATACTATTAACTTATTATTGTTTTTATCTTTAGTTTTTTAAAGTCAGTAACATATGGTATAATGGTTGCAACACCTTGTTGATATAATATATATATAATATGTAACGGGTATTAACGCGATCATGCATAATGTTTACCTTTTTTATGCTTGACGTTACGGCCAGGTTACACCGGCCGTGGTCACAAGCTGACTCAGCTGATGCAACGCGAAAGTTTAAAAGTTATTGTTGATATGAGTTGTAAAATACTGAAATTATATTTAATTGGCGATTTAAAAGAGTGGCCGTGTGTTTCTTGCAGGTTTCTTCTCATAGGCTACCCTTTGCCTGAACCTAGCAACTAACCTAAATGTAGCTTCAGTAAATTAGTAAACTCACTAACCTATATATTTTGACGTTCATAAGTGTTACTTTGTGACCTAAATGAATAAATGATTTTTGACTTTGACTTTAACTTAGCTTGACAAATAAACATGCGGCTCGCCTGATGGCAAGTGGCTGCCGTAATCTACAGATACTTACAATAATATTTTTTGAGTAGTAGAGCCTCGCTGATTTCAGCATGAATGGGCCAGCTCGACCGGGGAAGGACTACTCTCTCACAGAATATCGACGTAAAATAGCAGTATTCCTACTGTTGTGTTTCGTTTGGCGAGTGAGAGTGCCGGAGGCCCAATCACCCACTTTCACCCTTCCCGCCCCTTCCCCTTCCCACTTCCTTTCCTAAAGGGTCGACGTCGCGCAAGTCATGCCTCTGGTGCTGCAGGTGTCCATAGGCTACGGTGACCACTTACCATCAGATGGGCCGTATGCTTGTATGCCACGTTAGTTGCATAAAAAATACGAGTATTGATCAAAAGCTAGCACAAAGAGTACAGACCATTGTTCAATTGCTAAAATAGGCCCTAAAGAGTTCAGGAAAACATTTTGACTTTAGGAACACAACACAAGGTTTGTCTGCGACTTCCATAGGGTAGCGCTTAACAAAGTGTCCGAGTTACGATAGAAGGTTTTCTTGACAGAATTTATTAGAGCAGTATACTACTCTAACAAATTCTGTCAAGAAAACCTTTCATACAATTGCTTGCATTTGCAATTTAATTTAACCCACACACCTAAGGACGTAAAGTGAGCCACTCATCATACCGCACGAACCGTACCATCTCTAACCATTGTTAGATAATTGAAACGCACACACGCACACATGAACAAAACAAACACCACAGCGACAATGGTGACGTTTATTGTGTTGTTATAAATGGCAAGGGGAAATTAGTCCGTTGTTAGCTGTCACGGTAGGCAAACACTAATCGCGATGGCCGTGAAGCGGGCGTGTTGTGTGCTGGTAATTATTATTTGCTATGATTAGAAGTGATGAGAGCAGCTCGCGATTCGGCATGTCGGAGTTGTATAGAGCGATCGATTCGTGGTGAACGATGGACTTTAGATAAGTGACTTCTTGTAAAAACAATCTAATATAATATGTAAATTATAAACTGGGGGGCTCGAGTATATCAATTCATGGTCTCCATTCTAAAACTAGCTTGCTCTAACGGAAATTGGTCCTTCGGGAGATTTAGTTTGTCTGATCCAAGTCTTATGCTATATCAGATAATGGATCTCCGGCAGATGCAGCCAGCTTATTATCACTCGAGATATTTTAGCTTACATCAACAAATTTCAAATTTTAATTGCTAACCTTGTTTCTAAGTTGCCCCTAAAAGACTCCTAGCATACTTCACTGTGCAACTTACATTTTATAGACTAGACCTAACCGGCTGTGTCCATATTTTGACATCGACGGGCCTACACATCATGACCTACAATACCCAAATATAAACACATAAAAATATGCTGTCAGTTTTTCATAGAGGGATTTCTTTTTGTTGTTCTGCATGAAAGTGGATATAGTGACAAGAATAGAAAAGGGTATGTTAAGCTCGTTTGGGCATGTAGAAAGAATGTACGAGGAAAGACTGACTAAGAAAGTTTATAAGGCTAGTGTGAATGGAACAGTCGCAAGAGGAAGACCTAGGCGAACGTTTCTTGATCAGATCAGAGGCGTTCTGGACAAAGGCCAGGTTAAGAGCACCTTGAACCGACGGGCGTGTATGAGGAATGTGATGAAAGTGAATGAAGCCAGAAAAGTGTGTCAGGATCGTAGCAAATGGAAATCCGTAGTCTCTGCCTTCCCCTCTGGGAAACAGGCGTGAATCTATGTATGTATGTATGTATGTATGTATGTATGTATGTATGTTCTACAAATCTCTACGTACTGATAAATAGATATCACAAGATTATTAGATTGCGATCTTATCCCTTTTTAACAATTAACAAGTAATCGCCTTTGCATTGTTCATAACCCGGCCTTAATGCTCACATAAATTATTTGTACCTCACCTACCTCAAAGACGTCCATACTAATCCTCTGTATCCTGCTGTCACGTCAAACAAGTTTTAATCTCAATGACACGCTGTACAAGCGTGTTTTGTTTACCAGGTCTCCATTATTTTGATGTTAGTGTTGTGATTGCTTAGGTTTAATATAGAGTTGTAGGACGATGTAAAATCCAAATAAAGTTTCGGCTTATATTATATATGGGTACTAGGTTTTGGGACTAGATTTCAGGTTGATGTCGCTGATCGTGACTTAATTTAAAACTGACTAGTCAGACTTTTTACGAGAAAATATAATATGGGATTAAATATTATGACCATCAAAAATACTAATTGCACAGCAAATATTTGCTATGATAACGAGCACCTATACGCCTCAAATCACTGCATTCCATCTCGGAAGGGTTAGGTTATGTTAGGTTCCTTCTTAAACCCACCCAAAAATAGGAGCTCCACGAAGCGGAGCTCCGTCGACTTAGTTTGATCTCTTTAACTATATTTTGCTATGCAATTAGTATTTTTGGTAAGCATATTTTGCTGTGCAATTAGTATTTTTTTTGCTGTGCAGTTAAATACTACCCATATAATATTAAAAGCATTATCAGAAAAAGTAATTAAAACTATATCCATTGTGTATTTGTGTCTTATGCCCACGTAATAATAATTCTTTAAATTACAAATTCTTTCAAATGTTTGCGGTTCGAGCGTGTTTGTATAAGAAACTTCTAAACTTTGATAACTAAAATATTATAATTATGATTAGACGCCTCCTATTACGTGAGACTTACGGCCACTCCTACCACTAACAAGTAAAGTTATCCGAAAGATAAATCGCGTGCTGTCTCACTCATGTTAGGTTAAATAAGAGAGATGTCGAGATTTTTATCTTATAGATAAATTCTATCTGGAGGTGGTAGTACAAGCCTTTAAAGACGTACATAAATGCTAGCGAAACATGGGTGTACTATATCTCTGTCTTGTAGCTGCGATACCAAGTGTCTGTGTAGCTTTCTCTTCGTGAATATAGGCTAAAGTCTATATGTGTATGTAAATTTATGATCTGTTGACACTAAATCCAGCATTAAAAAACAAACAGCAGTTTATTCCCAGCACTCACAGTTAAGATAAACGTTATCCTTGTTCAACAAAATAAATGTATTACATCCGTCGCCTCGCCACTACGTTATTTTTTACGATGTGCCTCACAAATCGATAACCTGAAATATGGCCTGTAAAACTGAATGACTCACTGTCAAATGCCTTGTCAAGCGACACGACACTCCTACATACATATATGGCTTAATTTTCTTTGCCTTTTGTTGGCACCATTTTCAATTAAACTCCAATAGGTTAGGGGTTGGGTTTATCTTATGACATCGGTTATCATGAAGTAAACAATTAATAATCTGATATAGACAGATGAAAGGTACTTTTGACGTACTGCTAATAATAATAGGATTTTCTTTTTACCACTTCTTTTTTTTTTACAGCCGATAATATCAGCTTTGTATTTAAGGGGCAACAAAATAAACTTTCAAAAGCAGCGTTATGCTTTTCGCGCTTTGCCTTATTCACCACGTTTCAATAAACTGATCTTAAATTTATCGTGATTATCACTAAAGTTAATTATAAGAAAGAGATAGAGATGAAGGAAAATGGAGACAGACAAGATTAGAGTAATATGATAAAAGCGTATATTACACACCCATATATGGCTGTATAATATATCTTCTTGTACTTTTTGCATTGCAGCTTTTTGCGTCAGCAAACCTAACCTAACATTCTAATTTATGATAGCAGTTGTCAAACTGCTATCATAAATTATAATGTTAGGTTCTATAAATTCACCAAATATAACAAAGAGAGATGTAGTAGGCAGGTAACCTTATCAGCTGTAGATAGGTTTATTGAATACTCCTGAAAGATTTACAAGGTATTTTGAAAAGTCATTATACATTTCATCAACATGAACATGAACACAAATTCTTTGATCTATTTGACTAATTAGATCCAGTCCTTTGAGGACAAGGAGAATTAACAAAAAATTCTATCTAAATAGCGCGGCCTTCTAATGTAAGTTGACGTTTGCTTTGAAACTTTGCTTACACGTTTTTATCAGAATTTGTGAGACCGAGCGTTTGTCCAATAACTTCAAGGAGAACGGTTAAACTGGTAATCGCAAGTCACGGGAGGGCAGCTCATTTATCTTTGTCAGTACTGCACTTAAAACCCCTACCACAGATTTGAGCTACATTATTTAATACGGCTATACTTGATAGCTGTAGTTGATGGCGACGTATTTATACTCTATACAATTTACAAACAATCGGTGGCTATTGTTTTTGACATTATAATATAATATACACGTTGGCCTAGTGTGGAGTGGCACATACCTTCAAGAACTATATAGAGTTCTCTCGAACTCAGACGTGAGGTTTCCTTACGACATTTTCTTTCATCATTAAAGCGAGCGATAATCAACTAGTGAGATACGCGCCTTGGAATCAAACTCGAGAACTTTGCGTGGCAGTCAAACGGTCTCCCACTAGACTATCGCTGATGGTTTTCCACTATGATTCATCTGTGATTCATAATACTCTATTTTGTTTTTCTACTACAAAGTTGCAGTTATTGGTTACGCTATCCTTACCATCAGACGAGCAATAAAATAAAAGAGTTGAAACTTCGGAAAAGACACTTGTTGCGTAAGCAGATTTTTGTAAAAGTATCTTTGATTTATTCGACTATAGTCGCTAGCGATTGTAGAACAACTTGGTACAGTACGACCACGATCCCACTCAATGCGGTTGATTTGCCATCCGTGTACTTATTTAAAATTTATTTTGATACAGCTTTTGACGTTAATGGAATTTCGTGTTCAATGGATATTGAAATGCGTTATACGAGTATCATTTCGCATTCACTTTATGAAACGCGTTATGGTTTTGGTTTTAATCTAATTACCCGGGTTAAATTACAGCTAAATTTTAGCCTTTGAATATTTCTGTTTATGCTTAATACAAGGTACAAATAATATTTCTATATGAGGTACTTTACCAAGCTTTTGAATACGTAATGTAAGGAACTATGGTTTACGTAAAATATGTGGAATATGACATAATTCTTATCATCGTAGGCTATTTTTTTCTCTATTGTAATGGCTTTCTACTAAACAGATTTGGTTTTTATTCCACATTATTATCAGTTATGCCACGAAACGATTTCCACTTGACATCCATAACGGCGAAAGCTCAATGGTTAAGACATTGGATAAACGATCTAGAGGGCATGGATTAGACTCCCAACCATTGCCCTACCGCCTGAAAACCACCCCTAACATAAGCACTGTATGTTAGCTGGAGGGGTGACAAAATTATTTGTAATTTGAAAGAAAAAAAAATATTTTATTTGTGTATCCTTATCACAATACAATAAAATATATACTGGACAATATACAATATGGAGAACAAATTAGGTAACTGCATCAGCTATTGTTGTATATGCAGTTGAATTAGTAGTAATACTTTAAAATAAAAAATTATATTCAAAGGCTAGGCCAGATATCAAATTGTGTTGTTCCGTATTCATCCTATGACGTCTCATCCTATTTCTTTACTCATCCTAAACTGGTATGCCTAACTGATCCGATTACATTATTTTAATAGTTTCTTTATTCAAGCGAAAAACGCGTTCCTTACTTTACCCGTGGCAAATATTACCGAAAAAAGTATCAGTAGCAAAACAACCCTTGGCTTCGCAAAAGTAGGTTAGGTTAGGTTAGTAACAGTACATTAAAAAAAAATATAGCTTATGCTAGGTACTCAGTGATAATAAAGATTTCAAAAGAAGAAAAATTTTAAAATCGTTTGTGTGAGTCTTTCCTGTTTATAATATTAATATAGATATAGATTACGAAAACAGTAATTTTTGTTCAGACCGTCACAAACCTTAAAGCTTATGGGTATTTTCGTAATCGGTTCAGCTAGGAATACTTACAGGATGAATAAAGAATTAAAAATGAAATAAATGCTGTCCGTTGAGTAAGGAACGTAAATAGGTTGAGTTAGGAAACAAAACAGTGTAGGATGAAACGTCATAGGATGACGCCGGAACAACCCATCAAATCATTTGAGGACTACCATAGTGAATATCAAACATGTTTCAACGGAGAGAGTATAATTTTGTGTAATATGGCCATCTATCTATGAGGGTTACGGTGGCAACGTTGGCTAAACCCGCGAAGCGATCGATTCACGCGGTCCCTACTGTGTCACAGACCTCTCGCGTGAACAATAGCTATCTCTTTCTATGAAATAGGCACGCTGTTTGGTTGTTTCTTTTTGAAGTGAAAACAAACAACTCTTAATGATCGCATATATCGTGTGTGTGTGTGAATTTTAAAATAATATTAGTGAAATAATCTGCTGGTTGGTCTTATTTATTTTTAAGCTTTTGAGCGCCAACCTATGCCGACCGCGATGTGTCCTCCAGCATAAAGCTATAAATCAATAACAGCAGTTGAAAAATAATGGAAAACAATGTGCATTGTTTAAAAATTTCGCCTACATCAATTTTGCTGTTTTCAAAATAAACAAAGGCCCAATTAAATTTAAAATTGAAGTAAAAATGTAAAAGTAGAATTTTAGGCAATAGTAAAATTACGCACAAAATAAAACAAACATTTTATTTAATGTATTTTTTTTAATAAATGTTATGATTAGCCAATATAAAATAAAGACGTGGCTTGAAGGGCACGGATATGTTAGACTTCTATACAAGACCATGGCGCTCAAAAGGTTAAGGTTTAAAAGAAAATGTATTTTATATTTTAGATAACGTAACACTTTCAATAAGAGAAATATCATAATATATCCTATTTTATTATTTACTAGCTTATGCTCGCGGCTTCGCTCGCGTAAAATTAGATTAGGTTAGATTATGTTGGTAACAGTACTTTCTTTTTAAATAAATATTATTTTTAGCCTATGTTACTCGGTGATAATATAGCTTTCTAACGGAGAAAGAATTTTAAAAATAGGTCGTATTGTTTTTGCTTAAGTCCCTTTAAAATTAAAAGTTTAAACAAACAAAAAATCAAATAATTCCTCTTTATAATATTAGTATAGATATATATAAAACTGTCGATGCAGAATAGATAGCAAAGAAATCAAACATTGTACAGCGAGTGAGCTATAAAGTGCTTGTATACTTTCTTTTCGGTCGGTTGAGTAGATTCCGCCGCGATGCGTCGTCTTTGTGTCCGCACGCCCCTTTGTGAACAATGTCTGCCGTTTGACAAGGCATGTGTGAAATGACGATCTTAATACGTATCGGGTATGTCTCTCAATTAAACATAGATATATAATAATATGTCAGACCTGTGTATAAATTGCTTTTTGGTCGGTATTGTCACACAATGCAATTAGGTCTATAGAATGTTCTAGAATCATCTGGAATATTATATACAATGTTATTTAGATGCGCACGATTCATCTCCTGGTTTTTCTTTACCGTTAACACAAGCACAATAAAATTGTAATCTAATAGATATTCTTGCTCGTTGACTTGCAGCCTAATTTGCCAGTTATACTCTTGGTTTAGCTACATAGACTACGATAATCGCTTATCATCAGGCAGAGAGTACGCGTGTTTACCATCTAGGTAGTATTAAATATTTGACCTTTGCATTATTTGCTCTCATCACATCCGTTATTTACGCTTGTTATTATCTAACCTATGTTAATAGCTTTATACCTCTTAATCTATCAATTCAAGAGAACAATTGAAATCCTGTCCAAATTAAATTCTGCACAAAATAGAGCGATTCACACCACATATCCTACGAGTTCTCAACAGCGTTATTACCTTTTAATATAGCATGCACTTAGATGTTACTAAGGGATATAAATCAAATTGTCACAATGTATCTTCACTAAGCTCACACAAGCGGTCCGACCGTTATGGCTTGCATATAATGTAATGTTATATCTCGTAATCTCGTGGTGGAAAACAAGCCCATTTTATTTGATCCTACTGAGATAAAACGTTATTTGTTGGCACTCTTATTGTGGTAGGTGGATTACTTGCGAATGAATGAGTTTATGTTTGGGAATTAATGCAATATCTATCTATTTTACGAGACTGAGTATAAAATGTTTTTCTATCTTCACTTTGGCATTGCTACGTAGAATTTAATACTAAGAACTTAAACTTATTTATTTAAGTCGTTAGTTAAGTCGTAGACACAAAAAGTTATTAAGGTTCTAATGCACATACATACATTAATAGTACTCCAAAACCTGCGTGTCACTTCACACAATATAAAGGAGTTAAACATTGCCAAATATAAAATAGATAAAAAAAGCATTTGTCAGATAATAACTTTTCAAAAACATATAACAAGATGTTAATAATTAACGAAAGGTTACAATAACAAAATTATTGACTGGTGTAATAATACAGTGAGCTCTTTTTAAAGTCAAGGATTAGATAGCTGACTTGAAAAATGATTAACTACCATTGAATAGTACGTTTTAATTCTCATCAAAATCGTCCACGAGGCTCTTTTAAGTATTTTTGCTATATATTGCAGTTTCGCTTTTAGCCATAGCCGTGGCCCTAGACGCTTCTAAACTTCACTTCATATTAATCAATGTTATTCTCTCACTAGAATGCCGCTTAACCGATTAAGCTCAAGCAAGTTATGTTCAACACATTTAGCAATTAATGAACATTGACGACCAGCCTTGCACTCCGTTGTCAATCTCTCGTCGAAAACGTTTAGACGCCCGCGATAACAGTTAACTCTCTAATGTTGCGTAACCAGGCACTTGCCAACGCACTTTTTTTAGCACGAAGTTTTTCCATCATGGTGAGATGATGGAGGTTTTATTTGTCATGCCCAATCACATGATCAAGATTCGCTATTTTCCCCTTCTTGACAGTGTACAAAAGCATGAAGTTACTTCCAAATTGTGTTCCTTGCCGTCATATTTGGATAGTAGGCTAGGTATTTTTAGAGTTTGTAAATAAATGAAGGTGGTCACCAGCATATGTCTCAAACTCTAACTATTTACCTTTGTAGTTATTCTTCTGTAAGCGTACATCTTAAATACTTCTACGCGTTGCCGTAGATGTTCGTTAAGTATGGCTACTCAACTGTATTGAATTGTTACCCAAATGTAACATAGAATTCAAGTTCATATCACTGGCATGGGATAAAAGTAATATTAGAGGTTTACAATATGTAGGAAAGGTATCCTACATATCGAAAATTATCTAATAAATTAATTAGCGAGAGTTAAGCCGAGACTACCCCGCGCCAATAAAGAAGAACCTTATAGGGGTTCCTAATTGGCAGGAACAAAGTTTTGAATAAGCGGCTCAGGTGTAATAAATATATGGCTTAATTATTCGAAAGACTTAAATTTGTTTGTTTATATATGATATGAAAGTTATTCTCTGGTAATACTAAATCGATCCTAAAATTTCGTTGTGCTAATAAAACCTACATTATCACTGAGGAACCTTAGATTATGTTTCGAGCGAAAGCTTGTCTATTATAAATCAAAGTAGACTTCTAATACTGTAATAAATAAGATGACAAAGCGTTTATATAACTTATGGTGCATAACCCCGTGATAACCCTGTTTACGTAGTTCTGAAAAACCTGTGTAATTTTATAAAGATAAAAAAGTCTGTTACTTCATCACGCATAAACCGGAAAACGGATTTGGATGCAACTTAACCAAAGGTAGAGCATAACCTGGATTAAAACAGAATAGTTTTGATGCAGGTAATATGTTCCCGTGGGATTCATACGGATGAAGCTGTGGGCGGAAATAGTAAATAATATAACTTGAATAAAAGATGTAAGGACACATACATATAGGAAAACATTGCGAAGAAAAGCCTCTTTATATCTTAAATGAGATTGTCAATCGCTGATATTGAGATGCTTTGAGTTTGACTGGACCGGATGTTATCCAATTTACAATATGTCACTTAGAAAAACAAATATATCTACAACACAGCCTCTCACATAGACTCACTAATTACAACTTATTCATGAAAAGGCCCAAGGTCTATTTACATATTTTTATACGGATTATTTTTTTAACATGACATGGGATTGAAGCTTTTGAGAGAACAGCAAAATATGTTCAGATCGATGAATCCACGTTTAACTAACGAACCTGGATGACACTGTTAAAGCTTATGGTAGCTTGAAATGGCATAGCTTGTCAAGTCTTGCAGAGCACTAAAAGCCGATAAGAGATCGCAAGACCACATTTGTCAATCAAGGCAAGTCTGTCAGTAATTTTAAATATTTACAACATATCATACATCGGTATGCCTAGTTTCAGTGTGGTAAGCCTGATTTATATTAACAGTAAATGAAATACCTAATATCGATCTCGTGCCCTCTTTATTCTTCAATTTCACTTGTTTGTACAATTTTCAATCAGCGGATCCATACGCATAAAAGTCAAAATAAAAGTATTTTATGTATTAATCCAGTCTTTGGGTTGCAGAGGTCATATAGCAGTTTATTATAGACAACTGCATGCAAATAGTAATGGTATGCAAATGGTAGAAATATTTTTACCATTTATGATTACACTAGAGTTTAATCTATAATACATTTAGACGTTAAAAAGAACTTAAATATGTATGATAAAGAGCGGCTACATTCTAAGTAATTAAGTTAATCTTATATGCAAAACTACGGCACTGAAATATAGATATACACATACTATTATAAAAAACGCTACGTTCAAACCCGTGCACTCATATTTTACCCCTCGAAGATCCATAAAATAGGTACCTATCGTGTAAGAGCCTTTAAAAATTTCATCGTCCGTACACCTCTGGCACCCATTTGCCCTCCCTGTGGGAGGAAAGGAGGGGATCCCCGCCTCCCGCTTTTACGGCGAAGTGAAAGACATTACTCTTGGATACGTCTAGATTTATATGCCGAGTGACGTTCACTTGATACATATTTGTGTGGGGCAATTTAAATTTAATTTTGTGTTCATATAATGTGTGAGGTTTAGCAGTACTGCTGACTGCTGTGGTTTTGTGAGAAATGTTTTGTGTGTGCGAGAATAACTGTTATGCGAGGGTTCTGTTTAATTGAGTTGATTAATAATTTGACAAGAAGTTTAACCCGATTAGGGGTGAACAAAGTTATATTCTAGGACTTAATGAACCTAATATTGTCTTATGTTTACGCGAATGTTATTCATTGAAATTAACTTCTTTATACGGATTTTATCGCGTTGTTTATTTAACCATTTATTACATAAATAAACAACGCGATAAAATCCGTATAAAGTACACTGGTCCGCAAAGAAAAAGAGTTGGTTAGAAAAAAATTAATATCTTCAAAAGTACCTGACCTAGCTTTATGAAATAAAGACTAAATTAAAGAATATTTAATCGGGAGATCGGGCCTTGTGGCGCACCCTGGGGGAGGCTTATGTCCAGCAGTGGACTGCAATAGGCTGAAATGATGATGATGAAAGAATATTTAATGTCACATAAAATAATATATAAAACCTTTTTATTTATTTTTGATAATAGTATAAAACACTGAAAATGTAAAATAATGGTCGTTTTTTAATTTAGTACCAAAAAATTCAAGTCAATTGTTTCGCGTTTGTTTTAGTTTTGCAATAACCAAGTGAGAAACGGCCATGAATTGCCGAAAATCTAAGAGTTCGAAAAAATGGTAACACGTGTCAGAGGTCAAAGGTCATAGTCATTTCGGGGTATATCGACTATACTGAGTCAAATGGCGTTGATCGCGAGTCTCTAGCTCTTACGGTTCTTGAGTTGAAAGTTGTATAACAGACAGACGGACGGACAGAAAAAGCTGTTGTATAAGAGATTTTTCAAACTCTAAAAAATTATAATTATGTTGTCTCTACCTTATAAATTTTATTATTCTGAAGTCATCATGTCGTTAGCCTCTGAAGAATGTACCAGGATCCTGACAATGCTTGAAGATGGGCACAGTCAGCGAAATATAGCGAGAACTGTTGATGTGACTCTTTCTACAGTTCAGCGAGTACTCTAGCGTTTCCATGAAACTGGATCCAATCTTCGAAGACTAGGAACAGGCCGAACAAGGTTCACGACGGCGCGGGAGGATTATGTCAACAATTTTGAGAAATCGCTTGCTTACGGCTGTTGAAGTAAATAATCATCATTTACGAGCTGGAGGAAACAATCTGAGTACGGATACAGTAAGGCGGCGTCTGGTTGAAGCAAATTTAAAGCCATTAAGAAGGCAGTTGCAAATGGTCCAAAACTAGAAAGACAGCACAGAAACTCAAGGTTGAGAACACGAGAATTAGACTCTGAATGATTAGTCAAGAGTTATGTTTTCAGATGAGTCTAGATTCTGTTTATACAAGCACGACGGGAGGAAAAGAGTGTCCAGAAGATCGGGAAAGCGCTATAACCAAGCCTGTATGGAAGAAAAAGTACCATACGGTGGAGGCTCTGTTCACGTGTGGGCTGGGATTTCTTCCGTAAGCCCCACTGAGCTAGTGGTGATCGACTTTAACTGCAGAAAGATATGTCACTGAAATTCTGAATGACTACGTTGGTCCATTTTTAGTGGACATGTGCGAAAATGCCATTTTTATGTTTTTATGCAAGACAATGCCCGCCCGCATACAGCTCAGATAGTGTTTGCCTATTTTCAAGAAATCGGTATCACACACATGGAGAGGCCAGCACGCAGCCCGGACTTAAACCCCATTGAGCATGCATGGGACGAACTGGGACGACGTGTACGTCAGCGGAATCCGCCGCCAATCACGCTACGTGAAATGAAAGAAGCTCTAATAGAGGAATGGCAGAATATTCCGCAGCATCGCCTCAAAACCTAGTAGAAAATATGCCAAATCACATAACAGCAGTAGGTATTGCGAGCTCACGGAGGCAACACAAAGTACTAAAATGCGTGAAAACTGCACATCTGTAACCAATCTACATTTATGAAAATACTGGGAAAACTACGCATTTTTATTTATTATACATTTAATAAAAATAAAACTTGAATTCGTTTTTTTATTTTCATTTTGGCACATTAAAATATTCTTTAATTTAGAATTTATTTCATAAAGCTAGGTCAGGCACTTTTGGAGATATTAACCGACCCTTTTTCTTTGCAGTCCAGTGTAGTTTAATTTCACATAATGAACCTCCTTTGTAAAACTTTATGTCACCTATGTAAAACACAGAACAAAACGGAGTGATGAATGGGATATAGATATCCCACATCACACATCGGTGGGCTTATTTTTAATAAAAACGAGGGTGAAACAATATACAACACATACTCGTACATTACGCCTAGACAAAGGTTTCCTTACATCAACATTTCGCCAACTATGTTTTTTATCCCATGTAAAAGAGGGTGAGCATATTACAATATAATATAATAATATTCTACCAAATACACACAACACCATCATATAACCGCTTACAATTTAAACTATGTATTGCTACTAAAATCTAGACAGTAAAACCCAATATCAATTTCCCGACCAGAACCGAACCCAAGACTACATACACAGCACTTGCATTCATTACCAGTGAACCACTGAGACAGCCATAACTTATAATAAAATAGTAATTCATACTCACCACACTTCTCTTACACAAAATCAACCAATTTGATAGCATAGGGGTACTGCCGTGAGTATCGAGTTCAATTCGCGATCAGGCTGAGAGTCTGACTGAGAGAGTATTGAGAGTCCTTAGACAGTCTGAGGCCTGCGATAAGCTATCATGTATTCGCGCAAGGCATAGCTTTGTGCCAATGTATATGTTATACTGGCGAAGGATGTAGGCATGAAACCTAAATTAATAAAGATATGTACGACCTATTGGGCACTTGGTATCCATATCAAAAATTAAATCTTACCGTGGGTACTAGTTTAGTCTACTGTCCAAAGAATTATTGACGCAACTATAATATTGTAATAAACGTTTACTCAACATATTATGATTTTGGAATATTTTTTTTTCTATTTGTATAAATAAAAGTATAATATAAATAAAAAGAAGGCAGCAAGAAAACTGTTCTACATAGTCATGTAAAAGAGTTTACTTACTTCCTCGTCGAAGCAGACTTTACGTCTACATGTAGAGTCTTCGTCGCACTCAACTTGCACTCAAGTTTTAGTACAACATTAAGCTTTGGACTATAAACTACACACTTTCACAGTATATGCAAAAGTGTCAAAAAATTACGTGCAACTTTATAACCGTCTGAATGCCTTTGTCAGGCCCTTAATAGCTCTTTGCGAACTTGCAACTGTCATTTAGTGAGTAAGGACGAAAAGGGCGTGTTGTACAACAAATATATCTTACAAGTGTCTTGTGCAGTTAGTTCCCAAGTTCTGTTCTCGTGTGGCTAATGTTTGTTTAATGTGGGTTGTTTGGGTTATCGGTAGTAAAGCCTTGATAAACATATATATGTTTGTCTCGAAAGCTTGTATACTGTACTTTATGGTCTTACTAAATGACTTTACTGCCACTAATAGGCCGAGGAGAATTGAAGTAAGTCTCACACAACATAATAAGTAATTGCAGAAATTTCAAATTAAATTAATTATTGTTACATGAAAATTATAGATATTAGATAGGTATTAACAAACATGCCATACACGTGTCTAATTTCGAAGAATGAACCATCTTAACTACCGGTATGAATATGATAGGACTTGAAAATATCGATAACCAACTAAATAAAAATAGTCGTGATTACTTTTGTATTGAAGTGATAGCTCAGTGGGGAGACCAACAGCAGACTGCAATGCAGAGGGTCTCGGGTTCGAACCCACGTCGCGCACCTCTGACTTTCGGAAGTTATATGACTTTTTGAAATTATGTGCGTATTGATTGACAATTATCGCCTGCTCCGTGCCTCGGAGAGCACGTTAAGCCATTGGTCCCGGCTGCCATGAACATTTATGGCAGTCGTTATTGGGAAAGTCAGTACCCTCTAATATCCTGACACTGGTCTAGCCTTAGGGTATTGTTAGCCTTCGGGTTGCGGAGGTCAGGTGGCAGCCGCTCCGTGTAAAAACTGATATCCAGTCAAATCCTGTTAGACCAGAAAAGCCGACCCCAAGTGACTTGGAAATAATAAAGGCTAAGAGAAAAGAAGAGAGAAGAAGATTAATTTTGTATTGAAGATACTTACAAAATAAACAAATCACGAATTTGATAAAGTTAGCCTTTTAAGCTTATTATTCAATCGTCATCGATATATTATCATTTTGACAACCTGAATATCTTCGTTTTTGTTAAGATTGTATCATCTATATAAATAAAAATCAATTGCTACATGTATGCCACACGGAACATCACTTAAAACGACTCGACCGATTTGGCTGTGGTTTATGTTGTTTTTGTAATTGTCAGGACAAGAGTTGTATGAACGAAAATTTGCAAAAAAAAACTGCGGGTAATGCTGAAAATTTAAATAGTATTTTTATATGGAAAGTTGATTGACTTTTTGATATTGAATTTAATTAAGTGAAATCTATTTTTGTATAGATTGACAGGACGACGACTGTCGTCAGCTTGTTAACAATAAAAATATCGATCAATCAAAATTCATAATTAAACCAACGTTCCTATTATTGTAATAAACCAATAATCGACATTTCATTAAGAAGGTAATCGACTTTTGCACCACACTACCAATAAGAAAGCAACTTAAACGCTTCTATTTGAAATTTCTATTTCTAAACAAAAGAACACGCAGTTCATTAATCCTAAAATTATACTATAGTATAACGAAACTCACTTGTATACAATATTATGTGACTATATCTCCAAATTCACAGCAATTACACGGACTGTTGAGAACGTCTTACTAAGTTGAATGCTAGTTCCTCACTACTGAGCGATCTTTCGCCGAGAGCCGAGTTACTTTTTCCCCTTCCACAATAACCCAACTATTTAAAACTGACGGTTGGCTGTGTTGCCATTTGGGTAAATAAAAATCCCGAACAGAATTAATAACAAAAATAATAAAGCATAAAATTCTCACATATCCCACATAGCAGTGACTTTATTGAAAGGGAAAGCATCTGTCGATATTCAAAATTAACTCCGTATCGATGAACCGACCCGTCCCTTGACGAAAATAAAAATACACCTTAACCGAGGACATAGCATTTTTCCTTTCGTGCCTATGGGTCAATTTCATCAAGGGCTACCAACAAAATTGGAAAGGTTGGACAAAACTAGTAATGTTGCCAGAAAATGCCATACTATATCATTTTTGTATTTAAAGTGTATCCTAACAATATTTATTTATATAAAGTATAACGTGTAAAGGTAAGGTAATGTTTAATGTTTAACACAAATATCTAAAATAAAGACAAATAAGATAAAAGTATACAAAATAACAAACTATTTACATAAGTTACTTGATATTTAAACATATTAGACACAGAAGACAAAGAAATTCTACTGATTTACTTTAATCTACGTATTACTTATAATATAACTGGTTTTATTTTTATATATCCTTTTACGGGGTTATTTTTATCAAAACTATGAATACGCAGAGTGAAAACAACTAAAATATATTATGTTATAATTCTTCAACATACCAGTGGAACAATTTTTCTGCAACATACAGAACACTCGTAATGGCGACGTTAACTCATTTAAATATATCAGCTATTTATGCAGCCAAACCGTATGATATACCGTATGTATACGCAAAGACGTGAGCTCAACACAGTCCAAACTTTAAAACAAAGATTCTAAAATGCAATAAACTTTCTAAAACACGCGCCATATCTTAAATTTACAGAGCGTTTCTTTTACAGGTTAAGTTATTCGATTTGAGCGCGTCCCACTTTCAGAATATTGGAGCGAGAGTTTTCGAGCTGTCCAATTTTCGAGGATATAGCTAGTTGCGATGCTTACACAATTCAAATGTTGGCACTTACTCTTATATCATGCGGTGCGGTGCTAGAATTCAAGAGATTTTACTCACGTAGGTGCGCCAGAGACCTACGAAATGTTAAAGTCCGTTTCGAAGCCTGATTGACTGCCTTATTTTAGTAACGCTGCTATATAGTCAAACAAAATGTTTTTAAATCAGACTGAGTAAATTTTTAGAGCGGTAAGCACGGTCCATGTGTTTGTTAGTTAATAGACGTTACCTTTTGATGTTTATTGAACGCATTTTCAGCCTGGTATTGAGGATTTCCTAATAAAGAAAAGCCTTAGTTAGTAAAAACTGATAATTTCCCGAAAGAAATATTCACTTTCAGTTCTACATTAAATTTGGTCAAACATACATTTCTGTTTTCAAACAGAACAACGCACCGAAAGATAAATACCGGCAGTCTTGAAACTACATAGAGGTAAAGATCATCTCTATTATATCATTCGACGAAGACGCCGACAGGAAATTGTTTACTCACTCGCATAGTGACCTGCCTGAGGCTGTTGCTCCCGTGGAAGCGACCTCGATTTCCCGCATTGTACCTTTGTGAAAGGATAAACGCCTCAAAGTGCAAGCGATGGAATACAATCCGTTTACATTCATAGCTCACAACACATAGACGCACAACACATTGGAAGGTAGTGTACCCTCCAATATACGCCTTAACTGGGTTTGAAAACCCCAATTGGTATAGAATACCGATTTAGGACATGATTGATTTTACCGACATGATCGGCGATTTAGGACAGCGACGACAACCAGATATGTATTATTAAATGTGTTTTCGTTTAATTTTATGAGATATTTAAAGAAAACCACACACATGAATCCTGCAGTAAAACAACAGTGTATGAGATTTTTATTGGGAGTGATTGCAGCGTGGTTTCAGAATAAGTTGAGCCGTTTAAGCTTTAAACAATAAATTAAATAAAATGCACTCTGCTTCCTCTTTATAGAACTTCCATTTAAATTTGCATGTCATGCATGTGCTTGCTATGACACACTGACTGTGCTGGCTATCGCATTTAAGCGATAAAATTAATGTAATAATCTATGACTATTAGAGTAAGTACCCTATGACAAGCAATAACTGCTATTTATGGCTTACCAATAAGATATGATTTCTCGTTAAACACAGTCACTGTTTGTAAAACACATCCCACCCAATGTCTTTAGTAAAATAAACAACAACAGCAATGGGAATTTTGCCCCTTTATGGTAACGCAGAGACCAATACTGCGGATGGAAAGTAAATTGGCGTGTATCAAGGGACAGCGAAGCTGAGAGAATCGGTTTCGCATACCTGAGTCATGTGTGTTTCAATCGAACAGACTGCCACCAAGATAAACATCTAATGACCTTGTGGGCGTCATGTTCATAAAAAGTTGACACTAAATTATGATAAGTACAATATTATAGATATAACGAGGATTAAAATAAGATTCCCGAATTGATAAATTGATTACACTCGAGTAGTTGTAAGATAGTGATGAATAAAAAATTTAAAGATTAACTATTTAATTTGGACTTTGCACTTCATGGTAACGCTCAGTCCAATGCTCAAAGACGTCCTTTGTCCTTATTGTTCTATTAAAGTTTGCTTTCTATATATTATGTAATCGGTACTTATCTGCCTACGCCTTAATTTAATCATCAAGTTGATTTTAATATCTATTATGATGTAATTATAAATTTGTTTGTCTCTCTATACTTGCGGCACTGATTGATATAGAGGCACCTCAAGAAAAGGATGATAGGTAAATCAAATTTTTTATACGACTTGAATGGCAAATAAGCGCTAACACAGCAACCGTTTAAGTGGAATAATAAATGGCTACTGTAGCCTATATAACTGCTTGTAAAGAAACATAAATACATGACGGATAAAAAAAATTAAATAACAGGAATATATGATTCGCATGGCGAATTGATTTAAGAATGTTGTTCCTGGTCTAGGTGTTCTTTGTGTTGGTTGTTTTTTTTTAAAGATTACTTACAATTTGAGTTTCAAATTAATAGTAATCTTGAATAATATTGTCTTCTGTTTACGCGAATATTATTCATTGAAATTAAACTACAATATACGGATTTTATCGCGTTATTTATTTGACACTTTATTGCATAATTTTGAAAACTGTTACACTATTACTACTATTAAACTTTACAAATTTTTAAGCTAATTAAATTATTATTAAAACTATTAATTTTTGTTTTTTAATTAAAAATTAGTATAGTTTAATAGTAGTAATAGTGTAACAGTTTTCAAAATTATGCAATAAAGTGTCAAATAAATAACGCGATAAAATCCGTATATAGTAGTTTAATTTCAATGAGTAATCTTGAATGTTTGAGTCCCCCGTGACACAGGATTTATAACTAGTGCGGATGGTTTATTTGAAAAATTGCGCTTTGTGACAGTACTGCTAGTGCAATTAACAAATATTACACTAGTCCTCTGCTAGCACTACAAACAACAGCTTCGTATCGACCTAGTAATTTCTTGAGTCTGAGACGAAATTTAGTAACCAGGTTCCTTTTTCGCTACCCGGTAACCATTTACGATAAGGCAGTATTACCTTAGTAGTTGAAATAAAAAGGTTACTACCAAACTCATTATGAAACAACATATAAAGTCCAGATACTTCCAACCAATCAATCGATCGACTTACTGATTCTCTAGCCCCTCACTATTCACGGTGTACCAACTTTCAGAAGTTAATGAATATTGTTCGCTGTTGGAGTACAAGTGAAAGCTTTTAAAGCTTAAGCTGTTAATCTGTGTTACGTCGACAGGTGCAGGCCGAATAACCCTGTCCCTTGTCTGTGATCCATTAATATCAATATTGCGCGCCAAAATTGATACTTGTGAGTTTGGTTGACTTAACCAATGCTTGTTACAAGAAGGGATTATGGACGGTTTATGTTTAGAAACTGAGCTTTATGTAACTTAGCATACATACTCAAAATGTCATTAACTTCATGTTTGACGTCTTTGAAGGGTTACGCATTCTGTTGTCTAATTGATAATGTTAAAAGAATAGCAGATAGTTCATAGATGTAGCTAAAATAGGTATAGAATTTCTAATATACATATTCCAGCAACTATCACTCCGTTAGTTCCCCTCCCTTTTTCTCTGCCCTTACCTCCTTCTTCTTTACCTTCAAGTTATTAATGAACATATCATTTTGCCCATTGCCTTTGCAAGTATAAATAGTCTACGTAACTAAATGCGCTACTCAAGGTGTAAGCATGTGCCTGTTTGCCATTTGTTTTCGGCTACCAGCGGACTAGTTATGTTAACTTGGCATTGCATCTGTGAGTATCAATTATGAGCAGCGGTTACCACATGCCATCTGCTGGGCATGGCTCTAACATTTGAGCAGCAAACGTCGTACTAATTTTAATTTGGTTCATTTACGTAAGTAGTGTATTAAAATGGAATTAAAGAGTACTTACGTATATCTTTGAATTTAAAATTTTATTTGTTATGAGGACATACATATATTATGAGCATAATAATAATAATATAATAATATTCTACCACATACACACAACACCATCTAGCCCAAACTAAGCAGAGCTTGTACTACGGGTACTAGACAATGGATAAACATACATATATATACTTTTTTTTTGTAAATACATACATATTATACATAGAAACACCCAGACCGAGACAAACATCTATTTTTGACTTGTGCGGGAATCGAACCCGTGACTTCAGGCGTGGCAGTCGGTTACACTAACCACTACGCCATCGAGGCCGACCGGCATAATATGTTATGAGCACATTTTAAAATAAAATTATAATAGTTTACTTTACATTTATTAGTTGAAATACAACTGTAAATCGATATTAATCTACCAACTTATTTAATTTGGTAATTTATAAAAAAATTTGGTACGTGGTAGAAATAAATAATCAGACCATGACACCTGATGGCTCATCTGCTGATAAAGGTACCATTGGAGGATCTTAGTACAATATTTGATGGAAGAATGAAATTTATCACGATATTTGATGGTAGTCTTGGTAACGCCAATGAAGAATTGTTGAGACACCACAGGAAATATCAGCATAAGTACTCTAGTGCCTAAAATCCTCATATAAACCAAATTTATAATTCTAAGAAGATAGATTTTTCAAGTACCTAATATATTATTATCTTATCTTCTCTTAGAGCCTGCATAAAACCCATTTATAAGAAAATCAGAGCAACAGGGATACATTTTTCGCTCAGTGCTGATATGGTATCCCTAAAAAATGATATACCTAGTAGTTCATGAACTTTGTATGCAAGTAAGATACATTAGTCGGTCCCAGCTGCCATGAACATATATGGCAGTCGTTTATTAGGAGAGTGTCGACACAAAAGATCCCACTGGGTCGAAGTGTCGCCGGTCTGCACTGACTGGCCCCAAGATAAGATACATTAATTAACCCGTTTGGTTAACAAGGTTGTTGAATATTTTCAAGTTCTTTGTCAAAATTGCCCGCCCTAGGAACTATTTTATAATTTCTAAGGTCAATCATATGGAAATAACATATTTATTTTATCCACCGTACCTGTGTCACTTTCTCATACGAAATATTACAGGATTATGTCAAAAATATACTCATTCTGTAGACAAGCAAAAATTTCGGAGATACATTCCCATAATTTATGCATCAAGCAATGGCATAGCCAAATCGATATAGAATATTTCCTTTATTTCCAATAACACCGTTTCAAGCGACAGCGCCTTAGAGCAACCATAAAGGGGAGTACGGCGTCGCATTACGTTTATTTTCTCTGTTAAGGATAACTTTGACAAAAGAACAAAGAAAGAGGTAGACCCGTTTGTTGTCTGTTCTCATGTTTCTCAAAGCGATATTTTTCTAATGTTTCCTTAGTATTGTTTCCATTAACGACACGGGCGAAACGAAAGAAAAGAAAATTGGTGATCTTGGCTAAATAAGAGTATAAAATATTGACATGACCTAGATCTTATTAAAACAAATAAACATTTGATACCTAGGCCGGCTAAAATAAGTAGATCGTGGTCAAGTTTAAGTGCAATATATGCAAACAAGACTTACCTAGAATTAGATCTCTTCGATGAGTCATGCTTTTTTCCACCTTGCAAGTTCGGCAGATCCTTCTGCCGTTTTTTAGTCTCTCTCCATATCTTGTAGTACAGTATACACATGACAGTCACTGGCACATAAAACGCCGCTATCGCTGTCCCAAACGTGATGAACTGATTGGTCTCTATAAACTGAATGTAGCACTCATTCGGCGGTACCTTCCGCTCGCCGTCTATGTACGGCCATGCGTAAATCCAAGGTGGCCACAACAATAGACTGAACCCCCACGCACTCCCTATCATCACGGTCGCGCGACGTGTAGTCCTCTTAGCGCGGTACGTCAAAGGTCTCATCACACTGAAGTACCTATCGAAACTTATGATGAGTAAGTTAAGCACAGAAGCGTTGGACGCGAGGTAGTCGAGCGCCAGCCAAGTGTCGCAGATGTGCGGACCAAGCGGCCAGTACCCATAGATCGTGAACAACGTGTACAATGGCATCGATATCAGCCCGACGGCAAAGTCCGCAACCGCAAGCGAGAACAGGAAATAGTTGCTTATAGTCTGCAGTTGCTTGTCGATCTTGAAACTGATCATGACCATAGAGTTTCCGACGACGGTTGTCAGGGAGAGGCAGGTGGCGATGATGAGGATGACGGCCTTTTGTGCAACACTGTAGGGGCTTGTGGGGAGTTCGGAGCCGAACGCCAGGTCGGTAAGGTTGGTGTCGTTGGACGCGTTTAGCATGCTGTCAACTGGGCGAGCCGCCGCCCGCGCTGCCCGCGCCGCCTCGGCTCGCGCGCCGACCGAGCGAGCAATTGCCTGCACACACAAATACAGACACATTAGCTAAATTGCAAAACTACAATGATTATAATAATATAGCGTTTACAATGACAAACCAACCGTATAGTTAATGGATTTATAATTTGTTTACGTAATGTAATCAAACATTGCATCTTTATGTTTAAGTTTTATAATTTCATCGCTTGCATATTTGTATAGTAGATCACAAGGGAATTACAATACTATACTCCTATTCCTCAGCGTAAAACACAACTGCTACATATAAAGCAAAAATAACGAAACTACCAGTTTTAAACCTAACTTAAACAAATTATCAACCATTAGAGACTACCAGTTTGTCGCAAAGAATTCTAACTTTTATAAAATACTTATTAAACCCACACGTTGATCCAAATTGTACTACCTAGTATGTTTGAAATACGACGTGCGTTGTTAAAATTACATCGAATAACAAAATTGATCGTTATAGTCTAGCTGCTAAGGTATATTTTGGTATGTACAAAATGCCACGTACAAAAAGTGTTGATAGATGAGACGAATGATTACCGTGGCCGGCGGCTAGGGATGCAGATCCATCAAAATTTGACAGGCTGGGGCAGGCTATGTGACACTGGCGACCTAGTTTGCGAAATAAGAACAATTTCATACCAAATATATCACTTGTTAGATTCGAGTGGACTTTGTTGAATGGTAAAGGTGAAATAGGTATACGTGGTGTTACAGAAATCATTACTTTTTATATGCGAGTGTTTGCGAAAGTAAGGTAGAACTAGGTTAGGTTTAAGGCAAATTGTTCAGCAATGGACTAAGATAAACTCAGTGATTGGATTGATTTTATTCAAGTATTTTCCGTAAAATACATTCTGGTTTTGTCTTGTCATGATTCAATTTAATTGTTTTATTTTACTATCACGGTGTCTGAAAGGAAAAGAAACATCTAATCTGATTTAGATTAAGATTAACATTAAATCCAAATTGCCAATACCACTTAAAATTGTACCGACGGTTTCAGTATTTGACGACGCTTTGTAAAATTTTTTACCTCAATGGGAGGCATAATAAGATTCTGCTGTCATTATTTAAAATAAATAATATCTATGATTTAATGTTACTATTTTTCAAGTTTATTGTATCAACGTTTGGGAAACGTTAGGAATGAGCGCGGATATGTACTCCACTACTACTTGTCTACTAACAATAACTTTTAAACATTCGCGTTGCGAGATACAACCTGATCGAAATATCAAGCGCCTAAAGGTAAATACGCATAATCTCATTACTTTTTCGTTACGTATATACATATATATACTCTTCTACTATTTATTTTATGTTATACTAGCCGAAAAATAATATTATATGGCCTTAGGGCGCGTTATTTAAGAAAAAGTAGCCTGTATCCTCACCTAAAGCCCAAGTGTTCTTATCTAATTTCACTTAGATCCTTCTTTTAGTCATGAAAACAGCCAAAATTACTTTTACTTTTATTATATCAGTATGGATATTACGTAGGTGTAGAAACGTACATTAAAACTGCTATTAGTTTAATGACTATTTAAACCTTTTCAGAGCGTTTCAGTAAAATGAAAACTGTACGTAGAACACAGTTTTAAAAACATTAACTAAGCCAACAAGAACAACAGACGCCGTAACAAAGTGCCAACTCCTAATTTGTTCGGGACAAATTTGTATGGGGCGAGACCAACCTTACAATACTAACTGATAGAACAAAAGCTGAACAAAGCTGTTCAGAACTAGGTTTAAATATGTTTATGAACGCGACGAAGTTGGGGGCTGAAGACGACAGGGTAAACGTAATGTTGGGAAATGGTGTTATGGCTTCGCTTTTTGTCACATTATGGCTCATACATAAATGACATTACACCTTTATCTCTGTTAAGAATCAACCACACCTAAGTTTAAATATCTACAAGTAAACCAGACTTCTAACTGCTAATATTATGCAAAGACAGATGCATGAAGAAAACTATGCATCCAGAGATTCTAATTCAAAACGCTATGTCGTTATGCTGTTGAATAACTCTTAATCAACTCAACTGAAATCAACTCTTTTTATTCCCAAAAAGAGTACTACTTATTGTGTTTTACACTATGTTATTATCGTACAAAAAGCAGTTTCTATTTGTGTACATGTCCTATAACATGACAAAATGGACTGTTAAATAAATCCTTCCCATTAGTGGTAACAAATTGCTATTGGCGTATATGCACAAAACTATGGTCCCGATTTAACAGTTATTTCTAACATAAAGCAAATATGACTAGTAAAATTTAACTACATTTCCCGTTGCCATTGATGTTGTATACTTCAAAAAACATTTGCTGCAAAATGTAGAGAGCTTTTATTCTCTTAACATTTCGCTGAAAATATTTTACAATGTGAACATATTTTGTTCACAATTTTCATTCTCTGTAACCACAATAAAATTCGTTTAATTTTAAATCTGTACCGATTTTACCAATATTTAATAGACCAAACCTAATCATAATTGTAAATTAATTTATTCAACAATATTCTGCACTGAAACCCAATTACAACAAAGGTTCCAATTATTTCTTATAACTATTCCGATACCACATATACGTAACTTCTCATAGAGGAAAACATTAGAAAAATAAAACGTGATATTAGAAGTTAAGATGGGTAATAGTGGCCCGGTGTAATTTCCAACTTAATTATTATGAATAGCGGTAGGAAACAGGAATGCTAGGTAATATCGGATGTCGGAACGCCCAGGAATGGCCCCGAATACCTTAAATACTACTACAGAGTTCTATTTCGACAACGAATTTTGGAAAATTTCGTGTCATGTTGCGTATACACCATTATTTAATAAGAAGATGCAGATTAATTGAACATAGAAAGGCAAAATATCATGGATTTCATGTTATAGTGCTCGTGATACACAAATCATGTTTGCCACTAGCCAGAGTGCTTATTTGCTCATTCTCTCAATCAATATGGATGCTTTTAATGGATTCTATTGTTCCTCTAAGCTAAGCTTATATTACCTAATATTCAAGTAGAGTAATAGCTTACTACATATTATAGTACCGGAGGCCTCAGCCCATATACCGTTCACATAAGCTAGAGTAAAAGCTTACTATCAGGCAGAACATGTGTTTGTATGCCACCTATGTTGTTTACGGTAGGCAGCTGTTTGATTGTGTTTTCTTAGAATCGCTACTATAATACCAAGAAGACGATATACCGCTTACAATCACGTTGGTCGCTAGCCTGTCTGCCGACAGCGGTATTGAAAAAATAAATTAGCTAGCCTCGCATGTCATGTGAATAAAACATAGTCTATGTAACATAGGTAAAAGAGTTTTTATTAGTAAAAATTCACAATAAGTTTAGTCGTGCCAGATTGTCTAAATAACAAATAGATTTTATCACTTTATAGTATTAGTATAGATATAGATTTCCAAAAATCCAATCGAATAAGATCTGATATCATCATTTTAGGTGATTGTCTGCCTGCTATAAAATGGCGATATATACATTCATGACGTAACATTTTGTGTACCCACCTACACTAAATGTCATTTGATTTTGAATTCTTCCAAAATGTAATACAGCTTAGATTTTTCTGCAATTAAAAGTTTTGTGGGTTGGTCGTATAAAATAAAAAATAAACGTTTGACAGTCGAATATCATATATATATATATATATATATATATATATATATATATATATATATATCATATAATCGGACACGGATTGTTTCACACTGCTAGAACAAGCAGGTGTTACGGACAACTTTTTATTTTTTATCAGAGTGGCGCTCGTCGTTTTTGCGACTGCATCAACGCTCAAAACTTTTCTATTCTAAAACGTTCGTGTTATCGAGCTGCCAAAAAACGACTGTATCGTGGATCGCCAATTTTGAAAGTCTATCGTTTTTTTGCTGTATCAAGATTCCACAAAGCGAGTGTACCTAAATATGTGTTATGTGAATGACTCTTTCTCTGAGCCTGGAATTAGCCGGGTCCTTATGACGGTTCGCAAGCTTACACCTAAGGAACCAGCGAAGTGGTCTAAGGCGGCATTTATTACATAAGTATTAATAAAGATTTATGTCGAGTCCTATATATTCATTATCAACCATATGCATGGCTACCATGTTACCAAGATTTAGTTACTTCCCCAGCGACCAATAAACCCCATAAATTGCTAAACACAATTTGTCATAATCCAACTAATTATTAATTCACAAACTCAGTTAATTTGGGCCGTAATACCCAAATCAACTGTATATGTGGCTGTGTGTAACTTGTATAGAGATGGATGTGTAGTTTAGTATGAGCTGGTAATGGAAGACAACCCTATTTTAAAAAGAATAAGGGTCTAGTGTTTTTCTTTCTCTCTTTCTTACTAGAGGAATATGGTTTTTTTATTAGAAAGAGAGACAAAATAAAATGTTTCCAGACATGAGTGGCACTCGATCAACAGAATTCTAACAGGTTACATATAAACACAGTGGGTCCAATAAACAACTTGAGGGTACGACTAACTCGGTTTAATACGATTGTGTACCAAACCACTCATCGGTTCCAGACTGCGCTCTGTCTAAACATCGAAGATTACGCGATATTGTACCGACATTCTACGGTTAGAATACCTGGACATTTGCGTGTGACATTATAATATAATAGCTTCTAACCCGTGGGATAAGTTATTAAATCAGAACTTATGTCACTCAAAGATAGTATAACTTTCTATGAGTGATGTTTGGCATCCATCCAGCGGTGTTTGACTAGTAAATCATGCCAGATGACTAGCCATATATGACTCAAATGGTTGGAAATCTTTTAAAAATGTGGTTGTACTTCACCTAAGATCAAGTAAGTAGCTAGCATACGTACATACCGATATTGTTATTATCCTAACTATAATATTATAAAGCCGACCGACCAAAGCTGGTTGATCATCATCAAATTTCTCATACACGTTGTCAGGGCCACAAAAAAGAATATAGGGCACCTTTCTTTCAGAAAAAAAAGCACTGTCCTGTGTTGTGAGCTAGGGAAGCAACGGGCAAAAGCTAATAGATAATAATTTATCTTGTGAAGGATCTTACCTATTCAACTGTATGATACAAACTAAACAAACGGACTGTTTTCTAACTACATATTTTTGCTACAAGGGATGCTTTAAAGTCGAACAAACTGATCATTATAAAATGAAACACTAAAGACATTCTAAGTATCGTAAAGTATGCAATTTTCTACAGTCGGTAGTAGTGGCAATAAGCGGTTCATATCATGTGAAGCCTAACAAAATCGTTATAATTTTGCCGTGACTCACCTTAGTCTAATTCTTTACGGTTCTGTAATTAGACAGATATACAGATTGTGTTACGTATTTTTGCCATTAATTTGCCGTCTATGTGCGGGTTCGAATGATAACAAACTCTGAGAAGCAGCACGAGGTTTGAAAATGTAAGGCACGCAAGGCAACGATAGACACGCCACTAATACGTGGGATCTAAAACATAGCTGATGGTATTTGGATAAATATTCTACATCTTCAGGTACCCTTTTGCGAATGTCATGAGCTATATACATATGTATGCAAAATAGAACGAAATCAAAAACTTTCATGGCAGAGTTACTTGCCTATACCAATATAATAAACAGGAAAGATTTGATTTTATGTTTGTATGTAAGTATTTAACTCGAACCAATTTTAAAAATCTTTCGCAATTATAAGGCTGTATTAACACCGAGCAACATAGACTATATTTTATTTTTAATAAAGTACTGTTACTAACATAACCTAACGAAAGAGAGTTCTTTTTTCACAGTAAGCAGCGGCTTTGCTGTGTCTTGATATTGCTGAAGTCAATGAGCAGTTGTTACCACTTCCCATCAGGTGGGCCGCTTGCTCATCTGCCACCAATAGCAATAAAAAATACCTACTTTTAGGCGAGTAAAGCCGCGAGAAAAAGCTAGTTTGATATAAACCGATAAATCATAAACACCGTTTCTTATATTTTTCTGAGACTAGTGCAAATTTTAAACTTATATTTCCGCTTTAACGTTGCATATGAGGCTAATGTCCGCGGGTCCTCTCCGGCTTAGGGGGTACCGGTGCGTTCAGTCGGGATCCCTCTACTGACCACCCCGGCAGGATGCTCTGGCGATCAAAGGAGCTTTTAAATCTACACTGTTTATGTAAATAGGAATATTAAAATAAACAGGATGAAAACGGTGTCGTGTAATTCATTTTTGGGCTCTACGTCCTTTTACTTGTTTAGCTATAAATAAAGAGGTTGTATAATATTGTCTTCTATTTACGCGAATATTATTCATTGAAATTAAACTGCTATATACGGATTTTATCGCGTTATTTATTTGACACATTAATACAAAATTTTGAAAATTGTTACACTACTACTATTAAACTTTACTAATTTTTAAGCTAATTAAATTATTATTAAAACTATTTAGATTTAATTTATTTTTTACACTTTCCCTGACGTTTCGGTTGCTTTTCAGCAGCCATGGTCACGGGGAGACACACTGTGTAACAATTTTCAAAATTATGTATTAAAGTGTCAAATAAACAACGCGATAAAATCCGTATATAGCAGTTTAATTTCAATAAACAGGTTGTCTTATTTACATACATACATACATTACATATATATTAGATCTGGACTACGTTTACATGTTGTGTCTTTTAATTGAGTTTTTAAGCATTATTCCCGAATTATTTATAACTAGATATGCTTGGCTTCACTCGCGTTAATGTAGATTTAGTCAATAAACTTCCATCCTTACGGCATAGTACTATTTACTGGGTAATGGTTACGGCTTTTCTGTACACCTGACAATGTGTATACGGAATTTCTTGATGATCAGTCAAGTATTTATGGCGTGAAAGCATAACAGTTCACATTCGCATTTACCTATAATATATGTAAGAATTTAAGCAATAAAGGTTAAACTAACTGCAATATAACCTCTTCTTCTCTCTTAGCCTTTATTATTCCCAAGTCACTTGGGGTCGGCTTTTCTGGTCTAACCGGATTTGACTGGATATCAGTTTTTACACGGAGCGGCTGCCACCTGACCTCCGCAACCCGAAGGCTAACGATACTCTAAGGCTAGACCAGTGTCAGGATATTAGAGGGTACTACTTTCCCAATAACGACTGCCATAGATGTTCATGGCAGCCGGGACCGACGGCTTAACGTGCTCTCCGAGGCACGGAGCAGGCGATAATTGTCAATCAATACGCACATAATTTCGAAAAGTCATATAACTTCCGAAAGTTAGAGGTGCGCGACATGGGTTCGAACCCGAGACCCTCTGCATTGCAGTCTGTTGGTCTCGCCACTGAGCTATCGCTGCACGTTTAAAATAAGAGTAACTAGCAATAAACAGTTTGTTTGTTATGCTTTCACGCCTTAACTACTCGGCCGATCATCATGACATTTCGCATATATGTTAAAAACGTGTATGCTGGGTACTGTTAAGGACAAAAAGTATCTTTCATCTAGAAAAAATGTACTGTTCTCGAACAAAGCCGCAAAACATAGCTAGTACTTAATATATATATATATATATATATATATATATACTAGATGACCCGGTGTACTTCGTATCACCTAGCCTAACGAATTTTCTATATTTTCTCACCGTTTAAACCTTCCCTGGACTACGACAAACATTTCAAAACCAAAATCACCTACATCGGCCCAGCCGTTCTCGAGTTTTAGCGAGATAAACGAACAGCAATAGATTTTTATATATATAGATTTCACGTTCACGCTTGAACGCTACTGGTGAATAATACAAGCATCCGTAAGCTAGAATATGCAGTGATAACATAATTATGTTTATGTATAAGGAAAACAACTACTCTAGGAACGAAATGGGTGTAAAAACCCAAGATTCAACCTCTTCGTCTTAAATGTAAAAGCATTTAAAATACATGTGTCCTTGTGACCCCTATATCTCGGGGGTATTTTGACCCACGGTCCCATATTCAAACTAGACCGAGATATGACTCCAAGGTGTCTGCACACTAAGTTACAAGTCAATCGGTCCAGTGGTTCCGGAGTTATGCCTGTCACTAACAACAATATGTGACTAACACACAAACGTACATAGTGAGTGATATCTAGTGTAGGAAGTCTTTGGCAAAACAATAAATTCTTTTCTTAGTTATATTATTAATTAACATCTAAGAATGTGTATTTCTTTATTTGGTGAATAAATATTTTAATTATAATATTATTATTATTAAATCGCTGCAGCTTATAATTTACGCCATGATGCTGTTAGGTACTTTAAAGTGATTCCTCTACAAAACGCTGCAGTTTATGAAATTATACCATGCCACTGTCTCTCATACCAAGCCGTCATTTTGACCCCGCTACAATTTGCAATTCAAACGTTCTTGAATATCTACCCCCGAATACCTGTCGTACTTTGTTATTAAATACCTCGACGAATTGAGGTAGAAAGCACCTAGCTACCTGAGCATTCTACTATTGTTACTTATATTATAACTGCTGGTGTGTGCGTGTGTGTGTGTGTGTGTGTGTGTGTGTGTGTGTGTGCATGTGTGTGTATTCTTTCTTCTTTCTTTAGGTTAGTGGCCAACCTTTTCTCAAGAGTTGTTCAAGCCGCTTGTAGGCCTCTGACATGGCTTGACTGCTGTCAATTTAGCAACAACCGGGACCTACTTTTTACGTGCTCTCCGAAGCACGGAGACGCTCAGATGAAATACCACTAAACGGTCATTCATCTATAGACTGACCGCACCCAACGTTGCTTAACCTCGCTAATCGTTTACCGATCAGTCAGTGCAACTCGCTATGAGCACCTCTATGTGTGTGTATTAAGTGGTATGTATGTACAAAATAACATCAAACAAAGACTTTTATACTAAAACAATTTGGACTGAGTTTTCGTGACGTATTGATATTAACTAGGACTAAAATCTAGTGTTGGATTTACATTTATACATATGAACCGTGATGAACCGAATAATATGGTGAGATTCAATCAGTACTCCCAAATATTTTTAGTTAGCGGGCCTTTTAATATCACCACTCCTGCGATTGATAGAGTGGTAGATAGCGGATAGAGTACGAGGCAATTCTAATATACATCCAATACTAGTTAACGTAGAAATATAAAAGCGGAGTACCTACATGTAAGTAAACTGGAGCAATAATACCGAACATAATAATTAATTATTCGAATAAAGAATCACGTCACGTTCCGTACACGTATCATCAGTTACAATGTGCAATTAAACATCGAAGAATAATCCGTGTTCTATATTTAAATAATCGCGTCTGATTGGTTGTCGCACGTGACATGAAAGCGTTGCCATTTTGAAGCAGAGTAAGATCCGACATTTGAAAATGGAAAAGTATTCGTAGACAATGCTTTCTCATATTAAACGGATAGCGGCAATTTTCTTCATAATTATCTAACTGCTCTTCTTCTTTTTGTCAGAATGATTAAACCACGCTAATTTGCGTTTGTTCTGTCACATGCATGTTTAAAATGTGTCATTTAACTCAACTTTCTTTTTTGTCTACGTGCCAAAACTTATTTTACTACATTTTAATCTGAAACATACAAAGTGTTATTATTTAGTTCTTCCAACTCATTCCATTTACTTCATTATATTTTAGAAATTATTATATATACCCATAACACAAGTTGAATCTTACCATGGGTAAGATTTAACTTGTGTTATGTTAACCAGAGACCAACATAACACTTATAACTGATTAAAATTGTCTTTATTATTTAAGGCTACAGTGTAATCAAAGTGTTGATATTGTAAAACCTTTTTTGTGCAAATAAACATAATCCACATGTCTCCATAACAAACAAACAGAGATAATACAAAAAAATGACAGGCCCCAAGCATCACAAGATCCAGAAACCTTTGTAGGAAAGCTAGTATACCTCTGATCTTAATTTTTAATAGTACATACAACACGTTATTAACTCTTAACCTGCATCGACACGGTGAGCGATATTTCTATACGAACCGCTATACACGACCTGCGGGTTGATATAAGCGCCGTACGCCAGTGAACGCTTTAAGTCGGCTGAGAGCTCACACGGTGCATAAAGCCAAATTTATGGACAGTGAACAGCAGAATTTCCAGGTGTACGAATATCTATATTTATGGATAGGCACGTTTAGTTGTATATGCATACATTATAGGTACATTATAGGTATGCACATAAATTTACAGGTGCACTGAGATTCAGCTCGTATCTCACACACCGATAACACTGTTACTTTATGTCAGCCGGTGAATAAGAATTCCGATGACTAACCCACATAGGTCATGTGGGCCACCTCTCCCATTCTCTTTAACCCTTCTTCCATATTTATACCTATTGGGAACACAATTTGGGTATTGTAACCCAGCACGGGCGACAGTAACTGCTTACCATCAGCCTTCCTGATGCTAAGCCATTACCGTAACCTCTAATCGCGTATGATTCTTTAGTACCTTAATAATATATTTTAGGGTAAATGGTGCCTAATTAATAAAGAAAACGTATTCAATACTGAATGGATAAGCATTTATAAATAAATATTTTGTGAGGTACTGTATTATCTGTTTGATATGACGCCATATTCAGATACGGTGTAATTATTATAATATGTGAGGATATCACTGATTTTAATATCAGCGGTTAACTACTTAACATATTATCACATCTGATAATTTAATGATGTAATATAATATAATTATCTTTACTGAAAACAGGTATTTATTTTGTTAGTAATATAACATTTACAATATATTTACATTATTAATTTTAAAATTAATATATGTATATTTACAAACGTATTAAAGAAGATAACATAATTATCCCACTGCCTCTGGGAGAATAGAATTATAATTGTTATTATAATTTCATATTGAATTGTTTTGTACTTAGGTTATAAAATTCAAAACAGTTTGATGTTAAATTCGATTGAAATAATACCTATAATTACAATTTATATAACCTGTTTTCCTGGAGTTAACCGTATTTTTCGCCTTTCCTTAAAAAGTTTTACCCAGCTGTAAAGTTATCTTCTAACAAAATTTATCGGTTCAAAGATTTACGGTCGGAATTAATAAAATCAATTTGTCCTAATTCGTTCTTTATATTTTTAAGATAAGAATTTGTTCGACGACAAAGAGTTTTTAAATCTTAAGTCTATTAGTTCAGATAGATTATTAATATCGATAGTAAGGTATCAAAACGTAAACTCTAGTATATGCGTTGCGTGATCCTGAATATAACGCGTAAAAGCTCAAACCCTATTGCACGGGTTGCCTAAAATAGCAACTGTGTCGCGTAGCAAAATCTACTAGCAATCTAAACGCGGATATAATCGCCCAACATATACTGTGTGGTCATAGTAATTTTATTTGATTACTCTACAATAACAATTTATCATAATGAAAAGTCGAAATCCTTACTAATATTATAAATACTAACGTGAGTTAGTTTGTTTGTTACGCTTTTACGCCGTAGCTACTCGATCGAGCAGCATGCAATTTCGCACACACGTAGTTGGGAGTACAGAAAAGAACATCGGAATAGACATAATAATATAAATAAATAAATTTTAGGGTACTGCATTTGCATTGAAAGGTCGAAAGGTCTATCAGGTTAGAATAAAAAAGCGCCCCAGCTTTCTAGCAAGTATGCATATGTTATAAGCAGCGATAGCTCAGTGGGGAGACCAACAGACTGCAATGCAGAGGGTCTCGGGTTCGAACCCACGTCGCGCACCTCTGACTTTCGGAAAGTTATATGACTTTTCGAAATTGTGTGCGTATTGATTGACAATTATCGCCTGCTCGGTGCCTCGGAGAGCACGTTAAGCCGTCGGTCCCGGGTGCCATGAACATCTATGGCAGTCGTTATTGGGAGAGTGTCGACACAAAAGATCCCACCGGGTCGAAGTGTCGCCGGTCTGCACTGACTGGCCCCCACATAAGATACATACATATATGCATATGTTGCTTAGCTTTGCTAAAATGACGTATCTATATCTGATGGCTTTGGGATATTTTACTATCACGTATAACCTTTCAATAAAATAACGCGGTCGTTGTTTCATACGGTACGTTTATTACTTCCATCTCTTTCAGGTGCATGTAATGACCATGATATAATTTTAACTGCATGCGCCTGATAGAGGTAAGGCAACGCCCTATGTAAAGTGCTATCTCGTTCTCATCCAATGCCAATGCTTTAACAGATGGTAGAAAGGCCCCAGGTGCAATAAATAGTGTAAACTTTAGTTAAAGCTTATGATGCGTTACGGTTCTTGGTCTTACTTAAGCTGCATTGGTTTACTATAAATATATTTATGACATACAGTGGTGATGATTCCGTGTAGCCTGCCAAACATGAAAACAAGGACCTGCAACAGAATGCTATTGCAGGTCAATAAAGTACCTTGTAATGTTTCAGAATAATAATATAATATTCTACCACATACACACAACACCATCTAGCCCAAACTAAGCAGAGCTTGTACTATGGGTACTAGACAATGGATAAACATACACATATACTTCTTTTTTTTTTGTAAATACATACGTATTATACATAGAAACACCCAGACCAAGACAAACATCCATGTTCATGCACACAAATATTTGACTTGTGCGGGAATCGAACCCGTGACCTGAGGCGTAGCAGTCGGTTACACTAACCACTACGCCATCGAGGCTGACAATAATAAATAATGACTTGATTGTATTGAATTAAAAGCCGAGATCAGACCAATCACGCCTTAAAGATTGTCCACCATGCGACAAATTACACCCGTCGTCGTAAAATGTTTCTCTGGATAACACACATTTATTTACTAAACTATGATCAAAATTCAGAGCGAAGATAAAGAGCAAATTAATAACTAAATCAATAAGTGATTGATTAAGGAAATATATAAATTACTAGATTATGTTCGCGGATTCGCATTAAAATATATAGGTTTCATCAATAAGTTTCTACCCCTCAGGAACGGTATCTACTTTTTTTCGAGATGAAAGGTACCCTATGTCCTTTTCTGTACATCTGACAACGTACATATATACAACATTTCATGATGATCGGTCGAGTAGTTAAGGCGTGAAAGTGTAACAAACAAACAAACTCACATTCACATTTATAATATTAGTTAGGATAAAAGGAAATGAAACGATGATGATTTATTAAGTGACTCGTTGGTCTTGTCAGATAACTTTGCGTTTAAGTTTACATGCGATCATAACGTCCAGCATTCGTATCGCATTTCAGCCAGTGTTCTTGTGTTTTTCTGATAGTATAAGTAGTTCGTAATCGCAGAATGGGTTTGGGCAATGTGCTCGCTAGACAACAATAGCTTCGCTCACTATTAATAATAATAATGTCCTCCAGACCGAATTTCGGTTACGGCGACCAATCTTAACAGAGACTGGCCATCTGCGCAAGCGTGTGCGCAAACACAAGTGCACTCTCTATTCCCTAACTCTCATGATCCGTAGGGACGGTAATCCGACACGACCGGAGAGAGATCAGGCGCAGGACCAACGGCTTTACGTGCTTTCCGAGGCACGGGGGTGTCTAAAACCGCCAACTTCCTAACTCCAGGCTGCTCTTGAGATTTCTTAGAGAAAAATCCAATAACTCGTTGTTGGCCCGACCCACGTGCGCCACGGAGGCAGTCAGAAATCGCTCACTTTTATGTAGGACCTAAAAGCATTGTAGTCATAATATACCTCTGTCCACCCTATTCGAGATTTAGGCGTGAGTATAAGTAAGTCAAGTGTAAGTATATAACTTGTTTGTATCTAAAGTACCCATTATAACGTGAGATTACGTAAGCAAATCGATTGGAAACTCATGAGCCTCGGAATGTCCAACGTAAAACCGATCTCCAATTAGTACGGTGCGGTTGGATGTGGTATCGGCATTGGGTTAGAAGGCTATGTATACAGATAATAAATGTATGTATATTATGAAGCGTTACGTGTGGTAGTTTAAATTTAGATTTCAATTCTAAAATTAGGCAAAAGCCGTTCGTCCTATTAAGGTTTCTATAGTTCTATGTTAAAAGAGCCAACCCCTTCGCCGAAGGGGTAAGCAAAGAAGTATTATGCAGACATGTTTCTAAGTATGGTCACAAGTAATAGAAAGCGAGGCTGTCCGTGTCCGGTGGTAGATTCCTGGATGGGGTTAACTATAATTGGAAATGTTCGTGAAGAAATTATCAGTAGTAGCACAGAGTCTGAAACTAAGTCTGATAGAACGCAATAGGCTATTACGTGAAACCTTAAAATTAAATCATAGTTGATAAAATGTGGGTAGAAAACAGCTCTGCTTACTCCTTCGGGGAAATAGGCATGCGGCTATGTATATATGTGATGTAGTATTTGATCAACGTTACGAAAAAAGATAAAAAATTAAAGCATCAGATTTTAAAAAGCTATTAAAATATTCAACGGTAATTACAACTCTTTGAAGTGTCTTTGTTGTAGTTACGAAGAAAAATTGCTTCATGGCCGTCGAGGGACTACCAACTAACCCTATGTGCTTCTATAGTGACACAAATGCGCCTGTTTGTGACCTCAACGATGACCTAATTCCTGTCAGGGTCTCCCCACCGACAGAAGTTGGTAAGAAAAAGATTATCGGACCCAAAGGGAATCGTTTTAATAATGACATGGATGACAATGTGTTTTATTTTGGTAGATTTGACGAATAAAGTTTTCTAAGTTTATAGAGCTCTGAGACGGCTTGAATATCTAAATGACTGACCAATCAACATGGAGTTTATAATACAGTGTCTTGAATTTTTCACACGAGTATTTTATATAAAACTCAGAAACACTTTTTGGCTATTCATCCCCCGATGACATACCCTCCGGAGAGATTAAAGTTTGTACGAGAAACACATTTTAAAAGGTCCATCTTTAATGGGGCTAAAAATTCGAATATATTAGAAAACTATATATTTACATATAGGTACAGGGTTAATTTAAAAATACTAATAGGCTTTACCGTTGACTTGTTTTTACCTAACTTAACAACTTTTGCTCTACCGCATTTCATAACACATTATTTAATGTTTTATAGAATGATACAAGTATTGTCTTACGTTAACACGAATGTTATAGGTACATTGAAATTAACTGCTTTATACTGACAAAACAGAACATGGCTGTCTCTGCCTGTCTCCCCGTGAACATGGCTGCTAAAGAGCAACCGAAACGTCGCGGAAAGTGTAAATTTAAATCTAAATAGTTTGAATAGATAAAATAGTATTATCGATTCAGTAGTAGTGTAATATTTTCAAAATCTATACTAATATTATAAAACTGAAGAGTTTGTTTGTTTGAAAGCGCTAATCTCAGGAACAACTGGTTCGAATTGAAAATTCACATTCACAAAGACACTTCGTCTTTGTTGTAGTTACGAAGAAAAATTGCTTCATGGCCGTCGAGGGACTACCAACTAACCCTATGTGCTTCTATAGTGACACAAATGCGCCTGTTTGTGACCTCAACGATGACCTAATTCCTGTCAGGGTCTCCCCACCGACAGAAGTTGGTAAGAAAAAGATTATCGGACCCAAAGGGAATCGTTTTAATAATGACATGGATGACGATGTGTTTTATTTTGGTAGATTTGACGAATAAAGTTTTCTAAGTTTATAGAGCTCTGAGACGGCTTGAATATCTAAATGACTGACCAATCAACATGGAGTTTATAATACAGTGTCTTGAATTTTTCACACGAGTATTTTATATAAAACTCAGAAACACTTTTTGGCTATTCATCCCCCGATGACATACCCTCCGGAGAGATTAAAGTTTGTACGAGAAACACATTTTAAAAGGTCCATCTTTAATGGGGCTAAATATTCGAATATATTAGAAAACTATATATTTACATATAGGTACAGGGTTAATTTAAAAATACTAATAGGCTTTACCGTTGACTTGTTTTTACCTAACTTAACAACTTTTGCTCTACCGCATTTCATAACACATTATTTAATGTTTTATAGAATGATACAAGTATTGTCTTACGTTAACACGAATGTTATAGGTACATTGAAATTAACTGCTTTATACTGACAAAACAGAACATGGCTGTCTCTGCCTGTCTCCCCGTGAACATGGCTGCTAAAGAGCAACCGAAACGTCGCGGAAAGTGTAAATTTAAATCTAAATAGTTTGAATAGATAAAATAGTATTATCGATTCAGTAGTAGTGTAATATTTTCAAAATCTATACTAATATTATAAAACTGAAGAGTTTGTTTGTTTGAAAGCGCTAATCTCAGGAACAACTGGTTCGAATTGAAAATTCTTTAAGTGTTAGATAGCCTTTTTATCAAGGAAGGCTATAGGCTATATAATACCACGTCATGACCCACGGGGGTGGCGCAGTAACCAGAAACGCGGGTGTAACCGCTGGCACAGCTAGTTATGTAATAAAAGTATTAATAAACATCGCGATAAAATTCTTATAAAGCAGAATAATTTAAAAATACAAGTATCGGAATAGGTTGATTTAAGGAGAACGTAAAAGGGTATTGCGTATTGGTAAAGCGGTCTGTGTGGAAAACCTTGGGGGAGGCCTATGTCAAGCAGTGGACATCTTTCGGCTGAGATGATGATGATGATGATGATGAAAAGGGTATTTTTATTTAACCGTGTATGTTGTATTGTTCATATGCATGCATTGGCTGGCACCGTATTCTTAGGCAGATTGAACCCAATTTCCTGCAGGAACGTACACACACACCTATTTATTACTAATCTATTAACCAGGATAGTTGAATGGCAGCTCTGACAATGTTTGGTATTGTACCATGATCATGATTTATTTGTAATGGTCGGTATGGTATAACCTAAATTAATTAATTACTACATATTTTTTAAAATTCGTTAATATCGTAATATAATCAAGATACAGATAACATTTCGATTTCTGTAAAAAATATATATTACCCACGTGATGTGTGGCAATCGTTGCGATGAGATTAATATATTATCTATGTGATAACAAGCAAGTAATGACTAAACGGTGGTCTTTTGTTCAAAGTATATATAGAAGTGATCGCTGATGACCATATAAAAATAATTCAAATGTAAAAGTATTTCATTTGTAGAAATATTGTAACTATATTTTATACACATACAACGATGGTGCGTGTAAATGTGACTGAGGGTACCCTGGAGGGTGAAGTGGTTCATAACAAGCATGCTGGTCGGTTATACTGCAGTTTTAAAGGAATCCCCTATGCTCAGCCACCCATCGGAGACCTGCGCTTCAAGGTACCAACTTTCTTTTTTATTATATATACATATATTATTAATCAACATTTGATTTAACATAAAAATCAAATGTAGTTTTCCAAAACTAACAACTACTTAATTTTGGTATTTTTGGAATAAAAACTATACAGTCAGTATTAGTATAATTATTGCATTATTCCACACATTGTATAATTCAATAGTGGGAAAATTAAAAGAGATTTTATAGCATACCCTAGGTATACATTGTGTCCGTTGATTATATATTTGTAAAATCCCTAGTGACACAAGTTATTATATATGACAGAGCATGTGTTTTTAAATAATGATTTATTATTATATATTATTATTAACATAGTATAATACAATGACATACAATGTTAATACTTAAACACGTTACAAAGAATTACAGTTCATGAGATCATTCCATATACTATTGATAAGATACAAGTTGATATTATAGATTTATTTCAAAGTAGATAATTGTAATTAAAATTAACGTGTGATATTAGGTATATATTTTTAAATATGGAAGCATACTTCTGTCACTTAAAAGATTGTGAGCTGAGTTACTTCACTCAATTTGCCACACTGCCAATATTCTGGCATACTTCTTTGATCCTGATTAAATTATTTTTAGCCTCCACAACCACCAAAACCATGGGATGGAGTACGCGAAGCAAAGGCTTTCGGACCGTTATGTCACCAGTATGACATGTTCTTGTACAATACATATAAAGGCAGCGAGGACTGCTTGTATCTCAACGTTTACACACCCACCATTAAACCCGCCAAGCCACTACCAGTCATGTTCTGGATTCATGGAGGCGCGTTCGTCAGTGGCAGTGGCGAAGACGATTTGTATGGTCCTCAATTCCTGGTTAACAAAGATGTTATTCTTGTCACAATCAACTACAGGCTTGAAGTAGTCGGTTATCTTTGCTTAGATACAGAAGACGTACCTGGGAACGCTGGTATGAAAGATCAGGTAGCTGCACTTAGATGGGTCAATAAAAACATATCTAATTTTGGTGGTGATCCCAATAATATAACTATATTTGGTGAAAGCGCTGGTGGCGTCAGTACCAGCTATCACTGCATATCACCAATGACGAAAGGATTGTTCAAAAGGGCTATTATCATGAGCGGTGTTTCCAACTGTCACTTGGCACTAGCTAGTGAACCACGTGAAAGAGCCTTAGCATTAGCGAGACGTTTAGGATGTTATTCTGAAGACGATATGGAATTATATGAATTCTTTAAAAAACAACCTATAGAATCACTAAGTAAAACCCAAGCGCCGATTATGCTTTCTGAGAAAACGCAAACTAAAATAGAGAGTTATTTTAGTGTAGTCGATGAGAAAAAATTCGGCAACAATGAAAGATTTTTTTATGGAGATATGTTCGATGTGTTATCCACTGGCATTCACGAAGGAATTGATATAATGATTGGGTATACATCTGATGAAGGTCTTATTAACCTAGGGCCCGACGCCAACACTTATAAAGCTAGACTAGATATGGCTCGTAACTTCCCAGAAGTCTTTGTCTCTACGCCACTGTCATTGCATTTGCCAATGTATCAGCAACTGGAACTTGGAAAGAAAATTAGGGAATTCTATTTTAAAGGTTCCATGAAAGACAACGACTGGGAACAATTGGTAAAATTATATTCTATGGATTTATTTGTTTTTCCTACTTTGCAATGGGTGAAAGCCGTTGCCACTCGGGCTCAGCACAATATATATGTGTATAAATTTTCATGCTATTCTGAGAGAAACATACTTTGTCAATTGGTAGGAATAGAGGATCTTGTTAGAAACAAGGAGGTTTGCTGTCACGCTGATGAACTTAGATACATATTTGATGGGACATTATTACCTGACAAAATCAATCCCAATACCTTCTCTTTAATTGAGAGAGCATCCAAAATTTGGAGTGACTTTGCTAAGTGTGGGTAAGTACAAATAATATCGATGTTTAGTAATCTTATTAAAAGTCCAAGATTTAGATATGCTTCTCATCATGCTTTTTATACAGCGTCTGCTATTCAACTTTTGCAAACCAAGATATTTGCATGTTGACTATATAAATTGATTGTTTTTGTTTTGTGTGTGCTTGTCAGGCACGATCTACAAGAAAATATGTTTTATCATAACATGTTGTCTAGTATTATTTTCAATGTCAGTCGTTTCTTTCAATTTGTAACATAATATTGCAAGAGAAGTAATAACGGCCATGAAGCAATCAATTCTACTTACTCTTACCAATATATATTTTAACTTATTCTTGGTACCATAGGTGTGATTACAATGTTGACAATTGGAATAAAAAATGTGTGTGAATTAACCTAAAATTAATATATGTCCATTTCAGAAACCCAACTCCTGATGACTCTGCCGGTGCCAAGTGGCTGCCGTATACCATTAAAAACCCCAACTACATGAACATCGGCAACGTGATGCAAGCCGGTACAGCGCCTGATCAAGAACAACAAGACTTCTGGACAAATCTCTATAAAGAATATGGACAGAAGGTTTTCTAAAAACCAACAATTTGTATTATAAAATAAATAATACAATTATTTTTATTATAGTTTTTTTTTAGTTTAGAGCAATTAGGACCTGAAAGAGACTGTGATATAAACATTAATTAATACATTACTTTAGATTATTTATATTAAATCAAAAGTACCCCGTTTTATATTTGTATGTGTGAGTGAATCATAAGGCACTATACTTGCTAAAGATCTTGAACATAGCTCTCAAACAGGTATAAACGAGATGGAGCGATTAGAAATCGACAGCATTTTAAAGTTAAAATGAAGTTTTCTAACTTATATTGTTCTTTGAATTTTGTTTTTTTTCCCAGTTAGCACTCTAGTGTTGTCATAAAATTATACAAATTTTAATACAGTGATGTTGCCATTTATAAAGACTAATGAATATATATAATGTTATTTATCATGTATTAGTTATGATTATTATAGTGATCTGCAAACGTGAGCAAAAGTAATATTTTGTCGATAAAATAGCTCGCTTATAAAGTGCCTATGAGATGAATTATAAGCACTAATGCTTTAATTCATCGTTACCATCATCTAAAGCAAACAATTTAAAAAACTTATACCTAAAGGCTAAAAAGCGGTCGCAAAAGAAAATAACGGCGTAACGAAACAACAAACTGCTGGGGGTGGAGACATTCTGCGGGAGGCGGGTAAAATGCAATTATAAACTTGTTAAAATATGTTGTTGTAAAATATTAAGTTTTAAAAAGAACGAAAGTTGTTATGTATGATGTAAACAAGGCATAGGGAAGAAGACGACGATGATGACGCTCTCGATGTAGGTTTTTTCATTAAGGGTGCGGCAAAGATCCATATCTAAGATAGAGAAGCTGTCACGTATCACCAGTGGAGTGTTCTTCGGAGAAGGGAAGGGAAGAAAAGTAGGTTTTTTTTGTTAAAAACCTCTAAGTAGCCGACAATTTGGGTATTTATAATCCGCTCAAACAACTTGGAGAGTGCCGAGGTGATATCTTTGGATCGATAGTTACCTGGCTCGAAACGATTCACCTTTTTTGGAGATCAATTGAACGTTCGCCTCTTTCTAAGCCTCAAGCACAATACCTGAGGCTTAGAAAAAGCTCCAGCGTAAGACATCCGGTATAGGCGCATAAGTGTGAGAGACAACTCTGCTGCATATCTTATGAGGATTATATAAATAAAATATTTGTTTTCTTTTAATGTTTATGTTACATTGTAGACGGTTAGTTATGTCGTGTTATGTCGGACTCACCGGGGAAAAGATATTCCGGTAATACCGACTAAACCTGCTACAAAACTAAGCCTGAACACCTAGGCATAACCAGAGTCAGCGGCATCGCGCGAATCACTTTCACATGCAATCGCGACCCGGCCGAGGTTTCGACCCGCTACATAACACGGCGCGGCGGGCCACTACACAAACAGATCTCCCGTTTTTGTTTCTCTATTTTTATTCCTACTGTCCCCTTTGGGGGAACGAAGACACAACACACGAGGCGCGCGTGAGAACACGCACGCCGCCTCTTGGACCTGGTGCTGATCGGGTGGCGGGCAGACCCATGAAGCCCACCATCCCCAGGTAAAACCACAGGGTGGCTGGAGGTCATCTCGCGTTCTCAGTTCTACGGTTGCGGAGTGGGTTTAAGCGCTCCCTCTCCCGCTCCACCGCCTCCTTGATGGAAATTACTTCCTCACAGAAGGAGGCGGCGGTGTTCTGCGACCTCTCACTCCGGATCATAGACTGAACCAAGGCCGGGAGGAAGAGGGCAACAATTCCGACTGCTGCGATCAACTCACAGCGCTGCGAAACCTGGGCAGGGCAATCCACTAAAGTGTGCCCTGTCTACTCGTACAACAATATTGCGGCAGTCGCCGCAAGGGTGATAACCGCCTTTGCGTCTTTTGCCGACCTACGCGACACAGGAACTGGCCAAAGCAACCGTGGCCACACATTACCTGCGTCAGCCGGAAGGTGAGGCCACAATGCCGCCTCTCCAGCCACTCCACAAAAACGGGACTTACCGAGATTAATTATAGCACTAATGCTTCAAATCATCGTTACCATCATCTAAAGCAAACAAGTTAATAAGAATTTAGAAAGCTTATAAGCTTTAGTTAGTATACGCGCTTAGTTTTATTACCTAATTTCCTCTATTTATACACGTTGATAAACAATAAAATAATAATAGCAGCGTTAATGAGGAGACCGGTATACTACCACGACCATTTCTCGAGTTTAATGCCAAGTCACGCATTTCTGACTTTTCGGAGCAGTGTGCGTATTATTGCTCGCTTGAACGGTTTTCTTTCATCTTGAGTAAACAGTTATACTAAGAGGCAAGGCAACATTACAAGGTAATTATAACCTCAAAATCCGCAAGCCTTTTGGATATTATACAATTCTAAGAAGATTTCGTTACTTTAATATTATAATAATTGGCATTAAAGTAAGCTAGACAGAAACTGAATTTAGTAGGCGTTATTAGGCATAAAACGTATGCTACAGTTATTTTGTCCAACAAAAGTGGCAAGCTTATCGGTTCACGCGATGACCGTGATCTATAAACGCTTGCTGAACCAGGAGTGACTGGCGCTCTGTCGATTTTAAAGAAAAAGGAATTAAATAAGGTGCAAAAGGCAAGTTATGGAGGCGGTAGATGAACCTCCAAAACTTCTTAACAGATAAAACGCCATACACCAGTAACTTATAAGAGTATGGTACTTCTACGGGCGAGCCAGTTTATTCCTATCGTCAACAACTATTAAGATATTAATGGATTTTTTTAATAATAATTTTTTTTTTTTTTTTTTAATAATAATAATATTTATTTAAATAATAGGTATATATCATAACATCATAGGATTAAATGTATCATAGGAGCCTATTGGTCAAATTCCTAGTAGTAGAGCCTCGCTGATTTCAGCAGGAATGGGCCGGCTGGACCGGGGAAGGACTACCCTCTCACAGAATATCGACGTGAAATAGCAGTATTACTGTTGTGTTTCGTACGTTGAGTGAGAGTGCCAGAGGCCCAATCAGCCCCTTCCCCCTTTCCCGCTCCTTCTCCTTCCTACTTCGTTTCCTAAAGGGTCGGCAACGCGCAAGTGATGCCTCTGGTGTTGCAGGCATCTATAGGCTACGGTGACCACTTACCATCAGGTGGGCCGTATGCTTGTTTGCCTTATACATATATATATCACTTGCCTTTAGGTAATGACACTATCGACTTCAACCAATTGGCTTTGTTTTAGATTAATTTGTGAGTCTGTGGGGTTGTTGCCCACACTACACCTTGTTTTCACTCAGCCGGGTGTCGAACCCGAAACCTAAGCTCGAGCAACTACGTATAGCAGAAGGCGAAACGTAGCAATGATATGTGATGGTTGCGTGATAATAATAGATAACGATAGGCAAAGAATGAATTATATATTTAAACTAAAAGATATGATTTATTTGATAAACAAGTAATTATATTTAAAGTTACACAAATATGAATAGCAAGCCCGAAACGAAGTTTCTCGAACCGAGCTGGGAACTGAGTGTCGTGCCGCGCTGTCCCTTGTCACTGCGCGGGCGCGCCGAAACTCGAACGGTGCTGGCACTTATATTATACATATATACTGCCGTTTGGCATTTTAAACATTGCCTAGCCCACTCCCTACAGTCCTTGCGAATCCCTGGCCAAACAAATTTTTATGTCGCCAGTCGCACTGTAGCAGAACTTGTGTATTTAAATTGTGTAGCATCTCAAAGACTTGCCTGCGGAATTCGGGCGTAATGTACGGACGAGGTGTAGATAGCGAAGTGTCGCAGTACACTAGTGTGTTGCTCGAGTCGGTACATATCTTCCGTAATCTCAAAGCTGTACCGTGTTTGAGTAGCTCCTGTAGTTACAGATCACCTTCCTGAGAACGGTCTCAGGAAGGTGATCTGGAACTACAGGAGCTACGGACAAGAGACAGGTAATCAATCGCGCTGGTTACCTCTTTGACTCGTGACAAATCATCGACGACAACGTTGTCTCCTCCTGAGTGTCGTTCAGCGCTGTCACCATGCGCGGGCGCGCCGAAGGTCGAACGGTGCTGGCACTTGTAACTCCGTAGCCAATCACATTAGCCCACGCACCCGTCATCTGTGTTGTTGAGGAATGGCCTAATATTCATAAGTGGAGCGGGTTACCCCGAATTTTGAGGCGGGGGTCCAGAGAAGTATTTGTGGCGGATAGTCGCCACAAGTCTATGCAAGGAAATAAATTATTTATCCACTTGTCTAAAGAAACCCAATAATATGTAAGCGTAATAAAAAAAATCTTAAATCCCTGAACGGTATAATATTATACTTAATACGTAGAGTCAATTAAAAAAACTGGTTAGAAACAAACTGATACTTTTTTAGCACCTATAATTGTACAATACTCAATTATTACAGATTTAAACACATACAAGTGTTTAAGACATATGCACGAATAACTTTATTAGGTTTATTACAATCGTAATTTAGAATTTATAGACTAGCTGACCCGCTCAACTTCGTCTGCGTCACATAAGAGAATTTTCCCCTCTTTTGCATCATTTTTCATTGCTGATGCAGCTCCTATTGGTCGTAGCGTGATGTTATATAGCCTTCCTCGATAAATGGGCTATCCAACACTAAAATAATGTTTCAATTCGAACCATTTCTGAGGTTAGCGCGTTCAACCAAAGGAACATACAAGCTCTTTAGCTTTATAATATTAGTATAAATAATTATGTAAAATTAGTGTTTTTAAATACCATTTGCGGTAACAAAACACAAGAAACATACGAAATGATTAATTTGATTATCTTGTTCTGACACGCCAAGCAACGCAAAAATAGATCTTTGACCCTGAATATGTAATAGCTGTAGATAACGTGAATAGAATCGCGTTCATGTTATATAATTGTAACATTAAGCAAATAATTCGTAGTGTAGCTTGTGTTGTGTTGTTAGTTATACGTGATTTTATACAAAGTGAAAAGTTAAATAAAAATTGGGAAGATCAATCCAGTCATTTGTTAATTTGTTGTTATTCAATATAAATAGTTTGTAAAGACTAATTTGATTTTTTAAGAAGGAACTATCAATCAGCAATTTATCAAATATTAATATTAAAAAACATTCAGGCTAATTTGACATCCTCAATGTGAAAATAAATATAATTTTGTGCGTTCTATAGATCAAAGACAATGGCTAGTGTAAAAGTAACCGAAGGATTATTGGAGGGTGATTTTGTTGAAAATAAATACGGTGGCACGTTTTACAGTTTTAAAGGCATTCCATATGCCCAACCACCATTAGGAGACCTCAGATTCAAGGTAAACTACATATTATACACAAAATATTTATAATCTTCATAATACTCGTGAACTAAGAATACAACGTTGAAGTTTTTATAAATCTGGGGTCACATTTTACGGTGCGATCGTGAGCTATTGGCAGTAAATAGGATTTTAGTCATGTTGATCCTAAACATATACAGCAGCTACAATAAATTATTTACTTGTGTATTAAACAATGTACAAAGACAATAACTATTACATACAACTAAACTAATACTAATAATAATATCACTAACTAAAAAATAAAAAATAAAAAGTAAATGTAGAGTGGATGTACATATCTACTAAGCCAGCCCTTTGATTATATTTATTTAAGAGTGAAGCTATGTTATGTAGCGTAGTAAGAGATATTTGTCACTTGTTTTTTATAACATTTGATTTCTTTGATCACATTAGGTATCAATTCATAACAAAAACTACCTAGTAGTTTTTAAATGGCAAATATAATTATTTAGAATACTGTAATATTAAAATCAGGTATTTAAATAACCCTAAACCTGGGAATAATATTTATTAAAATAAAAAGCTGTTGTAAATCAGAAATCAGCATTACTACGTTTTTGTGTTCTTTTACAACCTGGTGGCACATACACAGCTTGAGTGAGGTAATTATTCAAACAAATATGTAGGCAATTACAGAGCGATGCGTCATTGATTTACATAGCTTAAAATATTTGGAATCACTTAGTAATACAAAAAATATTTGACTACAATTAACAAAAACAAACATAAAGATGAATTGAGTTTTAGATCTTTAAGTTCTTTATACATAATACAACGTTAGATAACAGATTCTTATCACGTTGCTAATCATGTACCAAGATAAATATTAATTTTCAACATTCTCGACCGATCTACAGCTTTTGTGGTTACAACACACAGACCTAATACGGCTGACTGGAGCTCAGCGGTATTTTGCAAAGGATGCGAGAGTCCTACACAAATTAATATTGTTGGTAGTGAAGTTATGCCAAGTTTTAATAAAGAGATTTATACATATAAATACATACCAATGCTATTAACGAGGAATCAATTAGAAATCTAGAAGACACACACATACACACAAACACAATCAAAACATATAACGTCTGGACTCCAAGCATAATCAGGAGATTAAAAATTATTTTATACTATGAATCACGTTATATAATAAATTGTTTGACACATTATGAAAAATAATTAATGCATAATCAAAATATAGTTTATTTTATATACAGGCCCCACAACCTCCAAAGCCTTGGGACGGTGTCCGCAGTGCCAAAAAATTTGGCCCAAGATGCTATCAATACGACTGGTTTACGGGAGGAGAAAATCAAGGTAGCGAAGATTGCTTATATCTAAATGTTTACACGCCTGACATAAAACCGCAAAAGCCTCTACCAGTAATGTTCTGGATACATGGAGGTGGGTTTGTAAGCGGCTCCGGCGAAGATGATTTTTATGGCCCGGAATTCTTGGTCAGACAAGGAGTTATTCTTGTTACTATTAACTATAGACTTGAAGTTCTCGGTTTTCTTTGCTTAAATACTAAAGACATACCAGGAAACGCAGGTATGAAAGATCAAGTTCAAGCCCTTAGGTGGGTTAATAAAAACATTTCCAATTTCGGTGGCGATCCTAATAATATTACAATATTTGGCGAGAGCGCCGGTGGTGCAAGTGTTAGCTACCACTTTATATCGCCTATGTCGAAAGGTCTCTTCAAGAGAGTTATAGCTCAAAGCGGTGTATGTACTAACCATTGGGCACAAGGATTCCAACCACGGGAGAGAGCATTAGGCTTAGCACAAAAATTAGGGTTATTTTCTGACGGTGATAAAGAGCTGTACGAATTCTTTAAAACTCAACCAGTTGAAGCACTAATTAAAACGCTTATTCCAGTAACCCTAGCTGAGAAATCTGTTATTGATAAAACAGATTGTTATTTCAGTATAGTTGATGAACAAAAATTTGGTGATAATGAAAGATTTTTCTACGGTGACATAATAGATATGGTATCTAGTAATAATAACCCTGGAATAGACATAATGGTAGGATATACCTCAGACGACGGATTAGTTATGATAAAACCAGGAGACTACTTAAAGAATCACTTGGACATGGTGAAGAATTTTCCGGAATACTTTGTGTCCAAACCTTTATCCCTCACCTTGCCTGTGAATCAGCAACTTGAATTAGGAAAGAAGATCAGGCAATATTATTTCAACGGACCTATGACAAAACCAGCTGCTTGGGAGAACTTGGTGAATTTCTACGCTGCAGATATGCTTTGGTTTGGTATAATTCAATGGACTAAAATCTGTGCTAAGATGAATAAAAATAAATTATACTTATACAAATTCTCCTGTAAATCAAAAAGAAACATGGCATGTAAATTATTTGGCACAGAAAATATCGTCGGTGATAAACCAGTTACAAATCATATGGATGACCTAATGTATATCTTTGATCCCAAAGCATTTAATGCTGAACTTGATGTCAATTCTGACACATTCCAGCTTATTGACAAAGTAACAAAATTATGGACAAACTTCGCTAAGTTTGGGTAAGTGTATATATCCAAATTATTGAGAAAATCATCTACACACCTGTTTTTCCGGTTAGGTAATTAAGAAGTACATGTTCCGGTTAGTGGTTAACAGTTATCGTTTTTGAAGGCCGATAGTCTAAATAATCCCTTGTGCTTCTAACCCCTTTCTTAAAACCCCATACAATAGTCAGCTGCATCTTGTCCAAGAAATCTCGATAAAGAGTTTATTCTACAACTAATTCGTTCATGGCCATACTCAACGGTTTTAGATGATAGAATATCATCTAAAACCGTTTAGTATACGACTAGTTTAGAGGTAGTGCAAGTTAAATTGCCTACCAATGACAAAATAAGAAAATAATACTAAACATTGATTGACAGGTGTTGTAAGAAATATAGATCGTAATATAAACATTAGGGTACTTATACACCAACATTTTTAAGACTTAGATTTTCAGCACCCCTTATAAGTTGAAGATCTTCGATAGTCTTCGAGACTTATTTTTATATTCAGTCAAAAGTTTTAAGCTAGGGTTAATAGCACTAGAGAAAGAGGCAATGGATAACAGATGACTACATTTTTTTAGGTTATTAAATTAGCTGGTTAAATGCAAAACAATTGTTATTCATTTTGTATTGCTATATAATCTATATTCCCAAAAACCTAATTTAACATATTTAATGTCATGTAGCAAACCAGTAGAAAATGTGTTGTTTGCAGTCATTTATGATCGGCATGGCGTTCAATGTGTTAATTGTGTATTACGACTGTTCCAGGAATCCGACTCCTGATGACTCTTTGGGACCGCAATGGAAACCATACACGTATGATGGTCAAGATTACATGGATATTGGCAACGACTTAGTAGTCGGCACCGGGGTTGAAGAAGAAGAATTTCAATTCTTACAAAACTTGTACAAGGAATACGGACAGAGAGGATAAGGCGATTATTTGCCTTGTAACAGATACATTAGAGTATATAGATATTGCTCACTGACTATTTGTGGCATTTAACTGGCTAATAAATTACCTATTATGTATTGTAAATAAATTTAATAATATGTTATTTGTTTCATAAAATTTTTAATCTTCCTTATATGAGTCCTAAATACATAATAATCATGTACTCAATATTTATTTACACATCTTAAAACTTCTTTGGGCACTTGAACTTGGATCACGAACATACTGTTCCCAGCGGACCTAACTCGTAACATCGGCATTAGTCCGCAATATTTATACCTCTGCAATATTTGTAGCGTGAATTTCTAATAATTGAAAGGCACAGTGCCAGATAAATGGACGGTCTATCAACATGAGTTGTGACGTCGCGTCTGTTGTATGATTGTAATTACCCTTGTTCTATGCAAATCGTTTGCATATATTGAGTTGTGCTGCTATAAAAGTATCAGTAACAGTGCGGAATAAAAGTGCCCTGTAGACGCCCACTATTACGTGGGACTTTGAAATAATAAAACAACATATATAGTACACCTACATGATATCTGTAATTATACAAAGCAAATTAAATTATTTTAATTTAAAATACTGGCTTTGAATTTATTAAATACTTTATTTTTAATACGCATAATACAGAACGTATTTTATTATGTGAAATGTTCTGTGTAAGCTTATGCTTGTAACTTGTAGTATAATTTTAGAATACAAATATATATACATAAATATATAATAAGGTATATATATTGTAGTCTCACTCTTATAGCGCCAAAAGGTATTATACCCACATTTCGCTAAGTATGGTTTTATTATATTACCATTGCGTTGCTGAACTATTTTTAATTAGTGTCATTAGTTATTGTGAACAATAACTATCTACTAATAGCGATAGCTCAGTGGGGTGACCAACAGACTGCAATGCAGAGGGTCTCGGGTTCGAACCCACGTCGCGCACCTCTGACTTTCGGAAGTTATATGACTTTTCGAAATTATGTGCGTATTTATTGACAATTATCGTCTGCTCCGTGCCTCGGAGAGCACGTTAAGCCGTCGGTCCGGCCTGCCATGAACATCTATGGCAGTCGTTATTGGGAAAGTCAGTACCCTCTAATATCCTGACACTGGTATAGCCTTAGGGTATCGTTAGCCTTCGGGTTGCGGAGGACAGGTGGCAGCCGCTCCGTGTAAAAACTGATATCCAGTCAAATCCGGTTAGACTAGAAAAGCCGACCCCAGTGACTTGGGAAAAATAAAGGCTAGGGAGAAGAAGTTATTGTGAACAAGTTCAACGTATTTTATTTTATATAAGAATGGTATGGGTATGGGTACCTGTATTCTTTATTATGTGTAAGTTTCATACCAATGAAATAAACAAAACATTGCATCGCATTGCACGCGTGACGCTCGACAGACTGTCTCGTAGCCTAATAATAGTATTAGAGTTCGAAAAAACTCTTATAGAACAGCCTTTTCAGTCCGTCTGTTATACAATTTTCAACTCGAGAACCGTAAGAGCTAGAGATTCGCAGTCAACGCCATTCGACTCAGCATAGTCGAGATACGCTCGAAATGACTAGGACCTTTGACCTCTGACTTCAAGGTCACGTGGTATTACGTGACTTTTGCATATAATGTTTTTCAAACTCTAAGATTTACGGCAATTCATTGCCGTTTCTCACTTGTTTATTTTTTACTCGTAGTGTTTTCCAGGCGTAGCACGTTTGTAGGCATATTCCTACCTATAATCGAAAATGAGTCTACCTTTCAAGATTTATTTATGCTGCGTTTTTATAATAATATATAAAATAAACTGTAGAAATATTGTACAGTCAAGTGCCAATAAACAAGCTAAAACCATGTGTTCCACAGTGCCGTGCGGCGGTGCATTTTAATTGAAAATTTAATCACCACCCTATCGACTCCAATATTGGATATAGAGCCGCTTTCCCGAATGTTCTCCGAATCTATGCGACCATTAAAGTCTTTTGTGAACGCCACCGTGAATTTCCAAAGCATACATGTTGGAAAATGTAATTTTTGGTAGATGATTTTCCGTGTTTGTATTGTATTAAAAATGAGGGAGATATTGAATTCTTATTTGAGGATAAAATAATAACATTGTCTGTATTTTCTATTTTATAATATTACCGTTGTTTCAGTAGCGCAATGGAAGCAAATGTAAATGCTGTGCATGAAGCCTCGAGTTCGAATCGTAGGTTCGGACAAGGGTTACTATCCAATAACCCTTGCTCGAACCCCGGATTTGTTATTACGTTAAGAAATTCTCAGTAGCAACACGGGGTCTGGAATTTAGCCCGATAGGAGGCAATTGCTCACACCCTAATACGTAGAACTTAAATCTATACTAGGTGAAATGAGGGTATTGATCGTCCTACCCGCTCGGGCATATAGCCGTAATATACTAGCTTTTCCCCGCAGCTTCACTTGCGTAAAAGTAATTTTTTTTTAAATTAAGCTGCTAAATTCGGATTTTATCGCGTTATTTATTTGACACTTTATTACATAATTTTGAAAATTGTTACTCTACTGCTACTATTAAACTTTACTAATTTTTAAGCTAATTAAATTATTATTAAAACTATTTAGATTTAATTTATTTTTACACTTTCCCCGACGTTTCGGTTGCTTTTCAGCAGCCATGGTCACGGGGAGACTAAGATGGCAGTTGTCTCAATATTCCAGTGTAGTTATTTCAAAGTACCCGAACATAATTTAATCATTGGTGTTTCTATTTACGCAGAATGAGCTCAAAGTATCATGAAGTCTAGCTGTGGTTTGCTTCTTCTTGGGTTTGACTATTTTTATTACTGGATCCCAAGCTGGTGGTACATTCCAACCATCTTCTCTATTAAAATTAGGATGTTTTTTGATTTCAATAGCCTCGCGAAGCATCCTTGGTAGGAATCGGTGTTCTTTAGCGAGAATCTGTGGTTTGTCAAATCTCAGGTAGTGGTTGGTCCCCTGTTGCACATGTTCACACACAGCAGACTTCAACGAGCGTTGGTGTTTTACATCAGCTATGTGTTCTTTTATGCGGGTGCCTATGTTTCTCTTGGTTTGACCAATGTATGAGAGTCCGCAGTCACAGTCTATTTTATAGACCCCTGCATCTTGTAAAGGTAGTTGGCACTTGACGGATGGTAAAAATTGACTTATCTTCGTTGGCGGCTTGAAGTATGTGTTGATTGAAGCTCGCTTCAAGATGTAGCTAATCTTGTCAGTGACACCCCTTACAAAAGGCAGTAACAATTTTCAATATTTTGTATTAAAGTATCAAATAAGCAACGCGATAAAATCCTAGCAGTAGCATAGCAGTTTAATTTCAATGAATAATATTCGCGTAAATAGAAGACAATATTAAGTACATTTTTTTTTTTTAGATTTTGTTAGTAAATGTGCTTTTAAAAAAATATAACCTATTTTACTCGATGGTAATATCGCTTTCTAATTGTGAAATAATTTCTCAAATCGGTTGATTTGTTTTTGAATTAAATCCTTCCAAACAATCAAATCTTTCCTCTGTATTATATTAAGTATAGATGTAGATATACTGTAACTCATATATTAATAGCCTCTATACAAAAATCAAAGAGCGATAAAGGTATATATTGCCATCGTAAATTCGATCTTTTGTAAGGAAGACATTTTCAGCTTTAGATAAATGACGTCTCAGATGCGCAACGCGCAAGGTGCAAAGTAAACACATTAGACCGACATACACGTCCAAAAGTTTTCTTTACGGATATGAATAGCAACTAATATATATTGCTCTAAGTTTAAGATGCTTATTACAGTTTAACTCAAGGGAACTACTACTCGTAGCTTTATACATAAGTAGCTTAAAGACTGACTAAGAAAGTTTATAAGGCTAGTGCAAATGGAACAGTCGCGAGAGGAAGACCTAGGCGAACGTTTCTCGATCAGATTGGAGACGTTTTGGACAAAGGCCAGGTTAAGAGCACCTTAAACCGGCGAGCGTGTATGAGGAATGTGATGAAAGTGAATGAAGCCAGAGAAGTGCGTCAGGATGGCAATCCATAGTCTCTGCCTACCCCTCTTGGAAACAGGCGTGAATCTATGTATCTATCCCTCGCGGTTTCCTCTACGTTTATGATTTTTGCTCCACTTTCGTGGCTTGTAGCGTGATGTTATACAGCCTATAATCTTCTTCAAGAATTGGGCTATCAAATGCAAACAATAAGTCCGTTTAGTAAACCCTAGGACATGCGCGTTAAAAAAATACAAACATACCTTTCAGTTTTATTATATTAAGTACAGATATGACTATTCAAATAATAAAGTTTACATTGCCGGTGCTGTCCCGTTCGCAACAGATCTCTAGCATAAAAAAGAGCCATGAATGGTTAAATAAATTCCAAACAATATTTTGCTTGTCGTGTTTGTGAAAGCATCTACTATGGGTGGTTGGAAGGTGGTGACCTAAGGAAATGTTGTTAGGGTTATCGTTCGATACAAACGCAATCACCGGAGAGGCGTGAGACGTCTGAGTGGATTGCTCGCTGTACTCGCAATAACTCTCCCGACTTTAAAGAAATACGAGGTATTGCCGTTTCTGTCGCTGATTGTATTGAAACTTTTAATCAACAAATGTTTCAACAAAATTATTATTTGCTGGTTCAATAGTAATTAAAAATGTGTTATGTTTCGTAAAACTGAAGCTGTTCCGTTATATTTCTCCTTTTTTTGGTAACATACATACATAATGTACATAATTATGTGTGTGACCAATGATTTTATTTAATAAATACGAATATCATTTCGGCCTTGCTATTGTTACAGTTTTCAAATTATGTATAAAAATATAAGCCCACATTTATAAACTTCATACCTCCTTGACTATAATTTGCATCTAATTAAGAATACAAATATATACATAACTATGTATATTTATTACAATAAGACTAATTTCCATACGCCATAAGGGTTGGGCTCCATCTCTATCTTTAAAAGAAATAAAAAAAGGAAAAGAGAATATCATAAAACACTGTGGAATAAATCCGGGCTCAATTTGTCCGACTTCATAAAACCCGACATTAATGTAATCATAACAGAAAAGAGCAAAGAAAAATAATTAATTTCGCTGTTCACAAATATATACGTAGAAGTAGAAACCAAGTCTTAATGAAAGTAATTAAGCGGAGCCGAAATCCAATTAAAAATGAACAAGATTGTTTGAACAAAGCATCAAGTGTTGAATTCAAACAAAATTGAATATAATTATCGTCTGTAAGTCGGTGATGTATGTATCTAAGTTGCTACTTTAGTCCTCTTTATCTACTTGTTTGGTAAAAGTGGCTCTAACTAAAGGTAAAAATTATTTAATATTTCTTAAAAAATAACGTATTTATTTTTATTATTTTTAAACATATATTTGTTAGAGACATATGTACATCGACGCTTGCCTGTTGCCCGCAAATGTGGGCCAATACAACGGATTTCCATTTGCTACGAGCCTGGTGTAGCTCTCTTACTTTATTCACTCCCCACATATTATTCATCCACGCTCGTCGGTTCATTACTATATGCAGAATATTTCTGAGCATTCGCCTAGGCCTTCCTCTTCCGACTGTTTCATTCAAATTTGCCTTACTTATTCTACTCTTGGTCAATATTTAGTCATTCTTTCTTTTCTCGAGTTTTATTATATGTATTATTTTAGTCGCAACTCTCTCTTATCACACTATTCCTCATACCACATTTAACATTTCACATTTTTTCACATACCTTTAACCACATTTAACATACTTCTCGATGGTTTTTTCTACGTTCAAGTCTCTTTGCCGAGCCCAACTTTAATTATATTATATAAGTGTATCCACCAATCTCCTCTAAGCACAGCCACGCGTTGCCTGCATCGATGCCATCAAAGTCAAAATCAAAGTCAAAGTCAAAAATCTTTATTGCCATAAAAATGTGCAAACAATTCTTGGACAAGTTAATTCACTATTATAATAATAAAAAAAAAAGTAATTAGAAGGAAATAAAAATTTTGCATTGGAAAAAGCCTGTTCGAGGCGTAAAGCTTTCATGAGAAGAAGCAGGCAAGAAACTCATGGCCACTCTTTTCAACCGCCAAATGTTTACATCAATATTCTATACCACATACACATACACACAACACCATCTAGCCCAAACTAAGCAGAGCTTGTACTATGGGTACTAGACAATGGATAAACATACTTATATACTTTTTTTTTGTAAATACATACATATTATACATAGAAATAATAAAATACAATTTAATGTTATATTATGTTCCTTATATGAGCTGCTGTGTGTAGTTGTTACAGTTATTTATTTCAATAAGATTTAAAAAGTAAATATTTGTTAAATCTAAGATACATATTAATAACAAATGAAATAATAGTCACAGCAGCTCATATTACAATTAACTTAATAATACGATTAGAAATAACCTGTGAGTGGTAGCAACTCAATCCCAAGCATTTTTATCTTCTATATATTCAGTACCTTTCGAATATAATTTTCGTTTTACAACTGTTTTAAATTTATTAAAACTTAGATTGTGAATGTCACTTAGGAGTTTATTGTAAAAGTGCAAAGTTGACCTTTAAACGACTTATTAATTTTTGAAGCCGGCTTTAGTAGTCTGCTATTGTTTCTTGTATTTATATTATGTATGTCGCTTTTCTTATAGTATAAATCAATATTATTATACATAAATTAAATTTTCATATATGTATTGGTTGGCTACTGTTAATATATTTATTTCCTTAAATTTATTTCTAAATGTATCTCATCATTCTTTTCAGTCATATATTTATTTGTATTATTAACAAAGACACAAGAAATAAATGACTTGCGTCTTTGTTGTTTCTCCAGAAATAGTAAGAATGACAACATAATTCAGCGATATTCAGCTGAGGGCTAATGAAGGCGCTTGAATTCACCGCTAGGGGTGCTAGTAGATAGTAAATCGCTAATCATAATAAAGGTATCTAATCCGCATACTCTATGTTCGCTAATAATCATAGAAAGCGCTAACTACTACCGCCAAATACCGCTTTTTACAGCATCTGTAACAGGATTGACAGGACCGTAGTCGCTAGCAGCGCCCACCTATAATATCAGCCCTGTATTAAACTGTCCCACTACTGGGCATGGGCCTCTTCTTAGTGTGAAAAGGGTAAGGCCATAGTCCACCACGCTGGCCCAGTGCGGGTTGGCAGTCTTCACATATCTTTGAGAACATTATTGAGAACTCTTAGACAAGCAGGTTTCCTCACAATGTTTTCCTTCACCGTTAAAGCAAGCAATAATTAACACGTTAATTGCCATAACAATATTATAATGACGGCATTTTTTATTTTTTGTTTTCGTTCTTATATCGATATAGGTGATAAAAAATTACTGTTTTAGTATTTATTTCCGAGATTTTTTTAATAAAATAAGACTAAAATAAAATGTCAAGCACATGTGACTGACAAAGCCCAAACTGATACAATGTCTGTCAGGCACCGGTGCCTGACGTGGCAGCTAACGTGTTAACTATTTAATACGCAAATAACTTCGAAAAGTCAGAGATGCGCGCCTTGGGATCAAACTCGAGACCTCTGCGTGGCAGTCTAACGGTTGCCCACAAGACTATCGCTGCTGCAGCGCCACCTAGTAAGCACAAAAATGATAGCCCCCGTTCTCGTAACAAAAAATGTTCATTATAGAGTGTCACTATCATAAACACCGCATATTGTATTTTACTTAAATAAATAAACGTCAAATATGAACATAGGTTGCATTTTAGTGCACATTAAATTGAATTAGATTGGAACTCAACATTATATTACGAGTATTTTTACTATGGTATCTGGTCTACTTCAAGTCAAGCTTACAACACCATATTTATATCACTTGGTGCACTAAGCGTCCATAGGCTATATATAAATGCTTAATGTCAGGCGTATCGTATCTATGCTTGTCAGCTTACGCTTAATTGGCTCTCACGTACATTACATACTACGATCGACAATACAAGCAAAACCTTACGGTGACAACAAGTTCATTTGATCAGGCCGTTCTATTTTATTCCCTACTCAAAATAAATAATTAAATATTTAAGTTAATAGAATAGCCGGTGACCCTATTTTATGTGACGGCAGTAGAACGAGGCTCATAAAAGACTGTCAAGGTGATTTTATTACAGCAACATTACGATTGTAAAAGCCCAAGTATTTTACGATTATAGTCCCCTTTGAAAAAAGTCAGTCATCAATATTGAAATGCTTTCCATTTGTTTGTTTTCGCAGAATACCGAAAGGTTTTATTTCCGTTTTTAATATGAAGTATTAATCAATGATACCTTTATAACACATTTATTTATATTTATGGTATATAATATTTAAAATAAGATAAAAATAAATTACTGTATTGTTTTTCTTTCTGTTGTAGTAAAACAGATTGAAAACCCAAGAAAAATTATGCATAAATCGATTTGTCGGTTGTTACACAACATGATTTGTATAAGTAGCTTTACTTATTTGTAACATAGTCCATAAACATCATTATTTATATACAATACAATAGAAAAGAAACGCTACTCAAAGCAACACAGAAGCCTGAATAGGGAAGTGCCTCCATTCAACTGAATATCGCGGCAAAATATCCCTAAAGTGTGTTTCTGTGGTTGTCACAAGTTTCTATGAGCAGGCAGTCAGTTGTTAGTTCCTTACGCTGTCCGACAGCTTCTGTTTTGCGGGATTGGCAACGAGAACATATAGGTCTGGTGCTGCAAGACTACTACTAAAGACAGAACAAAAACCACTCTCGCTGTAAAAGCAGTACTTAGTAATACGTGACTTACGGCTTTCATGTTCTGTCGTAAATATACTACCATAACCACAACCGCAAAAATTTAAATTATCATATTTCGACCACTGAGTGACCACTACTAGGCCTTAATCGATATTTGACGACATATGGCCGATCTTCATATGAGACGTATGTCCGTCTACATTCCTATTCATATAGTCTCTATCTGGGTATTAGGCACTTGGTTGTAATCTACTACACTGGCTCTTTTCTACCGACAGACTTTATAGTCATATCTCCGAAAATAATAAAGACATCTCTCAGGCATGTAGGTAAAAGCTGGCAATAATTGTCAATTTAATTTTACCCACGTAAGTAATAAGAAAATGCATAAGTGGAATAAAAGTATCCTATGTATAAATTTAGAACATAATCTGTGTTCCTAATTCCATCCAAATCCGTTCAACGGTTGACACATGTGTGAATAAGAAACATTCAATAAAACTGGAACTAGTCGACATTTGTAGATAATACATATTTAAAAAAAAAGTGAGCTTTATAAGATTTCTAAAAGCCATAACATTTAATTTCAGAATGTTTGTATGTATGTACGTTTGCACACGCAAAAACAACTACACGAAAAATAATGCGGTTTCACAACTGTAATAAAATAACTGGTGTATGTTTAATCGAGTATAAAAAAGGATAGTATAGATAGGTACCTACTTCCAAATTCCACGTATACAAACGCTGGCTAAAACTAGTTTATGATATAAATACTATAATTATAACATGGAAAAGAGATATATACTCGACTTAATAATAAACGCGGCATAACTACTTAAACCTACACGTTTTCCGGCCTAGTAAGTGGTGATTCCCAAGAGATGGAATAATTACCCAGCTATAACTCGTGTTAAACTCCCGATGTAATCCTATTATTATAATTATGATGTTGATACATATAATTCACGCTAATATATCTGGATTGTGTTATCATTCGATTATGAAAAGCCATTATCTCCATTGTACAAATTCGCAAAAACAACGTTACGTAAGTGAGCAGCGCGTGCCTTATCTGACATAACTTCCTAACTTATATTATAAACTTTAAATTAAACTTATATTATGAATCCGAATATGAGTTTGTTTGCTTGTTACGCTTTCATGCTTTAACGAGTCAACAGAACATCATGAAATTTTGCATACAGGTTGTCAGGGGTACAGAAAAGAACATAGGGTATATTTCATCCAGAAAAAGTACTGTTACTAACGTATCTACCACATTTACACGAGCGAAGCCGCAGGGAAAATCTAGTAACATTATAATAAAGAAAAGAGTTTTTATCTCATTACGTTATTTATCTACACGATTAGTTTACCTGTCCCGGTAGCACAGTGAAGCGAAGTGACCAGCAGTACGGCTTCCGTAAGGGTCGGTCGGCTGGTGATCTTCTAGTATACCTGACACATCGTTGGGTACAGGCGATCGAGACAAAGGGGGAAGCCTTGGCGGTTAGTTTAGACATAGCGAAGGCCTTCGATCGTGTCTGGCACAAAGCGCTTCTTTCAAAGCTCCCTTCCTATGGGCTTCCCGAGAGATTATGCGAATGGGTTACTAGCTTTTTAGCAGACAAACGCATTAAAGTCGCAGTTGACGGTGAATGCTCTAACTCCATGCCTGTAAATGCTGGTGTCCTGCAAGGCTGTGTGCTATCGCCTACTCTGTTCCTCCTCCATATCAATGACATGTTGCAAATTAGCAACATTCGTTGTTATGCGGACGACAGCACGAGCGATGCTCTCTATACCGGCCGCGCTAATATCTCTCGGGAAAACGTCATTGAAAGCCGAAACAAACTTGTGTGTGGAATTGAGACCTCTTTAAAAAAAGTCTCGGATTGGGGCAGACTTAATTTGGTCCGATTTAACCCCACAAAGAGACAAGTCTGCGCATTCACCGCTAAAAAAATGTCGTTGGTCGTATCTCCTCGTTTTGAGCACATCCCCGTTACTGCCTCAGCCAATATTGGAATACTTGGTGTTGACATATCGAGTGAAGTCCAGTTCCGCGGCCATTTAGAAGGTAAGGCTAAATTAGCTTGAAAAAAGCTTGGCGTGCTTAACAGATCGAGACAGAATTTCACGCCAGCCCACCGCCTACTACTTTACAAAGCGCAGGTTCGGCCTCACATGGAATACTGTTCTCTTCTTTGGGCAGGGGCACCCCAGTACCAGCTTCTCCCTCTGGACCGCATTCAGCGGAGAGCGACTCGAATCGTCGACTGCCAGGTTGTTTCAAATTGGCTAGACACCTTGGCGCTGCGTAGAGATGTAGCCTCGCTATGCATCTTCTATCGCTTTTACTATGGGTAGTGCTCCGAGGATTTGTTCGGACTGATCCCTACCGCCTCTTTTCGCCATCGTCCTACGCGACAGAATTTCCATCCCCATCATTTAGATGGTTGGCAGTCCACTACGGTGCGTTTTTCTAGAAATTTTTTGCCTCGCACAACTATACTGTGGAATGAACTGTCGCCTGCGATATTTCCGGACCAATACGACCTACAAACCTTCAAGAAAAAAGCGTACTCCTTTTTAAAAGACCGGCAACGCATTTGTAACTCCTCTGGTGTCCATGGGCGGTGGTAATCGCTTACCATCAGGCGATCCGACTGCTCGTTTGCCTCATATCACATAAAAAAAAGAATTATTATAACGACATTTTATCGATTCAATGTATATGTCTAAGTATTACTTAATGTCCTAAGGCCGTCTATCGAACGCAGGTGCAAACTTAATCCTACCTCAAGTTTCTACACAATTACAAACTGTCCAAGACTTCGTTCACGCTTTTAAAAGAAAACTTTTTTAAACTTTAGTACAGAGCCACCAATAGAATATATATACAAACAACAATAGATAAGAAACAACGATTAACACGAACGCCGATTTAAGAACAGAATACAAGTTATTATCACACTATACTTACCATTTAAAAAACATATTATAAGGACTTACCAGACGAACTTGTTGCGTAGTAACACAGCCAGACTCCTTGTCTCCTTTGGTTAATTACTACCCACCATTGTGACTACAAATCAGTTTGATGGACATCGCCGTACGTAACAACAATAATAAAGCACTTTTTTGTTCAATAAATCCGCAGGATTAAGTCCACTTGCCCGCGTTCGCTAATAAATTACAAATGGCCGACCGACGCCGCCTCGAGGGTCGTAAATCGTGACCAAGGAATCATGGGAGTTCAGCCTATTATAATCAAAATAGACATTGATTGATATTCGAATGTAGGAAAACTTTTTGGAATGAATTTTCCGGTTTTCGAATTTCGAACGTCGCATTGATGTATTCCCTAAGCTCGTTCCTAATTTTAATTCAAATTCTAATAAATTAAACTTTGAATATGATTGGCGGTCAACTCGTGATAATATGATATCGAATAATACTGAACTTTAGAAATCTATTGCGATATTTTGAATAGGTACAATTATTAAGTTGAAAACCTTTGGCGTTTGAACGCGCTAGTCCGAATGCTACCAGTCCGATTTATAATTACTATTTTTGCATTAAGTCCTTACTAAATACTACCTACTACTTAATATACCATAATATAAATGCGAATGTAAGATTGTTTGATGGTTTATTTTTTGCTTGTACCGCTTTCACGCCTTAACTGCTCGACCGATTATCATGAAATTTTGCATTCACGTTGTCATAGGTACAGACAGACATAGGGTACTTTTATCCAGAAAAAGGGACGTCTCCCAAAGGGAGAGAAATTTATGAAAAAATATATATACACGCAAGCGACGCCGCGGGCAAAATTTAGTAGATGATATATTTGAAGAGAGTTAAATATTTCACGGTGCGCTACGACCGAAAACAGTAAGGACTCTTACTCATATATTTGTAGACTATAATTTAATTTCAAAAGAAGATGATGTTGATAGAGTCTCAAATAAGGCAGCAAATGATAACCGTTGGCAATAAAAGTATCCATTAGCAATAAAAGTATCCATTGGCAGTGTCACCAGCAGACTTAGACACTATAATAAAACATTCTGCCACTAGATAAAGACAGTAAATCGGTGCTATAATAATGCTTAAAAGAAAATATCTAATCTATGAGTTAGCTGCATACACGTAATAATAATAATCCGATTATTAAGGCAAACAAAATAATGTAAAAATATAGTTGGGCCTTTATTTATATTTAATTCAATTAAATGTAAATTTAAAAATGCGTAAATCATTCATTTTTGTACGGCAGCATCGATCGTCAAAGTCTTAAAAACCAAAAAGTAACACAATCATATTTTGATCATATTTTTCATTAAGTACCTATATATACACTTCATGCGCATCACAAATTCACGCCTGTCTCGCTATTTTCTACCCCTCACGGAACGTGGGATTAATCAACGGTGGCTCATCTCGATTTTTAATTAAATATTTCAATCGATTCCAATATTACAAAGAGGCTTTTGTTATTTTTATCACCCCACGGCGATACGGCGCTGACCGTAAAATTTTATTTTACTGCCATTATAAAAATCGCTTTTGAGGCAATTGACAAATTGTGTGACACCCGGTATTATATTAAACATCAGGTCCCATACATGTCAAAAAGTACCAAACCACGTTATATTGATTTTGAGAAAATTTCGTTGTTTTGTCTTTGGTTCGTGGTTCAACCGCAGTTAAACTCTTTCTCTAATTTCTGATTAACTAACTGAATATTATTGTTGTAAATTCCAGTTTGGAAAAGACAATACATGCTAAGTAATCGTTAGGGATTGTAACAAAATTCTAAACCTTGCGTCCTTGATATCATAAAAACATATTACTAGCCCGTAAAGATATCCGCCATTTTGGTGTCAGCGAAAGCAATATTGGCTACGTCATAAATTGTCTGTGGTCGTAAAGGGCGAGGTAACTCAAAGTTTACGAGCTAACAGCCATCTCTGATTGGAGTCCAATCAGATTTTTGATTCTTTACCCTCTTGTATTAACTTAAATAACTTCTGAACATACTGACAGATCAATTAGTCTTTTGGTAGGATAATAAATCAAAAGTATTTCAATATGTCTAAAAATTGACTAAAATATGATTTTTACTGTTTGGCTTTAGATTAAATCAAAGTCTATGCTTTAATTCACCTTTTTCCGTTTAGCGGCACTGGCCATAAGTCTAGGCGAACGATGTCGCGGTTGGGCTAAGACTCGGTCATAATCTCATTATATTAGATTACATTTAACATTACGTAAGAAAGTTGGATTGCACTTTGTGTTTTTCTTTGCTCGGTTAATTAAATGCGGTACCCAAGTTTGTACGTGGTTGACAACTTTTATTTCAACGAGTTCTTTCATAGTTTTATATAATAAGTTTCTTTATAAAAAACTACGATAAAGAATAGGTGACCATTTCATGACCAATTCAAAGATATACTAAAGAAAGGGTAGGTTAAAAGTAAACTATAAGTTAAGCGCTTATAGCCAATTGCACTCACTGATGGGTAAACGATTAGCGAGGTTAAGCAACGTTGGGTGCGGTCAGTCTATAGATGGGTTACCGCTTTGTGGTATTTTATCTGAGCGTCTCCGTGCTACGGAGGGCACCTAAAAAGTCGGTACCGGTTGTTGTCAAATTGACAGCAGTCGTTAAGCCATGTCAGAGGCCTACGGGCGGCTTAAACAACTGTTGACAACAGGTTGGCCACTAACCACACGAAAAGAAGAAGAATTTCATACCTATCCGATAATAGCAAGCATATACGAAAGTCCACTTTTGCAATACTTTGAGTCCTCCAGTGACTCCTTAGATTAAGAAACTTATAAACATATTAAACCTTTTTACATGTTAGTTTGGTGAGCAATTAGCACGAAATCAAATTAAGAACTAGAGATGCCAAAAATAATTTTAAAGTTAAATTTCTTGTTCTTCAAGTTTCCTACACAGTAAGTTCGGGCAAAGGGAAAGGCTTTCTGTATTCATATACTTAATATACACGTGAAACTTTGTTTTTTGAATGTCTGCGATCGCAATGTCTTCTCTAATTTAATTTAACCTTTGAGTTTACATTACAGAATCATCATGAAATTTTACCAAATTATTTGTAAACGATATGTATAAATGGCAAATGGGTATCACATGACTTACTGATGGCTAGTACTAATACGCGTATAGAAAAACAATGAAACTCTACGAACGCTAACGTTGCAAACGATCCTTTCGCTTTGCATTCCTCTGAAAACTGTACGCTGTTATAAACTAAAGTTGGTTTATTCATGTGATTCTGTACATTATATTAGAAATAGTTCAAAAATCGAATAACCATATTCCTTTTTTACGTCCGTATTGTCAATAAAAACAGTTTTTGTCGGCCAGCAATATATTCGAACATCGAAACACGTATCAATATAGGACAGTTATAAAACTGAATAACGAATGCATCGCTTTTGAATTGCATTGAATTGAAAACTCGTGATCTCTATTATTAAATAATAATGCTCACTTCTGAAAGGTTTATTAACATCAAACAGTCTCCATTTTAATCACATTAGGTTGCATTGAAACAAACAAGTTGGCTGAATTAACTTCGTCAAAACAGATGATTCAGTGAAGTACATTTTGTCCAATTAGAAGCGTTTGTTGTTTGAAACGAATTAGTTGGTAACGTACTAACTGTTGCGAAATGTGATTTTATTGTCTGTCGGCACATTTGGCACTGATTAAAACAATCCACAAATCTGAACATATTAAGTAACCGCGAAGCTAACCTTTCACAGCTCATTGAACAAACTGAAAACATTTATTACACAGATAATAACATAGTATAACAATTAAACTACAGCGCTCGCGAACAACGTCATATCTGCGATATTAGATGTTCACACGCGATATTACTCGACAATGTTAAGCTGTTATATTATATTTTGAGGTCCGTGATATGGCGAATAGTCAAACATCGTGCCTCATGATATTGTACCAAAGTCAACGTACGCTTGTATCACCATGGATATGTTATAGACTCTGTAAAAACCTTTATAATGTGTTAGTAATCTATTAAGAACACCAATGTAGGGAGGTAATTTTATAAGCTGGAAAAACCAGGCAAGGACATCCTACAACTTATCATCAGTGACGAAAATATCATATTTATATTTAATATGGCGTAAAAATAAATTAGACACTATTTTCGTCATTTCATCTGTAAATGTAGTACCGCCGCCGCGGCTCTTTTTATTTTGGGAGAATGCAGTTACGCATTCCTTTCTGCGGTAAAGACGCTATGTCGGGCTCACCCGGGGAAAGATGAAACATCCCAGGTACTACCGACTAAACCTACCACGGTTTCAGTTCTGTAGGCATACCTATATTTTCCATTCCTTTCCCCCGGGTTGGCAACGCGCGGTTGCAAGCGCTCATACGCTACAGTACCCGCTTTCCACATCGGCCATTATGCTTGAGTGTTTCACTTATGCTGGATAGAAAAATTTTGATTCCAAACGTAATCTATTATAGCAACCTAGCAAATGTTGATCTGACCTTTACGCCTATAATAATGGGCAGAACAACATTTTGACTCATGGGCGAGGGACAGTTGCGTTAATCGACCCCAGGGTGACCAGTTCTTACTGTTTTACCTTTAATAACATATAAAAGGTAAGCTAAGAATCCGTTTAAAAAAAGAAACAATATAATAATATTTAGTGAAAATCTTGAACCTTTTTTTACGGTGTGCTAACTGGCTCCTTAGATCCTAACCCAAGTTTCATTACAACTGTTAAACGCCTTATATTTGCAGCTTATATTTGAGCGTTAAACCTATACCATAGGACCTGCATCACAGGCAGTTAGCACGCTGCCACCCGCTGTGTGAACGCTCTCATATCTCTACTTATAAACCTACTCTATGCTCATATGGTTCATTCAGTACATTATAACACGGTGGGGTACGCGCACGCCTCGCGCACGCATCGCATACACCCCGTGTCTGCTGTTTAACACAACCAACAGGGTTTGATGAAACAAAGGTAGGATAAGGGATTGCCCTTACTTAATCCCCCTATATTATAAACAAGAACTTTTAATGTGAAGCGGGCAAATTGTACATGCAACTTAAATTCTTTATAACATAGAGCAATATAATATCTTTTGTTAATTTTGGTTTTCATAAATGTACCTACACTTTTAAGTGCTACTTAATTACTATAAAAATATTCAATGCAGGTCCTACATTTTATTTTTAAACTAGATACGATACGAACCTTTATTAATTTTAAATCAAGAACATCAAAATCTGTATGCCTATGTTTTATATATTAACTCCTTTATCTATACTCACAGTACTTTATGATTTTGTCTATATATTATCTTATTTTCTAGTGATAAAATACGTGAGGTTTTTACTTGCTGCGCCTTTGTAATGAAGAAATATTGTTTTAAGAAGATCAGCTTCAGGCCTCGGTGGATATATCCTAATTGGCTATAAAGGCTGTATTTGCTCAAAATTTATTGTGCGTTAAAACCAGTCAAAGTAGATCTCTATCAGGTATAGACGCGTCTAGTTATAAGCTCTCAAGCTGGTTGGTCGTATTAAAGATTATTTTTCCAGACATATTTAGTCAAGGAACACCAAGGAGTTAATAACAGCATATTTAGTTATACTATTAATAGATTAAATCTTATTTGTTCTAGGTTATTCGATAGCTTAGCTGAGGAATAATTTTGAGAGACTTTTAGATAAAAACTGTTAAAAAAAATATTATGGCACACGTTAACGTGTGTCGGAGGCCTCGTCTAATATGCGAGAGGCAAATGAATTAATAAAAGTAAGTTTAATATCAGAGTTAATGAAGCGCATTCGCTAAAGTTATTACTTCATTACTACCAACGACTCGAACGATGTAATTTCAATAGCCAAACTGGAATACAATCCTCAGATAGTTGCTCCGAGACTGAGTTTTGTTTATGGTCGTTCTTTCAATGATATTGGTAGAGTTTGTATATTCGTAAAACATTCAGCGCTTTGTGCTTTTTTTCAAGAACTTTCTATGTTTAACAAATAAATCATTTCTGGTTTTGATACTATTTAAGTAAACTACACTATTCACAAAAAAAATACTTATGTTAATATTTTTTAAAGGAAAACATCCTGAGGAAACCTGCATATCTGAGAGTTCTCAATAATGTTCTTAAAGATATGTATCACAGGCGGAGCGGTAGCACGCTGCAGCCGGCTGTGTGAACGCTCTCATATCTCTACTTATAAACCTACTCTATGCTCATATAGTTCATTCAGTACATTATATAACGGTGGGATACGCGCACGACTCGCGCACGCAACGCCTCTGCCAACCTGTACTGGACTACCGTGATAGATAGACCCTTGTAGTGGCTAGAAGAGAGTCGTGCCCAACAGTGGGACAGTCTGTAAACAGGGCTGTTATTATAATAACTAACTCATCATTTACTACCATTACTTATATAAATACGCGCCCTAAGCAAATATAGATCCGTTAAAACAACCTGGCCTCTCGCTTGCGTATGTCGTCATAAATTTGCGCGAGACTTTTACGGCACTTGCCCCGAAGACGCGACGCCGAATGTAAATCGTATCCTATGCGAATTTATATCGCATTTCGTACGGAAATATATTTAGTTTTATACGCACTTACGCTGTTATCCTTCTCGCTACTGATTGAAAAACATAACTTACTGTAACGTATTACGTTTACGCGGATGTTTTACATTGAATTTTAGCAACTTTTTAAGGATTTTATCTCTACAATTAACATAAATCATCAGCTAACTATGATTTTTTTAAAAGATACCACACTCTTGCTCTAGCAACATTGCCTATGTCGACCAACATACAAACAAGTGAGAACCGGCAATGAAAAAACGGTTCAAGTAATATGCAAAGGTCACGTGAAACCACGTGATCTTAAGGTCAGAGGTCAAAGGTCATATTCATTTCCGGGGTATATCGACTATGCTGAGTCGAATGGCGCTGACCGCGAGTCTCTAGCTCTTACGATTCTTGAGTTGAAAGTTGTATAACAGACAGATGGACGGACGGACAAAGCTGTTGTATAAGAGGTTTTTCGAACTCTAAAAACAGCGGAAAAGCAGATCTGAATCAACAGTATGTGGATCACACAGATTTTTGTCCCGTGTAGGAATCAAATCTACAACATTCGGCACGTGGCAGTGGCGAGGCATCACTTAAGCCAGTACGCTATCCATACAGTCATTATTTAAAACTGCTGAATCTTCTCCCTAGTCTTTATTATTCCCAAGTCACTTGGGATCGGCTTTTCTGGTCTAACCGGATTTGACTGGATATCAGTTTTTACACCGAGCGGCTGCCACCTGACCTCCGCAACCCGAAGGCTAACGATACCCTAAGGCTAGACCAGTGTCAGGATATTATAGGGCACTGACTTCTCAATAACGACTGCCATAGTTGGTCATGGCAGCCGGGACCGACGGCTTAACGTGCTCTCCGACGCACGGAGCAGGCGATAATAATGGTCAATCAATACGCACATAATTTTGAAAAGTCATATTCTAAAAGTCAAATGCGTGCGACGTGGGTTCGAACCCGAGATCCTCTGCATTGCAGTCTATAAGTCTCCCCACTGAGCTATCGCCGCTTAAAAACTGCTGAATATGGGAATAATACAGCACTGCCTTTTCCATCAAGAATGGAAGCATGAGACTAAATAAGTATCATGAAAATGTCTATAATCGCCAACAAACATTATATGCGCGAAAAACGAGTGAAGTGTATAAAAGTTAACACCTATTGCAATTTCCCAACAAAAGCAATGTGGACACAGTCAATTAGTAAACATTGCTTACGGAAAACCAGCAAACCGCAGTCCACAGAGCTTTTAGCGTTCGGTTACCAACTAATTTAGTCTATGGCAATAGAATCAACAATATATAAATTTGCCCACCAGTTGCCACATTATTAAATTAGAAACTTAATTAATAATATACAAATAGTGCCTTATGGGGCCCTGTATATCACCAAAGGCTGAGAAATATCACTGGCACATTTCGCCAGCCACGTTTGCAGATGTCACGTAATAAGGACTTGTTGCCAGTGCCGTTTACCGGGCACGTTGCCAGACTCCACTGAGTAGATATTAAAACCACCATCCCTAACCCGCAAATCAAACCTAGGGTCCAACGAACGACGCAAACAAAGCGCGATCTCTGTCATACGACGTATAGTAAATCAGCACTGTATTAAACTGTCCCACTGCTAGGCACGGGCCTCATCTCAGTGTGAGAAGGGTTAGGTCATAGTCCACTACGCTGGCCCAGTGCGGGTTCGCAAACTTGACTTCGAGAATACTTTCACCGTAAGGCGAACGATATTTAACTATTGAATACGCACACAACTTCGAAAAGTCAGATATGAGCCTTGTGATTGTACTCGCGGCCCCTGCATGGCAGTCCAACGATTTCCCACTTGACTATAGCTACACAGATATAAGGTAGATAATTCACACTCATAACACTCATCTTACAATAAGCAGCCGACACACGCGTACTTCGCATACACCCCTATAATAATCATAAAAGAAATATATGTCCTCCGTTACACACTCTAAAAACACTCATTTTGTTAATGAATTCCTTTACTTTTTAATGTAGGGCTCGCCTCGGGAAGATCCCGCGCCGCACCGACATGTATTCCAGTAAAAATATTAGTCAGAATTATTCATGATACAAATATTTCTGATAGCGAGCGTTCTTTTTTGTTAAATTTATTTTCTTTGTTAAGGTTTCTTTGGAGTTATATAAAAGTGAAGATGGCTGTCTCGTTGGGTGTCGTGGCATAAGTATTTGCTAGTTTTTGACACGAGCTTTGTCTAAGTATCCGTATAAAAGTTAAACAACGACTTCTAGTGAGACTTTTTATACCGAACTAAATATAAATAATTTTTCATACCTATGAAAAATTTATTATTATAGCGATTGGTAGAATAATCCGTAGTGTCTGCCTACCCCTCTGGGAAACAGGCGTGATTCTATCTATCTGGAATAATATTTTAAATTAGAATAATTTGAGCAGAATATATTATAACTCAAAAGGAATACGTAGCCCTTTGCCAATATATAAAGACATAAGAAGAGATTCATAATAAGTAGCGATAGTCTATTGGGAGACCGCTAGACTATCACGCAGAGATCTTGAGTTCGATCCGTTACGTGCGTATTAAATATGTAATTATGGTAAAGGCAAATACGTAAGAAAACTACTACCTATCTGAGAGTTCTCAATGATGTCCTCAAAGACATGTAGAGCCTACCGTTACTTGGAATATCGTGAACTCTTTGTTTAGGGAGGTTGGTCGTCATTTGGTTGTATCCGTCGGACTACAGTTTAGGTTTAAAAATAATTTCATCCGAATATGCCGTATTTTTATACCAATACTTCAATGCGAATATTTTTCTGTACCCCACCTATTTTATATTGTCACGATTAGGAATTGAACTCCGTGATTGACATTGAAAGATGAGCTTTACCCCTGATGTATCTTATGAGGGGGCCAGTCAGTGCAGACCGGCGACACTTCGACCCAGTGAGATCTTTTGTGTCGACACTCTCCGAATAACGACTGCCATACATGTTCATGGCAGCCGCGACCGACGGCTTAACGTGCTCTCCGAGGCACAGAGCAGGGGATAATTGTCAATCAATACGCACATAATTTCGAAAAGTCATATAACTTTCGAATGTCGGAGGTGCGTGACGTGGGTTCGAACCCGAGACCGAACCCTCTGCATTGCAGTCTGTTGGTCTCCCCACTGAGCTATCGCTGCTAAATTAATTATTCTTTACCCCTGATATTCAGTTATTATAATATACTCTATGCCCCTGAATTATGACAGGCCGCATTAAAAAGGCAAATTCCTGGCTTGCATTTATTTTAAAGCGGATAAATGGCCACTGAAAAAAAAACTGGCTTGGTATAAAACATAATATTTCCTGCTGACGACATTGTAAAACATTTTATTGCGTTATAAATGAACACTTAGTAGCCTATGTTTACGCATACATATGTACGTGATTTATTATATACACGCTCATAAGTTATAATACCAGGCGTGCAGAAAAACTGAGGAGCTCTCACCGCGCCTCAAGACGTCAAGTCAAAGTTTATTGTTTGTTTAAATTTTCATGCGGTCCCGCCGTTGTTCTAAGACTACTTTATAATGTACATGAGCCGCTTTCAACGATTCCATTGTAGGTTTTTAAGTGCCAAGGCTTGTGTGATCTTGCGCGGTGTTTGACTTTCTGTTTTATAAAGGGCGGAATGTAATTACTGGAAGTTGCTTTTGTTTGATAGGATTATGATAATTTTGTAATACGTTGTGATAACATTGCTATCCTATTATTTATTTATGACACTATACTTGCGAATTTTACCACGGATTATAAGTTTATATCTATATTAATTTGAAGTAATTATAAACAATATAGCTATATTTTAAAAAAGCTATAATAAGTAATATATAAAATGGGTATATAGTAAATAATAATCTATATTAATACGTAAAGCAAAAACTTTGTACCCCTTTTTACGACAATTGCACGGACGGAGGAGTGTGAAATTTGGCACAGTTAAAGTTTATATAGAGAAGAAGTGGCGAATCCTAATATTTTTATAAAATATGCATTTGAAATATATCAAATTAATGACAAGTGAGAAACGACAATGAATTGCCATAAATCTCGGAGTTTGAAAAAATGGTATCACGTGAGGTCAGAGATCAAAGGTCATATAGTCATTTCGGGAGTATATCGACTATGCTGAGTCGAATGGCGTTGACCACGAATCTCTATCTCTTATGGTTCTTGAGTTGAAAGTTGTATAACAGACGGACGGACAAAGCTGTAGTATAAGAGTTTTTCGAACTTTAAAAAAACACTACACGCACACAACCATGCATTTGACACAAGCAGTCGAATCGCGTATGTAGTATTTCGGAATTGTTCGGCCGATATCGTAGAATTCTTCGTAACTATGGTTAGATATATATGTGGAGTAGAACAGAACAACAACAGAACAGACTACATGAAATGTGATTATAAGCGCAGTATATCACTATATACAGGTTTTATTATCTATAACTATACCCCTATACATAGATAAGACACTTCTTATCTATATATAGGGGTATAGTTATAGACAATAAAACCTTAATAACGATCAAACTTAAAATTTATATCAATTATCGTCGAATTTCGACCACTTGACGACCGTTAGTAATAATAAAAATGGTAAATAAATCTGAAAATGATTATTTTTTACGATATCTGTTTATAACTAAGGTGTTTGATAGAAGTTTACGTACATATACGTATGAGTGTTGTATGTATATGTTATACAAACTTTAAAGTATATTACGTTAATATTGATATAACGTAACATTTAGAACAAAATGTAGGCGTTATATCAAAACCTACACGACTAAATGTTAAGATAACACGAAAATATGTATATAGAGTAATTGTAATTTGGCCGCCCACTCATGACTTTAATAAATCATTATGTTCCACGTTCCCGTAGGTTGAAAAGAGAGAAGAAATAAAACCTATCTCTTCTTTCATTTACTTTTGTAAGTGTGTATACCCAAACTCACAAATTCCTTCTCCCTTTCGAAAAAGATCTGACGATCTTCATCCATCCAGTGATTCACTACTACGACTTATAAACATGTCATCATCAAGCCCTATTTTGGTTCCATCCTAACTAATATTATAAATGCAAATGTGAGTTTGTTTGTTACGCTTTCACGCCTTAACAACTCAACCGATGGTCATGAAATTTCGCATACACTTTGTCCGGGGAACAGAAAAGGACATGGGGTGCCTTTCATCCCGAAAAAGTACTCACTTATTTAACCTTACTTAACCTACATTTACGCGAGCAAAACCGCGGGCTATATCTAGTTTTAAATAATAATGATCAGTGATAACACACTCATCAATTTTAAGATGAAGATTTCCTATAACTTTAGCAATTGCTCAACGCTATCATGAGATTCTGCAGCGAATACACACTAGCAACACAGAGACTGGAAATGCACTCGTACGATCGCAAAGAGTCCGCCTTCTATCTGTCTACCATTTCACAGCTGTACATACGTAGTATATGTATATACATCAAGCAACACGAGAGTCTAAAACGTGGATAAAATTAGCATTTCTCTCGGCGACTTGATATACAGCCAAAACCCTTCCTCCATAGTAAAACTGACCCCATTTGCTCCAGAGAGATTTGCAACAATAAATAAAAATACGCTCAACTCATTCGGCGTAAATCTATCTAGAAGCTACGAAACCATGGGGCGTTATAGAGGCAAATGGACATTATTTAATGCTTATTCTCTTGGCAGTTGTTCCCGGAATGCCGCCTCCACACTATTTGTGATCGTAGCTCGTAATTATGTTATTAGTTTCATATAGGCCATTATGTCTTGTTCAGCCTTTTCTTTTTCGTGTATATTTTTTATTTATTGGTGTTAACGATACTTACTATTATTCTATTATTATGTGAGATTTTATATCTGAATTAGGTACTCTGCAAGGAAAAATTGATTTACTACATAATAATTAAATTATACACAGAGAACGATTCTAGTGATAATGTATAAAGCGACAATGACTGTACAATTTAAAATCATTCGATTTTTGTGACTATACTAAGTGTCACAAACCTTCCACTCGGCAGAGACCCACGTTGCCAATTATTGTGTGTCATTATGAATGAACCGGGAGAAGTGCCAGCCTCTTACAGGAAACCGGTTAAGCGTTATTACATTGATACTGCCTTTTATGATACCGAATATAACAGTTTAAAAGGCTAATGTTCTCAACTATCTCATTCCTTAATCTTTAACTTTTTTTTCCTAGAGGTGACAGCTGATAGTTCCATACATATTACTGGAATCAGGGCACGATTAGGTTACCTTAATATCCATGTCCTTGAAGCTTAACTTTTAGTGTCTTTATAATATCTATTTTGTCGCCCGCTTTGTTAAGGCGGGAAGCAAAATTCTTTATCCAACTTCTCCTATATACTTATGATTCAATTCCTTACGGCCTCCAAGACTTCATCAATGTCAAAACTAGGCGTTTTCTATGGTCACCATTTCTGAAACCGGCTACACAGTGGTTACAGTGCTGAGAGTGCAGTTGAGATTAAACCATAAAAATACTGTTATTTCTAATATTGCAACCGATCAAAGGCCGTATAGACTATTATCAGGCAGGCCGTATGCTAATGAATAAGCGTTCATCACCATGATAATGAAAAAGCTACTCCTCCATCCGTGCAACCAACTATTATAAAAGTTTGACATTTCTAAAGAAGCTTTTCTATAATGAAGATCAATGAAAAGTTATTCATTAAGAAAACCATAACGCCATTTACCTGCGTCACACATCTCTGACGTAATGTTTAAAGTTATCTGGCCCACTTACCTACCATCACGCTTCACGCGCCATCTATAGGTCAAATCTATTTATACGTGGGTGCCGTAGTTAAACCCTCTGGCCGTAGAAGTATAACAGCTATTATTGTAGCGTGTAACAGAGCAGCCTTAAATTACTAAAATGGCTTATACATTGTGCTGCATATGTTGCTTTTAAATCATGTTTGAAATCATTAATCAATAGATTTATATGAAAAGAGAAGTCCTGACTCACTGAATCATCAATGCTCAGCCCAAAATTTTGAACCTATACAGCTGAAATTGTGACGTCTAAAGTCAGGTATTAAAAAAGTTCGTGAATTTAATCGAAATCGGTTTAGCACATTAGTAATGACAAACAGACATAGTTATTTTATTTATTAAGATTTACAGACAGTATTATACACATTTACAATATCACATACACATGGAGAACCATTTTGAGCCTAACCAATAGTATAACTAATTACTGGTGAATTCAGCATGCATCACATTATAAATACAATACATTTTATATTTTGCATTTATATCTACTCTATAATAATATACCGCTGTAGTTTGTACATCCTATCTTGACTGAACTAATAATACTTGACTTATCCTAAACCGAATTTCGAAGAAATGTGCTATTAGTGTTAACTCGAAATTTAGGGTCTGACTTAGGCTACATATAAAATAAACAGAAGCATATATATTTAGTACTCTCTATCTTTAACTATTAAACTATTCTTTTTACTTTTTTAACTGTTTCCCTAGAGAGAGATTATAAAACGTTAACTATTAAACCTTTTATTTTGCTTTTCCACTTACATATTTAAACATAATATTATAGAACCTAATGAATCATTTCTAATGTAGTCGTATAAATATAGTAAAATTATTTTAATTCTGCAATTAGAATCTTTTGAACTGAAGTTAATACTTATTCCAAAGTCGGCAAACTGGCAGCAATGCTACGAGTTTCATATTTAGCTATAGCTACGCGCTACGAAACTCTACGGCGTAGCAATATCGTAGCGGAAATATGCATTTATGATAATTACACGGCTTTTCCCCACAGCTTTGTCGAAACAGACTTTCAGAATTGTAAAATTTGCTAATTTTAAATAAAACATTTGTTTCACAAACAGTTTTATGAATGTTTTTTAAATGAAACAAGTTTCTGTTTTATTTATTAAAAAGAGAGTACGTACGTTCTGATGGCTTTAAGTCTCGTGTATATCCTCAAAAGGATAGGCAGAAGGACATTGTATTACACCTTCCTTTCGACAGCTTCTGTTTTAGTTCCCACGTGATAGAGAGCGAATCTATTGACACATACACCGGACACAGTCATAGCCACCGCTGCTATTTAGAATTTCATATCCGAAAAAAACGCAATACCAAAGTGGTAATGCGTTTTAACTCAACCCGCAAAACTGAAGCTACTGCCTCCTACCATGAAACGTAAATGACGAAGTTTTAAGCCAACTGTTCGTACCGTAAAACTCATTTACTCCGCAATTCTGTCCTGAATTACGGTACGTAACCATTTGATTGTTGAACCTTTAATGAAGTAGTACGGAGCGATGACATTAAAAAAAAGTTATCCGAAAAAACTTAATTGTAAAAGTTTTTCATTCAGCCCAAAGATTCGGATAGACATATGCTTAGTAGACCTCACTATCGCTCGCTAATATTCACTAAAGCTTATGCCTCAAAGCCAACAAGACAGTATTTACTTTATCAAAATAATTTTCTCAATTAGTTACAAAATAAAAACGGTGAACTTGATTGAATAGGCCAGTGGGTGGACGAAGGGTGTGCCCTTTGGTCCAACCCACTCTTTTAATACCATGTTTTTCCATTGCGGGGAATCAAACGAGGTACGCTTAATAAATATAATTACATTTATCTCAACTCACTCGCTTTTACGTAGTGTTTTGATTAAAGGAAAAATTCAAAGCGCTTGGAAATTAAATTTGCGAAATGGATCCGACTTTGGTTTGTATACTTATGCTAACGAAATCAGAGTTGTTTCTTGAGAATTATTTTAATTGAGTTTTCATAATAAAATGTACCGGTATACAAGGTATTACGATTATAACCCTTGGTTCTGCCCGTGTTGATTAGTAGAGTGGAGTAGTTAGGGACTTTTCACATGAAACGTAGTACAAACGCATCGTATACGTCTCGTATACTGCACCAACGAGAGCGTTGCAAGCAAATACATAACTAAGGACCAATTCTTGTAATAAAAACTGTTCAATACAGAGTCTCTATGTAGTCAAATAAACATAAACCGATATGTAACTTTACCATTTGTGATATTTATTATACTCAAACTGTACTGACGCTATTTTGGACAGCTTTTGTTGTTTGGACGATTACTGGCTCTCTGAACATGTTCGCACACACGCGGCGCGTGACAACGTAGCCGATTTTGCAATGACGCCGCGTTGTTCGTAGCGCGTGCAAAATACGTTACGTAGACGATACGTTCCTACTACGTCATATGTGCAAGGTCCCTTATCGAGATAAAAAAATAACAAGGCCATTTAGTGATACTTTTTTAACCAATCGTAACATAAGTAGATTCGTCAGAAGAACAACTATTGGGCTTTTACCTATAAATTGCCGTTGGTATCTATAACATCAAAGTATGACATCAATATTTTTCACAGAAAATGCGAGTATGAACTTATTTTATATGTAAACACAGTTGCTTGACTTTAGATCCAGTATAGTCTGTCTTATATGTTCTAAAACACCAGCATGTAATTATAGTAAATTGAAGCAACAAAACCGGGAAGCACTAAACGATCTAACTTAAGCATATATGTATAGTTATAGATATACATCAGCTTCACCTATATATTCTCAAAGGACAAACCAGCTAAATCATTCACCAGCACTTTACAAAAATACAATGATAAAAGCACTAGGTACTTTAAAGTTTAAAATCTCCTTTCGTGCTACTTATTCGTTCCACATGCCAACAATGAAAAAGAAAGAAAAAGGTTGTAGTGCTATAAATCTAATCCTTTCTTTATTCCCGAGTAGTTCTATCACAAACACCTCTCGCACTGGCAACAAATAATACATTTGAATTCATTTTCAAGCTTCACTTACCTGAACTTAGTTTATCGATCCTGTGACTCGTTAAAAGGTTGTTGACCTCAAGTCAGATAAAAGTGAAGGTCTCGTATGATATTCAAAATTAAATGTGAAATTAAATTAATGCTTTGGATTGCTCATATAAATATTTCCACTATTTAAATTAATACTTTTAAGTTATTTTACCATCACCTAAAATTATCAGATCATGTTTAGTTTTAACTATGTTATACCCATGACTTGAGTCGCATGTTTTAAATGGAGCCTTGTTCTTTTTCCACTTAGAAACTAACTCAGTTCTATCTCTAGGTCAATCAGAAGTCATAAAAATGTATTACAGTAACTTTCTCACTGTTTACATAACAGTGAGAAAGTTACTGTAATACGTTTTCAATATATATAGTTTTCAAATGTAATACACAGTGAGTTTCTTTCACTTTTGTAATATGTGTATCCATTTTATTCTAAAAGAAAATGTGAGTCCACCTTCTCAGCTCTCTTTACTACACACAATAAAAAACGAAACCAATTTAAAATGTCTAGAAATATTGCCGCTTCTTTTCGTTTCATGTTCTAGTCAGTACACGTTTGTCAGAAAGAATATTTTATAATAAGTCCTCATACAAGCTTTTTACTGAGGTTCCTCAAGAAACATATAAAATTCATGTAGGTACCCCTTGAGACCTACGACTTAATATTTTAGTGCGTCACGCTCCCTGATTACGTACGCTTTGAACCTTTGCCTAATTTAAGTAGGATAGCACTTTGTAAACGTACTTCTATTCAGTTTATTTAAGTTAAAAGTAGCCCTATTTAATTTATGTATGTATATACATACATAAAGCTTATCTATAGCTAAGTGGTTGCTTTCGACTATATTATTATGTTTCTCTTATCACAGGTATTTTCTAACATATTATATTAGAAAATACCTGGCCCTTTGGGAGGCTTACACGGAGACATGGGTCCAACGTGAAGAGGCCCTTCGAGAGTTTTAATCAAAGGTGGGATGGAACACCGACAGCGGCACTAGCCGCAGCTGGCGTAGGACTATTGCTATGTACGTATGGATTCTAATATATTATGGGCTATGGGTATGGGTGTTCTGGACCGGTATATTGGTAACTATGGATGAAAAACGGAGTCTGCCCTGAATACTCTAATAGCATCAATGCAATGGGCAAATGTGACTCGCCAACTCACTAGATGGGCTCCCTGAATAGCCACCATTGGCATGCAAGCCAGCAGCAGAGGGCAACACCGGTGCGAGCGGCTAGAGGTATTGAGTGGTGCGGCGCCGGTTTCACCATCATGGGTCTCGTGACAACGGAGACCCGGAGCGGGGTTCCCCGTAGTTATGCCCTTGAAAATGACACTTCTACCCCCACGCATATAGCTATAGCGGCCCTCCTCTGACCGGCCGACCTAGGCAAGCCAGAGTTGAGAGTCCTACGGGCGCTCTTGAAGATCTACCGCAGCCAGCCAGTAACGGCAAGCTGGGGACGAGGCCCTAACCGACTCTCTGAGGCATTCAGGATTGCAGTGCCGCCACTCATATTCAGCTCGCCACAAGCTTCCCTGCAGTTTGCGCTTTTATTTAACCTGGTGATACATTTTTTGTTTATATCACAAGGCGAAGATGGTAGTTTAAAAGCTAGTGTACTGTGTCCTCCGGTATTGCGTTAGTCTCATGAGAAGATAACGTACGAACGAACGCACTGTACGCTTCCAGCGATCATTTCTCCCACGTACGTGCAAGCTCTGGAATAAACTGCCTGCTTCGGTGTTTCCCGAGCGCTATGATATGTCCTTCTTCAAACGAGGTTTAAAGAGAGTTCTTCTTTCACGGTAGGCAGCGGCTTTGCTGTGTCCTGACATTGCTGAAGTCCATGAGCAGCGGTTACCACTTTCCATCAGGTGGACCATTTGCTCGTCTGCCAATGATGGCAATAAAAAAAAAAAAATGAGCTCCGGTTCCTGCTAACGAATATCTTGAAAACCCCTTTTCCGAAGAAACAGCGCAAGATTATATAGCTGTGTGTTGTCAGATAGAAGTATTTCTCCATGCAAGCCATTCCAAGTTTACACAAGCATGTTACTTATCTCCCTCAAATCATTCTTACACAGGAATAGCTGCACCATTATAATAATAGCGAATCTAACGTAACATCCCTTTAACACTAATACATACCATAAAACTTCACTATCTGAAAAAACACACATTACACAAACACCCGTATAATAAAAATGTTACACAACGTTCTAAAAGTAATATTATTAACAAAATTTATACAGAGTAAGTGGCCATAGTCCTGGAAGGTTTCGGGGCAAATCAGACGGCGGAGGTAGGTCAACGGTATCATGAAAAGCGCGCGAACGGAATAGCAATGGCGGGCAGGTTGTGAACCAATAAAATTATTATTAGAGCGGTGATGCTACATATTTTATACAATCGGAAAATTTGGATCTTATATTTCGTGAATGATGAAAATTTGTCTACGATAAGATCAAAGTTCCTAGAAAAGAGTCCCATTATAAAGTTGTAATGTTCGGTCGATTAACGAGATGAACTAACATTACTTCGAAGAGCATGTAAAGTATTCAAGATGAACAAACCGAAAACGTACAGTCATTTGCGAAGAATAATCTCTAACGCTTTACATGCTTTTCGAAGCACAAGGGCGATAAGTATTTACAAAAGTCTTCGCATATCGATATCTATAAGAATAGTTAGTCCGGCTGTTATATATGTATACTAGTAGTTTACCCGCGGTTTCACCCGCGTAAGTCCCGTTCCCGTGTGAATATCGGGTTTCACCCCCTTCGGGGTGAAATTTCCAAAAATCCTTTCTTAGTGCTCCCCTCCACTTTGCAAGGAACATACATGCCAAATTTCAGCTTCTTGCGTTCAGTAGTTTCGGCTGTGCGATGTCTGTCAGTCACTCAGTAACGGAAGAGTTTTATATATATAGATTGATACGGCGATATTATTTATGTCTTAGTGCATACATATATTTGTAATCTGGAATATTTATTTTTAAACTAAAACAAATAAAATACTTAATGCAGTTTATACATTTTTCATTGGCTTTCATGTTTATTTTTATTATGTAATACGCGCCAACAAGGAACTAAGCGCCCGATTGAAAAATAATAGGTGAGTTAATAGCTGAATAGTAATCAAATGGACAACACGTATAACCAGTAAGTTAAACATATATCAATCCAACCAAATAATCAATATCACAATAAATATCTTAAGTAACTATTCACTTCTGCAGAAAAGTCTGTGAATCACACCTTAAACATACATATCTTAAAAAATAAATACGATCCATTAGCGAAAGTAAGAGGCATTATTCATCTTAACCAATAAACTTAATTTGGTTCTTCGCAAGCCTGGACCCGCTCCAATCAATAATGCTATATAATTCCTAATTAAATACGCCCTTAATGTGCGAAAGCCACGCAAAAAGGTCAGATTCTGGAAAGGTAAACAGAATTATTTTGGAATCCCTAAAACGTGACGGGATCCAGTGAGGAGAACAAATTAATTTTAAATATTTGCGAGTGGACTGCGGTTTTGTTACATTATCAATCGAGACCGAACTTAAAAGAAGTTATGTAGATGTGCTAATTTAATCATTACTAAAGGGTAGTGGGTAATTGTTGTGTTATATTCCTCTTAAACCTGATTACAGGGGTACCCGCACCCTACAGAAGATCATACCTAAATAATTGTGTTATTTTTTTACTTTGAGTAAAGTGTTGAAGCTATTAAAGTAGATGCTGGGATGTTAGCAGAAAACAAGTGATTTTTGACTCGTGCGCTGGCAAAGCCCCTTTTCTTTTTTAAAGTGGAATATGTGCCGTAGAGTCTAGACTCTTATTTTTGGTTTTTACAGTGTAATAAAGATTCTGTAGATCCCAGCATCCTTTACATTCACGGTAACCTTTAATTCCAATAAAAATAATGCACATGCCTTATAAAAATTAAAATTATATGTTTCATCGCACGTTTAATTTTCATAACTACTTGTTGATCAAATCAAAATAAACTCAGAATCCTGGTAGAAATTCATACTTATATTTCAAATATATTCGGGTATAACTATAAGTCTCTTTTTAAAATATTAATTTCGTTAGCCTTTAAGTTAAGGTTCAAACTTAACAGTGTTAACTATAACAGAATATTTTCACACTGTTTGCGTATATTGGAACACTTCGCTATTTATTGAATTGCACATTTTAATTACGCTCAATAAGTTGGTCATATTATTCTATACAAAGATTTTTTAAATGTTGTGTCTGTTAACTTTACATATCTACTCGTGACCACAGCCCCTTACTTTAGTTTAATTTGTGTAGTTACATTGTTAACATCACATACAAAAGAGTGGCCGCGTGTTTCTGTCCAGTTATTCTTAGTGCTTACGACCTTGCATTGCTAAACGTGGCAACAGGTAATAGTAAATTAAAATTCTGATTCTATTATATTACTGGTACAAACGACATAATTTACAAATATCAAAGGCATTTCATACATCAACTCATACGAAAATCATGTTAATTTTAAATGACATATGTACGAGTACATACGACCAGCTAGCCGTAATAACGACACACGCCTCACATTACAAAAACATGATTCAAACACAAAACCAGCGAGACCACACGCCGGCTCCGTGCAATGGCACCCAATTTTCTGCGCCAACGAACATCTTTTTGATGTCTAACATAATAAAGTAAGCCTCCAAATTAAATTCCGTTATGGCCTCAAAGACATCTCATTAAAATTTTGACATTTCTTACTCGTGGCGGTCGGCTTAATCGGAACTCGGGTGTACCTTTCGCTCTTTGTGTTTACACCTCGCTGCTGTGTTATTGTTCAATTGTTAGGCGTCTAGTTAATTCCACGTTTTGTTTCACTGACTCGTTGGAAGTGCAAACGTGAGCGCATCCGCAGCTGACAAAGGCGAGCATAGTTATGCTGTGCCCAATCTAGAATGTCAGATTGCAAATCGAGGGCTTTATGTAGCCCATAGCTATTGGTCAGCCCGGCCACACTGCCTCCATGAAAAATAACCTTAGTTTCGAAAATTATAGTGGAAGTTAAGATGATCATCATCCGATCAGATGACATCTTAATATAGATTTCGAGGTCAGTGAACAAAAATGTTAACTTCGCCCTGGCTAATCCAAACTGACACAATATACGCGTACTAGAAGGTATTTCATAGAAAACTCGCTTTCCATAAAACAAGATGAAAAACATTTAGTCACCTCATTTTTAACAAACGCCGAAATGTTTCCTCTTTGTAGAAGATGTGCCACCCTGTTTGTATTTACCTACTTGATAAAACATCTTATTTTCTCATGCATGATGCAAAAGATTGAGGAAAACGTCGTCGCTTTGAGTTCATAACCTCTCACTTAGCAATTGGCTAGTTTTGTGACCTCAATATGCTGTTTTCCAGGCAAAATATACGGAATTTATTCTTCTTGAATAAATAGATCACGTCATAGCACCCAGATGTCAAAATATAAGGTCGAGTATAAGTTATACTAGATCTTACGCAAACATGTATCATCTACGCTTCCAACTAGTGTACAAATAAAACTCTGATACACATTAGGGATAATAAATATCTTTTGCTTTCTGCACTTCTAGTACTTTTTTTCATACTGTGCCGCACTTTCTTATTGACATATATATTATATTAATTTATATAAGCCGCTATTTCTAGGCCTCGTGTTATAAGTTAACCGTGATCAGGGATCTAGTTTAATTCTCGAGTTACTAGGATTTTATGTTAAAAACCGTTCCTAGCACAATATGATCTGAGTATCTACCCAGTAGATGACAATAGTCTTGCCCTTTATTTCGTGGGCTTAAAATACTACTTCCACCTTCAGACCACCCTCGTACTCGAACTCAACTCATTCAAATTATTTATTTAACTATTTCAATCAGCCTCCTCGTGACCATGGCTGCTGAAAATCTGTGAAAACGTCGATAAAGTATTTTAAATAGGTTCAAAATAGTCTTAAGTTGCGTTAATTTATCCACTACTGCACTACCGACGTGAACCCACTCCTCACACAAGCGTTCTTGCTTAACTGTAGGGATATATATGTACATACATAACAAAAATACTAGTAATTTGTACACTGAACTCTATTAGTTGCAGTCGTAGCGGTGCTGAAAGATTAAAAAAAAATAACCCGCTAAATTACCTTAAAGGTTATTTAATTTCAATGTGTTACATTTATGTAGGTACCTACACGTAAGAAAACATTGAAAAATTCATTTTAAACGTGACAAATCATATCTGAAAGTTCTTTAAAATTTTCCGAAGTACCTATGTGGGAAGTCGGGGCCGCAATAGGTCAGCGTAGTGGACTATGGACTCTTTCTCTCTTTTTATACTGAGAAGCAGTCCATGCTGAACAGTGGGACATTTTATAAACAGATATTGACAGACTATTATTATATGTTCTAATATAAATCATATATTATTACTCAAAGGAAGCTCATAATTAAACTTCAACACCGCGAGCTAACCACATTCTTTACGACATAACTAAAATTTTACACTCACCCAAATGCATTAAATCACACCAAAACTGTTAAATCTAAATAGTTGCAAATGAACATAAACCTATTAAAGACATATTTAGTTTTAATTAGAGGCAAGAACGAGAACCGACGATTTAATCATCTATTAATTAACGTACAAAGTAAACTTCATAAGATTCAAAACGATAATAGATATAAGTAAGATTGGACTAGTGGTCGATGGGTCGTTGGTTCAATTCCTACTTATTGTACTAACGACATCGGCTATTGGATACTTATTTAAATATATTGTCAAACTAGGATAAGCTGTTGGGCCTCCATAAATAAATAAGTCTAATAGCGGTAACATCATATAAGACCTCGACTTGTCTCACTATAATCTATACTAATATTATAAAGTGGAAAGATTGTTTTTTTTTTGTTTGTAAGGATTTTGACCCACAAAACCTCACAAACGATTTAAAAAAGAAAACGCGTATGGAACATCACTTAACCTTACCTAACCTACTTTTACGAAGCTGCAGGCAAAAGCTAGTGCTTCATAAAGAGAGAGCATGATGGCGCTGTGGTAGTGTATTCGACTGCTGTGCATAAAATCTCGGGTTCGATACCTAGGTTGGACAAAGTGATCTGGAACTGTGCCAGGTAAACGTCAATAGACTCGCCCCTATTTCGTAGAATACTGAATTTACGTAACCTCTTGATTAGCCTAAGCCTTTTCATGAAGCATTCCGAACTATTGAGTAACGTCATTTTGAAAGTAAAACATCCGAAGAAACGTTGTTGTAAGTTTTATTCGCTAGGTTCGAAATTTCGTTAAGATTTTTTCATGACAAACTTACTATGTAGTAATATGGACGCCACATTGTCAGTAATATTTCAAAATAAATAGAAAATGGAACATCATCACATTTGGTATATGGTTACTCTTTATGAAACCAAAGGTAATATGTCAGCATCGTAAAAAAATTACAGTCTAGCTATCCTAACTTTTTATTAATATTATATAAATGCAAATGTGAGTTTATTTATTATGCTTTCAGGCCTTAACTACTCGATCGATCATCATCATTTTCCGCATACACGTTGTCACGGGTACAGAAAAGTACATAGGACTTTTTTGTGGTTGAATGTTGCCCATTTTCCAAACAGAAAAAAGCGGGTGAAACCGCGGGGAAAAGCTAGTATCCTAACAAATAATATAATAATAATAATTATTATTTATTTAAAAATGAAATTACATTGTAGTTATACACACAGTCTTATTGCTATACACGATGACAGTATACATTAACTACAATAATGGTGGGTGGAGTACTGTTCTCCTAGACAGGCTACTGAGCAGCCTGTGTTAAGGAGGTACAGTTCCGGCCCCCTACTGGTTGTCGAATTTTATCGGTACACGTCAACATGCGTATATTTATTTGTACGTAGTTCAAAATATATGGTCTACACAAAGGCATTTCTTTTATTTAAATTAGTGTGCAGTCTTGTGTGTTAGTTGGTGTTTGTGAATTGGTGTGTGTGTGTATGTTTGTTTGTGTTTTTGTAAATGTGTTGTCACTTTATTACCAGGATTTCAGTTCCAACATAATTCAAGGTTATAGGTATTTCATAACATTTTTTTTGCAAGTGAAATAAGGTAAACAGGACAAATTGCATTAATTTTGTTATATAAAAATGGTCCAAGATAGATGGCAAATTTCTTAATAAACGAGGTATGTGCGTGTGGAATAGTGCAAATTTTATATTTTCTTCGTTTCGTAATTACCTTAAATGGCATTCGGCGGTGTTGGAGCACAACTATCTGTAAGATATAAAGTTGCCTTACATTGAGTACGTTCCACGATTTATAAAGTTCGTTTGTTGGGAACAAGATCGGCTGAAATGTAGCAACCTTAAGTATAGCTCTACGAGCTATCTCTAGCGGCATTATAATAGTTGTTGCTGCTTCCCCTCCCCTCTCGGCCTGAAAGGATATTGATGTAGTGCCTAAAATTTAAGTGTTTGTCTAGGACTATTCCAAGATACTTGATCTCACTAACCGAAGTTATGGCTGGGCATTTGCATAGAGATTGTAGTTGGGTGGGAGAACGATGAGCTATTATAGTGATAGGCGTTCTAGGTTGCGACAGCTTATTAAGAGAAAAGGAGACGAAATTAGTTTTAGATGCGTTTAGTGTCAGAGTATGAGAGTAGAGCCACTTTAAGGCAGAATTGAAGCCATTTTGTGCAATAATTTGTAGTTCCGACCATGAGTCTGAGACAAATGTGAGGGCAGTATCGTCTGCAAAAGAAACAATTTTTCCATTATATATATTAATATATAATATAAATGCAAATGTGACTTTGTTTGTTTGTTTTTTACGCTTACACTTTAACTACTCGATCGATCACCATGAAATTTCGCAAAAAAGTTGTCACGGGTATAAAACAGGCATAAGGTACTTACCAAAAGAAGTACTGCTGAGGAATATAAATTTATTGAGGAAATCTATATTATCGCGCGCACAGCCGCGGGCAAAATCACGTCTTATATAGCCAATGATCTATATATGTATCTCGAATTTTCTATCTCCATTCTAGCAGCACTATTATATACTAGAGTGCTCAGGAAATGGCTGATCGCCGCTTTGCGTGCCCAGAAAGTTGCACTTACAGTAGTCCATGAATCAGCATTGCCATTCAACGTGGTAATGCTCCAAGCAACCTGGGCGTGATACTAATCCACAGCGACGCTCAAGAATCTTAGGATGCCTTAATTAGACTGCATAAATGACGTAGTGGTTTATTAATTTATTTATTTGGCTCACTGCACTTACAGTTGCCCAACACGTGCAGTGAGCCATAATACATACATAATATATTATTATTATTTATAAATATATCGCAGCGATAGCTCAGTGGGGAGACCAACAGTCTGCAATGCAGAGGGTCTCGGGATCAAACCCATGTTGCATACCTCAGACTTTCGGAAGTTATATGACTTTTCGAAATTATGTGCGTATTGATTGACAATTATCGTCTGCTCCGTGCCTTGGAGAGCACGTTAAGCTGTCGGTCCCGGCTGCCATGAAAATCTATGGCAGTCGTTATTGGGAAGTCAGTGCCCTCTAATATCCTGACACTGGTCTAGCCTTAGGGTATCGTTAGCCTTCGGGTTGCGGAGGTCAGATGGCAGCAGCTCCGTGTAAAAACTGATATCCAGTCAAAACCGGTTAGACTAGAAAGCCGACCCCAAATGCCTTGGGAATAATGAAGGCTACGGAGAAGAATTATTATTTATAACTTAAAAATAGTGAACAGTGAACATAAAAAATATATCAATTTCTGGATATTGAGTAACCAGAGAGTTGAGAAGTCTTATAGCCTGATTGGTCGGAGCAAACTAAGCAGTACAAGTACGCACCTTCGGCACCGCCAGCAATCGACGCGATCGCAGTCTCGTGTACTGGTCGGGCACGGACAGAGCACAACGACACAACGCGGGTGGGTTGTCAACCCTATTGTGCAACAACAAATATAAATGTACCATGTCGCAATTCAAGCGTATCTATTCCTACCATACCCGATACGAAGAGGGAAGGATATAAATACAGGTAGTAATAATATAAGAATATTCTATCACATACACACAACACCATCTAACCCAAACTAAGCAGAGCTTGTACTATGGGTACTAGACAATGGATAAACATACATATATACTTATTTTTGTAAATACTTACTTATTATACATAGAAACACACAGACCAAGACAAACATCCATGTTTATGCACACAAATGTGTGACTTGTGCGGGAATCGAACCCGCGACCTCAAGCGTGACAGACGGTTACACTAACCACTACGCCATCGAGGCCGACAAACATTTTCGAGAACAGATATCTAACGAACTTACGCTGCACACGTTCTAAAATCAGGGTATACTGTTGTTCGTGCGAATCCCAGACAATAGAGTTAAACTCTAAAATATTGCAAACAAATGAAAAGTATAGCGCCACAATGGCATTCCTGTCCTGAAATCGTGCTGATTGTCTCATGGCGAACCTCGTCGTTGTCACTGCGCCGAGTGTTAGGTATGGATTCGACACGGGTATTTGTGTGACCCACGAATGTAAATACTGGATCTGGGTGATAATTGTATTCGTGTAACAGGGGCCAAGCTTACAATTAATACATAAACGCTAAATTATATACAGCTTGTTCAGGCTCAGAGGCTCGAATGTCTACAGCACATATGCATATATTCTATTCTTAGGTACTATTAATGAAAGACAATTCTCGCACTAGGAATAATTCCTTTATCGCGGAGGACTTTGCAATCATTCAAACTATCCGTAGTTTGAACGAGACACAAGGAACATCCAGACTCGGAACATTGAACCCACATCTCACGGCGCAGTGACAATGGCGAGGCACCCACTTAAACCATTACGCCATCCGTGCAGTCTCATACTACTGTTCTGCTACAGAAATTTTCGTAAGAGAAAATCTCAATAACACTTTGTCCGACCCGGGAATCGTTCCCAGGACCACACGCCCACACGCAAACAAACCACGTCACCCATGAATCAATCAGTCAGTATTTGCCTAAACTCTTTAATTCCCGTAACCGCAAGTCTCGAATCTATAAAATTCCCAATATATTTAATCTCGATATAAGGAGATGTAAAATTTGAATCTTAAGGGTGTGCGAAGGAATAAATTTTGTTTTACGGCCGCACCCTTACCTCGATAGCGGAGTACGCGTAAACACGATTTATGTCAAGAACCGCGCGTATCGATATGCTAGATTGAAAATTCATCGATATTTGACGGATAGCGTAATGGTTGTGCTGTGGGATCGAATCCCACACGGGACAAAAATGATGTGATCCACCAATGATTGTTCCGAGTCTTGGTGTTCTTTGTATTCGTTGGTTAAATGTTTGAAGAGTCCCCAACGACACAGGAATTATTCCTAGTGCGGGAGATGTCTATTTTAAAATAATTCAGAAAATATGAAGGAAATTAAGGAGTCGCAGCGGCACACCGGTGGCCAGATAGAATAGATTTTTAATTAATTATTATTAATTACTAGATGTGCCCGCGGTTTCACCCACGTTTATCGTTACTGCAGGGCCCCCATGAGTCGTAGTGTGATGTTATATAGCCTATAGCCTTCCCCGATAAATAGACTATCCAACACTAAAATAATTTTTCAATTCGAACCAGTAGTTTTTTTATATAACTGAAGTGACCAACAAGCATATGGCCCACCTGATGGTAAGTGGTCACCGTAGCCCATGGACGCCTGCAATACCAGAGGCATCACTTTAGGAAAGAAAGTGGGAAGGAGAAGGAGCGGGAATTGGTGAAAGGGGGTGATTGGGCCTCCGGCACTCTCACTCACCGAACGAAACACAACAGTAGGAATACTGGTATTTCACGTCGATATTCTGCGAGAGGGTTTGTTTGTTTGTTTCAACCGAACAAACAAACTCTTCAGCTTTATAATATTAGTATAAATATCTAAGACTTACTAAGGCTAATTATCTCACAAACATATTAACTTAGAGTTCATGTAGCTGCCATAGAGTATTCATTTCAGTAGAAACGACGGTGGATCATTACTATATGACTCACGTATTTTCCATTACTTACATATTCTTCGCTCTGATTAAAACGACGTATATCTTTAATTGACTTCTATTTTTAATTAAAACCATTTGGTTTTAGAGTTTGCTGTGAATAATATATCAGATTTGCGATTGTGAGATCACAACTTCAATTCGTATGGCGCAATAAATCATCCTGGTTTTTGCAATCCACTGCTGGTTACAGGCTCCGTCGATATTTTTCTTCCATATTTAGGCTAAACCACATTTACATAAGAAGCATTATAAATTAAACTTTCAAAACATGACGAGCTGCATGCAATTTAACATACACGTTTGCAGATAAATGCAATGACATAGCTATGCATGTGCTGTCTCGAGTTCGATTCTTGGATCAAGCAATATGTGTGGGTTTTCAATCAAGAAATTCTCAGTAGTAAGACGGATTCTGGAATTCTATAATATATATATATTCTATTATATATTCTACCACATCGCGACCTCAGGCGTGGCAGTCGGTTACACTAACCACTACGCCCGCACCATCGAGGCTGGCAATTTGTACCTGGTAGACGCAACGTCAAAGGGACCTCGGTCGGGTATACAGACATGAGACTATCTTCGTATGTATCTAAAATAGATTCACTGTTTTTAATCCCCAAAGGTAAGTAAAGGTTATTTACTCCCACATTTCGCCAGTTGATTATAGATCCCACATAATGCAAGCGAACTTATTGTCTTCAACCGAGTATATTATCAGACACCGTTAACTAAAACACTGCATTTATACGGTAATCAAAACCGAGGCCTCGCAGACGCACGCAAACATTACAGCAATCTTATCCCACGTTAGACACAAGGCCGATATAATAAACGGCGGGAAATTGCAAATATGCATCAAGTATCATGTCAGGATTACCTGTTACGTAGGTGGTTCATAGCCGCAATGATTATTAGATAATTGCGCGTCCAGTTAAGACACACCTCCTACCCACAGGATCATTTAGAAGACGAAGGAAGCTGATAATGTTCTATAAGGATGACATTACTGCATCACTGCCAACGCCTGCTGAGTTATATTCCTCTTGTATATAATTTTATCAGCCTTGTATGTAAACTGTTCCACTAAAAGGCACTAACCTCTTTTCAGCTGGTTAGGCCATGGGCTATCGCACTAGCCCAGTACGGGTGGATTTTGAATAACTTTTAGACATACAGGGTTCCTCACGATGTTGCCCATCGTTAAAACGAGTGGTAATCATTTATTAAATACACACATTGTGCCAAAATATACGTTTTTATACAACGCGGCTAGCATTATTCTTTAAAGTATATCCATTTTAGAGAAAATCCCTGCGTCGCTGAAGACTTTACAAACATTTAAACTCAATTTTTCTCCTGTATGGAGACTAAATCTAACAGACTGTGCATTAACAGTGACGAGATGTTCACATAAATCATTATCCATCCGTGCAATCATATCATTTGAAGCATTTCCGTGGTATGTTAGGATCGTGTAAACGACAATTTTGCAGTGGCAACACGCAAGAATTAAAAAACATAAGCGAAACGTGATTGTGATATACCTATGGCTAACCCATCTAAGATATACAGGGCGGCATCCTACACAAGAATAATACACGGGAGTCAAAAAAAAATCCTTAAGGGTAATATTAGCATAATTAGTATAGCCTAGTGGGAGACCGTCGGACTGCCTCGCAGAGGTCTCGAGTTCGATCCCGAGGCGGGCATCTCTGACTTTTCGAAGTTATGTGCGCATTAAATAGTAACGGTGAAGGAAAACATCGTGAGGAAACCTGTCTAAAAGTTCTTCATTAGGTTCTCGAAGATATGTGAAGTCTGCCAACCCGCAATGGACCAGCGTGGCGGACTATGGCCTAACCCTTCCCACACTGAGAAAAGGCCCGTGCCCAGCAGTGAGACAGTTTAATACAGAGCTGATATTATTATAGTAATAAATTGGCAATCTGCAATCTTTATCTACCTCTGCTGATGTCATGGCCTACAGAAGTTTTCCAGAGTACGAAAATGTTCAGCTTCATTGTTTAGAAGATTTAGAAGACGTTTTAAAAAGATAAGCGATTTTGTAGCCATCGTACAAATATTACAAATGGAAGATTCTTGGACGTTTTTTACAAAATACACGGAAACCGTTGAACGGTTTTTGATTAATTTAGGCACACAGATAAACTATGTCGTAGTACTACTTACACAATACTTTTTATCTTGTGAAATTAATTAGGGCAAAGCAGAAAATAAAAAGGATTTTATAAGATCTGTTAAGTAATAACCTTAGTATAAAATAGACGAAGCAATTTATTCAAGAGTCGACAACAATTTTGACACCACGTTTAACTATTAAGCATTTCTATTAGTACTTCCATTACCGTTAAACCCAAACTAGGCTATTTTTGTCAGATTCAAATATACATATATCTAAAATAATATAACATTTATGGTTTACCAACACAGATTACCTTTCGACAATATGGCATGGTCTTTAATCAATAGTTGCTTACTGAACTTTAACGGTAAACAACTTGGTATAATAGTAATGAGTTTCTATAAATCGTTATTTAACATATAAACATTATTATGGCCATAAAACTCTACAATAATGTCTGACATAGAATACTGAACAAGCTTATATGGAGACAGATTGAGGACAACTTTTGAAGCGGAATTAAGATGTAATTTGCTGTCAAAACTAATAGCTCTTCCGTAAAAGATAAATCTAACTGTCTACTCAGATAGCGCAATGGTTTTTTAGGTGATCACGCCGCACATGCCAGTACGCCGAGAATTGTGGTTCCGATCTCCACACAAGACAAAATCTGTAGAAAATCAGAATAGAATTACCTTTAACCCACGTGTATGTATAAAGAATGCCATGATAGTAAATAAAGTAATAGAGATATGCCAGGATCGTGGGAAGTGGTAATCCGTAGCCTTTGCGTAACTCTCTGAAAAACATGCATGGGTTTATGCATGATAGACACGTTAGATTTGACCTAAACATACAACATCACCTTCAGTCAATCTTCAACTTTATCTAAGCACGAGATCCTTCTTAAAATGAACGTTGAACCATTTATCATGCCTCTACCATAGTAAATGTCTTCGTAGTCTCTGCGTAACTCTTCGGGAAGCATGCGTTGGTTAATGTAAGGCGGATACCATGTCCAATTTTCAGCTTTATCTAAGTACAAGGTTCTTCTCAAAATGAACGTTGAACCATTCGTCGCGCCTTCCCGCGGTAGTTAAAAGCAAATACGTAGCACACACGTCCATTAGAAAATTATTAGGGAGCTTAGGTTACCTTAAGATAAATAAATGTCAACAATTTAAAATAATAGTGTTGCAATACAAAACCAATTTTGCAAAAGAAACATAACAAAATGTCGATGTATTAAAAATGTAATCAACGCGTGCAAAAGGCAGTATATTCTAATGACGACTGATATACAGAATAATATTGTGAACGGCTACACGACAGCAGGACAGAGTTCCTCCCTAGAGTATAATTACTCACTCACGTCTATAAAGTACTTTGAAACCCGAGCTCATTGATTCTTCGAGACCTCGAGAGACTATCGAAGGTTTTAATTACTTCTCTACTTTCACGTTCCCTTAATGAATGGTACTTGGTACTTATTTGTACAGACTAATTACATATTTCTTGCTTAAGAATACTGAGTGTAAGTGTATTTAGAAAGATTGATTGATGTGTATTCATTAATTCCAGTAGATATTTGAAAGAAAATCAAAGTTGGTTTGTCGTCAAGGTTTGCATGACTTAGAAGGTTCATTCAACCCCATTTTGGACGATAGCCTAAAACGTGGTTACGGCTTTTTATGTGATTTAATATCGTGCTTTTTACAGACAAGTTTTAGAAGCAAAAAGATAATATAAACCTTTTAAGGTATGCAAAGACACGCGTTCTCGACTGGTTCTTAGAAGAATCGTCTGCCATTAAGACATTACAACCCTCTCAGGGACGACGGTAAGTCATCTCATGGTGTATTTAACAATCTCAAAATGGCAGCGATCTCAGTATGGTGTGGAGACTAGGGGGTGTCACCAGGGAATTGTTTACAGGGTGACCTTGAAGCCCGGGTAACGCTTACCTACGACGCCGCACATAGTCGGTGGTGGCCGGGCTCGGGCGAGCGCGCGGCCATAGCGGCAGTCACGCACGTACCATCACACTAACACTACACACACCACTCAACGTCACTCATATCAGGGTTTGTGGAGTCCGGAGGCGTCCGGAGGTGACTGACGTGCTCTCCCCGCGGCGTCCGTTCATTCACTGAAAGGCCCGGGCGACGTTCGCCAAGTGCGCAGACTCGGACATGCGTTCGGAGGGCAACTAGCTCCCTCTGTTTTGTTAGTCGGCCACGCACCGTGTCGGGATGGGCCGTGGGTACTGATGCCGACTCAGAGGTCACAAGGTCGAAGGTAAATTGATAGCGACACAATTACTGTAAACATTCACGACGGAGACCCTCGGAATGCGATGTGAAGGGGTTTCGTTCAGCAACGATCATTCATATTGTTTTAGGATCCAAGAATAAGAAGGTTGCGTTGCTCAGTGTTCTTGCCTAATGGTTGGACCACATTTGCAATTAAAATCTTATAAATAAATGGTGAAAAGTTACTGAGAGCTCAAAAAGTACTTATTTAAAACCCTTTTCAAGTGTAAACCTCATTTGGAAACCGCATAATACCCTTATTTACGTATCTAAAGTAGATACGGCGCAAAAAAGCAATTAAGGGACATGTTCCTTGTTTTCTTTTTCGCGTATTAACTAATATACCATTGATGATGTTTTTGAAGTGACTAATATACTGCCGTCCTTTAACTAAAATGCCGTTAACCCACAAGCGCGCGAATATGACTTATTAATGGATAGTAAAATAGTTTTGAATTGTCTATCTATAATTTTACTAGACTTTAAAACTATTTGTCTATATAATTCTCTATCTATATCTATATTCTAGTATAGAATTAAAAACTATATTACTTTTCATTAAAAAGTCATAATCGCGCGCTTGTGGGTTAACGGCATTTTAGTTAAAGGACGGCAGTATAAAAACCTTAACAATTATACTGACTTAATTTCGTTTTGAAAAAAGACAATCCCCACAGTAGGAATAATTCCTGCGTCTTTACAAACATTTAAACAACGAACAAAAAGAACACAGTACAACTATTTGTGAATCACACAGGTTTTTGTTCCGTATCGAGATCGAACCGACAACACACGGCGCAGCGGCAGCAGCGAGGCTACCACTTAAACCGCTACGTCATCTGCGCAGTTATAATTATCTACGAAGTATTAATCTTTGTGCCTTTGCTTCATACTTGCTCATTGTCATTAAAAACATTTTTTTCTACCTTTATTAGCGCAATAGATTAGGCTTTGGACTTGCGATATAGAGGTGGCTCGAATCCCACTTATTGCACTACTGGCAAGAACTCACTCCTACCACAAACTTTCTAATTTAGATGGAGAACTTAAGAAGAACACTAGTCATTTGTATTACGAAATGCTCCTAAAATCTATAAAAAATACGACAATATCCCTTAAGAATCATAAAGTGCGTTTTCGCTATTTCTACAGGGTTAATGGTAACCCGACGTTTTACTTGCAAGACATTAAAGTAAGGTAAATATGCAACAAAAACCGCCAAATTAATGTTCTACTGAAATTCAGAAGCTTATGAGATATAAACAAGTGAGAATCGGCAATGAATTGCCGTAAATCTTGGAGTTCGAAAAAATAGTTCAAGTAATATGCAAAGGTCACGAGATACCACGTGACACGTCAGAGGTCAAAGTCATTTCGGGGGTATATCGACTATGCTGAGTCAAATGGCATTGATCGCGAGTCTCTAGCTCTTACGGTTCTTGAGTTGAAAGTTGTATACCAGACAGACGGACGGACGGACGGACGGACAAAGCTGTTGTATAAGAGTTTTTTCGAACTCTAAAATGTTAGACTTTTGTTGCAAATCCCAGATTTAACCATTTGATTTCTACTTAAAAATCATGCACGGCATTCCGTACATAATTTTTTGTATTGGCATGTAAGTTTCTATCGTAGCTGATGTTAAAGCAGATCTCTATTAAGACCTAATGCACTATCTGGGCCTCAAGGACCTATGGTTATCCCGTTTCCTTACTCCAGTTATACCCCAAACATGCTATCCATGAAAGATAGGTGCGACGCTTGTAAAAGTGAACAATCGAAAGTAAGTCGAAAGTATACTTTCAATGTTTGACACTGTTATCTAAAACAAATTATGACACACTAGTGATTTACTTTATACTGCAGATTTGAGGATTAATAATCTATACAAGCAATTACATATTTTGTTTAATTTCTGTGTATATTGTCAGTTTCAGCACAAAACACAAAATGCTACGTGCCGTGGTTTTAGAGACGAAAGGAATAATAATAATCGTGCTACATGACAGCTGACGGCGCCCAACGCAGGCAGCGCTGTCAATTCGTCTATATAAGTGTCATGTAAGTCATGTTTATATCAACTGTGTAGTTTATTCTAACAAAGCAACGCTTGCCAGCGACTGGCGTCAATTTGTTGGAATCAAATATATTATGAAAAGCATAGTGTCCTAAGTCTTAAATCTTAGAAGTGCACTCATCGTACTTACACGCCACGAAACACTATCCTACTAAGAGGCGTGAGCTCACAAATTAGATACAAAACGACAGTGTACAATTTACAATATGAGTGAGTGTGATACGCCCTGCCACTATGTTTATATATATTAGTAGTTAGTATTATACAACTACGGTGGCAAACAGGCATACGGCCCATCTGATGGTAAGTGGTCACCGTAGCCTATGGACGCCTACAACACCATCACTTGCGCCTTGGCAACCCTTTAGGAAAGGAAGAAGAGAGAAAGGAAGTGGAAAGGAGAAGAAGCGGGAATGGGGAAATAGGATGATTGGGCTGCCGGCACTCTCACTCACCGAACGAAACACAACAGTAGGAATACTGCTATTTCACGTCGATATTCTGTGAGAGGTTCCTTTCCCGGTCCAGCCGATCCATTCAAGCTGAAATCAGCGAGGCTTTACGACTCATACTCATATCATACTCATAAATAAATAAATTCTGATGTCATGTTGGCATTCTGTGTCAGATGATAACTTAACGTCCAAAAAGGTATCCATATTTAAACCTAGTAGGCATATTTAATCTATGATTTAAATCTTTCGGAGTGTCTCTATTTTAATCGTGTTCGATATTATGCATTTTAAAAAGCATGGCCTATATGGATACTATTATGAAAGCCACAGTCAAAAATCATTTATTTATTTAGGTCACAAATTAACATTTATGAACGTCGAAGGTTATCGGTTAGAGAGTTGACTAAATTTACTGAATTTTAGTTGCTAGGTTCGGGAAAAAGGTTGAGTCTATGAGAAGATCAAGAATATAGATAAGATATAATAAGAATAAGATCATCACGACGTTTTACTTACATACTTAAGCAAGCAATAATTAATGTTTAGTTGCTTCGTAAAGTCCGAGGTGCGTGTGTACCCTGGGTTCGGAATTGGGACTTGATTGGCATCCAAAGTGTACCTGTTCCTACTAACTAGGGCTGCTTTCTGTTTCTTTTGTCCTACACCAATAAAAAATATTGTCTTGGCCCCGTGACATTTTACGCTTATGCCGGCGACAGATCGTGAGCTTCTAGGTTTAATTCGCGAGCTAGGGAAGGTTTTTGTTCGTCAATTCATAGTTACAGCACGAAGTCTAGAAATGTTCCCCGATAAAACAGGACTCGTTGTCATACTTGAGAACTAGCTGATTAAATATAGGTGTAATTCACTTCTGCCTAATCCTTGCCAGGATATACAAGTGTATGTTTATGTATGTGTGGCACATACTTTATATGTTAATCATTCAGTATCCATTAATTTAATAGTATATGTACGTGGTATTGCAATAATACTTATTTCCAGTAATAATGGAATAATTATGGTAATTTAGCTAATCATATGAGAAAATCTCTTATGTATCAACTGAAATTAAAATAATGATGGGTAAATAACTCGACAATGCAACAATATTTATGGTGGGTTCCAACCTCATACGTGAACAAAAATGTGTGATTAGCAATTATCGCGTACACAGGGATTATTACTAGTGCGCTAAAAGTTGTTTAAAATATCGCAGCATTGTTTGTATGTCAATTACATGTCTGCCTATATTATTCAAGGATATAACGTCCTCCAGACCGATTTCAGTCATGGTGCCCTATCTTAACGGAGGCTGGCCATCTGCGCAGGAGATATTATAGTGCACAGGCGTGTGCGCAAACACAAGTGCACTCTCTATTTCCTAACTCTCATGATCCGATGGGACGGTAATCCGACACGACCGGAGAGAGAACAGGCGCAGGACCAACGGCTTTACGTGCTTTCCGAAGCACAGGGGTGTCGAACGCCGCCAACTGCCTGACTCCGGGCTGTTATTGAGATTTCTTAAGAGAAAACCCAATGACTTTTTGTTGGCCCGACCCGGGATTCGAACCCGAGACCTCATGCACAGCAGTCTTTTGCACTACCGCTGCGCCGCGGAGGCAAGAATTCAAGGATATATAAAGAGCATCTCATAGCTCGACATGTTTAATCGTCAATATCTCTCTAAAACGACTATTGTACATGAGGTAGGTTAATGGGTTTTATATCAATACATAGTCAGTGGCAGCACGGAGTTTAGAATTGTGCCTGGTTAACGACAATAGGCTTATATTGCACGAGACTTAAAACCGTGGCCAGCGATATGTGGATATTACATTATTACACCTCTTCTCCTGGAATAGAGGCGTGACACTATGCACGTATGTACATTGTACATAATTCAGGGATGATGCGAATATTCGCATTCGCATCCGCAATTGCGGAACTTCCACATCGATTTGGATATCTGCATCCGCGGATGTCTTAAAATCTGCATCCGCAACATCCCTGTACATATATACATATATCTGGTTTTAATTCAACAATATGGCAATATGGCAATGTACCTACCAACCCTATCAAGCAACGTCAAGTGCAATGCACTCATATTGCATTTATATCTTATATTGCGTTACGTCACTGAATTTGCCGATAATGTCTTTTGAAAGCTGCTTCTTTGCCAGAGTTATATTTTCTGCACATTTAAATTACAAACTAGAAAAATTCTTATGACTTTTATGGAGCTCTTTTTCTATAGGAACATTGACGAATGTGTCATTACAAAGTTTTACTACCAAGTTCGCAAGTGGTTACTCTTTGGAACGAGAATACTGGCGAGAGATTTATAGCTGTTATTTTTAACATCTATGAAGGTAATTTGACTACGGCTTTTGTAGATTGGCAACGTTGTCTTAGGCCCTGCGTTCCTAACTTGAGGGTGACGTACGACTTTTATGTATTGATGTCTAAACTACTATGTTATACATAAAAATACTAAAAATTAAGTGTAAAAATTTCGTGTTTCAACGTTTATCTGCAGTATAAATCTAAAGCAATATTTATCATAAAAAAAGTATTTTTAAAAAAACCTTGCTTATATAACTTCACTCTGGGTAAGGTTAAAGGTTACTACTGGGTATGTTTTCAGACTCCATGGTATTATTGAGAAAAATCTCTTAACAGAAACACGACAACAATAGATGTGTTAAAATATTTTCTTCAAATGTTTTGAAGCTGGTCTCTAAAGGTTTGAGCCAACAAAGCGCTGTGCCTTACCTCGCTTGATATTAACAATCGTTTATCGCAAACTTGAAGCGGTGAAAATAATATTATCGGAAAGGAAATGGAAGGAACGCGATGGCTGTATTTATCAGCGATCACCGGTGAGCCGCGGAAACAGCGCAGAATAAGATCAAGACAGTTACCGGTCGCGACCGCCACGACTCTAACCCAGTTTGTACACCGATATTGGAGACATCTTGTAAATAATCGCTACGAGCTGCATGATATTTGAAAAACGAAAGCCACGTCTGCCATTATTATTTTATTACAAGTTAGATTTGGAAAATAATTATATTACACTAGCTTTTACCCACGGCTTCGCTTGCATAAATGTAAGTTAGGTTAGGTTATGCAAGTAACAGTACTTTTTAGAGTTTGAAGAAACTATTACACAACAGCTTTGTCCGTCCGTCCCTCCGTCTGTCTGTTATACAACTTTCAACTCAAGAATCGTAAGAGCTAGAGACTCGCGGTTAACGCCATTCGACTCAGCATAGTCAATATACCCCCGAAATAACTATGACCTATGACCTCTGACCGTGGTCACGTGATACCATCTTTCAACTCAAGAACCGTAAGAGCTAGAGACTCGCGGTCAGCGCCATTCGACTCAGCATAGTCGATATACCCCCGAAATGTGTATGACCTTTGACTTCAAGGTCACGTGGTATCACGTGACCTTTACATAATACTTAAAACATTTTTCCAACTCTAAGATTTACGGCAATTAATTGCCGATTCTCACTTGTTTACATTTATTAGACATATTAAATATTTTAACTACTAATCGTATTAAGCTTTCAGTAAGATATTTGTACAAGCTTTTATTTTTATGAATATGTAAAGCTGTAAATGTTTGCATATTGGTATGTATTTGACTTCACGAATGGCGTAGTGGTATAAGTGGACACGCCAGCCAGTTGTGGGTTCGAATCCCACACGGAACAAAACTTTATGTGATCCACAAATGCTGTTCCGAGTCTGGGTGTTCTTTGTGTCCGCTGTTTGAATGTTTTTAAAGTCCCCGCGACACAGAAATTATTCCTAGTGCAGGAGAGGTCATATTAAGAAGAACTATTAACTTTTAAAAATAAATGATGTTCACTGCTATGAAATATAGGTAGGTACTTGATTTAATATATAGACATGACTATAAAAAGATTTAAGATTACAAATAACCATTAGTAACTATTTTGAATTGCATAACGAAACCATAATTGAAATAGGTAACTTATAGCATTTGCATTATTAAAATCTAGTTTAGCTACCTACCATCTTCCCTTTTGTTTAAAATACATACATAATACGGGTTAAAAATAATAATGCCGAAATCCGGCGAGGTCACGATTGCATGAGAAAGAGATTCGCGCGGCTGCGCCGACTCTGGTTACGTCGAGAAACACCGTGGTAGGTTTAGTCAGTATTACTGGGATGTCGCCATCTTGTCCCCGGTGAGTCCCACATAACCTCACCGTCGCGCATCGCCCCACGGGGAGGTACGCGTCAATGCAACGTAACGTAAATCGGTAACGTTGTGGTTTCAATACTAACTTTTTCATCAATATTTTTGAATGACCAGTTTGAATTAATGTATTTTTTTCATACAGGTATAATTATTTATATGTGTACGCCTGTGTCAGTTTACACTGGGTTGTTAGCATATATTGAGCTTGGCTCTTTATTCATGAAATATGCCTAAAATACTTGAGTTGTTCAAGCGGTATCATATCATCATATCATATTCTACCACATATACACAACACCATCTAGCCCAAACTAAGCAGAGCTTGTACTATGGGTTCTAGACAATGGATAAACATACTTATATACTTTTTTTTTGTAAATACATACGTATTATACATAGAAACACCCAGACCAAGACAAACATCCATGTTCATGCACACAAATGTTTGACTTGTGCGGGTATCGAACCCGCGACCTCAGGCGTGGCTGTCGGTTACACTAACCACTACGCCATCGAGGCCGACGGTATACACGATAATATTACGTAGTACTAGTACTGTAGTATTATAGTTGCTTTATTATTTTTATTTCTTGTTCCCTGTGAACATTGTAGTGAAGCTCAAAAAGACACAGATTAAAAGGTTTTCTCTTATGTCTGCTACAAGGCGTTGAATGTTAAGCTGTATACACGTGCATTTACGCCATAAAGAACAGTCCATGGGTACTTCAGATTCGCATGTGGTGATGTAATAAAATATATATTGCTATGTAATTCATAGGAGCATAGTAGAAATGGTAATTGGTATTACCTAATTAAAAACAATATTTTTATTAAGAACAAGTGAGAAACGGTAATGAATAGCCGTAAATCTCAGAGTTCGAAAAAATTGAATCACGTGACCTTGAGGTCAGAGGTCGAAGGTAATAGTCATTTCGAGGATATGTCGACTATGCTGAGTCGAATAGCGTTGACCGCGAGTCTCTAGCTCTTACGGTTCTGAGTTGAAAGTTTTATAACAGACGGACAGACGGACGGACAAAGCAGCTGTATAAGAGACTTTTCGAACTCTAAAAATTAGTAAGTAAAAGTTATAGTAAACACAACTTGTACTTGTAACCTGTCCAATTATTTGGAACTAGCTTTTGCTCACGGCTTCGCTCACGTAAAAATAGATTAGGTTAGGTTATGTTAGTAACAGTCCTTTTTTTAAACAAAATATAGCCTATGTTAATTGGTGATAATATAGCTTTCTAATGGTGAAATATATTTTTTTGTGAAATTGTTTCAAACGAACAAACATACAAGCAAAAAATCAATTTCTCTTCATAATATTAGTTTAGATTGGATATTACTAGCCAGCGCGGCAGCGTCTCAAATTTCACATATCTTCGAGAACGTTATGGAGAACTTCCAGCTATGAAAGTTTCCTCAGAACGTTTCCCTTCGCCGTTAAAGTAAGCGATTATTATCTATTTAATACGCACATCACTTTGAGAAGTGAAGAGAAGTGCACTTTGAGAGAGCAGCGATAGCTCAGTGGGGAGACCAATAGACTGCAATGCAGAGGGTCTCGGGTTCGAACCACGTCGCGCACCTCTGACTTTCGGAAGTTATATGACTTTTCGAAATTATGTGCGTATTGATTGACAATTATCGCCTGCTCCGTGCCTCGGAGAGCACGTTAAGCCGTCGGTCCCGGCTGCCATAAACATCTATGGCAGTCGTTATTGGGAAAGTCAGTACCCTCTAATATCCTGACACTGGTCTAGCGTTAGGGTATCGTTAGTCTTCGGGTTGCGGAGGTCAGGTGGCAGCCGCTCCGTGTAAAAACTGATATCCAGTCAAATCCGGTTAGACCAGAAAAGCCGACTCCAAGTGACTTGGGAATAATAAAGGCTAAGAGAGAAGAAGATCACTTTGAGAAGTCAGCGGGAATGTCTTGGAATCGAGATCAAGATCACTGCGACAATCCAAAATTCTCCCACTAGTCTACATAAAAAAAATAGAATTATTATTAGAATAATAAAGCAATATATTGCAAATGGATAATCTTTTCATACATATATGTAGGTACAGTGATGTGGCAGTGGGTTAGCTTCTCACACATTATACACCACAAACAATACATCACGAGGCAGAAACGTTTACTTAACTCGACATTTAATTAAAGCATTACATACACAATTTATGGATTTGTATATTAATTAGTGTTTTGCTCATTGATATACAATCTTAGATTTACCTATTCGTATTCGTATAGCTAGATACCTGCAAGGTTGTATAACAATGAGTCTTAGTCTTGCTGACATTATGTCAGGTAAGTAAATAGTTAGCTACATTGACCAGCATACTAAGAAGGTACGTTGATATCTCAATGTTTAGTTGGACCTGTGTTTTTCCACTAGCCCCGGTCTGAAAAGCAGATAATAATAATAATAAATGAGTTGGCAAGTCACCGTCTGCCCATTTGATTGATGCTATTAGGTAGAGTATTCAGGTCAGACGCCGTATTTTCCATCCATAGTTACCAATATACCAGTCCAACAAACACCCATACCCATAGCCCATATATTAGAATCAATATGTAGCAATAGTCCTACGCTTGCTGCGGCTAGTGCCGCTGTAGGTGTGCCATCCCACCTTTGATTAAAACTCTCGAAGGGCCTCTTCACGTTGGACCCATGTTTCCGTGTAAGCCTCCCAAAGGGCCGGGTATTTTCCTAACGTATTAAGGAAATACCCGTGAAAGAGAAACAAATAATAACAATTTATTTATTGATTAAACCGGTAAAATAAAAAATAAAATATGTATACCGTCCATAATGCACTTAATACAGGTAATATAATATGGGTGCCTGTACTAAGGTAAGCCTGTGCCACAGGCATTAAGGGCACTTACAATATTCTACTAGGAACTAAGTTACATAACTATACTTATTATATAAATATATGCAAAAATAGGCCAAGATTATAATTATTATCATTAGACGACATTAGCCTTTCAAAAACCGGGCCTCCTGTTAGTGTATAAATTATGTAACATGAAAGTATAAAAATTCGAGATTTCGATATTTAATGACAATCATTATTCGAATGATAACCACGACGACGAATAAGTTGACATTCGAAAGCAGAATCGTACAATCAGGCATCACTATCGTGTTGGTGCTACCATGAGGCTAGCGTAGTGACCTACCCAAACACATCCGCCGTTATGTTCAAAACTTATTAAGAAGCCAGTCAAATGCGAAGGCAATAGCACAGAATGGTACGAGCCCGACTCTTACTTGTTCGGTCATTTTTGAAGCGCCTGCAGCATTATTCACCGCAATATCAGTTTACGGAACTTAACTCGTAGCAGCATATTGCTAAGTACAGTATAATAAGTAAAAATACATAATTATACATATATAATAATGTATTTTTGTTATAATTTATGTACCGACTTGTAAACCTCTTCAATTTCAGATATAATACGGAATACACGTCATTCACAGTTTTTAGATTTTTATTTCAAAGTTCAGTATGATCTTACGAGCTATTATTTTTGTGTTTAAAGTTGTGAGCTGCAGCGGCCCGTCGGCAGCCAGCCACAATTGTTATAAAATAATATCTGACATTTCAGAAATCGACAATTTCATTCTACACTATAAACTCCCCTAAAGATTAAAGCTTGTATGTACCTTTTACCATTTTAATATAGAATAAAAGCAAGTTTAAATAAACATGTTTTTTGCTGCGATAAATTTTGGTAGAGCACGTTCCTACGCTCACCATGGCTTAAATTCCAGTGTAAGTTAGTTCCGTAGTAAGCAATTTTCTTGTCCTGAAGCTCACAGATTACATTACATTTACCGCCTAGAAACGTAACGTGTTTTCTAATTATTGGCTTCAATAATAAATTTCAGTTCAAAAAAAATATTAATTTAATGTGAAATTGGCGGAAAGTGTGTGTGCAAACACAAGTGCACTCTCTGTTCCCTATTTCTCATGATCCGATGGGACGGTAATCCGACACGACCGGAGAGAGATGAGGCGCAAGACCAACGGCTTTACGTGCTTTCCGAAGCACGGGGGTGTCCAACTTCCTAACTCCGGGCTGCTTTTGAGATTTCTTGACTGAAAAACCCAATAACTTTTTGTTGGCCCGACCCGGGATTCGAACCCGAGACCCCATGCACAGCAGTCGTATTCACTACCGCTGCACCACGGAGGCAGTTTTTCCTTATCAACCTCTTCGGCTAGGTATTATATTACTTATCATCATGTTTCCATATTTACATATCCTTGGTAAAAATAAATTAATGTTTGATTCCAATCAAATCAATGGCAAATTTATTGACGTTTCGATGAAGCATATTGGTTCACTTATTCGATTAATATTTTAGATAACCTAAAACAAACCAAGGTATCGATTTTTGTATTTTGAATCGTTAGCATACGGATCATCTACACCAAATTATAAATCTTAGATTTATATTTTATCTGAGTAGGTACGTTTTGATGAGACTTAAGAGAGTTTGTTTGAGAGAGATTTAACAAAATCTTATAATATTCTCAATCAAGTATATTTTTTACTAATCCTATACTTACATAAACTCAGGTGAGAATATGATTATTCTTAGCAAATTTCTGCTTGGTTTATGATAAGCAGCTGAAATTATACTAAACACACATTTAAAGAATAAAATGAGACTAATTTTAAATGAAAGAATTTTATTTTACTTCTCATTGTTTAACCTCATTGTCATTACACTGCGTTAAACAAAACGCAATAAGGAGTGACTTTATACAATGTGTTGCCACTCATTTATTATAATATTCAAACAAATGAGTCTTTTTATTTCGCTAGTCTAAAGTAGTATTATAAAGCTTTTTAATTTAATTTTTGCCGTTATTTATCGTAAAATATCGAAAACAATATTTTTTTAAGAAGAAGTGGCTTTGTTTTTTGTCTATTTGACAGTTAGTAGCTTTAATGTATCTTAAAATGGCAACACTGTGTCAATTTCTTTTTATTTCGGTTCTTTGCCCGAGTTGTTTTGGGTACGTTGATAAATCCGTGAAAATCTTGTATTTGTTAATATTTCGCTGTGTTAAACTCTTATAATATAAATTTACACTATATTTCTCATCGAAATCAATGGATATTTTAAGTTTTGTTAATGTTGTTTATCGAAATAATCGTCGCGGCAACTTGACATTTAGCACGCAGGAAACAGTAACCTAAACATCACACTACTACCGTGAATTAAAACGTGCTATTTTGGCTTTTCAGCGAAGAGCGTCAGAATGAAGTACAATAAGCTCGTCACATCCTCGAGGAGGAAAAACAGGAAGCGCCATTTCAGCGCGCCTTCACACATTAGGCGAGTACTTATGTCAGCGCCCCTTTCCAAGGAGCTAAGACAGAAGTTCAACGTGAAATCTATGCCAATCCGTAAGGATGACGAAGTTCAGGTAAGCAAGCATTACAAACATTCATTTTGTAAGTGGTAGGATGTTTTGTAGGTTATGTTTGTATGTGCGAAACAGAATGATGAAGACAAACCATTCTTAGACTGCGGACGATTGCTGTCCCGCTGCGGACAAGTTTGAGGTTTTCTCTTACAAGTTTAAAGCGCGGTCAGCTAGTCTGTGCCCTGGTGCAATGATGGCTCTGATTGTTTTGCACTGCATACATGATACATTGTACTACGATAAGGTTAGGATTTCATTCATCGTCTTGCCTCGCATTATCCTTATATTTGAGGTTATCTGCAGTAAATGTACACATGTCAATAAATTTGTGTTTTCAGAATGTACAAGTATTTTATAAGCTGGTTCTAGGTAAATAGCACTTCAATTAGTCAAAATTGCCATGCTTATATGAGAACTTTCACAAATTACCAAGATAAAACATCTAAATCAATTTGAAACTACTCATATGGAGTATTTAGCATTAGAAGTCCATCAGTCCATAATAATGCTGCTTTGTCATTGGAAGAGCTTGTTACTTAGCAACACCATACTATAAATTTAGTGAAGGGATGTATTTTATAATCAATATATTAGTTCCAATGAATGAATTGCCTTTACATTCAAACAAAGGTTAAGCCCGCAAAAATAATTTGGTAAAAGGACCAACAAAAACTGACCTATCTATAATATTAATATAGAATGTTATTAGTTGCTGAATATATGCATTGAGACCATCTGTTACAAATATTTTATGAGCAGCGATAGCTCACTGGGGAGACCAACAGACTGCAATGCAGAGGGTCTCGGGTTCGAACCCACGTCGCGCACCTCTGACTTTCGGAAGTTATATGACTTTTCGAAATGATGTGTGTATTGATTGACAATTATCACCTGCTCTGTGCCTCGGAGAGCACGTTAAGCCGTCGGTCCCGGCTGCCATGAACATCTATGGCAGTCGTTATTGGGAGAGTGTCGACAAAAAAGATCCCACTGGGTCGAAGTGTCGCCGGTCTGCACTGACTAGCTCCCACATAAGATACATACATACAAATATTTTTCATCAAGTCACAAAACATATTTATGTAACTTGTGTATGATTATGTTGATTATTTAACCAGTGATCTTTGTGGTTATAAAGCATGCTGGGCATAGATTTTTATTAATATACAAGTTAAATGTTAAAGAATTGAATATGTTACAGTTTGTTCAATAGTTAACCTGTCATTTGATTAAATGCCAGACATGATTGAAAAAATATTGTCTGGCTTACGGTGTGCCGCTATCACTCAATACATTAAAATCTTCTATATTTATTAGACCAAGACAACAATATAATAAACTTAAAAGAATTGTGCTTTTAACACACGATTCACTTGTTCTAAGAAATATAATAATTTCTATATTCTAAAATTATATTTTAGCTGCAAATGGTACCTGATAATTTAGTTTCACTGCATGGATCCTTCATGGAACCTGATAATTTGATATTAATGTTTCTAAAGACGCTGGATCCAAGCATTGCCTATATTCCAGATATTAAATTTGTTGCACCTGCAGTTTCAATTATCTATTACATGTTCAAAGACTTACAATTTAAGCAATTTAGAACAACTAAAACAAGGGATGTCACATTTCTACCTAGATTTACAATCTACAATATATACACATTTATAGACAGTGCAGTAGTTAGTCTTTAAAAACAGGCCTACATAAGCAGGCATACAATAGCTATATATATATTGAACAAATTTCTTTAACTACTTTATAAATTAAACTTTGTAATTACATTTATTTTATCATTTCCTGATCTCAAGATATAATATTCATATTATATATGCAGAATTCAGATCACAATAGACTAATAATAAATGTATCATATAACAATAATACGCTCAAAGTTAACTTACAAATGAATACTCTCCGATATACAGGTGCTTCAATGCACATCTGACATTTTATTTTATTGCAGACAGATAATGAAATCCTATCTATATCACAACAGTTTAAAGATTTATAGAGATTTTATTAGCTATAAGACAAATATCATTTTGTTATACAACATAGTACAAAGTTATGTATTCCTATGTTGTAGGTTGTCCGCGGTCACTACAAAGGCCAGCAGGTCGGCAAGGTAGTGCAGGTGTACCGTAAGAAGTTTGTTGTATACATTGAGAGGATCCAGCGTGAGAAAGCCAATGGCGCCAGCGCTTACGTCGGTATCCACCCTTCAAAGGTAAGACATCTACTTTTATGCTATAATATGTTATGTAATCTCTTTTACTTTGTGAACTGGCATACATAGAATATATGAATCTTACTATAATTATGATTGGCAGGCTAATATAATATCTAAGAAAGAAAATTCATATAAATGTACTTAGGACATATAACAGGATATTTATGACATTTTTAAACACAGATTGAAAGTTACAGGCAAATAAACAGCATAGGGCACAAGTTTATAATAATAACTAATGATCTTATAATTAATTAGCAGTATATAGTGCTTTTATTAAGTCATGTTATTGAAACAGAGTTGCATGTTAGCTCTACAAAAATAATTTGTTAACAACAGATAAATTTTTGTAAAAAATCACTGAGAATATCTCTAGTGCTGCAAATAATTTTTATTTATCACATTATCTTCAGAATGATGATTACTTGTAACTGAGACTGTGTCTTCATGTCTTACTGATGCTTTGCAGAAGTTTGACAGGGCCACAGCTTTTGCTGATACACTTCCATGGCTCTGATTACTTACCAATTATTCTCCAACAAAATTTCTTATAATACAAAACAGTACTTATACACAACTTTTGGTTACCCCAGTGCGTGATCGTCAAGCTAAAGATGAACAAGGACCGTAAGTCGATCCTTGACCGCAGAGCAAAGGGCAGACTGGCAGCCCTCGGCAAGGACAAGGGCAAGTACACAGAGGAAACCGCCACCGCTATGGAAACCTCGTAAACATAGATTGTAAGACCAATAAAAAAGTAAAACTCATACAGACTTTTATTTATATCAAGAATTGTTGATGTTTTTAAGTTTAATATAAATCATACAGATTACGAAGCTAGTAACCACAGCAGTGGAGTAAATGTGGACGCACATTTGAGAGTTACCTACCTACTGGAACTATTCTGGAATTCATAGCAACAATCTGATAGCACATTTGTGCCACAAAAAGCTATGTTTATACTGAATGCTGTAGAGCTTGTGGATTCAATCAATGCTAAGTAGTACGACTTGAGCACTGCTTTAAAATCGGGTAGTTACTAAGTTACCATCAACCATTCATGCGGCACTCATTTGTACCTGAAACACACATTAAACGAGTCCATGGCTCCATACGAACAGTTAGACGTTTTATAGAATTGGCCATGTAAGTATTGAAAGAGCTGAAACTATTAGGAAGAAGTCATTCTGAACTATCGGATAGATTTGAGGCGCTCATAGCCAGGTGCACTCACTGATCGGTAAACGATTAGCGAGGTTTCCTGAAATTAACACGTTTAACCAACCAAAGAAACAAACTTCAGTTTTATAATCTTTATATATGTAATTCTACTGTACGTGTGTCACTGAACTCTTAAACGGCTGGACCGATTTTGATAAAAAAAATTGTATGGTTTCGAGGATGGTTTAGATATGGGTTTTTTTCTTCGTATTTACAGGACATCGTCTGTCGAGACAGCTAGTATAGTTAGTCTATAGATGGGTGACCGCTTAGTGGTATTTCATCCTAGCGTCTCCGTGCTTCGGAGGGCACGTAATAAGTCGATCCCGGTTGTTGCCAAATTTACAGCAGTCGTTAGCCATGTCAGAGGCCTACGGGCGGCTTAAACAACTCTTGACAACAGGTTGGCCACTAACCACGAAAAGAAGATCGGATAGTTTAGTTAAAGTTTGTGGTTGATTACTTTTTAAATTATAAACTTATTGCAGTCCTCTTCAGTGTCCAGTGATAGCGACCCTGATTTATTTTCGCCTCTTCATCTAGTGTGAAACTTCGCTTCATCTAGTGTGTGCTCATTCAGAGGCTAGAGCACACACTAGATAAAGCGAAGTTTGAACGAAATCATCTTGACCTAGACAATGACAAATTGGCATGTATTTTAAGTTATATTTATGTACGTTTTATATTTAGAATGCAGTTAAAGAGCTATGTAACCTTAAACCGAAATTATTGCCATTTAGTTACAAATAGTAAGATATTTACGTGGAGTAGAAGGTACCTCTTTGATTTACGTACAAACATACAAGTCACAAGAGTACATAAGTGTTTTCGATTTTTATAAATCTGATCGTGACGAACGTCATAGAACCAGTATATCATTTTCACCTTTCATTGACATGTCACGAGCAAAGGCGAAGACGCATGCGGCGAGTTAGTATCAAGTTTACCGAAGTGCCTGGCAATATTTTATTAGCAAAGTAGTAGATGTTTAGCAAGATTTCTTAACTATGATGTGATATTTTAATTACCTAGGTACATATTTCCAAGTAATTCTCCTGATAATACTTTACTCAGTTCACATTTATGCACTACTATATTTTGCACGCGCCTTCGCTCGAAATGTAGATTTGGTTACTAGGTAACAGTTATTTCTGGATGAAAGGTAGCCTAACTACCCTACCTATATCCTTTTCTGTTGCCATCACAACGTGTATGTACAAATTTTATGATCACTGGTCGAATAGTTAAACCATAACAAACAAACTCACATTCGAATTTATAATATTAGTTATGATTTTAGCTAAAACTCCTTTGAAATATATCCATATTTCAGGGCTATTTTTTCAGTCCTACTAATTAAAATACCTGTACCTATGATACAATAAAAATAGATAAATCCTCCTTCGATTATAATATAAAAAAAATTTGAACAAGCTATTACGTAATGTCTGCGAAGCATGGCGCCTAATTCATTATCGAAGATACTAAAAGCTTCTCATCAATGCGGGCGCGTAGCTTATACACTTCATACTGTAAACAATAACATTGGAAACTTTTGACGACGATTACGACTACGACAGTCGCAATGCACTTGTCGCTGAGAGCTGACAACGTCGCGTAGGTCGTAGGTACGACTCATACGCAAGACCTTTTTCGGCACAAAAATTGTTTCAATAAAATAAAGGATAAACAGCTTGCTGTTTATTATTACTATTTCCTGCTAACTACGCCACAGAACAGATAACATAAGTAATTTACTAAACTAACTTTATTTTCGTATTTTAGCTACATAGGTACATGTAATACCATCTATTGGATAAATTCGGAATTATAACGATCCGGTGTCTAACTGGCCACATAGCCCCGTCTGTTCTTGACTTAGATGCTAATTGCCAGAAGAGTGCAGTATCGGCATTCATTGTCAAACTTCAATTATGTTTTGATGGTGTGAATGACATTGTGTAAGGTTCGTTGTGTAGATAGCCAAGGCCCACATCTAAAACACCCCAGGGTAATTTTTCACAGGGATTTTTTTATGTGAGTGTGGGTTAACGATAGCTCAGTGGGGAGACCAACAGACTGCAATGCAGAGGGTCTCGGGTTCGAACCCGTGTCGCGCACCTCTGACTTTCGGAAGTTATATGACTTTTCGGAATTATGTGCGTATTGATTGACAGGGTCCCGGCTGCCATGAACATCTATGGAAGTCGTTAATGGGAAAGTCAGTACCCTCTAATATCCTAACACTGGTCTAGACTTAGGGTATCGTTAGCCTTCGGGTTCCGGAGATCAGGTGGCAGCCGCTCCGTGTAAAAAGTGATATCCAGTCAAATCCGTTTAGACCAGAAGAGCCGACCCCAAGTGACTTGGGAATAATAAAGGCTAGGGAGAAAGAACGGTGCTTTAATGATTGAGATTTTGTTCAAACTGAAGCCAGCCTGGCTAGGTACCTACCTAGCCAGGCTGTTGTAGCAGGTTCCATCGTACAGAAGATTGCAGCAAAATAATCTTGTTTTGTGTTGGAAGGTATATGGTTTACAGGCTCTTTATCAAGGTTCTATGTAACAAGCAGCCTCTTGTAGTGATTTCAGTGCAACGGTAATTGATTTATTGGAAACGCACTTGAGAACGCTTTTTATGGTAGCCAGCCAGACCCAATAACTATTTGCTGACCCGACTCGTCATCTTGTATGTGAGTCTACGTAGGTACGATAGAATATGTCGTGTATCAAATAATAATCATTCATATTTGTTAACGTTTAGCTTACTCATTGATTTTTAATGTAAATACATGTATTTACATTAAATATCAATGAGTAAGCAAACAATGACTGTCCTAAAATGTGCGTCCACATTAAGTACATAATTAATTAGGTAATTATTAGATACTTATCTTTGACATAACGAGAAGGTACCTAAGATTAGATATTATCTCGAATGATAAAAACTACCTATTATCGAAATATACAAGTGCGTTAAAGATAAAGATAATATATCTGTTAAAAAAACATGTGATTACATACAACGTTAAGCATGCAAGATGGAATAGATTTACAGGTCGTACACACAGCGACACATCAACCTAGACTGTTTGGACTTTGAACTATTAGAAGTTGAACGCTGCGAATCGTGCGAGAGAGTTCTGTTAAGAGACTACGAATGAACGGTTATAAAAAAAAAATTATGAAGGTCTCTAATTCACTTTGACTATTTACAATACAATTATTAGGTAATTTGGCCTTTTGAGGCAAGTGTCACCGACGGAAGATGAAATCGAACTGATTTAATTAGAGACTAAAAGTATAATGAGTGATCAAAAGTGCTGACTGGGAGAGTTTAGAAGTAGGGTTGCGTTTTGTAGTTTTATATGCATTCGATATATATATAACAGTGCGTTATATTTTTGTTATTTTGCCTCATTCACGCTGAATGGGACGCGACGCTCTATCCTTGCCAATAACATCCACACCACTATGCACTGTCCCTTTTCAACAATTCTCTATTTTGTATGTAGCGTAGTTATGCGTATATAGGGTGTCTAACTTGATGTGTAGCCGTGTGTACATGTTTTACCTATCAAGGCGTACAAATAAAAATAAACAAGTTGCAATAGCATTTGATATCTAATCATTATATAGTATTGAAATTATTGAGTATTTATGACAAATTGATTAATAAAGTCTAGAAAAAACACACGTTAAATTTTGATATTCAGGTAATGGCTTATTTTATCATAATAATGAAATTCACTTTACTTAATATTAATTATAAATCTTATCTAAAAACGCATATGTCATGTAATTTTCAGTCAAGTCACTCTTATTGCAATAACATTTTATAAATACCTATATACATATATAATATATATATTATGCATGAGATGAGAGCAGAATAAATGCTGTAGAAATTAGAGCGCTGAGAAATATATGTGGTGTGACTCTGAAAGATAGAATAAGAAATATTGTGATTAAAGAGAGATGCGGCATGAAAGTGGATATAGTGACAAGAATAGAAAAGGGTATGTTAAGCTGGTTTGGGCATGTAGAAAGAATGGACGAGGAAAGACTGACTAAGAAAGTTTATAAGGCTAGTGCGAATGGAACAGTCGCAAGAGGAAGACCTAGGCGAACGTTTCTTGATCAGATCGGAGGCGTTCTGGACAAAGGCCAGGTTAAGAGCACCTTGAACCGACGGGCGTCTATGAGGAATGTGATGAAAATTAATGAAGCCAGAGAAGTGTGTCAGGATCGTAGCAAATGGAAATCCGTAGTCTCTGCCTACCCCTCTGGGAAACAGGCGTGAATCTATGTATGTATGTATGTACTTCGGGAGAACATATAACATATAGAAAACGCAAGCAGCCTGAATCGGAGTTTGCGAAGGCTATCAGGAACTTCTCCCAAGTGCGTTTCGGTTAGCAAAGGGAATAAACACAGATCAATTAGGATTTTCTGGAACACCCCAGCCGATATATATGCACGAGCATTTAACTTTGAAAAGTAAGCAGTTATTTCGGCAGGGTCGTGAGGCAGCCAGAAAACATAACTACAAATATGTCTGGGTTAAACACTCGACGATTCTTGTTAGAGAAACTGATAGCGAACCAGCTGTTGACGCACGGTGCAAGATGTTAACAAAATCAAACCTGGTCTCAAGGCTACTAAATAATATATCTCGTAAATGTTTTTGTATTATTATTAGTTTTACAGTAATTCTCTAATAACTTTATATTCATTTGAGCGTATTGAAATTGTTAGTTTGTAATCTGATATTTCACAAATTTTGTATATATTTGTTTTTGTTTGGAACCAACTCTCTGGTGGCTCTGAACTCAAGCGGATGCAGCAGTATTGTGTTAGCATGTAGTAGGTATATTAGAACTAAATTTTGTATTATACAATTATGAATTGTTGATTGTTTCCTTAATTACATCAGTCTGGACATTGGTGCGGGAGGTAGTATTCAATTGTGGCGCGCAACTCACTTCTGACTCAATCAACTTGATACTAAACCATAACAATGCTAGATAATATATCAGTTTACTATCAAAAATGTAGGGGAATGCGTACTAAAACTAATATTATGTACATAAATATATTATCTAACAATTATGATATGATTATTCTCACAGAAACTTGGTTAACCCCACAAATACTAGACAATGAATTTATAGATGAGCGCTATATAGTATTTCGTTGTGATCATGATCAGGTAGCTACGAACAAAAAGGAAGGCGGGCGGTGTTCTTATAGCGGTGCTAAAGGAATTACGTTCTAAATACGTTTGTAGGGGGGCGTCGTTATGCGTAAGAAATGATAGTCACATTGATATATACTTTCTTTTACTGGTACCAGAAAACTTATTATATATACAAGAATAAACTACATAATTAGGTACGCGACCTAGCTGAGCGGGTGTGGGGAGACGACTGCTGCGCTGCGCACACACTGCGCGCCTTGTATATAGAATTAATGCGTCAGCAGTCTGTCTTTACACAATATGTGTCTCTACATTACTTCCCCCAAAATTTTAAAGAAAATTTTATTTTTTAAACACTTCAAGAATGTACAACTCTATAAAAATCATAACTAGCTTATCGCACTTGAATGTTACACAGAACTCTCTATATAAACAATGGGTGTCATGTATCCGGCGCGTTTCTCACAATGCAAACTCAACCAAAATGCGATAACTAGTGGTCCTAACAATATACAGTAGGTACAGTAATTAAGTGAAGTTGTTTATAATACTTAATACTTGAAACATGATATTGCATACACGATGTAAACTCAAGTTAGTTCTTCGAGCGAATTTAAACAATGACATAATTTTAACATATCGCTATCATTCCGGGCGGGGTAAACATTTTAAAACAACACAATATATCAATCTCAAAAATAAACTTATTACATTACACATCATTACTTTCCATTTGTCTAGGTTAAACTAATGGACTGCATTTAGCGATAAATATATAAAACAAAAGATAACAAAAGGACTACCACTCGATTTTACGTAATTAGCGCTCCGTATGACGCTTATCGTAGAAGCTATTCATACGAAGATACATACGTTTGATCACTTTGCGACAGTCACATACTGCCAGCGACTTACACTAATACACAACGTTTGAGCTATGGTCCATGTGAAGACTGGCAGGTTGCGCCATTCAACACTGGTGCGGTATCTTGCCTCGCCCCCAGGTGTGATACGCGTGTACGCCGCGTGCACTGTGCCATTAAGTGCCACCGCCGTGTCCCGTGCCATCTGTCCTCGTCCATCGGGTATGCTGCAGTCCTCTTCTTGATGCAGAATCTGGCCTCGCACCCAAGTTTGAATCGCTTTACGCCTCATCCCGGAAATCCCATGTCGCTCCTGCTCTATGGTCTGCTTTGGTCGCTTTTTTATATTTAGCTAAAGAATGCAACCATGATGAGTGTGCTCGGTACCTCAGGTAGTCGCTTCTGTCGGCAGATGTTCCGTTTCTCGCTGTTACCGGTTGATGTAGGTTGTCGTAGCCTTAGCCTTATTGGTCTTCTTAAACAAGGCGAGTCGTCTCCCAATATTTTGCGTCTCCGTCGAACCTCCGTGCGCGCGTTCGGCTGCCACGTGTCACATGTGCAGATCCCACAGTCAGCAAGTCATGTGCGCGTGCTTCGCCACAACGGTGCCACTGAAGGCTGCGTCTTCATCACGTCGGGGGTCACCAATGTAGGGGGGCGTCGTTATGCGTAAGAAATGATAGTCACATTGATATATACTTTCTTTTACTGGTACCAGAAAACTTATTATATATACAAGAATAAACTACATAATTAGGTACGCGACCTAGCTGAGCGGGTGTGGGGAGACGACTGCTGCGCTGCGCACACACTGCGCGCCTTGTATATAGAATTAATGCGTCAGCAGTCTGTCTTTACACAATATGTGTCTCTACACGTTCCAATCAATTTCATGATGAATTAGGCAATGAATTTATAGATGAGCGCTATATAGTATTTCGTTGTGATCGTGATCAGGTAGCTACGATCAAAAAGGAAGGCAGGCGGTGTTCTTATAGCGGTGCTAAAGGAATTACGTTCTGAATACGTTCCAATCAATTCCATGATGAATTTTATTCTCATATAGAAACCATTACGATTCGACTCACTGGTGCTGGCAGTGATGATTTCCTGATTACTGCACCCTATATTCCTCCTAAAACTACCGCAGTAGTCTAATCTCTCCATTAATAACGTTTGTTTAATTGGGGAATATAATCTCCCTGACATAGAGTGGCCACCTGCGGATTGCACAACAACATCGCTTATTTACAATGGATCATCATCTGTTGGTAGACTTTTAGATAACTTTATGTCGCTACATAATGCGTCCCAATTGAATAATATTAAGAACTGCAGACGTATATTGGACTTATTAATAAGCAATGCTAAATGCGCCTTAAATGTTTCATCGTTCCTTTTACTGCCTCCAGACAACTATCATCCCCTTTTATCTGGATCTTAAAACACAACCCTAAATATAATACATTGCAGCGTGCGAATATAATTAGGCATAATTTCTACAAAGCCAATTATTGATCAACGAAGTAATTAGGTAAAGTTAATTGGGATCAGCTTTTTTTACGTGGGGGAATGCATGACGCATACCCCTCCGCGGGGGCGGGCGGAGACGTTATGTCGGACTCGCCGGGGTAAAATAAAGACGTTGAAAAGATAAAGGACCTCCCGGAATACCGACTAAACCTACCACGATGTTCCTCGACAAACCACTATCGTAGGGGCCGCGCGAATCATTTGCACATGCGGTCGCGACCCCATCGAGGTTTCGGCCCGCCGTATGAAACGGCAGGCCACTACGCGAAAAACCTACCCTATAGGTACTTCTCAAATTATCCCTAGGGGGAACCCCTAGAGGGGACTCGAAACAGAGGCGCTCGTGGGAACACGCACGCCGCCTCTCGGACCTGGTGCTGAACGGATGGCGGGCAGGCCCAAAAAGCCCACCACCCCCAGGTCAAACCTCAGGGTGGCTGGAGGTCGTCTCGCGCCCTCCGGCGCCCGGCTCTGTGGTTGGGGAGAGGGTTTAAATGCTCCCTCTCCCGCTCCGCCGCTTCCTTAATGGAAATGTCTTCCTCACAAAAGGAGGCGACGGCGTTCCACGACCTCTCACTCCGGACCATAGACTGAACAACGGCCGGGAGCGAGAGGGCAACCAATCCGACTGCCGCAATCCACTCACGGCGCTGCGATGCCCAGGCGGGGCAAACCGCCAAAGTGTGCCGCCCCGTGTCCTCAACTACGTCGCGGCAGTCGCCGCAGTGGTGACAACCGGGCGTCTCTTGCCGGCGTATACGACACAGGAACTGGCCAAAACAACCATGGCCAGTCATTACCTGTGTCAGCCGGAAGGTGAGGGCGCTATGCCGCCTCTCCAGCCACTCCTCAAACACGGGACTTACCGCCACGATCGTGGCGTGCCCATCAACTGAGGACTGTGTTAACTTACTATATGATATTATTTTTAGTGCAACTAAAAACACACACCTATTTAAAAAATGCGTTCCACTAAGTTTTCATTATGGTTTTTGAAGTCACTAGTCCGTAATGTAAAATACCTGTGGCGCTATGTCTCAAATCGTAGAGGTAATGCGGCCATACCATCCAGTATGTTCTATGAAAATCAGAGTTCTAGTGCACCAGCTGAGATATGCAATATGTTTATTAACTTTTTCATCTCTGTTTACGAATCATCTACCCTTAATGTGAACACATGGCTGCCACCTCAGGAAAGTGCTAGTATGAGCGCTGTAATCACTGGGATCACGCTCAGCGCTGAGCAAGTTTTAAGAGCACTAAAATCATTAGACTCCACAAAAGAGCCAGGACCAGATGGGTAACCTCCATATTTCCTTAGAAGAACGGCCAGCACTATATTTGTACCACTATAATTAATATACAATAAGTGTAGCGGCCGATTTTAATTTTGTCTGCCTTGTCGAAGCTAGTCCATGATGCTATCCATTAGACTATTTACAACGTATAATTCCACAACAACAAGGATTTGTAAAAAGAAAGTCGACTACTACTAATCGTCTGTTATTCACAGACTATTTATTCAACAACATGGATCAAAAAACACAAGTGGACACTGTGTACACAGATTTTCAGAAAGCTTTCTATAAGGTTGACCATGAGCTACTTTTAACTAAAATAGCTTATAATGGGATTCAGGGAGACTTACTTCGTTGGTTCTCTTCTTATATTACAAATAGATCACAAAAAGTTGTTGTCAAAGGACATCGCTCAATACCTGTGACGGTTTCATCTGGTGTACCCTAAGGTTCAATACTAGGGCCCCTTTTATTTATTTTGTTTATAAACGACATTAGTGACTGTTTCATACACTCAAAATTTTTACTATATGCCGATGACTTAAAGATTTATAAAAGTATTAAGAAACCATCCGTCTGCATTCTATTACAAGATGATCTAAACAGACTCACTGACTATTGTACAAAAAATAAACAGTTTCTAAGCATCTCCAAGTGCTTTACAATATCATTCACAAAAAATAAAAACGTGATATCTAATAAATACAGCCTGAATCAAACAGAATTAACAAAAAATTCGGTTGAGCGAGACCTTGACCTTGACATATTGACAACATAATAAATAATGCTTAACGTTTGTATGGATTCGTAATGAGATCTGCAACTGAATTTAAACTTACGAGCACTTATATCCATTTATATAAGGCCCTGATCAGATCCCAGCTGGAATACGCTGTTGTTGTTTGGAATCCACTATACATACATGAAATACATGGATAACCTTGAAATGGTTCAACGCAAATTCCTGAAATCTAGGCATTACCGCTGTTGTCAAAATTATGCTTTCCCTTAAGACACGTTACTGAAAAAGTTTAACTTAATGAGCCTAAAGTCCAGACGTGTATTTTTGAAAACAATTTTTCTTTATGATGTATGCAATCATAGATATGATTGTAGCGATATTTATAATAAGTTATCTTATTATGTACCAAGAACTGTTTAGTATTATTTGCAATAACTTCCTGCAGAACAAAAGCTGGTGTTCGCGCACCCTTACGGCGAATATGTAAAATTTTTATTGAATATTTGTAAAATTGGATATATTTGCAACGCCCGTAAACTAATCCGAAATGATATCATCGTCATTATTAAGGAAAATTTTTAATAACAATGTACCCGTACTTTTTTAATAACAATGTACCCGTACTTTTTTATGAATAACTGTTTAATGATACTTTTATTTTGATGATTACCTTTCCTGTTAAGCTTTATTCTCCCAGTATTTTAGCTTAGTTAACATTACCTTGTACAGTCGTAACACTTATATTTAAATATTACTTGGATAACGGTGTGAGTGCACATTAATTTCTATGTAATTATGTAAACTGCTTAGATTAAGGATAATGTGTAAGTGTTTGTTTGCCCCTAATAAATAAAAATAAATAAAAATAAATGGCGTACAAGATTAATCTGACATATTGGTAGTTTGCGAAAATCCAAAGATGGGTATGGTAAAACAACAAATTTTAGAACCACAGACAGAATTTTGCTATCTCACTACGGCCTAGGATTTTAGCAAAGTCTCAACCCAAGATAACAGTGTATTACTTCCACATGTCACGAGAGATCCCAACTAAAAGTAGGCGAGCCTTTTGTCGGCTTTTACCAGCGGGAACATTGCCAGACTCCTTTCTGCTAATATTGTCTTCTGTTCACGCGAACGTTATTCATTAAAATTAAACTTCTTCATACGGATATTATCGTGCTGTTTATTTAACACTTTAGTACATAATTTTGAAAACTCTTACACTACTACTACTATCAAACTTTGCTAATTTTTAAGCTAATTAAATTATTAAAATTATTTATATTTAACTTTACACTTCCCTTTCGGCTACTTAGAATAATATTTCCGAATAGAAAGACCTTTTTTTTTTGTTTTTGGCATTTGCTATTATATATGCAACGAAATATCAACGTTTCCAGCTTGGTCTATGGCCTTAGTAAAAGTTGCGTTAACATGAGATGTGACGGATTTTCCATGTACAAAAACAATTTTTTTTTCATCAAATGTGTTTGTCTGTCTAAACTACTCAAATCCCGAAAATGGATTGCTGCCAAGTAACGCCAAAAAATTTGACTAGGAAAATCTTGGCACCGACACTGGTTAATTCTGAAGTGCTGTGCATGACTGACGCGCGATGCTGTGAACGCTTAGTAACTTGCTTACCCAAGCACTGACTTACCCGAAAACCAACTCTCTCAGAGCTACTGGGATAGGCGAAATCTCATAAATACATTGTCCAGTGCTGCTGAAGTGCTGTATATGCCCGCTTGCTGGCTGTGGGGGAGTGGGACTTGGGCCTTTGGCTTCAGGCATTCCCGTCGTCAAACATAGTTACCATGTTGGACGATATTGATCACAATGGCCTAGCAGATGGACATGCGGGATTACTATGTAGTACAGTAACAAAAAGTAATACAACAAATACATTCAACAATAATACAATCATACAAGTCTCAAAAAGGACTTTTACAGTAAAAAACAAATGCTCATTTAGGAATTCTTTGCTACAACAAAATTGGTATAATTTGGGCATAAATTCATTTCTGAAGACTTTGAACAAATTCTTCACTGATAGCTTTAAAAAAAGGACATACAAAACAAACAGGACACGAACTACGCCTTTGCGATGGGTATCAAAAGGAATAAAAATGTCCAGCAAAATGAAGCGCTTTCTGTGTACAGGCAAAAGTAGCATTCAATGTGAGTCTGTAATAAAATACAGGAAAAAATATTTAACCCTGTATAGAAGAATAATTAAAATTTCTAAAAAGTTAGAAACACAGTCCAGAATAGCAAATTCTAAAAACATATCTAAAGAAGTTTGGAAAATAATAAATGAACATAGGAATAAAAGAATAAATAACAAACCGAAATTAATTCTAAAAATTGACGACAAAATCACATCAGAGCCGTCGGAAATTGTTGAGGTTTTTCTTGAGCAATTTAGTTCATACTCAAACAAAACTTGTATAGATACGAAACCAGCTATGGATATTCTACACAAATGTACAAAAAAAGTAGAAAAAGATCTTGTGTTGGACCATGCTACTCCAAAAGAGATACATAAAATAGTGAATAACATAAAATCTAAAAAATCTAGTGGTTATGATGACATACCAATTTCAGTAATTAAAGATAACATAGACGTACTAGCGGCACCATTGAGTGCATTTTTTAATAAATGTTTTGACGAAGGGATTTTCCCCGACCAACTTAAGATAGCAAAAATAATACCAGTGCACAAAAAAGGATCGAGAGCAGATCCAAAGATGTATAGGCCTATCTCACTGTTGCCCACAACTTCAAAGATCTTTGAAAAATTGATAAAGAATAGATTACTAAGACATCTTAATCTGAATAGGGTTTTAGATAGTAGACAATTCGGATACCAAAAAAAAGTAGGGACACAAGATGCGATTTACACACTCATAAAAGACGTAACAAGCAGAATGAATAACAAACAAAAAGTGGCTGGCCTCTTCCTAGACCTAAGTTCAGCATTTGACACAGTTGATCACAATTTGCTGTTAGGAAAACTTGAATACTATGGTGTCAGGGGAAAACCCTTGGAACTTCTTTCATCATATTTAAAAAATAGGAAAATGTTTGTGGAGATCCAAGCTCTATCTAAAACGCATAAGTCTACACATAAAAATATACTTCATGAAGAAACGTATAGGTCTAAAATGACACAAATTCATGCTGGTGTTCCGCAAGGTTCCATACTTGGTCCACTATTCTTCATAACATTCATAAACGATCTCATACAGTATGTAATCGAAACTGTTAAGGGCTGCATTCAGTTGGTAGTGTTCGCCGATGATACAAATGCAGTTGTGTCTGCGGAGGACATAAATAGTCTTAATGATACACTAAATGATACTATAGACACCTTTTACAACTGGTTTAGTGTTAATAGCCTCACAGTTAATGCTAGTAAAACAAATGCTATACTGTTCCGTTCAACTTCTAAAAATAAAGATAAATTATCATGTAAAATGAATGGCCAAACTGTGAATCAAACTCCAGTTGCTAAGTTTTTAGGTGTATATATCGATTATCAGTTAAATTGGAAGGAAGAATTGACACATATAGAAAAATCCATTAGTTCGGCGTGCTATGTTCTCAGAAGTCTCAGAAATGAAGTAAGTACTGATCACTTAAAAATGGTATACTTTGCCTTGGTAGAATCAAAATTAAGATACAGCATCCTATTCTGGGGAGGCAGCTATGCTTATAATAATTACAAGGCCTTTGTACTTCAAAAAAGAGCACTCAGAACCATGGTCAGAATTAGACAAGAAGAATCCTGTAGACCATATTTTAAGGAGTTAAATATACTGACAGTTCCAAGCTTATATGTGTCTGTATTACTTACTCACTTGCGTAAATATATTCATGAATATGAGACTGATGATGAAAGGCAAGTAAGAGAGAGCACTAGGAGAAAAGACCTACAGACCAAACATACCCCTCATCTGGACGTAAAAAAGCACAGTTCTTACTATAGGTCAATTAAAATATTTAACAAACTGCCCGTAGAATTTAAAGCGGCCATTTACAAGAAAGATTTTCAAAGTAATCTCAAGCAGTTCTTGTTAAAACAGTGCTTGTATTCAATTGACGACTTGCAAAGTATCCAATATTAATAACTATTGACATATACATTATTCTGACACTTTTGCCATAAATTATTATAGTATTTATTATGTATCAATGAATTTATTGTGTTCACCAATTTGATTATTTAATATTTTATTTACTGTAACTAATTTGATTTTTTTCTTTATTTAATTGTAATGACTTACATAATTAATTATATTAGCATGTTTTTGTGGATATGTAATTAATTGAATAATATTATAATTAATTGTAATCAGTAGGTAGAAACTTTTACACAATTCACACACAATGTAAAAATTGTTTTTGGATTAATAAATGAAATGAAAGAGATACGACCTTCCGCTTTATTTCTTGTCTGCGCTTACCTAGCGGGCGATCGACGCTGCGCGTGACCAGAAAACGGGTATTTTTTTTGCACAAAGAATAACTATTGCCATTCAACTTGGCAATGCTGCCAGTCTTCTGAGCACTTTAACGACGATACGGAGATTTCTATTTTGTTTTTTCTTTTTAGTTTACATTTCTTGTAAATAATTTGTCTATATTTCATGTTTATTTATTTGTCATTGTTTATTTGAATTAAAATATGATTCAGTACGGCCCAATACAATTTAATACCAACATTTACTTGAAAAGTTACTATGTAGGATAAAATACAGCATAGCGTAATGTACATAGTACAAATACACCTCAGCCATCCCAATAAGGACATTCAGATGTAGGTCTGATGGTTCAGGTGATCGTTTTGTAAGGCTTTATTACAAGCCCTTTATATTATTTTATGAACAAACTAGATTTTGCCCGTGGCTTCGCTTACGTTAATGTCAATAATTTTCGATTCCTCGGGAACAGTACTTTTCTGGATGAAAGATACAGTAGGTGGTTCTGCACCCGTGATAACCTGTATGTGAATTTTATGATGATCGGTCGAGTAATTAAGGCGTGATAGCGTAACAAACACATTCGTATTTATAATGTTATTAAGGAAAGGTACTGCTTTGTAAATGTTTTTATTTTAAAAGCAAGTGACAGTAATAAAGTTCTCTTAAAATAATGTTTACTATAGGTACTTACTTAAGAAGAACCCTAGTAACCCTACGGCGCCAGATACACTATTTGGTAGACAGTGTTGTGGTAATTATACAGAACTGTAGTTATTGAAACCTAACCGTTCTATATGTAACAGTACCTAGGTACGTACATTTTTTTACTGCTGGAATAGTAAAAAACCTTGTTTCATCACTAATCATCACTAAAGCGAAACAGAGGTACTCACTCGGATAACAGTAACATTATATTTGTAAGATTCATCATTTCATAAATTCTCTTCTGTCATAGAAGAGATTTATCTTCTGTCATAGAAGATAATATTTTTATCCAATAAATTACAGTTTGTAACTAAGAATTATGTGTACTTTCCAAATAATGAAAATAATGAAGGTGTTGAACAAAAAATAAAGATAAAGAAAATGGTTTATTTCAAACTTATCTTAGACCTTACACAACATTAAATAGTTATATTAAATTTCTTAAGTTAAGTTAGAATCACAGTACAGATCGTGGCGGTAAGTTTGAATGTTTGAGGAATGGCTGGAGAGGCGGCATGGCGCCCTCACCTTCCGGCTGACACAGGTAATGACTGGCCACGGTTGTTTTAGCCAGTTCCTGTGTCGTATACGCCGGCAAGAGACGCCCGGTTGTCACCACTGCGGCGACTGCCGCGACGTTGTTGAGGACACGGCGCTGCACACTTTAGCGGTTTGCCCCGCCTGGGCATCGCAGCGCCGTGAGTTGATCGCGGCAGTCGGATTGGTTGCCCTCTCGCTCCCGGCCGTAGTTCAGTCTATGGTCCGGAGTGAGAGGTCGGGAAACGCCGTCGCCTCCTTTTGTGAGGAAGTCATTTCCATCAAGGAGATGGCGAAGCGGGAGAGGGAGCGTTTAAGTACTCTCCCCAACCGCAGAACCGGGCGCCGGAGGGCGCGAGATGAGCTCCAGCCACCCTGAGGATTGACCTGGGGGTGGTGGGCTTTGTGGGCCTGCCCGCCATCCGTTCAGCACCAGGTCCGAGAGGCGGCGTGCGTGTTCCCACGCGCGCCTCTGTTTCGAGTCCGTCTCTCCTCTAGGGGGGGGGCCAGTAGGGTTTGAAGTGAGTCAGTGCCTTTGGGTAGGTCTGTTCGTGTAGTGGCCTGCCGTTTCATACGGCGGGCCGAAACCACGGCGGGGTCGCGACCACATATGCAAGTGATTCGCGCGGCCCCGTCGATAGTGGTTTTGTCGAGGAACACCGTGGTAGGTTTAGTCGGTATTCCGGGAGGTACATTATTCTTATTACATCTTTCTTTTACCCCGGCGAGCCCGACATAACCCCTCCGCCCGTCCCCGCGGAGGGGTATGCGTGATGCATTCCGCCATGTAAAAAAATAAAAAGAAGAATCACAATTCAGTACAGACCTACTTTTACTTATAAATTTATGTTTTTATTTAAGCATAAATGTTTATAAAGGTAATCAATTTTAATTTATAAAACTAGAAAGTAAAGTGTTCCGCAAAATATAGCTGACATAAGCATATCTGAAAGTTCTCCATAATGAAGATATGTAAAGTCTGCCAACCCGCACTAGGCCAGCGTCCTGGGCTATGGCTATGCCTTCTCACACTGAGAAGAGGCCTGTGCCCAGGCTCCATAACATACTTATTTAGATACAAATGTATTTCGGATACGTCAAAATAATAGAACACAGCCATTTGAACAATTAAAAATCTACTTATTTACTAAAATCAAGCTTTGCATAAGTTACAAACCAAAAACAATAAAGGATTAATTAAACTATAGATATATTTAATACGTACATAATATAAATGAGACAACTACTAATAAGGATCGTATTATAACTTCTGATAATTCCACTGTTGACTGTCGTATGTGTAATGTTATTGATACTTTCCCAAAACAGGACATCTTCGTTATCAGGCGCGGTGCCGGCAAAGAATTCGTTAGCGATTTCAAAATAGTCTTGATCTTCAAGAGTATATGGTTTCCAGGTTGCGCCTAAAGACGCATCTGGAGTAGGGTTACTGAAATTGATTGAGAAAATTACTATGAATGTAAAATTACTAACTTGTACTTCTTCTGATCAGTGAGACTGAAGAAATGCATTAATAGTTAATAATCAAAATAATGTTTATGCCTTTTCTCGTTTTTTTTATAAGTTCGCCTATTGTTAAGAGATAATATTCGAATTATGTTGTCGACATAGTAAAAACAAGTTGTTACTACAATTACAATAAGTCATATGAAAATCGAGAAGATCTTTCCGAACAAACTACGACTTATTGTTACTTTATTAACCTATAGAGTCGTAGTGGCACACCATTGGCCCACTAAATAGATTTTTATTTATTGTTTTTATTTGTAAAAAGACAACTCCCGCCCTTGGATCAATGGAATCAACGGATACAAAGAAGACCCAAGCGCAGAACAACGATTTGTGGTTCATAAAAAATTTTGTTCCGTGTAGGGATCGAACCCATAACACATAGCGCGCACATAGTGACAAGACGACCTCTTATTACCACTACGCCATCCGTGCAGTCTTAATATGTTATATCTGGTATTCCAAGACAAGTTAATTATCAAAACAGCTTTCACATACAAAAATTATTGTCCAAAGTGACCAGGAACTATGGAAACGTAATCCACGGTAAATAATATCTGCAATAACCAGTTGGCTATAATTTTTATTGAACATATATATGTATGTATCTTATGTGGGGGCCAGTCAGTGCAGACCGGCGACACTTCGACCCAGTGGGATCTTTTGTGTCGACACTCTCCCAATAATGACTGCCATAGATGTTCATGGCAGCCGGGACCGACGGCTTAACGTGCTCTCCGAGGCACGGAGCAGGCAATAATTGTCAATCAATACGCACATAATTTCGAAAAGTCATATAACTTCCGATAGTCAGAGGTGCGCGACGTGGGTTCGAACCCGAGACCCTCTGGATTGCAGTCTGTTGGTCTCCCCACTTACATATATATCTAAGTATTTATTGGTGGATCATGAACAGTAAATTTTCTATTGCACCTACAGTTTAAATTGGTAATTAGACGAAAATTATAATACGTAAGTACTCACCCATACTTAGCAAAGTTGGTCCAAAGTTTAACAACACTCTCAATAAGACGGAAGGTATCAGAGTCCATGTCCAATGGCAGTGATAATAGTTTGAAATTAAACAAGTACATTAGATCATCACCATGCGCAGTAACTGATGTATTGCCAATAATTGCTGTAGCGCCGAGCATGCCGGACATAATGTTCCTCTCTGTCTTACAACTGAATCTATACAAATACACCTTGTTTGTCTTCCCAAAAATCTTTGCAAATTGCACTATTTGGTATTGGAACATATCCATGGAATAGAAATTAAGCATACCTTGCCAAGATCCTGTTAAATCGATTAAATCATTAAAATAAAATTTTCTTATTTTTCTTCCTATATCTAATTGCTGATTCATTGGCTTTGTCAGCGTCAAAGGCATAGACAGAAAGAATTCTGGGAAGTCTCTCGCTAGTACTAATGTATTATTAAAAACTTCTTCGGTACCCAAAGCAACAACACCTTCCTCAGATGTGTATCCAACCACGATTTCAACATCATCGTGAACCGAAGTAAAATCACCGGCGAAAAATCTCTCTTGACCAAAATCTTTTTCTATAGCTATAGAAAAAGGTATATTTATGCCCGCTTTTGATTTTTCTGCAAATGTAATTGGTACAAAAGCCCCAACAAGTGTCTCAGCTGGTTGATTTTTGAAGAACTCATACAATTCTTTATCATTTTCTGAGTAAAAACCTAACTGCCTTGCCAGTGCTAACGCGCGCTGCCGCGGTTTAAATGCTTGTGCCCACGTTTCAGTAGCAGAGCCACTCTGAACAATAGCTCGCTTAAACAGGCCCTTCGTCATAGGTGATATCAAATGATAACTGACGCTACCGGCACCGGCACTCTCGCCGAATATCGTTATTTGTTCTGGGTCTCCACCGAACTGTGAGATGTTTTTAATGACCCACTTAAGCGCAGCTACTTGATCTTTCATCGCAGCGTTCCCAGGCACGTCTTCTGTTTCTAAGGAAAGGAAACCGAGTACTTCAAGTCTGTAGTTAATGGTGACAATAACAACATCTTCTCTGATTAGGAATTCAGGGCCGAAGAACCCGTCATCGCCGCTTCCAGTCTGGAATCCTCCCCCATGGATCCAGAACATGACTGGCAGTAGCTTGTCGGGATTAGGATTGGGCGTGTACACGTTTAGATATAAGCAGTCCTCGCTGCCCTTTACTCCCACTGGAAGACGGAGCCCTAATGTATCCAACTGGTAGCATATTGAGGCGTGTTGAGTGGCGTTGCGGACTCCTTCCCACGGCGTAGGCGGCTGCGGTGCCTGTTTTAAATAGATAAATTTGTATAATATAAATAATACAACGAAAACGTGGAATATTGATACAACATTGATCAGACAAGTATTCTATAAAGTTTGTATAACGCTAGTTATCGTTCAAGGATATAAAAACATTAGGCTCTTACAAATCATCCAAATGCGTCACCCCACAATATACAATACAAAATGCCGTTATTATAAATGCAAAAGTGAGTTTGTTTGTTTGTTACACTTTCACGCCTTAACTACTCAACCGATTATCATGAAATTTCGCATACACATTGTCAGGGGTACAGAATAGGACATAGGGTACCTTTATGCAGGAAAAAGTACCTTACTAACATAACCTACATTTATGCGAGCGTAGCCGCGGGTAATATCTATTATTTCTATATATATTTTATAGGAAATAATTGAATCCATCAATATTATTAAAGATAAGCTTAAGTTTGTGCCTGTTTACGTAGTTATCACACACATATTGTAGCAATATTTACACTTGATCATTATCTTTTAAATCATAAACACAAACAACTATAAAATGTTATAAATCTACATGGATCTAAAGAAAAAATTGTCAGATTAGACTATTGACGTAAAATTTGTAAACTTGACATACACACAAGATCCTGTTAGCATCTGTTATGGACGGTACTCTAAAAAGGAGTGTAGTCATGATAAAATTCTAATCCATTTTAACAGACAGACACCGGTGTCAGCTTAGTAATAAGGTCCCGTTGACATCCCTTGGGTAGGAAACCCTTAAAAAGGACAATGTTGTCATGAAATATTAGGATAACATTCTAAAGCGTTATAACCACAAAGATGGAAACATTTTAAATTTCTGTGTCGGTTATTGAGCTGTTTAGTACTACGTACTAGAGAAAACACCTCAGGTAATTTTCTCTTACGCGTGTTTAAGTAAAATTATAAATTGGAAAGACTTTTAATTTGAACAAAGGTAAACCTAAATAATAAATAATCACTTTTATAACTAATATAGGTAGATAAGCAGTAAAGTAACAAATATCAATAAATAAAATGTTTCTTTTCATCATCCATCATATATAAATTGATGTATTACTGCCATGAACAGCTTTAAGCTAATGTCAGTGACATTATATTGTGTAGATTTGTAAATAAATTAATCAAGCACAAAAGCGTTACTAACAGTTATGCACCTTGCAGCAGAGTTGGGCGTAATCAAGTACTTTTGTAATCGGATTAAAAATAATCATGATTACTTTTAATCAGATTGAATTAGTCATGGTTACTTATAATCAAGACTACACGTGTAATCTTTAATCTTGATTACAGTAGTTAGTAATCAAAATTACATGATTATTGTTGACTGAGTTTATATCTATACTAATATTATAAAGCTAGAGTTTGTTTGTTGGTTGAACGCGCTAATCTCAGGAACTACTGGTTCGAATTGAAAAATTATTTTAGTGTTGGATAGCCCATTTATCGAAGAAGGCTATAGGCTATATAACATCACGCTGCGACCAATAGGAGCAGAGCATATATAAAAAATGTTGCAAAAACGGGGAAAATTCTTTTATGTGAAGCAGACGAAGTTACGCGGGTCAGCTAGTGAATTGTAACTTAGGAAGTCATTTATATATATAATAAAAAAATTATTTAGGTAACTTAAAGTTGTGTGCTCGCAAAATTTGTAAAAACTTAACAGAGAATCACTTGTTTTTTGCTATAAGTTGGCAGAGAAATATTTGGAAAGCGTGGCAAGCGATTTTCTGTGTTTTTTGACATCTCCTCGAAAGTTGCTCAAAATGCAGCAGTTGCTACAATGTTTTGTCCTAGATTCAAGGGCAAATGGATGGCTTGTATAAATATAGAACATCATTCTGGAATCAAATCAGTTTTTAAGGGAGCTCTTTATCAGGGAAATCCATGAAGCACCTAAAACCTGTCAAAACACCAAATAATAGATATGAAGACAGCTATTTTGAGTTTGATACTGATTCGTCAGAAACTGATTCAAAAGGAGATATGCACCAAGTCCAACGATCTAAGGCAGATGCCATTATTTCTCATTATCTAGCAGATCAAGATAAAGATGTATCCATGCTAAATAGATATCCTGAAATCAAAAATGTTTTTAAGAAATATAATACGCCTCTGTCGTCTCGGTCTCGGGTCTAGTTGAAAGAGTTTTGTAATAAGTAACTATGACCAAATCACCAAAGTCACATAGACGTTCAGATGAAATGTTTGAAAAGTGGGTGCTATTGAAATCTAATTTAAGCCGCATATCGTAAATAACATTCCAATAATGACAATTCCGTAGATTACTGCGTAAAATAATTAACCCAAAAATTTCAATATATGTATGATTAAAAAATAAAGATTGTTTATTGTTATACAAGTCTTTTTTTTATTTCCAAATTTTCACTGTTGGCCCAATCAATCAGAAAAAGTAATCAAGATTACGATTACAAATTATGATTAATGAATCATCAAATATGATTATTTTCTTGATATTTTTTTTGTAATCTGTAATCATGATTATAGGTTACACATTCTAATCATAATCCTTAATCATTAATCTGATTACATTTTGCCCTAGTCTGCCTTGCAGGCATGAGATTAAGTTTTTGAGTCTGCTTGTGACCAACCAGGCCGAAACGACAAGCCTTACAAAAAAGGTATGCAAATACCGAGCATAATCGCGTTAAAACCCGCAACTAACCCATATGTAAATGTAATAAACTCATTAACTACTGAACTTTGACGTCAATAAATATATTTTAAAGAGTGTATCATTTTTGTCCCTTTTTGACCTACACGAATAAGTGATTTTAAATTTAAATATATTTTAAGATATTTGTATTTTAGTTTATTAAACTACTTATAACCTGACGAACAAACATTTTAAACATTTTATTTATCGAAGATATTTTTTAAATTTGTTTAATGGGATAGCGACTGGAACTTACGCTTAAAAAGAAAATTTTAATAAAGCTAATTACTGAACTCTATAAAAAATATACGCAAAATATGAGATCATTTTTAACCTTAATTAACATCCCACAAGGGCTAAATGAGGTGCCTAGAGTACCCATAAGTGTCCGAATTATAAGAAGAAGACTGTAGAAGCATGGCATCAACACTTTCAGATGGGCAAATGGTTCAAAGCTAACATTTTAAAACCCCTATTTTGTTCTATGAAAAAATGAGCTAATTGTTTTAATTATCAAACAGAACAAATAAAACAAACAATTTAAACTAGTTAATAAGACAACAGAGAAGCTAAATCAGTATCTAACACTTTCTCACCAAAATGTAAACCGCTTCTCTGGCAAAATTTTAGATATTGAATTGTTGATCGAAAAACACAATATAGATATATTATGTTTTACAGAGACATGGCTGAGGCCTGAGGAAATGCAATTTAATGTAGATAACTTTAAAATAGTCAGTTCGTTCCAGAGAAAGTCCGCTGTAGGTGGAGGGACCTCAATTATTGTTAAAAATGGCTTGAAGTGCAAAGAAAGATTGGATATAATAAAACTTTCTGTAGAACGCGTATGCGAGCTCGCGTGTACTGAAATTGAAAATCATATTATCTTGTGCGTCTATAGGCCACCACGTTCCAGCACGTCACACTTTTTTGAAATTATGGAAGAAGCCTTGAAGAAGATAAAACCAAATCAAAACATCCTAGTGTGCGGTGATTTCAATATTGACATTTTAAGAGATACCACAGACAAGCAAATTTTCGTAACCTTGTTCAAATCTTATAGCTTGGAACACCAATATTTTGAGCCAACCAGAGTTACGCCCGCATCATCCACGTGTATTGATAATATTATGACTAACTTCAAACTATTGAATAAGAGTCAATTATGTGGTATTATTATTATATTAGGCTTATGTCCAGCAGTGGACTGCAATAGGCTGAAATGATGATGATGATGATGTGGTATTAGGTCTGATCATAAATGTCAAATAGTTAAACTTAATTATAATCGAAATAAAAGCCCTGTTAATATTCAATGTCGTAATTTATCTAAAAGAAGTCTCGAATATTTTAATAATAGCTTAAAACAGCGCTTACCATCCATTACAAGTTCGAGCACACCTAATGACATGTATTGTGCACTTTTAAATGCCGTACATGATGAATTTCAAAAAGCATGCCGAATAAAAAACGTTACTGTAAATTGTAAATTAATATTTAGGGATTGGACCACGGATGGTATTAGGCGCAGTAGAGATGTTTTGTACGAACTGTATGAAAAAAAGTCCTATACATCAAACCCAGATTACCATAAATATGTTAGAAACTACTCTAAAATATTTAAAAAGGTTTGCATGCAAGCAAAAGCGGCTTACATTAGTGAACAAATAAAAAAAGCGGACAATAAGGTTAAAATGACTTGGAAAATTATAAATAAAGAAACTGGTAGTGGGAAGTCTATAGATAGTGATATTCACTTGAAAATTGGAAATGACATAGTATTTGACAAGACAACAGTTGCTAATTATTTAGAGAACTTCTTTACGAATATTCCCATAGAAACTACTAAATGTCTTCGATCATCTCCTGTAGCAGCTGAGAAACTTTTTAAAGATAATGTTAAAATGACTAATTGTATACACTCTTCCTTTGTATTCAGATCGATTTCATCCATTGATATATTATATGCGTTCCGATCCTTGTCTATAAAAAAACGGAAGATATATGGGGACTGTCGGTAAAAGCTATTCAGGCTATTATCGTAAATGTTGCTCCAATTTTGGCAACAATATTTAATTCCTGTATTAGCGATGGTATTTTTCCGGACCTGATGAAATATAGTAAATTTGTTCCCATTTTTAAAGCAGGTTGCTCTAAAGATGCAACCAATTATAGGCCAATATCCGTGCTACCAACCCTAAGTAAAATATTTGAAAAATAATTCTAAACCAGATGTTGATTTATTTTAACAACACCGGGCTTCTCTACAAAAACCAGTATGGATTCACGAAGGGACGATCTACTGAAGATGCTGGGTCCACCCTAATTAAAATAATACTAGAGGCCTGGGAAGATTGGCATGATGCGATAGGAGTATTTTGTGATCTATCCAAGGCGTTCGACTGTGTAGACCATCAGACACTCGTTTTAAAGTTAAAGCTATATGGTATTCAAGGTAGATCTCTTGACCTTCTGAATTCATACTTGTCAAACCGCGAACAAAAAGTGGCCTTAGAAAATATTATTTCTAAAGGCTCTCAAGTAAAGATGGGCGTACCACAAGGCTCAATTTTGGGCCCGTTCCTATTTTTAGTATACATAAACGACCTCGCATACATAGTGAATGAGTCTATGGCGAACATAGTCTTATTTGCTGACGATACATCACTTATATTTAAAGTAAATAGAAAGGATAGGGATCTCGTGCAACCTAACGCTACTTTAGATGCTATAGCTAAATGGTTTTCTGCTAACAATCTTCTTCTAAATTCAGGTAAAACCAAATGTATTAAATTTACAACACCTAACGTTACACAAATAGACTCCACTATTAATCTAGACGGAAAATTGCTGGACCTCGTTCCGTCAACTGTTTTCCTAGGAATTACGGTAGACTCTAAATTGCAATGCCCCATATACAGGCTCTTGCAAGTAAATTGAGTTCAGCAGCTTATGCCGTTAGACGAATAAGACAGTTGACTGATATTGAGACTGCTAGGCTAGTGTATTTTGCATATTTTCATAGTATTATGTCTTATGGCATTTTACTATGGGGGTCTGAGGCAGATGTCGAAACTATATTTATTCTACAAAAAAGAGCTGTTCGCGCCATTTATAACCTAGGCGGTCGTGATTCACTCCGAGAATTATTCAAGAAGATAAATATTCTTACGCTACCATCATTATATATTCTCACGAACATCATGTATATTCGCAAAAACATCTTGCTCTATATCAAGAATAGTGACGTCCACAGCCTAAATACATGCAATAAACACAAACTTATGGTACCGGGATTTAGACTTAGCAGAACTAGTAAAAGTTTTATTGGAAATAGTATTAGATTCTATAATAAAATCCCATCCCACATTAGTGAATTACCCGTCAAAAAGTTTAAAGAGATAGTGAAACGCACTCTACTCTCCAAAGCATACTATAGCATGAAACAATATATGGACGATAAAAATGCTTGGTCTTCGGTCCCCCCTGCATACGGCAATGATTTTTTTGTATGTGAATTTATGTTATTCTCAACTATGTCCTTTTAAATACTTGCATTTTCTCGGCCTACTGACAAATAATATATCAATTTCATGTTGTATAATTAAGATTATATACTTCATATTAAAATAATAAAATGTTTGTAAAGGTGTGAGCACGATGTTGGCCCTGGTGTAGGAAATTTATTACATTTAATTTAATTCACTTTTGGAACTGACACCTAGCTTTTGACGTTTTAAAAGTGCTTGTTACTCAGGCCTATTTGAAATAAAAAAAATTTGACTTTGACTTTGACTTTGAACCTACTTACAAGGTACTACGCATTTTAAAGATTAAAAACAAATGTTATAAATAATAATAATAATGTAAGAAACCTGTATTTTAATTCCGTTTACGTATCCATGAGTTTATTTTATAGAATAACTAAACAGTCTTGGACCTTTGACGAATACAAGAACCAAGAATGACAAAACAACAACACGGTCCTATACTGAACTGACTAGACTGCATTCGTACCTTGAACCGAAGATCCCCAACAGGTGGCTGGGCGTACGGTATACCTTTATAGCTGTAGAAGGAGCCTCCAAACTCATTCTGCACCAGCTCACCTTCCAATATACCCTCGCCCACTGTCACCAGTAACATTAACTCCACAAGCCCCTGCATTTTACAGCAAATTTTTATGTAAGATGATACTAACTTATAAGCTATGAATATCGCCAAATTTATATATTTCCAATACAAGATATTATTGATATCAATATCATTTTGTGATTATTATTTTATATCTTACTCATTAGGAATAAAGACGATAAATAGATGCCTATTTGTAGATTATATGTACAGTAATTTACAGAAGTAGGTAAAGTAATGATAATACTTTGGTATAGATTTACTATGTTGCACACCGCTCCGCCGAGCAATTGCGCCACCTCTGTTTACAGAGCCAGATGTGTTAACTTACTTCTTCAAAATGTGTTGTGCTGTGGAACGGACAATTCGAAATGTTACGGTGTTGAGTTGCCTGCAAAATGTAGAGGAGTGTTATTGAACACTCGCGGTATTGCACGAATCTAATTTTATATAATTTTAATAACCTGCAACTCTTTTCTACATATTACTTATTGGCAACAAGGTTATATTTTGACAGATGACAGCTGTGACAGTAGTCTAATTCTAGGCGCTGTTTGTGCTAAGAATTAATAAAATAAAATTTTTGACCATTTTAATAGACTATTTTATGCACGCGACTTCGCTCGTGTAAAAGTAGGTTATGTTAGTCATTTTTTTAAATAAATATGGCCTATGTTAAATGGTAATTAAATAGCTTGCAAATGATGAAAGAATTTTTAAAATCCGTTTTCTAGTTTTTATGTTAAATCCTTACAAACAAACGAAAAATCAAATCTTTCCTATTTGTAACATTAGTATAGACTTCATTGTATACGATTAATTTTTTTATGTATAGCTTAAGTTCTAGGTATTAAATTTGATAATTGAATGTTATCTTATCTTATCTTATCTTATCTTGTTACGGGGGCCAGTCAGTGTAGACCAGCGACACTTCGACCCAGTGGGATCTTTTGTGTCGGCCCCGAGATCTATCCCTTAGCTATCTCCCTATGAATGTACTGCATCAGTCGCAGCGTACACTTCAGAGGAAGAAGCCTGAAGTCTTCAGGGTTCGGATATGCCAATCCCATCAGACCCATCCTTAGTCCAGCCAACGCGTCACATTCACACAGTAGGTGTAATATGGACTCGTCCCGTTCGCCACAGGCTCTACAGATCAAATTGTTTGCCAAACTCAATCTGCACAGGAAGTCATTGGTGCCAAAGTGACCAGTAAACGCTTCTGTGAGCAGGCGTATTTGGCCCTTGTTGTACCCGCAGAACTTCCGGGTGAAGCCCGTGGCTCTGTTTGCAATTAATTTCTTGGAGTGTTCCAGACCCCTAAGGGCCATCCACTCCAGCCTGTGTTTATCATTGCCATGTGCATTCATAGCTGCCTTGTTATTGAATGTTTATATGTAATTGAATGTTTATCAGCAGACTAGTTGACCCACGCAACTTCGCCTACTTCATATAACAGAATTTGCCCCGTTTTTGCAACATTTTTCATTCCTGCTCCGCTCCTATTGGTCGTAGCGTGATGTTATATAGTCTATAGCCTTCCCCGATAAATGGGCTATCCAACACAAAAAGAATTTTTGAATTCGGACCAGTAGTACCTGAGATTAGCGCGTTCAACCAAACAAATAAACAAACTCTTTACCTTTATAATATTAGTATAGATGAGAGGTAGAGCCAGTAGCAGAAGTCGCTAAACAAATAATAACATTAATAACTCCTCTGGGGCAGTCGTTATCTTAACATATTGTGTATTTTGAAGGGCATAACTATGGGGAAAGCCGCTCCAGATCTTCCTTCACGAGACCCGTGATTTTGAAATTGCCGCTTGACACCCCTAGCCGCTCTCACCGGTTTTGCTCTCTGCTGCATGAAGCCTTGTAGGCCTATAGCATAGTACATACATATACAGTATTGTAACTCGGCCCTGTCCTTGAAATAATTATCTACAACAGTGCGGATCGTAGACACGCGTTAGGGCTGCCCGCCTACAGTATTTTAATTTTATCCACCCTCTTGAGTTTCTTTCTAGTTTGGTTATTGTAAAAATTATATTATGTATATTATATTATAAAAAATGAAATTCGTAATTAATGAAATAGAAAGTGTTCAATAAAATCAAATCATCACAAATCGTAAGCTTACTGCTTACAAAACAATCACACCGTCTGTTCGTCTCTGCGGCGCATTCGCGACTGGTTGCGAACCAAGCGCATACCAACGCCGAGGCGCGTAGGTATGACTCGAGTGCCGACCGTTTGTATGAAAATAGAATACTGTATATGTATGTACTGTGCCTATAGCGGCTATTCAGAAAGGTCATATAGTAAGTCAGCGAGTCCCCACCTGCCTACCCGACTCGATACTATAAAGGTATACAGGGTTAATGACATTTTTCATGCCATTTATCATCCAGTTTTATTTTTATCCCGGTCCATTGAACACACATCCCCATAGCGATTTGTTAGGTTGTACATATGTAGTAATAGTACGAGTACTAAACCTGCCGGTGTGCCGGTGCCAGCCCAACAATACCTCGGTAAGCGTCCCATTCCCATCTATATATACATACGTGAAGCAAAAACATTGTACCCCTTTTTACGAAAATTGCGAGGACGGAAGAGTATGAAACTCGGCACAGTTAATTTATATGGGGAAGGAGTGGCGAATACTAATATTTTTATAAAATACGCATTAGAAATACATTAAATTAATGAAAAAACACTACACGCACACAACAATGCATTTGACACACGCAGTCGAATTCGTAGAATTTCGGTATTGTTCATCTGACGTCGTCCAATGCTTCGTACCTTCTTTTTTTTTTTACTTTTCCCGTGTTATTATAATATTTACTAAGGAAAACTTTATCATATTAAATTATTTAATTTGTCGTATCAAAAAAGTCATATAAAGTAAAAGCCGCTTCTTTTGACTTATGATAAATTGGTATCTACTGTGAACGACTAATTAAACGATAGTCTATAACAGACGTCATGTCATTACGCCGCACTCCGCCCACCTCATCTGCTATCTCTGCGCCTCAACAGGCGTATGATTCTGATACTATATATACATTCGACGACTCGATGGCGTAGTGGTTAGTGTAACCGACTGCCACGCCTGAGGTCGCGGGTTCGATTCCCGCACAAGTCAAACATTTGTGTGCATGAACATGGATGTTTGTTTTGGTTTGGGTGTTTCTATGTATAATATGTATGTATTTACAAAAACAAAAGTATATATGTATGTTTATCCATAGTCTAGTACCTATCTATAGTATAAGCTCTGCTTAGTTTGGGCTAGATGGTGTTGCGTGTATGTGATAGAATATTATTATTATTATTATACTCCTTCTGAATGAGGTTGCTACGTTAACACACGACAAAAGCGTAGACGTGGAAGCGACGAAGATCACCGAGAAATCAAGAATGAAATGTCAATATTATCAAACAAACTCGACCAATTTTTCCGGAATTGAAACAGCAAAATACCGAGCTAAGAGACAGCCTACAGTTTATGTCTGACAAATACGACTCCCTCCTTAAATTACTTAGTCAAGTTGAAGAAGATAGGGCGAAGGATAAAAACTGATTGCAAAGCTGGAAGAAAGACTAGATTCCTTGGAACGTAAATCCAAATCAACAGAACTAGAGATACGTAATGTGCCGATTAACCTGCATGAAAACATGAAAAGCGAAACAAAGGAAGATATCTGTGGTTTAGTCCAATACTTGGCGAAAAATGTAGACGTGAGTCTCAATGATTGCGACATAAAAGATGCTTATAGAGTAACTACCAGCAAGGAAATTATGAAACCAATCATAATCGAGTTAAACAGCGCTATAAAAAAGGATAAAATATTACAAGCAGTAAAACAGTTTAATAAAAACAAGCCTGTTGTTGACAAGTTGAGCACTAAACACTTCGGGATTCCAGGACAGATAAAACCTGTATTCATTTCTAGGCTTTGACTGTTAAGGTACAAAAGTTATACTACATGGCACGACAATTTGTGAAGGAATATAACTATTCATTTTGTTGGACCTCAAGGGGCTTAGTGTACTTACTCAAAGCTGAAGTAGAACTCGCGATCAGCATTGAGACCGAAGAAGATTTGTCTAAACTTAGGTCAAAGCAATGACTATCATTAGTATGTTTACTAAACAAAAATTTAAAAAAAAGCAGCGATAGCTCAGACGGCAGACCAACAGACTGCAATGCAGAGAGTCTCGGGTTCGAACCCACGTCACGCACCTCTGACTTTCGGAAGTTATATGACTTTTCGAAATTATGTGCGTATTGATTGACAATTATCGCCTGCTCCGTGCCTCGGAGAGCACGTTAAGCCGTCGGTCCCGGCTGCCATGAAAATCTATGGCAGTCGTTATTGGGAAAGTCAGTACCCTCTAATATCCTGACACTGGTCTAGCCTTAGGGTATCGTTAGCCTTCGTGTTGCGGAGGTCAGGTGGTAGCCGCTCCGTGTAAAAACTGATATCCAGTCAAATCCGGTTAGACCAGAAAAGCCGACCCCAAGTGACTTGGGAATAATAAAGGCTAAGGGAGAAGATTCTTTCATGCTTTTATGATTTTGTTTTATCTGCATTTCAAGCTTCATAGCTTACATACCAATTGTTTTCTTACTAATTTATTAGCTCAAGTTGTTATATTACCAAATTTTTACTTAGTAAACCAAAACAACACACACTAAAACTTATTAAAAAGACACATAATTACATTTACATATTACCTTTTTGACACACATAACGTACAATTAATATGTACCGTCTACAATTACAGAACTACCACTACACGTCATAGAAGCACAGAATCTGCTCTCAGATCCACACTGCATACGCTATTACACTATCTAAATTATTGTGTCCTAATAATTACTATGTATCCTATAACAGTAAATTCGATTCTATAGTAGACAATCACACAAATATTATAGACTAGATTGACGTTTCCGATTCATACAGATGCGAGAGAGAGAAACCTCGGCGGGGTCGCGACCGCATGCGAAAGTGATTCGCGCGGCCCCGTCGATAGTGGTTTTATCGAGGAACACCGTGGTAGGTTTAGTCGGTATTCCGGGAGGTACTTTATCATCTTAACATCTCATTTTACCCCGGCGAGTCCGACATAACCCCTCCGCCCGCCCCCGCGGAGGGGTATGCGTCATGCATGCCCCCACGTAAAAAAAAAAAAAAAAAAAAAATGTTTAAGATAACTTTGAAATAAACCATTATCTTTATCTTTATTTTTTGTTCAACACCTTCATTATTTTTATTATTTGGAAAGTACACATAATTCTTAGTTACAAACGGTAATTTATTAGATAAAAATATTATCTTCTATGACAGAAGATAAATCTCTTCTATGACAGATATATGTATCTAACACCTATTTGTAAATTTTACCTATGTTTCACAAATAAACATTCTGGTTCTGATTCTGACAGAATAGAATTTATGAAATGATGAATCTTACAAACATAATCTTACTGTTATCCGAGTGAGTACCTCTGTTTCGCTTTAGTGATAATTAGTGATGAAACAGGGTTTTTTACTATTCCAGCAGTAAAAAAATGTACGTACCTAGGTACTGTTACATATAGAACAGTTAGGTTTCAATAACTACAGTTCTGTATAATTACCACAACACTGTCTACCAAATAGTGTTTCTAGCGCCGTAGGGTTACTAGGGTTCTTCTTAAGTAAGTACCTATAGTAAACATTATTTTAAGAGAACTTTATTACTGTCACTTGCTTTTAAAATAAAAACTTTACAAAGCAGTACCTATCCTTAATAACATTATAAATGCGAATGTGTTTGTTACGCTATCACGCCTTAATTACTCACCGATCATCATAAAATTCACATACAGGTTATCACGGGTACAGAAAAGTACCTACTGTATCTTTCATCCAGAAAAAAGTACTGTTCCCGAGGAATCGAAAATTATTGAAATTAACGTATGCGAAGCCACGGGCAAAATCTAGTTTGTTCATAAAATAATATAAAGGGCTTGTAATAAAGCCTTACAAAACAATTACCTAAACCATCAGACCTACATCTGAATGTCCTTAATGGGGTGGCCAGAGGTGTATTTGTAATATGCACATTACGCTATGCTGTATTTTATCCTACATAGTAAATTTTCAAGTAAATGTTGGTATTAAATTGTATTGGGTCGTACTGAATCATATTTTAATTCAAATAAACAATGACAAATAAATAAACATGAAATATACACAAATTATTTACAAGAAATATAAACTTAAGAGGGAAAAACAAAATAAAAATGCATCATAATATTTCTCCGTATTCTCGTTAAAGTGCTCAGAAGACTGGCAGCATTGCCAAGTTGAATGGCAATATATATTCTTTGTGCAAAAAAAAATACCATAAAATACCAGTCTATATAATATTGTCTTCTGTTTACGCGAATATTATTCATTGAAATTAAACTACTATATACGGATTTTATCGCGTTGTTTATTTGACACTATATTACATAATTTTGAAAATTTGTTACACTACTATTACTATTAATACCTACCGGTGACAGGACCGATATGAATAATTACCGTCCTATAACTCGAATACCTATTATCTCCAAGATCTACGAAAAGGTCACGCATGATAGACTTTACTCCTTTGTAACACAATTTAACATTTTAAAAGAAGAACAATTTGGTTTTAGAAAAAATAAGTCGACCACATTAGCATGTTTTACTTTTCTAAAATTAATTACAACGAGTTTAAATCGTAAAATACCTATTACATCTATATTCCTAAGAATATAGATGTAATAGGTATTTTACGATTTAAACTCTAAACATGTCTAAACATGTCTAAAGCATTCGATTTTGTGAATCATAAGCTGCTTTTAGTCAAATTAAATAAATATGGTATTAGAGGAAATGCATCCAAATGGATCGAAAGTTATTTAAGTAATAGGCAACAATGCGTAGAGTTAACGAGACTGTCTGGACATCAAAAAATAATATATAGATCTTCGTTTCGGCAAAACAAGTGCGGCGTGCCGCAAGGTAGCATACTAGGTCCCTTACTGTTTATATTGTATATAAACGATCTACCCAATATTATATCTCACAAATGTATATTGTATGCTGATGACACTACTATCAGCATTCAATCTACAAACAAAAATCACATAGAATACCAAGAAGAAATCAATTCATCATTAAATAATATTGTATCATGGTTAAAATCTAATAATCTGTATATAAATACAAAAAAAACAAAACTGGTTCAATTTCAGCCGTATAATAGCAAACGTCCACAACTGCAAGTAGAGCACGCCAATGAGATTATCGAAGAGGTAGAAAACGTCAAATTCTTGGGTATAATAATAGACAAAAACTGTAATTGGAAGGCACACATTGACACAATATGCACTAAAATAAATAGATTTGTATTTGTCCTATACAAAATTACAATATGTGTAGCTGGCATTGAGGCTGCACTCAGTGCATATCATGGATATGTCTCATCAGTTCTGCGTTACGGTTTAATAATTTGGGGTAATTCCGTTGACCTTATTAGAGTATTCCGAGCACAAAAGAAATGTATACGATCCATCTGTAGAGCACAACCTTTAGACAGCTGCGTTCCACTGTTTAAACAAACTAAAATACTACCGCTCCCAGCGTTATATATATATGAAATTTGTGTCTTTGTACATAGTCATATAGATTTATTTGACCTTCACAATAACGTAGTCAGTAGAGCCAGTAGGAAAATTTACAAATTACATGTACCTAAAATAAATCTTGAAATCTTTTCAAATAATGTGTACTATATGGCAATTAAGATTTATAATAAACTTCCTGATCATTTTAAAAAAATGACATTATATATCTTTAAACACAAAATATTCCAATTCCTTTTAGAGAAATGTTACTATACAACAAAAGACTTTCTTAATGACCGATTTAACTAATAAATAATCTTAATCTGTGTAACATGAATCCTGTAACTTTGCTATGTATAATTATAGACATATATTATTAACCTTTACCTATAATTTTATTACTATTATAAATCCTTTGACATTTTACCTATATAGTTTTTAAGTTGACATTTCCATTGTTTAATTCATTTTATTGGCTTGCTTGACTTATAATTTTATTGTACTTGTAATACCTAATGCATGAATATTTCTACACCGGCTACCGGTAGAATATGTGTTCAAACTATTTATTTAAGACCATTGATGTACCGTATTCTAAGAAATAAAGGAATTTGAATTTGAATTTGAATTTGAATTTGAATTTGAATTTGAATTTGAATTTAAACTTTACTAATTTTTAAGCTAATTATATTATTATTAAAACTATTTAGATTTGATTTAATTTTACACTTTCCCCGACGTTTCGGTTGGTTATATAAGGTATAAGGTGGTTTTGGTATATGCCCTATACAGCACTTCAGTAGCACTGGACAATGTATTGTTACGTGCTGGGTTCGACGAATAAGAATATAAACAATATTACCGACTAAAACACGTTTTATTCAAACACACAATTAAATTTAAAACACTACAAACACTGTACCACACTTTTTCACTGTACTGCTTCAAACTCCGTAGTATTTCCGCTTCCGTTCGCTTCGATGAACACTTGATCGTTTACGATTGTAAACTGACTTGGCGGTGCGCGTGCGCCCTATTTATAGGTACGCGGCTAAAGCGCTTCTAGAGCTTTCTAGCAAAGCCGCTCCCGGTATGCAAACAGTACGATGATTCGAGAAAGTACCAGCATCTTCTCTACGATTCTCGTAAGCATACCTACTACGTAGTTTCGTAAGATGTCAATAGATGGCGGTATAAATTATTAGACGGAACTGCCGAGTCTTTCCCACAATGCCGAGAGATGTCACTGGGCGTAACAGTATTTATGAGATTTCGCCTATCCCAGTGTCTTTGAGAGAGTTGGTTTTCGGGTAAGTCAGTGCTTGGGCAAGCAAGTCACTAAGCGTTCACAGCATCGCGCGTCGGTCATGCACAGTACTTCAGAATTAACCAGTGTCGGTGCCAAGATTTTCCTAGTCCATTTTTTTGGCGTTACTTGGCAGCAATCCATTGTCGGGGTTTGAGTAGTTTAGACAGACAAATACATTTGATGAAAAAATAATTGTTTTAGTACATGGAAAATCCGTCACATCTCATGTTAACGCAACTTTTACTAAGGCCATAGACCAAGCTGGAAACGTTGATATTTCGTTACATATATAATAGCAAAGGCCAAAAACAAAAAAAAAGGTCTTTCTATTCGGAAATATAATTCTAAGTAGCCGAAAGGGAAAGTGTAAACTTAAATATAAATAATTTTAATAATTTAATTAGCTTAAAAATTAGCGAAGTTTGATAGTAGTAGTAGTGTAAGAGTTTCCAAAATTATGTACTAAAGTGTTAAATAAACAGCACGATAATATCCGTATGAAGAAGTTTAATTTTAATGAATAACGTTCGCGTGAACAGAAGACAATATTAGCAGAAAGGAGTCTGGCAATGTTCCCGCTGGTAAAAGCCGACAAAAGGCTCGCCTACTTTTAGTTGGGATCTCTCGTGACATGTGGAAGTAATACACTGTTATCTTGGATGAGACTTTGCTAAAATCCTAGGCCGTAGTGAGATAGCAAAATTCTGTCTGTGGTTCTAAAATTTGCTGTTTTAACATACCCATCTTTGGATTTTCGCAAACTACCAATTTGTCAGATTATCTTGTACACCATTTATTTTTATTTATTAGGGGCAAACAAACACTTACACATTATCCTTAATCTAAGCAGTTTACATAATTACATAGAAATTAATGTGCACTCACATCGTTATCCAAGTAATATTTAAATATAAGTGTTACGGCTGTACATGATAATGTTAACTAAGCTAAAATACTGTGAGAATAAAGCTTAACAGGAAAGGTAATCATTATAATAAAAGTATCATTAAACAGTTATTCATAAAAAAGTACGGGTACATTGTTATCAAAAATTTTCCTTAATAATGTCGATGATATCACTTCGGAATGTAGTTACGGGCATTACATATTCGCCGTAAGGGTACGCGAACACCAGCTTTTGTTCTGCAGGAAGCTATTGCAAATAAAGGGTGAGGTCGCACAACGCGGTTAAAAACAGTTCTTGGTACATAATAAGATAACTTATTAAGAATATCGCTACAATCATATCTATGATTGCATACATCATAAAGAAAAATTGTTTTCAAAAATACACGTCTGGACTTTAGGCTCATTAAGTTAAACTTTTTCAGTAACGTGTCATAAGGGAGAGCATAATTTTGACAACAGCGGTAATGCCTTGATTTCGGGAATTTGCGCTGAATCATTTCAAGGTTGTCCACGTATTTCACGTATGTATAGTGGATTCCAAACAACAACAGCGTATTCCAGCTGGGATCTGATCAAGGCTTTATATAAATGGATATAAGTGCTCGTAAGTTTAAATTCAGTTGTAGATCTCATTACGAATCCATACAAACGGTAAGCATTATTTATTATGTTGTTAATATGTCAAGGTCAAGGTCTCGCTCAATCGAATTTTTCGTTAATTCTATTTGATTCAAGTTGTATTTATTAGATATCACGTTTTTATTTTTTGTGAATGATATTGTAAAGCACTTGGAGATGCTTAGAAACTGTTTATTTTTTGTACAATAGTCAGTGCGTCTGTTTAGATCATCTTGTAGTAGAATGCAGTCGGATGGTTTCTTAATACTTTTATAAATCTTTAAGTTATCGGCATATAGTAAAAATTTTGAGTGTATGAAACAGTCATTAATGTCGTTTATAAACAAAATAATTAAAAGTGGCCCTAGTATTGAACCTTGGGGTACACCAGATGAAACCGTCACAGGTGTTGAGCGATGTCCCTTGACAACAACTTTTTGTGATCTATTTGTAATATAAGAAGAGAACCAACGAAGTAAGTCTCCCTGAATCCCATTATAAGCTATTTAGTTAAAAGTAGCTCATGGTCAACCTTATCGAAAGCTTTCTAAAAATCTGTGTACACAGTGTCTACAGTGTGTGTGTTTTTTGGTCCATATTGTTGAATAAATAGTCTGCGAATAACAGTAGATTAGTAGGAGTCGACTTTCTTTTTACAAATCCATGTTGTTGTGAAATTATACAGTTGTAAATAGTCTTATGGATAGCATCATGGACTAGCTTCTTAAAAAGCTTCGACAAGGCAGACAAAATTGAAATCGGCCGATACACTTATTGTATACTAATTGTAGTGGTACAAATACAGTGCTGACCGTTCAGTTCTTTCTTTCAGATGTAGGTCTGATGGTTTAGGTAATTGTTTTGTAAGGCTTTATTACAAGCCCTTTATATTATTTTATGAACAAACTAGATTTTGCCCGTGGCTTCGCTTACGTTAATGTCAATAATTTTCGAATCCTCGGGAACAGTACTTTTTTCTGGATGAAAGATACAGTAGGTACTTTTCTGTACCCGTGATAACCTGTATGTGAATTTTATGATGATCGGTCGAGTAATTAAGGCGTGATAGCGTAACAAACACATTCGCATTTATAATGTTATTAAGGATAGGTACTGCTTTGTAAATGTTTTTATTTTAAAAGCAAGTGACAGTAATAAAGTTCTCTTAAAATAATGTTTACTATAGGTACTTACTTAACAAGAACCCTAGTAACCCTACGGCGCTAGAAACACTATTTGGTAGACAGTGTTGTGGTAATTATACAGAACTGTAGTTATTGAAACCTAACCGTTCTATATGTAACAGTACCTAATTACGTACATTTTTTTACTGCTGGAATAGTAAAAAACCCTGTTTCATCACTAATCATCACTAAAGCGAAACAGAGGTACTCACTCGGTTAACAGTAACATTATATTTGTAAGATTCGTCATTTCATAAATTCTCTTCTGTCATAGAAGATAATAACCAATGAATTACAGTTTGTAACTAAGAATTATGTGTACTTTCCAAATAATGAAAATAATGAAGGTGTTGAACAAAAAACAAAGATAAAGACAATGGTTTATTTCAAACTTATACAACATTAAGTAGTTATATTAAATTACTAAGTTAAATTAGAATCACAATTCAGTACTTACAATGCATAAATGTTTATAAATTTGAATTTATAAAACTTTACGAAGTAAAGTGTTCCGCAAAATATGGCTGACATAAGCATATCTGAAACAGCTCCATAATGAAGATATGTAAAGTCTGCCAACCCGCACTAAGCCAGCGTGCTGGGCTATGGCTATGTCTTCTCACACTGAAAAGAGGCCTCTGCCCAGGCTCCATAACATACTTATTTAGATACAAATGTATTTCGGATACGTCAAAATAATAGAACACAGCCATTTGAACAATAAAAAAATCTACATATTTACTAAAATCAAGCTTTATATAAGTTCAAACCAAAAACAATAATCGGATTAATTAAACTATAGATTTAATAAGGATCGTATTATAGCTTCTGATATTTCCACTGTCGACTGTCGTATGTGTAATGTTAATTGATACTTTCCCAAAACAGGACATCTTCATTATCAGGTGCGGTGCCGGCAAAGAATTCGTTAGCGATTTCAAAATAGTCTTGATCTTCAAGAGTATATGGTTTCCAGGTCGCGCCTAAAGACGCATCCGGAGTAGGGTTACTGAAATTGATTGAGAAAATTACTATGAATGTAAAATTACTAACTTGTACTTCTTCTGATAAGTGAGACTGAAGAAATGCATTAATAATTAATAATCAAAATAATGTTTGTGGCTTTTCTCGTTTTTTTATAAGTTCGCGTATTGTTAAGAGATAATATTCAAATTATGTTGTCGACATAGTAAAAACAAGTTGTTACTACAAATACAAAAAGCCATATGAAAATCGAGAAGATCTTTCCGAACAAACTACGACTTATTGTTACTTTATTAACCTATAGAGTCGTAGTGGCACACCATTGGCCCACTAAATAGATTTTTATTTATTGTTTTTATTTGTAAAAAGACAACTCCCGCCCTTGGATCAATGGAATCAACGGACACAAAGAACACCCAAATACAGAACAACCATTTGTGGTTCATAAAAAATTTGGTCCCGTGTGGGGATCGAACCCATAACACATAGCGCGCACATAGTGACAAGGCGACCGCTTATTACCACTACGCCATCCGTGCAGTCTTAATATGTTATATCTGATATTCCAAGACAAGTTAATTATCAAAACAGCTTTCACATACAAAAATTATTGTCCAAAGTGACCAGGAACTATGGAAACGTAATCCACGGTAAATAATATCTGCAATAACCAGGTGGGTATAATTTTTATTGAACATATATATGTAAGTATTTATTGGTGGATCATGAACAGTACATTTTCTATTGCACCTACAGTTTAAATTGGTAATTAGACGAAAATTATAATACGTAAGTACTCACCCATACTTAGCAAAGTTGGTCCAAAGTTTAACAACACTCTCAATAAGACGGAAGGTATCAGAGTCCATGTCCAATGGCAGTGAAAATAGTTTGAAATTAAACAAGTACATTAGATCATCACCATGCGCAGTAACTGATGTATTTCCAATAATTGCTGTAGCGCCGAGTATGCCGGACATAATGTTCCTCTCTGTCTTACAACTGAATCTATACAAATACACCTTGTTTGCCTTCGCAAAATTCTTTGCGAATTGCACTGTTTGGTATTGGAACATATCCATGGAATAGAAATTAATCATACCTTGCCAAGATCCTGTTAAATAGATTGTATCATTAAAATAAAATTTTCTAATTTTTGTTCCTATATCAAATTGCTGATTCATTGACTTTGTCAGCGTCAAAGGCATAGACAAAAAGAATTCTGGGAAGTCTCTCGCTAGTACCAATGTATTATTAAAAACTTCCTCAGTACCCAAAGCAACAACACCTTCCTCAGATGTGTATCCAACCACGATTTCAACATCTTCGTGAACCGAAGTAAAATCACCGGCGAAAAATCTCTCTTGACCAAAATCTTTTTCTATAGCTATAGAAAAAGGTATATTTATGCCCGGTTTTGACTTTTCTGCAAATGTAATTGGTACAGAAGCCCCAACAAGTGTCTCAGCTGGTTGATTTTTGAAGAACTCATACAATTCAGTGACATTTTCTGAGTAAAAACCTAACTGCCTTGCCAGTGCTAACGCGCGCTGCCGCGGTTTAAATGCTTGTGCCCACGTATCATTAGCAGAGCCACTCTGAACAATAGCTCGCTTAAACAGGCCCTTCGTCATAGGTGATATCAAATGATAACTGACGCAACCCGCACCGGCACTCTCGCCGAATATCGTTATTTGTTTTGGGTCTCCACCGAACTGTGAGATGTTTTTAATGACCCACTTAAGCGCAGCTACTTGATCTTTCATCGCAGCGTTCCCAGGCACGTCTTCTGTTTCTAAGGAAAGGAAACCGAGTACTTCAAGTCTGTAGTTAATGGTGACAATAACAACATCTTCTCTGATTAGGAATTCAGGGCCGAAGAACCCGTCATCGCCGCTTCCAGTCTGTAATCCTCCCCCATGGATCCAGAACATGACTGGCAGTAGCTTGTCGGGATTAGGATTGGGCGTGTACACGTTTAGATATAAGCAGTCCTCGCTGCCCTTTATTCCCGCTGGAGGAGGGAGCCCTAATGTATCCAACTGGTAGCATATTGAGGCGTGTTGAGTGGCGTTGCGGACTCCTTCCCACGGCGTAGGCGGCTGCGGTGCCTGTTTTAAATAGATAAATTTGTATAATATAAATAATACAACGAAAACGTGGAATATTGATTCAACATTGATCAGACAAGTATTCTATAAAGTTTGTATAACGCTAGTTATCGTTCAAGGATATAAAAACATTAGGCTCTTACAAATCATTCAAATGCGTCACCACACAATATACAATACAAAATGCCGTAGGAGATCCTAACTAATATTATAAATGCAAAAGTGAATTTGTTTGTTTGTTACACTTTCACGCCTTAACTACTCAAAAGATTATCATGAAATTTCGCATCCACGTTGTCAGGGGTACAGAATAGGACATAGGGTACCTTTATGCAGAAAAAAGTACCTTACTAACATAACCCTACATTTACGCGAGCGTAGCCGCGGGTAATATCTATTATTTCTATATATATTTTACAGGAAATAATTGAATCCATCAATATTATTAAAGATAAGCTTAAGTTTGTGCCTGTTTACGTAGTTATCACGTACATATTGTAGCAATGACAATAATAAAATAAATTATAAATAATGTATAACACCTGATCATTATCTTTTAAATCATAAACACAAACAATTATAAAATGTTATAAATCTACATGGATCTAAAGAAAAAATTGTCAGATTAGACTATTGACGTAAAATTTGTAAACTTGATATACACACAAGATCCTGTTAGCATCTATTAGGGACGGTACTCTAAAAATGAGTGTAGTCATGATAAAATTCTAATCCATTTTAACAGACAGACACCGGTGTCAGCTTAGTAATAGGGTCCCGTTGACATCCCTTGGGTAGGAAACCCTTAAAAAGGACAATGTTGTCATGAAATATTAGGATAACATTCTAACAACAATGATAAAAAAAAAAAAAAAACTGTTTCGGTTATTGAGCTGTTAGTACAACGTACTAGAGAAAACACCTCAGGTAATTTTCTCTAACGCGTGTTTATGTAAAATTATTAATTGAAAAGACTTTTAATTTGAACAAAGGTAAACCTAAATAATAATAATAATAATTCTAGACAACTAGGAGACTAAGATGGTAGTTGTCTCAATGTTCCAGTGTCCACGCGCGCCTCTATGTCGAGTCCGTCTCCCCTCTAGGGGGGACAGTAGGGAGTGATAGAAGTGCCAATAGGGTAGGTCTTTCGTGTAGTGGCCTGCCGTTTCATACGGCGGGCCGAAACCTTGGCGGGGTCGCGAACGCATGTGCAAATTATTCGCGCGGCCCCGTCGATAGTGGTTTTGTCGAGGAACACCGTGGTAGGTTTAGTCAGTATTCCGGGAGGTACTTTAACATCTTTACCCCGCCCGCCCCCGCGGAGGGGTATGCGTCATGCATTCACCGAAGTAAAAAAAAAAAAAAAAAAATGTTCCAGTGTAGTTATTTCAAAGTACCCGAACATAATTTAATCATTGGTGTTTCTGTTGCTTGCGTAAAACCACCAAAGCTGTATGGGTTACCAAAAGTACACAAGGAAAACGCTCCCCTACATCCTATTGTGAGTCAGATCGACACACCAACTTACAGACTGGCTCAGCACGTAGCGAAGATACTCTCACCACTCAGAGACAACTCGAGAGCACATGTAAAGGATTCATACCATTTGTGTGTGAGATTAAACACCTACGTCTCACTAACAATGAAACAATGGTTAGTTTTGATGTACAGTCATTATTTAAATAATAATAATAATAAAAATTTTTATTTCTTCACTTAAGGATATGACTATGTTAGGTTTGGAGTCACCTTTTAAGCAAAGATTTGCTTGTATTAGGTGGATCCGCTCCTCCAGTTTACAATCATTCTACAGATGTGTGAGAAATAAGCAAAAAAGCAAAAAGCAAAAAGATTAATTTAAGAATTATTAACATTTTATAATTCTTATATCAGTAAGGGAGCATACTGGGTGTAGAATATGTTGTGTGTGTATGTGTGTGGGTTCATTTGTGTGTAAGTGTATGTTTGTGTAGGTGTCGGGATGTAGTGGGTGGGCATGTGTGTGAGATATGTGGTATATGTAGCGCGAGGATGTGTGGGTGTGGTGTGTATATGTGTATAAATTATATGTGTTTCTTAGTTATGTGATCTTGTGTAGGATATCTTCGGTTTCTTCGTAACTTTTACTCTTGAGCCATTCAGTTAGTGTTTTTTTACAGTCGTGGTAAGTCATAGAGTAGATGGCACATTGTTCATTGAGAGCGTTATATATTCGGGAAGATTGCTTAATAAATTGTTTTGAAGCAAATGTAGTATTCACTGGATAATCTGCAGCTACTTTATTTTTCCTCCTAGAATGAGTCTTGGAAATAATGAAGGGAAGAGATTTGTGTTTTTTTAATGAAATCTGCAGGATATAGAGTTTCCTAACTGACAAAAGGTTTGAGGTTGAGTATAAACTTTCCGTAGGGAATCTAATCGGTTTAAAGTACATGACTTTTAGTAGAGCTCTCTGTGCCCTCTCCAGCTCCAAAATTTTTGTTTTAGACGCACCGCCCCAAATTGGCAAACAGTACGTCAGAATAGACTGACCCAGGGAGACATCAATTTGCCGGATAAGATCCTTAGTGGTCACGTGGCGAAGAGATTTGAACGTCCAAATTAATTTCCTAACTCTGTTCATTAATAGCTCTATGTGCAAGTGCCATGATAGCCTTTGATCAAGCATAACACCAAGGTATTTAGTACTGGATACTTTATTGATTTTTAAACAAGAGCAGGTGGTGTTAGTGGAGCTGGAGCAGGTATGGATTTTAATCTGAAGATCTTGTGATGGCTGGGTACGGTTAAATATGGAAAAGCAGATGTAATTTGTCTTTGAAATATTCAAAGTTAAAAGGTTCCGATCGAGCCAGGTAGCTATTGTAGTCAGACCACGTTCGGCGATGCGACCGACGCTGTCCCATGTTTCTCCCGAGAAAACAATTGCTGTATCGTCAGCATAAGAGAATATGTGAGCACCTTCGATACTCATGTTACATAGGCTGTTTATATAAATGAGAAACAGCGGCGGCCCGAGCACACTACCTTGTCCTACTCCGTAAGTAACTATTTCTTCGGAACTAGTGACTGATCCTATTTTAACTACGTACCTGCGCTCACTCAGGTATTCCGTGAAAAGTTTAAGTGGTACTCCTCTTATACCGATGTCTTCTAGTCTTTGTAAAAGCGTGGGGACAGAGACTGTGTCGAAGGCTTTTTTGATGTCTAGAAAAACGGCTAGACACTTTTCTCGATTGTCCACTTTTTGAGTGACGATAGAGGTCAGCGCCAGAACCGCGTCTTCAGTAGACTTTCCCTGTCTAAAGCCAAACTGTGAAGGTGAAATTATTTTATGTTTTGTTAAATATGTACTTAATCGTTGATTTATTAATCTTTCGGCAATTTTAGACAGGGACAGGAGGACGGATATCGGCCTATAGTTAGACGGGTCAGCTCTGTCACCACACTTATGCACAGGTGTTATTACAGCTTGTTTCAGGGCCGTGGGAAAGCATCCTTGTTCAAAACATAGGTTAATAAGATGTGAAATTATTGGTGAAATAATGAACTTGGCAGATTTTAAAAAACTTACGGGGATTTTGTCCCAGCCAGTAGCACTGTCGGATTTTAGGCTCGTGATTACGGTTGCTACTTCTTCAGCGTCAGAGTTAAGCAGTACAAACAACGAGACCGGCGGGTTTGGAACGTCCGTAGGTATGTTGGGGTCGTTGTTAGCCTGTCTTTCAGGATTATTTATTATTTCGTCAGCAAGATTCTTTCCAACGGTTGAGAAGAATTTATTTACTTTATTCACCGACTCGAGTGGGGTAGCGGCTGATTCCAGTAATTCTGTGTTTTGTATCTTAGGTGGTTTTCGTTGGGAAATATTGTTTATTGTTTGCCATAGCTTTTTAGAGTTTTTATAAAGTAAATATTTTTTTTTTTATAAAGCTGTTCGCGATCGTATTTACGTTTTTGTTTCTTAATGGCGCTGTTGCAGTAGTTCCTGTATCTTCTATAAGTGATTTTATATATTTACATGCATACCTGTACATGACTGTATTGAAATAACTTAAAGGAAGCTAATAGAGTACAATATGCCTATATGCCAATATGCAGAACTACTTAAGCATTACTTAACAACTGGCTATTTGTTGTGGGACAATAAATTCTACATACAGGTCGATGGTGTCGCAATGGGCTCCCCAGTATCGCCCGTTGTTGCCGACATATATATGGAGGACTTCGAGGCTCGAGCTTTACAGACTGCCCCCATCACACCCAGGATTTATAAAAGGTTTGTAGATGATACTTTTACAATATTACCAACAGATAGTGTAAGTGTATTCCTAAAACATCTTAATTCCATTAATAAAAACATTCAATTTACTATGGAATTAGAGACAAATAATTCATTAGCTTTCTTAGATGTATTTGTCATCAGGAATCCTGATCATACTTTGAGCCACACTGTGTATAGAAAAAAGACCCATACAAATAGGTACTTTAACGGTGAATCTCACCACCATCCTAAACAGTTAGCTACCGTGGGAATGTCTTTGTTTCAGAGAGCCCACGGGATCTGTGACAAGAAACACCTGGACGCCGAACTGCAACATGTCAAGCAAGTGCTGCAAGACAACAAGCTCCAACAGCCGCGCCGCTGTCACAGATCCCGAGAAAAAGCCAGCCACAGTCGAGCGCCAGCCTGCTATAGGTACTGCCTTATGTAAGGGGTGTCACTGACAAGATTGGCTACATCTTGAAGCGAGCCCTAATCAACACATACTTCAAGCTGACAACGAAGATAAGTAAATTTTTACCATCCTTCAAGTACCAACTACCTTTACAAGATGCAGGGGTCTATAACATAGATTGTGACTGCGGACTCTCATACATTGGTCAAACCAAGAGAAGCATAGGAATGAAAGAACACATAGCTGATGTAAAACACCAACGCTCGTTGAAGTCTGCTGTGCGTGAACATGTGCAACAGGGGACCAACCACTACCTGAGATTTGACAAACCACAGATTCCTACCAAGGATGTTTCGCAAGGCTATTGAAATCAAAAAACATCCTAATTTCAATAGAGAAGATGGTTGGAATGTAACACCAGCTTGGAATCCAGTAATACAAATAGTCAAACCCAAGAAGAAGCAAACCACAGCTGGACTTCATGATACTCTGAGCTTATTCTGCGTAAATAGAAACACCAATGTTCAAAAATTATGTTCGGGTACTTTGAAAAAACTACACTGGAACATTGAGACAACTACCATCTTAGTCTCCCCGTGACCATGGCTGCTGAAAAGCGACCGAAACGTCGGGGAAAGTGTAAAATTAAATTAAATCTAAATAGTTTTAATAATAATTTAATTAGCTTAAAAATTTGTAAAGTTTAATAGTATATAGTAATAGTAGTGTAACAGTTTCTAAATTATTTAATAAAGTGTAATATAAACAACGCGATAAAATCCGTATATAGTAGTTTAATTTCAATATTTGTATTTTAGTCTATTTTAACTACTTATAACCTGACGAACATACGTTTTAAACATTTTATTTATAGTAGATACATTGTTTTAATTTGTTGTAATGGGATAGCGACTGAAACTTTTAATGAAGCTAAAAAGAAAATTTTAATGAAGTTAATTACTGAACTCTAAAAAAAATATACGCTAAATCTGAGATTATTTTTATCCTCAATTAACATCCCACAAGTGCTAAATGAGGTGCCTAGAGTACCTGTAAGTGTCCGAATTATAAGAAGAAGACTGTAGAAGCATGGCATCAACACTTTCAGAGAGGCAAATGGTTCAAAGCTAACATTTTAAAACCCCTATTATGTTCTATCAAAAATGAGCTAATTGTTTTAATTATCAAACAGAACCTACTTACAAGGTACTACGTACGTACTACACTTTAAAGATTTAAAATAAATGTTATAAATAATAATAATAATGTAAGAAACCTGTATTTTAATTCCGTTTACGTATCCATGAGTTTATTTTATAGAATAACTAAACAGTCTTGGACCTTTGACGAATACAAGAACCAAGAATGACAAAACAACAACACGGTCCTATACTGAACTGACTAGACTGCATTCGTACCTTGAACCGAAGATCCCCAACAGGTGGCTGGGCGTACGGTATACCCTTATAGCTGTAGAAGGAGCCTCCAAACTCATTCTGCACCAGCTCACCTTCCAATATACCCTCGCCCACTGTCACCAGTAACATTAACTCCACAAGCCCCTGCATTTTACAGCAAATTCTATGAATATCGCCAAATTTATATATTTCCAATACAAGATATTATTGATATCAATATCATTTTGTGATTATTATTTTATATCTTACTTATTAGGAATAAAGATAAATAGATGCTTATTTGTAGATTATATGTACAGTAATTTACAGAAGTAAGTAAAAGTAAGTAAACTATCAAATTAATATTTGCCAAATCTAGTCTTCCAGACTAGCTTTTTACTTTAATTCCTATTTTTAAGTTATTAAATTATCCCTATATGTTGTGAAAAGTTTGCCCAATTTAATGTCTTCAAGTAAATGGAAAAATAAGTCAAAATGTTCTTTTATAATTTTTATTTTAGAGATTACGAAATTAATAGTCTGTGTTTCCACCATTGACACGAATAACACAATCACAGCGATTTGGCATGCTTAAAATCAGTTCATCAAAATCACTTTAAGGACTAGCCGCCCACGTTCTTTCTAACAAGTCAAAAAGTTGTTGTCAGCTCTGCCGAGTATGGATGCCGTACATACCCCATGTACGGCATCCATACTCGGCAGAGCTCTTCTTTGGAGTGTATCCCATGCGTGTTCAATTGGGTTGAGTTCTGGAGATTGAGCAGGCCTCGGCAGGACGTTGATACGAGCATCGCCAAGAGTACGTGTTACGACTATAGCCGTGTGTGGACGTGCATTCTCATGCATTATTTTTCTCTCCTATAAATAGGCTCCAAGCGGAATATAATTCTGTTAGTGAAAATAAGGATATTGATATATTTAGTCTAAGTTTACCAACTTTTATAAAGAAAATATTATCACTATGCTGAGATTTAATATTACAGTAGTATAAAGTTTTGTTCTTTTAGTATATATTAATTATGTAAGAAATTGTATATTTAAGTTTTTATTTTTAATATAATATTGTCTTCTGTTTACGCGAATGTTATTCATTGAAATTAAACTACTATGTATACGGATTTTATCACGTTGTTTATATTACACTTTATTACATAATTTAGAAACTGTTACACTACTTCTACTAGATACTATTAAACTTTACTAATTTTTAAGATAATTAAAATATTAAAACTATTTATATTTAAGTTTACACTTTCCCCGACGTTTCGGTTTGTTTACAGCAGCCAGTTTCTAAATAATGTAATAAAGTGTAAAATAAACAACGCGATAAAATCCGTATATAGTACTTTAATATCAATTTTATTTTAAGTTCTGGGAAGCCTTATGCTCCCAACTATCGTTTGTATTTTGCTTTCCGTGGCAACCTGTAATTAAGGCAGCACCAATACTTGTATACCACTGACTTTGTAACTTTTAAGGTTTATATCGTTGTTGGTTGTCCAAATAAATAAATAAATTAGTCGAAATGAATCATCCAACGAGTTTCGAAAAGGGATGATCACGCCTGAAACAATCCTCTCCGCATAAATCTGAGCATTGAGGTTGCCCCTAATCCAAGTGACATCGGTTCTTCCACCGATCCAAATAGCGGCACAAACCATTATTGTTCCACCTCCATATGAATGAACTTCCTGACAAAATTTCAAACGTTCTTGACGCCCAGAAGTCCTACAAATCCGAGTACGTCTTGTATCTGGTCTAACACCGAAACGAGATTCATAGGAAAAGCAAACATATTTAAGTTGATATTTGAATGTTTATCAGTAGACTAGTTGACCCGCGCAATTTCGCCTGCTCCATATAACAGTTTTTTTCCGTTTCTGCAACATTTTTTTATTGCTGCTCCGCTCCTATTGGTCGTAGCATGCTGTTATATAGCCTATAGCCTTCCCCGATAAATGGGCTATCCAACACAAAAAGAATTTTTGAATTCGGACCAGTAGTACCTGAGATTAGCGCGTTCAACCAAACAAATAAACAAACTCTTTACCTTTATAATATTAGTATAGATGAGAGGTAGAGCCAGTAGCAGAAGTCGCTAAACAAATAATAACATTAATAACTCCTCTGGGGTAGTCGTTATCTTAACATATTGTGTATTTTGAAGGGCATAACTATGGGGAAAGCCGCTCCAGATCTTCCTTCACGAGACCCATGATTTTGAAATTGCCGCTTGACACCCCTAGCCGCTCTCACCGGTTTTGCTCTCTGCTGCATGAAGCCTTGTAGGCCTATAGCATAGTACATACATATACAGTATTGTAACTCGGCCCTGTCCTTGAAATAATTATCTACAACAGTGCGGATCGTAGACACGCGTTAGGGCTGCCCGCCTACAGTATTTTAATTTTATCTACCCTCTTGAGTTTCTTTCTAGTTTGGTTATTGTAAATATTATATTATGTATATTATATTATAAAAAATGAAATTCGTAATTAATGAAATAGAAAGTGTTCAATAAAATCAAATCATCACAAATCGTAAGCTTACTGCTTACAAAACAATCACACCGTCCGTTCGTCTCTGGTTGGTTGCGAACTTGGTTGCGAACCAAGCGCATACCAACGCCGAGGCGCGTAGGTATGACTCGAGTGCCGACCGTTTGTATGAAAATAGAATACTGTATATGTATGTATGTATGATTTGTTAGGTTGTACATATCGCACTCTTAATAAAACAGCGACTTAACTCGAAATTTGAAAGTAAGGCAATTTGAACTCTAATTGTATATGTTAAATTCTAATATTATGTTTGTGTTAAATCATTGCAATAGAGTTCAAATTTGTTTAATCCAAAATACTGAGATAAGTCTCTGTTTTATTAAGGGTGTATGGGGAAGGAGTGGCGAATACTAATATTTTTATAAAATATGCAGTAGAAATACATCAAATTAATGAAAAAACACTACACGCACACAACCATGCATTTAACACACGCAGTCGAATCGCGTTCGTAGTATTTCGGTATTGTTCGTCTGACGTCGTACAATTCTTCGTAACTATGGTTACATATACCTTATTTATATGTAATAAACATAAAAGAAAACAAAGTAGCAAGTTTAGGAATTTCGTAATTGAAAGAGTATATAATATCAGCCCTGTATTAAACTGTACCACTGCTGGGCACGGGCCTCTTCTCAGTGTGAGAAGGGTTAGACCATAGTCCACCACGCTGGCCCTGTGCGGGTTGGTAGATTTCACATATCTTCGAAAGAATCTTCTTGAAAGAGTATAGTTAAGTAAATAATAATTTGTTTGAAAAAGATAGATAAATTAATCTGTGTAGCCTTGGCGAAATCTACATGAAATGTGATTATAAGGGCAAAGTTATAGACAATAAAACCTTAATAACGATCAAACTTAATTTTTTTTACCACTACGCGACCGCTAGTGTAGATAAAACTCTCTAAAAGCCAATGCACATTAGGTCCACGTCAACGTCCAGGTATAAGCCATCAATCCGTGTAAGCCAATGGTTTCAGGTATTTAACGTCGTGTATTATATCTATTAGAGAAGTACCCGTGAAGATATTAATAATAATAGTCCTACGTCTGCTGCGACTAGTGCCGCTGTATCCCATCTCACTTTATGTTAATACTCTCGAAGGGCCTCTTCGCATTGGACCTATTATATAATTATATTCGAGTTTCCGTACAAGCCTCCAAAAGGCCCGGGTATTTTTCTAATTATATAAATATATATCTCATATCATTTTCATTAGAAAATTACCTGTGATACGATAAACATAATAATAATTATATTTATTTTAAGCCTGTATTATCCCACTGCAGGCCAAAGGCCTCTCTCTCGCTTTTCCACATATCCCTGTTATGCGCTAATAATTAATTAATTAAATCTATCAATAAAAATTACAGCAAGATGGTGTAAAACAAATAATAATAATGAAAAGTGTGTAAAATGTATAAAACTTGGTGCTTGTACTTCTAAAACAATTCAATTAAATTAAATGTAAAAGGCTTCTCAGGCCGTCAAAGTAGAGACTTCAACATTGCCTCGGCTGTTATGAGGACGGTGTGGAGGCCACTGCTCTTAGACCACACGACTGCTTACCATCAGGCGAAGTGTGGTCATTTTGAAGAGCATAAAAAAAACAAAATGTGTTAGTTTTGAATTCAATTTAATTAGAAACAATATTATTAGAATTTGTGTATGTGTGTAAATGTCTGTGTTTAATTTTAAGTAGTAGGCAGTTTAATTAGCCGCCTCGCCACTGTGCGCAGTTTTGTGGGTTCGTTTCCTACGCGCGACAAAAAGTGCCCCCGGCACACAGGAATTATTCCAAGTTATCTATTGAAAAATAACTATTTTTGTCATGCGACATCTGCGCACCATTTGCTTCTTATTCTTGTGAAGAGATCATCCGAAACAGAGATAGCTCTATTGTTTTAATAATTAACCACATCATCATATGACTAAAAATTGTAAGCAAAAATATAGATATATCCTATAGATATAGTGATTTAAAAGAGTGGCCTTGAGTTTCTTGCAGGTATCTTCTCATAGGCTCAACCTTTTGCCTGAACCTTGTAACTAACATAAATGTAAATTCAGTAAATGTAATAAACTCACTAACCCCTTTGACGTTCATAAGTGTTACTTTGTGCCCTACTTTGACTTTGACTTTGATATCGATTTAAGATAAACATCGTTGTTGCCTTATTATTACTTATTTATCGAAAAACAGATGATTATCTTTTATTTAAATAGATAAGTATATCTACTGCAACTTATTAAGTAGTCATTATATGATCTACATTATGATAAATATCATTACAGTCACAATATCATAAACCTGCCTGCCTTGATGACACAGCAATAAGTGTATGTAATATAAATTAGTGCAGCCTTGCTGGGCTCAATTCCCTGGTCGCCCTTAGTGTTATAAGGTTATTGGTCTTTTTTTACAGTACCAACATGAAGTAAGGAACTGTAACCGATAGGTGGCAATAAGTTTGCCCGTTAAAACTGCTTTTATACGTTACTAGCTGACCCGCGCAATTTTGTCTGCTTCACATAAGAGAATTTTCCCCGTTTTGCAATATTTTTCATTGCTGCTCCGCTCCTATTGGTTGTAGCGTGATGTTTTATAGCCTATAGCCTTCCTCGATAAATGGGCTATCCAACACTGAAAAGATTTTTCGATTCGGACCATTAGTTTCTGAGATTAGCGCGTTCAAGCAAACAATCAAACTCTTCAGCCTTATAATATTAGTATAGATGTTAAAAATCACCCGCTCTAGGAATAATTCCCGTGACGCGTGGGACTTTAACAAACATTCAAACAACGGACACAAAGAACACCCAGACTCGGAACAAGAAATTGCAGGTCACACAAAGTTTTGTCCCGTGTGAGATTCGAACCCACAATACTCGGCGCAGTGGCACTGGCGAGGCGATTACTTAGACACACAGCCATCCGTGCAGGCACCTAAGACATTAGTTGACAATAACTGGGTGTAATTCATCTTTGGCTACTTATTCGGGGCTATAGGCGTATGAACTAACCACATTCATTCTTGTCTATTAAAATTAAACTACTTGATATGGATTCTAAGGCATTGTTTATTTGAAAACACTACTTTTAATTTCAATGTTTAACATTTGCGTAAACGTAAGATATTACATTATTATTTATGTTTTAAAGGTGAACGAATATCCTTGCTAGTATAATTTGTCTTTTACAGTAAATTAAATGAGTGAAAAGCACTGATCACGCTTTTATCATGAGTGCAGAAAAATATGTAACGTTACTTCAAGAGTAAGATGTAAGATATTTTAAAAGGACAACAATTGCCCTTGGAATGTTTCCTGTATCGCGGAGGTCTTTAGAAATATTGAAACACACAGTACACCCAGACTCGGAACAACCATTTGTAAATTATCTAATCACACATTTTTAGCTCGTGTGGAGATCGAATCCACAGCACTTGAGGCAAAGGCAGTGTCACGACGACCACTTAAAGCACTCCGCCATTTGTTTTTGCATAATATCGAGTGAGCTTCTTACAGTAACAGATTTTCCTAACCGGAATACCCAAACACTGGGCCCGATGCGAGAATAGAACTTGGAACTACAGAGTGGCGCATTACCTCGAGGCAATCCTATCTACGTCTTGTATTATAAGTTTTGGTGAATCACACTGACTTATCAGAATCATGGCTGAATCACATATTCTGTATATGAAAATTATCATCTAACCGCAGGAAAATAACCACAAGAAATTATAAGTTATCATTAATAATATACTAGTATTTTGTATGTTATATAAATATTAAACAGTGATAGCCTAGTGGGCGGCCGTAGGACTGCACGCAGAGGTCTCGAGTTCGATCCCAAGGCCTCTAACTTTTTGAAGTTATATGCGTATTAAATTGTTAATTATCGCTTGCTTTAAGACTGCGCCAAGCGAAATATGCCAAAACAGGCGGTCACAGTTAAGTGAATAAAATCAACACTTTTTGTTTAATACAAATATGAAATGTACATTTACCATAACAATGAATGTGTTTACAATTACTCCGTGTAAAAAACTTAAAATAATTAATATTTTCGCCGACAAAATTACGTAAATTTGCACGAAAAATGCAAAAACGTAAGCTCGTATTACGTGTTTTTTAGATTATAACAGTAGAAATCTATCCTATTTTAAAGCTTAAACGAAACATAAATAGTTATATTACAATTTGTCCATCCCAAATATTTAAGTTATTGGTTGACAATAAAGATACATATTTTTTGTTTGTTCTCTATCATGTAAATGTTATGTGCAAGCTCACTTTTAGTGTGAAACTTTTTTATGCAATCAAGTACGGCGACATCTTTGATTAATATTTTTGACAAATAAATATCCATTTGCCAGTATTTGTCTGTTTTCGAAAACAGAAAATAATATTTAAACGTACATAATCCAGTTTAAGCTTCTACTGATTAATAATATATTTAAATAGATACAATTAAAAGATGAAAACGAATGTGTATAACCCTTTCAGACCTGGTGTACACAATTGTTCACATATAATATAAAAATAAATTTAAGTATTAATTTCACATTATTTGCAACTAAAAACGGTTGTGTTCATTAGTTCACATAATAAACTACCGAAAACGATACTCCCAACGCCGTCTCTTGGCGTTTAATGACAGTTTTTGGCAAGTTATGACCAGTAGCCGACCGAAGTTTGCATTGTGCAGGTAAGTTCATTATTTTATTTCTAAAAAGTAGAAAATATCAAAGTATCTGTAATGAAATATTTATAGGTCGATATGTTATATCGTTGTCGTCATATTTTACATATATGTTGTTGGTTTTAGTTTATTTTTGTACAAATTTTCGTGATTTTTATATTTGTACACAAATGTACACATCAGGCGCATACGATGTATTTCTGATTCGTTGTTGTACATCGTAGGTATTACTAAAATAAATTATAATTGTTATTGAATGGTGTAATTTTGTTGCTTTTGATGTTACAAATTGTGTTAATACTATTTTCAGATAAGAAATTACCAATATGTTTTCGCGCGACGTTATTAGAGCACTAGAAGAAGGTTGCCTTTCTGATTTAGAATTATCTTCTGATGACGAAGGACCAGTTGGACCTGCGTCTGAACGGGAGCTACGATGTGTCCAAGTGGGAGCAGATGTCATCAGCCGGAACCAACGAGAAATATTCCCCCCAGCTTTGGATGATGATGATGATGATGATGAAGACGCTGGCTCATCGTGGGTTGAAATGAGTGATAACTTTTTACCAGAAGTGCCTTCCGCCTCTGAAGATACGCTTTTACAGAATATTACGCCGAAGCATAGTATTAGGTGGAGACACAAGGAAATAGTAAACACAATTTCACCAGCTTGGTTTCCACCCATTGCTATTGATCCCAGAGTTGAAAGCCCAGTAGATTATTATAACAGATACGTGCCTAAACAATTATTTCAGGTTATGGCTGAAATGACAAACTTATACGCTACATATTCTAATAAAGTACGGTTTAAACCTACTACTGCCAAGCCTACTAGGAGACCAGGAGAGACACGCCCAGAAGCTGAAATAACTCGAGACGGTTTTGGGCATTTTCCTGCACACGATGAGGGGCTTGGGACGCGGTGTAAAATGATGGGATGCAAGGGTAGAACCCGAATCAAATGCATAAAATGCAAGGTTCACTTATGCCTAACTAAGGATAAGAATTGCTTCTTAGCATTTCATACATAGGATGCTATATTGATGCCTTTGATTTTAATTTAGACTGATTTAAGTGCAGTTTGTTAAATCTACCCAAAGAAAAAACCATTTTTTGTTAATTTTTATAAAGAGAATACTATTATTTATATTTGTTATTTCATATAGCTTCGTATTTCCTAATAAAAAGTTGTAAAATAAATGTTTTATCATTATAGATAAACATCCCTTAACACTAATATTTTCATTACGTTGGACGGATGTGTACACTTGTACACAAAAAGAAAAAGCTGTTTTTCTTGAAAAGCTTGTAATCAGGATTTATTTATTTATTTTTCCTTAGATCTATTTACAATAGCCTAGTTGCAGGCATTTTTTTCAGATCGATTAGCAAAAATAAAAAAAATCTGCTCTGAAAGGGATAATTTTATAATAGAACTGCACACAGATATACTTAACTAGAACTGCACAAGGTATTGAAAGCTGTTAAGTAAGCTGCCGTCAGGAACAAAGACAAATCAGAAGACTGCGGAAAAAAAATTCTATGAATACTGGCAGTTGCTGTTTCTTTTTACTTATTTTAAATAAGTAAAAATATTAATGTCGAAAAAGAATTTTAGATACCTACGTCTTTTTTTCTTATGACGGCAATATGGTATGTATGTATGTATCTTATGTGGGGGCCAGTCAGTGCAGACCGGCGACACTTCGACCCAGTGGGATCTTTTGTGTCGACACTCTCCCAATAACGACTGCCATAGATGTTCATGGCAACCGGGACCGACGGCTTAACGTGCTCTCCGAGGCACGGACCAATATGGTATGTAGTTAATATTTACCATCAGGTGGACGAATAACTGCCGTTAATCTTTGCCACAGCTTATTTATGACGCTGTATACTATATTTTATGGCTTATCCCTTCATAGGTATAGAAATGCATAATTTATTTTGTTCGAAGTCTCCTACAAAAATAATGTTAGCAAATACTTAATTTTAGATTAGTAGTAAAATGTTGCGTTTTATATTACACTAATGTAACTAAATAATATAACAAAATTGATATCTTATTTAATTACAAGTAAAGGATCAGGAGTGCAGCCGATTCGGCTTCAATATTTCTAGTAACAAGGAGTTAAACACAATAAAATTCATTCTATCATGATATTCATGATTTAATAAGTATAAATATATGTGATAAATACATTGGACACTCAGAAAGATTCGCGAAAATAAAAAAAAATGGTTTTATAGGTAAATATATTTTTATTAAATCTTTTCAAAGTATCAGCCTCTATACAAAGTTTCATGCGTCTGAACCAGTTTTCGAAACATTTTATCTAGTCCACCGCAGACACCTCGTTTACAGCTGCTGAACGCTGACAACACATCGTCCGGCGACGAAAATTGTATCCCTTTGGAGGGTAAGGATGGTGGTTGGTACTCAGGAGTTTGACTGACATGCTGTCCGGGAAGTCCCACGTTTTGAGCGCGGTGTGCGCGGGCGCGTTATTGTGGTAGAGCAGTAGCCCGCGGAGCCCTGTGTTTGGCCGCTTGTTGCTCAGAACAGAGAAAACTTCTGCCAAGCATTTGGTAGTATACCATTCGGCATTGATGCTTCTTTGGTTTCGTAAAGGAATTGACACCAAATAGCCAGTCAAATTTAAAAAGCTTGCGATTAAAACCTTTACTCCGCTTCTAGATCGCTTCACTTTGATATGCGTTGATTCGTTTTGAAACACCCAAACCGTCGACTGATGCTTCGTTTCTGGATCGTATTGGATATATATATATATATATATATATTCTGGATTGTATTACAGGTGATGAGTCCTGGATTTACTCCAGGACTCATCACCTGTAATGATGTCGTAAACACGTTGAGTCGAGCCTGCTTCAAATTTGTTTATCATATCACGACACCATTCCACCCGGGCCTGCTTCTGAGCACCGGTGAGATTGTGCGGCACCCAGCGTAAAACTATCCTCCTCACGCGGAGATGCACGTGTAGAATGTCGTGAAGGCTTCCCAATCCAATCTACAGTAGGTGCTGAATCTCCTGATACGAAACTCGCCTATTGTCTTTCATAATTTTTTTCCCTGCTGGCACGTTTTCTTCCGTAACAGCCGTCAAAGGGCGACCACTTCTTTTTTCATCTCGCAAAGTTTGTCGACCGCGGTTGAATTCGTCATACTAACGATACACGGTTGCCTTGGCAGGACCTTCATCTCTGAATGCCATTTGAAGTCTATCGTACGATTCGTCCGGTATCAGGCGACACTTGAAATCGTAAAAAATCATAGTGCGAATATATTCCCGGCACAGATCCATTATTCAATGAGACACGATAATTTAAATTAGCTTGCAAGAAATATGGACGGCAATTTTGAAATTGGAACTTACCTATTTTTACTTATAATATAATAATACCAGCCCTGTATTAAACTGTCACCCTGCTGGGCACGGGCCTCTTCTCAGTGTTAAAGGGTCAGGCCATAGTCCACCACGCTGGCCCAGTGCGGGTTGGCAGACTTCAGATATCTTTAAGAACATTATGGAGAACTTTCAGACATACAGGTTTCCTCACGATGTTTTCCTTTACGGTTAAAGCGAGCGATAATTAACTATTTAATTCACACATAACTGCTAAAAGTCAGAGGTGCGCGCCTTGGGATCGAACTCGAGACCTCTGCGTGGCTGTCCATCTCAAAATAGATTATAACTGGCCAGTCTCCCATACATATAAACTTTTTATCGCAATACTTTCTGAATGGCCTGATATTTATTTTTCTTTTTAAAAAGCCGTCTCCCTCTTTTTTAATAATTCCTGTGTCGCAGGGAACTTTACAAACATTCAAACAACGGACACCCAGCCTCGGAACAACCATTTGTGGATCGCACAAAGTTTCATCCCGTGTGAGGATCAAACCCACAACACTCGGCGCGGTGGCAGTGGCGCGGCGACCACTTAAACCACAATGCCATCGGTGCAGTCAGTTAATTTGGTTATGAATATTAAACAAGTGAGAAACGGCTATGAATTGCAGTAAATCTTAGAGTTCGAAAAAATGGTATCACGTGACCCTGAGGACAGAGGTCAAATGTCATAGTAATTTCGGGGTATATCAACTATGGCGAGTCTCTAGCTCTTACGGTTCTTGAGTTAAAAGGTGGTATCACGTGACCTTGAGGACCGATCACCGATTTCAACCGGTCATCATGAAATTTCGCATACTTACACGTGGTTAGGGAAACAGAAGAGGACATAGCGTATGACACATTAGTTTTTTTCTAAATGTAAGGTGTTTAATCCAGAACAACTACTGTTCTTGAATGTACGCGGAACAAAATGTGCGTGTTCAGACATTTAGTTTTTCCAAATGTCTGACGTAGCTTCCGTGAGTATTTGTTATTTCTCGTCCACATTCAGACAACGCAACGCACAAATCAGCGTGACTTGTTACATATTGACATACCCATTAGTGACTATGTACCAACAAATAAACGTTAATCATCATGCAGTTACCGCGTACCAATATAGCGGTGATATGGCACTCATTTAAAACGTGGCTAGCTGAATTCGCATCTAAAGCTATTCACAAAATCCTCAACTGCTAATGAATAAAATTTACGTGTCATTTTGGACACATAACACAAACTGACGCCTACACCAAATTCAAAAGCGTTTAGTCCATAGCTCAAAAACTGCCTATTTATAGACAGCTCATTAGCGATAGGTATTTTAATGCACTTGCAAGACCTTTGCATTAATTATACGAACACAGTAGTTTCAAGTACTCAGCCATATTTAGCTAAATTGGTCCAAAGAACTCTTTCTACAAGTCGGAATGTTATACAGTGTTTTATTTATGGTGTCAAGTAAGTGGCACTGGCATTATTTTAAAGTTAAATAAGTACAATATATCACCTGCGTGACAAGTAACCGGTTTGTCTCCGTGACAGTCATTTAATTGGATTAAATGACTTATTATGATGCCTCTCCGACTTACAACTGAATCTATAGGTACAAGAACACTGTCTCATGCTATTTCTATTATATTTAGTCTTGAGTACCTCAGCGCTACCCAAAAGTAAGAAGTCCTTCGTCAGTAGTGTTCCCAAGCATTACGTCAACATCTTCATGAAGTGAACCAAGATCGCCAGCGGAAAATATCTCTTGATTACCAAATTGATTTTCTGCAACTATAGTAAAATACGGTCCCAAACCAGGTAAAGATTTTTCTGATAGTAAAATATCCGTATAAATCTTCGTCACCGCTTTCACCCACCATTGCTGCACTTGAATCCAGAACATGACCGGCAATAGGTATACATATTGAGATACAAACAGTCCTCGCTGTCCGTCACTCTGCTGTTGGTGAATACAAAAAATATTTAATGTGGACGTGTCAACCACCAGTACAACTCAGCACCTTTACTTGCGCCTTTAAATAGCTAATGATATAATTACCTGAAACCTTCTTACATAGGCCTAGCGGGGCTGTAAATATACGTGCACTTAACCTATCAATTGCTGCAATGCTACAGATTATTAAATCCTATTGTGCCGCTGCCACTCAATAGGTTACTACAAAGAACCGACTGCCACGCCTGAGGTCGCGGGTTCGATTCCCGCACAATTCAAACATTTGTGTGCATGAACATGAATTTTAATCTTGTTCTGGGTGTCTCTATGTATAGTATGTATGTATTTACAAAAAAAAGTATATAATTATTACATATTGTCTAGTACCCATTAGGGATGTTCCGAATATTTGCATCCGCATCCGCAATTGCGAAGCTTCCGCATCGATTTGGACATCTGCTTTCGCATCCGTATCCGCAATAATCAACGCGGATGTTAATGCGGATCCAGATATAGCGCAGGTTGCGATAAGAAAGAAAACAGTTGTTTAGTAATCTATGAACCTTTGCAAAACACGCTTGAACCTACGAAGGTGATGATATTAGATACTGTTATAAAATAAGATGCACAATTTTCATCAACATCCGCATCCGCAAATGCGGAGCTTCCGCATTGATTTGGACATCCGCATCCATATCCGCGTATCCGCGGACGTGAGGCTTCAAATATCCGTATTCGTATCCGCATCCGCGGATATCAAAACATCTTCATCCGCAACATCCATAGTACCCATAGTACAAGCTCTGCTTAGTTTGGGCTAAATAGTGTTGTGTGTATGTGGTAGAATATTATGTTTCTCTTATCACAGGTATTTTATAACATATTATATTAGAAAATACCTGGCCCTTTAAGAGGCTTACACGGAGACATGGGTCCAACGGAAGAGGCCCTTCGAGAGTTTTAATCAAAGGTGGGATGGAAAAACCTACAGCGGCACTAGCCGCAGCAGGCGTAGGACTATTGCTACGTATGGATTCTAATAATATGGGCTATGGGTATGGGTGTTTGGTGGACCGGTATATTGCTAACTATGGATGATAAACGCCGTCTTCCTTGAATACTCTAATAGCATCAATACAATGGGCAGACGGTGACTCGCCAACTCATATATTATTATTATTATAACTGCTTCAATTCTACACATTCTATTTCAATCCAATTGCTCCATAAATAAACGATATAACTATATCATGGTTTATACGCAACGTCATTCAACGACAATTCATTCAACAACGCCATTCGACTGAGCATAGTCGATATACCCCCGAAATGACTACGACCTTTAACCTCTGACCTCACGTGGTATCACGTGACCTTTGCATATGCAAAGGTTCACGTGATTACGTACTGGAACCATTTTTTCGAAAATTAAGATTTACGGCATTTCATTGCCGATTCTCACTTGTTTTAAACAAAAAAGAAACCTTTTTTTGGGAATATGAATAAAAATTGGTTCCAAAACAGATATAATCATGGTTACGATACACGGTTTTAATGTGCATCCATATTTTGATATTTAACAACTGCCAGATTTAAAAATCTTCTAACTTATTTATTTTCATATTAGGTACTTTTTGCGAGCCATGTCTGCATTTAATGCTTATTCCTTGGGGTAACATTATACCACGCACTTTTCACACGTGTTAAAACATCATCAATAAAATCTACCTAACAAATAATTTGCTAATATATTTATGTAGGCATGTAATAGTTATTTATCTTACTTTCAAGTATCCTTAACTGTTTATCTTTAATAATAATATTCTATCACATACACACAACACCATCTAGCCCAAACTAAGCAGAGCTTGTACTATGGGTTCTAGACTATGGACAAACATACATATATACATTTTTTTTTGTAAACACGTACATATTATACATAGAAACACCCAGACCAAGTCAAACATCCATGTTCATGCACACAAATGTTAGACTTGAGCGGGAATCGAACCCGCGACCTCAAGCGTGGCAGTCGGTTACACTAACCACTACGTCATCGAGGCTGACGATGATCTTTGACGTTTAGTTATTCGTTATTAGTGTTATTACTTATCAACATAAATATCTTTATTATTTTATTATAAGTCGTATATATAGATAATCGTACCCATTATACATATACTCCACTTGGTTAGGTACTTAACTAAAAGTAATCATGTATGTGGTAGAATATATCTAAAATATCAGTTTAAAAATAAAATGCTGCTAAAGATTTGTTGTAAATACAACAATAACGATTACTAAATCAATTGAACCGTTAGTTTAAGCAGTAGTTTTATTTGTTCAATATGTGTTTGTGTAAAAAGTCTCCTCAAGATTGTTTACCTATAGTTAAGTACCTAACCAAATGGAGTATAGATAGAATAAAGTTCAATGAATAAATTTATATGTTTTACACAATGTTGATGAGAGGTACTTCTTTAATGATTTACTACCCAACGTATTAAGCTTTTTGTGAGAAATTTTTTATGACTAAAATTACTGTAATCTTTAGCAGCATTAGATAAAAAGACACATCAAGATTTTTTACCTTTAGTTAAGTACCTAACCAAATGAAGTATAGGTATATCTTGACTTCGGGCTGCTATTGAGAATGTCTTGAGAGAATACTCAATTTCAGGGATTCAAACCCATGCACAGCAGTTGCATTCACTACCGTTGCGCCATCGAGGCAACCAAATCTCAATATACAGATGCAGACTTTAACTTTTTGTAATAAAAAAGGATAATAAAATCAAAAATATGGACTCAATTAACCGGTCGTATACCGCCGGCTCGCATACCAGCCGGCAGATTTGTACCCGTCGTAGGCCGGTGGCTCGCATGCGAGCCACCAAATTGGCGCCAAAACGCCGCGCGCCGCCTTCGCTTTAGCTTAAGCTAACGTAAAACCAATTTGGTGGCTCGCATGCGAGCCACCGGCCTACGACGGGTACATATCTGCCGGCTGGTATGCGAGCCGGCGGTATACGACCGGTTAAACAACCAAATATATATTTATTTACACCATGTTTGTGAAAAACGCAACGTAATAAGTTTAGTGTAGTTTCTGACCATACTCAGTATATACACTTTCCCAGAACTGAATATCTTCGGCATCAGGCGCGGTGCCGGCAACGAACTCGTTATCAATATCCAAGAAATCTTGATCTTCAGCTGTATATTGTATCCACCTCACGCCCAAAGACTCATCCGGAGTTGGGTTTCTGAAAGCAATAGAAATATGTTTTTTAATATAACAATACTAATAGCTAGAGGTAAGTATGTAAATTATGACTAATAAAGTAAAGTATGAACGCCTGTCAAATGGAAGAGCATGACCATGAAAGAAGTAAATAGTAGGTACAGCCTCGCTGATTTTAGCATGAACGCGAAAAGCGGCTCGACCGGGGAAGGACTACTCTCTCACAGAATATCGACGTGAAATAACAGTTTTCCTATTGTTTTTTCGGTGAGTGAGAGTGCCGGAGGCCTAATCACCCTCTTTCCCCCTTCCCGCTCCTTCTCCTTCCCTCTTCTTTTCCTAAAGGGTCGGCACCGCGCAAGTGATGCCTCTGTTGTTGCAGGCGTCCATAGGCTACGGTGACTACTTACCATCAGGTGGGCCGTATGCTTGTTTGCCACCTTAGTGGTCTAAATAATTTAAAAAAAGAAAATTAAGTATAACTAAACTAGCCTCGATGGCGTAGTGGTTAGTGTAACCGACTGCCACGTCTGAGGTCGCGGGTTCGATTCCCGCACAAGTCAAACATTTGTGTGCATGAACTTGGATGTTTGTCTTGGTCGTGTTTCTATGTATAATATGTATGTATTAACAAAAAATATATATATGTATGTTTATCCATTGTCTAGTAGCCATAGTACACGCTCTGCTTAGTTTGGGCTACATGGTGTTGTGTGTTTGTGGTAGAATATTATTATTATTAGTCTAAAATGATTAGCAACAGCCTATTATCATTCTGACAATACCGGATAAGAATTAAACTATAAAGAGGTTAAACAACAGAAAGAGAGCAAGAGGTTCAAGTCGACTCAGTGTTAGATAAGGACATCCTTATCGCTGAATCAGATTACCAATTTAAATATCCACATTTAAATCGGTAAATGGTTTTCAAGTCACTAAATTGACTTGCCAGGCTTAAACGTTGAAATAGTATAACTATACATTCAAATATTGTTTAATGAAAGAATTGCAGTCTAAAGTTCAGCAGAAATATCCCAAGTAACTCTTTGACATTTACTATCATTTACACCGTTTACAAAATTTTAATATAGGTATTCATTCATAGCGGTCGCATCCTTCTGCAAGATAACGTTCTTGTTAGTGATCGCGGATCGAAGAGAGTATCCTTACAGAACCGAGCCACCGCCGGCGGACCGAGCAGCAAAGGCGCGCCTTCTGTTTCAGCGACCCACTCAATCATTCAAGGCAGAGAGTTGCCATACCGCGGTAGGTTTATTCGGTTGGCTCCGGGACATTTTATCTTTCCCGAGTGAGCCCGGCATATACTCTCTGATCCTCTTCTCCTGCAGAGAAGGAAGCGTAAACACAGGAATGCATTTACACTTACGCACGTAAAAAAAGAAAGATACTCACCCGTGCTTAGCAAAATTGGTCCAAAGCTTAATTACTCTCTCCATAAGTCGGAATGTGTCAGAGTTGGTATCTAGTGGCACCGGCATTATTTTAAAGTTAAATAAGTACAATATATCATCAGCGTGACAAGTGACCGGCTTGTCTTTAATAATCCCAGTAACTCCTATTACATGGCTCATTAGGTTCCTCTCTGACTTACAGCTGAATCTATACAAGAACACTTTGTTTCTCTTAGCACAAAGTTTTGCAAATTTCACTGTTGGATATTGGAACATATCCATAGAATAAAATTTAACCAACTCCTCCCAACATCCCGTTAAATCAACCTTTTCATTAAAGTAATACTTCCTGATTTTCTTTCCAAGTTCTAATTGCTGAGAGACTGACAATCTTAGTATAAAAGGCTTAGGCACAAAGAATTCTGGGAAGTCTCTTGCTATTTCTAAGTTAGTCTTAAGTTCTTCAGCGCTACCCAAACTAATAAGACCTTCGTCAGTAGTGTACCCAAGCATGACATCAACATCTTCGTGAACCGAATTAAAGTCTCCAGAAAAAAATCTCTCTTGATTACCAAATTGTTTTTCTGTAACTATACTAAAATACATATCAATGCCCGATTTTGCTTTTTCGGATAGTAGAATCGGTACTGAAGTTGCAACCAGTGATTCAACAGGCTGGTTTTTGAAGAATTCATACAATTCTTTATCATTTTCTGAATGACAACCCAGCTGTCTCGCTAATGCTAAAGCGCGGTCACGTGGTTCGTATGCCTGTGCCCAGGGGCAAAAACTAACACCACTTTGAGGTATAGCTCTCTTAAACAAACCCTTTGTCATAGGTGATATCAAATGATAACTAACGCTTCCACCACCCGCGCTCTCGCCGAATATCGTTATATTATTTGGATCACCACCGAACTTGGAGATATTCTGGTTGACCCATCTAAGCGCAGCTACTTGATCCTTCATACCGGCGTTCCCAGGTACATCTTCTGTGTTCAAACAAAGAAATCCAAGTACTTCAAGCCTATAATTAATGGTGACAATAACGACATCTTCTCTAATTAAAAATTCAGGGCCGTAGAAATCGTCTTCTCCGCTCCCACTTAGCAGAGCTCCTCCATGAATCCAGAACATGACCGGTAATGGTTTATCAGGTTTGACGTTAGGAGTGTACACGTTGAGATACAAACAGTCCTCGCTGCCCAGTATTCCACTTTTCGTGAATACATCGTACTGGTAGCATTTTGATCCGAATTGCTTGGCGCTGCGCACTCCTTCCCATGATTTAGGTGGTTGTGGTGCCTGCGAAAAAGATAGAAGTATTTTTGTTTAGTTAACTAAAGTTATAAGCAATCGGTACACGAATTGCACGTGCTCATCTTGGCCGGTAATATATATGTAGCTAGGTAGGTTTGTTTGCACAGTTCAACAAATAGGTGCTAACTTTTATGTAAAAAAACCGGCTCCGACAAACTGACAACAAACATCTGCGCAGCCGGACCAAGTAGGTTGTAGGCCTAATGGCTTACGTAATTGTTGTTTTGACGTTGAACAATGGAACGTTCGAGGCTACATATTGATCAATAACTTATCATATCAGATGCTTACTCATTTTATATCTAAATAATGGTATTGTTTTATTATTATTATAAAATTTACCTCGAACGTTAATTATTGGTATTTTTTTGTAGAAGTGCCAAACAGGGCATCTTTGAATTGCAGACCGGTGTTTTCGTCTAGAAATGTAATATGGTGTTATCTTACTATAAAATATATGAAGGCATCTCATTAAACCCAAAAGAGGCTTACAATAATCTGTTCCCAATACTACCTACACAGGCTCTTTTAAATTATTCTTATGACAAAATACCTATAGATACGCTATAACGTATAATGTATAAACTTTTTTAACACATAAAAATAAAAATGTTGCGCTCTTCTTTGAGCGGATTATATTTATCTGTATTGGAATGGAAACAGTTTTCATTAAAGTTAAATCATTAATTTTGTACTGTGGCTAAGTTTAGTCAAAACATTAAATTAATTATAACAATTTTATTATAACAACTACTTAACAATACCTACAAGAAGGTAGGTACCTGATACTCATATTTTATCAAGCATATTTACCTATCTTAATTGATTAAAAATATCTTTAATAATTTATATGAAAACTATATAGGTACCCGCTTATCTTTTAAATGTGAAATTATGACAACGATAACTTTGATATAAGGTACCTACATATAATAAACAACTAAGTAATTATAGGTATACTGATACTATTTAACTTTGAAACTACATAAGGTCAAGAAAAGTAAAGTAAGAAAACCATTATTTTAAATTAACGTATTTACTGAAAATAAAAGCAGATAGAACCAAGGTAATAAGTTACTACCATTTACGTCATATATGTATGTATCATCTGTGCCGCCTCTGTTGACTCAGATCACAAGACATAAGACAACCACATATCTGCCTATTATTATTTGCAATAATTTAATTATTTACGTAGGGCATTGCATATTATTTACTTATTTATTTCTCTTTTTGTCTTTTTGACTTTTAGAAGCATATTTTAAATTACAATTATATTCATTTTATTAACAAATCTAAGCAGACACATCATATTAATTTTCTACACTTTTGTAATCTTAATTGCATACCTACATATATTCTTACGCTTGTATATTCACTTAGGCAGAGATAATATTTCCACAATTCGTCGGCTAGATATTTTCGAAGGCAAACCTTCTACCGGACATATTTTCAGACGTGCTGCTACTACAAACTGCCTAACAGTACCTCACATAGACACACTCAAAAGCTACAGCACGAATAAAGCATGATTATTAATTACGTAATAACCATGCTATATAGTAGATCACATACTTGGATAGCATTACTATAAAAAGCAGACACTGATACAAACGTAGTATGTATTTGATTAAGATTCTACTTCTAAGTTAGATTGTACCTTGAACCGGAGATTCCCAACAGGCGGCTGGGCATACGGAATACCCTTAAAGCTGCAGAAAGATCCTCCAAACTGATTCTGCACTACCTCGCCTTCCAGTGTACCTTCTGCCACTGTCACGAGCACCATTATTTCGAAATACACGTGTTTACACCAACGAATGTGAAAAACAACTAACGTATCAAATCTCACTTATGTCTGTTAGCAACAACAATATCGTTCGTTTTATATTTTTTTCAAAGCATGTATGATTCCGTGTAGATTAGATACTGGTATGTATGTAATTATATACTGATGTGAAAAAAGCAGTTGACCGGTAAATAGCCCGAGCAACAAGTTGATAAACATTTGTGATATTTTGAATTACAGGTATTATATAAACAAACAAATAATTATCAACAATTTCTTTTTGTAGCAGATATTTGTAAATGAATCGTTTATTTATTCGCATTTTATGACTGTGGAATAACAATTATCTAGAACATTTTAATATGTAGTTAAATTAATTTAATTAGTTATATTATTAGGCTTGATATACCCACTTTGTGCAATTTTAATAATAATATAATATATATATATATAATATAATAATTTTTATTTGCAGACTGTTAGGTCCATATGATTAGTAATACAAAAGCAACTTATTAACTATTGTTAGTAAACATACATACAATAAACACAGAAAACAATAAAATACAGACAAACACAAATCACGGGACACTCAGACAGATATAACAAACAATATTCGTCATCTATATACTCTTAATTGAGTGTGCAGTCTTACCCATCGGCCGAGCATCTGACAGTCCCACCGGTTTGTCAATGCTCTCAGCATACTGTGGGAACTGGCGCATGTTCTTTGTCGGAGCGAGGCGCATCGCTTCCGGATTATGGCATAGTAGCCGTCAACCCTCGCGTCGGCAAACATGCCTAATGCACTACAAAATCGCGGCAGCCCCACAAGCATCCTGAAAGCATTGTTATACTGTATACGCAAAGCGTTGTATGCCCTCTGTGTGTATCTGACCCACAGACTGCAAGTGTAGAAGTTTTGGCAGTAGGCTCGGAAGAGAGTCATTTTGACTTCATGCGTACATCGTGCAAATCTGCGGGCCAACATATTACTTCGGACACACAGTGCCCTGCGCTCCCTCTCAATGTCTAGGTCGTCATATAGATCCTCGGTGACCCAGTGACCCAGGTACTTAAATTTTGTAACCCGCTTCAGCGGTGTGCCTGCTAGTGAGACGTGCGGTACATTAAAGTCACTTTTGGCACCAACTTTAAAAACAAGCAACTCACTTTTACTCACGTTGTACCTGAGCCCATGAGCCACGGCGTAATCCTCACACAACTTCAACAGCCTTCTCACTGAACTGATTGATGGTCCCAACAAGACCATGTCGTCCGCATAGCTGATGTTGTTCATAGCAACACCATCAACATGACAGCCGACACCGGCGTTGCTGAGCCCAACAATCAGCTGATTTATATACAGATTAAAGAGGCGGGGCGAGGTAATGCCCCCCTGCCTCACCCCACATTTCAACCTGTATTCCTCAGACGTGGTACCTGCCCATCTAACGGTATTTATTTGATTAGCGTACCAAAATTGTAAAATACTTATTATGCCGGCGTCTACCTCACTCTCATTTCTTAATTTCTTCCATAGAAGGTCATAAGACACAAGGTCAAATGCCTTAGAGAGGTCCAAGAAACACGCATTAACCGGAGTTTTTCTATCCGTGTAGTACCGGATAGTCTGCTTGAGACACATAATTGCAATTTCTGTCGATATACCGTGTCTGAAGCCAAACTGCGCGTCGTGCAAATTTATTCTAGGGGCCATGTATGTATCCAGCAGACTATCCAGTACCTTGGCTATAATGGTTGCTAAAGAAATGGGCCTATAGTTGGTGGGATCAGCTGCGTCACCGGTTTTATTCTTTATAATAGGTACGACAACAGTTTTCATAAAATTTTTAGGCAGATACGAATGGCTCATACATAGACTAATAAACATAGCCAACACTCTTGGCAAATGTGAACCCGCATACTTGAGGTGTTCGACGCTGAGGTGATCATGTCCAGGAGACTTACCTCTAGACATCTTTTTAATTTTTTAATGTTGCAGCTACCCTACCTTCAGTGTAAACTAAATACACACATTATAATAATGACAAAAAGGATTTTGATAGTAGGTACGTACGCTTAATAGTGCATAATCACTGTGTATATGTAAAACAAAGTCCCCCGCCGTTTCTGACTGTCTGTTCGCAATAAACTTAAAAATTACTGGACGAATTTTCATACGACGGTTTTCTCCAATAGACGGAGTGATTCATGAGAAAGGTTTAGGTGTATAATTTGTTAAGGTTTTGTGTAAATTATGATCTAGGTACTACCCGTGCGAAGCCGGGGCGGGTCGCTAGTAAATAAGTAAAATAACACCATCGGATTAGACGTTTAATAAGTACTAGATTTTGCCCGCGGCTTCGCTCGCGATAATGTGAATTTTGTCAATAAATTTCATCTCTCGGGAACTGTAGGTACTTTTGTTCTGGATGGAAGGTGAGTATTTGTCATTCTTTGCACCCCTGACAACGTGTATGCCAAATTTCGTGATGATCGGTCGAGTAGTTAAGGCGTGAAAGCGTAACAAAGAAACTTACATTAGCATTTATAATAATTTCGGTGCCCTCATTGCATGAAATCCTTACTAATGTAGTAAGGAGGATGATGAGGATTTGTGCAATGAGGGCACCGAAGTTATTAACGCTGAGGTACCTTTATTGGGAACAAGTCACGCAGGTGCGATCCCACACTCTATTACGAGGAATAGTTTACAAATATTTGTTCCGTGTTTAAGTTAGTAATGTAATAATTCAAAACATTTAAATGTGCAAATAATCCAAATAGGACCATGATAAATCATTAAAAAACATTGTCGTAGCCATTGCGCGTTGCCGTTTTATTTTTACTCACCTACTTATAACAAAAATCCTCTGTGACTATTTATTTGCATATTGGCTCCGTGGCGCAGCGGTAGTAAGTGCGATTGCTGTGCATGAGGTCTCGGATTCGAATCCCAGGTCGGGCCAACAAAAAGTTATTGCAGCCAAAAGATGTCCACTGCTGGACATTGGCCTCCCCCAAGGTTTTCCACACAGACAAGGTATTCCCGCGAACCTTACCAGGTCGTCAGTCCACCTTAAGGGAGCCTAACCCTGCTGTGTCTTTCGGTGCGTGGCCGCCACTCCAGAACCATTTCCGTCATCTCCTTACGGAGGCTTAAACCTCTGGTCGCCGCAGGTATACAACACAGAGTTGTTTGGTAACTATACGCTTGACCGTTGTTTTTATTCTGTGTACACATATTTGGATGCTCCTAGTCTGCATAATAATAAACTTTATTTCCAAAAAAGAATAGTACAGTCTGTTACAATATTTAACACTGAAGTCCTAGCTAGGCTACTAAGTAGCCTGTGTTAAGGATGTTCAGAACTAACATTAGCTAGAGGCTAACATTTAAATATTATTTATTGCTTGAGTGTTTCATGAGTGGTTTTATGGTTGTAGCTCTTTACAGAAAAGATTAGTATAATAAACAATAACGTAGGTAAACTTGGCGGTTAAAAACAGTGGCCGTGAGTTTCTTATCAGTTCTTCTCATTAGATCTAAACCTATGCTAAATCTATGCTAAACATGACGCTAGATAAATGTAAATTAACATTAATTAGTGTACCTAACTTCGACGTTTATAAGTGTTACTTTGACACATAAATGAATAAACATATTGTTGATTTAGATTTTTGACAAAATAAGTAGGTAAGTACCTACCTACGGAAATCAAACTTAGTTTGATATCCGTACCTACTTTTGTCATAAGCTGATGTTTAAGAAGTCAAACTGTCTCCTAGCGATGAGCACAAAGACAATCATCTTCGAATGTATTGAAACATAATAGATATATGTATTGAAATATAATAAATTAAGTATGTAATTAATAACTCTCATCTGTGTCCATTGTTACATTGTTTTGGCTGAGCGCTGCCTTCCAAAATGCAGGCTATAGCCTAGTTTGTAATTCAGTGTTAGTAAGTATTGTGCTAACTCTAAGTTCTAGAATAAGGTTTCTCGCAATGTACTACATTTCTATGTTGATAAACATTATTATTATTATTATTATATACATTACATATACAGTGTGAGTCTTCATAAAGTGCACATATGAAAATGACTGAAATTGGACATCATTTTATCGTTGAAATTAAACTACTATATACGGATTTTATCGCGTTGTTTGTAACGTTGGGGAAAGTGTAAACTGAAATATAAATAGTTTTAATAATTTAATTAGCTTAAAAATTAGTAAAGTTTAATAGTAGTAGTAGTGTAACAATTTCAAAATTATGTAACAAAGTGTTAAATAACCAACGCGATAAAATCCGTACATAGTAGTTTAATTTCAATGAATAACATTCGCGTAAACAGAAAACAATATTATGTAAATCATTTTATCGGTAGCAAAATAATAAAATAAATCTACAAATAATATTCATCGATTTATACCTATTTACATAGTTTTTTAAGTAGTTCTGGACCTTGTACCATGAAAACCTTGTAACTTTTGAACTAGGTCGTTAATCGTGTTGAAACAAAAACAATAATACGTAACAACAAATATACATAAAAAATTCACATAAATCGATCGAGCTGTTCCGGAAGAGTGCGACCACAAACACCGTGACACGAGATTTTTATATATAATAGTATAGATGTACATGGAAGTATCTATGACAGTATCTACGCTGCATTCATGTCCATACAAAGTAAATATTGAGTAGAGCATAACTTTATTTGGATATCATTCGAATGCAAAAACGCGGAACTCTAGTGTCATATGAGATGCTCGGCTCCAAACTATGGCAAACTGACTACACGGATGGCTTAGTGAATTAAGTGGTTGTTGTGGGTTCGTAAAGGGACCACTAAGACCAATGAGACCATAAAGTATATCTTCATAATTCATATCTACAACTCTTCTAGTAGGATTATAAATACATAATGTAGTTTCACACCTATAATTCGCCTGAAGGCACAGGTGTAGCAAAGCCACATTTCGCCGCCTAGTTTAAAATCCCTGGTAATAGGGGAGTGCATAGTGCGTATTATCTGCTAATGCTTCAGCGCAAAATTTTAATGAATGACAACATTTATCATACATAAATAATAAATGGAATTTAGGTAGGTATATTTTTATTAAAATATAAATTACATAAGTAGGTACCTATGTATTTTTTATAAGAGAATTTTCACCGTTTGTGCAACACTTTTCATTGCTGCTCCGCTTCTATTAGTCGTAGCGTGATGTTATATAGCCTATAGCCTTCCTCGATAAATGGGCTATCCAACACTAAAATATTTTTTCAATTCGAACTAGTAGTTCCTGAGATTACCGCGTTCAACCAAAGAAACAAACAAACTCTTCAGCTTTATAATATTAGTATAGATTATGTCTTGGGTTGACGTATTGTAGTGTAGTGTATACATGCTCCCTTTTAATAGCAAATAAGTATGCTCATTAACAGTAAGTCTCAAGTTATTGTCTACGTTGCTTTATGCGTCAACCTATGTGTTTTATAAATTATATTATATGAATTACACTTTGAACATGGAACCCCGAGCAGTAGTCTTTTATTTCTACACCCGAACCTTCACCTATCTCATGGCGACCCTGCCTCGGCCTGCGACCATCTTGTGGCCTTGATCAAAATTTGGAAGATACCTTTCGTTGGAAGAATAGCCCCTATTGTCTGAAGAGACGATGTATCGTTCTGCAATCGAGAAAGACGAAATATTCATAACACAGAACACGGCTGGCAAAAATTAAGCAACCTTGAAGGACGTTGGAGAACACATGCAGCGTATGAAAATCGCCGTTTTCGCTATGATGGCTATCATTGACATAGCGGCCTGCTACTTCATCGTACGAGTATACAAGAGATGTCATCGGCAGTGGATCCAGGAGGAGATCGGTCTTCACGCCATCCAACGTATCCGTGCGTCGCTGCGAGGACGTCAGAATGCTGAAGCATCCGCAGAATAAAAGATAAGAAGAAGAACACCATCCGTGAGTTACGTTTAATACATTTTTTTAGAGCATATAATTAATTCCAAAAACTATAAAATAGAGCGGCAGTGCATTTTTAAAACTCGGGAGTGATTATTATCAAACAGCAAGATCAAAATATATTATGGACCTTAATTAATATAACTTAATTCTATAAATAGAATCAACGTGATATAATTGTTTTATAACTTTCCTCCGTAATTTGCCTAGAATCGTGCACAAACACTCTTGCAATTAGATACTCCGCGGTGAATATGACATTCTTTCGCCGTTGCAAGTAGGTAATTCTAAACTTTTGTTTTTCCATTGTTATGTGCAATAATTAATTTATTTCTTTGAATGATTTATTTTTAGATTATGATTGATACTTTGATTGAATATCATGATAACTTAAAGACAATTTAACAATATTTAATTTAAAAAGGCCAATCTCGATATTCCGGAAGGTGTATAGAAATTAAATTAATTGAGGCGAAAACTATTTGTGATAAATGTAGTGAATTATTTTTACTTTTAAAAACGGAAAAGGACTCTAAGGCTATATCAACGGCTACCATTATATTATTCATCATTATTATTTATCAAAATATTAAGCGAATTTATGAAAAAATAACTGATTTATGCGTATTCCCTAATATTAAAATCAACAAAATGGAGCTCGAATTAAAAAAGGCTTGTAGTTTGTTGCCTGTAATGAACGGTACAGAAAATGTAACCAAAAGATTGATTGATAGTATCGAGATGTATGCGGATATGATTAAGGAAATCGATCATCATTTATTAATAACATTTGTTTTAAAAAATAGGCTTTCGGAGAACGTGAAACTGCGAGTGGGTTCAACTTATACGTCTGTTTCAGAACTTGTCAAGGCCATGCGTATCCATCTTTTGACAAAAAAGTCATGTCATCAAGTCATAACAGAATTAATTACAGAGGGCACAGAGGTACTAATCGTTCGAGATATCAAGGACATAGAGCAGGAGGTGCACAAGGACAAGGACAATGACGAGGACCGTCATCAAATCGGTATGTACGTGGACAATATTTTAATTATAGTAATAATTGCGGTCACCCTAGTTTGTCACGTGGTGATTACAATCCTAGAGGCTCGTCACAATCTTATAGAGGAAGAAATTTTCCCAATGTTAACTATCGTGGCAGTTATCGTGGTAATACGCGTATCTTTACAGCTTAAGAAAATAAACCAGATAGTGATAGTGGCCAAAAAACCGAACAACTACAATTTTTCCTAAAATAAAAATATCATTTTTGCTTTTAATTGACTTACTAAACTAGTTACCTTTAATTTAGGCAGTAATGCGTACTTCTGGTTATTAGATACGGGTGCATCATTGTCAATAATACGACATGAATGTTTACCTCAAAATATTGCCATTTATGAAAACGATATTTTAGTTAATGGCATAGGTGGTCAGACTCGCTCGCTAGGACATGTTTATCTTACATACACACAGTGACAGTGGTGAAACAGTACAACACAAATTTCATATATTTAAGAAATTACCTCGTAATTAAGATTTTTTGAGTACATACCTATCAAATATCAATTTAGAGACCAATATTTTGACGTTAAATATAAACAAAAAGCACGTCACAACGCGAATATTGGATAAGGCAAAATGTAAATCTGAATTTTTGACAATTCCAGCTCGAAGTGAATCTTTTCATTACCTGGATATTGAGTCAATTTTAGTGGAAGATAGTGTTATTTGCACGGAAGAGTTAGAAAAGGATTTATTTTTAGCCGGCGCTATTGTTAAAGCAAATAAAGGCAAAATACCAATTAAAATTTTAAATGTAAGCGAAAATGATATCCGTATTCCAATGTTTACTCCCGCTGTTCAACCGTTATCCTCATTTGAGTGCTATTCGTTTGATAAAGTTAAGTTAAAAGTAAGGAAATGCAACTAGAGCGGAAACTTTACATTCACTTTTAAATTTACAACATCTTAATTCTGAAGAAAAACAATCAATTGATGATATCTGTAAAGAGTATTATGATGTTTTTCATTTACCTAACGACAAACTAACAAAAACTAATATTTATGATCAGAAAATTTCATTAAAACCCAACACTTATCCTATTTATACTAAACCCTATAGATTACCACATAGTTTAAAAGTGAATTAAATAAACAAATTAAAATTATGATTAAAGATGATATAATTGAAGAAACGCAAAGCGAATGGTCTGGTCCGATATTATTAGTTCCGAAGAAAAGTAATCAAAATAATGAGAAAAAGTGGCGTTTGTTAGTAGACTATAGGAAGCTTAACGAGAAAGTTGAAGATGATAAGTTCCCACTACCAAACATCACTGAGATTTTAGATTCTCTTTCGGGAGCTGTTCTATTTAGTCATCTTGATCTACATTCTGGTTACTATCAAGTAGGTTTAGAACCTTCAAGCAGAAAATGTACTGCATTTTGTACAGATTCAGGACAGTTCCAAATGAAACGTCTACCGATGGGTTTAAAAATTTCTCCAAGTGCTTTTAGTAGTTTAATGACAGTAGCAATGTCTGGTTTAACTTTTGATAAATGTTTTATATACCTTGACGATTTAATTTGCATAGGACTAAATTTGGAATCTCACAATCGTAACCTTATGGATATATTTGAAAGACTGAGAAGGGTAAATTTAAAATTAAATCCCACAGAGTGTCAGTTTTTAAAAAAAGAACTTTCATATCTTGGCCATGTTGTATCTGCGCAAGGTGTCATGCCAAATCCTGAAAAAGTTAAAGTTTTGCTAAATTATCCAGTGCCACAAAATTCCGAAGAAATTAAACGATTTGTTGCATTTTGCAATTATTACCGAAAATTCATACCTTGTTTTGCTGCAATAACTATACCATTAAATAAATTATGCAGAAAGAATAAACCCTTTATTTGGTCACATAGTTGTCAAAAATCATTTGAAAGCCTTAAACATTATATGACTAACTCACCAATTTTACAATATCCTGATTTCTCACATGATAGCCAATTTATTTTAAAAACAGATGCTTCCGGAATAGCTAAAGGATCGGTCTTATGTAACAAAAATATGAAACCTGTCACATATGCGAGTAGACCCAATGGTCTACTACTTGTTCAATAGCAAGGCTGAAAGAAATTACCCAACAAAATACAAAAGGAATTATTAGCCATTGTTTGGTCCGTAAAATATTTTAGGCCATACCTTTACGGTAAACATTTTATTATTGAGACAGACCATAAGCCCCTAATATATCTATTTGGAATGAAATATCCTTCTAGTCGTTTACTAAAATTTAGATTAACACTGGAAGAATATGATTATGATATAGTGTACGTGAAAGGTAAAGACAATGTCGTCGCAGATGCGTTGTCGAGGGTATTAATAACATCAGATGAATTAAAGTGTATGAATAATGAGATAGTAGCTGTATTAACTAGAGCTCAAACTAAAAAGATGACAGAAAAGAAAAGTGTAGATACAGATTTATTTAGTAAAGCCGTCGAAACAAGGTCTGATCAACCAAGAGTCGCGGAAATACTAAAGAAACCTAACGATTCGGTAGAAATGATTTTTATTAATGGTGATGAGTTATATAAGCTAGTTAAAAATAAAAGGATATCCTTTGAAGAAGAATGTTTTGCGCATGATAAAGAAAGAAAGATTATATATATAAATCTCAACTTTTGTTCACATTTCTCGCGAGCCGAATTTGTGTCAAAATTGAGCAGATTTAGTGAGAAGTTAAATATTAAAGATATATATGTCTTATAAGAGATATAAAAAATACAAGTTTTATCAAAGACCTATGTAAAGAAATCGATTTAATGAAAAGTTGGTCCGGACCACCTATTCATATATTGAGAGGTATAACAAGAATCACTAAAGATGAAGATATTAAGTTTATTTTGCATGATTTTCATTTACTGCCAACCAGTGGTCATGCTGGTATGCGCAAAATGATAAATAATATTAAGCGACAATTTTACTGGCCAGGTCTCGAAAAAGACGTTCAAGACTTCGTATCAAAGTGCGAAAAATGTCAAAGAATGAAGTACGGTAAATACGTTAAAGAACCTATGTCCATAACGACCACAGCGTCGTATGCGTTTGAAAAAATATTTTTAGATATTGTAGGTCCATTACCTCAGGATTACGAAGGTAATACATATATTCTAAGTCTCCAATGTGAGCTCAGTAAATTTGTGGAGGCATACCCACTTAAAGCTAAGGATACCGTAAGTGTAAGTAAAACCCTAGTAGAAAATTTTATTTTAAGATTTGGATTACCAAAAACAATAGCAACTGATCGCGGTGCTGAATTTATGTCATCAACAATGGAACAGGTTTGTACGTTTTTAAATATAGAAAAAATATCATCTACTGCATATCATCATCAATCTATTGGTTCATTAGAAAATTCCCATAAACACTTAGGTGCGTTTCTTAGAATTCAATGCAATAACAATCCACAGTCTTGGTCCCACTGGTTAGCTTATTGGTGTTTTAGTTATAATACAAGCGTTCATTCTGCAACAAAATACCAGCCTTTCGAACTTGTTTTTGGTAGGCCTTGTAATATTCCTTCTAGATTATGTAATGAAGTTGAACCGTTATATAATCCTGAAAATTATTGTAATAACCTCAGATATAAGCTTCAAGTAGCTATTAAAGACGCAAGAAATAATTTAATATTAAGTAAATCTAAACGTAAAAATAATTATTATGATAAATACTTAAACACTGTTCAATATAATAAAAATGATTTGTTACTATTGAGAAATGAAACAGGTGGTAAGCTAGATCCGTTATTTAATGGTCCATTCACAGTTATAGAAGATTTAGGATGCAATGTAAAAATTTTGAAAAACAACAAAATTGATATTGTTCACAAAAATAGAACCAAACCATTTGTATTGTAGTTATTAAGATAAAGCGTATCATGTATATATTATAAACTAAAAAACAATATTCTTAAGAATTTTTTTTTTTCTACAAGGTGGGAGGTGTAGTGTAGTGTATACATGCTCCTTTATATTAGCAAATAAGTATGCTCCTTAACAGTAAGTCTCAAGTTATTGTCTACGTTGCTTTATGCGTCAACCTATGTGTTTTATAAATTATATTATATGAATTCCACTTGGAACATGGGACCCGAGCAGTAGTCTTTTATTTCTACACCCGAACCTTCACCCATCTCAGTATTCAAAAGGCGACGCGCGAAAATTGACGCAGTTACAAGTAGGTCGAATATCAATTACGGGCAATCGAGCACTTGCAACGATATCTTTGTACCCATTCAATTATGTTTTCTCGCATTTTCATTTGTCATGATTTCTTATTTTTGTTAATAAGTTGTTCTGTTCGGAAGTTTTTATTTACCCAACTGACAACACAGCCAACCGTCATTTTAAAATAGTGGGGTTATTATGTAAGGGAAAAAGTAACTTGGCTCTCGGCGGAAGATCGCCGAGTAGTGAGGAACGAGCATTCAACTTAGTAAAACGGTCTCAACAGTCTGTGTAATTGCCGTGAATTTGGTAATATAGTCACATAATATTTTAGACGAGTGAGTTGCTTTATATTTCAGAAGTGCGATCAATAAGTACGCGCACACATTTTTGATAATCATCTTTTTGTAATGGCGTTATTTCTTTCTTGTTCTAAAAAGTTTAATTAGTAGATACTTATTTTGATTGTTTAACTGTGAATTAACTGATAAGTATAATACTTTACTATAACCTATTGTCATTCGCCATCATGATGTGTCGACTTGTACAGTACACTACACAAATTTAATAAACTACCTACATAATTCCACATAATGACATTATAAGCGATTCCCATAGGAATCATCAGAACTTAGTGTAATTTCGAGTGTTAAAACTGAACGGTTACCTTGAAATACACTTAGTAACTCTGTAATTGGAGTACTGAGGGTATTAACCCTCAGTGTATCCTACATATTCAGCTAATGAGTAAGGTTTACTTTCTAGAGGCGACCATTCCGACAAACCAGGGGTCCGCCTGCCTATTGGTTAAAAACTTTACATGCACGAGTGTAAATAATTTATTTCATTGCATATACCTACATTATAAGTCGTAAGTAAAGAATTGAAATGTGCATAGTAAACTAGCAGCGCTTAGATGATAAAATAACATAGCCTATGATGTTTTTTGAAACATTAGCATTTACATTGGATCTGAAAAGTACTTGGTCAGGGTACTCCCTGATAGTGTTTTGTTTTAGTTCTAAGAGTGCATTGTGCTCTTGCGTGAAATACTTGGATGAGGCTACTCTTCGTCAGTATTTTTGCTGGAGCATAGTGCCGTTGTTTGCTTAGGTATAGAACGCTTACGCTTACCTAGTCTGAGTGATTTGGACGCGTGATTAGGATATCCCTATCATGCGTCGTTATCTTTCAAAATGCATTTTATTCCTGCCGGTACTTGGTAGAGGCGACTCTTCAGCAGTGTTTGGCCGGGATGTAGTGTTATTAATTATTATATAGATTGACGGGTAAAAGCCTTGCAAAGGCTTTTGTAGTATTGAGATAATTTCTTTGTTAAACAAGCTCTGCCGGTTTATATTGCCATTTGACTTGGAGGCTATTGCCATTTAACTTGGAGGCTATTGCCATTTGACTTGGAGGCTATTGCCATTTGACTTGGAGGCTATTGCCATTTGACTTGGAGGCTATTGCCATTTGACTTGGAGGCTATTGCCATTTGACTTGGAGGCTATTGCCATTTGACTTGGAGGCTATTGCCATTTGACTTGGAGGCTATTGCCATTTGACTTGCAGGCTATTGCCATTTGACTTGGAGGCTTTGCCATTTGACTTGGAGGCTATTGCCATTTGACTTGGAGGCTATTGCCATTTGACTTGGAGGCTATTGTCATTTGACTTGCAGGCTATTGCTATTTGACTTGGAGGCTTTTGCCAATTTGACTTGGAGGCTATTGCCATTTGACTTGGAGGCTATTGCCATTTGACTTGGAGGCTATTGCCATTTGACTTGGAGGCTATTGCCATTTGACTTGGAGGCTATTGCCATTTGACTTGGAGGCTATTGCCATTTGACTTGGAGGCTATTGCCATTTGACTTGGAGGCTATTGTCATTTGACTTGCAGGCTATTGCTATTTGACTTGGAGGCTTTTGCCAATTTGACTTGGAGGCTATTGCCATTTGACTTGGAGGCTATTGCCATTTGACTTGGAGGCTATTGCCATTTGACTTGGAGGCTATTGCCATTTGACTTGGAGGCTATTGCCATTTGACTTGGAGGCTATTGCCATTTGACTTGGAGGCTATTGCCATTTGACTTGGAGGCTATTGTCATTTGACTTGCAGGCTATTGCTATTTGACTTGCAGGCTGTTGCCATTTGACTTGGAGGGTATTGCCATTTGACTTGGATGCTATTGCCATTTGACTTGCAGGCTATTGGCATTTGACTTGCAGGCTATTGCAATTTGACTTGCAGGCTATTTCCATTTGACTTGCAGGCTATTGCCATTTGACTTGCAGGCTATTGCCATTTGACTTGCAGGCTATTGCCATTTGACTTGCAGGCTATTGCCATTTGACTTGGAGACTACCAAGGTGATGCAGCCGGGAGCCATGGAGCGACACCAAAGAGCTAGTGCCTGCAAAGGCATCTGCAACGAAGGTGCCGACGCCGGAATGCTGAAGCGAATTCGAAATCTTGCTATGGTGATGGTGACTAAGTGATATTTTTTTTAAAATAAATATTGCCGCAGACAATTACTTTTATTTTTGTGCACATTAGATATATTATGAAGTTTAATTTTAACTGAAACATAATACTAGAAAATGATATATAACAAGACTATCATAGAGAAGATTTTGGACTAATATGCCTGTTAACAATAAACAAATGTAACTTAAAGAAATATATATAACAATTGGATATATAATAACTTGCCGATTCGTAAAGATCATACGTTTTAATTCCATTATACGTTTTTAGATGCATATAGGTTTATATGTCCTTGAACATGTTTATGATCTAAGATAGCATGGAAATATACATAAATTCGCTTTATGTTTTTCTAATTTGGCATATAATACCATAATAATTTTCTAAAGCATATTAATTAACTTAATTGAAACATAAACCATTATCATTTTAAGTTATATTTCTGATTGTTTTTATAACTGTGCATTCCATTACCGTGTCACAATAGGTATCCGATATGCAGTCATGTTATCTGACCCGTTACGCATACTATAGATGCGTGCGGTTTCACTCTTAATTTTATAGCACCCATTATAATTATATGGTTAATATTAGATTAAAATTGTAATCTTTTTAATAAAATATCTTCTTAAATTATAGTATGGTCAATGAGACAAATATTTGGCAATTATTCTGACTTTTGTAGTAGTTCCAGCGTTGCAGCCTATATGTTTTATTAATATTATTTATATTCTATGTTATTTGGATTATAAATTTGATAATTCTATTATAATTTGCTAATCATTATGGAGCTACTTTATTTTGTATAAGAGCATAATTATTAACTATAGCTGCGTAGTCAAGTCCACGTTTCTTACAAAGCAAGGTATCGTTTCAAAATTGACACCGTTATTAGAAATTAATGCATGAGAACGTAATGCTATCGGAATAAAGCATGAAATCAATAACTTAAGTAAACTTTAAAGGTAATGAAATTTTACACCAAATCATGTGATTGAATTTGTTATAAAATAGTTTTTAGAATTTTGACATAATATTTGAATGATATAGGTAGTGAATGATTTAAAGTACCTACGTTTGTTGTGATTGTATATTGGTTTGGTTTTGGTATAGGTTTTCGAACGATGTTAAAAATCTTTTAAAATGAAGGAATTTGGACAGATATAGAGATTTGTGATAATAAGAGTGAGGTATGGGTATGAGTATTTTATTTATGATTGATACGAATGTAAGCAAATGTGAAATACAAGTGGAAATAATTCGTTGATATGTTTTTGACAGCTAGTTGGCTTGATCACCCAAAGGCGATGTTGGCTTCGAAAAGACCATATTATTATTTGGATTTGTTTAAATAATGTACATATATGTTTTGATTATGTATGAGGTTTCATTGTGAGATTAGAAGAGAATTTTTTGTAGGTACATACAAGTGATAATAAGAGTTCTGTTCGTTCAATTTGATCATGGTGCAAACGAAATTTCTGTGTGAAAATTGTTGGAGGTCAAAGTAGCCTTAATTATAGACCCTTGATATAATGAAGTGATGATATGAAATAAATGATTTAATAAAATGATGAAATAAGTTTAATCATATGCATATGAGACATAATTACAGAGGATGTTACAAACGTTAAGGTACATCATACCTCACCTTTAGTAGGTGTACGAATGTTATTAAAACATAATAAGTGTCAAGATAAATTAAATATAATTACATTTTAAAATTGTATGCCTTATTTATTATTATATTGTTAATAGACATTTCGTTTTAAAGCATGTGTGAAATTACAATATTCATTTAATGTATAAAAGTAATTCTTCAATAGCCATTATATTAATTTTGTTTTAAATTGGATGATCGGGATGTTCTCTGTTGCACCTACATAAGTACATAGGAAAGTGGTTAAGTATATACTTTTCATTGTTGCTAACACCATGTCTTTTAGATCGTGTGATAATGTAAACTGAGTGATTTTAGTTGAGGGTTGTGCTCCGGGAGTAGCGCGGTATCGGATGGCCGAATGTCATGATTTCTTATTGTTATTAATAATTCTGTTCGGGAGTTTTATTTATCCGACTGACAACACAGCCAACCGTCATTTTGAAATAGTGGGGTTATTGTGGAAGGGAAAAAGGAATTTGGGTCTCGGCGGAAGATCACTGAGTAGTGAGGAACTAGCATTCAACTTAATAAGACGGTCTCAACAGTCCGTGTAATTGTCGTGAATTTGGTAATATAATCACATAATATTTTAGACGAGTGAGTTTCATTATACATTAAACCCTGACTTCTATACGTACATAGGTATGTTTTGCAATAAATCTTTAGACCAATAATCTAAACCAAAGGATGAGCAGAAGAAATAATATTATCAAGTAGGTAGTCTAATTATAATACTACTAGATTTTGCCCGCGGCTTCGCTAGCGCAAATGTAGGTTAGGTTACAGTAGATACTTACTATTTTTTATTTATTAAAGGCACCTTATGTATTTTCCTGTTCCCCTGCAACGTGTATGCAAAATTTAACGATGATCGGTCGAGTAGTTAAGGCTTGAAAGCGTCACAAACAAACGCGCATTCGCATTTATAATACATAATTATTAGTTTGGATTAATTAAAATAATAAATTATGATACAATGAAAAACTTACACGCTGACCACATACATTTTAACATGTAACATTCTCACGGAATAGTTATATCTATGCCGCATCTGGCAGTATTATTAGGTTTTCTTGTCAAGAATTTCTCAGTCCCAGCAAGGAGTTTTAGACTGTGCCAAAAGAGGTTGGCGGCAATAGACACGTTCCTATTACTTGGGATCTAACACCATAGTTGACTAGACATGGGTAATGGGATATAAAGCTGGAGACTATCTATAATGTGTAAAACTTTATCCTGCTACCCTAAATTAAATACCGTAGCAATTATATCATTGTAAAGGTTTTAAACTAGCATCTGAAGAAACGGCTACGACAGGCAGCGACGTCTTAACTGCAAATATTAACACGGTAAAGCCATGTATTCACTGAGCAACAAGTGTTTATAAACAGTGTTTCAGAAACGAAATCTACGTGTTTCTAAAACATATTAATACCTATGTTTCTGAAACATGCAAATTTGTTGCGGTAAACTTTACGTGTTTCACGTTGTGTTTATGTGCAAGGAGCAAGGAGGAGCAAGCGAAACAATTCAGTTGCGCAACAGGTGCATGCGAGTGTGGACACGTGTTTCATGTGTTTATAAGCATGGCTGAAGAAAAGGCCTTATGCAAAAAAATTTACGCACCATACAACAACACTACTTCCTTGGGCGACATGACCTAAACAACTACTGATGTGGACGGCATAGTTTCTTAAACATTGTTCTTGTAAACATCTACGTGATGTTTCGGTAACTTTGTATCTGAAACATTGTTGCTCAGTGAATACATGGCTTTACTGTAGTCAGCAACAAACACAAGCAAATTTTTTTTAAATTTAAATTGTTTATGCAAGAAGCTTACGTCAGCTGCCACGGCACATGCCGCCTGCGCTAGAATAAAGCGAACCTACACACGCAATAACAATTAGTATAAATAAAACCATAAAAAATCTATCGTACAAATTTTAATATAAAAAATGTATGAGCAATACAGCACCTCATTCATTTTTCAATTAAGACAATCACAACTTACTAAACTGTATGTGTATATTTTTACAAAAACAATTTCTAATAATGGCAATGGCTTGTCCCTATAAAAGTTATTTCTTTTCTTGATATTAAAAGTTGTTTTTGTAAAAAGAATATCTCTAAATATCTTTTATGTAATAGTACATTTGATTATGTGGTTCTACATGTATAATGATAGTAGTTGTAAGCGGAAATGATTACAAGTGTTTTTCAAAGTTTTTTCTTTAGGGACGGTGGCGCAACTATTTGGCCAGTATTAATATTCAAAATGTTTAATTCATAAGTTTTACAGATTATGTGTAATATGATCATTATTTGAGAACGCTTAGGTTTCAAAAATTTTGGCTAGTTTGCACAAGAAGTCTTACATACAGTTATGTACAGTGATTACACCATACATAGGTTTTAAAGAAATAAAATGATTAATCACACATATTATATCCATTTTAATTGATTTTATAAACATGGACTTTCACTAAAATAACTGTTAGAAAACTGTTTAAATATTAAAGGACCTGCCTTTTTCTAATTTGAGATATAGGTACCTATATTAAATGATGTGCAATTTTATAATTAGTATATTTCTTAAAATCATTTATAATGAACTTTAGCTGCTATGGTTTATTCGTACATAATTATTCTCAAATTACATTATGAATTATTTTTCTGAAACAAATATGTCCCACAGACATTCCAATTTATTGCTATCATTAAAAAATATACAAATTATTTTACTTCAATTAATATCACATGTTTTTTTTATTTCCTACCTAAGTAGGTATTATTTTTAACAATAGTCATTTGGGCAGTACAAGACTATTTACTGCCTTGTCCATTTTCAAACTGTTTTAAAAACGAACTTTCTTGTCAAAACTAGCCTGTAGTTGGTGCTTTTACTTTTTATGTGGCAATCTTGCTGGCATGTTCTTGAGTATCTATGGTAGGCTTGGCTGTGCACTTGTATAATTTTTTGACATTGTTGTTCAAATTCTCTCTGTTTCTTGCAATCTCTATGGCATAGAACTGGACTCTAGGTACCAACATGGTGTTCTGTTCTGAATAATCACCTTTAGTATCAGCTCTCATTAAAGTACCAAAACTGTAGTCCTCAATAATGTTTTTGAATTTCTCGCAGAATATTCTCCATTTTGCTTTATTTACACTGTTCTTGATCTCATTTTCATTAATGTATGAGACGTCAAGGTCGGGAAAATCCTGCTTGAAGTGTGTGTAGATCAGATCATCATGCGGTGTCAGCTGCAGCCATCTAGTGTCTACCGAGCATAACATCTGGAAAATTTAAAACAATTTTAACTATTATTGCCTTATCAGTTCAGTGGTATAAGCCATAGCCAGCTAGAATTGCCTAGCACTTACACTCCCCAACCTGGATTCTGATGATTGGCAGCAAACATAACCATACAGTCTTATGCATTAACTAAAGTGAATACTGTTATTTGATAATCAGAAGTGAACCATAGATTAGTTAGTTGTATTTGTTGGAGAATTTTATATATCTGTTAGCACACACTTTGCCTCTAGGGACAAGTTACAATACTTCTTCCATTGTATCTCAATAGTGGTTTTTGAAAGTTCAACACCAATCTCGTAGAATAAAACTCACGTGTTAATTATTTAACTTATAAACTTTGTCTTTAAATACAAATGTTGAAACAGCGACATAAAAATGTATCATCATTAGGAACCATTACACTAAGGAATACCATATTTTGACTTTTTTTATAGGAGTTTCATCATTTTAAAAGAAAGTAGGAAATTAAATAGTATTTAATCCCTTAGCCCATGATCACAGCCTAGGATTTAGACTCAATGCTTTTCCCATGAATATATGTGAAATATAGCTTGTCTTTTAAAGCATTAAATCAATCTAAAATGTTTTTACCAAATTATTACTAGACCCAGTCATTTGACTTCTACATATCAGGAAGTGCTCAAATGTGTTACAAACAAATAACTGGAGAAGAATTGACTCCCAATCCTGAACCTGATGTCACTCTTCTTAATGCTGACTACTGCGTTATACGAGACCGTAAAGCGTAATTTGCACTGATATTTTATTTCAAAGATATTAGAAGTAGTATAAGATTGAATACTTACATTGAAATAAATATCACTGTGTTCCATAGCCTTCGCTGCCCACAAACGCTCCAGAGTTTCATCGTTGCCGAATTCTTCAGCCGGTCTCGACAGAACATCCTAAAATTTTACATCACCAGTTTTGAATACAATATAATGGCAACGTCACAATTACTTAGAATCTTTTACAACCATATCACCATAACCGCAATTCAATTCTAAAACGCATTAAATTGGCCAATACACTTCTATATCAATCAAAATCAATTACAATTACAAAACACAAAACATGCGCTGCTGCCGCAACCTAAGTTTTTTTTATTATTCGAATAAAATTTCACTTAAACAATTATTCAATAGTAATCTTACCATATTGAGATATTTTACTGGGTATTTACTTTATAATTTCAGTCACAAAAGTGCAATTGAAAGCGTTCGAAAATTCATAAATAATGCACATGGAACAATGAATTGAAAATGTCAGAAAAAATGTCTTCGGGCTCGTTCCGTTAACCGAATAAAGTTCTATTAATAAATCGGAACCATATACTTTGTCCTTTACTAACACAAGTGAAGTCAACCGACTACTCTACTATTCATTTATGCAAACAATTGTAGATTTTATGTTACGCAACGCTGTCATTTTATTGTCAAAAGATGATATTTTGCAATTTGCAGACTAAAACAAATAGGTACTGCCTAGTGCCTTGATAGTTTTACAAGTATAACAAAAAGTTTAATAACTTATAAGTCAAAATCCAGTTCCGTAACTATGATTTTGATTTACTAAATTCTTACTGTTACCCAAACGACGTAGTGTTTTCTCAGGTTGTTTTGATGTTTTCTCGGGTTTGTTTGTATTCAAAATAATATTCGCTATTCGGTTGCTCTTAATTATATTATTGTCGTAAGTATAATAGTCCAATTCAATGCCGTTATTTATTTTACTACAAAACTGAATAGTATTTATTGTAAGTAGTAATAGTGGCCAATTAATAAATATGACAACAATTATACGATAATGTTACTGTCATGCTGTATGTACCTACTTAACTTCATTAATTCGATTTTTTTTTGTATAGTATTGAATAATATTTGTCTACAGAAAATAACTACCTAGTAGATTTTCGTGTTACTTTAACACTTCAGCTTTACGTATTCGGTTATATGGAATCGAATCAAACAAACGGGGCTTACTAAGGTCTTGGTTAGCTACGAACATACACTTCTAACATATTTTTCATAGAATGTGTCAACAAATAAACTGTCCTTAAGTAAAACGACTCGTTTCTTGTATATAGGAACCGGGCATAAGCTGTATAAACACAAAACCGCACAATCAGTTTAGTCGGTTTTAACAATACAGGGTAGACAAAGTTTATGAAGTCGATTTAAATTAGTTTTCAATGATATTTCTCAAGTCTAGGCACTGCCTTGACAAAGTTCTATAGTATAGATCTAAGGTATAGATAGGCCATGGAAATAATTACTTATGATTAGTAGTTGTATTTAAGTAGCTATTAACTTAATGAGATTGACAGATACGTAATGATTACTTACCGCGATATTTATGGTTCAAACGATGATACAAACTAACGTAGCCATAAACTAACATATTAAACTTACAATTCTCGGATATCATTAAAAGTTTCTGCTATTACTCTTCGCATCAATTACTAATTGTCGGTAAATAATATTGTATTTTCTGTCATTTTATTTAAGTTCAAAATATCATTAATGTATAAATTCCATTTGTTGAGTCAAAGATTTAAATGTATAATGGGTGTGGACGTATAAAAAAAATGCTCAAATTTGTACATAAAATTATATACAAGAGCATATTCTTTACTAGCTTAATTTACTAATATTAAGACGACTTGCTATAAAATTTTAATTATAGATCTATTTAATACTATTGTATGAATGTAAGTCAGTAATATAATTTGTTTCTGTTATTTACAAATGACATATTTTAAATGTTTCATAAAATGTTAACTTTCTAAAAACAAAGTTCGTTTGTAAATGTCGTTTGTTTGAAAATAAAAATATTCAATAAAATATGAACGTATCCGAATACGACGGCTATGTAAAGGAAATAGTGATATACGCATACTTCGTGCGAGAGCAGGACAGCCATTTCGGAAAAATTCGTTTGGGCTTCGTTTCGTCACGGGATTTCATTGGAGGAGAATGGAAGAGGGTGGCGCATGCGCGTTATGCCGACGCCATCTCTGCAACTACTGTGCCTATTATGTACTTGTCCTAGAGTAAAGTGAATGCTAATTCGTGGTAAAAAGTGTGAATAAATCATGGAATTACATAGTCGCGAGTGAGATCGAGTGTTCGTTCACAGTGATTGAACAAGACAGTGACATCACGGTGACTTCGGCAACGGCGGGTCATATCTTGCGGAAGTTTCTTGGCTATAGCAACGCATATTTTTTGCGGCTGTCTCTGCCGCGGCCCACCACCCAGGACTTATTTCATGGGCCTTTGTCGCTATTATAGCTAGTGGTAACTCTCCAATCTCATATATTCCCAGTTCATTAGCGCCATACGTAGAAAGCGGCCTCACAAGGCGGGCAGAACGGTCCCCGCGTTCTTACGCGCGTACTGCTTATACGTTTATTATGTATGAATTATTGTTGTGGGTCAAAGACATCGCGGTGTGTTAACCTGCTACGAAAACAGTGTCGTAAACTCGGCTAACTTTATGTTTCAGCTTGTGTACGGCCGGGACGAATACTCGCCGTATTAGACGCGTTTGAAATGAATTCTGCTTTAAAGCCGGTGCTGCCCCAGCCGGGAGTGCCGCAGCCGGGCGGTCAGGCGAGCCCCGCGAAGGGGAACGTGGCGACCGCGAACCACGCAGTGGGGCACCCGCAGGGCGCTCAAAACTCGCTGCACCACGCCAGCAACAACCTCGTCGGCCAGAACCTGACGCATCACGCGCCCGCGCCGCCGGTCCCCGTTCCACTAGGACACGTAGCGCCTCCCATGGCGCCCGTGTCTGCTAACATGGCGCAAATGGCACAGAACATGAGTCACCATGGCAACCTCTCGCACGTCACGCAAAACTCCGTCGGTCCCTCTAACTTACCCGCGAGCCCCAGCAAAGGCGGGAACGCGAGCACCCCACTCAGTCTTGTCCAAGAAAAAGCACTTGCTCTCACACGAACACCTGAGAAAAATGAACCTGATTCTACTGGTCATGCTAATGGCACTATTGATTCACCCAAATCAGGGTCAAATGCTCCCGCGGCATTAAAGCCTCAGAATCCTGAACCATCCAATAAGGATAAACAGGACATTGCTAAGACTTCACCTAGTACTCCAAAACCACCTGAAAAGCCGTCCAGTGCACCAAGTACTCCTCAGAAAACTGAATCAACAAACCCTACTAGTACTGTTGATGGGCCAGCCCAGCCTAAAGTGGCTACCGCAAATGAGCCTCCAGAGAAATCACCTTCAAAACCAACTGAGTTAAAGCCAGCACCAGCAGCTGATATTGCTCCAACACAGAGTGACAGCAAGCCTGTACCGGAGTCAGCCAATGACAGTCAATTGCAGGAGAAAGCACCAACACTGGCCAAACAAGATTCACTTGCAAATGAAAGTGTAAAACCTGAAAGTCCGGAAGTTGAAGAAAAGAAAGAGGACCCTAAAGTAGAACAAAAACCGCAAGTTGACGAAGAAAAGAAGGAAGATTTGAAGCCAGAAAAGTCAGAATCTCCCAAGAAAGAGGAGGAACCCAAGGTGAGAAAAGTTGAAGAAAAGGTGGAAAAAGTCGAAGAAAAGGTGGAGGAAAAGAAATCTGAGGCAAAGCCCGCTAAAGTGGAGACAAAGCCTAAATCCACTTTGAAATTAGCCACTGTTACTACTCCTATGAGAAAGAGGAGGCAAGTGTCTCCTAGCAAGTCTGCTGATGGGGTGAGCCTGACTAAGAAACTTGCTGATGGTGACACTACTCCAGATACAAGAACTAAGAGGAACAGGACCAAGGTTTGTATTTTTACTTACCACCTTAACTAGCATTAAATTTTCACTTGTTTCTTTCAGTCAGTGTTATCAAAATTACACAAGTTGTATGTAGTCAGTGGAATTTAAAAGCAATGTGTTGTTTCTCATACATACTATTTATGAGAAGCAAAATAGGTGCAACTATGAATAAAATAACAACTTATACAGAACTTTGCACCTACAAACATTGCTGTCACCGTCTATGACATGGTATATCTCTCTTGTTTGGTACATAGTCACTTTTTGGCTTAACCTTTTTCTTTGTTTCACTTTTTTAAAACTTACTTTTTTAAAACTTTTTTAAAGTAAAAAGAAAAACAAATCTAATGCATTATTAGTATATTTACTTGGTATACATAGTTGAAATCACCATATTTTTTTGATTTCAATAATTAATGTATTTTGTCGTAATATCCACAAAAAGCATTTATTATCTTCAAGCCATATTGCATTTTACTAATAAATGTAGTTTCAATTACTATCCTGTCTGCTGGTACTATAAACAATGAAAGTGGCTATTATATATACATACCTACTTATAATATGTCAAAATTAATTTCATGCCATCTTCTGAATTTCAAACAAATTATTTTAAAGTCATAAATACTAAATAAATAAATCCATGTTTAATCACAAATCAAATGCAAATATTCTTTAAAATTCTAAACATGAAAAATAATAATATTTTAACATTTGTAAACATTTCAATCACTGCAGAACGATTTGGCGCCGAATAAAGTATGCATGCTTTATTTTCTTTCCTTTTGAAATAAAATATAAAAATTACACACTTAAATATTTAATTAACTAACTAAATAGTTAAATTTATACAACTTTAATTATTTGTTTTTATGTGGCCTTAATTTTTTGCTTCTGGGTGCAGATACAATACTGTAGTTAATTCTATTTATAGTTACTCTACTTAGATTTGGCGCTCAACCATTTTATAATTTTAAATTATACGCTCTTTTTTACATCTTTATGTTATATTACTTCGAAATAAGTAGGTAGATTCCTATTATCTCAATGTTTAATTTATTGCATGCCTACCAACTATCATCTTGCTTTTTAAAAACATGCAAATTTTACGAGCGTCCGTATGATACACAAGGCACTGTTATCACGTAAATCGTTTGTATGCCTATATTTTAGCACACTTTCACATAATTCTATCCACTTCTAAAGTTACTTCTGAAAAGATAAACATGTAAGAATTCCTTTTTTACGACTACTATTTATTTTATCGAACTTCTCTTTCTTTGTATAGAGAATCGAGTGATAGTGATATAGCCTACTTAAATTGATACAGTGTGACAACTACATGTTGATTCAAGGGTCGGAGTAATCAAACAAGTGAAAAGGGTGCGCATCAATCGCTTAGTGAAACGTAGGTACAAAACTAATAAACGTGACGACAAAGCGGTCGAGTCGGAAGTCTGTTTTCAGTATGATCGCGGGTAATTTTAAAAGGACTGCGTGAATTTGAATTGTTTCTGTTAATTTTTTTATTGCATTTTTAGTATTGAATTTATTTTTATAGACTAAGACAATTTTCTTTTATTTCAATTTTATTTTTAATTAACAAGTACTTGGCGCCAACATTTTTTATTTCGGCAATAATAATATTAAAATTATATAAAAAACAAAAAATACTAAATACATAAAATTTCGTAAATATTACTATAGCTTTTTGATTGTACGATTACATGAACGAAGTGACAACCTTAAAAAAGTTAGACTTATGTTATTACTTATCATAAACATACTATACTAAAATAAGTAAAGTATAACTATAGTGCTAATGGTTGCTGCTCTTGTTCTGATCGACGCATTCGATTTAGTAATTTTTGTCAAATAACAATTTGATTAGATTAAACTTTTAATAAATTCTGATTTCATTCGGTCCGTCCGATCGGCGGAACCAATCGGCTGCTGAACCGAAATGACCCAATTACATGTAGATAATTGCGGATATGCCAATCGACATTTTTATAGCAATTAAGCAAATACATATGTCTTCTTCCTTTCTTTCAATCTACTACTACTAGGGTTGTCACTTTTTAATAATTTAACGTCATAGGTCATAAGTGTGAGCTAGCCTCACAGATAATAACTAGTCATATGAAAATTGTGGACATGTATAAATGCATAGCTTTGTTGTTACTACGCCCGGAAACGAATTGACCTAAATCCCGTTTTATATTGAAACTAGCTTTCCCCGCGTCTTCGCTCGCATAAAAGTAGATTAGGCCAGGTTATGTTTGTAACAGTACTTATTTTTAATAAAATATAGCCTATGTTACTTGGTGATAATATAGTATTCTAATGATGAAATAATTTTTAAAATCGGGTGAATAGTTTTTGATTTAAATCCTTACAAACAATAATACAAAAACTTAAATCTTTCCTCTTTATAGTATTAGTATACATAATCTATTTACATATTTCTGTTGTTCTGAAATAAATTAAAACATAATTCTGATAAATTGGGACGATACTTCTAAATTCAGTAACTTCACTACACTAACCATTAGACAGACGTTCATAACGGTTCCTCTGAGAAGCTAATGCTTACTTAATTAATTTAAAAAAATTAGTAATCTTTAGTTGGAATTATACTATTGCGTTCATCAATGTCAGGTTAGTATTTTTAAGTTCACGATATAATAGTGATACGTACATTGCAGGACAAAAGTTTAAGACCAGCTTATTAAAGTAGGAAAATGAAATAAAACTAAAAAATTAAGTGTTTTAAGTATGTAACCTGTTTAGTCATCTCATAAAACAGTGATTAATAGACAATATACTTTAAATCCGTGAAGAAATTCAAGAATCCATGCTAAAAGGGCTAATAGTTGGCTAAACAGATTTTTCATCTAAAAATCCTCCTTTACATTGTATTACTTTTTTCACTAGTCTCGGCATACGAGCAATCAACTTGTTGATGGTGTCTTCTGATATATTGCTCCAACTTTCGCATAAAGCATTCCACATATTCTCTTCTTGCGAGGATGGGCCACGGTTATGGACGTTCCTATCAAGCTCTTCCCACAAAAGTTCAATTGAATTGAGATCCGGGCTCTGAGTAGGCCACACCATGTTTTTTAAACTCCTTGTGCCTCTTTCTCTTCTAAATATCCTCTGCATAATTTTGAGCTATGCTTTGGATCATTATCTTGTTGGAAAATGAATCCATCTCTAATTAATCGCAACCCGGAAGGAACGGCATTTTGTACTAAAATTTGTTTGTACTGCTCTTTTTTCAAAATTCCTTCAATTCTGATCAAATCGACAGTTCCTTGGCTAGGGAAGCAACCCCATACCATAATTGAACCACCACCATGCTTGACCGTTGAGACTACACAGTCGAGCATCATCTTTTCTTGGGCGATACGTCCAACATTAATTTTTCGATTTGAACCGTATAGTTCAAACTTGGATTCATCAGTCCAGAGAACGTTTTTTAAATTTTCAGTCCAATCTCGATGGACAAGAGCCCACTGCATCGGTTTTTTCTTGTTTTGTGGTCTTAACAGAGGTTTTCGAACGGCTACGCGACTTCAACTTCGCATCTCTATCGCCGTTTTACTGTAGTCAATAATAAAGGTTTAACTCGGGTTTTGTTCACTTCAACGCGGATTTCTGGTGCTGTTAGGCGTATATTTCGCTTGCTGGTAACAACGATGAAAATATCTTCACTAGAAGTGGTAGCTCTCGGCCTTCCCGAGCGTAGGCGATCTTGATTGCTGCCTGTCTCCCTGTATCGAGTTATTGTACCATGAACACAAGTCTTCGATAACTTCAGTAGTGAAGCAAACTCACGTTCGGATTTGCCTTCGTTATGTAAAACAACGATGGCAGAACGCACTTCACTACTAATTTCGCGTGCTTTTCCCATTTTAAGATGTCTTGATTGTAGAAACCACAAGTTTAGACTAATTGAGATTGTTTGTGAACAAACCGAAGAAACCTCATGTAATAATAAGTCGGGAACATGTGTTTTCGGAAACTAAATAATCCTTATTATTGACCAATGTGAAAGAAAAGCAAAGTAATTAGTATCACATCATAAAAAAATTACTAAGACTACACACCTGGCTCTTGCGTAGCATTTGTCGGTGTTTGAAAAAATATATGTTTACTGTCCAATAACTTGAAAGTAAACAAAATAATGACTTCTTAAGATATTCGGTATTAACATATGCAGATGTGCATTTTTTTTATTTATCTTACGGGCTTTTATTACAATTAATAGATGATTACGTTGTTTAAGTGCGGTCTTAAACTTTTGGCCGTCAGGGTATAATATACATTATTCGAAATTTTAACATGTTATTTACATTTTTACTCTAATACCACAGTTTAAAAAGCATAGTCTAGTCACACAACTTCATCAACGATTGTCAACTAAGTTGGCGGGTGACAGAAAGTACCGGTTTATCGAGAGGTTAGGCGGTACTTTCCTTGCCAGTCTTGCCCCACATCTCTCGACAAATACGGCTAAAAATATTTTAACTACTAGCTTTGGCTAGTGCCTTTATTAGTCAGTAACAGTACTTTAAAAAAAAATATATAGCTTATGTTACTCGGCGATAATAAAGTCTACTAATGGTTATGAGTTTTTAATAGCGTATCACATATTAAATAACTGTCTTCCTGAAGTTATATAGGTTGTAGGCAACATACGGTTACTTTGCTTAAGTAACCTAGTTGTTCTATGGCCGAAAATAATACGGACCACTTGTGGCATGCAGTACTAGTCGTAAATTCAAAGTAATTGTTGAAGACGCTTTAGGAGTGATCCCCCCCTCCCCTCTCCTCAATGCTATTAGCACAATCTTATGACTGTTGTCATGTGTGAGTGAGTTTTAAGTCTGTGTTAAGTTTTGCTCATGTTTGGTTATGAGTGATAGAGATGTTGCTCTATTATAAAATAATCAATTCCATTTTGTATTGTGAGTGTAAAGTCATGATATTATAATCTTATTCAATTATACTAAATGCGAAAATAAGCTTTTTACTGGAGCACGAAAAACGTTCCGACGTTTTTCTATTGTTTTCAGAACAAAATTGATATCTCGTAATTATGTATTTTACTTTCACGTAAGCTTTTTCGTTATCTAATGCGCTACTTATTAGCCCAAAATTTCAGCACAAGTGCCGTTAATAATAACAAAATACTCTGTACTTATGAGATTTTCGACGACAATTACTATTAAACTGACATATCTAGTGTAAAATATCGACTTTACCCTTTATCAAACCTAAAAACGCATTCGCCATTTTTAAAGACGCCCAGTCTATACGTTTCGTGTGAGGTGTTAGCTGTGGTGTAAACAATGTTCAGGTAGCCGGCTCCCTTACACCACAAACCGTTGTGCCTTTCAAAAGCGTTATAACTCAATAGTTAATGTTAATGAGTAGAAAAAATAATTAGGGGTGAAATACCGGTAACTTTCTACATATTATTATATATTTAAAGTTTTGTTATGTTTCTGCTTGATTGTGTTGCCTTTGCATTTCTTCTATTTAGCCGATGACACATCAGCTATCAAGCGACAAAAAATAAGTAAATATACCTATACATGACTTGTGTGAAATCGGAACATATATTAAATAATATTACACCAGTTAAAAATTATATAATCAAGGTCAAGGTCTTACATAAGGAGTGTTAGTTGTAATAGAACATGTCAAATTAAAAGGTCGGCAAAAAAAAGTCGTCGTAATAAGTATTTTTTTACGTGTTCATTTGATGTGCACCGTCCATTCGTCACTCGTAATGAACATAATTATTACTTTCGTCCCTAATAGAGTTCAACTTTTTATTAAACAGAACAGATATATATATGTAATCATTCAAATGTAAGAAATAAAACTATCGAGTTATTAATAAGTTAAATCTAGATGAAAAAGATATTGAAATCTCGATAATTTTCTCCACTATTATCGCCTCGTATAAAAAAATTGATATTTAAACATAAGTACATCTTCTATATGCCGTAATTCCACGGCAAAAATAAATAGAATGTTTAGATCCATTTGACAATTAGTAAAGATTTTTCTATGGGTTATCTATCTGAATTTTCATGTAAGTTCTGGTTTACCTTATTCATGGATCTTATATAAATGACCACATTAACTAGGTACGTCCAATATTACACTGTACAATGGCCGCTCTCAGATCGAAATTATCAATAATATGTACAAGTTATTTTTAAACCATTGTGCCGAGCACTGGAAATGACAACCTATCGCCGCGGGACAAACACAAAATAGGGAATTATAATATGGAAAATTACAATTTCAGTTCGCGTTACTTATTTGTTTATTGAAGCAGGCTGAAAAAATTATGTTACGATTACTCTTTTCATGCGTTTAAACGGTACGTACAGTGTTATTATTAGGCATATAACGTAGAATCGGCAATACTTAAGATTTAAAAGTTGTAGCGGCGTGCTTTTCTCGAACATTGATTATCTTACGAGGTGATAGTATCATTGAATATCTGGAGTAAAATGCAATATTCCGCTTAATAACAAATCAATATTAAAAAAAATATTAGGATATTCTATAAACTAAAAAAGAAATATTTATTTCATTTTATTTCGTAATCTCACTTCATATCACATTTCCAAGTTAATTTATTTGAACTTTACTTTAATTTATAATTATGTACGATTGCGTAAACAATACACCTTTTATTTAAAAACATAAGTATTGTTCTATGTCGCGTTCAGCTGCCAGTACGTTTAATATGTATACTAGTACCTACACAAAAACGTTTATATAACAAAGCAATACAAAAGAAAATTGATTAAATAAAAAATATTAGTTTATTTTATTATGGCCGTATGTCGACCACAAACCGACATCTGGTATTTATTATTTAGACTTTAGTTTTTGATCAAATTACACTATTCCTTATTACAGTCGGGAATATATATAACTTATAACAAAGTCAGCGAGACTTAAAAGTAGGTCTAAGTGTTTATACATATTATACACTCTAGATGTTCCCGCGGTTTCACCCGCGTTTATCGTTATTGTGCCGCTCCCATGGGTCGTAGCGTGATGTTATATAGCCTATAGCCTTTCTCGGTAAATAGGCTATCCAATACTAAAATAATTTATCAAATATAACCAGTAGTTCCTGAGATTAGCGCGTTCAAACAAACAAACGAACTCTTCAGCTTTATAATATTAGTATAGATCATTAGTTCCCAAAGTGGTCCAGGTGGACCCCTAGGGGTCTACGGGAGAATCGACTGGGGTCTATGTTGGCGTGACAAAAAAATGGGAGTCCACAATTCGTAAGCGTCCACGAAAATTGATTTGCTTTCGATAGTGAAGAACAAAAATGTTGCCTTGACTTCACCTATCAATGTAGTGTTACTTGTAAAAACTTGTACATATATTTGCACATAAATAATTCCATACTCAGTACCAGTGGTCTCGAAACTACAGACGAGAACTTAAAAAAAAAAAGATCGTCCCTTAGAAATTTGATCAAATTTTGAATACGAATGCTAAGGAATATGGTAGAAATGTAGCTGCAGGGGGTCCACCGGAACTTACTAAATTTTGAAAGTGGTCTATGAGAAAAAAGTCTGGGAACCTTTGGTACCTATAGATTATATTATGTACTTAGTTAAGAGTACGTATTACGTAACTTGCAATGTAAGCGATTTAATGAGCGATAAACATTAATGTTTCGAACATACCTCGGTATATGCTGGTCTTACAAATATTTTGTACCACCAATATTGGAATTATCTTTACTTTAATTTGTTGATTGCTGTAATGCCAGATATATCGTAAAAGAATCAAAACTACCAATTTAATTATATCCTATTTATTATGCACTTTTACTTTAGACCGTATTTCAAGCATCTTAAAATCAAAAAGTTCGAAATTATTTTTAAGATCCTCAAAATAAGAATTAAAGAAAAACTATATATTTCACCCCGCCGATTCGCTCGCGTAAATGTAGGTTAGGTTAGTAACAGTCCTTTCTCTGGGTTAAAGTTACCTTATGACCTTTTCTGTACCCCTGATAACATGTATACAAAATTTTATGATGATCGGTTGAGTAGTTAAGGCGTAAAAGCGTAACAAACATACAAACTCACATTTACATTTATAATATTAGGATTTGCGGCGTTACCATTTAGTAAAGGCCATAAGGCGTAAATGTTCCAAAAAATCAAAACAATTCGAGATACTTATTTCATAAAGAAATAAAATATATACCTATAATATCTTCTTTTAAGATAATAACTCTCCTATGAATATTTAAAGGCGTGTGTGATTAGAGACATGAAAAAAGTGGTTGTGAGTTTCTTGCAGTATTTTCTCTTGCCTGAAATTGGCAATTGTAAATCTATCTTTAATAAACTCACTAAGGATTTAAGTTCAAACTCAAAAAATCTTTAATCTCATTAAACTGTGACTTTCATAAGAGTTGCTTCGCGACCATTATCATCTAGATCTCTATATCTATTAATCCTAACTAATATTATAAATGCGACTGTGAGTTTGTTTCTTAGGCTCTCATGCCTTAACTATTTGACCGATAAACATCAAATTTCGCATGCACGACGTCAGTGTTACAGAATAGGACATAGGTAACCTTTGAGCCCTCTTTGTATACACAATACACGTAATTAATAAAAGAGAATTTACTTAGCACTCCTCAATATTGAAAATAAATTCTTAGTTTAAATGACTTCTTAAAAAAGACAGTAGGTATAAAGAAAGGTTAACGCTTTGAAAACTGTAAAAGACAAAAACTGGGTTGGCGTTTTCATTTTTGGTATCGAGTTGTCTTTTAATTTGCTTTAGATGAAGTTGTTTTTCAATTTCCTTTACCTAAGGGCTTTGTGCTTTTCATTACACAAAAAATAAATATCTTTTATCAACTTTCTTCTGATATTTTTTGCATACCAAGCATAGGATGTTACAGTTCTCGATATAATGGCAGGCATAGCAAAGTTTATACATAAAAACTTTTTATGTATGGACTTATATGTTATTTGACTGAAATAAATGATTTTATTATTATTAAAGTAAGCACTATAATTTATTTATTGTCTTTACTTCATACATCATAATTACTACCATATTTAGTCACTAGTACAAATAAATAGTATGGATTTTCAATAACAAGTGTGCCACAGCTCATTTTAAAAACCACGAATAAAAAAAAGTTGTGGAACTGAGTTTGAAGCTACAAATTTTACTTAACTGTCCTACAAGGAAGTCACATAAAACAACTTTTCCAAATAAGGGTTATATTTCGGCATAATACTTACTTTGCAAATGCTTAATATACTTTTATTTTTGTTAGATGTGGTTGCCTGTACGTGAGCAATACGCGAGGCATGTTTGTAAATTATTATTTAGATGTAAGAAATGTGTTTCATTTGTTGGCGGTCCAAATAAATAATAAATACATATTTTTAAAATTTACATTGAATATTTATTGTTTATATCCGAAATAGAAATACAAGATGCGGTGACGATAAAGTACACAAAGTAAACTAAACGAATGCAGTAAGGAACGCGGAACGAGAATCACTAGAGCTAATGCAATTTTCACTTTCACACCTCAAATTTAACATCGACAGACAACAATGTTGGCGCTATTGTTTTTATAACACAGAAGAAAAGTATACGAACCCAAATTATGAAAATATATACACAATTTTTATAAATATTTTACGACATAATAAACTGCTATAACTAAAGAATATTTTATTTTTACATGGCTCATGGAAAACAACGATGTAAACGAAACATTAAAAATAATTATTTTATCCAGATAAATATATAGATTATACAATAAAACAAAATTAAAAATGAAATGACATTTAAAATTATATTATTATTTTAATGCAACGTAATAAAATCTTAATAATCATTTGACTGACGTGTAACTTAACTCACAACCACCTTTATTATATAGTTCTGTAAGTATAATATTTAATAATGGTATATATTTATCCTCAGGTACAGCTGTACCAATCACCGACTCCGGAGTTAGCCATGGCGACCAAGTTGTCAGCGTCTGCCGGCCGCTCTACGCCGACCAAGCCAAACGACGACAAACTTATCGTCTTTTACAAGTAAGTACAAAGTAATATTAGTAGTAATAGTTCTAACATAGTCTATAGAAAGTGTTAAGGACTAAGTTTTGGTAAAAAGATAATAAAAGAAACCAGCTAAGTGCAAGATCAGTTTTATATTATTACTAGACTAGATGTGCCCGTGGTTTCACCCGCGTTTATAGTGACTGTGCCGCTCCCGTGGGTCGTAGCGTGATGTTATATAGCCTATAGCCTTCCTCGATAAATAGGCTATTTAACACGAAAATAATTTTTCAATTCGAACTAGTAGTTCCTGAGATTAGTGCGTTCAAACAAACAAACTCTTCAGCTTTATAATATTAGTATAGATATCATTTGGCGTTTTGCTGTAGAGTTTACACCATAATCACTGCAAGTTTGAACCTCGCATGCATTACCATTTAAAAAGCTTTTACAGATGTTTGACCTACTTAACTAATGTTAAGTAGGTCAAAAATCTGAAAAGCATTTTTGGCTGATTCCTTGTTTTAAGATTTCAAGATGGCGCATGGCGTTGGCTAAATGCAAAATGCATTGCAATAAAATTAGTTTAAACGATTCTGTTCGCAAGATATTAATTTAGTAGCCATGTGCTATGAGAAACTGAACGATAGATGCTCTCATTAATCGAAATGAGGCGCTCATAGCTAGTTGCACTCCCTGATCGGTAAACGATTAGCGAGGGTAAGTAACGTTGAGTGCGGTCAGTCTATAGATGGGTGACCGCTTAGTGGTATTTCATCTGAGCGTCTCCGTGCTTCGGAGGGTACGTAAAAAGTCGGTCCCGGTTGCTGTCAAATTGACAGCAGTCGTTAAGCCATGTCAGAGGCCTACGGGCGGCTTGAACAACTCTTGACAACAGGTTGGCCACTAACCACACGAAAAACAAAACAAAAACAAATTAATCGAAATAACGCTTCACCCGCGATATACTCGAAATACCTTTGAAAAGCAAGCAGCTAGGGGCTCATATCACTGCAATCTAAAGTTGGTAGAACTGAACACAGTTAGTGAAGATTTTCTCTAGCTGTCCTATTGTGGATAAGGTGCCAAAACTTTATCATTTAATTTTGAATATTCCTCAAACGCAAAAGGAAACGATATTTTGCCTTTTTAAAAGAAAACTTATTTTGAATTCATGCCGACGACGCGGACGTACCATTACATCATAATAGGTATGCCAAGTTTGAAAAGCTTATGCCATCAGTATTGCTATTGGTTGCGTGCTGAAATGCCGTCTGTTGCAATGTTCATGTGAAAATATTACTCCAAGCTTTTGAACTTCTTTACTATGATCAAAACTGTCAGTAAATCTACAGGACTTCAACAGATATCAAATAATTCAATTTTCAAAAGTTAATAACGTATTGTAAATTGCAGATGCACGGTAAAGCATCTTAATGATGGACAGTCATTATTAAGACTGCGCCGAGCGAAATGTGCGAAAACAGGCGATCAGAGTTAAGTGAATAAAATCAACACTTTTTGTGTAATACAAATATGAAATATACATTTACAATAACAATGAATGTGTTTACAATTACTCTGCGTAATAAACTTAAAATAATTAATTTTTCCACCTACAAAATTACGTAAATTTACACGAAAAATTCATAAACGTAAGCTCGTGTTCAGTGATTTTTAGATTATAACAGTAGAAATCTATCCTATTTTACAGCTTAAACGAAACATAAATAGTTATATTACAATTTGTCCGTCCCAAATATTTATGTTATTGGTTGACAATAAAGATACATATTTATCAAAAAAGCATTTCAAACCCTCCATAAAATTTGACTATGGCGGCCGGGCGCCGATTTGAATATGCGCCGCACGAGCTCTGTCATTATCTGTCTTACGCTCGACGCAGTCTTAATATTATTATCTACAATTATGTGCTTCATTTAAAAGTCACTATCGACTGAAAGTCTAATGTTAACCACACAAAATAATAAACACTTAACAAATACTTTTCGCATACAATCAGCCTCAAAAATAGATGACCATATCCGTATATCCAAAACCCATTAACACCGTAGCATATATAAGTCGCTTAACAAGCTAACGCCAGACAGGTATAAACTCCGTAAATGTTCAAAATTAGCCAAACACAAATACAAGTTTCGCTTATATCTAGTACATAAAGTAAACAAAAGACAAACGTCTCTAATTTGATTCAAACCCAATAGCGTCGATGTAAACATTTTGTCTAGATTCATTGACCATGTCAATTATATACTAATATTATAAAGCTGAAGAGTTTGTTTGTTTGTTTGAACGCACTAATCTTAGGAACTACTGGTTCGAATTGAAAAATTATTTCAGTGTTGGATAGCCCATTTATCGAGGAAGGCTATAGGCTATATAACATCACGCTACGACCAATAGGAGCGTAGCAGCAATGAAAAATGTTGAAAAACGGGGACAATTCTCTTATATGAAGGAGACGAAGTTGCGCGGGTCAGCTAATGGAGGAATATAATAATAATAATAATCTTTATTAATCCAAAAATAGGGACAGTTTGTCTATCTTATAGTAACATATAATGGACAAAGCTAGATTAAAGAGAATATGTCTTTAAGTCTTTATAAATACTAGTAGATAACGACGACTGAAAGTTTAGATCGATTAGTCATAAATGCTCAAAACATAAGAGCGCATATCACGGCTCCAAAAAGATAACCGAGTCAAAACTAGTATCACATCATAGATACATAAACCGGCAACATACAAGTAAGTAGCTTTGACTGAAATGTCAATTGAAAACACATTCATAATTTTAAAAGTTTACCGCCGATGGTACTACTTCCCCATAACATCATTTTTAAACTAAATAAATTTTGCCTGTAAAATAACTGTTTTGGTTAGTGGTAAACATTTGAACAGAAATGCGGTCGAAATAAAATTCAATTACAGTTAACAATATCAGTGTAAAAGTGCAAACAAACTTGAAAGTATTGATTCAATGTTGCAATTCATAGAATAAACAGATTAAAAGAATCACTACAAGTTATATGGTTAAGTTGTTTCACTGTTTACTTATCTCATCTAAAGTGCATACTATGGATTCGATATAGCGTATTCGATAGAATGTATACTAACCGCGAAACGAAGATTCACGTGATCTTAGACCAGAACTGATAATTTTAGTATGCAGATTTGGTGCCAATTATTTTAATTATGAAGTATTGTACAAAATTACACAGAATACTGACTTCATCTTCTAATTCATCCAATGGGTGTCTGACAGATGTCGTAATTGGGGATAACTTATACCGTTAGTTTGTATGTTAGTGTTGGAATTAAGTTCAGTATTAGGTTCGGTTTCACCCACGCTTATGATTACTGCTCCATAGTTCATAGTTCACGCGATATATAACCTTTTTCAAGAATTGGGCTATCAAATGCAAACAAATCTTTTTTAAATCTGACTGGTAGTTGCAGAGATTAGCGCGATCAAACAACACAATTAACCTCTTTAGCTTTATTGTATTATTATAATTATATTGCTGACATTTGGGTGTATGTATCAAGATCCTTTATTTTTTTATTTTCTTTCTTTTCGATTTCGACGATTTGTCATCCTAAATTTAGTTAAAATAATTGATACAGTGGTTATCCTGCGAGTTCATTGCACAGAAGTATAAATGCAGCCATCTACATGTATTCATAGTACCGGTGAACGTCGTGTTGAAAATTGGTAAAGTCCCATTTTCCTGGGCTTATAAATCTGTATATGACGAATTGTACCGACTCCGACGTCTAAACACAAGTTTTATTATAATATAAAACTTTTATCACTATATATTGGTATGGTTAAGCTGACAAGTAAAAAATAAAGAAAATAACAATAATGTTGTTTGTCCTAGGAACGAATACTTAGCTGTGCGCAACGCTGAGGGTGGTTTCTACGTATGCCAAGCCATGCAGAATGTGTATCGTACTACACGCAAGATCAAGATCCGCTGGCTGTCGCAAGACAAGGCCGCTGATCCATCAGGGGAGACATACAAGCCCGACTTCTATGATACTACCGGTATGCTCTTGTTTACAAGATAATATTATAGTTAGGTACTTTTTGTATAGTTTGATGCTATACAAAATATGCTATACATTTTTTTAATGGCAATAAATGTCAATATTGGTAAAAACTATTTACTGATATTGACATTTATTTAGTTTTTTGATTTAGTAAAAAATAAATATAAATATATTGTTGGCTTGATACAATGAGCCTAAACGCACGCAGATATGTGCGTGGGGCGATTTTTTATCTAAAGTTAAAATCATTATTTGTTGTTTAGGTCACAAAGTAACACTTATGAACGTCAAAAGGGCTAGTGAGTTTCCTAATTCTACTATATTTACATTAATGTTAGTTGCTAGGTTCAGCCAAAAGGTTGAGCCTATGAAAAGATACCTGCAAAACAAAACTCACGGCTACTTTAAGTTGGTTCCCGTTTGGCTTAACATAATTCGTTTTGTTTCGAAATCGCTATGCGCCGGTAAGTCTGTTTTGGCTCGTTGTATTAAGCTGATTATCCATCGTATGCTATCGGTGCCAAGCTGAAACTTAATTGCCGATATAAAAAGAAATTATCACGTGTATAATGCCTCGTGCATTATACACGTGTTAACTTCTTTCGCCGTACGGTATAGCGATGAGCAAAATAACGAAAAAAAAATTTTTTGCCTATGTATTCGAATATTGTATGAACGCGTATCCGATTGTTATCAATTTGTTGTTACTATTTCAAATTCGAATTATAATCGAATTTTCGAAACTTGATGAGATGACGAGCTGATTGATCGTGTTGCTGTTTGCCGATGACGTTTTGTATAGCCTCAGGTGATGGTAATAACCAGTTTTTTTGGGTCTAAGAAGGTTTTAGGCTAGTAAATAAATAAGCATCAACAAATACGATCGATCTACCGGTCATCACATCGAGTTTAGAATATTCGATTATTATTCGAATTATCACGTGCATAACTGTATAAGGCTTCATTCACACGTGCCACAAACACCACATCGACGCGACAAAAGGTGACCAAGCAGTGGTTACGTGTGAATAGTGTCGCTGTAGCTTTTTGCAGTTGCGTTGTGGTTCCTACAAAATGTGGATGTGGTTGAGTTGTCGTTAGTAGTTGCGATGTGGTTGCGACGACACAATGACGCTCACGAGTGCAGACAGACAGTTCAACACTAATGCGCGCAGTGTTGGTGCGTCGACGCAGCGTTGTATCTGCGATGTGGTCGGACGCTAGTTCGCGGTGTCGCTGGTGATTGTGTTGTGGTTGCGATTTGGTCGGTATCACCCACATGGTCGATATCTAATGATGGCAAAATGTGTACCGTCTAAATTGTACTATTAATTTTCAATACAAAATTGCGCCCGTCCACGTGGTGTGGTTGTGGTACGTGTGAAACAAGCCTAACGGTATCATATGCGTATTGGGTTTATGTAGGTTATATATGTCATGTTATGGTTAATACTTAAACAATGCTATAGTTTCATGAATTTTAATATTCGCCAATGATTCGACTAATTAGGTTTTTCCTGAAGATTCAAATAATTTGATTTTTATCGTTAATTGCCCATCGCTAGCTTGGTCGCAGTTTTCATAGTGCGGGATATAAATAGCGGATTGCTGCTGTAGTTTTCACACTATTCATTTAGCATTAAATAAAAGACAAGACAGTTACAGACGTTTCTAGCTCCTCGGCAGAGGATTGAGGTGTGAGTGAGTGAGTGACCGGTTGTGTGGTGCCCACAGACATGGAGTGCGTGCTGACGACGTTGTCGCTGGCTCGCGGCGCGGCCGGCGCGCAACTGCTGCGCGCGGCCGAGGCGGCGCGGGCGCGCTCCATCCTGCAGCGCGCGCTGCAGGCCGAGGCCACGGGCGAGCGCGCGCACGCGCTCACCGAGGAGCACCCCGACGGACGTACGTACCTCCCGCAGCTTACACCCGACACGTGCCCCTCCGACACTACTGCAGCGCGCGCTGCAGGCCGAGGCCACGGGCGAGCGCGCGCACGCGCTCACCGAGGAGCACCCCGACGGACGTACGTACCTCCCGCAGCTTACACCCGACACGTGCCCCTCCGACACTACTGCAGCGCGCGCTGCAGGCCGAGGCCACGGGCGAGCGCGCGCACGCGCTCACCGAGGAGCACCCCGACGGACGTACGTACCTCCCGCAGCTTACACCCGACACGTGCCCCTCCGACACTACTGCAGCGCGCGCTGCAGGCCGAGGCCACGGGCGAGCGCGCGCACGCGCTCACCGAGGAGCACCCCGACGGACGTACGTACCTCCCGCAGCTTACACCCGACACGTGCCCCTCCGACACTACTGCAGCGCGCGCTGCAGGCCGAGGCCACGGGCGAGCGCGCGCACGCGCTCACCGAGGAGCACCCCGACGGACGTACGTACCTCCCGCAGCTTACACCCGACACGTGCCCCTCCGACACTACTGCAGCGCGCGCTGCAGGCCGAGGCCACGGGCGAGCGCGCGCACGCGCTCACCGAGGAGCACCCCGACGGACGTACGTACCTCCCGCAGCTTACACCCGACACGTGCCCCTCCGACACTACTGCAGCGCGCGCTGCAGGCCGAGGCCACGGGCGAGCGCGCGCACGCGCTCACCGAGGAGCACCCCGACGGACGTACGTACCTCCCGCAGCTTACACCCGACACGTGCCCCTCCGACACTACTGCAGCGCGCGCTGCAGGCCGAGGCCACGGGCGAGCGCGCGCACGCGCTCACCGAGGAGCACCCCGACGGACGTACGTACCTCCCGCAGCTTACACCCGACACGTGCCCCTCCGACACTACTGCAGCGCGCGCTGCAGGCCGAGGCCACGGGCGAGCGCGCGCACGCGCTCACCGAGGAGCACCCCGACGGACGTACGTACCTCCCGCAGCTTACACCCGACACGTGCCCCTCCGACACTACTGCAGCGCGCGCTGCAGGCCGAGGCCACGGGCGAGCGCGCGCACGCGCTCACCGAGGAGCACCCCGACGGACGTACGTACCTCCCGCAGCTTACACCCGACACGTGCCCCTCCGACACTACTGCAGCGCGCGCTGCAGGCCGAGGCCACGGGCGAGCGCGCGCACGCGCTCACCGAGGAGCACCCCGACGGACGTACGTACCTCCCGCAGCTTACACCCGACACGTGCCCCTCCGACACTACTGCAGCGCGCGCTGCAGGCCGAGGCCACGGGCGAGCGCGCGCACGCGCTCACCGAGGAGCACCCCGACGGACGTACGTACCTCCCGCAGCTTACACCCGACACGTGCCCCTCCGACACTACTGCAGCGCGCGCTGCAGGCCGAGGCCACGGGCGAGCGCGCGCACGCGCTCACCGAGGAGCACCCCGACGGACGTACGTACCTCCCGCAGCTTACACCCGACACGTGCCCCTCCGACACTACTGCAGCGCGCGCTGCAGGCCGAGGCCACGGGCGAGCGCGCGCACGCGCTCACCGAGGAGCACCCCGACGGACGTACGTACCTCCCGCAGCTTACACCCGACACGTGCCCCTCCGACACTACTGCAGCGCGCGCTGCAGGCCGAGGCCACGGGCGAGCGCGCGCACGCGCTCACCGAGGAGCACCCCGACGGACGTACGTACCTCCCGCAGCTTACACCCGACACGTGCCCCTCCGACACTACTGCAGCGCGCGCTGCAGGCCGAGGCCACGGGCGAGCGCGCGCACGCGCTCACCGAGGAGCACCCCGACGGACGTACGTACCTCCCGCAGCTTACACCCGACACGTGCCCCTCCGACACTACTGCAGCGCGCGCTGCAGGCCGAGGCCACGGGCGAGCGCGCGCACGCGCTCACCGAGGAGCACCCCGACGGACGTACGTACCTCCCGCAGCTTACACCCGACACGTGCCCCTCCGACACTACTGCAGCGCGCGCTGCAGGCCGAGGCCACGGGCGAGCGCGCGCACGCGCTCACCGAGGAGCACCCCGACGGACGTACGTACCTCCCGCAGCTTACACCCGACACGTGCCCCTCCGACACTACTGCAGCGCGCGCTGCAGGCCGAGGCCACGGGCGAGCGCGCGCACGCGCTCACCGAGGAGCACCCCGACGGACGTACGTACCTCCCGCAGCTTACACCCGACACGTGCCCCTCCGACACTACTGCAGCGCGCGCTGCAGGCCGAGGCCACGGGCGAGCGCGCGCACGCGCTCACCGAGGAGCACCCCGACGGACGTACGTACCTCCCGCAGCTTACACCCGACACGTGCCCCTCCGACACTACTGCAGCGCGCGCTGCAGGCCGAGGCCACGGGCGAGCGCGCGCACGCGCTCACCGAGGAGCACCCCGACGGACGTACGTACCTCCCGCAGCTTACACCCGACACGTGCCCCTCCGACACTACTGCAGCGCGCGCTGCAGGCCGAGGCCACGGGCGAGCGCGCGCACGCGCTCACCGAGGAGCACCCCGACGGACGTACGTACCTCCCGCAGCTTACACCCGACACGTGCCCCTCCGACACTACTGCAGCGCGCGCTGCAGGCCGAGGCCACGGGCGAGCGCGCGCACGCGCTCACCGAGGAGCACCCCGACGGACGTACGTACCCTACCGGCCAAAAGTTTGAGACCACAAGTTAAAATATTGTTTCACAATAAAATTTGTTAAAAATACATATGATAAACAATTAATTTGAACACCTGCATATACAATGGATATTTAACTATTTTTCGAAGTCATTATTTCTATTTATTTTTATGTAATCATCGTACAAAGGTCTTTTGTCTAGAAACATCAATGGGCGCCGCGTGCGGACCGCGCGCTAAAGTCATTGTAATATTATTGTTACCTGACTATTATTCATTATTTGGGCTTTGTTTTGTGTTAACAGAATTTTAGGAAATTTTAACTTCCTAAAACACTGTGAACACCTGAGTTTCCATGGAGTAAATATTTCTTAATCTTGGTTAGTCCGAGCTCGTCGTTCTTACAGTGATGACATCTCATTATGGGAAAAGTACGCCAAATTAGCGGTGAAACTCGTGCTGTCATCATTGCTTTACACAACGAAAGCAAATCTGAACGTGCGATTGCTACTCAGCTCAAGTTGTCGAAGACTTGTGTTCATAACACAATAACCCGATACAAGGAGACTGGCAATAATCAAGATCGTTCGCGGTCGGGAAGGCCGAGAGCTACCACTTCTAGCGAGGATAAGTTCATCGTGGTAACAAGCAAGCGGAATAGACGCCTGACAGCACCAGAAATCCGCGCTGAAGTGAACAAATCCCGGTCTACACCTGTGTCATTGACCACAGTGAAAAGAAGACTAAGAGACGCTAAGTTATTTGGTCGCGTAGCAGTGCGAAAACCTCTCTTAAGGCCACAAAACAAAAAGAAGAGAATGCAGTGGGCCCTTACCCATCGAGACTGGAGTGAAGAAGACTTCAAAAGAGTTCTTTGGACAGATGAGTCCAAATTTGAAGTGTTTGGGAGCAAAAGACGTGTTTTTGTTCGGCGGAGTGCCGAGGAAAAGATGATGCCAGACTGTGTCCTGCCCACAGTGAAGCATGGCGGTGGTTCCGTTATGGTTTGGGGTTGTTTCTCGAGCCGTGGAACTGGAGATTTGGTACGAGTCGAAGGAATTATGAAAAAGGAGCAGTACAAAGCAATATTGGAGTGTAATGCTGTACCATCGGGACTTCGGCTAGTTGGAGATGGCTTTATTTTCCAACAAGACAACGACCCTAAACACAGCTCCAAATTATGCCGGGGTTATTTAGATACAAAAGAAGCAGAAGGGGTGTTAAAAAACATGGTGTGGCCCGCTCAGAGCCCCGACCTTAACCCTATAGAACTATTGTGGGAAGAGCTGGACAGAAACGTGCGCAGTTGTTGTCCCAGCTCACAAGAAGATTTGTGGAGAGCATTGCAAGAAAGCTGGAACAATATTTCACAAGAAACAATCGACAAATTGATTGCCCGCATGCCAAGACTTGTCAACAAAGTGATTCAATGCAAGGGAGGGTTTTTTGATGAAAAAGCTGTTTAGCTTGTCAACATATATTTTAAGTTAAATTGTCGAAATATTTAATATTATTTATTTATATTTAATTGCATTTGCCATACTTAATAAATATCACAATAAATCCTTTCATGTTTAGCTTTTTATTTTGAGTTTTACATCCATTTGCAACTTTGATGTAGGTGGTCTCAAACTTTTGACCGGCAGTGTACCTCCCGCAGCTTACACCCGACACGTGCCCCTCCGACACTACTGCAGCGCGCGCTGCAGGCCGAGGCCACGGGCGAGCGCGCGCACGCGCTCACCGAGGAGCACCCCGACGGACGTACGTACCTCCCGCAGCTTACACCCGACACGTGCCCCTCCGACACTACTGCAGCGCGCGCTGCAGGCCGAGGCCACGGGCGAGCGCGCGCACGCGCTCACCGAGGAGCACCCCGACGGACGTACGTACCTCCCGCAGCTTACACCCGACACGTGCCCCTCCGACACTACTGCAGCGCGCGCTGCAGGCCGAGGCCACGGGCGAGCGCGCGCACGCGCTCACCGAGGAGCACCCCGACGGACGTACGTACCTCCCGCAGCTTACACCCGACACGTGCCCCTCCGACACTACTGCAGCGCGCGCTGCAGGCCGAGGCCACGGGCGAGCGCGCGCACGCGCTCACCGAGGAGCACCCCGACGGACGTACGTACCTCCCGCAGCTTACACCCGACACGTGCCCCTCCGACACTACTGCAGCGCGCGCTGCAGGCCGAGGCCACGGGCGAGCGCGCGCACGCGCTCACCGAGGAGCACCCCGACGGACGTACGTACCTCCCGCAGCTTACACCCGACACGTGCCCCTCCGACACTACTGCAGCGCGCGCTGCAGGCCGAGGCCACGGGCGAGCGCGCGCACGCGCTCACCGAGGAGCACCCCGACGGACGTACGTACCTCCCGCAGCTTACACCCGACACGTGCCCCTCCGACACTACTGCAGCGCGCGCTGCAGGCCGAGGCCACGGGCGAGCGCGCGCACGCGCTCACCGAGGAGCACCCCGACGGACGTACGTACCTCCCGCAGCTTACACCCGACACGTGCCCCTCCGACACTACTGCAGCGCGCGCTGCAGGCCGAGGCCACGGGCGAGCGCGCGCACGCGCTCACCGAGGAGCACCCCGACGGACGTACGTACCTCCCGCAGCTTACACCCGACACGTGCCCCTCCGACACTACTGCAGCGCGCGCTGCAGGCCGAGGCCACGGGCGAGCGCGCGCACGCGCTCACCGAGGAGCACCCCGACGGACGTACGTACCTCCCGCAGCTTACACCCGACACGTGCCCCTCCGACACTACTGCAGCGCGCGCTGCAGGCCGAGGCCACGGGCGAGCGCGCGCACGCGCTCACCGAGGAGCACCCCGACGGACGTACGTACCTCCCGCAGCTTACACCCGACACGTGCCCCTCCGACACTACTGCAGCGCGCGCTGCAGGCCGAGGCCACGGGCGAGCGCGCGCACGCGCTCACCGAGGAGCACCCCGACGGACGTACGTACCTCCCGCAGCTTACACCCGACACGTGCCCCTCCGACACTACTGCAGCGCGCGCTGCAGGCCGAGGCCACGGGCGAGCGCGCGCACGCGCTCACCGAGGAGCACCCCGACGGACGTACGTACCTCCCGCAGCTTACACCCGACACGTGCCCCTCCGACACTACTGCAGCGCGCGCTGCAGGCCGAGGCCACGGGCGAGCGCGCGCACGCGCTCACCGAGGAGCACCCCGACGGACGTACGTACCTCCCGCAGCTTACACCCGACACGTGCCCCTCCGACACTACTGCAGCGCGCGCTGCAGGCCGAGGCCGGATAAACGTCTACCTCCTAGTATGGCCTGCAGGATGACGCACGCTCCTCTGATACTACTGCATTTCGTTGGTATGGCTGCAGGTTCATTTAGCTTTGAGTTTTCTCGTACGAAAAATACGAAAAAAAAAATCCATTTTGGAGACCAATCAGTGTTAACTTTGACTTTTTTAATTACATTATTTCCGTGTGCTTTCTTTCGTTTATTACTTTGTTCTTTTCTCGACAAACAAATATTTTTACCATTCTAGAAACGGTTACTTTGGCTCATATCAAATTTAGTTTGCTATTCCCGTAACTCAATTCAGGAATTCAAATTTCGAGTCTCATTAATATCTTAGTATAATCAATTAAAACTTCTGAACCTTCGCATAATCCTCAAAAGCCCACCAGTATAAAAATATGGTTAATATTTTGATATTACCAAAAACCTGTTCTCAGTGTAGCCAAAAATACGATCAAATTATAACATATTATTATTTGGTATCTACAGTAGACCTGTCTCTCTACAAAGACGAGTCGCAGCTAGAGAAGAAGTCTCGCAAGCGTAACAGTTCTAAGTCGTCACCCAGAGCCAAACAGGACAACTCTAACGACACAGAGGTAACCATTTAGCACTACCTTAACTAATCTCAAAAAAAATATATAGATATCATACTGACGATTCTTCGTTTCATAAAAGAGAACGCGGGCAGCGTTTGCCCGTATGAACGTATTCACCTGTATTCTGCTTGAATAAACATTAGGGCAAGAAAAATTAATGTAAACTTTATTTCTATGTTTACCAATAACATGTGCCTCCTATTTAGATGTTCTTTATAATTTATTATATCTATATAAATAAAAATCAATTATTTTTTGCATACTTTTAATGTGTTAATTACTATATGATTTAGGTGATTTGGTCACAATAGTTCTGACTTGCTATGTATTTCTATGAACGTGTGGTTAGTAAGAAAATTACAACTCTTTAGACAGGGCCATAGTTTGCTTATATGTTAGAATGTAGCATACTTGTTAAGAATTTAAATATTCATAGTACTTTAATAGAGATAGATCGATAGACACAATGTTTTTGTGCCTATGGAATCAGATAACAGAAAAGGAAATTTTCATACTAAATAAAAATGTTCATGGTGGTTCATTTTCTCTTTACAAACAATGTAAACACCATCTGTTCCAGGAATCGGCGACGCCCGTGAAACGCGCGCGAACGACGCCAAAGCGCAGTCCAATAAGCGCTCGCAAAACTAAAACACTGACTCCGACTAAACAACAAAACAATAAGAGAAAATCGGCAGGTACCACGCCCACTGTGGCGAGCACAAGCAAGGTAGGCATAGTACAACGGATATATAGAAATGTACGTATCCGCCATCACCGCCATTTACATTCATGTGTGAGTGAGTACGAGTGTGTGTGACGCCGTGGCCGCTGTCTGTCTGGCGCGCATGCGTGCGAGCGGGACCGACATGTGTCTGACAGGATCCCTGCTTTAATTATATTGTGCCATTGCTGACAAAAGGCTGTGGTATTTTTTTTGTAGTAATCTCTATTTATTATTTATCTTATCTGTAAATTATAATTTAAGAAATGATGTATAGGTAATTTAAAACTTAGGCGTCCTAACCAAGGATAGTATTCTCGGGGTTTCTCAGGGTCGGTCCTTATTTCGGCCAATCTGGATTCGAAGATTATTGTATAACAGCCAAATACCTGTTTTATTTATCTTACGATTTTCAAGCTGATTCCATAGTAAACGCTGTTCATTTTGATTTGTAATAATAATTAATTTAATCTTAGACCAATAACTTATAAATAGTACTACCAATACTTATTATGCATAACTGTCGAATGTATGTAATACAAACGTAATTATTTTCAAATATTCTTATTCTTTTTTTAAATTACCATGCCTTAAGTCTTGTATTAAAAAGTAACTTGTTTTTTATTATAAATGTTGTGTGCCTGTCAGACGCGCTCACGGCCAGTGTTATCACAAGTGAAGTTTGTATTAGTTAGATCAATGGAAGTTGTTACGATGTTTTATATGGAGTGTCAAGAGATATCGATGGATTATTATTGTGTCGGTTATATGCATGCTCTAAATTATGTGCACTTTACCCCACCAATAAGTAAATATTGTCAAAAATTGTATTAAATTATGATGAAAATATTTTTTACATTTCATATTAATGTCATATCAAGTAGGATTTCGCAATACGAACCTACTAACTATGTAGTTCTAACTTATGTTGGTACCGATGTAAAAGTATTATTTATGCAAATGCATATATCAAGTCACGAGATCATCGTCAAATTATTATTGACAATGTTATACAGCTAAGTCTAACAAAATAAAATTTGCGATGAGACTGAACTAGCTTATCCAATAACCATATTAGTTTATAAACATAAAATATAATTATGTTTTTATATATTAAGATTTTTGACAATATCTACATAGATGGGGTAAATTGTATCATGCAAGTTTAAAATTCCAGTGTAATACAGTCAGCATTTTTTGGGTAAAGGTATTGATTTCTTTTCGTTATTCATTCGTCATTTCACACATTATGGTCCATAAATTTACATTATAAAGTATAAATATGTCCGATTACGAAATAAAACTCAAATTTCGAATATTGTGTTCTGTTCCAAATAAGAGACAAAATAATTATTTAAATGTTTAAAAATGAATGTATTTTTTACATGTTGAAGGAAACCTGTAAGCCTACTAATAGATTGTTTTCTTTTTTCTTAAATGTCGTGGACGGAAGCTTTTTGGACTGTATAATTAAAAACGTATGGGTGAATGGGATGCATGGTGACTGCATGATTATTTAAAATGTTGTATTATGTACTGCCATAAATATATATTTTAAAGATTATTGAATAAAGAGGAGGACCGTTTGCTAGGAAACAGGATACCAAGTAATATATTTCAACATAATTAGTTATTTTTAAATAGGTGTCGATTATGTTGTTAAGAATAATCATAAAGCATTTTGTCTCAGTGCTGAAAGTTGGAGATAATTGGCATAGCTTGATGTATGATTATCACCAACTCTAAATGGCCACTAGCAATGTGTCATTTAATTGATGCTATTAGTGCAATTTTTATAAATGTTTATTTCTAAACCACATTTTGCCTTAAACATATATATTTTTGCTATATAGAGATATATTATCTTTTAGAAGACTTAAAAGATAAAGAAATGTTAAGTAATTTAGTAGTAGGACTAAATTATATTTTTCTAAACTGATGACTTCAGGCACTAGTCTCAATAATAAAATATTAGCATTCTATGGATAAATGGACGGAGGGCTTAATCAACTTTATAGTTTTTAAAATAATGACACTGTCCTAAAAGCTAGTATAATTGTAAAGATTACTTATTTTCTAATTAGTTCTGTTGTAATTAAGTAATTTTATACAACAAAATTGACACCTATTTCTTAACGGACAGCATGCACTAACTATATTACAGTTCTATCAATTACTAATTAATAAAATCTAGATCCTAGTCTTTCATATTATTCATACATCTTCATTCATAAACATTGCTTGCTTATTGTGTTTCAAATTTTATAATTTCGTCTTTTATTAGCTATTTTCTTCTATTGTTTGCCATTTTTCGATTATATGGCATGCCTTGTTGCATGATTTATGTGTTTATCTATATGTTTGACTGTTTAATATGAGAATTCGATGTCTATATAGGGATTTTCATAATATCAAAATAACAATAACTTTGACAAAATTAATTAATTCTTCCAATATTATTGTGCAAAAGCCTAATAATATTGAAAGAAAATAGATAATTTTTTAAAAGGATTTCTTGTCAAAACTGTTTTGAATTTGTTATATGTTTGGAAACGTTGTTGTTCGATGTGTATACTAAGTTTGTGACGTGTATCAGACTGCGACGGCGGTGAGCGAGAAGTCTAAAGCGAAGAGCACGCCCAAGAGAACCCCGGCCAAACAGAAAGAGACACCCGTCGCGACGCCGGCACGTAAAGGCAGGAGGGCTGTCAAAGGTATATCTTTTATTTAATTAAACATTCTTTAATTCGTTATAATGACCTAATGAGGGACCGATGGACTGCCACGCGGAGGTCTCGAGTTTGATACAGGGCCACATCCCTCTGACTTTTATAAGTTTTAGTTATCGCTCGCTTTGACGGTGAAGGAACTCGTCGTGAGGAAATCTGCATGTTTGAGAGTTTTCCATAATGTTCTCGAAGATGTCTGACGTCTGCCAACCTTATTGGGCCAGCGTGGTGGCTAAATCAGGCTGCTTGCCTGGTATAATTTTTATTACTAATATAAAACATTTAGAATTTAGATTATTATATTATTATTATTAGAAACTGTCCTACTGTTGGGCGCGGGCCTCTTCTCAATATAGTGGGGGTTGCCATACACCAAATATCTTTAGGAACATTATGGAGAAGCACGCAGGTTTTCATTTCCTACACCGTTAATGCGAGCAATAGTTAACTATTTGATACGCACGTAATATCTAAAAGTCAGAGGTGCGTGCCTTGGATCACTCTTGACTTTTGAGACAACTGCAAGACAGTCATACGCTCTTCAACTAGGCTATCGCTGCTTTACATATGATACTATTAATTTTATTGAATAGGTATGTGATTCACCATAGTACATCCTAATCCTAACTAATATTATAAATGTGAAAGTGAGTTTGTTTGTTTATATGTTTGTATGTTTGTTACGCTTTCACGCCTTAACTACTTGACCTAAAGTACCTATATTTTTCACCTTTCTTTACCTTTTTTTACCGTTCATTCACTAAAATTTATGATTATTTTTCATAAGAACTACTTATTTTAATTTCTATTAATATTATAATATAATAAGAGCAGCGATAGCTCAGTGGGGAGACCAACAGACTGCAATGCAAAAAATCTCGGGTTCGAACCCACGTCGCGCACCTCTGACTTTCGGAAGTTATATGACTTTTCGAAATTATGTGCGTATTGATTGACAATTATCGCCTGCTCCATGCCTCGTAGAGCACGTTAAGCCGTTGGTCCCGGCTACCATGAACATCTATGGCAGTCGTTATTGGGAAAGTCAGGACCCTCTAATATCCTGACACTGGTCCAGCCTTAGGGTATCGTTAGCCTTCGGGTTGCGGAGGTCAGATGGCAGCCGCTCCGTGTAAAAACTGATATCCAGTCAAAGCCGGTAAGACCAGAAAAGCCGACCCCAAGCAACTTGGGAATAATAAAGGCTAAGAAAGAAGAAAGAAGTTTATAATATATTAATAATAATAAACATTTATTTCAGATATTTTCATCCATATTTTTGTTAGTTACAATTACTTAAAAAACTATATTATATATAAGTATATACAATTATATAAATCTCGGGTTCGAACCCACGTCGCGCACCTCTGACTTTCGGAAGTTATATGAATTTTCGAAATGATGTGCGTATTGATTGACAATTATCGCCTGCTCCGTGCCTCGGAGAGCACGTTAAGCCGTCGGTCCCGGCTGCCATGAACATCTATGGCAGTCGTTATTGGGAGAGTGTCGACACAAAAGATCCCACTGGGTCGAAGTGTCGCCGGTCTGCACTGACTGGCTCCCACATAAGATACATACATACATGTACAATTATTAAAATTAAAATTAATTCATATATGTTCCTGCTGCACCGGCCCCGCCGCTATGCCTACGGGTCCAGTGCCACAGAAAGGGACAGTATAGCCTATCTCTGATCTCTCTATTTATGAATGTACCTATTTAAATCTACTTAGTACAATTCTAACGAATATTAAATAAAACATAATAAACATAATTTTGTAAAATAAAGCAAAAAAAGAAAGCTTACTGTTACATAACCTAATCTAGTAATTAAATAAACTTAATTCGACTGACGGACTAAGTCATTCTTAGTGAAAACATGTATATGTGTACCAGTAATAAATATGTAATACAGAAGAAGAACACATTACGCGGATTAAATTCTTGAGGCAATTTCTCTTATGGTAAGTAGTATGTAGAAAGAGTGTAAGACGCATACGAAGATCAATTATTATAACGCGGGGACATTGATCAAATTGAGCATCTAATTGAATCAATCAGATTGCGTGCAAAGTTGATTGTAATTAGATCTTATTAGCTACTGATCGCCGTACTTTTTAAGCAGTATTCTATCTGCGCTATGTATGTAGGTGTTATCCCTTTGTCGCAAACAACTTTATGTGACACGTTTAATATAAATCATACTAACTACGCCGTTTGCTACTTGAAACAAAACTAATCTACTTACTTACATATAATCGACTAAGTCTCCCCGAGGTTTCACCCACGTTTATGATTACTGCGCCGCTCCCGTGGTTTGTAGTGTGATGTTATATAGCCTGTGTTACTTCTAGACAAAGAAGCTTTCTAATGGTGAAAAAATTATATAAAATATTGATATCGTCCAATACTTTTAGAGTTTAAAACAAAATTCAAATCGTATTTTTTTAAATAATGCCCTGTTTTATTTCCAATGAAAAATTGTTTAGTGTAATAGTTTAATTCATTAATATAATATATACAAAAAATATTTACAACAAAGTTAACCTAAAGAATAAAAGAAAATAAATTTTAAAAGCGTCATAATATTCCTCTGTCGATGGCAATTAGCAACATTCTCAGAAAACTGCCAGCATTACCACATTGGACAGCAACGCTTACTCTATTTCTTTTCCCTTAATAATATAAATTTAGATACAATCATACCATCACAATATCAACAATTATTCGTTATATATAATTCCAGAAACAAAAGCATCCCCAATCGTGCCGACGCCTTCCACATCGACCGGCAAGACTACCCGCACGCCGAGGAAACCGCCGGCGAAGAAATAATACACGTCGTGCCTACGAGCCGACCGACAGTTGCCCTGTCAACGGACTTTGTGACCAACCGTGTACTCTGTTAAGTGTCTTACCCGTTAAACTTAGGTTCCCAAACCCTTAGGAGTGGACAAAGGCTGGACTGTTTTTGTCTCGCTTCAATGTAGACCTAGGTACTGTTAGACATACGATGCATTCTTAGAATTAAGTCCAGCTAGAGTTTCTATACAGTCTGTTTATCGCATAAGACAATCGTTCAGGTAAGATGGATGAGGAAACTACCAATTAGGCGGCTGCAAAAGGTGCCTTGTCTATTAATTTAAACGCGAGCAGGAAGATTAACGCTCAGCTTCTGAAAAGCAAGCCTATAAAAAAGTTTGTTAATTGACGTTCAAATGCATGTCAACTGCTGCGATTCGCTGATTGAATTATCAATAGCCAATCAAATCATTGACATGATTTTTATTTTGAAACGTCGTTTTTTAGCGTTTTAGAAATTGGTTGTGAAATGTATGAAAATGACATTTGCTCGACTGAGACGTCCATTGACCAAATGTCATTTTCATACATTTTAATCTTTCCGCTGGCGTTAATGTTAATGGAGATTGTCTTTCTGTCACCTGTCATCCTAACTGACAGGGGTTAACAGACTGTATGGCATTAGCTAGACTGGGGATCTATGTTAGATGATAGAATAGTACACACAATTTATCATGAATGTTCTATACAATATGGAAATCAGAACTACAAATACTAAAGTTATTAATTTCTAAGTCGACCCCCAGACACAATGTTTTTTTTATTGTGTTTGGATAAGGTTATCTTGACTTATAATGACTTAAACAAAGATTTATTATAAATGTTATATATGATAAAATAAATTTGCAGTACCCAGTTCTATATTCAAGTGAGAATTCTAAGTTGTTTTAGTAGATATTTATTATGGGTCAACTTCAATCTGCATAATCATGGTTTATTGTAATTTTATATTTTGCTGGAATCTGGTATATTTACATTTATATAAATTACTTTATATTATGAAATGAAGTACAGTGTAATAATAACTGATAGCACAATTTGTGTATTTTCTTTCAAATACTTTCTATTTGATAAGTTACTTGTTTGTAAGCAGAAAAAGTGAAATGCAATGTCTTTGGGTTCTGTCATTATTGTGGCAACGAATACTTTATGATGTTGAATCATGCGTGGCCGTTTCGGCGGGAACACGACTGCAAGATTAGGTATGTTTGGTTAAAACTTTTTCTAGAACCCACTTTATGTTGCCATGTTGGGTTAATTATTATGTAATGTTATGTATCAATCAGTTTGGATGTGTGAACAGTAATGTGAAGCAATAATGAACTTTCTTGCGACCTTACACTACATGAACAATGAATTCGTGTTATTTGTGGAATTGTTAAAAAATGCAATATCTTCGTAGTAATATTTTACGAGATGTCTTGAGAGATTAGATATATTATACTGTTCTACCTCGGAAAGCGCGATATCTAGCTAATTAAAATATTGACTTTTTATATTTTATTGGATTTAAGAGGGGATATAATCGTGTAGTGTAAGATGGCTCTAGCATAATGATAGTGAAACATCACAAGCGACGACGTGGCACGTGGCGCGAGGGTGGGGGGAGTGGGCGAATTAACAGGTTAACATAGTCTACTAACGCGAACTAACTACTAAGTGTAAGAAACTTCATTCGTTGTAAATATATACAAGTAAGGTAATGTGAACACCATGAAGTTCTCAAGGGTGTAGCTACATTTATTCGCAGTATTAGTTTTACTATTGACATTACTAAATATTAAAGATTTTGAGTAATATTTAATGTTGTTGTCTCTGTACAGTTCAATTTACAACGTAATAGCTTATTAAATTAAAAGCAGCATATTAATGTTCTAACGAATTTTACATGATTCAAAATAGCAATAAAATGCGTATAAATGTAGATAGTCCCTTTTCGATTTAACGGTCGATAAGACATAAAGAGATATTTTCATCTCTTTAAAAATTAGGCAATAGATTTAGAAGTTTCATTTTTTTTATTAAATAAGATTAGGCTAAAATTCTGAAGTTTGCGTAGGATTCAATTAGATATTGCGACGGAAATCTTGTATATCAGTACAAAGAATTTAAAATTTATCAGATAATGTTTTTATCATTGGACGTTTTTGCTTCACATAAAAATATATTTTGATATGATCAGTGTTTATTTTTGAATTAAGATATAGAAAGTGTGGTGTCGCGGTTTGTAGGAATTATTGTCACACGTTTTGAATAATAAAATAATGTTGAAGATATTTCTAAAATGTCTTCGATAGTATGATTTTAGCTCCAGTCTGGACCAAACTTTAATTGTGATTGTAATTTGTGCAGTCAAATACCAAATGTTATAAATGTATCACTGCCTACTGTTAAAAGTAACTTGAAATATCTAATAGTTAAATGAAATATATTTACCGCAGCTAGCGAATGTTCCAAGCTCGGCTGAGCAGTAAGCTCTCGGCAAAGGTTCTGTGAGTGCGTTACATCGAATTCTGTACTTACTCGTTCGACGTTATAGTAATAGGTCCGCGGAACTCCGGCGTGCTCGGCACACGAATGGAATTACATAAAATCTACATTTTGTTATGCGACTAATTTAAGATTGTTTTTTTACATTTGCGGTGAGGTCCCCGTATATTTTTTGTTAAATTGTTTTCCATTTACCCTTACGTTGTTATCAATAACTGCTCATCCCGAGCAAGAGAGTGTGTGTGAACATTAGAAAATCTAAGTACCTAAATTTTAGGTGGTATTTTTAAATAGGTTAATTTCTTGAAGAGAAAGGAATAAGCTTAGAGTATAAATTATTGTGTGTGTATTTTCTGTTTATAACGTGTACCTACTTGAGTGGAGCGAATGTTTGCGACATTGTCATGGCACTCTGGTACAATAGTTGTAAAACATAATTTTAGCGTTTTATACAAAAAAAGATATCAGTTCGAGAGTACTATTGTAACAGAAAGTCCACAAATTTATATGCAATTTAAAATAAATATAATGAATTAAGAAATTTACAAGCGTTTTAATTGTACACCATTACAAAAGCTAAGAGCCTTAAATATACCTTTACATAATTTATAATGAGTATAATTATATACTATTATACAAATATTTACCAATAGTATATGCACACTACAGAAATTTTTCATATTTTAGAGTATGTGTCAATGGAGAGTAAGGGATTGCTACAAGTACTTTAATTAATTAGATCAACTAGGATTTCGCCATTTTGTCATAATATTTCTATCCGAAACACTGAGATGATGACATAACTCATAAAAATTCGTAAGGACTCTGGCGTATGTACGCACAAACAACATATAAGTTTATGAGGAACCTGGAATCGATCGGAGCATCATTCGTCTAGCCGCGCCGAAACCAATCTACAGACTAAGCTATCCGTATATTATATTGTAGTCTTTGGACTAAGCGACGCGCGAAGTTGGTTTCTGTTTTTATACGTAGCAATATTTATAGTCGTCGCGCCGCACGCGCACACGCTCAAGAATTCGTCGTAAAATTGTATGTTATTTACTTGTCGCTGATTGGTGTAAACGATTATTGTACACATTAATGCTAGCGTTACTTGCATGAACAATAAATGGGATATAAGCAGGCTTAAAAATTGTAAATACTTTCTCAGTTGAATCAGTCTACGTGTTTCAATATAACCCCAGCTACGGACCTGCTTATGCCCGCCGGCTGATAATGCGTTAAAACTCAGTTAATGTGTTATTAGGTACATACATACATACATTCATTCCATCACGCTTATATTCTCCAAAGTAGGCACTTATATTTCATCCACATTTCGTCGACTATATATTTTCTAGGTTCCACGTAATACAGTCGATTTTATAGCGACTTACCAGGAGCAGTTCAGGAGGCTTCGTGCTGCTATTGAGAATTTCTTGAGAGAAAAATTCGCATTCCCTCACCCGTGAATCCCAGACCTCATGTAGAGCAATTGCATAAGCCGGCTACACCGAGCCAAATGCTTTCACATTTTATTTTAAGAACTATGCATTCATAGAAACGCGAACCACTTATTATTATCAAATTATAAGAAGTAGACCGCAGGCGCTACAGTCACAACTAGCGAAACAGCATGAGACATTCGGTGTTTATTGTGTCTTATGCTGTTTCGCTCGAGAAACCTTGATCTGCTATAGTAGGTAGGTATCGATAACTAAAATCCGAGTGCCTAGTGCGAATTGTATTAACTTTAACGTCATCGAAACGTTCATAGATTGATAGGTTGAAAGTTTGAGCGGGTCAAGCAGAGCGCTAAACGTCATAAACGCAACTACGCACAAGGCACTCGCAGCTTATTTTATTTCTTAGAAGAGACCAGGAGTTATCTTTTTTAAGAAATTAAGTAATTCTTGTACACTGGGAATAATTTGTGTCACGTGCGATTTAACAAACATTCGAACAACAGACACAAGGACCACCCAGACTGAACAACTTTTTGTCCCATGTGGGAATCGAACCCACAACAGTTAGCGCAGTGACAGTGGCGAGACGACCACTCCGCCAACCGTGCAGTCTGAGATTCTGATGGGCCTACCGAAATCATAGGAACAACGCAACCATATCATGGTATCCTAAAACAACTAGTTTTGTGAATTGTTAATGTAAGGGTGCATTTACATCTGGCGAATGAGCTGCACGCGAGCAGTTTGCGGGGTTGTCGCAACAGCCGCATTCACCAGCTGTGTAAGCACCTTTAGGCTCCAGGCTAGATATAATGATAGGATCAGCTTACACAGGTTAAAGATAAGAATAATTACTCACACTGAACAAAATTAGGACAAATAGAGAACATTAATATACAATATTTTACATTACGTTTGTCTGCCACATGATTTTCAAATGCAATATAAGTTACTGCAATGTATTCTAAACTATTTTCTTTTTCTATCTTTGATTTTCTTACAAAATCATAAAACCCTATCTTTCTAAGTGTTTACTTTGATATTTAGATAATTCCCATCTACGGACAAAAAAATCTTTTGTTTATTATGCCATTATTTACTAATATTACAAAGGTATGTAAAGTAAATAAAATCCATTTGATACAATAATATTTTTAATTAATCCTCATCAATATTTTCCAATGGGTACTCAGTCATAATTAGGCCTCTGCTCCACAAAGCATCGGCTATGTGTAGTTTATCAGAGTCACTAGACAATTCCAAGTTCTCCACTGAAATATATTCTGGGTAAGTAACAATCAAATTTTCAATTGCAGGTGCCAATTCTTCTTCAATTTCCATATATGGTAATTCACTTCCATGATACTCTAGAGAATTTTCAATATAATAATACACCCTTATTTTGTCTTCAGAGACCATCCTAAGTATATTCTTACGTAATAATCTTATCTTACTATCAAGGCTTATTTCAACTCTGTTAGTAACCTTACCATTTTCCATCATCACATCGGAGTCACCAAATACTGTGACAGACTTTTCAATATCGTTCAAAACAGGTGGCAAGGCAGCATGCAGGTAATTTTTATGCATTTGATCAACAGCATCATCTATTGGCAAATACTTTTTAATTTTATCAAACAGTGATGTCACAATGTTTTCAATACGTTTCCTGCTCGGTGTATTTGAATCTGAGTGAACTAAGCCATAGTGATCATAAATGTTAAATGGTAAACCTTGTCTTAGTTCAACATTTTCATTGATAGCCAATTGCAATGCAGCCGGTAGCATTTTTTCAAACAAATCAGCCCATGAATGCTTTTGAAACATGCTTATGGTGACATGTAGTGAATGTTCACCTTCTATAGTAACTCCTTGGTGAATATATCCTCGCGGGAAGTAAAGCATGTCTCCAGCTTCCAAAGTAACCTCAAGTAATGGTTCCCCAATTTCGTCTTGGTCATAGTTCTTCGATGATAGTCTTGGTAGAACTTCGTTTTCATTTAGTGGTTTGTAAATACGCCAATGTTTTTTTCCTTCTGCTTGCAATATAAATGCTTCAATATCATCATAATGTGGTGCAAATCCTTGACTGTCTGGAGGGGTTAAGTAAGCATTGGCACCAACGAAAGAATTGAAAAACTCCTGCATAGTAGCATTCAATAGATGTAGTTTAGGTATGTATGTTTGTGGGTTCAATAATCTTACACTACATCCATTTAAGTAGAAGTCCCAAACTAAATGTGGATGTGCCCTTCCTTCCGGATTGTGAGTTTCTCTTTTACCATCCACATAAGATGTAATGTCTATGTTTTTAGTAAACTGAATATTTTCTGTACGCAACATATCATCTATGGCAGGGCTATTCATTATTTCCTTATAATACTCTGGTTTATTCCTAGCTATGTGCAAAGGTTTCTTTTCCCATACTCGATTGAGAAAGTCGTCAGGATCATATGGTGCAATCATCCATTTAAATACTTTAAGCCCTTCTTCTACACTGTCAGTTTGTATTGGAACAAATTCAATGCTGCCTTGGCTTGCATGTGAGATATCATCACTAACTTCTGAAATGTTTTCATCATTAGCCTCTGAAATGTTATCATCACTTGCTTCAGAAATATCAGTGGTTACATGTGAGATGTCATTACTTGCTCGCGAAATGTCGTTACTTAACGGTGAGTAGGTGGAACATTCTTCTTCAATTTCTGTTGTCGACTCAATAGGGAATTTGAGAGACACTGGCACATGTACGAGCACAGGCACTTCTTCAGGCTTAATCTGTTTAGAAGATTTTTTCTCTGTGATTGCTTTTTTTTCTTTTCCCTTAGCGACTTTAGCCTTCTTCTTCTTGTGTTGCTTCTTTTTCATGATATTCTTTGTTTCCTTAACCTTTTTCTGTTTCCTTTTAATTTTATGGGCGATTTCTTTAGCTATTTGATCTACGACTAATTTACTAGATACATTTGGTGAGGATGATTGATTTTTCGATTTGTTTCGTTTCTTTTGTTTTTTGGCTTGATTAGCTGACTTATTATTTTTATACATAGCAAAAGCTGACACTGGTGTCTCCATTTTCTTATATAAATAATATTACACGTGAAACGCACTTTCAATCCTTATTATTTTGATATTCAGATAATATCTCAAACTATATACATGATAGGTATTTACATAACATGATGATAAACACGTTTACTTCGAAGCGAATGACAGCACCTTTCTTTCTAAAACTGTTTATATCATTTTTAATATAAAACTAAACCGGCCATATACAACTTTAAAAAGTTAGGTTAAAATTACGTTCCGATCCACATTTCTTGTCGAAGTTGTAGAGATGTAATCATGTAAAGAATCAATTAAAATCAATCAATAAATTATTATCGTTGTACGGACTAATAGTCGATTCATCATTTAATATCGACTATTTGATTTTGTTTTATACTTTACCATAGACTTTGAAATAAGTTTAATTTTTGTTAAAATAGTTATTTATTTTGTAGTTGTATTTTGCAATACTGCTTAATAGCCCTTTTATCAACATAGATTATTATAATATCTACTGATAGCCAACATCTATCAATGTCTTTGCCAGTTATTTTATATATTACTAACAGTAAGTAATTTACTATGCTTTCTAAACAAAACATTTATTCAGAGAGAAAAGAATAATGACTATGTATATACTATTTCTTCCTGTAAAATGGTGTCACTGCCCAAGGCTAGCTTACGTATTAGCAGCATGCTAATCACAAATTGGCAATGGCGTGTGATTGGCTCATAGGTATATATACTTTGATTATATTTAATTATTTGCTAAATAAATAAATATAATCAAAGTTGCTGATTTAAGGAGAGATTGATTGATGATTTAAATTTAATCCAGCTCTTAAAGTAATTTTAGTAAAATATGTAGAATTTTTTGTTTAGGCTGGGAAATACACACATCGACAGAATCTAGGGATATTTTATATTTTATCAAATATCTAAAAATCAATGTAGAATTTTCTGATAGGTATAGTAATTAGAAAATGATAGGTTATTTTTAGGTCTTTAATAAAAAGTAAAAGCATTTCATGATTTTTTTGTTTTAAATAAATAAATATGTGTAATAGTCTGTATATACCGAGGACGGCGAAATAAGAAACACCTCACATACAAAATAGCGGCACTTTTATTATTTACTTTGTACAGAGTTCTAAGTTAAAATAATGCAAGTGTATCCACGAGGTGAAGTACACTTGGTGTTTCGAATGGTTCAGCACCGTCCCACAAAGTGGAAGCGGCCCGAGCGCACGTCGGACTATGTCGTAGGGTCCAGTTGCGCTGTTTATATAGCAGTGGCGCGTGGCGATCGGCTATGTTCGGCTAGGTTCGGCGGCACTCGGTGACGCTCGCAGGTGACTGGCGTTAGGCGCGCGTAGTTTAAAATTGATATTGTCTACAGTCTCCCCCTCTGCCTCTGAAGGCGTCCCGACGATGAGGCAGCTTCAGAAGGAACAAAAGTCGTCTTACGGGGTCTTCCGCGTCGCTTTTCAGGATTCTGATTGGATGAAGACACTGTTGGTTTCTTCTTTGGGCGTCCTCGTTTCCGCAAAGGATGTACAGGCTGAGGTAATTCGTCTGTAGTACTCTGGTAAGGAGTCAGAGCAGACGAATGGTAGACTCCAAGAGGTAAATCTGGTTTTCCTGGGTTGATAAGGACATAAGACGCAGGTCCACGTCTTTCTTTTATCTCATAGGGCCCATCCCGTCGAGGAGCGAATTTAGCGCTGATCCCTTGGGTGGCGATGCTGATAGGATGTACTTTGGCTAACACCAGGTCACCAGGTTTGTATTTCGGGCCTGATAGTCTTCTCAGATCAACATACTCTTTTCGCTTTTCTTCTTTGGCTTCCTGTATTTCTCGGGCTTTCTCCAAATCTTTCGCTATAGTTAATAGCTTCGGCGTTATCTCAGGAATAAAGTTCTCTGAAAGTATAATTTGACGAAAATCGTGACTATTATCTCCAGGAGTTCTCATTTCACGACCAAAGGTTAGATAAGCAGGTGAATAGTTCGTTGAAGAACAAATGACGCTATTCATAGCAAATCTGATGCTTGGTAATTGATATGGCCAATTCCGGTGATTGTCTTCTAAGTACAGGGCCAGTTGAGTTTTGAGATCTCGATTTCGTCGTTCCACGGGATTGCTTTCAGGGTGATAGACAGGGGTATACGCGTGCTTAATGTTTAAACAGAAGGAAATTTGTTGCATCACCGCGCTTACAAATTGAGGACCATTGTCACTAATCATCCGGCGGGGAATTCCATATCTCAAGAAGACTTCGTCGATTAGTACTGAAGCACATCGCTCGGCGGTTGCGTCCTCGATTGCAAATAGTTCGACCCACCGAGTGGCAACATCTTCAGCGATCAATATCCATTTCTTACAATCAGGAGAGGTGGGTAGCGGTCCGAATAAATCAAAAGAAACTACTTCAAATCGTTGCGACAGGGCCGTAGTCTGCAGGAGTCCTGCGGGCTTCATGTGCGAAGGCTTATATCTCTGGCATGATAAGCAGTTCTTCACGTAACTCTCTATATACTTCCTCATCCCAACCCAGTAATATCGTCTGGATATCCTGTGGAACGTCTTCTCAGCCCCATAATGTCCAGCGAGAGGATCATCGTGGTAAGCTATTAGAATGTTCACCCATTCATGCTCGGGAACCACTAACTGCGCATCCTCATTCTCGAAGTCTGAGTGGTATCTATACAATAGGCCATTGTTAACCAGATATCCTTTATTACTCCAGTACAAAGCATCTTCATTGTTGTCAGTGCCCTCCAGGGCTAGTAGTATTCTGGATATTCTGCTATCCTTTATTTGTTCTGCGCGTATTTCCGCTGGGCTACGTGTAGGCATGTCTACAGAAACTACGCAAAGGCCGCACTGGTCAGTAGTTTCAATCGTGCAAGGAGGTCGAGACAGAGTATCTGCCACAACGTTCACTCTACCGGGTACATATTTGATTTTTATATCATATGATTGTAGTTGCAAGGCCCACCGCGCAAGTCTGCCGGTTGGAGATTTTAAGGCCATCAACCATCTTAGAGCCTGGTGGTCCGTAATTATTGTCACAGGTAGTCCTTCAATGTAGCCACGAAATTTCGACACAGCCCAGACTACCGCAAGAGCTTCTCGTTCTGTCGTAGAGTAATTCCTTTCAGCTGGTGTTAATAGTCGGCTTGCATATTCAACAGGATGTTCTGTTTCTCCCTCCCCCTGCACAAGAACTGCTCCGATGGCATAACTACTAGCATCAGTTTTTATTATATAAGGCTTAGTTTCATCAGCCTGGCTCAGGATGGGGGCGGACGTCAGACACTGCTTGAGTTGACTATAAGACTTTTCTTGTTCCGGTCCCCAGTTCCATGCAACACCCTTTTTTGTAAGCCTTGTAAGAGGTTCAGCTATCTTTGAGAAATCTTTTACAAACCGTCTATACCACGAACATGTTTGCAGGAAGGATAATAAGTGCTTCAAATTTAATGGGGTCAGCATATTTGATATGGCAGTAATTTTATCTGGATCTACTTGCAGTCCTTGCGGGGTAATATAATGTCCGAGATATTTAACTGAAGAACACATAAACCTGCATTTGTTTCGATTGACGGTCATGTTCCATTCTCTCATTGTCTTGAAGATATCCTCCAGATCTTTGAGGTGGTCGTTTTTATGAGACGAGAAGACAATTAAATCATCCAAATAAGCTAGCAGCTTGATATGGCGTAAGTTGACACGGAACCGGTCTATCAGCCTTTGAAACGTGGCAGGAGCGTTGCGCAAACCAAACGGCATTCTCCGAAATTCATAGATGCCAAAAGGTGTTATGAAAGCGGTTTTCTGTTGATCTATATCTCTGACTTTGACTTGCCAATATCCAGATTTTAGATCAAGAGTACTCATGACTGGCGTTGGCTTAGCATCGTGAAGTAAGTCATCCAACCTCGGGATAGGATACGTATCCGGCACGGTGATTGCGTTCAGTCTTCTATAATCCACGCATATTCGGAATTCTCCACTAGGTTTGGGTATCATCACTACAGGAGCAGCCCATGGTGAAGAACTTGGCACAATAATTTCATCCTCCAACATCTTCTCGATTTCCTTCTGCAGTATTACCTTTCGAGGTGGGGATAAACGATAAGGTGGTACTGATATCGGGGCATGATCTCCCGTATCGATACAGTGCTCCACTCCCTTTATGGGGTTTCTATTTGCCTTCATAATATCTTCGTACTCCGCCAGCAGAACGTTTAGGTGTTCATCAGTTGATTCATCAAGATCAGGCACATTTACTTCTAATGACAGGAGCTCTATATTGTTGTCGTCATCCCTTGCGCTGAACAATGTTTGTGAATGCGGAGACAATTCCACTTCGGCTTGGTGAACACTAATCTGGGCGTCCCGCAGCATGTAGTTCAGTTGCGGAGAATAGCCGTCGAACAAGACTCCTTCTCTGCTACGTTTGACTTTAGGCGGAGTATCCCAACTACTCAACGGAATCAGGTTATACTCTCTGGGAGGCGTTAGCAAACCTGTGGGTATGTCTCCTATGGTCAAGTCTTCTGAAGTAGGGGTATTTTTATTGCTTTCTTCTCCAGGACCCAGAACCAGTGTAGGTGACACCATCGGGGTATTCGGCGAAACAGAGAACGGTGTTATCGGTGAAGGTAGTTTCATCGTGTCTACAATACCAAAAGGAACTGAATCTTGCGAGTTTTCAAAAATAGCGAAGTCCTCCTTGTACAGCTCATGTTCCTCCTCGGGGTGGTCGATAAACGTCCATGTGAACTGAGGCAGGTTCAGAATCATACCCGCTTTTTGTAGGAAACTAATCCCTAAAAGTGTTTTATTATGTTTGCCTTCAGGTAGCACCATAAAGGTGGTGGTAATTGATTTTCCCGCTAACTCGACACTTGCTTGAAATGTAGGGACTTTTTGTCGACGTGAGGCACCATCTGCGAGTGTAACATTAACAAATTCGTAATTGAACTTATAGCCTTTCGATTGAAGCATTTGAAATAAGCTCGAAGAAGCCACATTCGCCTTTGCTCCTGTGTCCAAATGTGCAGTGCCGGTAACGCCTTCTATTTTAATAAACACAATGGGTCTAGCGTGCGTGTCTAGTTGTACGTTGACCGCGCAGAAGCTATGTCCTCGGTTTTGACCTTGGTATTGCAGCATTTAGGACAGTTACTCCTGTAATATCCCGGTGTCCCGCAGCCATAGCACGAAAATTTCGGTGTTGATGGGGAAGGCGCCTGAGTCATAACCTCATTAGATTTTTCTTGCATGTCGTTTTTCAGTGGTATCAAAATTTCTGCTCTCTTTTTCTTTCGGCATACCTCCACAGTGTGGCCAAGATTCTTGCAGTAATGGCACCTTACCTTTCCCTTATGTTTCCCATAGTCTGTTGGTCTGTATGACGTGGATGCTGATGATTCCAAAAGGATCTGTTCAACCCCTCGAGCTGAAGTGAGCAACTGATCGAACGTCAGAACAGACTCCCGTGGCATGCGAGAGCGAATATCTAGTTTTATCTGGCCAAAAATCATATCTATTTGCTGTTGTTCTGAAGGAGTAGGTCCGGGGAGTAGTGCTATAACTGACCTCTTTCGCGCGACATATGAGTCCGTACTTTCCTCTTCTTTTTGCTTATCACCAATAATGTCTTGGTATAACAGGTATGCCGGTTTTCTTGGAGCAAACGCATGACGTAACCTGAGTTCGAAGTTCGACCACGTAGTCACACCTGTCTTGACTCCTTGCCACCAGATGCCAACATCGCCCGTTAGGATGAGTGGAAGGCCTATTATACCTTCTTCATCGGATATCGCCTCAATTGTTTTAAAGATATTAATAGCTGCCAGGAACGCCTCGACTTTGCTGGTATCCTTTTCTCCGTCATATGTTATTTGGCAGGACGCAAAAGATTTTTTCTTGCCACCCGCTACAGCAGCGAGGAGAAGCTGTAATTGGTCATTTGTCATCGCCATTTCTCTGTGTGGTTTGTAACGCAGTCTTCGTCGGTAATCGTTCGTATTTGCCCTTACGTTGGTCGCCACTGTAATAGTCTGTATATACCGAGGACGGCGAAATAAGAAACACCTCACATACAAAATAGCGGCACTTTTATTATTTACTTTGTACAGAGTTCTAAGTTAAAATAATGCAAGTGTATCCACGAGGTGAAGTACACTTGGTGTTTCGAATGGTTCAGCACCGTCCCACAAAGTGGAAGCGGCCCGAGCGCACGTCGGACTGTGTCGTAGGGTCCAGTTGCGCTGTTTATATAGCAGTGGCGCGTGGCGATCGGCTATGTTCGGCTAGGTTCGGCGGCACTCGGTGACGCTCGCAGGTGACTGGCGTTAGGCGCGCGTAGTTTAAAATTGATATTGTCTACATATGTGATTTTTTTAAATACTCTAGAAAATTAATGTTAGTCATCGTATCTTCTTATAAAAATATTAATTTTAATTAAAAATGAAATTTTTTATGAAATCTAATTATTAATAATCAGTTTTGCCACCTCTTACATTAATTACACATCGACATCGATTGTTCACATTTAAAATTAAATATTCAATGTCTTGCTGCGGTATGAGATCCCATGTCAAAGAGTAAAGTAATATATAGGGAAAAGAGAACTCCCTTTAGGCAATTTATAGCAAACTTGTTCGACAACTAGCGACATCTGCATTTTGGAGAAAGAACTATTCATGCTATACATACCTAAAGCTGTACAATAAATATTACTGTTTTGAGATCTGTATTCAGATATAAGTAGATAGTATTCGGGTATGCAATATTCTCATTATTTAATTTATGTTCTAAGAAATAACGAGAAAATTGCCTGAGCTATCCACTTGTATCTAAATTTTTAACAAGTAAATCGAGTATATGGGAGTATATAATACACAATAAATAACTTGCAGAATGACTTTCAATAGGTAATAAAAATCAAACTCTTGTTTATCACACATTTATTCATAGCACAACATTGAAGTATTTTAAATAATATCAAGAAAACAAATGTTATCAGTATCACTAAGCAGAAATAAACACAACCACGCAGATTTTTCGAAGTGAGATCTCAACACTAAGGTGGAGGAACACAAACCTCGACTTGACGCACTTATTGGAGTTTTTTATATTCCCTATGAAAATAATTAAAATCTTTGAATTTAGTGTATTATATTGTTTAAAAGATTTTGTGTAAAAATTATATTTAAAATATGCTATACAACATCTTTACGGGTTTCATAAGTAAAGTCAGAAATATTTGATTATTAATTTTGCCTAGCTTGTTGTAATTAAATTGTTACTTGCAGCACTGTAAGAACATTGTAAGGGTTGCTGTAAATCTGCTTTATATTACTTCAAATATATTTTTGGGTAACAAAAATTTATTTATTATAATGAGTCAGTATTTTATTCAATTATTTGTCTATAAAGTTATATTAAAGTATTAGAAAATGGTATGATTAATTTTCATCATATATTTAATCAGTGACCATAGCGTCATTTATATAAAAGTTATTACTACTAAATTGTGAGGACTTATTTTATTCTCCAAGTAATAGTTGGCACCTCTATCTTACTGAAACGTCAATTTAAGGACACTGTCACCCTCCTGTCCCATATTCTTTGCAAGTGTTCGTAAGTTGTTGCTCTGTCGTCAAATTTGGCGGGAAATCTCTCAAAGCTTTTCATTGTAATATGTCCCAGGCATGCTCGATAGGATCCTTTTGACCGCCACAGCATAAAAATAGCGCCGTGCCCCCCACGCCAGGCGATAAATTCGACACAAAATACCTACAAAAGTAATAGGGAATCCAACAATATGTCGATAACCAATCAATCATTGTAATTTATTCCATATATTTGAAATAAAATATTACCAATACAATTTTTTTGTTATATTAACACTTGTTCGCATTAAACTATCATTTTACAGTAGTTAGAAAGTTTAAAACAACGTAAAACAGACATTAAATTACAACAAACGCATAAATCATAAAAATAAGGTACAGCATACTTAAAAAATAATTATTGAAGTTGTAGTAAGCTACTTTCTATAAAATAGTTAATAAATTTGAAACATAATTTATCTTACTTACGCACCACTAGCTGTCGTTTTTGTGTGCCGACTGTGGCGGAGAAGCACACCTTCATATGGATTACGATTATCGTTTTTTCTAGAAAAATGTAATTATTGGATATTTTTTGTACCTTTTTATAGTATTTAATTGTTGTAGTTTTAAATAATAGGGAAAACAATATAAACTTAATTTAATATATTTATTTTGTTCTTAAAAACATATCATTATTTGTCGTCTCATGCCGACGGTGGTGTGGTGGGCAAGTTTTGGTTTGTCGGCTATACACGACCAATCCAAAACTACACTATAACTATATATACTCTCTCCTATACTCATATCGTGGTCTCGGAGAGTGGCCGACACCAGCCGCACCGTATGGAAAGGAGGATTATCGTGCATGAGTAAAAATTCCTGGCCCATATGGATTCTGTGTGGGACAATAACAGGCTTTACTACCTCCTCGTGGCATTTTTGTGCAGTCATGCTGCCTTGGATCCAAACGAGCTGGGTTCGTCCGCCAAGACGAATTCCTGCCCACGCCATGATTGTCCCGCCTTGGTATGAGTGGATCTCCTGAGGGTGTCGTAGACGACTAACTCTCCCTGGAGTTCTTCAAACACGCGTGTTCTTCGTGAATCCGGATGAAACTTAAACCAGGACTCATCGGTGAACAGGACCAAAGACCATTGTTCGTCACTCCATGGTAAATACTCGGGAGACTGCCCACGACAGCCGCCGACCGCGATTGTCACATCTCAATACTGGAACACATAGCGATCTTCGAGCATGAAGACCAACTTCATGCAACCTCCGTCGCTCGGTTTGGTCGCTTACCAGCAGCTGGTGGTCCTCTTGGAGCTTTTGTACTAGTCGCAGCGCTGTGATATTGGGTTGTCTTCTGGCGGTCATTTTAAGAAATCGATCCTGTCTCTGCATAGTAACACGATATCTACCCGTGTGCCGTTCAGCCACATCCCCAGTACTGCGATAACGTGACCACAACCTTGATATTACGTGTTCGCTGGTGTGTAGGGCCTCAGCAACGACGCGTTGAATAGCACCATTTTCACACACGACGCGCGTTGAATAGTAACATTTCATCTCGACTCAAATGACGACTTGACATGGCCCTTAAAGGTCACACGGCACGTGAAATTAAAAAAGAAAAACAATCTAATCCCTTTTCATTAATTAATATCAATAAAACAATTTTAATTTTCCTTGTTATAACATATTACTAACAATATTGCCACCGTATTTTTGCTTTACGGCTTGATTCTTTTATTTACATTTTTAAATTTTGAAAATATAATAAGTGAGGTTTCAATCTGTATATCAACTTTTTATGGCAACTAAAAAGATTTTAAACTATTAAGTCGTAAATAATTTAGGATTAAGCTATCCCTAGATTCTGTTGATGTGTGTAGTGCTATCCACTCCTAAGTCGGGTTCTATTGTCGAGTGAACTGCAGTATCAGCACGGATAATATAATATTAGTCGTATCAGGTTGGGTTTAATTTAATTATAATTCGAACTCTGGACCAGGTTTCCCAAAAAACAAGATGTTGTGGGTATAAATAGTTTACAATAAAACAATAATAACGTTTTCAAGCTGATTTATTTACGAATTACTTTGAATACAGTTTGTTCTATAATGCGGTTATCCATTGAAGGCATTTTGTGTTTTAACTCTATGCACTACACACTATTCGCTAAGAACTGATAAAATTATGTTATTACTGAATTGTACGAACAAAGATTATGTTAATATGCTTAATTTATACTTAGTATTATAATTTATTCTAACATTCAATACATTACGTTTTGATAGTATATTTTGTTATGTGCTCACTGCCATTGAATGTTCCCTGTAAATAATTTTCTCAATTAAAATTTCGAATGTCTATTTAACAGAACGACTTACATTCCTGCTCATACACAACATAGTGAGAAATATATGAAGTTAACAAAATAATTTTATTAGATATTATATTTAAACTCTACATAAGGTTGATTAGGTATATTGTCATTGATTGCATTTCGATTCAAATTAAGTATATTAATGTAAAATAAATGCTGTCGGAACTTGTAAGGTAGTTTAAAAAGGAAATATGAAAGATAAAATGCAGTTATTATTCAGACGATGACAAGACGTTCGCACTCGATTTTTAAAGGATTTTATTTATGTTGTTCAATCGTAATCGTAAATCGTAAAATCGCGCTTCCCTGTCCTCGACTAAATGAACCAAACTCTGTATAAATATTAGTTGAAGAAAGTCACAGCCACACAGTTTAGTGAAAATACAAAATATAAAAACCAAGTGTGGACTACCAACAGCAACTTTGATATAATATATTCACTACATTTTGCAATATAAGTAGTTATAGTTCTTGCAATTCAAAATGGCGCGTTGCCCTCGTGGCTAAAGCCAACATGTTACATAAAGTGCCAAAAATATTAAAAACGTTAAAGTGTATGGCTTTATTATTCTGACATAGAAGGGTTACGCACACTCGGGAATTGCAATGACTATAATCATTTCTATTTACACACATTTAAACAAATTTATTTTACATTTAATTTTACACAGGAAAACGTATGCACTACCATCCTAATATACTTTTAATATATTTATTTACTTCTATGAAAAACATTTAATTTTGAAATTTATATTTTTAGGAGATATATTATGCTTACAGATATAGATACATATCTATTGTATAAATATTTATTTATATATTTATTAATCCAATGAATCTACAAAGTTATTGGTCATCTATCACACATAATTGATACGTCAATTTTTATATATTTCTATGCATAATTTTATGTTATAATAGGTATGTGTTTCAATTTTAAATATATGTGAAGTGATATTATACTCTGCTTTCACAGAGGGTAATTGTGAACATCGAAACTTTCTTTCGGTTATTAATAATTTAAAATTTTATTCAGATTGTTAAAATGTAGGTAAGTACTAGGTATTTTTTATAATGCAAGAATAGTATTTAATTTTTAATTGATATGCCTGCAGTTTGTATGCATTTTAACCGTTTTTTTTATTCGATCGGATCATGGATGCATGTAAGAAATCTCTTATACTTTAGGTGAATGTAAAACGTATACATATCATAGAAGGACATGTTGTTAGTCAGTCTGTTTAGATATTACATTGTTTTCGTAATTTATTACTTTGCATTTAATTCCGCCACGTTTATAAGTATGCAGGTACAAAACTCTAAAAAATCAATTAGAAAAGTTTGAAAATTTGAAAAACCTCTTCAGTCTTATTATCATAGCTATTTACCAGCAGACTCTTTGTAACATTCTCTTTTAAAGATACAAACAGATTAAACGTTTTCGCAAAATTTTAGGACGGTAGTCGACAAAGGGATTGTAAAGAAATTAAGATACACTTCGAGAAAATCTTTGACATTAATTATAAACTTAAGAACTAAACCGGTAAAATTAAATTATACAATAAAGCTTCGCGCCCGTCTTTAGAAATTCATTTTTCAAATTTTGAATTCCGCTCTTATGGAATGACATGAGCAAACTTTTACAAACATTGGCCGCTATTTATCCGGACACTGGCAACGTAGAACGACTGTGCAAATAGTTTATTCAAAGCATTCGTTACTGTACTCTATGATTCTCAATTTAATTGAAAATAAAATGTTGCCTCATTAAAATAATAGCAAAAGAGATCGTTCCACATTGCTTCATCCATAGCACCAAACACCCAACGATTCATGCACGACCATAGTTTTAAAATCAGTTTAGTGGACTCGGATGTCGCGAGCGTGGACTGGGGTGGTGTCCTCAGGGCTCGGGCTATCGTCAAGGTGTGGTCTAATGTGGACCACGGAGCGGCGCTGGTCGTGGTGGTTGTAATCATCCCTCATCACAAGTCCGCCGATGCCGTATCCAGGGCCCATGACGCCGGAGCCACTCAATCGCATTTTTTCAGGATCCTCATCAAGCTTGACAGACGAAAATACCGTGCTCAAGTTCAGTTGTGGAATGTCGTAAAAGACCGTTAGTGTCAGCATCAGGAAAGTCAGGCCGATCAGCAAGTAGACTGAAACAAATATATTGCTTATTAGGTTTTTGTACTTTTATGGCTTGTTTTCACAGCGTCTAAGTGTGAGTATTTTCGCAATCAAGATTTTTAAGACTGATGCACGGATCATACAGTCAGTAACATTAAGTCGACACAAACTTGAAAATTTAATTGCCTCTTCTCCTCTTCTTATCTTTTAAATTTTACCAACTGATAGTTTTAATACTAGTAATAGTTAACAGATACTTATAAAATCATAGTTAAGATAAGAAAATAATTAGTATTAATAATTCATAAAATACTTTATTATTTTGGCTGACTGTCCCTATTATAACTGGCATCTAAATCTAGAAAGCGAGTTCCCGTTTTTTAGTTAAAACGTAAAATAAGGTATAGAAATTCTGGCCGGTAATTATTCAGACGAATGCTTGCATTAACAATCATATTATTATTATTACTGTATACTCTATACTCTGTTTCTCATTGATTGTAACTTGTTTTGCGAGGCAAATAAATAAATATTAGCAATTTGCAATCCGAATTGCATTGAATCTTCAAAAAAGTACTTACACGTCGTGGCAACTTTGTAGAGAGGCCGGTAGGGTTGTCCAGGTGCGTCTCCGGGGATATAATCGCCAAGGCCTATGGTGGTCAGCGATATAAAGCAGTAGTAGAATGAGTCGAGGAAGTCCCAGTCCGCCTCCAGGAACGCGAACACAGTCGCCGGCACCACCAGGAAGAACACCACCAGAATTGTCACTATGGATTAAGAAATAGCAGACTTTAGTACACATAGCGACATATCAACCTAGACTGTTTGGACTTTGTACTATTAGAAGTTGAACGTTGCGAATCGTGCGAGAGAGAGCGTTATATTTTTGTTATTTTGTCTCATTCATGCTGAACGGGACGCGACGCTCTATCCTTACCATTACATCGACACCACTATGTACTGTCTCTTTCCGACAATTCTCTATTTTGTATGTAGCGTAGTTATGTTATGCGTATATAGGGTGCCTAACTTGATGTGTAGCCGTGTATACATGCAGTTTTATGCCTATATCCTCGAAAGGGTAGGTGACTAGAAGCACATTTCGCTATCATTTTGCATCACTACGCTTTTACGCCATAACTAGGTACTCTATCGATTATCATAACATTTTCATCATCATCATCATTTCAGCCTATTGCAGTTCACTGCTGGACATAAGCCTCCCCCAGGGTGCGCCACAAGGCCCGATCTCCCGTTTTCGCCATCCAGTCACCTCCAGCCACCTTTTTCAGGTCATCGGTCCATCTGGCCGGAGGGCATCCTACACTACGCTTGCCGAGTCGTGGTCTCCACTCGAGAACCCGTCTGCTCCAACGATCATCGGTTCTGCGACAGATGTGACCAGCCCACTGCCACTTCAGCCTGCTACACTTCTGAACTACGTCAGTGACTCTGGTTTTTTGTCGGATAATCTCGTTCCGGTCTTTGTCCCTTAATGAGATTCCGAGCATAGACCTTTCCATAGCTCGCTGAGTGACATGCAATCGGTGGGCTAGTTTCACTGTCAGGTTCCACGTCTCGGCTCCGTATGTCATGACCGGCAGGACGCATAGATTGAATACCTTGGTCTTCAGGCATTGTGGCAAGGGTGACTCGAAGATGTGACGCAACTTTCCAAACGCTGCCCAGCCAAGCTGCACTCTTCTGGTGATTTCACCCTCAAAGTTGTCTCGACCCAGCTGTAACTTTTGTCCTAGGTAGACGTACTCCTGGACAACTTCAAGGGCTACACCTTCGACGTGAACGAGCTCAGAGACGGTGTGCTCGTTGAACATGACCTTAGTCTTGTCCAAGTTCATCCCGAGCCCAACGCGTCTCGTGGCAGCATTAAGACCGGACAGCATTTTCTGCAGGTCTTGCAGCGATTCTGGCATTATAACTATGTCGTCAGCAAAGCGGAGGTGTGTGAGATATTCACCATTGACATTGATGCCCAGTCCATTCCACCGGAGGGTCTTGAAGACATCCTCCAGAGCATTGGTGAAGAGTTTCGGGGAAATAACGTCACCCTGTCTTACACCTCTGAGCAACTGGGTGTGTCTTGTTTGGTAGTTCTGCACTTGGACGGACATTGTCGCCATTTGGTAGAGACTTCTCAGCACCTCCACGTACCGCCAGTCGACTTGGCATCGCTGCGAAGACTCCAGAACAGCCCAGGTTTCGATAGAATCAAAGGCCTTCTCGTAGTCCACAAACGCCAGACACAGCGGTTGGTTATACTCATCGGACTTCTGTATAACCTGCCGAACAGTATGGGTGTGGTCTACGGTGCTATAGCTTTTACGAAACCCAGCCTGTTCCGGTGGCTGAAAGGCGTCAAATCTTGATGCCAGACGATTCGTAACGACTCTCGAGAACAGCTTATAGACGTGGCTCAGAAGCGTGATCGGCCTATAGTTTTTAAGGAGCGTTTTGTTTCCTTTCTTGAAAAACAATGCCACTACACCTCCGCTCCACGCCTTCGGGGTAGTCCCATTGGTTATTACAGAGTTGAAGAGCCTCCTCAACTCCCCAAGAACAGGTTTACCCCCAGCCTTGAGGAGCTCAGAGGCTACTCCATCTTCACCGGGAGCCTTCCCATTACTAAGCTGTTTGAGAGCCGCCTCGATTTCGTCGACATCTACGTCTGGGAGATCGTCAGTGAAGTGGCGGGTAAGTGGGGCTCTAGGGTCTCTCGCGTCAGGTGGAGGCTTCGGTGCGTACGAGGCATACAGATGTCCGTAGAAGTCCTCAATTTCAGCGAGTATCCCCGGGACTGATGTGACGGTTTCACCATGCGAGGCGAAAGTTAGTAAACTTTGTCAGATGACTCCTCCCCAGTGTCTTGGTCTTCACCAAGACACTGGGGAGGAGTCATCTGACAAAGTACGAAAGACGAAATCGGGGGTCGTAGGTCTTCACCTACGACCCCCGATTTCGCTCGATCGCCTCATATACTAGGCGAGTGTTCCAGCTGCGAAGGTCGCGTCTTATCAAGTTCCTGATTTTCTTGTGGAGTGACTGGGGATCTGACAAAGATTCCTCTGGTGTCTCACGTCTAAATCGCATCAGATCCAGGGTCTCGTTAGAAAGTTTGGACTACTTATCTGATCGCCTTTTCCGAAAGTGCCTCGTTCCCACTTCGCGTATCACCCCAATTATGCCCTCCAGGTCCTCGTCAACATTTGCCGGGGTCTCCAGTGCGGCGAATCTATTTCGCAATACCAATTGGAACGCATCATGGCCAGCTTGGGGCACATTTGGACGAAGAACAGACCTCACCATGCGACTACGTTCAAGCTTAAAATTGATATTTAGGGTGCCTCGTACAAGCCGGTGATCGCTACCGGTATTAAACCTGCTGATCACTGAGACATCCCTAAATATGTTCTTCTTGTCAGCTATGATGAAGTCAATCTCGTTCTTCGTCACACCGTCGGGGCTCTTCCAGGTCCACTTCCGTTGGGGCTTTTTCTGATAAAAGGTGTTCATACAGAACAGCCCCTGCATGCTAAGGTAGTTGACCAGCATTTGGCCCCTATGGTTTCTGCGTCCGTAGCTATACTGTCCCAAACAAGATTCACCGCATTCTTTTCCCACTTTGGCGTTGAAGTCCCCCATGACAACTGTATAATGGGTTTTGGTGGTACGATGCATGGCCTTTGACACATCATCGTAAACGGCCTCCACCTCTTCATCTGAGCTGCTCGATATCGGCGCATATACCTGTATGACCTTGAGAGAGTATCTCTCGGTCAGTTTCAGTACAAGGTACGCGCCCCGGGTCGAGACGCTGCAGATCTCCACCACGTTGTCACGGAGGGCTTTGTTGACGAGAAATCCCACGCCACCCTGGGATTTTTGGCTCCCTTCCCTGAAGTAGAATAGATGGCCTGACTCAAGGGTTACCGTGTCCTCTCCCTCTCTATGAACTTCCGATAACCCGAGAACATGCCATCGTATCTTCTCTAATTCTACTTCAAGGATCTGGAGACTTTCGTCCAGCCGTAGACTGCGTCTATTAAATGTAGCCAGGATCAATTGTTGGCAGCCGTCCGTAGCCGGGGGATTCCTAGCACCCCCTACCCTACCGTAACCAAGGCCGCTGCCGTGACCTGGAATAGTAGGGCGGCCGGGAACTGGGGGCCGTTTCTTTTTGGGACTCATTATGGGGGGGTTTTGCCCGTAGTCACCACGCTGGGCAGGCGGGTTGGTGACCGCAGTGTATTGATATGGACTGTGTTGTCTACGCAAGAGGCGCTGCTGCCCACCTTAATCGCCTTCTACGATACCCACGGGAAGAAATGGGGTGGTACTATTCTACTCTGCCGGCACCACTCGGAAAGTGGCACACTCATAACATTTTGCATACACGTTTTTAGGGGTACAGAAAAGGACGTGGGATACCTTTTATCCAGAAAAAAAGTAACTACTGTTCCCGAGTACATTTATTATAATACACTATTTTAATTATAATAGTGCAGCACTTTTGTATGTTGCCACGAAAAATAGTGTAGGCGCTAACGAGCTTCTACTAAATCTAAATATAACAATGTAAAGTCTAGGTGCCTGCTTTCAGTTTCAGAACTAATTGGGCGCGAGTACTAGCGCCCGTAGTAGAACAAACTGCTTTATATATTAAAGACAATCTCTCCGTTCCTGCCAGATGAAAAAAAAGAATTAATTATAAGCTAGGAGCACCCTAAGCTTGTATATAAAACATTGCGTTATATCCTTATAGCGATAGAATGGAATTTATCACACCAATTTGCCCTGTTATACTAGCGACCCGCCCCTGCTTCGCACAGGTAGTAGAGCATCAGTGTCGCATCAGCTTCTTGCATTGAGTATACATGACATATGCATTAGATTTAAATGTAACATAGGGAAAGGATTTGGGAAGGAACTGACTCCCAATATACAGCTTACGTTAGTTTGGGAATCAGGGAATCATGCATAATGTTTGTATTCACCTTGCTGTTACAAATAAAAAAATATTATTATTATTATTATATGCCCACAATATTTGGCGGCGCGGTGATGGTTGCATCAAGCGAGTCTCGTTGGTGTGAGACCGCTTAGTTTTATTTTTTCGCAAGTTTGTTTTTATTTTGCGATATCTCCTAAGATACTCATTTTAATTGTATGTGCAGGAAATGCTTCAGGTAAGGTTTAAAGTATTTTATTTGATAAGAATTAATACTGTCTCCTTCTAAACAGCTTGTAACCACTTTTGTAGAAGCTAGAATGTGTAAAGCAAGCTCTCGTTAAAAGATCGACATATGCCATCGCGGACTTTTTCGTAGATCTATAAAAGAGAAATAATCCCATCATACATTGGTTTATTATATCTCAAAGGGATTAGGCAACGTTTGTGATGAAGTCTCCCAGTCTTCTTGGTTTTCCCCGACATCCTTAACAAACATCGTTATATTTCAAACAATTTACACAAAACCTAAACGAATTATATGGCTAAACTTATGAATCACTGTGTCTATTGGTGAAAATCGCATGAAAATCAGTTCAGTAGTTATTGAGTTTATCGCGAACAGACAGACAGACGCGACGAGGGACTTTGTTTTATAATACGCACGTCTTCATTACAATACTGCCGTCCGCTAACTAAAAAGGCGTTAAGCCAGATGCGTTCCATATCACTTAACGTGCTTTTAGCTAGTATCCTTTTAGTGGACGGTAGAATACATAACTAATATTTTCATTATTTGTTCTTAAAGGAAAATCGATACGACAAGAACATACGAGTACACCAGGTTGTACATATTATGTATGTCCAGGTCAGAAAATATTAAACTACGCAGACCCTTATCTTACGAGTTAGTTTCTAATATTTTTATAATTCAATTCATACAATCGTAACATTTCAAAGACAATTATTTCTGTATCTTAACAGTGAAGAGCGTGTATGACCAAGTCTAGTCTACATACATAATCTTTTTATACCTACGTGTTGACACAAAGTTGATATCCGTTTGTATACTGCCTTCATAGTATTATTCTTTATGGTGATAAAAAGGTATTTTTTTGGTTTGCCGCTTACATGAAGATATAAGGTTACTAGAGCCTATTAATTAGTAGGTACTTGTCACGTCAAGGGCATCATTAAATTGTTGCTGACCTTGCACACTAAGTACAGCTGGGGCGTTAGTGCATAGAACAGTTTTGAGTAGTAAAAGGTTGCTGGTTTAAGTATGAATAGGCCAGCTCTATGGAAGTGCAATAATCTTTGGTTTCCTTTTTCTCCAAAGAAATCGATTTTTGATTCAGACCGATGCATGTTGACCAGAGACAAGAAAATGTAATGTATGAAAGGAGGAGACCTGGCGTCCTGAAATACAGGCCTTCTACAGTAGTACACCAGTCTCCTACAGTATCAGGTACCTAAATGTCGAAAAATTCATATTTTGTAAAATGTATGTATTGTGGTGAGAAAATAAATAACTTTTATTATTATTATTATTATTATGTGCAAGCTATAAAAAGAGCTCAAGCTTCCGTGTGGAAATGTTTTTATTTTACTTGTTGTAGGCACTAGAATTTAAGATCGACTCTGACGTAATTTTCCGCTTCTACCGGTTATATCATGAATGGATCAGATTTGACAAACGCTCAAACCGGTATTTCTTATCTATGTTAAAATCGATTTTATCTCAAAGGTATTGTTTTTCTAATAAACCTATTTTAGATCGACTTGCCGTCTTCAGATTTTTAGACCACATTAATGAGAGATCCAGAAAATATACAATAATAGCAAATGAGAAATTTAATAATGTCGGTATATTCATTAATGGAAGAAATCGTGCTGTTGTAACAGGAGCTGCGTAGTAAAAAGTATACTTAATTAATATTTTGAGGGAAGCCAGGCTGAGGTAGTGCCTAATGAATATTTGATGGCAGGTACCGCTGGCCTTCAATTACTTCACGTACACTACTAGGGAGTAATACAGTACCTACAGTATTGTGAGATTCCTTGTAATTGAACTATTTTATACGGATTTTCATCTTCTTCTTTTTTGCAGTTTACTTTATTTCAAAACGGCAGTTGCCTCAATGTGTTCAGCTACAACCCTGATCAATTATTATGAATACGTTTTAAATTATTATGTATGTCAAACGTAATCCTAACGAATATTATAAATGCGCATGTGAGTTTGTTTGTTCTACTCAACCGATTATCATCAAATTTCGCATACTCGTTGTCAGGGATATAGATCCCGAGGGATATAGGTACATATATGTATTTATTGACAAAATCTACATTATCGCGGGCGTAGCCGCGGGCAAAATCTAGTATAGTAATAATTTTATAATAAAGTTAGATACAAAGGCACATAATTTTAGAGGCACTAAATACGTACGTATTTCCATACATTTTCTAGAAACGTCTCTAACATAAACGACGATAAACTAATAAAAATAAATATCACAAAATAACAAAAAGGTATGTAAGTTATTGCGTAACCTGTACGGTTATAGGTAATACAGGTCACACAAAAAACATAGATCTAGCCTAGCCAAGGTTATAATACAGGTTAAATAATATAGACAGGTTACACTGTAACTGTTCGGTCTCGAATAAGAAATGATGTAGGTAGAGATACAGGTTACAGAATAAAATCTAGACGAATATATAATGCTCAGCTCGGTAAAAAAAATATGAAGAGATATCCTGTTATCAGGTATAATTATTAAAGTCCACTATATGATTAACATATGACCACGCATTATTACACGCTGTATAAAAACTCACCAATAATCATCAGATGTACAAGCCGTATAGTGAACGGTCGGTACAGATGGCCAAGCGAAGCGTTGAGGGTCCGCAGCAGCGCCGTAGCGGGTAGAAGCAGTCGCTCTACCAGCGCTGACAGAAGCACCAGCGTCAGCGGTATACCCAGCAGCGCGTACATCATGCAGAACAGCTTGCCTGGTTTTGATAGCGGTGTTACGTGCCCGTAGCCTGGGAATTAAAATTACGTAATTTATTATCATTCTGATATAATTATTTTAAAAAGAAGGGTCAAGGAGGTTTCCCAAAACAAATTTCGGTCACCTTGTGTACTTTTTGAAAGCAAAATGTTTTATTACATATGTAAGATGTTCGAGACTATCAATCCGAGTATATAGCTCTCGATTACGTGAAAAGTCACCTCGAATCGTAAATAAACCTCGTCGTCTAAAACGATGGCTCTTAAAGTATTTTCCAAGGTTCTTTCAAGCAGAATTTTTAAGGAGTAGTCTATATTCACTTGGAAGATGAAACCGAGTGCAATGTAATTGAAGAGTTATGAGTATTTCTGATTGATTCGGTATTGTAGGGCTAGTGAATGCAATTGTCTGTCTCGGATTCAATTACTAGGTCATGTAAACTGTTATTAGGTACCAAGAAATTATCAGCAGCAGCATGAAGTTTGGAACTATGCCTGGGAGACAGTAATAGGGTCGTCCCCTATAACGTGTGACTAAAACTAAGATCAAATCTGACGGAATGTGGGTGTAAAACATCTTTGCCTTCTAGAATAACTGCAGATTACGACGCTTAAATACGAACATAGTTTTCTGTTAAACGCTTCATAAACTTACGACTTAAGACCTTTTTATCTGTACGTAGGTTGTAAACGTCAAACACAGCGGCAACCTACTTATCTGCTCTTAATAGATTTTAAGTTTTCAAGGACTCACTACTGCTCTAACTTACTAAGTGCTCTGGTTCAGACCAAGTCGTCTAAAGGTCAAATTACGAGGCTTATCTGTTTAAAACTTAACAAAAGTAAAGCTGAACTATTGAAAATAACGAGGGATTGTTTGCGTCAGTCGCTTTCTGCTCGATTTTAATAGTTAAAAGCCGAGTACAGATCAAGTGAACAAAAGGAAGCGAAGGCCACATGTATGCTTAAGAAAAGAAAGAAATATATAATTATTGCTTATGCATTTGAAATATGCTACGATAGCAGATATAAAGACCGTTGAACTGCCACCCAGAAATCTCAGGTTGGAGCCTAGTAGGTATACGCATCTCTAGATTTTAGAATGCACGTGCGATTTAAATATTTAATTATCGCGTTAATGGTGCCACAAACATCACCAGTAAACCTGCATATCTAAGAATTCTCGATAATGTTCTCAAGGTTGGAGTGGAGAACTCTGCCAAGGCGTAAGAAGATAGCGTGGTAGACTTTTACCCTAAATCTTTAACTTTAACCTAAATATTTTACAGTGGCAGTACTTTAATATCTGATAAAAAAATCCAGTTTGCCTATACTAAAATGCTTGGCCTTAAATATTCTAGACCAGTGGTCGGCAACCAGCGGCTCTTTGACTCCTCGGCTGCGGCTCTTCTACGAAATGTTTAGTGCAGGCACGGAATATTACTTATTAACTTGCTTTATAAGTATTATACCAGATTTTACTTAATTTAAGAAGACTAGACTAAGACTTATTTGACAAAAGCAAGCTCGAGAGTGTTCTTTTAGTCCTAACCATTATTTCCGTAATAGAGTGTAAAAAAAAATGGCTCTTTGATTAGATTCCAATAGTGTATTATCTATACTTGGCTCTTTTAGACGACGAGGTTGCCGACCACTGTTCTAAACCAAGCTACCGGTAGATTGAACATAAATGCTCAATCTAATACAAGCACGCCTTCAGCTTATTAAGTAGCAATGGTTATTGTTGTTTGCCTTTAGTGGGCTTTGGTTATCACATACACACTGCAATTGAAATCGAAGAATAAAGAGAAAATAAAATGGATTAGACTTAATCCACGGATAAAAATATTTAATACTACAGGTACCTACAGGTACTGTTTTATTTAGTTTTAAACCCAGTGGAGCCGTTATACTGCCACGTAGAGATCTTGAGTTGGATACTAAGACAAGCACCTCTGACTTTGCCAAATTATATGCGTATCAAATTGTTAATAATCCTTTGCTTTAACGTTCAAAGAAACCATAGCGAGGAAACGTACAGGTCAGAGAGTTCTCCAGAATGTTCTCGAAGTTATATGAAGACTTCCAGCACGCGTTGGGCCAGCGTGATGGACTTTCACCTAACCCTTCTCACACAGAAAAGAGGCCTGTGCCCAGCAGTAGGAAAGTTTATATACAGGGCTGATATTATTATTATTATTAATTGCTTTATTCTAAGAGGAAAGTGAAGTGCTTTATTCTGGAGAGAGAAGAAGTTCTGACATGCCGTGTTTGACCTGTCAGTTCTTGAAATGTCATAATAAAAAACCTATTGTCTGTCCGCCGCGCGCCGGTTGCCGCTGCGCAGGCTAGCAGAGAATCTGCCGGGGCTGCAGGAAGAATGCGCAAGCGAGCACTGCGCCTCGGCCATAGATCTTGTGAAGGAATACCGTGGTAGGTTTAGTCGGTCGGACCTGGATCTTTCTATCTTTCTCCGACTTTTCCCCGACGCCGACGATTCTGAACCACCATCATAAAAAAGGGCTACCAAGAAATGAGATTATAAACAAAGCTGATATAGGTAATTACGTTACCGATGGTGGTGACGACGGTGGATGAGAAGAACAGCGACTGTCCGAAGCTCCAGTTAGGTCCGCCGCTCATGTTGCGCGAGGCGATCACGCCGCGGTTGCTCGCGCGCACCACTTCATCCAGCAGCAACTCCAGATCATCATCTGTCGACAGAAATCATACTTGTAGTCCTTTGTTTGAAAGCGTTCATTTTCGCTCAACTACACAAACTTTATGATGCATATAGACAACTTTTTCAATAGTTTTATTTGGTACTTAAACAAACGAACTGTTTATATTAGGTATTCAGTTGCTGTTTTTAAAACTGTTACAGGTTATATTTGTTAACTAGTAATTAGAAACGACAAAAATAGACAAAACACAGATATATGTATTCTCTTTAGCGACCAGTACGCTATACGTATTTATTAGACAAGAAAAATGAATTTCAAATATTAAACTAATAAAATAGTTAGTTAATTGTTTATTGGAAATATAAAAAAAAATATTATCTTTAATAATACCTACCTATGTACATCAATAATAAAATACTATTCGGGTTCTTTGAAATAGCTGTACTACACAATATTGAGACGACCACGAGTTTAGTCCCCCGTGACCACGGAAAAACAATTGAACGTCAGGAAGATTGTACTGATATAGTTTTTAATAGTCAAAAGAGTTTTGTTTGTAAAATGAACTGCGATAAGTCCGTATAAAGTAGGCAATTCGTAACAAATCATTTGTTTCTTAAAGACAAAGGCCTTTGCCTTATATCCACAAACGGAAAGATATACAAAACACTCACTCACACTCAATTATCGGAGGTAGAACACAACGGAATCTTCAATTAAACCTGAGAATTCGTTTAAACTGGGCTTGTAACCTTGATCTACAGAAGATAGGAGCCTAACAACTATGTGATGCATTTCTACGATAAATCGCACCCTTAATAAAACAGAGACTTATCTCAGTATTTTGGATTAAACAAATTTGAACTCTATTGCAAAGATTTAACACAAATATAATATTAGAATTTAACATATACAGTTAGAGTTCAAATTGCCTTACTTTCAAATTTCGAGTTAAGTCGCTGTTTTATTAAGAGTGCGAAATATAAATTTTAGCAGACACGCTATCTCTTTTCGGTCTTTCTATGATGCCAGTAGGATGGCATTTGTAATCTTTACCACTTGCGTTGCGCTGCACGGTTGCGTAAGTTATTTCTTATTAACCCAGGGGCTAAAGTGTATAGTTTTGTCTCGTTTTCACGCGTGCAATTAGGCCTCATTTACGGAGACGCGGAGCGTCGCGCGTTGCGATGGGCGGCGCGGCCCGCACTGAATTGAAACATATGGCGTTGTATGAGTGCGTTTACGCAGAAGCGATTTTACGCACGTTTGCTTAAAATCGCACAACGCAGACGTAAGTCACTGTCGCAGTGGAGTACGATATGATCGACATTTTTTTAGAAGAAAATTTCTATGTTATAATTTGAATTATTCAATATAAGAAATGCGCCGCAGCGATGCGCGTCGCACGCGGCGCGCATCGCTGCGGCGCATTGCACGTGCTAGGGCCTCTGGTTTTAATAACCATTATTACTAGGTTTAAAGTACCTGATAAGGATCGCGGGAAGCGGTTAGATGCGGGTGGCCCAAGACCGGTCTGTGTGGAAAACCTTGGGGGAGGCCTATGTCCAGCAGTGGACGTCTTTCGGCTGAGATAACGATGATTACTAGATTTTGCCCGCGGCTTCGCTTGCGTAAATGTAGATTAGGTTAGGTTAGTAACAGCTGTACTTTTTTTTCTGGACGAGTGGTAAACTATGTCCTTTTTATTTCAACTGACAACGTGTGTGCGAAATTTTATGATGATCGTTCTTTTTTCTGATTTCGTTCGAGCACCTACATGTGGCGTGAAAACTTAATTAACAAACAAACTCACATTTTATCGATGATATTCTAAAGTCTTTCATTATGAGAATATAGGGCCTTTATTTACAAAATAGTGCCGACGGCAATATGGCGTATTTTATTATTATTAATGTCTGGTGGTTATTTATAATTCCCTAACCTTCTCTCGTCCTTGCAGACTACGTAAAAACTTAATGTAGACCTACGTGGCAGAGTTTCATTACGTAAAAGCGAAAACGAAAATAGCAAATACTTTCGCTCTTTATAATTACATTATGTGGACCTGTGTCAATTAGAGATATTTGCATAAAAGGGAAATACGAGGCTTGTAAATGTAAATTCAATATCGGTTCCATTTAAATATCGATTTTTTCTAATTAGCAAATGGAATTTTGGGTAGCCAAACGTGGGTTTATCTATTTCATGATGCAATCCATTTCAAATTGCGATATTGAATAACCACAGACCAAATTTTCCCATTAATGTTAACAAAGACAAAGGCTGGCAACATTTCATTGTTCTATAATTAAAATTATAAAGCCGCCCATTAATTATAATTATTGAAATTGGTGACGCATTTCATTAATAATCATCAAAATATGCCTTTGTTTTATAATTAACAGATTGTAAGCTAAATAAAGCACGCTTTGCTTAACGTTGGTAATTTTGTAGCAGTTTGCAGCCCTCCATTCGCCATCCGACATTACCTGACATGTGTAGGTTTTTCATTGTGTTCATACATTATTCTTTTCAACAGGCCATGGTGGCGAGACTGTTTTCTTTGATAAGAATTAAAACCGTATGTAGTAATTGTAATTTTACAAAGTTTCAACGTATCGAATGTATTTTTGAAATGAGGGTAATTCGACATTAATCACGTTAGGTACATAATTTTCAAAACCAACATTTCAACACATTATTGTTTGTATGTAACATATTTTAGGCTGTTTCGTCGATCTTACTCGCTTAGCAAGTTTGCGACTGATCCCGAGCTTTCGGATTCGATTTTCGGTCCGCGCTCTAAGCTTTACAATCCCCAAATATGAGCACAACACTGGTACACTAGTACTTCTAAGAGTTAAATAAAAGAGTATGCTGCTTTATGTATTTTGTAATATTGTATATTGATCATAATAAAAATATTAGTAACGAGATAAAAGTAAGGTAGTATCTGATAATTTCTTAGTTTAAAATACACACAGTGCAATATACGCTTAGCTGTAGTCTAGGAAATCTTTAAAATGAAATCTATGTGGCTGCATGTATTTACAAGGAATACTGGAGCATGTTAAACCTAAAAAAATAAAATGTTTAATTAAAATCTTCACACTAGACTAGAGTGGTCTGCTATAGCAAGCTGGGCATTCGTAATCGCTTGGTATTATTTCATTAAGCCGGTTATTTCTCGTTGGCTGAACAAGGTGTTCACTTGCCAAAGCCTCTGTACATACCGTAGGAAAAATTCAAGTTATTTGCACTACGGTTTTACTTTAATTTACTTACATTCTCTGTGGTAAGCTTTTATTAAATTTATGAAAGTTTGTAACAGTAGGCGGTTTACGTCTACTTAAGTTATACGAGAATGTATGTATTACATTCTACCAATATTATGTTAACACGTGTGACCCAGTTTGTTGAGGTTTTTAATTCCGATAAACACTTAGGTATATTAATACATTGAATATGTTAACATATATCGCGATCGTTATTGATTTACAGATTGGGATAATGTGATGTTTCTTTAATCTTAGTAAATTTGACTTTAAATTGGTCAAGCTGTTAATGGCGATATTACGCAACTTTGTGAGGAAAATCTGACCTACGCTTAGTAATAGTTTATATATATTTATGCTAATATTACAAAGAGATAATACAAGTTTGCATAATGTAAGGTGTTTCTCTGAAACGATTACGCCGATTTTAGGATTCCATAGAAAGCTATGCTGACCTTGATTATCATAGGCTATAGTTTAATGACAGTTGCTAGAATATTATTTAATTAATCTGAGCTATGAAATCTCTAATGACTTCAAGATAAAGTTAATTTAAATTAGACTAAAATTAAACGATATCTCGAAGTAAATATGAGCACTAACGAATGTCAAAGTAACAGGAAACATTTGAAAAATTATAACAAAGTTAATAAAACGTTATCAGGTTTTCCGAAACATAAAGAAAGATAACCCGATTACTGCAAACGTAACCCTTAACCTTTGTAGAGAAACAAGCAATATATTATTCTATAATAGACTGTAAAAAGTCCCGCACATTCTCCTCTCTGTTTATCTTAAAGCGTCAGTAAATTACAATAATTAATTATTGCAATTAATTGCGCGTGTACTCTGTCGTGCAACGATCCTGGGGGTACTAATGATAACCTACTTTGACTTTGAGGTCGGTCAATATTGACATTTAAACGTGACGTCACAATATGGCTGCGAGAAAGTGGGATGCGCTGATGCATGCACCTTTGACATTTTGACATACAGCATCTTTATCATCTGTGGACTGTGTGTAGATTGATGACGGTAGTGATAACCTGTGGTAATGAACATAGATAATGTGCGTAATTTCTAATGACGAAACATGAGGAAATTGCAAATAATCTTTCTTATAATTTTAGATAAACTATGCTTGTTTTGCCACGTGATTGTCGATTCACACCTACTTTATTAGCATAAATACATTGATTCTATACAGTTATATTTATTATAATAATTTCTAATCAATTTCGTAATCTTAAATGCAGAATCGTGGGGATAAAGTTCTGTTTTGTTACGATTAACTCAAAATTAATGACGAAACAAACACATTTAACCACATTTCCTATCTTTGTAACTTTGTTTTCATCACTATTTACGCATATTGATGTAACACTTATTTTGATGTGGAAGTATTATGAAATGCTGATGGATATTTTATAATGTATGAGTACCTACTGCTTCTCTATATCGACATAGTCATTTAAATAAACAAATATTCTTCCACTTTAGATTCGAATTAGATAAATAGAAAGAAGAAGTGATTATATTAGATATTTACGTACTCAAGTATCTAGTAGACTTATGTATATCAATTTCACTAAGTTTTCAGATTCCTTTATATTTGACCAGCTTAACTGTCGCTTCTCGTGTGTCATTAAAACATTGGCGAGGTTTGTTCTTAGGGGCAGTGTAACTTTATATTAGAAAATATTAATAGAACTAATAATTAATAATGTATATAACTAGTATATATAGATTCAGGCAAAATGTCGAGCCTATGAGAAGATACACGCAAGAAACCAACGGCCACTATTTTAAATCGCCAGTATTTTACAAATCATATGTACAAGGTGCTGCAGCCATTATACCATTTATTACCGACTATTTAAATAAGAAATAAAAAATTAATATTCTATTCTTAATGATAACTCAATGGCGTAGTAGTTAGTGTAACCGACTGCCACGCCTGAGGTCGCGGGTTCCATTCCCGCACACGTCATACATTTGTGTGCATGAACATGGATGTTTGTATTGGTCTGGACGATTCTATTGTTTCCTTATGTATTTAAAAAAATATATCTATTTGTATGTTTATCCATTGTCTAGTTCCCATAGTACAAGCTCTGCTTAGTTTGGGCTAGATGGTATTGTGTGATGATGTGTCTCACATCTAATGATGTCTCAACATTTATTCTTGAATTAGCTGTTGTCTCCGCGATTTTGTTAGAAAGGAATATCTGTTGCAGAGTTTTACTTCTAAAGATATTTATTTTTAAATTGTTAATTTGAAATTTAGAAATATCCACATTCGCAATAAAGATCCTGGTTGAAAACTATAGTAAACATAAAAATATGTTACAACTTTTAATCTTTACGATACATGATTTGTTGTAATCCAAACGGGACATAACACGTTTATGCTTGATACACGTCTCTTATTGAAAGCTTGACATTTGGGCCGAGTTACATTTCCCGTGGTCACAAAAATATTCAAGACTCAGTTAGCTTGCGACCACAACGAAAAATGTACGTAAATACTTGGCATGATCGCATTTATGCCCAAGCGTAGGTATTACATTTTAAAAATACAATTATTACTAGATATAGAGTCCTTTGACGAAACACGACCGTTTTTAGCTCGATCGCGCATAATGGCTCACCGCTAGACAACACGGGGCCACATAAAAATGCTCTAATGCCAATGGCGCTAAAATTACTCCAGGCTTAGGGTATCTGTATATATCTGTCGCAGCGGCACCCCGGTGGTCAGGTACAATAGGTTTTCAAGCAAGCTTGGCATTCCAAGCTTTGACGGATTATTACATTACTGAGCACTTAATTATTACGTGCTGCTATTGAAAAATCCTAACAGACAAATCCTTAACATTTTTAGGGATCACATCCGAAACTGATGACTGATATGACACACAGTAAATATAAGCGCAATTCTATGGACAACAAGACAAATAAGCAGTTTTACAAAATACTCGATGTTGCCCAGTGGTCAAAATTCACTTTCAATTTCAATTTTATTTGCTTTCTGCGTATCCTCTCCATATAAACGAGGTATAAGTATATTTCACATACCTCAGTGTGCGCAACGTACTTAAAAAAGTGTAAAGTTTTCCCTTCACAAATTAATATATAGGTTAGGATTTTAATAAAGTTTTCTCTTTGCATATTAATAAAAGATTATTTAATAAACAATACTTAAACACAAGGAAGTAACAAGATCTGCGTATGATTAACCTAAATTTTGAGAACCATTGGTCTAATAGACCAAAGCACCGACTAGTTTCGTCAGCCTAAGGCACGTCACACATGATTGACTATTGAGTGTGAGCGCAAAAACTCAAGTGCACACTTTGCCTTAATTGAAAATTATTTTGCTAATGAAATTAATTAGTGTTTGGCATTTACCTTATTGTGTGAAAAGATAAATGTAGTATTTTGTATATTTTATATAGATGTATTTTTATTAATAACTGCTTCGTTATTCCTGTGGTTTATATTTCTGGTTATACTTGCGAATTGAGAGGTGCTAGATTTGATGTTCGGATAGGGCAAAACTTCGTTAGAAATAATTGTTAGGAAATTAATTCTCTTTTGCATTATGGGGTTTTGTGATGTGCCCGGTAGACGATGTTAGGTTCAAGTGAATGCGACTGCCGTAAATGAGTTTTAGTATTTCATTCCCGAGACGGGCTAATGAGTTTGTCAGTTAAGAAGTTCTTAATAGCAGCATGGAGGCTGGAACTTTGCCCGGTATGGTGATAGGTATTTACCCTATTATAATAATGTCGTCCAGACCGAATTTTGGTCACGGCGGCAAACCTAAACGGAAACTGGCTATCTGCCGGTGGCCATCACATGAAATATTATAGTGCACAAACGCACTCTGCATTTGTGTTTGCGCACACATCCCTAACTCTTATGATCCGATGGAATGGCAATCCGACACGACCAGAGAGAGAGAGAGAACACGCGCAGGACCAACGTGTTAAGTGCTTTCCGAAGCACGGGAGTTTCTAAGACCGCCAACTTTCTAACTCGGGGCTCGTATTGGGATTTTTAACAAGAAAATCCGATCACTTTATGTTGGTCCGACGTGGGATTCAAACCCGAGACCTTATGCACAGCAGTCACATTCACTAGCGCTGCGCCACGGAGGCAGTTTAGCGTAGAAAACAGAGACGTGAAAAAAGAGAAAGAAAACCTTTCTAATATATCTGCGTAGTGTACCTTTCTTCTGATTACCTGTGGGTATGGGCTACGAGTGTGACATCTCTAGCAAGAGTGCGCGCATGCCTTTGTGGTAAAGGTTTTTGGCAGCATAAAAAATTGGATAGTCCCTACCCCTCTGGGAAGCAACCGTAAGTCTATATCCTAACTAATATAATAAATACGAATGCGAGTTTATTTGTTTGTTACACTTTCACGCCTCAACTACTCGACTGATCATCTTGAAATTTCGCATACCCACATGTTGACTGAGGAACAAAAAAGGCCATGGAGTACCTTTCATCCGGCAAAAAAGTACTGTTACTAACCTAACCTAACTTACATTTACGCAAGCAAAGCAGCTGGCAAAATCTAGTGGGCTAAATAGTGTGAGATATATTTATTTAGTAACCACCTTGGTAACATAATTAATGGATAGTCCCTACCCCTCCGGGGAGAAACGGTAAGTAAATATGTGTAACAAAATATCCAAAACAACAATGTACCCTTCGAATCTTTCTGTCGGCCGCAGCGCCGGCGCATGATGATTAATGGACGCTGGGCGGCGCTGAGCTATATGGAGCTTGTACCTACTGTGTCGTGTATGGTATAAAATAGTACTCAAAACTTGTTTAAAGAACGCCGTAGCGTCCGGGAAACATCACTTCAGGTAGTTCCAGAGAAAAAAATCGTTGTCTAATCCGGTCTAAACTTACGTTCTCTTCATAATGTATACTAACTTTCACATCTATACCTATCTTCTAATACAATAAAGCTGCTCTTCAGCTTTCTTTATTTGAATGCACTTATCTCTGCCACTACCAGACGGATTAAAAATATGTTTGCATTTGATAGCCTTATTCTTGAGGAAGTTTATAGCTATATAACATCACGTTACGAGCCCCAGAAATGGAGTAGTGGTTATAAACGGGGGACGCTAGTTCATAATATTAATAGGACTAGGTATCACTAGACTGCCATAACTACTTTAAAGGTTAATAATGTAGTTCTATTACCTTGGAGAGATGATGTAATCGATTCTATTTCGATCCTTAAGCCGCAGCATCACGTTACAATCTCGTCAATGCTTCCCAGGATGATCGGGCAAACTAATTATTTCGGCGATAATCGTTTTCGCCTTGACTATATGATCAATATATTGATACAGTGTAAACGTTATATGGAATGGGTCTGATATTGATGTCGTATAATATAATTTGTTACACGATCATGCCAGCTATATTAAGATATAAAATATAATAGTATATTAAAGCACCTATATAATTATATTCCTGAGGGATCAGGCAGAGGCTCTAAATTGCTCAGATATGTTAAAGTTCACGGGAAGGTTATTGCGCTAATAAGAATTTCCCAACAAAAAAACCGATAGAACAGGTTTTGCTCGATTTGATAATTGTATCCACAACCGTAATCTTTTGGTTTATTTAAATATTTTATGTATTAAAAGAAAATTATAAGAATTACAGTGAGAACTCAAAGAGGGCAGATCTACGTCATTTTAGAAAATCTGTTCTTCTACTGTAAGGTAAGAAGGTTAACTATGTAAGAATAAACGCTAGTTTGAAAATGGAGTACTAAATGGTTTTTAGTTTGGTAGCATTTTGTTTTATTATTTTATTTCAGCCTGTATTGCCTCACTACAGGGCAAAGGCCTTCGTCTCGCTTTCCCACATCTCTCTGTTATGCGCTATTTGCACCAGTCTCTTCTATAGCTATCTAATTCGTGATCGTCTCATAAGTTGGCTTAAAAAGTCAACCTAATATAAAGGTATTTAAAATTTAGGATGACTGCTGTAAGTAGGCCAAATTATTTTACTTTTAAGCCTGATTTAAGTTAATTTTATCGTTTATTTAATTATAAACCTACCGATTATAATGTCACTGGCTGTGTAATTAGGAACTGCATGCTTTATCTAATTAGAATAACATCAACTTTAGATAAAGAGGCAAACAATCAGAAGGTAAGTGATGTTTCTATGCTAGCCTTATCTCTGAGAAGAGGTAGCTGTAAAATATAAACGTATGTCTGAATGATTTCTTGGAAGCAACACAGATGAACACAATTGCATTCATACATCACATTCACACATCGTAGTACATTACAACCGTACCCTAAGGGCATTGATCACGCTATCGAACATATAAATCTGTCAATAAGAATACAAACGGTATTACGATATAGTGCGCAAGATGGGGTCGATGCATTTCTGCCCGATCTGTGCTAACGATCCCCAGCTGGGTCAATGGAGGTGAGCTACAGTCACGAGCGGAGCGACGCCGGAAACTTTTGAGTCCAGAAAAATAAAATATTCCACTGTGATAAAAAATTTAACTTTGAATTTACGCTAGATAGAGAAATTTTGACGCGATTTCTGTTGTTTCGAAGACTGTTATTACTGTATTCTATGCACGAGTTTAATGTCAAAATAAAAGTATGTAATATACGTAACATAGACTTATATTTTTGGGTACGCTTAAAAGACCAACGACGCGACGTTTTAGAGCGGTAATAATTTTTCACACTCTATGCTCCTTCAAGAAAAAAGTGAAGACTAGAGCAATTAATCTTTATTCTTCTATCTTCGTCTTAAATAATAATTATAATTAACACATCATTTGTCAGCCACGATGCCGTAGTGGTTAGTGTAACCGACTGCCACGCCTGAGGTCGCGGGTTCGATTCCCGCACAAGTCAAACATTTGTGTGCATGGACATGGATATTTGTCTTGGTCTGGGTGTTTCTATATATATATATATATATATAATAAGTATATATTTACAATAAAAAAAGTATATATGTATGTTTACCCATTGTCTAGTACCCATAGTTCGCTTAGTTTGGGCTAGATGACGTTGTGTGTATGTGATAGAATATTACTATTCTTATTATTATTTTATAAGACTGTTTTTACAAACTATCCTTATAAGATAGGAGCCTCGTTGGCCATAGTTTATGAATACGGCCGACCGTGCCTCAGGTTGAATTGCCAATATAAAGTGTTATTAGATTAACCTGTAAGACAATTCTGAATTGCCTTGGACCTAGTAGACAGACGGTTCACCTGGTTCGTGAATCTATATCTTAACAGGGTTGGCGAAACAGGGATGTTACACAAGTAAGCCGCGCTTCTCGGTTATATAGTGTCTTGACGTCATAGTAAAAAAATAATATAAAGGACTGCAATGACTCATGCGCTAAGTCCTTACGTAAATGTGGCGATTAACTGTATTGTTGCCGGAACATTATTTGAACAAGTACGTATAACGTGATAATAGAATATCTGTAACTCGAAGTTTATTAGCCGCTTTAGAGTATATTATATACATCGATAACAGTTATCAGTTCGTTTAACAGATAAGTAGTGTGTTACGTTTAATATTTATATTATAGATATTCATCTACGTCTTCTCCAACGTTGTGCATAAGAGACAGGTTTTTATGGCGGCGACCACTCAATACGTGCAGTAAATTTTTAAGTAGAATCCAATTTCTATATTTTTTTGTGACACATGTCGAAATAGACGTTAAAGTTGAATCAGTAATCCTAACTAATATTATAAATCCGAATGTGAGTTTCTTTGTTTGTTTGTTACGCTTTTACTCGACCGATTATCATGAATTTTCGCATACACGTTGTCAAGGGAACGGGAAAGGATGCCTTACAAGCGTAAAAAGTATTGTTACTCACCTATATTTACGCAAGCGAAGTAGAAAAATCTAGTTAGTAATAACATCATAGTGTATCTCTAGACTTTATAATATTCATTTACACATTTTTCATCAAAATCGGTTATATATCTACAGATCTTGATTTGTGTTTGGTCAGCGCATTAGCGCTGTAGCGCTGTAACGTAGCTGTAGCTGTATACAAAGCCGAGTTTTACATTGTTGATAAATTGTTTTCGAATCTACATATATTATATAATATTGTCTTCTGTTTACGCGAATCTTATTCATTGAAATTAATCTACTATATACGGATTTTATCGCGCTGTTTATTTGACACTTTTTTACATAATTTAGAAACTACTACTATCAAACTTTACAAATTTTTAAGCTCATTAAATTATTAAAACTATTTATATTTAAGTTTGCACTTTCCCCGACGTTTCGGTTGCTTTTCAGCAGCCATGGTCACGGGGAGACTAAGATGGTAGTTGTCTCAATGTTCCAGTGTAGTTATTTCAAAGTACCCGAACATAATTTAATCATTGGTGTGTCTATTTACGTAGAATGAGCTCAAACTATCATGAAGTCTAGCTGTGGTTTTAATAATTTAATTAGCTTAAAATTTGTAAAGATTAACAGTAGTAATTTCTAAAATATGTAAAAAAGTGACAAATAAACAACGCGATAAAATCCGTATATAGTAGTTTAATTTCAATACATATATTGTAGTTCGTAATTGTGAAAATAATGTAAAACTAATTTACTGTTTCTAAACAACGCAGCTTTAAATGAACAAGGTTGAAATAACAATGCTGTAATTAATTTATAAATTAAATAAAAGTTTGACGTGAGTTATTACTTTGAAATAGAAATTATTTTATTCTAACTAGCTTGAGCGCGAGACGCTTTTGCTTTCGAGATTAAAGTGAGTGAATTTGAGGTTTTAGTCAAAAACTGAAATTATAGAATTTTTGTACATCAATCTGATTTAGCATTTTAAATATTCTTATGAATTCTCTCCTGGGCTGTAGAGCACGCATTTTACTAAATCCAATGATAACTATTAAGTAAAATAAGTCTTATAGTTTAAATCTAAAGATTTAAATTTTATACAGCTAAAAACATCTGGGATTTTGTTGTCAAAATATTTTAATCTAGCTGTCGACCGCGTTTTCAATTACTTTTATGATTAGGTACTGCTCCGCTTCTGAAGCTCGTAGAGCTACGAGCTTTTTTTTTTTTTTTTTTTTTTTTTTTTTAACGTGGGGGAATGCTTGATGCATACCCCTCCGCGGGGGCGGGCAGAGGGGTTATGTCGGACTCTCCGGGGTAAAAGAAAGATGTTAAGAAGAAAATGTACCTCCCGGAATACCGACTAAACCTACCACGGTGTTCCTCGACAAAACCACTATCGACGGGGCCGCGCGAATCACTTTCGCATGCGGTCGCGACCCCGCCGAGGTTTCGGCCCGCCGTATGAAACGGCAGGCCACTACACGAAAGATCTACCCAAAGGCACTTCTAACACTCCCTACTGTCCCCCCTAGAGGGGAGACGGACTCGAAACAACAGAGGCGCGCGTGGGAACACGCACGCCGCCTCTCGGACCTGGTGCTGAACGGATGGCGGGCAGGCCCACAAAGCCCGCCACCCCCAGGTCAAACCTCAGGGTGGCTGGAGGTCGTCTCGCGCCCTCCGGCGCCCGGCTCTGCGGTTGGGGAGAGGGTTCAAACGCTCCCTCTCCCGCTCCGCCGCCTCCTTGATGGAAATGACTTCCTCGCAGAAGGAGGCGACGGCATTCCACGACCTCTCACTCCGGACCATAGACTGAACTACGGCCGGGAGCGAGAGGGCAACCAATCCGACTGCCGCGATCAACTCACGGCGCTGCGATGCCCAGGCGGGACAAACCGCCAAAGTGTGCAGCGCCGTGTCCTCAACTACGTCGCGGCAGTCGCCGCAGTGGTGACAACCGGGCGTCTCTTGCCGGCGTATACGACACAGGAACTGGCCAAAACAACCGTGGCCAGTCATTACCTGTGTCAGCCGGAAGGTGAGGGCGCCATGGCGCCTCTCCAGCCACTCCTCAAACACGGGACTTACCGCCACGATCGTGGCGTGCCCGAGAGCTACGAGCTACTTTATCCAGGCGTAACATAGCCTATATAACAGCTCAGGTATTTCTTCAGTAACCTCATTACAAAAAAAATATCAAATATATTTAGGTTTTTAAAATTATTAGTGTAGACATAATAATTTAGATCAAAGTTTTAATTCATAACAAACCGCATTAAAAGATGTAGAAATATAATTTCCTTAGTGAAATAGGTTTGTCCTTAACATACTAGCTAATTACTGTCACACGAACGTTGAGAATGACACGAGCGATGGCATCCGATTCCAGGAACAAAGACAACTTACTTACTAATTTGACAGCTGTCAGTGTTAAATTACATCCTACAATATTATAAATGCGAACGTTAGTTGGTTTATTTGTTTGTTTCGCTTTCACACTTGAAATACTCACCCGATAGTCATGGAATTTCCTATACACGTTATCAGGGCTAGATATAGAATAGGACTAGGGTACTTTTGATCTAGAAAGTAAAAGTACTGTTCTCGAGGGAAAGAAATTTATTGACAAACTAGATTTTGACAATAATTTTCGAAGGCACGGGCAAAATCTAGTTGCAAATAAAAGAAGTTTGAAAAGTGCCGCTAGTACAATGAGACCTCGGCTTTATCAGGAGATAGTTGTGAGGTCAGGCAGTATACCGGGGGTGTGTCAGTCGATATGCGCGCCATATATTTTGTTACTACGTGTTGTTACTAGCTGCCGACCACTTATGTCTTCCTAGTACACACAACTACTAAATGTGTTTGCCTTTTTACCGTATAATGGATATAACAAATAATTGCCTAGCCTTTTCAACTTATCTACTGATTATTTTAGCTCAGTAGAAATTGTTTCTGTAAATGGTATTGAAAAGACTTTTTAGTAGCAGACATTTTTACATCAGGGCAGCTGCTGGCTATTATGCAACTGCATCGATTAGCCAAACGAGAATTTAAATTATATATATAATTATATTATATTAAATTAGATTAAATGATTATCAAATGTATTATAACACTATACATAATTATGTGCGCTAGGTTAATTACTATGCAAAGTATGTATAGCGTTGTGCATATGTATTCGAAAATCATTCAAAAGCAATTTAGCGCATCACTAGTATCGATAGGGCATCGAAGTGTTGCGATACTCGGTCTTGGATCGCGGAGTAAAAGCGACCACATCGTGTTTTAACGATTATATCTGCTATCAATTAAAAGTTAAATCGTTGCATCGCTTTGTCGAAAGGTACACAATCACTACGGTTCAAGATTGTGTGAGCAGCGTTTTCCGTTAAAAAATATAACAAACTACGTATAATTGCAAGGGTTAAAACATGACACAAAAATAATTGATTATTTATTAATTATTATTTTCTTCACAAGCGGATCAAAAGTTTCTATTCGTTTTATATCTAAAAAATGTTATAATGAGTTTGTATGCATCAAATAACATACATAAATATATAGATTCACACCTGTTTCCCAGAGGGGTAGGCACTAGGCAGAGACTACGGATTTCCATTTGCTACGATCCTGACATACTTCTCCGGCTTCATTCACTTTCATCACATTCCTTATTTGTTCCCAACAGCAATTTGTCGTATAATGGATAATACCGTAACAACCTGTCCCATTTAAGAGAGCTGGTTCATCGAATGCAGTTGTGGGATTCTGTAAAAACTCACTACCAAACTCTAGTGAATCGGCAGTGAAAATTAATGATAAACAGTAACCATGGCAATTACAAATGGTTATACTAATATAACCATTTGTAATTGCCATGGTTACTGTTAGTGGTCACATGGTCACTAGTGAGTAACATGCTGATGCTAACATCGGCATGTGACATTAGAGTTCGAGAAGATTTTGACTGCAAAGTAAAAGAGCTTAATAAAATATAATATCTGGATCCCCTGATTCTCTTAAGAGTATATAGCCTCCAAGGCAAATCTGAGCAGGACGCGCAGTATACCGATCCATCACGCAAGTTCCAACGTCATATTATTATATTTGTAGACAGTAGTGAAATTACTTGACTAATACCAAATTTCTAAATCATAAGCTATAACGTAATCCGATTATGTACATAATAAGATTGAATAAGCTATAAATAGAGAGCTAACCCTAAATCCTCTGGTTTAGGTAACGTGACGTACATCATACTACATAATATTCAAGGACTGGGTAAAACATGGGTAAACAACTAAATATAATCGTTCATTCGCTTCTGCTTGTATTAAAATATGGATTCGATGGTTCAGATTAGTTTAATTGCGTTAATGCCAAGTGGCTACGTTGCCAGTTCGGTGAACCGTCGTATTGACTATACATTTTGAATGTCAAAGTTTATTTGGCAGATTAATATAGTAGTACACGTAATATATATATAATCAGAAATAAAATTCCTGTAACGTTCCTAATAATATAATATTATTATAACAATAATATTTTACAATAAAAAATAAGATTATTGCTTATAAAACCAATAGCCGATAGAATCAATTATGGTAAAAGACTATTGTCTATTGTGTATTCTAATAAAGTCCCGATGTTTAAAAAGCAACTTAAGCACTATGTATTTATTAATATTCTTATTTTATTTTCAGTTAAAAATATACATACCTACGTGATAAATATATATAAATATGTTATGTATCATTCGGTAGCGATGTTTCTTGTAAATACAATATTTTTATTCTTATCTCATTAGCTTAAATTGAGTCATAAGAAATTATGTAAACTTATTTTATGTCATCATCATCATCATCATCATCTCAGCCGAAAGACGTCCACTGCTGGACATAGGCCTCCCCCAAGGTTTTCCACACAGACCGGTCTTGGGCCACCCGCATCCAACCGCTGCCCGCGACCCGCGACTTTTTTATGTTATCTTTATTAATGTTATAATGACTTAATAAATTAATTATACATATGTTAAAAATATATGTAATTAGAAAGGGTAATTAATGCAAATGCAAATTATTTTGCTTGATGAATTGATAATCTGTTTTTTAATGGTCAAATTATGATTTGATTTTGGTGATACGTGTCGGTGTGCCCAAACAGCTTCTTTGCGGTCATACAATATTCTTATCTGAACATTGATAGTCGTAATCTTTTCAATTAGATTTTGTTATTATATATAGGATCGGGTGACTACAGACAAATTCTAATCATGACAGTCCTGGCCATAGGCGCTTTTGGCTATCAATCTCTAGTATCTTTTCTATGCTTTCATAAAAGCCCAAAAGACAGGCCTGCAGTTTATTAGATTTGGTCTAATCCTAGCACTAACTAGAAGTCTTATACTCTATCCAGACGGTTGATTAAAATCGATAACTATAAACATAGGGCCTATTAAGATAATGCGATTAAAAAAGACCTCTGTCTAACCTCCCTAAGATTGAAAGGCTTGATGTTCATAGAAACATTAAATAGTAAGTTCTGATGAGTAAAAGCTCACGCCGAGCATTTTCACGTCGATCCAGTGTAAACGAAGGCTTAAATAAATATTTGCTTTTAATTATCGATAGCTTCCCTTTTCCTAAAATCAATATACAACACGGCGATTGAATTTGAGCTGTACATGCCTACTGTTGACATAATTATAATAGCCTATTTTGTGCTATACGCCATTAGCTGGCAAATAATTTATTCAAATTCAGTAGTAGAATTGAAATCCAACTATTTTAAACAATTTTATCGCGGTTTGTTTTTTTTATCTATATGAATGACCATTATGATAATTACCAACTACAATATCTTTTATAATAACCCTGTCTTTATATGTATACTAGCTGACCCGCGCAACTTTGTCTGCTTCACATAAGAGAATTTTCCCCGTTTTTGCAACATTTTTCATTGCTGCTCCGCTCCTATTAGTCGTAGCGTGATGTTATATAGCCTATAGCGTTCCTCGATAAATGGGCTATCCAACACTAAAAATATTTTTCAATTCGGACAAGTAGTTTCTGAGATTAGCACGTTCAAGCAAACAAACAAACATACAAACTCTTCAGCTTTATAATATTAGTATAGATAAGTATGTAATTACATAATTAGCTTTTTGAAAGTCTTTTCTTTCTTATAAGCTAGGTTAATATTAGTTTCTTTTTTAATATTACTATATATACTATTGTTACGCCCAGTGACATCTCTCGGCATTGTGGGAAAGACTCGGCAGTTCCGTCTAATAATTTACACCGCCATCTATTGACATCTTACGGAACTACGTAGTACGGTATGAGAGAATGCTGGTACTTTCTCGAATCATCGGACTGTTTACATACCGAGTACAGCGTTACTAGAAAACTCTAGAAACGCTTTACCCGCGTATAAATAGGGCGCACGCGCACCGCCGAGTCAGTTTATAATCGTAAGCGGTCAAGTGTTCATCGAAGCGAACGGAAGCGAAAATACTACGGAGTTTGAAGCAATTACAGTGAAAAAGTGTGGTATAGTGTTTGTTGTGATTAATTTAATTGTGTGTTTGAATAAAACGTGTTTTGGTCGGTAATATTGTTTGCATTCTTATCTGTCGAACCCAGCACGTAACACTATGTATTTGGGTTTCAAATTACTAGTATTCTTGTTAACCCCTCCAGCTAAGCTAGAATGCCTGTATTAAAAGTGGGTTCACGTCAGTAGTGTAATGGATGGGATTCGACCTCTCCACCCGCGACCTCTCCATCGCAAGTCCAATACCTTATGCATTGGGTTACCGCCGTTAAGTTGTATGTAATTATTGTTGTCTTTGTACATGTAAATAAATAATTATTACAATTGTCAATATAAAAGTTAATACATTTTTTGCTCAAGATATCAAAAATATAAATATTACAAGAATATCTAGCTTATAACTTTATAGATACTCATACGTGTTCAATAGATTGTATGCTTAAACAAATTTTATTTTTATATTTTTGCATTAATGAACGAAATAATAAGAATGTAGGTATAATACCTATTCTAATTTGGTACAAAGATTAAACATGCATTATATGCACCGGATGTTTTTATGACTTAAGTAGATTAACCTTTTGAACGCCAGAGTATAAGCGCATCGCCGTACCCCCGACGCCAAGCCACTTTTTCTGTAAAATGACCTTCAAAAGTATCGGGATTCCAAAACTTTATCGAATATCAACTGTGTTTTTATTTTCGTCTTAAATTTTCTAATAAACCCTACTCATGACACTGATATTTATTTAACCTTTCACTACTTCCCACTGTAGTAATAATTACACGGCATTTTACACAGACTTTATCAATGTAAACGCAGATATTAGGAGATACAAAATAAAAACAAAATACAATATGGTACAACACTATCTTATACCTGTTGTCTTGATATTGTGACAATGGCGTGGCCTACCAGTCAATTTAACGACATTCTCGCATCAGAATAAGGATGTAGCAGTGTACATGTCGCTTATCGATTCTATTAAGTATGGATCTATAAAGTATGCTTAATATAATACCTATTATAATAAAGCATGAGGAATTTTAGTTTTATAATAAAAAGATAAATAGTAATAAGTATTTTAATTATTGTTATTAATATAAACGTAATTAACAAAGATATACATTAAAAACCAACAGTTATTTACAATGATTATAACTACCAATCAGTCTTATAATATCACATTACTTTAATGGCAGAATAGGAATAACACAGATGTAACATAACAAAACATAAACATAATGATTATTATTATTGATATAATATCACAAGCCTTCAACAAATAGCACCTGACAGTAAAAAAAGAGAAAATATATGTAAAATTAACGATGCAAATAATTATCTTAATATGATAATTATTTGCAGTTGTACGTATATTATATGTACCAACTTACAAACAATAGAATGTCATATCTTTAAATATAATTATAGTAGCGATAAAATTATAAAATATCACACATAAGCAAATCGTATCACTAAGGTAATAAGTAGATGCGACATTAACCTATCTAAAGAAAAGTATAATTATAAAGCGTGGTATTTTTCAAAGCATGGCGCAGCACATAACTAAACTTTACACACCTTGCGACAGAAACGGGTATTTTTTCGTTGGTTATTTATGACACATTGCTTACATCTTTGATCTTTGGTATTTCCCCAGACAAGTCGGCATGTGATCCTCTGCGTCCTCTGCTGCTACTGATTTTTTTTTTTTTTTTATGACATTATTTAATGACTCCTAATGGGTCCCTTATAAATTTGTATGTCTTAATTATGACAAAACATAGCGCATGCCCTATTTATGTAAACACCTATGTATACACCTATGTTTCACAAATAAACTGATTGATTGATTGATTGAGAATTTCCTAACAGAAAAACCCAATAACACTTTGCCCGACCCGGGAATCGAACCCGGGACCTCACGATCCACAGTCATAGGTATACACTATCACAAAACTCCATTTCATGAGTCTAGATAATATTTTCGACGATATTTCATGTAAGTACAATGATGAAATTTACTAAAAGCGTAACAGATCGGCTGATACAACTAATTTTTGGTTGAATGTATCTATGTTAAAACATTTTCAATGTACTACATATTTAATATCACCAATACTAGATAACATAATGTTTACGGATTTTGCTTGATTTCAAGAACATGTTGATAAGACATAACTTACCTCTAAATCATTTTGTTGCAACGATTCCGCTTCCGAGAACTCATCATCGCCTCTAATACCTTCTAATATTCGAAGAAGTTCTTCGGTACTCATTACACTCATTGCACTTGCTATTAAGTTTAACTTTTAATATAACAAATCAATGACACTTCACTAAAAGTGATCGCCTTCGCTTATGACGTCACCGTTTTGTCGTCTATTTGTGACCATGGCGTACAAGGGACTGCAAATCGGTGTTGCGCTAGGGATGCCCAAGAGATGCTATTAGCGAATATCGAAATTAGGCCGGCGGACATTTTATTTTTGATTGTGTAGCTAGTGGCATGCTTGCATAAGACTCAGTTGTTATAAAAATCTATCTGGTTTGTCCTGATTCCAACTGATACACAAATAATGTATTCTGAATTAATGTTTCACACTTATGTTTAAAAGTTTTTAAGGATATTACCATCATGCGTCACAACACTAGCTGTCACATATAGAAGACAATGGCGTGTGAGACACTACCTTTTTACGAATTTATCATCTCGTTTTTGATCTTCAAATTTCTCAATATTGATGGTATAATTTAATTCGTTTCATGCAATCAAATATAGATGGAAGCTTACATTTTTAAAGTATATCAATAAAACACACAAAAGTAATGGTTTTATTGTTTATTTTTATGTTATGGTGCGACGTATTTTTTGTCATACATATGTGACGTTGGCGTTGAGGGCAAGATTTCGTTTGTCACGTATACGTGACAATGGCGTCCAAAAGGTAAAAGGAAGCTTGCAATCAATAAGTATCTAGTTATTTAAAATACCTATATTGCCTCGAAAATATTAATAAAGCTTTTTGTTAAAATTATTTCTGTTTTTTTTTTGCGGTCAGAGTTATTGGACGAGAATAGTCAGTATTTATATTATATAATTTATTAATTCAAGTCGAATTTTACAAGAAAATTATTATTTTGATACAAGTTAGTAAGTTATAAAAAAATATGTTTATGAATTAATATCTTTTCTTTCTCAGTTAATCTGATGAATCATCTTAAATCGGTGGGAGAATAATTATACGGTATTTATTATAAACGCGATCGAAATCAGGGCTTACAGCTAGTATACTATAACCTGGATATCTTTGAATGTTTTAGAGTTGGCCTAATGACATCCTTTGCGAAAAGAAATACCTAATCTTATAAAACCTTTTACTTTATATATTTTCGTAAATTCAAAGATATCTATTTACGTAAATATATTTTACACTGAATACGAAATACCAAAATTACGTCCTAAATTGCTAAATCATGTTATGAGTAAATACGATTTTTATAGAAGCTGCGTTGACATATCTCCGCCAAATAATTCCTTTGACAAGGGTAGGTAATTTGTATTGAAGCATACTTTGAAGTGGTTTATGGAAATACTTGAATTTCTCTATACTATACAGACTTGTATAACGATTATATTATTATTGTTTAGAAGATAATTTTGTCAAAGCTGTAAGCTGTGAAGTACTTTTGAATGTCAATAGGTTTTTATTTAATCACTATCTTTTGCCTAAGGCTTTGCTTGCTCGGAAACAGTTATTTTCCTGAATAACAGGTACCTATGTCCTTTTCTGCACCCTTGAAAACGCGTATGCGAAATTTCAAGATAATCGGTCGAGTGCTTACGGCTTGAAAGCGTAACAAATAAATAAACTTACATTCGCAATTATAATACTCGTAAGGATAGGTACATATAATATAGGAAGGACTTTTAAAAAGACGCCCGTTCTAAGCATTTTTCCTGGATCACAAAGAGTACTCAGGCTCTGAATAATTATTTATAGATGACAAAAATTTAGTCCTGTATGTAGATCACGGTTTGTCTCAATAACCACGCGATCGGTCTTTCCAAACTGACCACGAGAAGTAGTATGATCTGAAGGCCAATTCTCGTGATAAATACTGATCGAAATAGCTATAATAGGTATCTACTTTAAACAATTGGAGAATACCAATAGCGATATTTATTATATTTATAGAGACGACTCAGTTTTATAAATAAGACAAGTGGTATTTTTCGATGTCACAATAACTATTATTAGACTATGTAGTCTCTACTTAGACCAGTTTTTATTTGCGAATTGGTCCTCTGATGACGTACTGTTTTAGATCAGATTGTTCATATATCCGTGGCTGCTATAAATAAATATTTGTGCTTTCTGGTCACGGTTTCGAATAGGCCGTCCTTCTTCTCCCAAGCCTTTATTATTCCCAAGTCTCTTGGGGTCGGCTTTTCTAGTCTAACCGGATTTGACTGGATATCAGTTTTTACACGGAGCAGCTGCCACCTGACCTCCGCAACCCGAAGGCTAATGATACCCTAAGGCTAGACCAGTGTCAGGATATTATAGGGCACTGACTTCCCAATAACGACTGCCATAGATGTTCATGGCAGCCGGGACTGACGGTTTAACGTGCTCTCCGAGGCACGGAGCAGGCGATAGGTGTCAATCGATACGCACATAATTTCGAAAAGTCATATAACTTCCGAAAGTCAGAGGTGCGCGACGTGGTGGGTTCGAACCGGAGACCCTCTGCATTGCAGTCTGTTGGTCTCCCCACTGAGCTATTGATTAGGCCGTCCAATAAAGTGTAAATTATAGATTTGGCTATGTTTTCTGATTCTTTACGTCTATTGATTGGTAGTATTTACCAGAAATAACCCTACAAAATACTACGCGACCAGGGAATCAAATTAGAGGCCTTATGATTGGCAAAATTATGCCCCAAGACTGCCTTGTTAAGTCTATAGAATATTATAACGATGTTATCTTCAATATCAGAAAGGCTATCCTTTCTCAGAATGAAGATAACCAAATTAGAATAGAAAAATAAAATGGAAATTGATAAACAATCTCGATAGGTATCTGTATACCTATCGACATTATTAATTGTATATATTTCTGGCAATAATTTATTTAACTCTAACGTACGGTATCAAGTAAACCAGTCGAAACCATAAACAAATAACATCATAAATATTTTTTCACAACTCGTGGACGAACACGTATCGTCGAATATTTACCTCGGCTAATGAAACGTCAAGTAGATTACGTTAATTTAATAATTTATTTCATGGCCACTTAAAATATAATTTATTATTGATGCGCGGTTATTACATAATAAATATTATACTTGTAACGTTTTGGTGGAATTTGTACCTATAAAGTGGGTAGATACAAACAGACATTAAATCAAAATATAGTTTCTGACCCAGAGACAAAAAGTCAGACGATCTGACATCTCTTTTTTAATATCTCCGACTTCATTACCTATATATAAAAAATACTATCTCAACCTGCTTCGCTGTGGTCGGATGTTTTAATTTCTAATATCCGTGGGTACTTCGATACAAAAATGAGGTTGATGTATAAAATAAAATATATAGAAATGTAACGTCGTGTAAAATCTACAAGTCGATCCATGGACTACTTTTCAAATGTTTACGGATACACATACGGATGCCGATTTTTTATATACGGGTTGTCCGGTAATTAATGGATAACATTGAAATGTCTTATAGTAGAAGTGATGGCCGTTCAGAAAAAAATATGATAAAAAGCTATCCTGAGAAAAGCATTTTTTTAAAAATTACTATATTTTAACTTTCTTGTACACTACGACCATAAATGAATAAATTCCATCGATTATTTGTTGTTTTATTATTAAACACTAATTATGCTAATAGACAGACAGTCAAAAGTATGACTAGCTATGGCACTTTCTTTTAATTTGTATATTTCATTTTTTTTTTAACGGCCATTAGTTCTATTATAATACATTTCAAGGTTATCCATTAATAACCGGACAACCTGTATAAAGATGATGGTTTGTTTAATTTATATATCCAAACTAGATTATACATGCGGCTTCGCTCGGGTTAGGTTTAGTAATAGTACTTTTTCAGAATTAAAGGTGTCGTTTGTCCTTTTCTGTACCCCTGATAACGTGTACGCGAAATCTCATGTTGATCGGTTAAGGCGTGAACGCGTAACAAACAAACAAAGTAACATTCGCATTTACAATATTAGTTAGATATCATAAATCTTTTTAAAATGGGTTATGTTTGAGAAATTTATTTAGTTGTTTTATTAAATAGGTGTTAAAATACATCTAACAAGTGCGAACGAGGATTTAAAACAACCACTGCATAATTAATAAGAAACATTGAGGTAACGTCTTGGATTGCCAAAAGGATATTGGAAATTCAATATGGCGGCTGTAATATCTAAGGTGTTTGTAAATCATCTTAGTTATCATACTTAGCATTCACGTGCTTGTGTAATGGGCCAAAGTCGGCCTATATATTGTAAACATTGCTTATTACATTATTTATATACGTATATAAAATGGTATATTATGTTTGTTTGTAATGTATATCGATTCATACGATCGTGTTGAAACTATAGTGTGTGAGAAGGCTTCTGATAAAAAGGAAAAGTTTAGATGCATTGCAATGAATGTCGTTCGTCCGCTGCCATGAAATTATAATTAAAAGAAAATAACAGTCAATGTTATAGTTGTAAAATTTATAACAGGGCGCAACCTTCTCTATATAAGAGCTTTTCCCGTTCGTAAATATATTTCTGAATTTAAGTAACCCTACTCCACTAGAAATAATATTTCTTTGTAATGAAATTATTACCTCAATGGCGTAGTGGTTAATGTACCCGACTGCCACGCCTGTTTGATTATCGCGAGTTTGATTCCCGCACATGACAAACATTTGTGTGCATGAATATGGATGTTTGTCTTGGTCAGGGTGTTTCTATGTATAATACGTATGAATTTACAAAAAAAATAAAGGATAATATATGTGTGTTTATCCATTTTCTAGTACCCATAGTACAAGCTCTGCTTAGTTTGGGCTAGATAGTGTTGTATGTATGTGATAGAATATATAGAATATAGAAAGAATATAATTATGAAGAAAGGAGCTACCACGCACCCTGAGATTGCTCACCGTAACTAGTTACAAACATTTTATGCTCGAAGCGAAATACTGCAAGTTGAAGTTCGCCAGTATTACGAGGCGGCCGTCCATCACCAGTGAAGTTCAATATTATCAACCTTTATCTACTGCAATAGTTGGGATGGCAAATCGAAAGTAGATTGCTCTCTTCGCAATTATTTCATTTAAATGGACTGACAAGTCCATCGTCATCATCAAGTAAACCTTGACGCCTTATTTCCTCGGACATCTGATCCGAAGTTAGACTTATGTTAAGATCAAAAAGTATTTTTCCAAGCGCCATGTTTAATTGGCTGAGTCGTGGCTGTTTGTTGAGGATCTGTGTGCTTAGCTACTGAAGCATAAGAAGTGATCAATAAAATTTACAATTATATCGTGTAAAAAATTAATGTAATTAATATGTTCGCCTACAAAATTACGTAAATTTGCACGAAAAATGCAAAAACGTAAGCTCGTGCTACGTGATTTTTAGATTATAACAGTAGAAATCTATCCTATTTTACAGCTTTAAATTACAATTTGTCCATCCCAAATATTTAAGTTATTGGTTGACAATAAAGATACATATTTATCAAAAAAGCACTTCAAATCCTCCATACAATTTTACTATGGTGGCCGCGCGCCGATTTGAATATGCGCCGCACAAGCTCTGTCATTATCTGTCTTACGCTCGGCGCAGTCTTAATACCATATATGGTTGGTATGGTACATATTTTCTTTTATATATCAATGCTGACATTAGCTAATTAATTTAACTGCTAACATTACATATTACGAATTAGTAAAATTGTATACCTATTATTCGTATAATAATATGTTATTTATATTGTATTATCCATTTTGAGATATTTGTATGTTTTTAAAATAATTTATATAAGCTCATATTTAGTATGTTTAGTATACTGTAAGTTTAAAATTCTGCACAAAGTTTATTGTATTGAATAAATGACTAATGATTAATGACTAAGTATACATATATCTAGGCATTTCTCGAAACAAAAATACATTTTGGAAATAAACATTAGGTATGTTTTGAATAGGAATCACAAAATTAGAAAATAAACAACAATTTTTAGGATAATGACTTAATATTAAAACGTCCCGATTAGAAATATAGATACGTATCTATAATTAAAGTTATTCATGAAAAGAAATATTATATTGTATATATATCAATGTTTTCTCGAAGCCTAAAAAAACACATTTATTAATCATCTGTGTATTTAATGAGCTTTGAACCAAATTTGCATGACATTTATTAATTTATTGTTGAACACACATGTAGCAATAATGTATGCACTTTAAATTATACTAGCTTTTGCCCGCGGCTTTTACCGCGTAAAAGTAGGTTAGTTTAGTAGTAATGGTACTTTAAAAAAATAATTATTGCCTATGTTACTCGGTGAAAATATAGCTTTCCAATGGTGAAAGATTTGATTAGTTTTTGAGTTAAATCCTTACAAACAAACAAGCAAACAAAAAAAAATCTTTTCTTTATATAATAATAATATTCTACCACATACACACAACACCATTTAGCCCAAACTAACCAGAGCTTGTTCTATGGGTACAGGGTACTAGACAATGGATAAACATACATAATTATATAGTTTAGACTAGCTAATACACGCGACTTTGTTGGCGTTTTTTAAAACTATCGGGTCAAATTACTTATCCTTACTGATATTATAAATGCAATTGTAGGTTTGTTTGTTTGCTTTGCTTGTCACGCCTTAACTACTCGACCGATCATCATGGAATTTCGCATACACGTTGTCAGGGTAACAGAAAAGGACGTAGGGTACCTTTCATTCAGGAAAAAGTACGGTTCCTGAGGAATATAAATTTATATACAAATTCATTTACGCAAGTGAAGTCACCGGCACAATCTAGTACTAAATAGGTATTATCAAAAAAGGTTGCTAGCTCTTAATTAACGTTCTACGCAGCGAGTTTGCTTTGGCTTCTTACCAGAGGTCTCATCGCACAACGCAGAGATATAATCATTAATAAACATAATATAATTATGTTAATATAGATATAATACTATGCATTTGTGCCGAAGTAGTTTAAGTGGTCGGCTCGCTACTGCTATACTGAGTGTTGTAGGTTCGATTACTCTAACAAGATAAAAAAATGTGTCCACTGACAGTTGTTCCGAGTCTTGGTGTTCTTTCTATATGTTTGAATGTTATTAAACTCATTATATTTAGCGGGGATGTGATCTTTCAAAAGAAACTATAAAAGTTAGCCGCAACAGCACTTCTATATTTGCGTTTTTATTAATTAAAAAACTTACTTAGAACCTGAATATTTTCAATGGTTTTGTAGGGGTATGTATGTATGTGTGCGTCGAATGTATGTGTGCGCAAGCGTGGTGTATGCAAGGCGAGTCGGCCAGTTGCTGTGCACCGGCCCGACAGAACGCTAGGTCTTGTAATATGTAATTAGAATTAGTTATATAAAATATATTGTGATTTTTACCTATATATGTATTACCAGTGTGTGTGTTCATAATAAACAAATTATATATTATTAAAAGGTGTTATCTGTCGGACCAGTGCCGGTAATTCCCTTGTAGCGTTTTAGGAAGTCTCGCATTATTGCATATCGTGGACACACGAGTGAAATAAATAGTAGATGCGGGTTCGATTCCCGTGGAATTTATAAGTTAAATAAAATAGGTATACAGGCACTAGATCGCCCCAACAGTTTCATTTAACCTACTAACCTCAGGTTTTTGAAAGGTAGATTAACTAAAATTTGTTAATTGACGGTCAAACGTTTACTGAGTTGGCAATAGCCAATCAAATCAGGTATCTATAATTAGGCACGTTGCTAGCCGTTAAAAATAATAAATAAAAAACATCACAAACGTTCTGTAATCCTTTATTATCAATAACATCTTTTTAGGCGAGTTAACATTTTCATGCACAATGGTAATGCATAAAACTAAAGGTTATGTTATTTATCATAACCGTTACATATTTTTAAATACATATATTATTTAAAAAGAAATAACTACAGCATAATTTTTGTATACTGAAGTCTTAACAAGCATGCAAATAGCAGACACAAAGAACACCCAAACTCGGCACGGCTCTTTGTGGATCACACAAATTGTGTGGAATTAGAGCACGCGGCATAGATGGCAATGGCGAGATAACTGCTTAAACCATTGCCCTGCCTTGTAGACAAGTTAGTATTTTCGTGAAAAAGACCGTTGACTATGAAATGAAATATCAATTAAGCAACATTATAAACTGATAGTGTTATTCAAATGAATTACCTTTGACATTTTGTTATCTAACAGTCAATTTAGGAGGAATGATTCTAGAGACATAAAAATGATAATTAGTCGTGATTAATTATCTGGATTAACCAGTAAGAATCTGCATAATATATAAATAATTAGTTGTATCCGTATGGATAAAGACAGCAATAAGCTCGTCGACTAAAGTAGTTATGTATATGTCTTAGGTTCATTTACAAATTGAATGTTTTCGAATTGTAAATGAACGGATTTTAAAATCTAAAACAGGTTATCAGGATTCGATAGATAGCAAAAAAACGTTTCAAGCCAAAATTAAATAGAGTTAATAATACTAAACCGATCATGTGATTCTTAATTACTACCTGATTTCCGCCAAGAACTACGCTGAGTTCGATTCTATATATTCGTCGTAGAATATTCACCATTGCCGTTTTCTAGACATAGTACCATAAAATTTAGCTCGACGCGGGAGTCGAACTCGAGATCTCTCGACCAATTTTCAACATAATAATAATATAATAATATCAGCCCCGTATTAATTTGTTCCACTGCTGGGCAAGGACCTTTTCTCAGTGTGAGAAGAGTTAGGCCATGGTCCACCAAGCTGGCCCAGTCCCGGTTAGCAGACTTCGCATATATTCGACAACATTATGGAGAACTCTCAGACATACAGGTTTCCTCGCGATGTTTTCCTTCACCTTTAATGCAAGCGATAATTAACTATTCTATACGCACATCACTTCGAAAAGTCAGCGGTGCGCGCCTTGGGATCGAACTCGAGACCTCTGTGTGGCAGTCCAACGGATTCCAACTAGGTTATCGCTTTAATTGTTTTTTCTAATTTATATCTAATGTGAGACAGACAAGTTGTAGAGTATAACTAAAATGTACTTAACTATAAAAATGTCTACTCTTATCGACGTTTCGATTGCTTTTCAACAGCCATGAAGATAAAAATTTTGATCGTTTCAATAACTTGAAGTGTAGTTCTATCAAAGGACCGACTAAACTTCAAGTCGTTGAGGTGACCACCATCGTACACATGGTTTCTGAAAACTTAATCAACGACGTGGCAAAACTAATCTCATGTTAAAAGCAGGATTGATGGTTTCTAATACAGTAAGCTAATTAAAGCAGAAATAACATGCCGTTAGACGCCAATTTTCTTTTTGTATTAATCTGCCTAAAGGTATCCGGGCTTTAGTCTATTCTAGTATAATGTAGAATGATTTCGATTATTGGGTTTGTTTTATGTAAATAAATTCTTGGCAGCCATTAAGAGCTTTGACTTGAGTTGTTTTATTTCCGTGCATCCGATAGCATCTCACGCAGTTGGTCCTACGCCTGCTTTTCTTCATCGTGTTGGATTGGATTGCCTTCTCAACAGATTATTAGAGTGAGTCTGTATGGTGAGTATAGCAAGTGTACTTGCTTGCGCGATAGTTCGTTGTGGCCAAAGTTTGGTATGGAGGCCATTGTCCTTATTGTATAGGATTAGATTAATATGCACTCACTTAACTATTTATTTAATCAATGTCTTCCCGATGCCTATAAAAACATTTTTATTATTCATCTGTTTATTTTAATAAGTTTAGAATCCAAATTTCCATGACATTTATTTTACAGTTTTAGTGATTGTTCATACATGTGCACAACAACAATCTCGCTACAATCGGCAAAGTCGTTTGTGTGTTTTAAAATGAAAGAAAAAGAAAGAAAGTAAAAATTGACTTGACAAAAGCAACATTGACAGATTATACCCTAACTAATATTATAAATGCGATGGTGAATTTGTTTGTTTGTCTGTTACGGTTTCATATCTTAACGACTTAACCGATCATCATGAAATTTTGCATACAGGTTATTAGAGGTAAAGAAAAGGCCATATGATGCCATTTATCCAGAAAAAAGTACTGTTGCTAATCTAACTTAACCTACAATTACGCGGGCGAAGCCGCGGGCAAAATCGAGTACAATATAAAATAAAAAAAATTGCCAAAGGGGACCTAGCCTTTTTTTTTCTTTTTTTTTTTTAACGTCAGTGGAATGCTTTTACGCACCGTCCGCGCCCGGGCAGGGCGCGGGTGTGTGGGACTCGAGCCAGAAAAGCCGGCCCCATACCCACTAAACCCCTGACGACGTTTCTCCGGTACCTAGTGTCGGTGCCACGGGATTCGCGCTAGCATTCACCGCGACACCGACAGGTCTTGGCCCGCCACGTGAATAGGCGGGCCCCAGCTGTTTGGGGGAGGACCAGATGGTACAGCCCTCCCCTCCACTGAGGGGGGCGCGCGGAACACTTATGCCCCTCTCTCGGGCCTGTGCTGCTCGGGCGGCAGACTGCCCAAGTCCACCGCCCGCAGGCCGCCCCCTAGGGTGGCTAGAGGTCTGCGCGCGCCCTACGGCGGCGCCCTGGACGTCTCCTGCGGTTTGGGTGGGGAGAGACCAGCTCCCTCTCCCGTTCCGCTGCCTCCTTCGCGGACATCACTGCCTCGCAGAAAGTGACGGCGGCCTCCCATGCACCCTCGCTCCGGACCATGGACAGCACCATTGCCGGCAGCGAGAGGATTTGGACACCCAGTGCCCCGGTTAACGACCGGCGCTGCTCCTCCCAAGCTGGGCACTCCACGAGTGTGTGCAGCGCCGTATCCTCGGGGCCGTCACCGCAGTGGTGACAACAAGACGTCTCCTCCCGGCCTATACGACACAAGTACCTCCCGAAGCATCCATGCCCGGTGAGGACCTGCGTCAGCCGGAAAGTCAGGGCGCCATGGCGCCGCTTCAGCCACTCCTCCAAGATCGGACTTACCACCGCTATTGCGGCGTGCCCTGCACTCGGTCGCGCAAGCCGTTCACCCCAGTCCGCCCTTAGGACGTCGCGGAGCTCCGACCGCCGCGCCTCCACCTCTCTCGGCAACGGCCGAAAGCCCCGCTCCAGAGCCTCCCCGCGCCACTGATAGAGCGACGCGAGAAGTCTGGCCTCCAGGTCCCAGGGCGGTGATCCGGCCAGGAGGCTTGCCGCCTCAAAGGAGATCGTGCGGTACCCTCTCGCGACCCTGACGGCCATCACCCTCTGCGGCCTCCGCAGCAGGGCGGCGTTACGGGCCGTCAGGTTATGAACCCAAATGGGGCTCCCGTATAGAGCCATCGCCCGCACGACTCCCATGAAGAGCCTCCTGCAGGAGGCGTTTGGCCCCCCCAGATTGGGAAGCAGCCGCGACAGCCCTGCGGCCGCACCCATCAATTTGGGGACCAACCTTCGGAAGTGTTCTCCGAAGGCCCATCGGCCGTCGAGGACGAGGCCCAGATACCTCATCGATTTCTCGACGCCGATGCGGACGCCTCCCACCACGATGTGGAACCCCTCTGGCGGCGCGTTCCGAGGCCCGTAGAAGAACAGAGCCTCGGATTTGTGCAGCGCCACCTCGAGGCCCAACCGTCGGATCCTACCCACGACATAAGGGGACCTAGCCTGGCGTATGCCTATGTTACTTGTCTCAGGCACTCACGTATGGAGCCAAACGTGAGAACATCGGTTTAGTTGCCGCATGTGGCAAAATGTTATTGAGCTTTTCTGATAGAATTTTGTAATTTTAAAACTAATCCTACCCATATTCGTTCCAATATAACTAGAAATGGGGTGATTTTACAAATTCAAAAATTACTATAGCAAAGTACAAGTTTTGGCACCCGTGAAGTACCAACAAAGTTTATTTATTTATTGATTGTTAATTTCTACGGTGTAATAATTGTATCGTAGACAGAGTTTATTGTAAATTGTTAAGGATTTCTAGACCTGGAAATTGAAACCGAGAGCAGTTCATTTACTACCGCTCCGTCACCGATTCGAAAATGAATTTCGAGAACTTATACCTACTTATGTCATTGAAAGTAATTAACGAGTACTGTTTCGATTGTTTATCGATTATCTAAAACTTATACCGATTTATAAATATGTGTTTAGTTACGATAAAATATGTATACCAATAAGACAGACCAGACAAACAAAACAAATTACGAAACTTGTTATCTAAAATGAATTTAAAACTTATGAGTTATGACATTTCAAATAAACTTTCATTTTGTTTAACGGTCAATAACATAAATAAGAATGGTATGACCTATAAAAGTTATATATAAATAAGTAGAATTATTTAGAGAAGCGATTAATTATAGATACAAAATGCATTTTGACTGCACAGATAATGTAGTGGTTTTAGTGATTGCCTCGCTATTTGTTGCGGGATCAGTCCCCACCCGAGACAAAAATTGTGTGATGTCTACCCACATGTACATAGTTGTTCCGTCTCGGCGTGTTCTTTGTGTCCGTTGTTTAAATGTCTATAAAGTTCCCTGAAAGCAGCAGAAAGGCAATCACTTAAAGCAAATACACCATCCGTGCAGTAAAGTTTAAAAAAGGAAGTCTAGCTAGCTTATCAATTGGGTGTAAAATTATCCAAGTCATGGATTTCCAAAAGAATATACCATACGATTAGGGTGTTTGAGAAGAGCATAAAAATATTATTGCAGAGTTTTAGAGTATATCAATCGCCCAGAAAGTTCAATAACCGCTAACGACCACTCGAGGCCGTACGCTAGTATAAAAAAAAAATATTCTATCATATACACGCAACACCATCTAGCCCAAACTAAGCAGAGCTTGTACTATGGGTACTAGACTATGGATAAACATACATACATACTATTTTTTGTAAATACATACATATTATACATAGAAACACCCAGACCAAGAAAAACATCCATGTATATGCACACAAATGTTTGCCTTGTGCGGGAATCGAACCCGCGACCTCAGGCGTGGCAGTCGGTTACACTAACCACTACACCATCGACACGTCAAATATAGAACGTTTTTAATTAAACATAATTAATTCAAAGTGGCATCATTTTATGTTCTGCCGATTATAAAGGAGTTAGAACGTGATTTAATTGTGGATAGTAAATATGAAACTTGCGGGAACTTGGTAAGGAACAGGCATTTGCACCAGCGCGCAGCGAGCCGGTACTAATATCTTGGAAACTTTGAGACGCGAACTTCGTCGCAGTGTGACGGTCTTATTGCACTTTTAAAACAGTTGTTTCGGAACAAACACGTAATATATATATATATATATATATATATATATATAGACTAGTCGCTGCTGCTTATGAACAACTCTTAAAATATTTATGTAGTTGGTGTAAGTTTTAGGATAAGTTATGGTGGAATTTACATCCTAACTGATACCTACGCATGATAAATGTGTTGTTACGTTTTCACGCCTTAACTCCTCGACCAATCATCATGAAATTTCGCATACACGTTGCATGGGATACAGAAAATAACATAGGGTACTTTTTATCCGGGGAAAAACACGGTTCCTGTGTAAAGCCGCAGGCAAAAGCTGGTATCCGAATAAAGGTAAAGAGAAACAACGTTGTCTTTTACTTGGTACTATGCTTCTAACCATAGACGAGGAAAAGTAAGGAGTCTGATAGCTATCGCAAGTAAAGCACACAACGATGCACATAATCATAATGATACTTAGTAAACAATGATAATTAGTAAATAATGACAGTATTGGGAAATTACCAACGAAATTATCGTTTTTGTTTTACGTCTGATTACGTGATTCCTATAGGTAGGTATTGTATTAATTATTATACAATGGTTACACATAATATTGTCTTAAGTTTAGGCGTATGTTATACATTAATTTTAAACTACAACTTATATAGCGGTTGATTTAAAATACACTACTTTTAGATATTTTAAAAACATTAAACGAATATATTATTTTAATTTACACTTTCGCTGACGTTTCGGTGGCTTTTCAGCAGTCATGATCGGGGAAATTCAAATGGTGGTCGTCTCATTCTCTTTAAGTGTAGTGTTTGAAAGTACCCATACATAGTGGTTTTTTAAATATTCAATTCAATTCCAAAAAGCCTGCATATATTAACATGTATTGTCAAAGTTATATTGTTTAATGGTATTCCGGTTTCGTTGCTGAAAATAGCGATAAATAAACGAGGATTGCTGTTTATGACATTTTGAATATAGTTGCTTGAGTTTAGACCTATAAAGTTTAATTTGTATGAAAACCACGTTATTGATAATTTTTATACAAAATAGCGTTTTTAAAGGTGACGACCTAATATAACATATGACGGTATGCAAGAGGATGATGTCCGAGGCACGGAGGATGTCTAACAGCGCCAATTGCCTAGCTCCGGGCTAGTATAAAGATTTTTTAACAAAGAATCCGATAACTTTTTGTTGGCCCGTCCCGGGATTCGAAATCCACAGAAGTCGCATTCAATACGACTCACTGAGGCAGTTGCAGCATTAAAATCAATAAAAGAGTTTCGAATACATAATATAGAAAACTTAATTAAAACGAAGTCAACAACAAAAGATTAGCCGGATTTTTCGCATTTGTCCTTAGCCTAGTTTATAGTATTCTTATTAAAACTATAATGCTTTGTGGTATTCGTTTGAATATCTTAACGTGCGGATTATGTTAATTTGAATTGCGAAGAATACAATTAAATATTTTAATGTTTATTTTCATAAAAGAACCTATTTAAATTTTAATGCCTTGGTAATACTTTAAAGATTGTGGATTTTTTGTTATGTATGTTGTATCAAATGAACGCACACTATGTTCCGTGGTTCAACTTTGACAGTGGCGGTGGTAATGACATGGCATCCATCTTTTTTAGAGTCACATACCAGAATGGTGACAATGGAACACGTTCCTACTATACCCAATAGCCTGCCACAGCTGCTTATTTTAGCAACTACTAATGCTATTTCCCTTATTTGAAATAAAGAAAGTCGCCTGATCCGTCAATCGAGATATCATGTAAAGTTGTTTTATTTGCTCTCTACATAACATATCTAATTATTGACTTTTGTGATCATTTTAAAATATTATGCAAATTTCCACAAATATATATCTACAATTAAACACTACCCCTCTTGTTGCGAAATGCCAAAGCGGAAATTTAAAATAATTAAATCCGATAAAGATTTATGTATAGGTAGACAACGAAAAAAATCGGAAGCTTCTATACATCAGCAAATATATGTAGGTATAAGAAACAAATTAGTTATGCGCTTTTAAATATGCACACTAACTCCTTCGCAGTAAATTTATTCTTTCAAATAGATGAATTAACTACTTGATATATTTATCATATTTTCTAACATTTTTCTAATGTACGGTACCCTTGGTGTGCAAGGCCGACTCGAACTTTGCTGCTATTTTTTGTAGCTTACGCTCGTAACTTATTTTATTTATTTTTTTGTTGTTAAGTACTAGTGAAGCTTTTTATTCCATTATGGCAGTAAACAACCATACGGCCCTTCTAATGGCAAGCCAAGGCCAAAGGCTACAAGTACCTTTATTAGTAAGAACCGGTTTTTTAAGACTAACAAAACCACTACGTTGCTATAATAATTAAAAAAAAGTTATACTTTTACGAAATATATTCATCAATATCATTCGCAACTACTACTTCATTATAAATCTGATTATTTAAATTTATTATGAAGTAATTAGTAGTGATTTGTGTAAATACACATTAGGCTGAAAGGTCATAATCCACCGATTAGGGACTCAAATGAGGCCAGTTATAAATATATTTTAAGAAATATAAACTAAGAGTTCTTAATGGCATTAGTATAAAACATGAAACATCAAATTGTTGTTTATGGTGCCTATTATATTACCAACATCAAAAATATTCTATTTTAAAACAATAGAGCAAAACGTGCCATTCTTGGCCGCAATACCGCGTGTTCGATCTTTCATATAAAGGAGAATCGTCTGCATTGTCCGCCTATATTGCAGACGCTTCAAATATTCACCGGGTCCTTGCACAATAGCGACTGGTAATGCGCCGTTTTGCGGGTACTTATATATCTGACTAACATAACATTATTTAATCTAGTACAAGTAGTGTGAAAAAAAATTACCTATGATATCAGGATAACGCGCCACAAAGTCTGCCTTGGCTCTGATCACATCAAGCCTTATCTGATTCTCCAACGGCGCTTCGAGAGCCGAAAAGACCAAGGCACCAGTCGTTAAATACACCGCGTAGAAAACCACATAGAACACCAGCAGGAACGTGAATCTCGCCTGCCCAAACAATCTAGTAGTCGCAATTAAAGGCTGGAACGGAGGATGCTCTTCTTCATAAAGTATCTCCCTCTCAACAAACATTTTTTTTGGGTAAGGGTACAATTGGCTGTGTACAGTCATATCATCGTCACTCCTCCCTGAATTCATGCTCCCGTAGGATTGAATACGCGTGTACTTTAGGTTTTCCATTTTTAAAAACAGTAATGTCAATTTTGAACGCGCGAAACGAATTACAATTTTATTTCTTTATTCAAAAGTCCATGATAAGTCCTTATAAATCCAGATTATACCGAAAAATACGAGCACAGATTCTTTTTTTTTTCTCTAATCGGCTTGTCGGTAGACCACAGAGTTCCAGAACACAAACCGAAAATCCCGGAACGCTCGGGATTTTGGTCAACTGTACTTAAAAAATCTCTTAGGATGGTTAGGTTCAAAGAATAACGCGAATATTTCCGTCACATTAGTATCCCGGCGACAATTTTCAAGTTTGAATATCACCATTTTGATGCATTTTAGATGGACTGTTAGGAATGTAATATGGCGGAAGCGTCAGTAACTTGCAGACCGAGTATGCGCGGCGATGACTACTCGTTGACTAACTGAGCGTATGCGTACCCACGCGATAAGTGGAGTATAGCTGCAATGCCCCGTTTCTTGTTTGTAAAGTACCTATCCAAGATATGACAGTGATAATCACAGTTTACCTACAAATGATATTAATAAGCCCTTTCGTCGTAACTTTGAGAACAGCAGGTCATGGAGATAATTTAAAATAGTGTTGAAATAAGTACAAGATAAGGGATAACATTATTATATTTGTTATGATTATTCAATTATATCTATCGGTTAAATAGTTACTATGTCACATTTAAATTACAGACAACTTATAAATATTAGAGGTTTTTTAATAGGTGCACCAAGACGTGTAGGTATAATACCTACAGTAAGCCAGCTATGACCAGTTAAGTTCCAAATACTAGGAAACGATTCATATTGAAATCTATGGGGCACATTTACAGACTTTATGCTTCTAATGAGAATAACCTAAAAGAACTACTTCATAATATTTCGAGCATCGAAATCATGCGCAAAGAAGAGTTTAAACGTGCAAGTAGTTTAATATCAGCACGCACTTTTGACCGAAGAGGAAAGCAAAAGCGTAAAGATTCGGGTCAGTTTAACGGTAAAAATGGAAGAAAATATTTCAAGTTAGAACTAGATTTATCCAAAATAAAAAACCTCCAAATCAAAGAACATATAAACACCAAACTTTATTTCTTTGTTCTGTGTAAGAACCTGATTTTAAGAGTCCACTGGATTCGCGGAATAAGTTGGCGGTTATATTTTCACACGATCGTGAGGGTCCAGTTTTATTCCCGGGTCAAGCAAACTGTTAGTAAGGTGTTTTGTTGAAATTATTCTCATTAGCATCACGAAGTCTGGCAATATGCCTGGCGGTTGATTATAGGCTCCCTATTTCTTGGTGCCTAAAAACATAGTTACCGGATGTAATATTCGTACTGCCTCAATACCTATATAATACAGGGTTGTGGCTATATGGATTTAAAAAAACTTGATACATCAAATAAAGTGTTAAATCTGGTACCTTACGATCAACAGTCATTTTTATATATAAATCGACATAACATTTCGTTACATAACATAAATTCAATTGATTAAACTAATAGAGGCGTGGGCATGAGAAACAAAATTACGTCCAAGGCATTGCATTCTACTGATGAAAGGTCAATGACATAATACACAAGATTGAATGATGCAACATAGATTACACCATCGGACATGCTACTGAGATTTAGAACCGATCCACACACACTGACCAACCAACGGCCCAACGGTACAATCGGTGTCACTACCAATATAACAATTTTAGGTTAACTTCTATACAGCTAAGTAAAAATATTTTTTGCTGAGCAATAGAGTTAAATTTTACTAAGCCATTAATAAAGTAACGTAACATTATTTATAAAAAATATCTTACTAATGGTTTAATACAATGATGGGTAGTTATAATACTTAGTAGGTATGCATTAAAAAAAAACATTCGGAGTTGTCTTTGGGGACTGCCGATAGAAGTGAAAACTAAGTAACTCGTCGTCGAGCTATTAGATTATTATTTTTGAATTTAGAATGCGTTCGGTGATGATGACGCGAGTTCCATGATTTTTGTTCACCCAAAAAGTGCTCAACGCGCCTAAAGAAGTTTTCACTTCAGAAACTTCGTTCGTACATTTTCCTTAAACGTTTCGTCGTCGTTGTTAGATGTGCTGACATTCTTATGCATTATTATGAACAGTACCTTCTAGAATTTTTATTTAAAATGACGTTATAACCCTCCCGTATGTTTTAAGCACCTTGCGACACAGCAATTATGCCTAGTGAGGGAGTAGTATTTTTTTAACTGTATTTGATTAGAGCCATGAGCAAAGAGTTCCATAAATAAAGAAAAATAAAATAATGTTTGTATTTTTGGCTTACCACGAAATTGGTTACAGTAACCGTTAACCATCAGGTGCAACATAATGTATCTATGCATTATTTACTGAATAAAAACATATAGATAGCATCAACCCTAGTGAGTTGTAAAAATTACAAACATTCACAAACATTTTAATATATTAATAATAATAATAATAATAATAATAATAATAATATATATAATATATATAATATTGACTGCACAGCTGGCAAAAGATTGCCCCGCAAATGCCCGAGTGCTCTAAGTGTTATGGGTTCGATTCCAACATGGGACAATGTACAGTGTAGGTACTTTGTGTATATTTGTAAAGTCCTTCACTACACAGGTCTTAATCCCCAAAGCGGGACTGATTGTCAAGGAATATTTTTTTACTATAGTATAATTATTAATTAATGATAAAACCGATTGTACGAGATGATTGTGTTACTTAAAGAGTCAATTGAATTATTAATGTTATAAAAATATTCATAAACTTAAAACTTATAGAATGCATTTTATATGTATGGAATATCAATCTCAATGTTTAAACTACGCGACCCATTTAAACTTGTAAATATTAATTTAAACTCTTAATCCTCTTTATATTTTATAACCTTAGGCTATTATTGTCATTATTTTTGGATTTTTATAGTCAGTAAAATACAGTAACAACTGCAACACCTTGTCGATATGAGATATAAAATACTGAAATTATATTTAATTGGCGATTTAAAAGAGTGGCCTTGAGTTTTTTGGAAGTTTCTTCTCATATGCTCAACCCTGCGCCTGAACCCAGCAACCAACCTAAATGCAGCTTCAGTAACTTAAAGAAAAACCTATCTATTTTGACGTTTATAAGTGTTACTTTGTGACCTAAATGAATAAATGATTTTTGACTTTGACTTTGAGATTACATACATAGTATCAAGCCTATTTGCAGAGGAGGAGGCAGAGGCATTCTTAGCATACTTAAAACATATTTAAATTCAATTTATAATTTAAATTATTTGCCTAAATAAATACGTACTATTTACACTCTCATATAATATATGATAGATGTAACTAGCGATAAAATGCAAGTAAAATATTTTTATTAAAATGTCACCGTTTAAATAATACACCTCCATTGCCGACTACAAATATATTTGTACACATCAATGATATTGGACATTTACAACAGTTTATAACAAAGGCAAATAAATTTCAATTTTCTGCCTGCTCTGCCGCTTCGCTCTTGTGAATTCTACGGAAACATACTGGGATAAACTATCCTATGTCTATATCAAACATACCTGTGTGTCAAGTTACATCTAAATCCATGCAACATCAATGGGACAAAACACCTTTATAAACTAATATATTTATAATGTTAAGCTGATTTTGTTCGAGATTTCGCTCGCTCGGGATCAGTACTTTTTTCTGAATGAAAGGTAGGTTGTTTGTAACCCTGACAATGTGTAAAATTTCACAATGATCGGTCGAGTATTTAAGGCGTTAAAGCGTAACAAACAAACAAACCCACATTCTCATTTGAAATATTAGTTAGGATAGATTTTTTAATATATGTTTTTTAGTAATGAAAGTCTATTCCACCCTCTATTCTGCCGACATATTGTGGTCACGCGGCCCTCTTCTCCGCGCACGCGATACTTGACACTAGCGAACATATATAATTTCATACATTTTCATTCATCACTTATATGTGGGGTGTTACAATAAAACCGCGGCCATACAATGTCACATGAGTATTCATGCGGGATCTTTATACACTGCGGGATGCAGCCGTATAACCGAAGTGAAGAGGATTATTCAAGTGAAAATTAGAAAACTTGTGTCAACAAACATTTAAAATTCAAATCGATTTTGGATTTGAAGATTTTGGAGCCACTGGTTCCTTTTTATAATAAAAGAAATAACTACACTAGGGGCAAGCCCCGTATTGTAGATGAGAATACAAATATAATAATTAACGGATAGAAGACACACAAAGCAAACCCAGACTCAGAAAAATCTTTTATAGATCACACAACGAATTCGATTGGAGTCCCACATGGGACAATTCTTATGGCTTCGAACCCACGACACTCAGCGCGGCGGAAGCGGCGAGACAACCGCTTGCCCGCTATGCCATCCGTGCAGTTTACCGAGAAATGATAAATGTATAAAGGCTTTATGTCTAATTGAATAACTAAACAACGCATTTGAGTAAACAGTAATATCAACAATTAAATTGTATTTGGATACTTTGAAATAACTACATTTTAAAACGATGAGAAACCTACCACGTCAATCTCCCCGTAACTATGGCTGCTAAAAAGAAAGCGAAACATCGGAAAGAATGTAAATATGAAATTAATATGAAAATTAATATATAATTAATAACGCACTCTCTCGCACGATTCGCAGCGTTTACCTTCTAATAGTTCAAAGTCCAAACAGTCTAGGTTGATGTGTCACTGTGTGTACATGTAATAATATTATCTTATGTGGGGGCCAGTCAGTGCAGACCGGCGACACTTCGACCCAGTGGGATCTTTTGTGTCGTAATAATACTATAATAAAATAATGAGGTGTGAACAAGATGCACCCTGTACAATAACAGTGTGTGTGTATTGACGCATGAAGACTGCGTGTATCATTCGTATCAACGTACGCACATCGCACCACGTACGTTTATATTTACTTACAACCAAGTAGGTTCATACCTAAATTTATAACTAGCTTTTGCGCGTGGCTTCGCTCGGGTAAAAATAGGTTAAGTTTGGTTATGTTAGTAACAGTATTTAGAGAAAATGAAAAGATATAGCCTATGTTACTCGGTGATAATATAGCATTCCAATAGTGAAATAATTTTTAAATCTAATATTTCCTTTTATAATATAGGTAATATTGATATATAAAATATATCAAAGATAGGTAAGTATAGATAGGGCAGTTGCCTTTGTTTGACTATTGTACGTTTATTTAAACAGTGTTTCAAACAACAGCAAAAAGTGTTAACAAAAACCTATTTTATAAACAGTATCAAAATTGCTTAAAATTAAAGGAGAATTTAATGTTTCAAATTTCCATATGCGGAAAGCGTTTATTTCACTCGCACTACTGCTTTTAAATAGGGGTTACGTCACTTAATAATATCATACGTCGTTTTTTAAATCTTCATCGTAATTTGACAATCCTCCCAGAGAGATGACGCTGGCTACCAGATTTAAAAGGTATTAAGTATATATAATTTATGCTTGTGGGAATCATATATTTTAGACAAATTTTAACAAATTTGATTCGCATACCTTATTCAATAATAGGTGACAATCAATACTTAGTAATAGACACAGTGCTTGTAAATGCAACTACAATGCATAAGATTTCATGTCTGATTATCTGGTCTGGGACAATGTTACTGTCCGTATCTGAGCTCGTTACACAGCAAAAAGATTAACAACAGCAACTTCCCCTATTAAAAGTGACCGAAAAACATAGACGTCAAAATGATTTATGCAATACACCTCTGCTCTTTGAAGCAGTTCGTCGAGTTACCATGCTATGGATGTATGGACGCATATACATATACCCATAGCATGACAGAATGACAGAACCTCTGTCTAACAAAGTGCTATACAAATTTTAGTACACAGAAGATGACATTAGCTTCATCATTCATATTGGTCGTAGCGTGATGTTATATAGCCTATAGCCTTCCTCGATAAAATAATAATGTACTATCCAACACAAAAATATTTTTTTCAATTTGATCTAGTAGTTCCTGAGATAAGCGCGTTCAAACAAACAAGTACTACTTAATGTGACACCTCTGCTAAAACCATCTAGAATATATAGTCGTAATGCTATATAATGTTGATGTAATCCGCAGTATAGTAAGCTGTGTAGGACAATAGTTGGACTTTGTATATGTTAGTACATATACAAAGTATATGTACTAACATATACAGGAGATATAGTTATCTCCGTCATAGTAAAATCTGACTACGTTAAACGTGTGTCCTAATGACATACAATCTTATCTCCATACTTTCGACTGTTATGTCAAAGCAACAAAGTAATTCTAATTAATATTATAGTCTAATTAGTGCCCGCAGTTTCGTCTACTTGTAAATAGTGATGATTGTATAGCTCCATCTATTGATAAGTTCAGCACTATAGTATTGTTAAAGTATAATTAAAGTTTAACTCTGTATTATCCAACGGGAACACAATACCGGGATAAAATATCTTATTTGCGGTCGCCCCGCGTGCCAAATTTCATACAAAACTGTTTAACGGTTTATGCGTGATGTAGTGACAAATATCCTAACATATTAACAAATAATCACATTTTTATAGTACTACACTCGCGTGCAAGTAAATCGACTCAAGCCTCAAGTGCGCATAAAAAGTGATATAACTTAAAAATGCCTTATTATACCTCTATATAATGTTTTACATAATTAAAGCCTAGTAATTGAGCTTTAAAATGGTGTAAGTTGCATGAAAATCGATTCAGTAGTTTAGTAAAAAAGGTTAATGCCAATGATAATGTAAAAAATGTTGAAAATTCATACAATTTCACAGTATGGGGTTATTGTGTTTAAATGAAACAAAATGTGCGTAAGATAAAAAATTTATTCGTGTCAATATTTGGTATTTCCTCCTCTAGCTCTGATCACTGCTCTCATGCGATTCTTCATCGACCTTATCAACTTTTTAATGGATGGATGATGATTGTGGTATTCGACCCCACTCTTCTACCAACGCAGTCTTGAGCTCATTGATGTTTGTCGGAGCTGGATTCCTCGCTCTAACTTTCCTTTTGAGCTCGTCCCATATGTGCTCAATGGGATTTAAATCGGGGCTGAGCGCTGGCCAATGCATAGTGTGAATTCCAACTTCGTTCAGGAAATCACGTGTGGCCCGAGCAGTGTGACATCGGGCATTGTCATGCATCAAGATGAAATTTTCCCCAATAAAGCCTTGATAAGGGACAACTTGATCCAGTAGAACATTTTCAATGTAACGATCACTGGTCAGACCTCCTCCCCGGCCTCCCCCAGGAACGAAAACAAGCTCCGTTTTGCCTTCTAAGGAAATTCCGGCCCACATCATGCAAGATCCGCCACCATATGCAACGGTTTCCACAAAGCAGCACTGTGAAAACCGTTCACTGGGACGACGGTATACCCGACCTCTCCTGTCGCTGCCATGGAGACACATCCTCGTCTCATCTGTGAACAGGACTGACTGCCATTGCTCTATGCTCCAATCCAAATGCTCTCGAGCAAAGTGAAGGTGTGCTTGACGATGAGCTGTGGTCAACTTCGGGCCTGTAGCGGGTCTTTTCGGAGTAAGGTTAGCTTCTTTCAACCTTCTTCTAACTGTCCACTGACTGACAGTCACCCCGCGAACTTGACGTAGCTCCTGCTGCACATCTACGCCGGTAAGGTGTCGATTTCGGAGAGAGGTCGAGACCAAAAACCGGTCGTCACGCTCCGAGGTGCACCGGCGTCGGCTGGTATTAGGCCTCCGAGTGAAGGCACCAGTCTCTTGAAACCTTCTGTATACTCTCGAGACAGCGGACTGACTCATATTCAAACGACGAGCGACTTCTCGCTGGTTCAACCCTTCTTGCAATAGGGCAACGACTTGAGCGGCTTCTTCAGGTGTTGTATCCATAATTTTCTTCAAATGACGGCTTTAATTTGCAGAGATGTGTTCAGGTCAACGTCTAATGAGCGACTGATAAGAAAAAACGATTACAGAGGGTTTTTATAGGGGGTTGTGTCGCGCAAGTTGTGTATAGAGCGCAGAGCGGTTTACGGGAGGTTGCGTTCAGTTGCATTCTAAGTACAAGTGTTTATTTAAATTACTGATATTATGCTACCATTTGAAAGCCTAATTACTAGGCTTTAATTATGTAAAACATTATATAGAGGTAAAATAAGTAATTTTTTAGTTATATCACTTTTTATGCGCACTTGAGACTTGAGTCGATTTACTTGCACGCGAGTGTAGGTGTCCCACGGTTTACCCCCGTTTATGATAACTCCATATAGCCTATGTTACTTCAGGTTAAAGTAGCTTTTTAATCGTGAAAGAATTATTAATATTGGCTCAGTAGTTCCAGAGTTTATCGGTTACAAACTATCAAAAATGTTTTCTCTTTATAATATTAGTACTGATTTGAATGCCACGAGTGCCACATCCATCGATTTAAAAATGCTTTCTTTTTAAAACGATTAAACAAACATGTCCGCTGATTTCAGCTTTATGTAGATCTAACTGCGTAATTGTTGATATCAAACGTATTATTAACTAAATAATGATAGTACCTACTTCTATTATGTAAGGGAGGCGTGGTACTGATATGGTTCAGCATGTGGCTTTGTCTAGTTCAAGCTAATTCTATGATAGGATCAAACTGACGTTCTAGATTGTATCTTTGACGTGTAAGGGCAAGCGAGGCTATCGCTTGTGAGACGCAGTATGGATACCAGGACTATGTTCTGTGGACCATCGAATGTGCGAGATCGCTGTGGTATTATTTAGGAGAGGTCTTAAATCATTGATATAGCGAGATAAGGGCTGAGATAGGGATGTTCATCCTCTAAAAATCTCAAGTGCCCTCCCTAGAGGGAATGGATCCAAATTAATTTTATACTTAATGTACATACCCACTAAAAGATATAATAAGATATAAAAGTTACTAATCTATAAGTGAAAACTACTTCATCGACCAATTAGATGGCGTAGTGGTTGAAGTGGTTGCTTAGCCACTGCCATTGGGCCTAGTGTAGTGGGTTCGATCACCACACGGCACAATTTTTTTTGTGTTCCACTAATACTTGTTTCGAGCCTGTTTTTTTTTGTGTCCGACGCGCGGACGTTTGAATAAGAACAAACGAAATAATAGTTTATTTATTTCTCTCTTCACAAAGAATACTGATACAATAAATAGTTTATAGCAATGTATATAAAAGCTAATTTCAAAATTAATGATTGTAAAGACCATGACAATTTTTTTAAAGAAATGTTGTATTCCGTCTAATATTGGATTTGATTTATTATACACCTTTCAATGATAAATTAGAAATACGACCTCAGCATATACATATAGCAGTATATCCATGTCGATTTTAACCCTTAGAAATACTAATAATAGTTATCGATAATAATAATAATTATTATTATTATTATCGTGAGGTCTGATACGTCACAAGTCTTACAGTATATGTAGTTACCTATAGAAAGGCTTAGGTCTCTGCGTATTTAACGTTTGATGTTTAACGTTACAACATTATTTTTCTTCATAATTTAGAGCGCTAAGATGGCCGTTGTTTGGCAAGTACTTTCCTATCACGAATAATAAGTTAGAAATCTGATGTAGTTTTGTAGTCTTCTCTTAATATCGCGTTATATCAAATACCTAGAAAATATTGTTTAATATTTAGGTTATCTGAGCATATCTGGTGTCAAGTCGTGAACCTAAGCGATGTATGTATGTATCTTATGTGGGGGCCAGTCAGTGCAGACCGGCGACACTTCGACCCAGATCTTCTGTGTCGACACTCTCCCAATAACGACTGCCATAGATGTTCATGGCAGCCGGGACCGACGGCTTAACGTGCTCTCCGAGGCACGGAGCAGGTGATAATTGTCAATCAATACGCACATAATTTCGAAAAGTCATATAAGTTCCAGAAGTCAGAGGTGCGCAACGTGAGTTCGAACCCGAGACCCTCTGCATTGCAGTCTGTTAGTCTCCCCACTGAGCTATTGTTGCTTGAAACCTAAGCGATAGGTTAATAATGAGTATTATAAAACTTGTTAGTCGCTCATTACTTAAATAGTACTGACTTCTGAACTGGATAACTAAAGATGCTAGTCTACCGCACAACCTTTCAGCGGGCCTTTATTCCCCAGTGCCATTGTTCAGCTAATGTCTTGGTAATATGATTTTCAAGCCCTATTGATATTGATCTCCGACCAGTTATTATAATTCATCTCCGCTTAAACCTATTCAAAAGAAAATATGTCTTGTGTAATGGATGTTGGTTGTTGAGATGTTTCTGGAGTCAACGCAGTATTTTCTTTAGCTTGTATGAGGTAAGAGTATCGAGCACATTCTTAACCGCAGCTAGCTAAGCTATACAATATAGTTTGTTAATGACTTTAATTGAACGTTGTCAGACTATAAATCGGGTAATAAAGCTGTTAGCTGGTCTTTATGTTACGCAATAAAATAGCTATTTAAGTGGTCATAGTAATCACTTAGTTTATAGTGTACTTCATAAGATTTTGTATACAAATAATCATGTTTTGTTAGTATTGTTTAGAATCTATATAATATGTATTATACAGTTTGTGTCTTTAATGCCTGTGGCACAGGTTTATGCTAGAAAAGGCACTCCTTATGTATTACTTTTACGATATAACCTAAGGTCTCTAGGCTCTAGGCAGGCTCTGTATCCATTTGTACGAATTTAAGTTGCATACATGATTATTATTATTATAGCTTCAATGTGTCTCACATCAATGCTGGACCTCAATTAAAATTACCCATTTTGTGATGTTTATAAATGATTAAAAATATCCTTTAATCAATGTGCCATAACCACTGTAGTTATTTGTTAATAATCGCAGAGTACCATAACTGATATCCAGTCAAATCCGGTTAGACCAGAAAAGCCGACCCCAAGTGACTTGGGAATAATAAAGGCTAAGAGAGAAGGAGAAGGAATCACAGAGTACCATTAAAGTACAATCTTTTGCCAAATAACTTTATACGTTGTAACGAAAAAGCTACTAAATTGCCTTTTTATAGTTTAGAATTCAAAAGGCCTATCGATGTCGTTGGCGACGTGCCATGGCGCTCAAAATAGATAAAATACCTTACTGACTTTGCCTTTTTAATCTAGCCTTAGCTTTATGTGCCGGTTTGTGGAGATTTTCTGCTATGAATCAGCGAATCGAGCTTACTTACCTTGGACACAAGGATGATCCTTGAGGAACTCCATCTTGATCTGGCCGAGTTTCTCGCCAATCTTCTGCTCTAACGGTCCTTCAATCGCTTGGAATACTGAAGCACCTGTTAAATAAAACATAATATTGAATGAATAAATGAATGATTGAATGAAACATTTATTGGACACATAGATTCAAAACATGCTTTAAAACTAAATTAGTCATGACTCATGACATACACTATATTACCTCTGAGATTACAGCTATATAGCATATATTTGTTCGAGAGCAGCGATAGGTCAGTGCGGAGACCAACATACTGCAGTGCAGAGGGTCTCGAGTTCGAACCCACGTCGCGCACCTCTGACTTTCGGAAGTTATAGGACTTTTCGAAATTATGTGCGTATTGATTGACAATTATCGCCTGCTCCGTGCCTCGGAGAGCACGTTAAGCCGCCGGTCCCGGCTGCCATGAACATTTATAGCAGTCGTTATTGGGACAGTGTCGACACAAAAGATCCTGCTGGGTCGAAGTGTCGCCGGTCTGCACTGACTGGCCCCCACATAAGATAAGATAAGATACATGTGTTCACGGATCACGCATGTACATATTCCAGGATTTAACAAAGACTAAGCATCCGTTTCGTATTTCATTCATTGTCATTAGATTCCATATAGGTATAATTATAGTTGTTGTTGTTTTTAATAGTATTGTACCTATCTCTTTCTCACCAGCAGCGTTTTGTTTTAATTTTACTATTTTCAAAAATGTTGAAAACAATGGAACAATGTTTTAATTTGTATCCATCCAGGGTGGAGGACGCTGGCGACTGTGACACAGTTTATTCTAGTACAGTCGTCAATGCATCTCTGAGATTAAAATCATTGTTATGTGTATACTCTTGTGTGTAAATGTAGATTAAGAGAAAAATGTAAATATTGGTTTGGTCTGTATAACTAATTATTTGAATACTTTTACAAGAATGTCTAATGATACTATACTATACTAATGATAATGATACATTTAATTTACAACAAAAATTTATTGGATAACCTATATTTACAAATGTAGGTACTAAAAAAGATAACATAATTAACATAATTACAAAAACACAAATAATTATTGGTTTGGTACAAATAAACTATTCTGTTCTTTTCATCACGGCAAGTTTTCGGGGTACTGTTAATTTTCTATTATATTCTATGACCAGTGAGAGATGTGATTTGAGTGTTATTTACCAGCAAGTATTTTCAGCGACCATACTACCACAAAAGCCCAGCAGTATTTGTTATCATCATTATAAAATAATAGTTGAATACAACTTATTATTATAATAATTTTATATATTATAATAATAAGTTATATTCAACCATATTATCCCATAAAAAAATTTTAATAAGGTTTTGGCAGAATATACTTATTGCCACACAAACTTTTTAAATAGCAGATGTTTTCTTGGAATTGACAAGTTACAGTAAATAGCATGTTTGACCACAAGAAATGAATACACATATTGGATGTAGATATTTTATAGGAACTTTATTCTTAAAAATAATCTAGTCTAGTACGTGACGAAAACTATATATTACTTTCTGAAAATACAGATATTATATTTTCAATATGACTTTGGTATATTTAGATGATCTCATGCGATATCAATTTGATTTGTGTTTAATATAAGTATTCTGTTTGCGAAAAATAAATAGAATATTACGTAAATGAAATAAATTTTGTCGGAGTAATGAAAAAAGTTGTACACAACAAACTTGGCATGTGTCTAGTTTCTTGTTCGAAGACATACATATGCCGATGAACAAGAAAATAGGGAGACTGGATATATTTTTGTTTTCTTTGTAGCTCATCTTTCAAAATTACGGATTACGGGCAAAAAGAATCCTAACTAATATTATAAATAAGAATATGAGTTTGTTTGTTTATTACGCTTTCACCCCCATAACTATGAGTACCTAGTTATGGGGTGAAATCGTAATAAACAAACACAACCGATCATCACAAAATTCAGCATACGCGTTGCCGGGGGAACAGAAAAAGACATAGGGTACCTTTCATCCAGATACAAGTACTGTTACTAACCTGACCTACGAACAAAGCCGCCAGGAATACCTAGTCATAAAATATTTTAATATAACAATTATATTTGGCCTGATAATACACGTTCTGCTGTTAAATGTCAGGCTCTCAGAAAGAGAGGACTTGCGCGTTTAGCACTGACCAAGTGAGTTGGAAGAATCCACACGTCTTCAACATACATAGATATATCTTACTTTGTTATGCTTAGCCTTAGGTATGGATAATTAATATAATGTGAATAAGTTATCCAACTGTCTTGTTCTTTAGTTTATGACAAAAACCACAACCAGTAAATTGTTCTTGTAATTCTTTATTATAATATATTTATTACGATTTACTAGCTGCCACACTTTTATTTTTGTTTTAAAATGCAATTCAAATGTATGACGCACATTTATTATACTTTATTCAGTGTGTTAGAAAAACATTTTTAATGTCTTGACTTAAATTCGCACGTCAAATAAAACATTCTAATCTCGAATGATTTATCACTCGAATACGAACTTATACGATTCAGCTTTCATTCCTAAAGCTAATACGAAATGCTGGTGCATTTATAAAAGTACACCCTTCACAATTTAATTTATCTAAGCTCTAAAAACTCTTGATGTGTAATATGCTTTTTGCGACTAATGCTAGAATGTTTATAAAGTTAACTTTTTGTGTAACGTTATAAACGTAGGCTACTTATTTAGTATTATAGTAAATTCATTTACTGACTATGACTATATTTTTTAGCACGTTCTAATTTTATAAGAAAATTCTCCCTTACTCCGTCCCTCGGGATATTGGAAAAGTAGGTGAGACGAACCACTCTCATTCTCACTACCGTTTCCCGTACCGTATCGTAACAGAAAAGTTTATCTTCAAAAACAGTTTAACGTACATAAAAACGTTCAACTAAACAGGTAATCTATTTTGGAAGTTCGTAAACAAATAAGAAAGTAGCAACAGTCAAAATACTGCCTCCTTACAATTGTAATTCTCACAAGGTTTCTAAAAACAAAAGAAGTTCTCTCTAAAGGCGAGAATCAAAAGGTAATTTATGTGATGTGAAAGTAAAAACACTGAAGTTCGATAAGATTTTTCAAGTTCAAAGCGATTTATGAACAAAAGTGGAGACGAAAGTAAGAAAACTCGGGAATGATTTCTTGGTAATTCTCGAATGGACGAATGAATTATATTCAGCATTACTTATGAAGTGAGGCGTAGTATGTCTTGCCTTTTCATGTTACATTATGGAGTGGTTCAAGAGTGTTGGGAAACTTAATATGACTAAGTAACTTTGTGAGGAGGTACTTAGGGAAATGTAAGTGGGTGAAGGAAAACTGTGTTTTGTTGAGTCAGCCCGTTGTAACTCGATTTGGATGGAGAGCCGAATAAATTCCACGTGTATTCGCCGAGCACTGTCTATCGTATAAGTACTAGAAGATATAGGTTACATTCGCGATACAACCTCAAGTTTCAAATAACTAATTAGTGACATGTGCTATTAAAGCAATCAATTTGAAATCGACTGTCACATGTTATGTAGCCAGAAACGCTACTGATAGCATGATAAGCAATAGTAAGTGTAGGAGAAGAAGCTGTTCAACTTGAGCTCACTGAACGGATTAACCTTAGCCGTAACAACACTCTCTTATTAGGGTAAGTCCATAAAATGAAAACAGAATAGACAAATCTGAAAAAATATACAAAATACATAGAAAAACATGCTGACTTTAGTGTAGTTTTTAAAAACATATATATGTATGTATCTTATGTGGGGGCCAGTCAGTGCAGACCGGCGACACTTCGACCCAGTGGGATCTTTTGTGTCGACACTCTCCCAATAACGACTGCCATAGATGTTCATGGCAGCCGGGACCGACGGCTTAACGTGCTCTCCGAGGCACGGAGCAGGCGATAATTGTCAATCAATACGCACATAATTTCCAAAAGTCATATGACTTCCGAAAGTCAGAGGTGCGCGACGTGGGTTCGAACCTGAGACCCTCTGCATTGCAGTCTGTTGGTCTCCCCACTGAGCTATCGCTGCTCAAAAATATTAAAAAAAAAATGTAAAAACATATGTAACTATACCATGTTTGTATTTTTGTCATCCTAGTTTCTGTTAAAAATGAATTGACTTGTTGATGCATTAGGTGGGAATCAAATCCATGCACTTTCAATCGTTGTTTGTGATGAATGTTTTAAACCACCACACTTGTAAATTTTTTTGTAAGTGAAGTCAACATCAATGGCACAACTTACCCATGGTCAAATAAAGAGCCATGGCGGATGCAAGTACGAAGATCCTTAGCGCGGGGATGTTCCGCGCGTCGTTGATACATCCCGGCATCACGAGACGCATGATGACGTCACTACCTGTCAACAAAAATGTTCAACTGTCAAAATAATGCTGCACAAAAACCCTGTTACCTACTTGTCAAAGTTAAAATTATTTACTCGGTTTGATCTCAAAATAACACTGGCACTAACTTCATTCGGCCTAGGGGTGCCTGAATGGCACTATCGGTAGGACTAAAACCCACCCAATGTTTGATCCTATGCCTCTGGATAAAAAAACATGGATGTAAAAGGTATCAATCATTCTATAATATATTACTGACTAAATAGTTTAAATAAATCCAATTAAAATATAGTACTTAATGAGTAGTCTTCCCAGGTTCCTTAAGGATTCGTTATGCTATAAGCAGGCCATGGATTATATTGCCCTGAGCACTGGCTACACAACAAGTCCTATTTTAAAGGGCAGGTATCTGTATCCCATAGTACCTACAACTCAATTGCATAAAAAGCCTTTTTTATTGCAAAAGTCTTTCATGAAGTTCCACCTAGTCTTTTTATTACACGAAAGTCTGTACTTTTTGGTTGATGTTTTCTTTCTTTAATAGATATCATCTTTTGCGTAATAATATTGCAAAAGTAACTCAGCAGAACCGTTTTTATCAACGAGACTTAGTTGTACCAATAATAAAAACTATTGAGATTTTATGTTAAATTTTGACTGTTAAAATTAGTCAAATTATAGTCAAAATTTAACACAAAAAGCTTATTTAAAGATGCCTAGCTCCATTTCGTTACACTGACTTATTAACTTGCAGTTATTTGCATTTTATTTTAGGTACTGATCATTAGTATAACGCTCCGAAATATCTTGACCGTCTTCAAACCGAATAATTGATGCGCGCAATCACATTCAAACATTATTCGATTGTGCGACGCGATATTCACTTTACGCAATCAAGGATGCAGCATATTGTGTTGTGAATACATTCAATTATATGAATTTGCGGTTCGCTAAACAAAACAATATCGTGGAATAAAAACGTAATCCAGTCACTGCGAAACAAATAAAGTGTCGAGTGCAGGCTATATTGCAATTCTTTCATTTTATTACCTCTTACAGTGAGGAGAAATGGCGGTTAACTCGGCTAGTATCGGAGAGATACCGATATCGAGTCCGAGAATCGAATGTAGCTATTAACCGAGTGTTATTGTAAGCTAGCAGTTACTAGCGACTTTGTTCGCGTTAATTTATAAAAAAAGATTTTTCCTTTTTCAGATATCGTTTTTTTTTGGAAGTCGGTCGATTAATCGATCGGCTTGAATATTCGCCTATAGTGCTATTGGATTGTACCAATAGGAAATTTTCAAAAGCAGCACGGAGTCAGCAAATGTGCATAGTAGATGGCAATAAGCGCGTATCCAATAAAGTGGGACTTTATAAAACTACCGAAATGTCGGTACGACCTTACTTATACACCCAGCCTTTCTCCCATGGGAGATGAGATGCATCTATGTGTAAATGGATGTATTTAGTTTGGCTGAATAAAATAATGCATTACACTTACATAACACATTAGCTGTATCAAAATTGTTTTTCTTTGGATTTTTAGTTTGGATTCAAGGAAGAGTGGTGGATACTCGCTACCTCCTTTGGACAGATGTGTTTATATAGCGGTTTCGTCACACGTAACGGAACTAAACGACTTAACGGAACTAAATGACTTGACATATTTTGCTGTCACATGAGTGAGTTGACAAAAATTACTGTTTACACTGTGTCCTATTTTTGTTCCTAGTATTGTAAGTAGTTATAAGTTAAAGGTTTATTAGTATAATTGTTTTTATTTTTAGTTTTATTTTTATTGTTTCTTTTAGTTACTTAGTTGTTTTTATGTAATTTTTTTTCATGCGCACTATCGAATTGGGTTCGCCTGTAATGATAGTTGTAAGTTTAAAATAAATAAATAAAATAAATAAATAAAATGTTAGTCAACTACCCTTTTACGATTATGTTTAGGTTCCAAGTAAGATTGATACTATAATTAAGGGTTCCATCCAGCTAGTGTGTATATCTTGACAGACAAACTAAGAAATTGCACGATACTAAAACATATCGCAAGACTGTTAGGTCTTGCGATATGTTTTAGCATTTCTGAATAGAAACACATAGATACTACAAATATAAGTTACGCGCCGTGTTCACTTACAAGATTGGAATGCCTTTAGTGAAATTCAATAAATATTTTCGTATATTTTTGTAATATTGTCGTATTTGCTGTAACATAATTAAATGCACAGTAATGTGATTACTTGAATATTACACGTCAGTATTAGAGTAATTTATGCGAAAATCAAATCAAGTATAAAGACTTTAGACTTTACACTTAGAGTGAAATATAAATATGTATTCGAGTTATATTGTAAACATAATAGTTAGTTATATTGTAAACATAATAGTTAGTTATATTGTAAACATAATAGTTAGTTTTATTGTAAACATAATAGTACGCGATAATATCCGTATAAAGTAGTTGCATTGCTATGATATTTTAAGCAGGCGCTTGAACAAGGTCATAGTATTAAATTATTGACGTGGAAATTGATTCGGTAAGGATTTTATATGAGTCGGGATAGTTCTAGAGTATATTATAAAATAATAATTTTAAGTCTCGTCTATAAGGTGCGAGCCTTTTGCATTTTATTAGACATTTTTCTATGTAAGAAAGAAAGAATGAGATCATGTTTATTTTGTACAGAGCACACACAATTAGTTAAAACAACATAATAAAAAAATATTATACATATTAAAACAAAATGTGTATGCCCTCGCCGAAAAGAATCACTACCTCAGCATTAGCTGGGCATAATATTGTCTTCTGTTTACGCGAATACTATTCATTGAAATTAAACTACTATATACGGATTTTATCGCGTTGTTTATTTGACACTTTACTACATAATTTTGAAAATTTGTTACTCTATTACTACTATTAAACTTTACTAATTTTTAAGCTAATTATATTAATATTAAAACTATTTAGATTTAATTTAATTTTACACTTTCCCCGACGTTTCGGTTGCTTTTCAGCAGCCATGGTCAATATTCATGGTATAATATTTACTCGCGGACCCGACAGATGCTCTGATCGAACGAACCGATCGGAATGCCACCAGCAAGGTCTCATTGAGAATCTAAACCAGCCAGGGAACCATTCAAACCCACAAAAATCATTAAAATTGGTCCAGCCGTTTAGAAGGCATACCTACACATGTACAGAAGAACAGATATAAAGTTTAAATAACTTGAATATATTCAATATGTAATAAGCAGATAAATAAAGCAGGTTTGATTCCCAAATCGTGAAGTGTTATTGGTTATTGATATGTTGGTATTTCTCTCAAGAAATTCTCAGCACGGAGACTGCAACTGTATCTATCCGCTAAAACTATAATTGGCTAAAAATGGCCTCGATGGCGTAGTGGTTAATGTAACCGACTGCCACGCCTGAGGTCGCAGGTTCGACTCCCGCACAAGTCAAACATTTGTGTGAATGAACATGGATGTTTGTCTTGATCTGGGTGTTTCTATGTATAATAAGTATGTTTTTACAAAAAAAATTATATATGTATGTTTATCCATTGTCTAGTACCCATAGTACAAGCTCTGCTTAGTTTGGGCTAGATGGTGTTGTGTGTATGTGATAGATTATTATTATTAATATACCTCTGCCAACTCCTTCATGAATAAAAGCAAGCCTATATACATATATGTATCTAAAATATAAGTGAGGTTCCAAAATAAGCATCACATTGACGTTATAAACGTAAGCGTTTGAGTGACGTTACACGTCATTACCCCATGCGTTCGCTCGCGTCATGTCGAACTAATTTTGATGGTTAGGCTTCCCACAGATTACACGTGGAATTTGCCAACAATAGAGTATTTAACTGACTAGCAACAGTTTCTGAAAGCCAGATGGATACCGAAATTTATTCACAGACTGGAACACGCACTTCAACTTCTTTGATTGGCAGTTTAAAGCCAATCAAATTATATGATGTTTTTGATTTTGAGACGTCGTCGTTGGTAAGCCTTATAGAAACTAGAGTGTGAGTGAAGCTTTTGCCCGCGGCTTAGCTCGGGAATAATACATTTTCTGGAGTGAATGTTACTCTATATCCTTTTCTGTATTCCTGACAACTTAAATGCGCAATTTAATGATGATCGATGATTGATGATGATGATTTTGAACGTGGGAAAGCCACGCTTCGGCACGAATGGGCCGGCTCGACCGGAGTGATACCACGACCTCACAGAAAACCGTCGTGAAATAGCGCTTGCGTTGTGTTTCATCGAGTGAGTGAGGGTACCGGAGGCCTAATCCTTCTCCCTCCTGGGGTTGGGAGGAAATTTAAAAGGCTGGGAAGGCACTTGTGATTCCACTGGTGTTGCTGGTGTCCATGGGCGGCGGTAATCGCTTACCAGTAGGCGATCCGTTTGCTCGCTTGCCTACCTTCATTTCATTCATATTCATTCATTCATATTTATATTCATACTCATTCATATTCTTTATTCATATACCATAAAATAAACAAAAATAATTGAGTAATTAAGGCGTAAAAGTGTAACAAAGCAACGTACACATTTATAAAATTAGTTAGGATTACGCTGTGCAGTAATGTCGGTTCTACTCAATAGAATCAGATGAAATGAAGATCAGCTCAGATTGTAATTTAAAGCTAACCTCCAAACAGCTCAAGCCTGAAAACAGTTTTAGGTGGGTCGTGATGCATCCAAACTAATATTATAAATGGGAATGTGGATTTGTTGTCATGCTGACAGGGTAACAAACAAACAAATCCTTGCCCGATGAGTATGAAGTTTCACATACACTTTATCAGGGGTACATGAAAGGATATCGGTTGAAAGGTATTTTATACTGGAAAAAGTACCGTTTCCGAGAGAGCTAAACCAAGGGTAAAACCTAGCCTAAAATCACTTGCAAAATGAAACCGTACTATAGTGTGCAGTCTCCCTTATCTACACGGCGTGTCAGTGTTTGTGAACATTATTGATTGCACCGCGGTACACTCGCGGACAGGTGGCGGCGCACAGCTTTAATTATTCTCTAAGTATCTGTACTTGTCATAGTCTTGCTACTGACACAATGACAAGATAATATGTATGTACTATTATTATTCAGGACTTCAGCCCGTATTGAATAGCCTGAATGCTCTGTAACAATAATTTAATATTATATTTATAGACTTATTAACTTAGTTATTCTAGTGTTATCACAAAGGAGGTATATTTAAATGCGTAGGTACTTAAATTATTTTCATTCCTCAACATAAATTGCAGCGCACAGCGACAGCAACAACGCATTGAGCAGTCGAGACATATTAACAAATACAAATAATGGCGAATCCTCTGACGAATGATATTTGGGTATAAAATGGAATATATACATATATATGGAATGGAAATAGTTTAAATTTACTTGTAAATAATTTAAGTACGTGACATTGTAACATATATATAGCCTATAACTACGATTAGACTAGAAAACTGACGGTAATAAAGTGTAGGTAATATCTTAAATAGTGATTTTGATCCATGTATTGAATATCGATAACAAGTTACATTTAGTTGTAAGTAAGATGTATCACGGATCGCCAAGTTTGTTTTAGTCTCACGTAGTAGAAGATGATACTTTTGCTGTCTACCAGGAACAGCTCCACACACCGTGCTGTTACAGAAAATTTCAGAAACACCTGTAACACTTTGCCTAGGCCGGGAATCGAACCCGATACCTAATTTATAGTATATGTAATTCACTATCGCTGCGTCACTGAGACAATTTAAAAATTATTTACAATTAAAGCCAATGGCAGAAGTCACCTATAATTTAAACAGTTTGTTTGAAATAATGTATAGTGTTGATTGAGTGCTACCATCCCCTATACTTTAATGGTGCATGATGCATCCCCCTTAAAAAGTTATGCATTAGGTGTTAGAATTAGTATTTCTTTAGAATAAGCATTAATGTAATAACTACTGGATATCCAAGTTAATAAATAAATTAATTAGTTAACAAAAAAATATTACCTATATAAAATAATATATTTTAGTCTGCTGTACATTTTTGTGCCAGCAGTGTACACGTGTATGAGGTCTCCACACGTTGAACACATTGTATGTACAGATAACACGTGTTCCACGGAGTTCCTCTTTTGACAACTTATCAATGTTATCAAGTATTCTGTCAAAGTGTTCGATACATCAAACGTATTGTTCACGATTCCCAAATTAGAGTGTTCTGCTTTGAAGCAATGGACATGTATTATTATTGTAGAGAATATTGAAATATTGTTGGTTAGCATGCGTCATTCGGTTTCGTGAAGATGCTCTTTAGATAGTCACTCATTGATCAAAATCCTATCCTAACTAATAATATTATAAATGCGAATGTACGTTTATTTCTTAGTTTGGCGCTTTCACTCCACCTTCTTAACCGATCATCATGAAATAAATTGATGAATGAATTCCGCATACACGTTGTCAGGGGACCAGAGAAGGACATATACCTTTCATCCTCGATGGCGTCCTGGTTAGTGTAACCGACTGCCACGCCTGAGGCCGCGGGTTCTATTCCCGCATAATTCAAACATTTGTGTGCATTAACATGAAATTTGTCTTGGTCTGGGTGTTTCTATGTATAATATGTATGTATTTACAAACAAAAAGTATATATGTATGTTTATCCATTGTCTAGTACCCATAGTACAAGCTCTGCTTAGTTTGGGCTAGATGGTGTTGTGTGTATGTGATAGAATATATTATTATTATTATTATTATCCAGAAGAAAGTACTGTTACTTACCTAATGTAACCTACATTTACGCAAGCGAAGCCGCGGGCAGAATCGAATACATATATAAAAGTATATCCCCGATGGTGTAGAGCCATACAAGCGACAATTGGAGCCTCGCTGATTTCAGCATGACAGAATCACTCTCTCTCTCGCTCTCACAGAATATCGCTGTGAAATACCAGTATTCCTACTGTTGTTATTCGTTTGGTGAGTGAAAGTGCCGGAGGCCCAATCACCGTCTTTCCCCCTTCCCGCTCCTTCTCCTTCCCACTTCCTTTTTCTTTCCTAAAGGGTCGGCAACGCGCAAGTGATGCCTCTGGTGTTGCAGGCTACGGTGACCACTTACCATCAGGTGGGCCGTAAGATTGTTTGCCACCTCAGATGTATAAAAAAATTAAGAGTAAATTTACAGACACCAGCTGGTTAACAAAGTTTAGACGTAAAAATTTGAAGCATAAGTATTTTTGGAATTTTACATGTCGTATTTAAGTGATAAAAGAACAATTGATAACTGATTTTACTTTTACCTTACCTTACCGCGTATTGCGTAATGGCGGCTAGTCGGCCGATTTACAGCAGTGTGTAAATAGAAACCTTTTAGTAAAAAATAAATCTAAATACGTTGCCAAATAAGGGAGTTATTAAGTACTAGCTTTTGCGTGCGGGTCCGCCCGCATGGTACCTACATGAATAAAAGTAGCATATGTCCTTTTCCAGATTTTAAACAATATCTATACCAAATTTCATCTAAATCGGTTGAGTGGTTAAGCCGTGAAAAGGTAACAGACAAACAGACAGACACAGTTACTTTCGAATCTATAATGTTAGTAAGGATTTAAAATTTGGGTATGAGAAAAGTAGGTTTGTAGTAAGAATATTTTGCTATCTTTTGGACAGCTGCATTTGGCGGTTACGTCACAACGTGGTATCGTGTTTAAATTTTCTGTCATTTGAGATTTAGTCCTACTACCATACATTTCAAACGACAGAATCTTTTTTTATTGGTTTTCAAAATTTATTTGTAATTTAGAGTTAAGGTTATGTATCTATTTGACTTAAGTACTATAATATAGTAAGCCAACTACCCTATTGGCGACTCAAAAATAAAGCTATGCACAACAAGTACTTTTGAACTTGTGATATTTTGACTGAGAAATACAACTCGTGAAATAACCGGTATCACAAATGGGTAACATAATAACATTGGTATTGGTTGGTAGGTAACTCACGTGACTCACGCTCGGTTTTTCCTAAGTTATAATCAACGACGTGTCAAAATCAGTTGACATGCGTTTGACCGTCAGTCAACTTATATTTCAGAATGCAGGCTGTATTAATTTCTGCGAAAACTACGTTAGTCAGTGTCACTTTGTCATGACATAAACAGTATAAATTGTGTTTCACGTTTAATACTGAATCCAGCTTTAGAAATATATTTATATATACTGGATTCAGTACCTTCTTCTCTGTTTGTCAAACAAAGTTACTTTTCGGTTTGGTGGTTATTGACGAGGTTTCGAGTTCAATCATCATCAAGTAAACAGTTTTTCCCGTAGGTTATGGTTGAATTTCGTTCGAGTATGACTAAAAAGAAGATTGTCTTTTTAAGAAGTATCGTATAGTAAAAATTCACTATTATAGATACAGCAATACAAGTATATCAAATATTATTTTTATTACAGTACTAGGTAAACCCGGCCATACTTTACTACGGCTTAGTCTAGTATTGTTAATTGCCCAGTCTCGCATACACATCATAGTAAAAGTACATATACATATAAAAACGCTGTTAAATTGCAAGGGAACATTGTTTCAAAATTTCAAATCAATATATGAAGAACTTTTTGAGTTTTGTGAACACATACATTCGAAAATGTTGTAGGCACTATCTGTGCCTAAGTGCCAGAGTTTTGTGCCATCTGTGCCAATCGGTTCTGTGATAGCTTTACCTTCTCTAAAAATATAAAAACGCCTAAAAACTGTTTGACGTTTTGACAGATGTCAACTTCAGAACAGAATCCCTCTACACTAAAATACTCAATTTTAAGAGTAGTTCTTGGAAATTGAGTATTTTAGCGTTGAGGGATTTGAAGTAAAAAAGAGCTGTGGTTTTGAATTTTAAATGGGAAATTGTTAATTAATAGGCTTTTGAAAATATTTACGTAAGTTTAAACAAGATTACGTTTAATATGGTGTTTAAACTGACTTTAATATTTTAGCAGTTATTTTATACATAAAAAATATAACAATATCAGCTCTGTATTAAACTGTCCCACTGCTGGGCACGGGATTCTTCTCAGTGTGAAAGTGTTAGGCTATAGTCCACTACGCTGGCCCAGTGCGGGTTAGCAGACTTCACATATCTTTTAAAACATTATGGGGAACTCTCAGACTCGATAAACTGTCGGCCTCGGTGGCGTAGTGGTTAGTGTAACCGACTGCCACGCCTGAGGTCGCGGGTTCGATTCCCGCACAAGTCAAACATTTGTGTGCATGAACATGGATGTTTGTCTTGGTCTGGGTGTTTCTATGTATAACATGTATGTATTTACAAAAAAAAAAAAGTATATATGTATGTTTATCCATTGTCTAGAACCCATAGTACAAGCTCTGCTTAGTTTGGGCTAGATGGTGTTGTGTGTGTGTGATAGAATATTATTATTATTATTATTATTATTATTATAGACATGCAGGTTCCCTCACGATCATTTCTTTCACCGTTACAGCGAGCGATAAATTAACTATTTAATACGCACATAATTTTGAAATGTCAGAATTGAGCGCTTTGGTTTCAAATGCGTACCTTTGCGTGGCAGACCAACGGTCTCCCATTTACTTTATACAGTTCTAAACTCCGTGCAGCTACCGATAGTGAAAGTATTATTGGGTGCTTCTGTTAATAAATTATATTAACAGAATCACCAATAACAATTTGTCCGATAACTTAGGCACAGTAGTCGCATACGTTAGTACGCTGCGTCACCTAGTAGTCATGCATGAAAATGTCTATCGAAAACTTCGGGCCAAAATTTACTCGCGATAAAGTTTCTACGGACTCTTTCTTTCAAAATGTCATTACTTAAAAAGGGCTTAGGACAATCTAGAGGTTAGGTACAATGATACAAATAGGACCAATTTTTTTTAAATTTACTTTGTGTAGTAGTCCTGCTTAAGTATTTCATTTAATTTAAAAAATATTACTTACGCATTAGGAATATATCCTGTGTCGCGGGAGACTTTACAAACATTCAAACATCGGACACAAAGAACACCCAGACCCAGAACAACTATTTGTGGATCACACAAATGTTTGTCCCGTGTGGGATTCGAACTCACAACACTCGATGTGGCAATGGCAGCGGCGAGGCGACCACACGCTGTCCGTGCAGTCACTACTACTGGAGAGTAATTAGCCCCTATTAGATATGACCTATAACATATTTGCTGAAATGTGTGTGACACATTGCGTACATACATAACTACCTCCATGGCGCAGTGGTAGTGAATGCGACTGTTGTGCATGAGGTCTCAGGTTCGAAACAAAACAAAAATGTATTGGGTTTTTCTGTTAATAAATCTCAATACGAGCCCGAGGTTAGGAAGTTGGAGGTGTTAGTCACCCCCGTGCTTTGGAAAGCAAGTAAAGCCGTTAGTCCTGCGCCTGATCTCTCTCCGGTCGTGTCGGATTATCCGTCCCAACGGATCATGAGGGTTAGGGAATAGAGAGTGCACTTGTGTTTGCGCACATACTTGTGCACTATAATATCGCCTGCGCAAATGGCCAGTTTCCGTTAAGATTGTTCGCCGTGACCGAAATTCCTTCTGGAGGACATTATATTACATACATTTACACTGAAGGTGTACCTTCAGTGTAAATGTATATACGTCTATAGTCTCGTACGTAAATAATGTAGACTTACATGAATCAAGTTCAATTAAATTCTACCGAAACTCTCGTAATCCAATTTATCTGATCTCATTGATACAGAAAACGAAACTAAAATTGAAACTTTTCGCAAAAAAGCCTTCTACACTGACATTCTAACAAAAGTAAATTCTTTATATTAAAAACGTTACTAAACGAAAATGGGCTTAAAAAATATGTCTGCATATTTTATACAATAGTTCTTGAAAAAGGTTAGACTTAACATAGAACAACGTTGCTTTTCCTATAGCAATAGTTGTGGCACAGATTATGTGCACGGATGGCGCGATGGCGTAGCATTTTAAGTGGTCGCCTCGCCATTGCCCTGAGTGATGTGGGTCCGATCCCCACCCGGGACAAACATTTGTGTCATCCATAAATTGTTGTTCCAGGTCTGGGTATTCTTTGTTTCCGCTGTTTTAATGTTTGTAAAGATACCCGTGACACAAGATTTACTCCTAGTGCCAGAGTACTCATTAAAAAATTTAGTAATTAAAATAACCGCGTGCCCGGCGTGGGTGCCTCACATAGCAATTATTTTATTAAAACTGTCAACGCCAAAGGTTTTATTTGAATATAAATTACTTTAAATTTAACTATATGTGAAAAAGGTTACATTTATCAGCTGTTTATTTATTACAGGTTTATTATAAAATTCAGCTGAAAATGGCTTGGATACCTATTTTTTTTGTAGCGCCCTATCCTATTTTAGCTTATAAAGCTTATTTAAAGCTTAATTTACTTATATTTGTATTGTCTATACATCTACAATTCGTTACATATCTAAATTGATTCATAATTATATTGTTTGCACGAATGGTACAGCGCGCAAGCGGTCGCTTCGCCGTTGGCCGCCACACTGGCTGTTGTGGTTTCGAATACAACACAGTACGATGATCTGTGTGAGCCACAATTGATTGTACTGAGCCTGTGTGTGTTAATTGTATGTGTTGTAAATTCGACATGACACACATGTCGAATTTACAAACACGGGTGTAAAGCCATGTGTGTAATTTGTGGTTTTAGTATACATACTAAGAGTAAAAAAAATAATATGATTGGATTATGTTCCTTTCTGGTTAGTTGCAGGCTATAAAGACATTAACAACTATTTTTGCATTTTTGTCTCTGTATGGAGTATTGAGTGGTTTTCGAACTGGCTTATCTTACTCGTTTCTTCGTTACATTTATTTAACGAAGGTGCGTGTGGGCGGTTATTGTTTATCAGCTCTTCATCCATCGTAGTTAACGAAAATAATACACGCCAATATCCGGTTTAATCAAAACGTATTAATGCTAAATTACACTAAAATAGGTACACGTGGCCCGGATGCAAATGGATTACTTTTCGGAACGCGGCGAAGTCGGACAAAGGTTGGCTCTACGTGCGTTTAGCGCGATGTCTCTCTACCAAGCATAAAGTAGTATAAGTATAATAGCCACCAAGTGACCGCTCCACGTGTTTGAAAGCATGTCTAATTGACATTTGACAAGTATGACAGCTCGCACGGTGTTGCCAGCCTCCGCTTTCTGAATACGCCCAAGGCGATTCAGGCTTGACGTTCCGTGCTTCACTGTCCGACATATTTAAGTGTACGAGAGAGCAAGTTATTCTCTATACGCCCAAATTCGATTCTTTCTTCACAAAAAGAACACAGGAAACTATCCTATTTCTATTTCTGACACAATACTGTCATTTCCCTGTACGTGTCACAAATATAGCACGATCAGCTCGTTAAGATATTACATGTGAATACAGAAATAGACTTGTCGTACACGAGTTCTCTCCATGAACTTAATACAGATTCGCGCCCACGCAGCGTATTTCTGTAACGGCTAGTTGTAAAACTGTAGGGAGTTTTGTCGTTTCAAGAACGTTTATAGGTATATAAAATCTAGAGGGTCCCCAATCTGCCCAATCCATTTCGCTATTTTTAGGTCAGATGACAATTTCTGTCTACCGGTTTGACAATTGCCGACTGGCGAGAGACATTGCGTTTGGCCTGATGAGACAAATAAACGGTTTTGTTTAATTCTTAGGTCAAGCAATGTGTAACTGGGTTTTCGCCTACTGAGGATACTAGTAATACTGAGAATTTCGATATAATTTCGGTTTTCATGAGAAAATACTGAGAATTTCAAAAATACAAATGTCCCAAATTATGTCAAAGTTCGCAGTATTCTCGGGATCGGACATTGTACGCAGTGGACGCTCATAAGGAGCGCCTCCGGGACCTAAACCCGTAGCTGAAGATATGTAGATATCAAACACCCCTGCCTATACCATATGCATGTATATATAATAATAAATAATATAAAATACTCCAGTCACGCATGAATAGATATGAAGAGTACACACCTACTCTTTAACTCCACTTCAGCAACTGTTACAAAGTGAATGATAACGGAACAGGGGTATTTTTACGATTATTACATATACCTACGCATCGCTCAGTTTATGTGACGACATACGTATCGCCGAGGGCGAGATAAAAAAGGGTTTATTGAAAGAAATCGACGACAGTACAACGGCTTCAGCAATTTAATATTCATCTATAAATTCTTTTGAAATATATCGATATCAAACCGCTGAAGGAATGAATGCTTATCGATATATATAAAACTTTACATAACATAATTTTCTTTTATGAATTTTACCGCCATTTCTAGTATGATTCTGAAAAATTGAAAATGGTGAAACGTGTTTGCTAAGCTAACGGCATTTCAAAGGAATCGTGATAAAATATACTTCTGAGTGTAAAAGGTAAATGTATAGTGGACGAGTGGTTTGTGTATCTACATAATGTGTTTTATTTTATGTTATACTAGTTTTTGCCTTGTCCTTTGTCCGCGTGAATCTTACGGGATCGTAAAAGACATAAAGAATACCTACTATATCTAATTAACCTGGGTAAATGTCTATGTCATTTCATATTATTGTTTAGTTAGTGTAACCTTGACGTTCATAAGTGTTACTTTGTGACCTAACTGAATAAAGATATTTTGAGAATGTTGACATGATAATTTGTGTGCCAAGTTTCATCCAAATCCGGTCAATGGTTTACGCGTAGTTTAGTAACAAACATCCTAACATTACAAACTATACGAATAAAAGGTCTAGCTTACCCGCGTGTTCCATTTAGTTTAAGTATGTACTTATCAAGGAAATACAATGACAAGACAGACAAATGTGACATTATAATAATAATGTCCTCCTGACCGAATTCCGGTCACGGCGGCCAATCTTAATGGAGACTGGCCATCTGCGCAGCAGATATTATAATGCACAAGTGTGTGCGCAAACACAATTGCACTCTCTCTTCCCTAACTCTCAGGATCCGATAGGAATGGTAATCCGACATGATCATCGAGATCAGGCGCATGACCAACGGCTTTAAGTGCCTCCGAGGCAAAGAGGTGTCTTACACCGTTAACTTCCTAACTCCTGGCTGCTATTGAGATTTCTTAACACAAAAACCCAATAACTTTCTCTTGACCCGACCCGGGATTCTAACCCGAGTCCTCATGCACAGCAGTAGCATTCACTACCGCTACACCACGGCGGCAATTGTACATACCCAGTATGTCACATTTGTCTGTCTTACCTACTCTAGTAGTACCTACCTACTTGTAAAAAGTAGTAAGTAGTAGTACTACTCTAGTAGTACTAAGTAAGTATATACATTCTTTTTTATTCACAACTTAAAAAGGTTACAATAAAAAAATATTGTGATGCAAACACAATCTCGTTCGAGTTTTACCGTGCATCATATCATCGACGGCGCCATAAATGAAACACTTAAAAAAATCCGTGCATCTAAAACTTTGCTCGACGGTTGATAGTACTTATGTTAAAACTCTAAGTAATTAGGTAAATGTAAGACACAAGTGGTCTTTATGCCACATTAAGTATATGTTTAACTAAGCAATAAATTTGAAATAGGTACTTATAAGATGAGCAGAAATTGCAAGACTTTTACAAGCGTCTTCGGAATATATGAACGTTTGCAGAAACTATAGGAGTATTTTGTTGAATTTTTAAGGACTATCAAGAATCTCAGTTAATATTTAATTTTATAGATAGTTTCAGCGTGAAAATCACAAAATCACATAAGTGTTTTAAAGTGACTGTGTTATTTTTACGCCCGTATTTACGAATGATTGCTTGATCATAGTTAGGGGATTTGGCTGAGTAGAAGAGTAGGGTCCTGAGTCCTGCGGGCGGTGGACCCATTGGGGCCGTCCGACGCCCGATCAGCGCAGGTCCGAGTAGGCGGCGTTCGTGTTCCACGCACGCCTCTCGATGTCGGAAAGGGGACTAAGTCCCCCGCTTTGTTGTTGGGGACCAGGTCCCCCGATTGTGTGTGTCACTTTTTGTTGGTGAATTTGTATGATGATTGTGTGGGACCCGCCACGTTCATCGGCGGGTCAAACCTTTGTCGGGGTTGCGATTTGAATGCGAGAGCGATCCGCGCGGCCCCGCCATAAAGGTGTGAGGAACACCGCGATGGTTTTAGTCGGTTCAGCCCAAATTTCTATCTTATGGGCTGGATCCCGACATATCCCCATCGCCCGCCCCAAAACCAGCGATGGGGAAAATGATTTGCACATGTAAACGCGTCAAAAAAAAAAATTGGGCAAAAGTATTGTACTAAGAAAACAAAATAAAACTTTCATACCTTTTTAAATCGGTCTAGAAAACAAAGCCTTGGCCATAGTCCACCACAATGATATAGAGCGCGTTGGCAGACTTTACAATTATTCCCGCAAAACGCCCTACAAACCATAAACAAGTCTTCAGATACAAAGGAATGAGGTCAAAGATTTCGTAGAACCTCTTTTATGTATAAACTTTTGACGTAGGTTAACATTTTGTGAATATTTAACAAGGAAACAAAAACTTTAATTTTTTACTGTGTTTTGACTTTTATTATTTTTCGAATACTCTGACTAGTGAATACTGCAGAATAATTTTGTGGTCTTAAAATTGTTGCCAAGTTGAGTGGTTACTTCCCCAAGTATTGTATTTTAACTGTATAGTAAGCGGTTACTCTTTTCTCGCTTGCAACACTAGAGATATCACCCCTGCGTTGCCGATCCTAGAAAGAGGTTTGTAAATGGAATGAAGAAAAGCAATAATATAAGTAAGGTTAAGTTAGAGCATCTCGGGCGCGCCACGATTGTAGCGGTAAGTCCCGTTTTTGAGGAGTGGCTGGAGAGGGGGCATGGCGTCCTCACCTTCCTCCGGCTGACACAGGTAATGACTGGCCATGGTTGGCGTCGATGGACGCGCGACGACCTCCAGCCACCCTCAGGTTTTACCTTGGGGTGGTCGACTTCGTGCGCCTGCCCGCCACCCGTTCAGCACCAGGTCCGAGAGGCGGCGTGCGTGTTTTATACGGCGGGCCGAAATCTCAGCGGGTTCGCGATTGCATGTGAAAGTGATTCGCGCTACCCCGCCGACTCTGGTTATGTCGAGGAACACCGTGGTAGGTTTAGTTGGTATTACCGAGGTATCTGCCTTTACCCGGTGAGCCCGACATAACCTCTCCGTCGCACCGCGGCGAGATGGCCGTCATGCATTCGCCCACGTTAAAAAAAAATCGATACTCTTAAGCTTTCGGTGAAGCACAGTAATAAAAGTACTAATGTCATCCAGACGGAATTTCAGTAACGAGAGAGAGAGAGAGAGAGTTATAATCTACAGAGCCAAAATGCCTACTTAAAAAAATATTTCTTTATTTCTTTACATCATACTTTAAGAGCAACGATAGTTCAGTGGGGAGACCAACAGACTGCAATGCAGAGGGTCTTGGTGGTCTCACCTCTGACTTTCGAAAGTTATATGACTTTCGAAATTATGTGCGTATTGATTGACATTATTATCGCCTGCTCCGTGTCTTGGAGAGCACGCTAAGCCGTCGGTCCCGGCTGCCATGAACATCTATGGCAGTCGTTATTGGTAGAATGTCGACACAAAAGATTCCACGGGGTCGAAGTGTCGCCAGTGCACTGACTAGCCCCCACATAAGATAAGAAAGGTACATCATACATTACAACTTGAGTTCTACTACTTTTTACAAAACTTATTTCTTTTCCAATGAACATATTTTAAACAGTTTAAAATTGCAATCACCCTCCCGTGGTGTTAATTAGATTAACCAATTTCAATATTTGTATGAAAAATAAAAAGTGTATTATGAAACATGGTGAAACTAATTTTGTTAAGCAAGGTATAACGATAAAGTCACGGCTACGGGTTATTAGTATTTTCAATTAACCCTGCATATTATGTTCAACTCAAAGACTCTCTATTAGTTCCAGAATTTGCCTGTTTTCTAATTATAATTACCCTTCTAAATATTTCGTAATTAGTCACTTTTCCATTCGGCGCCAATACCAGATTTCAAAAGCTTCCAAGCTTGCCCAATCTCTTTCCGATAGAGTCCATATTTGATGTTTCTATACGTTCATAAGTTTTGAAGTGTTATATAGAACTGGCAATATTTATCTATTTTATCTGTGATCCTAGTCAATCACTGCAGCTTTATAACTTCATACATAAAATATAACTTGAGTCTCCGTTATATAAATCAAGTTCAGCACTCTTTTGATCCCTTTAATGACTATTCGCTTCGTGAAGACTTAGCTAAATTGCTTTCGTGCAGGGAAAGCCGCAGACTCATCCCGTTTCCCCGTATCATCAAAATTTTATCCTGCAACGTAGACAGGGTTGATTGAATTAAATCGACTACGAGATGTTTTCATGTTATGTATTAACAAGCTATGCCTATGTAATGAATGCGAGTGCTGCGCCTGGAGTCTCGGGTACGATTCTGGTTCAGGCAAGATGACAGTTGATTTTTTGAAAATTTCTTTTCATTTGGAGCATGGTCTCCATATGTCTGGTCCTGTGCCCGATAGATGACAATGGGCTCGACTCCTATCATGTAGGACCTTGAACAATAGCTAGCATACCTCTCCGCAGATATATATGTATGTTTTATGTTCAACTTAATACGGATTATTGTCGTCTATAGCCGAACTCCGTACCGGGAATTTTCTTACAGAAAAACTTAATAACACTTTCACAAACTTATGCCGCGTGACGAGCAAGTTTTGTACAATAAATTATTATGAAACAGCTACTAGTATTGAAAGTACGACAACTAACGGATGGGGCTGTGAATGCTAAACGATTGCTATGAATAAATCATTACAAATGAACGAGTATTACTTCGGCCTTAAGACAACTCAAGCATATCGTCGATAGTTTTAGGACGCCACGGTTTTTAAAACGTAATTTAGTTTTGTATTATTGTACGCCTATTTGCCATCTCTGTGGTATTAAAAACGATTGCAGACGAGTGAGTATATAAACGTGTAGTATAACTAACACATGCTTAGTCCTTCGCAACGTAGAGCGAGATCTGAAGCCGGAGTCACGTCGCGATGTGTTAAACACATTATTGACTCGCTCTGACAGGCACAAGATCATAATGATATGTAACAATATTTTCGTAAGTACTGTGGTTTCTGCTGTGTCAATGTTTAAGCCGATTTACCTTCTCATGTACTGCTAAAAAAACGGCATTTAGTGGTAGCTATTACTTGCTACCGTTAGTACTGGTGGCATAAGATTCGTAGCGTCGCGTCCTATTAGATGCCCGTTTTGGGTGAACTGTTTCAACTTTCTGTGGCTCAATACTATGATTATTTAAAAACCAGAGAAGTGCGAGTCGGACTCGCCCACTGAGGACTCCGTACAAATTTGTAGGTACATATTATAAAATTATTGTCCTTGCATAAATACCATGTTTTTTATGATTTAATTACATAAAAAATCAAATCATAAATATCTTTCATTGTTGTCAATAAATGGTTTTAATTACGAAATCAATGCGTAGACAAAAACAGTTCTCTCGTAGCTAGTATTGATTGTAATTGATAATTAATGAATGCATGCGTGGCGTAGTGGTTGAAGTAGTCGCCTAGCCACTGCCACTGCGCCGTGTTGTGGGTTCGAATCCCACACGGGACAATAATTTTTGTGATCCAGAATTGATTGTTCCGAGTCTGGATATTCTTTGCGTCCGTTGTTTAAATGTTTGTAAACTCCCCCGCGACAGAAATTACACATGTAGCAAGAAGAGTATTTAAAAAAATACGTTCTGTAAAATAGAATACTTATTTATAAACCATTTATCGTTATCGATATTATGGTTTTTAATTACGAAATCAATGCAACAAGAACTGTTTTTTGGTAGCTCGTATTAATTAAATTAACTCCGCCGTTGCCGGTCCCAAGCCCGGATGTAAAAGGAGGAGGGTTCGAGGAGGAGCGCTGAATAACCCACCGTAAAACAGCAACGCCGAGCATTGGGTGGCGGTAAACTATCCCGACCCCTCTATACACCCACGATATAGAGAGTGGCCTTCAGTGACCATGAGTAATTAAATCCCCTCAAAAAAACCTGCGTGGAAGGATCTGGGCGCCCACCACGATGTACCTGTCCAAGAAAACCCCCCCAATGTATGGATATGTCGACTGTTAGAGCTAGTTCGTTGGACGATCCGACTAACCACCGGCGCCGTTCGGTTACCGGGTTGGACGGTGTGAAATTGGCGACCGAAGCCACTGCTAGAAAGGGTCACCAGGTCCTAGCAGGTGGTATTGCTACTGGTGACACAAGCAGAATCTTAATTAGAGATCATCGACGTATTGCCACCTGGAACGTCCGTGGACTACTGTGTCCAGGAAAGCTGGACATTGTGGAGAGTGAGGCCGAATCGCATAAATTAACCTTGCTTGGAATGACCGAGACGCATATGAGAGGACAAGGGCATCACAGAACCACTAATGGCAACACCTTATACTTCTCAGGCCCTACAGACTCCAGTACCAATGGAGTTGCCATCTGGCTACCTCATCATTTAAATAACTTTGTAGTATTTAAATGATGATGGATACAATCCAGTCTCAGACAGGATTATGTCCTTGAAACTCAACACACGTCCCTGCATACTAAACATAGTCGTGGTGTACGCCCCGACATCCACTTCGGAGGAGGAAAAGTGTGACGAATTCTATACAGAACTTGAAGCAGTACTCTCTAAAATTCCTAACCGGGAGATAACAATGGTGTTAGGTGATTGGAACGCAAAGATAGGCAGCACACTAGACGACGATCATATCAGGGACACAGTTGGAAAATACGGTCTCGGCGCCAGAAATGATACGGGAACCCGACTTCTTGAGTTCTGCATCGACAAGAAGCTTACAATACTAAACACCTGTTTTCAGCAGCATCCCAGACGTCTCTACACCTGGGTGTCGCCTGGCGATCGATATCGCAACCAAATTGATTATATACTAATCAATAGCCGCTGGAGAACTTCAGTAACAAACGTCAAAACCTTTCCTGGGGCTGATTGTGGCTCTGACCATTGTCTTTTGGTTGCTAATTTTGCCTTGCGCCTAAAAGCAATCAGAAAAAAATGTGCTAAACCTCCACGCAACTTAGTGCCAACAGAACAACAGCAGTTCCAAACCGCACTTGACATTGCCATAGCGAATGATCCACTACCTGCAAGTGCGAACCCGGATGAACAGTGGGAGCACCTAAAAGAACACATTAACAAGTCAATTAGGGACATTCCTATTACCTATTCAGTCAAATGTAAACAAATTTGGCTATCCAATGACACCTGGAAATTAATACAAGACAGGAAGGAGCTTAAGTCCCGAGGTTTATTAAGCCAAGCTGATAGAGAAAAGTACTCAGAATGCTGTAGAGTGATTCAAAAACAATGCCGGCACGATAAAGACAACTTCGTTGTACGCATCTGCCAAGAGATTGAGATGCACGCACACAAAGTGCAGAGCTCGGACCTCTTCAAGAAAGTAAAACTACTCTCTAGACAGTTTAAACCTAGATCATGGCTGATTGAGGATGAAGATGGCACTCCTATACAAGACCTAGAGGCAGTTGCAGATAGATGGCGAAGGTATTGCAAGGATCTATACGATAATCCACATGAGCGCAGACCACCGCAAGACTTAACTCCGTGGAACGAGATGGCACTGGAACCACCCATTTTCAGATCAGAGATCGCAGCCGCCATTCACACGCTCAAGCTTAAAAAAGCTCCCGGACCAGATCAACTCTCGGCGGAGATTTTGAGAGCAATGGGTTCTGTAGGTATAGACGTTCTGCACAAGATTTGTGATAACATCTGGCGTACCGGTGTGTGGCCCTCTGACTGGACAAAATCCATTACAATGGAATGGCTACCCTCTCGCTCCCGGCCGTAGTTCAGTCCATTGTCCGGAGTGAGAGGTCGTGGAACGCCGTCGCCTCCTTCTGTGAGAAAGTCATTTCTATCAAGGAGGCGGCGGAGCGGGAGGGCCTCCTCCTAACGGCAGAGGCGAGCGCCGGAGGGCGCGATGACCTCCAGCCACCCTGAGGTTTGATCTGGGGGTGGTGGGCTTCGTGGGCCAGCCCGCCACCCGATCAGCACCAGGTCCGAGAGGCGACTAGCGTGTTCCCACGCGCGCCTCTGTGTCGTTTCCGTCTGCCCTCAAAGAGGGGGGGGGGGAGCGGGACAGTAGGCCTTTTAAAAGTAAGTAGTACCTAAATGGTAGGTCGAATGAATGAATGTCCGGTGAATCCGACATAACTCCTCCTCGCCTTCGCGAAGGAATACGCGTCAAAGCATTCACCCACGTAAAAAAAAAGTAGTAGCACTTTTTCCTGGATAACTATCCTATTCTGTACCCCTGACAACGAGCATGCGAAATTTCATTATGATTGGTGAACTATATAGTTAAGGCGTGAAAGTGTAACAAAGAAACTCACATTTGCATTTATATTAGGTAGGATTCTATATTAGAACTTAAGTACTGTGAAGAGACCATTTAAATTATCGCGCCGTACATACAATCTGTAATTCTGTACATTCTATGTTATGTTGTTTTTAAGAGTCATGTACCGATTTTAATTATCGTCAGCCGAATGCCTGAGGTACGCCAACCCTTTTGGAGATAAAATCGATTTCAATTTGTACAAGAGCTTTTAACATGGATGGACATCTCTCGAGCGTGGAGCTCAAATTCGGTTTGAGTTCTGTTTTAAATTTCAAAAGTATTTTATTCAGTCGGGATTTGTGTTCGCGTGTGGATTTCGATATTCGACGTTTAAATTATATACGTCTAGTATTATTATAGATTATATATATGCTTGAAATAGTTTAAATACATCTAGATTCTAGACGTACGTATACTAAAGTTTTATTCAATTTCATTATAATGATAATAAATTATAAATAAAGTACATATATTTTTAGTAGTTGAAGCGATAGCCTAGTGTAGCAGTGCAGTCCAACGGTCTCCGGACTGCTAGGCAGAGGTCTCGAGTTCGATCCCAAGACGCGCATCTCTGACTTTTCGAAGTTATGTGCGTATTAACTTATCAATTATCGCTCCTTGTAATGATGAAGGAAAACATCTTAAGGAAACTGTTGGTCTAAGTGTTTTTCATAATGTTCTCGAATATATGTAGTCTGCAAACCTGCACTACGGCTTAACCACCTTTCTGACACTCGAAAAGAGGCCTGTGCCCAGCAGTGGGGCAGTTTACAGTGCTGGCATTATTATTATTTTAATATTTCGAGCAAATAAATGTTTTGAAAATGATTTTTCGTTACATTTATTTCTAGTGCTTAATATATGTCAGTAAATTTTCAAAACAGATTAATATTGAGTTAATAGTCAATCCGACACGCGGTCTTTCGCCTTCCGCATTAAGTCTATTTTGATTCTTTTTCATTTGTAGTACGTGGCCCTAAAGAGTTCGTACTCGATGATTAACTAAACTAAATCTGATTTTAGTAAGTACGCGAAAAAGCAGTGACACGCTAATACAACTAAGTCAAGAGGTAGAGACCGAGCCATATATCAATTAATGAACGAAGCGGCAAGTAATATTAGCTAGGAGCCACGGAAATAGCGTCTATTTAGTGGGAAATAGAAACGTTATATATATAAACATTAAAGCCTGTTTGATGGTGAAGTAGGCTTTTTTATGGAATTAATATGTAGGTACTTTATTAGTCTATGCAAATACCTATTATCTAGGTACAAATGACCAGTTAAATATTACAATAATTAACCTCTTTTGATTAATGTTCTAGCAGCCTAGAACATGAATAGAATCGTTTCTTGGTTGTTTTTATGTCTGTGCCTTTAATATAAAGTTTTCTTTGAAAGTTAACGTCACACGTATTGTCTGTACACAACATAACTTATGTTTTACGAGTCAGATAACAATTATTGTCCATTTTTTATTTTAAAGACATTTCACGACCTTGGGATAGTTTCTGTGACACGGGGGACTTTATAAACATTCAAACAACGGACATAAAGAAAGTTAAGTTAGTTAAAGTTCTTTAAGTCCGATATTTGTCTTGGAACAACAATTTGTGGAACACATAATTTTCTTGTCCTCATTTCCATAAATTCCATTCACAACAAAGTAAAACATATTAGTAACATTAATATCAATTACAAAACACAGTGTTTGCATATCTCGAGTCTTCAAACGATAGTTTCGCGTGTTCACAATAATTGAAATAATTAAACGTACTTATTTGATATTTCTTCGGTGACATTTCTGAACGACTATAACCGTTGTAATAAATCGTGATCATGGAGTAAAATATTTCTACCAAATGACGTCACAACTCAAGTCGATAAAGGAAAAATACTTTCGTTTTTCATTTGAAGAGAATTATTGCCGTTCTAAATTTAAATAATTCAGAATGACTTGAAAAGGTCTAGGTTTTTCTATCTCGTTTACAATAATTAATTATTAATTCTTTGAGGGATAACTAGAGTAACCTGATGTTCTCTCACATATTTATTTTTATATATAACCTATTAGTAAACCATAGCAATTGTAACGCTAAAAATAGGAACTGATTTTAACGTAAGCTGTGGGACTGTTGCTTTTGGTTGATGAAATTTAACATGACGGCTTGAGCCCTGAGAAAAGATATTACGGACAACAGCGAAAAGGCAATTTTTTTATTGAAGAATCTCTTGCTTGACGTGTTAACAGATGGGTGTGCATGATGAGAAACTAGTTACTGTTGGTCATGGGTTCCTTCGTAATGGTCACCGATGGAATAAGTACATGTACACCATTGAGTAAACTTATGAAGTAAGTACTTATCCCAGCCTTCTAATTTTAATTACTTTTTAAAGGTTGTCGATGATATTTTATTTATATTAGCTTGTAAACATTTTATTTTAAGGATTTAAAGAAATAAATAAGCTTGCTGACTAATAGGTGAGATATTATAAATTTTAATATTACCAAAATAATTTGATATTAATTGTTACTCAGCATTATGTAGTCCATGAACCGTCTAGACTGTTTACTACTTTTATATTTTAAGTATTATATTTAAATATGAGAATTTAAGTCTGTAAATGATATGATCGCATAATATATTTATTTTTACGTAGTAGTTTGGAAAGAAACATAATTACGAGTCGTCTAATTAAAAAACTGACGATAACCAATTGGTTTACGCAATTAAGGGATCTTGAGTTCAATCCCTACCAATTATAGTATTACTATGATTTTACATACTTACTAAAATATCAGGTGACGACTAATAAATAATTATCCAATATTGAAATTAAACTGCTATATACGGATTTTATCGCGTCAATATCTTAAAAATTAAATTGAAAATAAGAAAATAATAAATGGTTAGTATATAATATAGGAGTCATATCTCCTGCATAAAATATCAGACGCGACTCGAATATTACTCATAGTTATAAACGGTTAATATCCTAACTAATATTATAAATGCGAATGTTTGTTTGTTTGTTATGTTTACGTTTTAACTAATAAGTAAAAGTATATTAATATAAGCTATGTAGTCATTGCACTAAACTCGTTTTATCTTATCGAGTTGATATAATATACTATGGTCTATCCACACTTAGGAACGAAGAGGCTGACTATCAGTTTTAGTGCCTTTGCTTTCAGTGCACCAATCCGACTCGCACTTAACCGGAATGGCAAATTAAATGGAATCAAAATTTAAAAACAAACGTTCTACAATTTATGATCATGACTTAATATTCCAACTCATCAAAATTAACTTTATTCGCGAGCACAGAGTATCTACAGAAACAGGTTACCTATTCGAAATTATTGTTATCACCCGACATCCATCCCTTATATTAAAAATTATAGCTATACGAGTGTCCCACAATTAGCCGGCGCCAACATATGCGGTTATATTATAATTGAATGACGTCACGCCCGGGTGCCGGCGGCGCGGCCGGTTAATCCGGGTGAAGTTTAATATCGGCCGACATCGTGCGATGCATCCTGTTCGGCGGTGATGGCACACTTTATATAGCTATTATATTTATACGATGGACATATGATTTGTAGAGTTTGAGATGTATTAAGACCGGAGAGTTTGTGAGTAAAATTATTTAAAAATTAATAAAAAATATGGTTAATATCATAAAAGCATAGTGGTTGGTTCATTAGACGCGATATGCTATATCTTTATAGTGAGTAACTGTTACAGCTTTTTAATGTAAATTATGAGAGTCCTGTCATGCGTCGGTTCGAGAGGAAGATAAAATTAAGTTGCAAGAAATATATGTACTTAATGACTACGCAGGTCTTATCATAGCGCATATTAACTGAATGGTTCTAATGGGTTTGTAATAAAATAAAACCTATCACCTAAATTTTCGTCGAAAAGAAGGTTAGATCCTTTCTTTTCGACGAAAATAAATATATTACAGAAAGCATTTTAACCCAACGATAATAATGGAACGCTCCGTTTAAAAACATAGCACTAAAATGTTACGTTCCAAATAACGAATTCACATTCATTGAATTCGTTCAGTGTTTAAAATTTACATAGTTCCTAAACATTAACAAAGCTTCCACGAGCAAACACTTAAATCTCACAACCGTGTTCCATATTTAAATTCGTTTCGGTTATTCATTCCTCCGGCTGTACAGCGAGATTCCTTTGCCGGGAGATGGGGGCAAAGTTTAATATCACAGAGTTCGGACACTGCACACACATACCGTGTGGACTTATTCTGTTTACCGACTTCGAATTGTATTTGTACTGGACGTAATACATACGTACATACATACATACGTTATTATTAGGCAGAGGAAGGGTTTACATCAGATGTCTATTTATTTTAGGAAAAAAGAGATTACACGAGATTACAAACGTCCGTCGAACTTATTGCGAGCTAAAACTAAATTCTCCTGCGTAAACGTGTCAGACTTCATTTTATTATGTGCTTCTGTAGTCATTCCACGGGTCTTTAGAAAGAGCATCTAGCGTAAAAAAGTAATTAATTATTTTTATGACGAGCTTTGAAACTGACAATTTTTTTTTTTTTTTTTTTTTTTTTTGTCTATTTTTTTAAGGGATTTCAGTACACAGAAGTGACTACGCCAATCCCATCGTTCATGTACAAAATATCTTACTCCTAAATACTTAATATCAACTAATTTATTTACCTAATAAAAAAGAATATAAAACTTTAGCATCATCACATGCAGGATTGACTAAAATGCCATGAAATAGACCTACACTATAAACAGATATATTTGTGGCATCTATAAGTTGTGCCCTTAAAACATTATAGTTTACACATTCTTCCAAAACATGTTGAACATCCTCAACAATACCACATGTTACACAGTTAGGAGAATCCGACAAATTTTATAAATATATTCTTTATCTAGTTTACCAGTAGCTAAACTAGATAAAAAATATATTTATAAAAAACCAAGATGGCAGATCTTTGTATTTACAGTAGTAAATACCAAGATCTGCCATCTTGGTTCTAGAGTAAACGAGAATAATAGGAGAGTCAACATGAATACAAATATATGGCGCCGTATACATATTACAAATTTGTCATTACGAATATTCCACACGATCTCTATTATATATTTAGCAAATACCGAATATTATGATACTAAAATAGAAACTGAAGCTCAGACAGTTCAACCCACGCAATATTAGTTCTGTTCACTAACTACTACGCTATTCATGAATAGGGAATAATGTAGCCTCATGTACGTATATAAATGCTAGGTACTACAATCGTGATCTACTGAAGAATAAGAATGTTTTACGGTTTACTACATTTAGACATTTTATATTAGTGCTCTCTATGTGCACTGACATGTAGATAGAGAGAGATGGAGAGAGATAGAGAGAGAGATCGTGTGTGTGAAAGAGAGTGAGAGAGATAAAGAGAGAGTGTGTGTGTGTGTGTGTGTGTGTGTGTGAGAGAGATCGTGAGAGATAAAGAAAGGCAGATAGAGAAAAAATGAGAAATAGAGAGAGACAAATAGAAAGCGAGATAGAGACTGAGAGATAGACAGAGACAAATAGAAAGACATATAGAGACTGAGAGATAGAAAGATACAGATAGAGAGAGAGACAGAGAATATAACAAGAGTTTTCTTGACGCCTGTCTAGCAATGTGCAGATTTGCATTCGAATTATATGCCAATGTGTTGCCAGCACTATACCTCTTACATGTATAATACATGCCCTGCCTCCTTAGCCATGCAAAATAGCTATTACCTTGTGCACAATTGTATTTGAATATCAGTTGAATGCAATTCATCATCATCATCTACATTCCACTCTTGATATACAACAACGTATAAGTCAATGATCAGCAGCGTTGACACTATAAGCACTTTACAGAATGTATAGGATGTCGGACATCAAACGTGTAGGGGTGCGTCTCAAGATATATTAAACGTACAGAGTAGTAAAGTAGAGTAGAGCAAAAATTCGCGCTTATAATCAAGGCAGCTCCGCATCACATACAGCAAAGAAACAAAAACAAAGAAAACAAATAAAGCACGTGTGCCAACATTCTTAGAACTAGCATAGAAGCCAACAATGTGGCTGGTAGACGTACCGCCTTCAATTACACGGAATCTAAAAGACATTTAGGTATATAATAGACCTCTGCCTCCTCTGTAATAAACATGCATGAGTCTATAACATATAAGCAGTTACCTTTATTTTTCCATCGCCACAAGAGGAGGCGAGATGGCAATGTCGAGCTCTCCCAAGACTTCGGGCCTACCGACTAAAAGCACCACGGTGTGCCACCTCGCTGCTCGCTCGCTGTGTAAAGTGGGTGGGTCCTTAAAACTATAACTACATCAGCGACCCACCCAGCAGGGCCCAATGCAGAAAAGGAAAAGGTCTGCGGGCAACGACTCCTGGGCATGTATGCAGTTACCTAATCTATTATATAGTGGGAGACAGATGGACTGCCACGCAGAGGGCTCAAGTTTGATCATCCCAAGGCGCGCATCTCTGACTTTTCGAAGTTATGTGCGTATTAAATACACTAGACCGCAAAGAAAAAGGGTCGATTAGAAAATATTCAATATCTTCAAAAGTACCTGACCTAGCTTTATGAAATAAAGACTAAATTAAAGAATATTTTAAAGTGCTTGAAAGAATATAAAAAAAATGAATTCAAGCTTTTTATTTTTCATAAATGTAAAATAAATATAAATGCGTAGTTTTCCAGTATTTTCGTAAATGTAAATTGGTTACAGAGTTGCCGTTTTCAAGCATTTTAGTAGTTTGTGTTGCCTCCACGAGCTCGCAATACTGCTGTTATGCATTTTGGTATGCCACTTACTACACTTTACATACTTTCTACTAGGTTTTTGAAGCGATGCTGCGGAATATTCTGCCATTCCTCTATTAGAGCTTCTTTCATTTCACGTAGCGTTATTGGCGGCTGATTCCGCTGACGTACACGTCGTCCCAGTTCGTCTCATGCATGCTCAATGGGGTTTAAGTCGGGGCTGCGTGCTGGCCACTCCATGTATGTGATACCGACTTCCTGAAAATAGGCAAACACTATCTGAGCTGTTGCATAAAAACGACATTCTCTACAATGTCCACTAAAAATGGACCAACGTAGTCATTCAGAATTTCAATGACATATCTTTCTGCAGTTAAAGTTCCATTTTCTATCACCACTAGCTCAGTGCGGTTTTCGGCAGAAATCCCAGCCCACACGTGAACTGCCTCCGCCGTATAGTACTTTTTCTTCTAGACCGGCTTGGTTATAGCGCTCTCTCAGTCTTCTGTACAGTCTTTTCCTCTCGTCGTGCTTGTATAAACAGAATCTAGACTCGTCTGAAAACATAACTCTTGACCAGTCATTCAGAGTCCAATTCTCGTGTTCTCTACCATAACTCAACCTTGAGTTTCTGTGTTGTCTTTCTAGTTTTGGGCCATTTGCAGCTTAATGGCTTTAAATATGCTTCAGCCAGACGTCGCCTTACTGTATCCATACTCAGATTGTTTCCTCCAGCTCGTAAATGATGATTCTTTACTTCAACAGCCGCAAGAAAGCGATTTCTCAAAATTGTTGATACTATATAGCGATCCTCCTGCGCCGTCGTGCACCTTGTTCGGCCTATTCCTGGTCTGCGAAGATTGGATTCAGTTTTTAAGGAAACGATAGAGTACTCGCTGCATTGTAGAAAGAGTCACACCAACAGTTCTCGCTGTATTTCGCTGACTGTGCCTATCTTCAAGCATTGTCAGGATCCTGGTACATTCTTCAGGGGTTAACGACATGATGACTTCAGAATAATAAAATTTATAAGGCAGAGATACCATACTTATTACTTTTTTATTGCAAAATTAAAACAAACGTGAAACAATTGATTTGAATTTTTTGGTACTAAGCAAATTAAAAAACGACCATTATTTTACATTTTCAGTTTTTTATACAATTATCAAAAATAAATAAATAAGTTTTATATATTATTTTATGTGGCATTAAATATTCTTTAATTTAGTTTTTATTTCATAAAGCTAGGTCAGGTACTTTTGAAGATATTGAAGATTTTCTAACCGACCCCTTTTTTTGCGGTCCAGTGTAGTTAATTATCGCTTACTTTAACGATGAAGGAAAATATCGTGAGGAAACCTGCATATCTAAGAGTTTTTTATAACATTCTCAAAGACATGTGAACTCTGCCCGCATTGGGCTATCGATGTAGACTATGGCCTAACCCTTCTCACACTGAGAAGAGGCCCGTGCCCAGCAGTATTACAGTTTAATACAGGGCTGATATTATTATATATATGTAGGTATGTATATACTGTATTCTGCTTTACGAAAATGGTATATTTACCGTATTTAATAGACTGTAGAAAATAAACAGGTAAGCTAATATAGTAATGATACAAAGTTCCTCGTTATATTTGACACAATAACGAAGTTCACTTGGACAATAGTCCGGTGGCGTCCCGCGGGAAATTAGAATAAACCGCGTGTCACAAAGAGTAGTATTATAATGTGATACACCAATTTTTAATATTTAGCTATTTGTTGATAGAGAAAAGAGGGATGGACTAGTGACAATAAATGACGGTTAGGTTAGCTCCGTAACGGAACTTTTTTCTAGTTGAAAGGTACCCTTTGTCTTTTTCTGTTCCCCTGACAACGTGTATGCGAAATTTCATGATGATCGGTGGAGTAGTTAAGGCGTGAAAACGTAACAAAAAAGGTCACATTCGCATTTATAATATTAGTTAGGAAGTTAGGATACCAACAATCGATGATATGTGTAAGTCTGCGACCCGCACTGGGCGAGCGTGGAGGACTATAGCCTAGCCCTTCTCACACTGAGAAGAGGCCCGTGCCAAGCAGTGGTACAGGTAATATACGGGTCTGATATCATTATTATTTTTAATTACTTAACAGCCGACAGCATACATCTACGTTCTGGCCATAAACATCTTAAGCCTATTATGTCTCTGACAAACGAGGTTAAATACAATTCGCTCATTCGAGATAACCCTCGTGTCGTGGGTGGCTTAATAAACATAGAAACGGATATAAAGGACACCCAGACGATAACAATAAACATTTGTTACAGAGCTAACTAAGCCAAGTGAAGGTAAAGATAGCAGAAATCAGACATAGTGGGTAAAACAGAAAATGGCTCGCGCAAGTATTGAAGTAGGTCGACTAGAATTAGACATTATTTTAAGAGGAATAATGTATCAGTTCTGTGTATAATTACATAATGTGTAAGGCAGCGATACCCAGTGAAGAGATTGCTGGACTTCCACGTACAGATCTCAAGTTTTATCCAGCGGCACGCATCTCTGACTTTTCGAAGGTTTTAAATTGTTATTTATAATTATATGGTTATTAAATTCTTAATATCAAATAAATATTTGATACACGGTACATAATGATTACTCGTTTTAACGGTAACGATATGTTTCACAGTTTATAGTTAAAGTGATTATACAATCGTGGCGAAACCTGTATATCTGAGGGTTCGCCATAATGTTTTCGATCATACGAGGAGTCTGTCAAACCTTGCCGTCATAAGTCGTAACGGACTAATGCCTAAACCCTTCTTATACTGAGAAGAGGTCTGTTTCCAATAATAGTGCCTCTTCTCAATATGAAAATAATATAATTATTATTATCAGTATATCAATTAATTATGTGTCTAATATTATGAGCAAAGAGCGATAATAAGCGATTATTGGCAAGGCGGGAATAATCTTGAATCGTTGTTATGTCGTAATTACTTCCCTTCTTAACATAGATATCAATGCTTCTTTCTTATCTACGTCTTTTCCAAAAACACTTATTCTAACCTTCATGTAAGAAAGGGTTGCGATGAGTTTGTTATTAATGTTATCGTAAAAATTAAATGCTACCATGCTTTTTATTTCAATAAATTAAAGGTAATAAAGCTGCATTTAACCTGTCAAGTCTCGTTATGACAGATATAATTAAAATCCTACTGTGTCTAGCCGCCGATGTGCTGCCATGACTTAATAAGTTAATCGTTTAATTTTATAGCCCACCTGATGAAATCTACCTTAATTTAAACTGCATTCTAAAACCAACAAAAGAGCAAAATACCCAGCAGTCATTTTCTTTCCAGCATTGAAATACAAATTTCACGCCCTGGTAGCTGAAATAAAAGCCAGACATGTTGTTCTATCAAATATAAATATAAAGCTCACCGGCCTGGATGTTCGGAAGCACTAACAAATTCAGAGTTGACCTAACCAAGAATAAATTGTGACCTTTTAACCGAGGCGTCGACTGCGCCCGCTGTTTTGTACCATACATATACAAAGCTACATATGACTGCGAGTCGTTATAAAAATATATTTGAAACGTTACGTCAGTCATTTTTTATGGAGATAACATCGGGCATATGCACAGAGGTGGCTTACAGGTCATGACCGAACTTATGTACTTAGAAAAGCTTTAATGTAACTTGGATGTTCATAACTTAACATGTGCTACTTTGTGACCTAAACAAATAGACGTATTTTGTTTTTAGGTGGATTATACCTTAGGGTCGGAACTAAAAATGTCCTCCGGACCGAATTTTCGGTCACGGCGGCCAATCTTAGCGGAGACTGGCCATCTGCGCAGGAGATATTATAGTGCACAAGTGTGTGCGCAAACACAAGTGCACTCTCTGTTCCCCAACTCTCATGATCCGATGGGACGGATAATGCGACACGACCGGATAGAGATCAGGCGCAGGACCAGCGGCTTTACGTGCTTTCCGAGGCACGGGGGTGTCTAACACCGCCAACTTCCTAACTCCGGGCTCGTATTGAGATTTCTTAACAGAAAAACCTAACAACTTTTTGTTGGCCCCACCCGGGATTCAAACCCGAGACCTCATGCACAGCAGTCGCATTCACTACCGCTGTCTTTAGGAAAGGAAAAGACGGGATCTTAGAAACGGGACTCAAGAGCGACGATGAGCTGATTTTTAATAGCAGCACGATGTCTGGATATGGGGAATAACACAAAAAAGCTATACGGTCCCGTTCTCTTACAACAAATAGCCAGTTACACTCACTGATCGGCAAACGATGAGCGAGGTTAAGCAACGTTGGGTGCGGTCAGTCTATATATGGGTGACCGCTTAGTGGTATTTCATCTGAGCGTCTCCGTGCTTTAGAGGGCACGTAAAAAGTCGATCTCGGTTGTTGTCAAATTGACAGCAGTCGTTAAGCCTTGTCGTTATGCCATGGCCAGAGGCCTATAACAGGCTTGAAAAGCTCTTGACAACAGGTTGGCCACTAACCACACGAAAAAGAAGAAAGATAGAAAGAACAACAAATAAATCTTTAAATGATATTGGCCTAGCACCTTCGGTAGACAATAATACGCTCCCTTCCAATTCTAACTAATATTATAAATGCGAATGTGAGTTTGTTTGTTACGCGTTCACGCCTTAACTACTCGACCTATCATAATGAAAGGGAACTGTCCACTTTGTATGGGGGTTTTGGCTTGGAATGGACAACAATTATATATTAATTTAGAAGCATTAACCAGTAGGAATTAGAAAAATAACATAGTTTTGTGTCCAGGTGTTCCTAATTCGTTTGTTGTGGTGGTTTATATATAGGTATTTGAAATAAAATATCATTGTTTTTATGTTATTTTTATTTATTAGTCTGATTCATATGTTAAAATTGTTTTGATATCTTGCCCAACTCAAAAACCAAATAAATGTTATTATATGGGTGCAGCAACCTACTGTCCGTCGACCCTAGGATCGTCGTTAATTGTTTTTATGTATAAATTCTGTTCACGCTAAGCTAATAATGGACAGTTCCCTTTCGCATACACGTTGTAAGGGATACAGGAAAGGAGATATGGTACCTTTCATCAAATTAAATAACCTACATTTACCCGAGTGAAGCCGCGTGCGAAATCTAGTAATAGATAAACAGTAGAATGCAGCACACAGGATCTTATGTTCTAAGATATAACACACTTCTGCAAAACGCCCACGCAAATGTAGCTATGATACTATTCTGCAATATTCTGCAGTCGACGCAACATTGTGAAAACTAAGCTCGCTATTCTCAGAAGTTCAGAATTATAATTGAACAGTTGCTAAAGTTGTTTGTGAGGTATTACAAAGTTATAACAACTCACTTCACAGGGTTCAAGTGAAATAAACTCAGCTCTGCAAATGATGCACTTCAGATATTTAACTTTCAAACTGCCTAAAATAGTATTCAGATAATATTTAGTCCGCCAGAAATTGTACGTATATAATGTAGTGGGTATCAATATGATGTATATTGTAAATAAAAACGTGGCTGCATATAATGTATATATGTACATTGCAAGTACATTGCAAATATATAAATAATTGGATCTATACATCCCAATTAAGACTGCGCCGAGCGTAAGATAGATAAGGACAGAGCTCGTGCGGCGCATATTCAAATCGGCGCGCGGCCGCCATAGTAAAATTGTAAGGAAGGATTTGAAGTGCTTTTTTGATAAATATGTATCTTTATTGTCAACCAATAACTTAAATATTTGGGACGAACAAATTGTAATATAACTATTTATGTTTCGTTTAAGCTGTAAAATAGGATAGATTTCTGCTGTTATAATATAAAAATGCTAATTTACGTAATTTTGTAGGCGAAAATACTAATTATTTTATGTATTTTACACGGAGTAATTGTAAACACATTCATTGCTATGGTAAATGTATGTATATTTTATATTTGTATTAAACAAAGTGTTGATTTTATTCACTTAACTGTTACTGCCTGTTTTGGCACATTTCGCTCGGCGCAGTCTTAAATGGTTTTTAAGAATACATTAAGATAACTATTATTTTCGTCCGGTAATTTTTTTATATGTTCTTCTTATATGTCTTTCCACTAATATAGTCGCTGAAAAGTGCTTAATACATTTAATTTTGCCACTGGCGATACATCCTTAAAATATTTTATTTTAATGTTCATTCTTGTAAGCATAGTAAAGTTTAGGTAAGTATATGAAGATTTAAGCAATAGATAATGTGTTGAAACTGTTAACATTAGTAAGTATACCTACGTTTATATTCATCATTGTAATAAAAATTAACCCTTACTTGACACACCCACATCTCATGAATAAATGATTATGATATTTTAAAACCACAGATAAGCTATGTGAATGGCACTTTGAGAGCGCGGGAAAAGTTCACACATAAAGGTTAGAGTTCACGTTAATTATTTTTCATAAAAGCCTGTATACACCGGCCAGAGTATTCAGAACGTCACGAAGCAAAATAGCTTTTGATCAATGGGCACGTAGACCACCTACGTACTTTGACCTTTAAATTGAAATCCGAACACAACTGTGGGGCTATTTGGCCCCTGTCGGTGGATAAATCCATGCGTAATTACGGTAACTCATTAATATGTTAAATGATATACATTTTTTTGAAGAAATGCAAAGCTGAGAAAGGTAAATAATTATAACTTAACAAGTAGGAATAACTCCTGCGTCGTGGGCGAATTTAGAAACATTCATACAACGGACATAAAGAACACTCATATTCGGAAAAACTATTAATTGTGGATCACAAAAATGTCGTCCCGTGTAAGGATCTAACCGACAACACTCGACGCAATGACAGTGGCGAGGAGCCTACTTAAATCAGCCATCCGTGCAGTCAGAAGATACTACGTGTCCTAAATATCGTATAAAAGAACATTGACGGCTAAAAAATATATTGTAAAGACATTCTCTTTAAGGTAACCTCTTGAAAATAAAATAAAACCGGTGCAGTGAGGTAGGAAGCGGTGGCATTAAGGTTGATTGTATTATCTGTTCGCTCGGGTCGTCTTACCGTAATTTGCTCAGCCTTTGCTGTTCCCCGTCGAGTTTAAGTTGTAGTCTGATCTGATTTCCGATAATACTATTAGTATTTTATAAGAACCGACAGACGGTGAAAGAAAGCTTTTTGCATAGTATAAAATAAATGATTTTGAATACTGTATTAGATATAAGATCTGAGCAAATTACGACACAAAAATATGATAAATACATACATAAACTAACGCCTATAGTGCCTTAACTTTTTATGTTTCAGCGGTACACCGGCAACCAGACACAATAGGTTTTTAATTATGTCTGGCATGCCAAGACTTGGCAGGTTAATGGTAGCTAGAAGTGTATAACTCCACATTACATAACATATTGTCCGACCTAGAAACCAAGGTCTTGAATAAGTACTATTGTTTTAAGGATCCACTCCTCAACATTGACATCGAAAGTATATTGGTAAAAACGAAGTCACCACTTATCGTTCGTCTGTACTGACAAAAATATTACATAGCATTACATTTTAGTCTTTGCATGCTTTGTTCGAGTGACGTACCATCTGCCCGTGACGTCATGTACTCTGGCCTCACAATGCACCCTCTCTGGTTCTAGTGCACCGAGTCCGATGTCAAAGTCAATAATCATTTATTCAGTTAGGTCTTAAGACTGCGCCGAGCGTAAGACGCGGTTGGACTGAATGACAGAGCTCGATATTCAAATCAGCGCGCGGCCGCCATAGTAAAATTGTATGAAGGATTTGAAGTGCTTTTTTGATAAATAAGTATCTTTATTGTCAACCAATAACTTAAATATTTGGGACGGACTAATTGTAATATAACTATTTATGTTTTGATTAAGCTATAAAATAGGATAAATTTCTACTGTTATAATCTAAAAATCACATAACACGAGCTTACGTTTTTGCATTTTTCGTGCAAGTTTACGTTATTTTGCAGGCGAAAATATTAATTATTTTAAGTTTTTTTATACGGAGTAATTGTAAACACATTCATTGTTATTGTAAATGTATATTTTGTATTTGTATTAAACAAAAAGTGTTGACTTTATCATCTTAACTGTGACCGCTTGTTTTGGCACATTTTGCTCGGCGCAGTCTTAAAGTAACACGTATGAATGAATGTCAAAGTAAAGTGATAAGTGAGTGTGCTAAAGTTACTAAAGCTAAATTTAGATATGGATGAAACATAATTTTGAGCTTATTTAACTTAAAATCAATTCAAACTCCGATCACTGCTTTTTGCGTGAAGCCCAAATAAAGAAACAGACATGAAGGAGACAAAACAGTTTCGGATTCAGGGGCCCATAGATAGTTCATCGGAGTTAGTTTATTAAACGTGAATATTAGTTATTAATGTACAAACATCTAATACAGCTTTATACATTTTTATAGAATCGTATATAATAATATAAATGTATGACATAATATATTTGATAGCCTGTCATCTGTACATAGCAACAGATATAGAAAACAGACAAGTTCCATGAAAGCAGTATGGGAAAATACTAAGTAACCTGGTTTGAACATAAGATATTCCCGCACAACACCTGAGCTGGCTTAAGCAGAAAATCTCTTCGGAATACCGCTTTACGCAATACGTGACACGGCGGGAACATTATTGTGTGTATAAGTATGTTTGACACGGGAAGTTAAGTACACACAAAATATCTGTTATCTGTTAAAAAAGCCGATATAATCTTATTTAAATGGTTTTGTGAATTTGGTGATATCCTGTTTTTAAATGCTTGGTGATTTTGTAATGGTTTTCTTCATGTGTTACCCTGACAAAGTAGAAGCTTAGGCTGGTCCTTTTTATCTTAGAAGAGGTACTCAAAGATGACATACAATCACATTGTATCACTTATGCTTTTAAATACCTCGATTAGGGTGATGAACCTGTAGCCAAGCATGATTCGGGCACGGGCTAATGAGTATTTCCTCGACCCTTATATCGAACGGGATGTTCAACAGCACGCGTACACAATCGCAAACTTATACCACGAGTCAACAAGGCAACGGAAGAAGCAATGCTAAGGAATCAGGGTCAAGTCCTTCAGTCTAAAAGCATACCTGCTTGGCGATTGAAAAAAACAGAATAGTCGTTCAGCCCATACGAATTAAGTGAAAGATACCAATCATAACAGGATTGTCTACTTCAGAAGAGGTTCTGAAGTTTCAAAAGGCTTGAAAAGAAGCAAACGCTCCTGAAGCGAATTATGGACTCTAAAAGTTTTAATTGGTACCTAATCAAACAAATTAGATTTTTGCCTCAACACATGGTTGACTACATTTTCTACACAATACAAGCATATCAGTAACAACTACACCGGCGGTGCAAATATATCACTTAATTTCTTGAACTCACAGTGCAATTTATTTGAACAAGTCTCATCCGCTCTTCCACGAGTGTCAGCAGTAATGACCATATAAAGCAAAAGTATCTGTTTAGAAAGTTTGAAAAATGATTTCAAGACCCTCAGAAGCAAAACGGGCGATGAAATAAGTTTGAAAATAAATAAATACTAGAAAAGATACGCAATACAGACATACATACATTAGGGCGCCTTATTGCGAGCTATAATTCTAGTAATATGAATGGCAAAAACACCTAAATGCAAGGAAATTCGAACTACCTACTTGACAGCGCTGCCTATCTCGACGCCATCACTCAACACAAATATTATTATTACTATCGTCTCTTACGGAAACGCGGCGCGCAGTATTCAGTCCTGACCTTTAGTTTTGACATCATTAACATAACAGAGAGACTGTATTAATCTGAATATTAATTTTAATTCAGAAAGTAGGAGTTCGTCTATGAAGTTCATTAATTAATTACGTTTACTAATGTAGGTTAGTATTGAAGAAAAGGATTTCCAAGTGCCCACTGTCGTACAATGGTGAGGGCAATCCGAAAGTTTGCATTGTTCTTGTCAATAAAGTTCGATCTTTTCGCAATATAACCGGTACAAACAGTATATAATTTAAGGGGCAGTACAATTGAGCTGAATTGCCAATTCATAAAAGTAACTTAGTTACTCGCTTTTACCTGATGAGTAAAAGTTCCGGACGGTCAGTGTCAGCCCTACCATATGGTGAACGGAGCGACTACTCCAGGTGCCAAGGTCCAGAGGACAATTTTAAATTGACTTGTTAGTAATGTTAGATAATTTATATGGAAATAAAGGTTTTTGACTTTGATATTATAGAGTGAAATTTCATTTCAAGCTGAAACCTAAGACAGAATGGTTGCTTTTCGTTAATAATTCACACCTGCTTTAGTTTTATGTGCGTAATCATATCTAAGACGAGCAACGGAAAGTAAATATGAAAAAGGAGCAAAGAGTTCACGTAGCTCAATTAACTCTTTGTTTCCCTGTTTCTTTATTTAAATCATCCAGAGATTGTAGGCGGTAAGCAAAACTTATCATCATCAACAGTTTCTAGATCTGATTGAGGTTAGTCAATCAGATCTAACAAAACTAGTGGTATGTCGAACGGTGCGATAGCTCTATTACTACATATTATAAAAGAAAGTACCCTGCCGCATCTGTTTGTCTGTCTGTTTGTTCGTGATAAACTCTAAAACTACCTAACGGATTTGCATGTGGTTTTCACCAATAGACAGAGTGATTCACGAGGAAGGTTTAGGTGTATAATTTGTTAAGCTTCTGTACTACCCGTGCCCTGGGGCGAGTCGCTAGTTCTATCTAAAATGTAGATTCGAAGCACTGTTATGACGACTGTTAGCTCCGGGTTTGATTCTCAGGTACCTAGCACAAAGCGTCTAAATGTGAATTTTACTGTTTTAATTCTTAGTAGCAGTACGTAGCGAAATGTTATTAGACACATTTTGACTACACACACACATACGCACCTCTGTATACCATTTTGGAGTTATTGGTGTGAGAATTTATATATATATATATATATATACAATCTACTTAAAATAAAGCATTCAATAGCTAACATATGATTTGTGATCACGAGGTTATGCGAAGCCTCTCTCATATTGCACGAGCATCGTGAACCTACTTCTAACACAAGTATAACTTAAGGAGTTTACAAGAATACTAGATATTTACGATCTAAATTATTAACATAAATAAAAAGACAACTATTAGCTGTGTTACCAAAAATAAAAAAATCTGTAAGAATTGATATTGTAACTATTAGATAAAACTTCATTGGCGCCTTGACAGTTTTCGTATAGGTAATCTGTCAAAATTGTACCTACCATATATAAACAAACAAAAAAACCTTAAAAGGATATGTGTGTTCTTCTTTGAATTTCTCCTTTCGTCGTACTTGTTTAATCTCCACAGGGAGGCTTGCGTACCCAAAACTAAAGTAACTTATAGACATTTTATTACGAATCTGGCATCCACTCCAATGTCCCTTAAGATAACAGTAACAGTCTGTAAAAATTTAGATTTCACGCTTAGGCGAAGACATCCTAAGTCCTTCGAGAATTGTGAAACTAATCGTTCGTTCCTTAGTTTTTCGAGTTTCTATCGTATATCAGTTATTGAGGAAAAATATCCACCGCATCTGTAATCTCTGAAGGGTGAAAGAATGTCTTGCACTCCTGAAACATTCTTAATAACAATAATAAATATTTATTTCCAAACAATTTTTATATAATTAAACAAATACATATACCATTGGCCCAAATTAGACTTAAGCCATTATCTTAAACATAATGTTTCTTACAATAACTAAGCACTATGTATTTTCATCGAATACGTTACGTGTTCTTTCAAGCAAAAGGTCCTGATACATTCAAACAATAGCCGTCTCATGGACTATTTAACGATAAAGCTTTTCAGTAAACTCAGAACCTACTGAAAACGGCATATAAAATTGATATTATCAATGCGATTCATGTTATATTCACTTGTCTATATGTGAGTGCGTCTGTTTTGTTGTTTTTTTTGAGCCTAGTGAATTGCGTTTGTAACGATATGATTAGAGTAGTTCGTGCATTATGTTTCAATTCTTCATAAACTTTAATTTGACATTAATTGGTAAATAGGTAATCCATATGCTTATTCAAAAGTATGTAGATAATATTTTTAGGCGCAAGAAATCTCACTACATCTGTTTTATAAATTATAATAGAAAATACTTACACACTAAAACTATTTTGTTAACCAAATTTTATTACCTACAAAAATAATCTGAAGTGTCTAGAAACAAAATTGAATTAAGAGCCCGGCCTGACACTTTCAGATTGTCTATTAAAAGGTGTCAAATAAATTAAGGCTGTACTCTCAAATTCCTTTGTCTATAAAAGTATCACAGTGAATTTCGCTAGAACTTCGAGAATATTCTTCGATATTGCCTTTGGATCATTTATTTTATCGAATCGAGCAAAATTTTTTTAAAGATTGTTGTTTAATGTAATTATTTTTAATTGAGTTCTATTTTTGTTTGCGCGCCAAATATAAACTTTATTCTGGGCGAAACGCTTTTCTTTATTAATTATTGACTTACTTAGCTGGTCCCTTATTAGTTATTACTGTAATTGGTATCAATATAATTTTAATTATCTGGGAAATATAACTAAATATAAAGTAAAAATAACTAAATATAATATTTTATAACAATGTTATAAGGTTTTAAAGAATGTTAAAAGGGTTTGTGTAACGCTGTGTTGTTCCGTATTCATAACCCAATTTGTATTTATTTATCAAACTATGACGCAGTAGGTACGTCATATTACCATGAATGCTTTCCTTGTATTGATCTATTAATATTTTAATGATGTTATTATAAATATACACATATTTATATATGTAATAAATAGTATTAACGGTTATATATGCTCTTGGGATCGTTAGGTATTTGGTTAAATTCCCGGGTCAGACAAAGACTTATTAGACTTGGAAATGTACGGGATGGACCGGCTTAGGTTCGTCTCCTATGACATGAAACTCTTTGGGGATATTCATGTTATATTTTGTTAAGTATGTAATCATAATAGGAACCTTGCTCTAACCTTTGTCACAACTAGGTGGTGGCCTGGACTTGTCTGTACGTGACGGGACGAGTAGGTAGCGATATGTCACACAGTCAACTCAAACCGAAGCATACTTATTTGTTAATGTTAATCTGACTGAACTGAGCGCGCAATGGTATAAATGTTCACGTCCCCACAACGCCGCATCTAATTACGTGTTTTCGAGGCCACAAAGAGTAAACGCACACACGCTTTCTAAATTTGTGTTGTTTTAAGTAAAATCCCTATGATGTAGCAATTATTCCCAGCCTGGAAAACTATTTAATTGAGATAACAGGTTAATAAAAATTACTAATAGTTTGCTAAATAATTTTTATTAACCTGTTATTTTTATGTTCTTCCATACTGAATATTGTTGTACAAGATATTCAGAATAAAATTATATTTCCAACATACAAACGCACATGTGACATATCACATTACACACAAACCTACGATAAAAAGCTAATTATATTCTAAACGCATTAATTGTATAAGCTCTGCTTAGTTTGGGCTAGATGGTGTTGTGTGTATGTGATAGAATACAATATTATTTATTTATTTATTATTACTATAAAGGTTATCTAAAAGCCACAAGCGTACCCTAGTTAATAAAAGGACTATAAAACCCAACATTGGACGTGCAGATAAAATTTAAATGAGATCACCAATCGTCGCGACCGCCATATTGACTCGTGACAATATGGCGTCAATATGATTCAGTGAGCCGTCTACTTATCCCTCATCAATATACACTTCTTATTGAATGCCGTGAGCGCTTGTTTTATATCAGATTTGCCAATAAACTTTGGATGGCGATGAATGTTCTCTGTATTGGATATATACGTACTAATAATAATATCAGCCATGAAAATAAACTGTCCCACTGCTGGACTCAACCCTGTTTTCAGTGTGGTAAGAGTAAGGCTGCCATATTGGCCTAGAGCGGGTTGATAGACCTCACATGTCTTTGAGAACGCTGTTTTCTGGCACCGTTGAAAGCTATAACTAAATATCTACTGCCTACGCACATAATTTCGGAATGTCAGACATGCCTGCTTTGGGATCGAGCTCGATCGACATCTGCTTTGCAGTCCAATGGTCTCCAACTAAGATATCTCTGCTCATACCCGCCTAAGTCAATAAACGGTCTGAAGGACCTTTAGAATAAGACTTGGTAGAACACAACATGTATTACTATATACTATGTACTACCAATTACAAAAATACACATTTTTACAATGCAACAATAACAAAGTTTAGTAACTTTAATTACTGCTTGTGCCCAATATATCTAGGAATCCTCATGACTGCTCGCGCATTCCGCAGAATGCGGTCGGATATACCCAGCTACTCGGGCTTAGCGCGGAATGCGGCCGGATACACCCATGACCTATCTGCTCGCACACTTTAAGGAACGCAGCCGTTTGCCTGTAGCATTCAATATCAACACTACATTTAAAATAAGAAATATAACAGACAAGAAAAAAAACGTATCTAAAGATTTTCGATTTGATTGATTATTAATTTCAGATATAAATGAATTCAAAATAATGAAGCGCACTTTTACCGTCAAGCGTATGCCTGTTCAACGTCATTTTAAAAACCGACATTTCAATTACTTATACTAACTCTTTAGATGAACTTATAAATAAATACTTAAATTACACCGTCATAGTAAGTCCACGAAAACTGATACACTCACAACTAAATCGGATCACGTCCAATGAATAGATACCAATTACTGCATTCGACCTAAGCTTGCATTGTCTGTGATAGAAAATACAGCACGACGTTCTTACATTATCGCCAGATGTTACACCATGTTCAGTGCACCAAACGGCCAGAACGTTTGAGTAGGTACACTGAAAATCGGTGTAACATTGCCGAGCTCTTGGTGTGTATTGATTATATTTATTAAAATAAGTACGTATATAATCAAAATGTTAGAATATATGATTAGAGAAAATAAATTCTTTTTTCTAACGGCTACTCTTGCGCTAGGCATAAGCCCTGTATAGCGGATAACATTCCAAACATCCAAACATCAAGCACAAAGAACACCCAAACTCGAAAGAACTATCACACAAATTCTTGTCTCAAGTGGAGATCAAACCACAAAACTCTGCGCAGTGAAAATGGCGAGGCGACCATTTAAGGGCCTGTGCACATCATGTTTCTTAAACGCGCCGTTGACGCGCGTTTTTCAAACGTGCGTCGACGGCGCGCTTTTATCCTACAGAGCAGTTTGTTGTTGTTTGTATCGATACACACGCGCGTTAGCATCGCGTTTGTATCGATTCAAACGCGCGACACCGGTGCGTCTGTATCGATACACACGCGCGTTAGCATCGCGTTTGTATCGATTCAAACGCGCGACACCGGCGCGTCACTAGCGCAATAACAAAGCGGATGCAATCAATACTGTCTCGATCGACGCCATCTTGCTACTGCTGACGAGGTTCTGCTTAAAAACGCAATATGCCAGCGCGTTTGTATCGATACACACACGCGTTTTCATCGTGTCTGTATCGCTACACACGTGCGTCTTTATTGATTCAAACGCATGTTTGAATTTATACAGGTGTGCAAAGGTCTACAGGCTGCGTCTGACTCGCATGCGTATCGCGTCTGTATAGCTACAAACGCGCGTCGACGGCGCGTTTAAAAAACGTGGTGTGCAAAGGTCCTAAATCACTATGCCATTCACTATTGGCATTTAACAATACATCTTTGAGGTGATTTGGAAATCCTATTCATTGCAGCAATCCGAGCTCGTTGATAAGACTAATGCTATCATATGTAATAATATGTAAAACTCAAGCACTAAAGTACTCAGTTCGCAATCTATTATATAACGAGTTACTTGTCATCTTAACTACAAATATACCGGCTATGGAAAATTCCGCTCATCAACGTGCCGATATTGGTTTCATAAAGCTTAAAAGAACGTGCATATAAATAATGTATACAATTTAATTCCTAGTTCAAATATTCAACTTTCTCGGAAGGCTTCAGTGAGTTATTCCTGGTAATTTATTATACAAAATATTTATTTTATTTTGTGCCATATAGTTTGTACCGTGATGTAAATTTGCGACAGATCGGGAATGGGGTTATGGTTCGCGAGTCGAGCAAAGTGTACTTATGTTATCTGTTCGGAAAAACCTGATAAGTGAAATTGTAAAGTGGTCGAAATTTGACCATAAGTGGTTTAAATTGTAAGTTTGTACGTGATTATATATACACTCTTATAATCACATTTCATTTAGTCACCTACTCCACATACATATGTAACCAAAGTTATGAAGAATTCTACGACATCAGCCGAACAATGCCGAAATAATAATAATAATAATAATATTCTATCACATACACACAACACCATCTAGCCCAAACTAAGCAGAGCTTGTACTATGGGTACTAGACAATGGATAAACATACTTATAAACTTTTTATTTTATTTTTTTTCATATTACGAACGCGATTTGACTCCTTGTATCAAATACATGGTTGTGTGCGTGTAGTGCTTTTTCATTAATTTAATGTATTTCTAATGCATATTTGATAAAAATATTAGGATTCGCCACTCCTTCTCCATTAAACTTTAGCCGTACCGAATTTTAAACTCCTCCGTCCGCGCAATTTTCGTAAAAAGGGGTAGAAGGCTTTTTTGACGTATTAATATATATAGATACAAAATTGTAATAAAAAACAATTGTTATAAAATTTGTTTAAAATTGTTTAATTTTAATTGAATAATTGTGGGCAAGAATAAGAAACGCTCGTCCATCTGGCGTCATCACAAGCCTATGATAGTTTACGTCTTTAGACGTAATGTTTCGTAATTTCTTTTTAATACTCCATTTGTGGACGCCAGCAATCACGAGTTCATTTCATATTGCATACTTTAAAGCACTCATTGTTGATTTTAGAGACACGATATAGTATACACAACTCTCTTAAAAGTTTATTGTCATATCTTTTGATATAAAGTGCAGCCGGCGAAATAAATCAACAAAGATTTACAAGATTTTGAAACAACCTTCCATCATTGAAAGTAAAAGCCGTTCGCAATATTTTATAGCAGTTATAAAAAGGGTAATTTTTTATAATGACAAGAATTAAAAATGGACATTATCATTAAAAAAGGTATTCCTAAAATTATGTTAGAGGTAATACTAACCAGTAGTCAGTTAGTACAGTCCATTGGCTTTATATGTACGTACTACGTACTAGAGGAAACGTCTAAAATATTTTTTTTGTAACATGTGTGTATGTGTAACGTTCTTTCTAAATCACTTATTTGATTATTGCACGTTTAAGTGCAAATATGATTGTTTGGTACGCTACTGCTTAATTTATATTGCATTCAAAAGTGTCGTTCTAGTAATCACCTGACTCATATTTAGTTAGTTAGAGAGCATGCACTCTAGCGCGTGTTACAAACAATTAACCTCGGATATCTCCACTAGTAATAATGGCCTCCAGACCGATTTTAGGTCATGGTGGCCAATGTTAACGGAGACTGGCCATATGGCAAGAGCAAGTGCCACAACTGCACTCTTTGTTCCGTAACTCTCATAATCCGATGGGGCGGTAATCCGACACGACCGGCGAGAGATCAGGCGCAGGATTAATGGCTTTACGTGCTTTCTGAGGCACGGGGGTGTCTTACACCGCTAACTTTCTAACTCCGGGCTGCTATTGAGATTTCTTAACAGAAAAACCCAATACCTTTTTTTGGTCCGATTCGAGATTCGAACCCGAGACCTCATGCACAGTAGTCGCATTCAGTACTGCTGCGCCACGGAGGCAGTTCTATCTGCTCTAGTAGGTAGTACTTTAAAGTCAATGCTTAAGTCTTCAAAGTAAGCGGTTCCACCGTATTCTAGTTATACTGAACGTTTTAAAATAGGTATATTATACCCACGCGAATAACTATTCCTATAAAGCTACGTAGGTGGAGCTGGTATTCCAGTTGACGAACTAGGAATCTATGATCGGAATCAAAGAGCTTATTAATATAATCACTACGTTGAGTAGGACTGTTATTAAAGGCAATCCAAGTCAAAGTCAAAAATCTTTATTTCCATAAAAATGTGCAGATAATTCGTGGACACCTCAATTCACAATTATATTAATATAAAAATAATAATGAAAATAAATAGAACGAAATAAAAATTTACCATAAAAAAGCCTGTTCGAGAGATGAAAAGAAGCAGGCAAGAAACTCATGGCCACCCTTTTCAATGGCCAAATGTTTATTACAACACAATTCAATGTTATATTCTTGTCCTTATATGAGCTGCTGTGTGTAGTTGTTACAGTAGTTTATTTTAATAAGATTTAAAAAGTAAAATCCGAGATTTAAATCATTCATGCATAATAATATCACTGTTTTGAGAGCTGCGATGACTGCCATGCAGTGGAATCGGGTTACATTCCATGACAAGGACTAAGGGAAGAATTTCTAAAATTATGTTTGTATTAAAGAGTAGGTAATTTAGGATTAAAAAATCGTCACCAATTTTTTAAATCTAGAACTAAAATTATCCAAAGTTGCTTTATTACTTACTTAACTTTAGCGTAAGAAATCGAATAAAAGCCTTAAAGGCGCCGGCCATAATCAGCGGTAATCCTGTTCTTTTTCATCCATACGAATGAGCATTGGCATAGAAATTAATTCAGCACAGATAGTTATCACACATCTATATAACTTAGTCGCGCATAGTCTGTGGGCCGCGCGGTATAAGAGCGAATGACGTCAGAGCATCGATCGGTCGCGCGCCACAGATAAACTATAGCTATTGAATGAATAGTAGTGTACCTATGTATGTAGAATTTTAATCAGTTTATTTTGTTCGTGAGTTTAGTTTGAAATTTATTTAAAGGGTAGTTAGTATTTAATTGTGCTTTTAATATTACAAATAATATTACACAGATAATGTCGAATATAAAAGTTTAGGGCTAACTTTTAACATTATGAAACTTAGTGTTTACATAGGTTTATTGTTTTATAGTTTGAATATCAAAAGTTTTGATTCGCTTTAAAATTTATGTAAACTTATTAAAACTTTGACTTTTTATTCTTCTCCCATAGCCTTTATTATTCCCAAGTCACTTGGGGTCGGTTTTTCTAGTCTAACCGGATTTGACTGGATATCAGTTTTTACACGGAGCGGCTGCCACTTGACCTCCGCAACCCGAAGGCTAACGATACCCTAAGGCTAGACCAGTATCAGGATATTAGAGGGTACTGACTTTCCCAATAACGACTGCCATAGATGTTCATGGCAGCCGAGACCGACGGATTAACGTGCTCTCCGAGGCACGGAGCAGGCGATAATTGTCAATCAAACTTTGACTTTGATTATTGTTTATAATTTGTAGTCTCGCCTATCCCTCTAAAATCAAACACTACGTTGTACGTATATTATCGTAAATATAATTATTGTTTTAATGCCACGCATTCTTAATAATGTTATTATCAAACAAACAGTTACTTATAAATTTGTTTTCAACATGAAAATATACGGCATTATAATTATTATTTTCTGAATTATAATTACTAACTAATACCTAATTAATATAGAAGCACAAATTATTATTAATGAATCCTGTACCAATGTAAATTTTTACATATAAAGTATAATAACACTATTTCCTCTCTGTTAAGTTCATTTCCCTAATAATAATAAAATTTGTGAATCGTTAGTGAACCTAAATCTCACACTGAAATACAACAATGTATTATATTAACGGCCATCTTGCTTTCATAATGACGTCATTACATAGTAAAATAAAACAGGCAATGATACAGATACAGATAGAGTTAATGGACTTATTTGAGTGGAATATAAATGGGGGACGCAATCTCGTGTTGTATGAAAAAGTATAGTATATATTCTATGAGCGTCAAAATGTGGACTGCCATGCCATTTTTGCTGTCAGTATTTAGTGTAATGGATATTTGTATTGGACTACCCTAATAACTTACCATCAACCTAGATCTAGAAAGAAGAAGAAGGATAGAAAGTCTGTTTATAATATCAGACCTGTTTATAAACTGACCCACTTCTGGGCTCGGGCCTCTTCTCAGTATGAGAAGAGTTAGGCCGTAGGCCATCACGCTGGCCCAGTGTGGGTTGGCAGGCTTCACATATCTTCGAAAACATTATAGAAAACTCTTCTGTTATGGATAAGGTAAAATACATCAAATATAAGCTATTAAGTTGCCTCTGTATCCGAATCTGAATCTGAATTTATCCAGAAGAAATTGACTTTGACAAAAATCAGTTTCGCACGAAGCAAATGCGACTTGATTTCCGCGAACTAAAGGGACTTGCGCCTACGCATGCGTTTATCGCAGAAATTTATTTTATTTTGCTAAACTTGGTGTTTTCCATGGTCACTACTTGTACGAGCCAATAACGCATACAACACAATTCGTATTTATGCATAGGCAACCAAACAATTAATTAATTAGTCGTTACCAAAATTCGTTCAGGCGCTAATGTGTATCATATGTTAGTGTTTATAATAATAACTTAATATTACGTAAAGTGCGACTCAGATAACTTAACATTAACATTAACTAATATAACTATACCTAATAAACTCATAAACTTATCTAGTGGTTTAATATATCGTGTGTACTACCTATAACAAACTTAACTACAACCGGGGTACCGTTAACAGCGAGATAACCCCAACACTAATCTCTCATAAATTCCATCCTATTTACTGTTATCAGATCTATTAGCTGTTTGAACTACTCTAACGTTGTAACCATCATTACTGTACGTCAACAATACTTAGCAAACATACTTACGGACATCTCATAATAGAAAAATGCCCTTTAATTGAAGGTCACTTGTTGGGAATGATGGGAACCTCGGACACTGGCAATTGTTTTCTCATAGTTTGTACAAAGGCTTTAAGTATTTTATTTGCTCTTATTCTCAAGGGCCATGGTCAAGTTGGCATGCATACTGAATAGATCCTTATTCCAATATTACGTTACTTACCTACTTATACTTAGTACAGAGCATATAAGTTCAAAGGATACGTCTGATATTTAGTATAACATATCTTTATCTTTTAGAGTTCGAAAAAAATCTTATACAACAGCTTTGTCCGTCCGTCCGTCCGTCTGTCTGTTATACAACTTTCAACTCAAGAACCGTAAGAGCTAGAGACCTGCGGTCAACGCCATTCGACTCAGCATAGTCGATATACCGTCGAAATGACTATGACCTTTGACCTCTGACCTCAAGATCACGTGATAACACGTGACCTTTGCATATTACTTGAGCCATTTTTTCGAACTCTAAGATTTACGGCAATTCATTGCCGATTCTCACTTGTTTATCTTTAATTAAAATGACAACTCCCGCACAAGGAGTGTCTTTTTAATTAAAGATAAACTCTCCCTAACCTTTATTATTCCCAAGTCACTTGGGGTCGGCTTTTCTGGTCTAATCGGATTTGACTGGATATCAGTTTTTACACAAAGCGGCTGCCACCTGACCTCCGCAACCCGAAGGCTAACGATACCCTAAGGCTAGACTAGTGTCAGGATATTATAGGGCACTGACTTCCCAATAACGACTGCCACAGATGTTCATGGCATCCGGGACCGACGGCTTAACGTGCTCTCCGAGGCACGGAGCAGGCGATGATTGTCAATCAATACACACATAATTTGTAAAAGTCATATAACTTCCGAAAGTCAGAGGTGCGCGTAGTGGGTTCGAACCCGAGACCCTCTGCATTGCATTCTGACTCCATACTGCTATTAATAGCTTGTGGACTGGAAAACGCAATAACTCTCTTCTCGACCCTCATTTACTAGCGCGGTACCACCAAACCCACTCATTTTATAAAAATCTTGTATGCTACGGCAAGCAGTAAAGTACGTATAAACACATAGGGACTGCGATCAAGTAATCATAAATACTTTACCATAGATAGCCCCAATATAAAAGTTTCGTAGTACCATGGGACTAAGTACAGTCGTTGCTGACCGAATGTCCTTTACTTATGTGGCTAAACATTTAACAAATTAGTAAAAGTAATTATCCTAATTATTATTATGTATATAAATACATATACAGGTCATAAGACCCGCGATTATATCAACTATCTTTTAACCTAACTAATTACATAATACATGCAGATGTTAGTTTGTTTGATTATTACGCTTTCACGTCTTAACTTACTCGACTCGATCGATGGTAATACACGTTGTCAGTGATACAGAATACGAAAAGTACTGTTACTAATTGAACCTAAGCCGTTGGCAAAATCTATAGGTATGTTAAAATTACATCAGGTATTGAAATCTCGCAAGTGTGATACTCGCTTGACTAATGTTATTGGCTGAACAAACATATTCATAAGCACTATATTTGATACTAAGTAGGTATATCATCGTCGCCATATTCGTTAGACATACCACCAAACCTGGAGCCGTCTCGCTTCAGTGGCTTATATAACGATGTGCGGTTATCGATTAGACATTCAAATAATTTCAATGCATTCGAATCGTATTGGCAAATGCACTATTCATTGATCGATTCGTCTCGAATCCGATACAAGAAGTAAAAAGCATCCGAATGGACAGAAGTTCCAAGTGATAAAAACGGTCATCAATACGATCGCTTAAGCAATATGAACGATATAAAGTTAACGAAAGATTTTTCTGACACGTGCATCTTTTGTTCTCAATTATGAAAATAATATCAGCCCTGTATTAAACTTTCCCACTGCTGGGCACGGGCTTCTTCTCATTGCGAGAAGGGTTAGGCTATAGACCACCACGCTGGCCCAGTGCGGGTTGGCAGACTTCACATATCTTCAAGAACATTATGGAGAACTCTCAGACATGCAGGTTTTCTCGATGTTTTCCTTTACCGATAAAGCAAGCGGTAATTAACTATTTAATATTATATTATTAAACCGATTACTAAAACTGATGTGAAAGCCGCGAAAAATACATACGTGGTTCTTTCCCAAATCCAGTCGTCAATTTGCGATTTCCAATGGGATAAAGCAGTCACTGTACTATGTTTGGTAGATGGCAATTGACTCGTATGACCTAAATCTAACTAATATTTTAAACACGAATGTGAGTTTGTTTGTTTCTTACGCTTTCACGCCTTAACTACTCGACCGGTTATTATGAAATTATGGATACACTTTGTCAGGTGTACAGAAAAGGACGTAAGACACTTATCATCCAGAATAAAGTAATGTTCCCAAGGGTCAAAAAATTGACATAACCAGCATTTATGCGAGCGAAGTCGCGATCAAAATCTTTTACTTAATAAAAAATCGTATTATTATATGCGGAACGGAATTCTAAATCCTTTAAGATGTAAACGCCGCGAAAAGTACTTGGTACAACTCCCAAATCGAGTAAATTGTCAATTCCCAAAAGGACGAAGCACTCAATAGATGACAATAGGCTGACCCGTATACGGCCTAAACTTAGCAGACAAAATTCGAGTGCCCTATGTATTTCTTCCTAACCTTATATTTATCCACTATATATTATAATGATTCAATATATATATTATATAGACGTAACACTATAAGTATATTTCGTAGAAACGTGGATGCTAGAAGGTCAATTTATTATTTATTGTCAATGTCCTGATTACCGTGGAGTGTACCATGAACTTTGATCGATCGATACGTATAAATAAACCAAATCGAATATGCCCTATTCGATTTGGTTTATATTGCTAATTTGTACTTCTACAAAATTGTATAGCGTTGCTATGTTGATTTAAGAAAAGTAAATAACTCGCATCGTTTTGCGCTCACCTCGCTTTCGTGTCTAATCGTTTGTCTGCCTGTTCGTTCGTTAGTTAGTATGTAAATCTCGTTTCTCTAAGCTATTCACGCAGTTTCGTCGGTCTTAGTAATTGTCACTGAGTTACGGATTCCTCAAATTATAACATTTTCAATGCTAGTCATAATAATAATGTCCTCCAGACCGAATTTCGGTGATGGCGGCCAATCTTAACGGAGACTGGCCATCTGCGCAGGAGAGGTTATAGTGCACAAGTGTGTGCGCCAATACAAGTGACTCTCTGTTCCCTAACTCTCAAGATTTGATGGGACGGATAATGCGACACGACCGGAGAGAGATCAGGCGCAGGACCAATGGCTTTACGTGCTTTCCGAGGCACGGGGATGTCTAACACTGCCAACTTCCTAACTCCGGGCTCGTCTTCTCTCTTAGCCTTTATTATTCCCAAGTCACTTCGGGTCGGCTATTCTGGTCTAATCGGATTTGACTGGATATCAGTTTTTACATGGACTGGCTGCCACCTGACCTCCGCAACCCGAAGGCTAACGATACCCTAAGGCTAGACCAGTGTCAGGATATTAGAGGGTACTGACTTTCCCAATAACGACTGCCATAGATGTTCATGGCAGCCGGGACCGACGGCTTAACGTGCTCTCCGAGGCACGGAGCAGGCGATAATTGTCAATCAATACGCACATAATTTCGAAAAGTCATATAACTTCCGAAAGTCAGAGGTGCGCGACGTGGATTCGAACCCGAGACCCTCTACATTTCAGTCTGTTGGTCTCCCCACTGAGCTATCGCTGCTTGCTCGTATTGAGATTTATTAAGAGAAAACCCAATAACTTTTTATTGGCCCGACCCGAGATTCGAACCCGAGATCTCATGCACAGCAGTAGCATTTACTACCGCTGCGCTACGGAGGCAGTTAAAATGCTAGTCATAAAATGTATACTAATATTATAAATATATACTAATATTCTAAACAGGAAAGATTTGTTTTTTTGCTAGTTTGTTTGTAAGTATATAACTAAGAAACTATTCAACCGATTTTAAAAATTATTTCGCCATTAGAATGCTATATTATTACTCAGTAACATAAGTTATAATTTATTTTAAAAGAATTACATTTCCTGAAAGTTACTATAAAATTTTTCAAATTTCAGTTTATTTCTGTGCTTTTCTGTACTGGAAATCAGCAGCGCCCTCTGTACCTGTCCTATGTGTATTACGGTATGTTTTTTAAACTACGATATGTATATATACTAAAATTATATTCGATACTTAACAATGTCGTAGTTACTTATGTGACAAGACAAATAATCGAGGCAATCATATTACTTTATCAAAAGCTGCTTGTAATCGACGCAAGTATCTGGAACAGATGCAAATCACTCGCGTTTGTTCCATGCATTTGATCATACGGCTTACTTGCGTGGGTAACTAGCGTCACTCATTAACACTATAGTTACAAGCCAAGCACAGAAGACTGCACGTATGGCCTAGTGGTTTAAGAGGTTGCCTCGCCACTGCTACTACGCTGAGTGTGGGTTCGAATCCCACACGAGACAAAAATTTTTGTGATCCAAAAATTATTGTTCCGAGTCTGGGTGTTCTTTGTGTCCGTTGTTTTAATGTTTGTAAAGTCCCCCGCGACACAGGAATTATTCCTATTGAGGGAGTAGACTTTTCAAAATCAATAAAATAAAGACTCAATGCGTGGTGTATAATCCTTAAAATAAAACAATTTGGCACGCCGCGAACCATTGAGACTAGTTGGTACAGAACTTTACAAAGTAAATATTTACCAAGGTTCCAACCTAAAATAGACTATTAACAATTAAACTGGCTATTTACGTTCACAATAAAACCCGGCGGGATCGCCGCGTGAATTAATTAGATATTTACCTATTTACACTAATATAATATATATTATTCCGTATAACGACAAAGTTTACTTTGCAGTTCGAGGAGGGGTTAAAAACTATTGTCTGAATAATATATATAATAATATCAGACTTGTATATTAAGTGTTCCACTGCTGGGCATGGGCCTCTTCTCAGTGTAAAAAAGGTTAGACCATAGTCCACCATGCATAGGTAGGTCAGCAAACTTCACATTCCTTATAGCCTATAGAAAACAAATCATCATTGCCTATAGAAAACTCTTAGACATGCAGGTTTCCTCATGATGCGAGCGTTAACTTCTAAAATATTGAATAATTGTCAATAAGTATTCGGATAACAATAGGTTTTAAATCAAGAGATATATGTATATACAGAAGTAGTGTAGGCTTGTGTAGACTTGTGGAGACACTTGACTTTTCGAAGTTATTTAAGGAAAGCTATTACCGATTTCTGAGTGCTGGTAACAACCACAAATGTTCCTTCAGAACGATTTTCAGACAACATTCAATCTCAACGGTGACTACCCATTTGCGCAGGTGAACATCTTGACGGAAAACCCAAAAACAATTTGCTCCATTCAGACATCAATACGTTATGACAGCAGTTGCGTTCGCTATCGCTGTGCTACTGAAATAGCCATTATGAATTGAAACTTTCCTATGCATTAAATGAATTACTTACTCGTATTTATTGAATAAAAACAAACTTTGTTGTTCTTTTTTAGTTTCCTAAAGACTGTATACTAACAAATATCTTTGCAGACAGACAAGGCTCGGTTTCTCTGCTGTATAAAAGTTTATTCAAAAGTACAGCAAATAAATCTTCATTAGTGTTGAGCTAGTGAAATATCTTGATTTAATTTGGAGTTCTTCAACTTTTGACAATGTAGCTTTAATATGGTTTAAAGTGAGTCAGTGCCTTTGGGTAGGTCTGTTTGTGTAGTGGCCTGCCGTTTCATACGGCGGGCCGAAACCTCGGCGGGGTCGCGACCGCATGTGCAAGTGATTCGCGCGGCCCCGTCGATAGCGGTTTTGTCGAGGAACACGGGTAGGTTTAGTCGGTATTCCGGGAGGTCCTTTATCATTTCAACATCTTTCTTTTACCCCGGTGAGTCCGACATAACCCCTCCGCCCGCCCCCGCGGAGGGGTATGCGTCATGCATTCCCCCACGTAAAACAAAAATGTAGCTTGAATATAAACTAACAGATGGCCATGGTTTCACTCGCGTGACAACCTATTTCAACTACACTTTGTAATTCAATTTTTATATTTTTAAATCAGGCTTTATAGAGACCACAGAATCAATTTAGTACAGATTTATTTAGATTAAAGAAACCGTATCTATGAAGTTTAGATTTCATATAGATGACCAGACAAAAAAAACGATTTTTCGATCATTTCATTGTATTCAATCAATCCCTTGTCACTAAATTAAAATTGAATAATCAAGATAAAAAGATAGGTTACGTAGTCGTCTCGGACGACAATTTTTTTAGATCATTTTTGTAATATTTCTTTACCCTCCGTGTCCTTTCATACTGCATGATTGTGTTTCGAAACCAATTACTTTTTTGGTCTTCCTCCTAACATCTCCACTATATCGTATTTGCTAAAACTGAAATGAAATCAAAAAATCAAACAATTTTGAGTATTCGAGTATTTGCCAAAGATCCGAAAATTTCGTAAAACCTTTGGATCTTTCGCGTTGCAAGTAATATATCCATATTCGTAATTACGTCAAGCATCAATAAGGTAAACATTATGCATGATCGCGTTAATACTCGTTAAAATTATCGAATATTTCAATTGCTTAAAAAATCGCAAATTGACTTTTTAGTCGATAATTACACATCGCTACTATAACATAGCATGCTATGTATGCCATGCTAAATTTAATATTAAATTCAGAAAGGCGGCAACACGTGACTGAAGCCTACTTCAAAATAATTTGTATCTATTATATTATATTTGGTATTATAGAAAACGTTTTAGGAATCGATATGTAGTTAATTTTCTTAATGCTTAAAATGTTTTAATGAATATTGAAGTGGCTTCTTAGGATAATTTATTATTTACCATCAATTAATTTAAGAGCCTCTTAATTGTTATGACCTTGATCTAAAATTGTAATAAAATACCTCTTACACTAGAAAGCCTTCTTTGTGTCACGGATGGATCTAGAAACATTCAAACAGCCAACAGACACAAAGAGCACACAGACTCGGAACAATGCTCGTTGAACTCTCCAAAATTTTAGGTCATGTGAGGACCGAACCAGGGTCTATGCTAATAATGAAAAATTCTTGACATAAAACCTTATAACTCTGACTGATTGTGAATCAAATTGGAAATCGAACGAGCAAGCAAAGGCTCATATTTATGTCACTGGAACAACGTCGCAATTTGTTTAGTGGAACACTGGTTGGAAGAGTCATCGCTTAACCATGAAGTCATTTTAAGAAGAGATGAATTCGATGATACTCTTTCACTACTATCTGTCAAATGCAACTCCGTTCGTATTTAAATCAAATAACATTCAGCCTATTTCTATAATAAATTTTATTAAATTCAGTTTAGCAGTTTAGCCGTTCGACATAACATTACTATTATTAGTAGTATAGATATGGAACTAACGAAACAAAACCAATACATAGCAAAATATCTTTGAAAAGGGTAGTTTTTATGCTAATAGCACGCCTACGTTAATTTCCCGCGAAAATTGGCAGTCAAGCTCAGACGGCTGCAGGCTAAATGTTGTTAGATTAAATAGTTCTATATAATCCGATGTGTCGAGAACAGAACACAATTTTCGTAACAATCACTATACTAACTTTGTCTTTTACCTAAATCCTACGTACATAGTATATACAATGCCTAACGTATATACCCTCGTTAGAAGGATGTAGGTTATATATGTATATACTATACCCACATATCAGCAGCTATACTTTACGATCTTTAATAGGGAGCGATCCTATTGCCGTCTTCACACAGTTCCAGACTCTATAGTAGCAACTATAGAATTTCTGAAAACAGAAAAATGCAACGACTCTTCGCCAAACGCGGAAATAGAAGACCTCATGTAGGAATAAATGCAAAAAATTTTCACCTAACTCGGAAATAAAAGATCTTATGTGAGAATAAACGATAACAGTCGCATTATCTGCTTTGCACGACTATGACGCCATATCCAAGAAATGGCAACTAAACCTGTTGTATTCGTAAAAAACAGAGAAGAACTCAGGAGTAACTCATGCATGCCGATCCTATTAGTAGTTAAAAATGGAAAATAATGAGACAAGTAGCTATGTATGAACGCTGATTTTGTGTAACCTACGTCCTTGGGCAAGCCAGCTAATTCGTACCGTTATCAAATAATTATAATCACCCACCCACGTAGATAACAGGCGGACAGATCTAACTTTTTCCTGTCTGCCAGGAAACAGATCAGGTGAACAGACAGGAGTAGTAGTATCTCTATATATTATCACTATCACTACATATTGTCTGTCTGTCTGTTCGCGATAAACTCAAAAACTACTGAACGTATTTTCAAGCGGTTTTTACTAATAGACATAGTGATTCATGAGGAAGGTTTAAGTGTATAATTTGTTAAGGTTTTGTTCCACCCATACGAGGCCGGGGCGGCTCGCTAGCACCTATATAAGTACATGTGCTGGATACTTGACCATGTGAAGTAGGTATCCCATTGAGTACGTCGAATAGCAATTGTACGCATCACTACTTTATACCACTGGCCTACTAGACCAATAATAAACTGTACATGTTATTTACGCAGTTATTATATGATATAATCAATAATATATACATTAGGGAGTATTGTTCGGTTTTCAATGTCACTAACGTATGTAGTTTCGTCGAAAGCTGATGAAACGTGGTTATAATAGCTACTAGATGTAATCATAGCAAAGATTATATACAGTGTGACTAGTTAAACATTGAACATACTTAAGTACATGATAATTCAAGGGGAAGCGGCAACGTATAAAAAAAACTCTGCAACCTGCAAAGAAAACCTGTATAAAATTTGTATGAAATATCCATAAAATATGGACACTGTATATAATCACAATAAAAAGACGGGCGGGGGTGCAAATTCGGGTGAGTGCGTGGTGCTGTGGCAGGGGGCGGGGGCGGAGGTTTTGTTTAGCTTTGGTATATGCGCAAGAGTGTCCGCACATTAAGTTTTTATTGGATAACTAGGTCAAATTTTAAGTACCTATTTTTTTAGATATTCATGTCCAGCATCGAGTACTGAATACCCTCCCTCAATATGTCCAGTCTCTTACTAATTAGCCTGTAGATACAAATTGGACTCTATTTGATTCGATTTATTTTTAACGTATTAAAATCGTAAACAAAGGCCAATTTTCGTAATAAGTTCATAACAAAGTTTTTATATAGTATCATCATCATCTCATAAATATCACAAATCAGTACTTCCCTACTAATACCTACTTTAATATCATAAATGCGAAATTAAGTTTGTTTGTCTGTTACGCTTTCACGCCTAAACCACTGAACCGATTTTGATGAAGTTTGGTACAGAGATAGACTAGACCTTGGGAAAGGACATAGGTTACCTTTTGTCGTAAAAAAGGGTATAAAGTGGTTGAAATAAGGAATGAAAGTTTGTATGGGAGTTTGTCATTATCGAAGATAAAACCATGAATCTTTGTATTTAGGTACATGACAAGAAGTAAATAAATATATGATCCAGCGTTTTTCAAATTTCGACCTACATGGGGATGAAATAGGAGATGAAAGGTCGTATGGAAGTCTAAAAAAATCTATGTTATCTATACTATTTATCGAAACATGTGTATGATTTGTAAAAATGCCGTCAACAGTTTACATGAGTATTATTTGCAAAATAAGTATCCTAAAAAATGTAGAATGTTGCCTAAAATAACTATTCCACGTGGACGAAATCGCGGGCAAAAGTTAGTTTAAAATAAAAGTCAAATGTGAACATAAATTGTTTACTAATTAACATTTTATGTTTACGAGTCTAGATCGGAACTCTATTTTGAACATAAATTGTTCCGAGAATTATTGGTTTTACGTTTCCTGCATGTTTGTGTATGCTTTTGTGCACGCTAATCTCCAAAATAGCTAAGTTAATTAGTGTTCACTCATAAGAAAAATTTGGTGTAACATTTATTAGTATACTTATAAAATTGCCGATACAGTTTGACGCTTTTCTGCAGAATCTTATCATATGCCTAAACCTAAATGTAAATTCAGTAACTTCACTAAACTAACTTAAAAACTATGACGTTTATAAGAAACAGTTTATGACCTAAATAAATATAAGATTATGGCTTTTAATTTTACTTTAATGACTTAAATTCGCGCGTTAAAATCACGTCCATAGTGAAGAAGATTAAAAGATCAATATAAAATTATATTCTATCACAAATATAGGTCGCGCCGTTGCCGTCGTCTCGTTACCATGGATAAGAACAGTCTCCTAAAATAATTACTATTGGAGGCTCCAGTAATTATTGGTATCGGAGATAGTAAGCCGACAAATACAATCACCAATGCTTAACTGATACCTAATCATTATTTCTCGACGAGAGATTCTAATTGCACAATCATTTACTAACGACGCGCCTTGTTTTGATTGCTTGATTGATCAAGCCGTGATGATACTATGTAATCTATACTAATATTATAAAGAGGCAATTTGTTTTTTGATTTTTGTTTGTTTGTAAGGATTTAAATCAAAAACAACAAAACCGATTTTTAAAATTTCTTTCGCCATCAAAAAGCCTTATTATCACCGAATAACAAGTAGTAGTATTGTTAAGTATTGTTACTTACATAACCTAACCTAACCTACTTTTACACAAGCGAAGCCGCGGGCAAAAGCTAGTTATTTAATAAATACGTTTGGAAAAAATTACTGAATGCACGGATGGCGTAGCGGTTTTAGTGGTCGCCTGATTTTTGTGGTTCAAAACTCAAACGGAACAACAACAAAATGACCCACAAATGGTTATACTGAGTCTGGGTGACCTTTATGTCGTTGTTTGAATATTTTTAATTTCCCTTGAGATACAGGAATTAAAACCAGTGCGAGAATTGTCTACTTTAATATCAAATAAATTCAACCATACACAACTTGTGCTGTTTATATAATATAGTACCTGTTTTACCCACAGAAATGGAACAATGTATTAATAGTTAATACATATCTAGTAACAATATGCCTATCTATCTCGAAAGATTAGGCAAAGGAGTATGCCATAATCATATGGTATGACACCCACAACTACTCTATGCGTTCACGTAATAGAGAGCTAACATAAAGGGTAACTGATTGCCACACATTACTCAATAGTTGGTATTTAGTTATTGCCGTCACCCAAACATATTCCCAAACCCTTGCTTCTACTGTGAATTTCTCAAGCAAATGAAAAACCACCCAAACAGGAAAATTTAATTATATTTAAATTATAGAATCGAAATAAAAATAAAGTGCGTACAGTTAGCAACAACCTGTCGTACGCTCGATGACACCGATATCCACAGAACAAAAAATCACTGTCCTGTGCCGATGTCACATCGATTTGTCGAAGCTCACACAGCGTGAGTTGACGTGTAATCTGCGTGACGTCACGTCTGTCAGTAAAGTTAGAAGCTTTCGGGCTGGCAACGACCAGACGCAGTCAATTTATCAAGCCCGACTGCCCGTGACCTTGGCGCAATCGATAACTCACTTGTACTTACAACCGATTTGTTGTACGACATACTACGAGCATTTTATAATAGAAATCGACTAAGATTTATGGCATTTTTTTTGGATGCCAACATTTCTGTATTACTTAATGTAAAGCAAAGATTTGGTAGACGAAGAAGTTAAGCTGTGATAAAATCATAAACACAAATAGTTACTTCCGCATTTATAATTTCAGAACAAATACGAATATAGTGTTGTATTATCTATGGTACCTTTTTTAATTTTTCTTTTAATTCTATTTATTGCTTGTCGCATCATCGTGACCTTAGCTATAAATTTCTTAACATTTTATAAATGAATAAAATGAACGTGCGTCCCATTGCAATTCAATCGATGGACTAATAAAATTACGGTCATAGTGCTGTCCGTTTCAATTTCAATGGATTTACAAAGTAGCACAGCCACGCGACTCGTAGCACCTAATATTAAGACGCTCTTAGTGTCCCATATTTAACTTATGGCCTTTCAAGCTACAGGTATAACCTACTTTGGAAGGCCACAGGTGTTTCCATGTACAATTTGTACACACGGGCATGGTTCTATTTTTAAATAACCTTACCTTTTTTATATTTTTGCTAATCGCATGGCCAGTACCACTGTACTGGCTGTCCAATACAAACTACATCATAAATTACATATGTGTCAATTTGAAGCGCTACTTGCGAGTATTTTAGAAAGAATTAATAATAAAGAATTAGAAAGAACATTGTAGATTACGGCTTTTTTATTAAGCACAGCATCATCTGTCCTCTGTTTACAGTGGAATACAACGCTAATGTGTCATCAATCAATTAGGCACAAAAACAAAATTTCAGCCACCTGCCCATTGACATTACCGCTCTATCACTCGTAGCGGCACATTGTATAAATGTTACTTTGTGCCACGCAAGGATTAAACCGCAACACTCGCCGTAGTAATGGTGACCTTCTAAACCATTATCCTATCCGTGAATTCGACTCACACATATCACATTTTTATTTAGTAGATATATTACTTTATTGCTTATTTACCACAGCAGTAAGTTATTCATAATTTACCTAAAATGTCGTATCAGTAAATATATAAGCTAGTATTCATTGTAATCTACATAGAGTTGATCTTAATTTACCGCAGCATCGGCTACTGTCTACGTCACAAAACAAATATTGGAAAACATTTCCATCAAAACCCCAAAACGTTCACGTAAAATTCACTTAATTATACCGACATGGAGCGCCTCGCTTAATTCTTTTTCGACCGCCATGACGCCATTAAACGAGACCAGGGAAGTCAGTGTAAGTTCGTAATCTCATTAAAAAAACTCAATTAAGTCACAAATTGCGTTCCTGATGTTAATACTTTTTTATCGACGTTAAAATGGCGGCCCTTTACCTGTTACTTTTACTTACCGAATTGACGCGACTGAACAAGTATGGCTACTTTTTAACACGCTTTTATTAGCTTAGTATGTATTTATGAATCTATGTAACGGCATCTTTGAACGTGATTTTCACCCCTTTTGATTTGATTTGAAACTTTGCACACTTATCGAGGACCGATGACAAAAATTAAAATATAAAATATTAGGAAATAAAATAATAAAAAAAAAATTAATAATAGTTTAAAAACTAAAAAACACTCTTTAGAAAGTATAAAATAATTTATTAATTTTAATATAAAAAAGCGTGGGGACAAAAACATTAAAATTATTAAATTATTTCCTACATTTTAAAGCTTAAAAAAAAGCGTGTTATTTTAAACCATTACTTATTTATTTTTATTTTTATTATATTTTTCTTTGTAAGAATGTATTATGTTACTTAGATTTAAATATTATGACTAACTTACTATTGCTAAATTTATATTGACTGCGCTGATGGCGTATTGGTTCAGAGAATGAAAGAATTAGAGGACATATAGTTGTTTTGGAGATGGTTGTACTTTATGTACGTTCTTTCAATGGAACATATAATTAATAATATAAGACAAAATAACAATATTAGGTAAATTAATTTGTAGGAAAAACATATTTCAAAGACGGCAATTTTTATTTACTGCCTTGTTAGTTCCGTAGTATTTGTTTAACATTGGTCCAGCTGGTAAACACACTACAAAATTTCGAAAATATATAATTAATTAAAATTAAAATTAAAATTTCGGAAATAGTTTGTTAGTAAGTATATATAGACCTTTCATACGACAGTCTTTTTATGACCTTCTAAACTGCATAAATTCGTGAATGAAACAAGAGAAGTCACAATTCTCGGTGCAAAATATACAAAGCTACCAATAAATCACAGTACCTACCTACAACAATTCAAAACTTAGTTCGTTGAACTACCAAATAGGAACTGCATATAAATATTGTACTGAAGAATCCTTACGTGCCTCGTGCCTCGGAAAACTAACGACGGGAGTACAATGCATCACAAAGTAGCACATTGTACTGCCACGAGTTCTCCAGTAACGAGCATCGCCTGTCGAGAATTGTATGTCTACTATTGAAAGATGTCAAAAATATCAACTCGATCTACTCGAAGGCAAAAACCACGATCACCAAATTAGAAAGACCCCAAAAGTAATAGTTTGCCTTTTGAGACGCAGGCGAAATATGACTTGTCATTATATTTGTAGCTGACAGAGTACCTGTTATGTTTAGCCACTTTAGAGTAATACAAACGTAAGCAGGCAACTATTATACAGTACAGTTAAGTTTGACTGTACGGATAACATACTGTTTTATGTGGTCGCCATGCCACTGCCGCTTTGCACTGTTTTTTGTGTGTTGTTGGTTAGGTGACTTTTTTGAATGTTTGTAAAATCTGCCGAGAAACAAAAACATATAGACGCGCGTAAACCTTTTTAAAATATATTGGCAATGTTGGAGAGCTGGCACACTAACACGTGTTACAAAAAAATTACTTGCGATGTCTCCTCTGGTACGTAATACTTATTAACTCAACGGTAACAGCTCAGAGTTGGGAAGTTAGTGTTCAACAATTAACTCCCGTGCTTCTGTAAGAACTTGAAGTTGAGATCTCACATTTCACACGAATCTTTTACATTCTTCGTAATGGAGCTTATTATTTTCTATTGAACTCTATGCTGCTATAAACGTATCATTTAACAGAAAATCGATATGTGAATAATGAGATTTTCTTTTTCAACAATCCTGATGAATGTCTATGAAAGCTTTACAGACTGGACCGTAGATTATGGAACGTGGTGCTATTACGCGAATGTGATTTAAATCTGTAAAAGTAACTAAAATCAAAGTGTTTAAGTGAGTTTAAGAAAAGATAAATTATTTTGTATAAATACCTAGATAACGATCCTTTTTTCAGTTACCTAACGTTTAAAGTTGATAGCATTGACACTAGTTCAAAGTCAAACGTGTTATAGACCTATTGTTATTTGACAAGGTTATAAAAAAGGTATTTTATTTCATACGCAAACCCCTTTTTGTTCTAAAATGCTCGCACAGAACACGTACTGATGCAATCAGCCCGATATGAGATAATATATTGACATTTAAAATTTATAGTTTGACAGCCCAACATTTTTGTTAATGTCCAATTATTTTTTAAATGTAGCCGTATACAAAAATATTTCAAATTCAAAAATAGAATGTTTGGTTAATTCATCTAGATTAAGTTTAAGTAAATGTTTTTCTCGTCATCTTGAATTAAAATAATAATAAGTGTTTCTTTGAAAAGCAATTTCTTATAATTATTATATACAGAAGAAATTATTTTACATGCTTATAAATAAAAAGATTAATAAATTGCGCGTAAATTGTTCATGGATCGTCAAGTCTGTTTGCTATTTTCAATCAAATAGCTGTCAAATGAATTAACGATCACAAATCCTAAGTAATAATATAAATGCCCATGTTAGGTTGTTTTTATATTTGTTAAGCTTTCGCGTTTTAACTACTCGTCCAATATCGTGAAATTTCAAATACCCGTTGTCAGGGGTACAAAAAAGGACATAGAGTGCCTTTCATCGCAAATAAAAGTACTATTCCCGGGGCAGAGAAAATTGCCATAAACTACCTTTACGCAAGCGGAGCCGCGGGTATGTGTTGTGGGCGAATGTGTGTTTGTTTGTTTGTTACGCTTTCACGCCTTAACTACTCGACTGATCATTATGTAATGTCGCATACACGTTGTCAAGGTTACAAAAAAGACATAGGGTACTCTTCATCCAGAAAAAAATATTGTTCCTGAGCAAGTGAAGCCGCGGACAAAAGTAAGTAGATAATAATTTAAATGTCATTTAATAAGTACCATTTCATGGTTTATCGATTCTAAGCTATTAATATTTCAATTTTAAATTAACAGCAGTTGGATGACTCTTTTATGACAAATGCTTTCAAAATAATAGCTTTCATAAAATTTGCATGCTTTTTTTTTTATGAAATGGGTCGCTGGCGAACATAATTATATGTTCCTTTCACATAAAAAAAACAATAGGAATAAATTCGGTGTCTCACTTTATAAATATTCAAACAACGGAGACAAAATACACCCAGACTCGGAGCAACCACTTGTGAGTCACACAAATAGTCCCAATATCGATCCCACAATACTCGGCGCAGTGACAGTGGCGAGGCGACCACTTAAACCACTAAACCATCAGTGCAGTCTAGAGGTATATATACCTATACCTATAAACTACCATACTGCTAATCCCAAGGCGCGCGACAGGTCTAGCTTAACGAGAAGACAACAATAACGGCCTTGATGGCGTAGTGGTTAGTGTAATCGACTGCCACGACTGAGGTCGCGGGTTCGATTCCCGCACAAGTCAAACATTTGTGTACATGAACATGGATGTTTGTCTTGGTCTGGGTGTTTCTATGTATAATATGTATGTATTTACAAAAAAGAAAGTATATGATATGTATGTTTATCCATTGTCTAGTACCAATAGCACAAGCTCTGCTTAGTTTGGGCTAGATGGTGTTGTGTGTATGTGGTAGAATATATATAGAATATTATATTATTATTATTACTATTACGTATGAAAACGTGCAGAAGTCACGTACGAAACTTTGCTCGACATATCGCATGAAATTTTCGTATGAAGTACTTTCAAATTTCATTATTTTATACTAAACTCTCTCAAATAAAACTCAAAATAAACTTATCTTACTTTATTCGCGTATTTATTTTAGCAAAAGTTATCTTGCTAGCGCCTGAGGCTCTTTCAAGTTTAACTTAACGTCCATCATTAGCGCTATTAATGTACGTTGGGTTATTTAATCTAAAAATAGACCTTTCCACGTGGACGTCTATAATGGGTCTGAAGGATTATGTTGATGAATAATAAATTACGTTCGCGTGACCCTCTCAGTCTTATTATTTCCAAACGCTGAGGTCGGCTACCAGTCTTGGGTATTATTCAGACGTGCCATTCATGACCACACGGTAAACGAAATTCTAGAAAATTCAGATGGATATTTTTATTTCTATAAATACATACATGTTTTCATAAGTGTTACTAAATTAATAAATGATTTTTGACTTTGACTTTGACTTACACACAAGCAGGTATATTTTTGAAGGTTTACATATGGGTACCCTGTGACCATATTGCTCCATGGATAAAAGTAGTTACCGAAACCAATGAACTCTCGCAATACCAGCGTTCATAGGTATCGTTCAACTAGAAATATTGTTGGGATTCTTTAAAAAAGTAGTTGCTATGCAGTACATGAGACAGACTACTGATCCTCGTTTGAAAGCATAGTGCCTCCTTAGGCATCTCGAACCCTTCCTACTACAGGCACAAAGCCTGAGAGCTTCTGTAAGAACTTATTTCCAGATTCCTTATTTCTAGATTTGAACAAACTCTAGGTATAAACACAACCGGTTTCGGCTGTGCTAACTTCAAAAATAGTCTCATCTACAGATGCTGTTAGGCCTGATGTGAGGATTGTGGCCAAAAATCCTGGCACTAGATTAACCTCTAACCAGTTTTAATAAAGTAGGTTCAAGAATAGACTAACCATAAAGCAACATTTCATATCTTAAAATATTCGAAATAGACCACTTACTTTGAAGGACTACGATTTATGAAGCATATTAAACCTCAAATATTCATTCATAACAACCACAATCTTCAAACTGGGTCGGTAGGTATACATACGATAGTCTATACGTAGAATTATTTAGCGGGTCAATCTTTCCGTAATACCTTCGACAGATAATAAAATATTTACTGCCTCGTACTAAGGATATTTCAGCACCAGAATTCATTCATTATAAATCGGTGTATAGTCGTATCTATAAAGTATAACTTAGATTTATGGTCGTAGGTCAAGGATAGTTAAATTTTCGCCATTTACAGCTCAGTGAATTTTATTGTAGCAACCACATAAGTTTATGTAATGGTTTTAATATATAAACCTTCGTAACGCATAATTATTTTGCTGATAATGGGAATAAACTAATAACAAGTAGAAACTTTAAGTATAAAAAATAGAGATACGGGAGTATAAATGTCTGCGTTAAAATGAAATGAATGAGTTTTTGTTCTTGTCGCAACCTCTAAGCTCTTGCATTGCTTAGACTTGGTAACTGGCAATAAAGAAGCGTAGAGCGTAGACTCAAAGATATAAGCTTAAGTTGTAGGTTTACATTTTTAATCCGCCCACACTATACATTAACAACATACGTCGCTACTATACTTTTAGGATCTCTAGAGCCGCTAGGCCTAAATCATTTTAGAAAACTAAGCTATGAGTAAATGTATAATATGTGAGTAAGAAAGTGGAGTCCTTATTTGATTTGTTTTTTTTTTGTCTTTGGTGTAAAAATGCTTCCAGATCAGTCTTACAAATTGTCACCCAAATAATAAATTGTAATTTAGGCTTCTTTATCCTTACTTAATATTATAAATTCTAAAGTAACTCTGTCTGTCTATCTGTCTGTCTGTCTGTCTGTCTGTCTTTTCACGGCTAAACCACTCAACCGATTTAGATGAAATTTAGTACAGATATAGTTTAAAACCTGGGTAAGAACATAGACTTTTTATTGATGTAGGTACGACGCGGGCGGAGCCGCGCGCATAAGCTAGTACTATATAAAGTAGGCCTGAATCTAAATATATACATATTTGGTGGGTATTTATTTGTGCTTGAGATTGGCTACGCCTTTCTGTTACACGCTCTACATATCACGTATAATGTGTTAGGCGCCGGTCTCTCAGCGTGAGTTCAAGGCTGTACTCGGAATAAACTGTAATTACTTAAGTAGATAAATAATATACAAATGACGTAAATAGAATATGAAGGCACTGCATCTGGGATTTTGTTAAAACTGCAGCGGTCTGCATATATGCAATATTGTAGTATATTGTAAATACTACAATATTCTTAGATATCGTAGCCAAACGATTTTATATTATATTCCTACGGTGAGTATAGTTTGTAAGTTTGAGGTGGCGCTGCGATATCAACAAGGATCCTGTAATTTTTATACTTTACGGTGACAGCACGTCTCCTTTTTGAAGGACTCGAAAGCGTGCAGCTGATATCTCTAGAGTTGTAAGTGTTTATAGGACTATTACCAGGTAGTCCATCATAGAATCCATCCATCTTGGTTAACAGAGAACTTCTATTCATAACGCGACCGACGTATAGTGTTGTTATGTTTGATATATTTTACGTAGCATATTATCGTAAGTGCTTCCATTTTATTCTGAGCACTGTATATAATGAGGACGTGATTCACTCACCATTTATTTAAAATGTTAACGCGAGTATTTAATTAAAAATGTCTAAAGCAATATCGGTCACAACTTTTTTAATTTGCTTTATTGTTCCATGTACACTTTCTAAACATGGCAAACTGAATTATAAAAACAAGATAATATGCGCGTCTATTTATAGGATTAAGTCTGGTTAATCGTACTTATCCATATTTCAGTAATTTTGTTTAGGACTCAATTAATAGAGAATAAAACTATTACTTTTTATGAGGCGCAAATTTCCAGATTCTGTTCTACCATTCATATATTTTTGGCAAAATCTTAACACAGCCTCGCCATAAATTTGCATTTATTTGCCAGTTGCAGTTACCAATAGTGATTGTGTTATTGCGATACCTCTCATAATATTTTAATCGCATATGTATGTATGTATCTTATGTGGGGGCCAGTCAATGCAGACCAGCGACACTTCGACCCAGTGGGATCTTTTGTGTCGACATTCTCCCAATAACGACTGCCATAGATGTTCATGGCAGCCGGGACCGACGGCTTAACGTACTCTCCGAGGCACGGAGCAGGCGACAATTGTCAATCAATACGCACATAATTTCGAAAAGTCATATAACTGCCGAAAGTCAGAGGTGCGCGACGTGGGTTCGAACCCGGGACCCACTGCATTGCAGTCTGTTGGTCTCCCCACTGAGCTATCGCTGCTCGTAGTATTGCTATTCAAGAATAAAATTTTTTTTTAACTGGAATGCCACCTCTTGGTAACTCAGAAGCATTATCCTGTCTCATAGCACTTAGTTCAGTCACTAAGTATCCCTGTATATTTCATGCTTCTCTCCAACGAGAGCTTAGACGAAGCAAAACTACTGTGAGATACAGACTCAGTATATGCGATACTGAGTATGCGAGCAAGCTAAAGAGCAGTAAACGCGAGTTTTTAATAAAGGCGTGACTAGCTTCAATACGTTCCCAGAATCAAAATATTAACTACATTTAACTCTACTACTCCATTTATTATAAGATTACATTGGTTTTAAATAATTATTTCAATGCCGTTTATTCTATGCCTATCAAGTTGCATTAAAAACCAAAAATAGTGCATAAATACATAATTCCTAATTCAAATTTACATAAACAGTACCCAAACCTTAGTGGTATTATCATAGACGTAAAGATGGCCGACATGTCCGTGTTGGCGCCAATCCGGAGAGAGCGTGGCGGTAATTAGTTTTGTTTTAATTGACATTAGTGACTTGCTAAGAGTTACACGGTTTCTCTCTTTCGTAAATAGACAAAGTTTAAGTAATTTTTTGGCTATGCTCGCTGGAGATAATCCTAATTTGTTGTCTACCATAATACACTAAATCTAATTAAACCTGGGTAATTGTTTATTAAACTTCACGTGATTTGGATTCTTTGTTTTGCTATTGGTTTAATTCTGAGATAAATATAGGGAGTTTGGAGAGAATTGTTCATTGCATGCATAATATTTGGTTATATCTAAATTAGCAAAAATTACGTACTTATCCAATTATACGCCTTGGCTCGAAATAGAATCCAGCGCTTCATGTTTCAATATTCTAGACATCCATTTGTGGCTATCTACTGATGTTGTTGTACCTACGAATACCTAAGAATTTTTATGAAAGGTTGTATATATTATGCCAAATAATTTTATTTTATGGTTATAGACCAGTTGTCCCGATGGTACTTTGCATGTTTATGAAGAAATTGCTGTTGGGGGATTGTTAAAATTAACATAATTATTTAACCAACGCTTTAAATTATTATTATTATAAGGTCCATTATTTTCTTTAAACTTTATTATTTATTGAATACCTACCTTAAAATTAACATTCCTCGGTACGCTTGTTTCGAAACATTTCAGATATATTAAGGCTGTTTTTTAAGCCGTATTACTCTGCTAATTTGCTTTTGTATCAAACAATCAAGTCGCCTGATATTCAAATATCCTTTATGGCACCAAATATGCTTAAATTGTTAAGATGACACGTAATCAACAACATGACAAAGCATAAAACAGGCACAGCAAATCAATACAGGATTATTACTGTAATGGCTGTTATTTCAAAATGCCACACATCAAAAACAAAATTGAAAGTATACTTTACAAATAAGATAGACTTATTGCTTTAATACAACGAGCAAATAAATGCACACCAGCAAACAAGATCATAGTTAGCGCTTACCGTAGACAATGATCGCATGCAGTCCCAAGGGCCTCACTCGTGCGTAGCCGACTCTAGGAAAGCCCAATTAAAGGGAGGTAAATAAAAAAAGGAATGGAAGAGGAAGATATGTGAACCTCTGGAAATATTACTCAACAGGACAAACGCAGTGGGTATCATTATTACTAGTAATACCTACGCCAATTTCCTGCGGCTAGGCGCTAGGAAGAGATCAGCTCATGCGTCCCTACACTATACGAACGTGAGCAATCAAAGCGCAAGATATTTGAAAAATTCAGTAAAGATATAGGTCCAACATTCCACAGTTATTTCTATAAATAACTGTGCAATATTGGACCCCTGCTATCTTTCTGGACAGAGCTGAGGTGGTTAGTAACCGAATGCCCTTTGCGATGGTTACTGAGGCATAATGGCCAAATCGTAAGGCTAGGTTCAACAAACGAACGTCCAATTAACTATAGCCAGTTGCATGTAAGACGATAGTACTTCCCCAGCCGGCTTATATGTACCGACACCAAATAATTTGCAATGGCAAGCTCATCCTCTTCTCATCAATTCGACAGCATTCAGTAATCTGTCGTACTCAATAGAGTCGCCATTCAATTTAGATTTCTCATTATCAGCTGTAGTTGCCAATCGTCCACCTAATAAATATTTAATATTTACTTAGGTCCCCTGAGTCTATCTCTAGAATTTAGGTATGAAATATAAGGCTAGGTAAGGGCGGTCAAGCAATAAATAAAAACTCATATTATCTTGACGTCACAGTCCAGTAAACGACACCAAAGCCCAGCTCTCATCAATCATTCACGTCCTGCGCCGCGCCGTGGCTCGGCTCGTTTCTGTTATTTTTGACCTTAATCGTTTATTTATTTCTCATTACGGCCTTGTATATCTCTACTCAGATACACCTATTAGTATCACTCACTTCAATAACCATTACTCGTTTTATAGCTATATAAATTCGCAGCCATTACGCGAAACACGCAATAATTGTAATGTATCCGAAAAGTTCGACTAATTTTGTGTGACAGCTCACAGCTGGCAATACGACATCCAAATGTTGTGCTAAAAACAATATATTTTACAATTCTGCCAATCAAACGTTAAAAAATTCCTAAATAAGATTAACCTTAATCACGGTGGCGTGCTTTACCGTTTATTGAAATGGATTTTTGAATAAAAATACTTTTTTCATTGTAGTGATGAATTCACAAAAGGTTTTAAAATAACATTTTTGTTACAAAAGATAGTTTTCTTTTAGAAAGTAATATAAATCGGATCTATTAACTAACGAGTGCACAAACTTGGGCAGAACTGTCAAACAATGTTTTAACCTAGTTTAGATTTTAGTTCTATTTTGCACAAGATTTTGTTAGCTTGACCTATAACTAAGTTCTACGTATATAAGTAAGTTTTCACTCACTTCTAGTCGTCGAACTTCTTTTATAAATTTATGTAATGTAGGGAAGAAATTATATAATTTTGCATAACAGAGCGAACTCACGACGAAGTCTTGTAACGTAACACTTTAATGCTACTTTACTAATAGCGTCAAAGGGTTTTACGTAAGGTTACACCAACAAACTACAAATATAACACAATTATTATTATACTAGCGACCCGCCCAGGTTTCGCACGGATACTGGAGCATCAGTGTCGCATCGGCTTGTTGCATCGAGCATACATACGTATTAGATTAAAAAGAAATATATATAACAGTCTACAATACTTGACGGCACGAGGATGGTTGCATCAAGCGAGTCTCGTTAGTGTGAGACCTCTTGGATTTATTTTCTCGCGCGTTTATTTTTATTTTGCGATATCTCCTAAAATAGTCCCTATCTTCAGGACCCGAGTTAGGGTTTCGGGGGGAGAACTACGGGTCTCCCCTTTAGGACCAGGGTACTGCGAGGTCAGGAAGCCTACTGCACCTCAAAAAGTGTGTTCTATCGACCGCTGACTAGAGTGCGCGGTGCCTGATATTGGTGTTGGACCTGCAGGGGCTATGTGGTTAGCCGCTGAGGACAACATGTTTGTTGCTTGGCAAGCACGTGGCGTTCGAGCGTCGGACTCATGCGAGGCTAGTGCGAACCAGTCGGTCGCGCGAGGCACAGAGTTGTGTTTAGCGTGGTTTAGCTGCCATAACGTATCTCGGATGCTTACCTGCTCAGCAAGTAAGAGCCATAGCTAGAGTGACTCGGGTCACATTCGGCTTGTAGGCCTACTTGGGTAGGCGTGTGGATGCACGTCGGGAAGTGAGCGTGCCTTATATAGCACCGGTATCATACTGGAGATATGGGAGGCGGCTTGTCCGTCGGCTTCAGCGAGGTTTTCGTTAGCAACTCTGGAGTTGCGAGTCGCGAGCGGCTTTATTGCTCCGGTACCTATCCTGGAGAATATGTATTGCCACTTGAGCACGAGGTAGCTCGCTTACGAGAACCGGATCTCTGAGGTTAGGATGGAGAAATCCAGATTTGGGGACAACACCTGTCTATAACTGGTCCTGGAAGGTACTCTCGGGCACTGGAAGGTACAGCGGCTCCCATTATTATAAACTGACGGTTGGTGTAGGGGAACGCTATATCATAAACTGGACTAGTCGTAGAGAGATGGGGATCTCCTAAAATATTCCTATCCTAATTTAAATTGTGTAGTGCCAAGGGCTATCATAATGTGCATGAAATGCTTAAGATAACTAAGGTATTTGATTTGATAAAGATTAATACTATCTCTGTCTAAATAGTTTTTTAATGATCACATAATATGTGATCTTTTTTGTAGAAGTTAGAATGTGTATTGTAAGCTCTCATTAAAAGATAATAATATTAATAATAATAATAATGTCCTCCAGACCGATTTCGGTCACGGCGGCCAATCTTAACAGAGACTGGCCATCTGCGCAGGAGATATTATAGTGCACAAGCGTATGCACAAACACAAGTGTACTCTCTGTTCCCTAACTCTCATGATCCGATGGGACAGTAATCCGACACGACCGGGATCAGGGATCAGGCATTAACAGATAGACATATGCCATCGCAGACCTTTCCGTACATCTATAAAAAATAAGCAATCCCACCACACATTGTTTTGTATACTTATCCCAATGGGATTAGGCAGCGTTAGCGATAAAAACTCGCAGTCGTCTTTTCCGCGACATCTTCAACAAACATCGTCATATTTCAACCAATTAATCACCATATTAACCAATAGAACAGTACTCCACGCAGGACGCACTTGTGCCTTATACAATAGGCACAGCTGCCCAGGCGCGAAGAACCGCCTCACCTTGTTCAGAACTCTGAGTTTTCGCGAAGCTTGCTTAATGACGCTCTCGATGTAGGTCTTTGGATTAAGGGAGCGGCAAGGATCCATACTTAAGATGAAGAGGCTGTCACGTATCACCAGTGGAGTGTTCTTCAGAGAAGGGAGGGGAAGGCAGGGAGACTTTTTTCTTGAGAAAGCGTATGCTTGGGTCTTCTTGGCGTTGAACTGGACCAAGTTCTTGGCACCCCATTCAGAGATGCGGTCCAAGGTCTGGTCAAGTTCAACGACAAGATCCTGCCTTTTACCCTTAACCTCAGCCTGTTTGGCCCCAGGATGTCCGAGATATCGCCCATGCACGGTACTGTCGTCCGCATAACAAAATGTAGAAAAATCTGTCATCAATTAATTTAAATTACCGTAAAGACAGCTAGTTAATTTTAATTAATGTTAGCCAACTCAATGTACTTATTAGTTGGCAGGAGGATATTTGATCTGCCAAGTTATAAGTCTCAAATTTACCCATGGCTCAGCTTGATTGACATTTAGTAGTCATGTGCGTGTCAAATGGGTAATCACCGCTCGCTTTAATAATGAAAGATTACATGACGAGGCAATCTCTCTTTTATTAATGACATTCTAGTAGAACCCTAATCTTTGATACTCCTTACTTGAAACAAGGCAAGCTGATGGGTATACCCCTAACTTATAAAGTATTGCAGTCCAATTATCTGGTGCATGAGAAACAGAGATGACTAGTTAAAGAACGAGAACAAAAAAGAAACCCTATTTCTAAAGCCATAATGTCCAGGGGCCTTACCACCATATTTTGAAACCTTTTTACTGTACTCTATAATACGCTGTCTCGTTCTTGCACATGCAATGTTTTAAGAGCTGGCGGTAAGACTACACTGCAGTTTGTCTCTTGCGCTGGCGGGCGCAGTGACTTCACTTTTACAAAATCGTGAACGCGTTACTGACGCATTTGGTTTTCAAACTTCCACGAAACGATACGACTTAAGATATCCTATTCTCTGTAGCATAATATGCCATTACCTTAGGCTATCATAAACATAGATATTAATTAAGTTGTGCTAAAAGTTTTAGCAGAAAGTCAAAGTTAAAATTCGTAATTTTCATAATAATGTGAAACCACTTCTTGGGCACGTCAATTAACTGTATATATTAAATACATCAAAAGATAAAAGAAAATTTGCATTGAAAAGAACCTGTTCGAGGAATAAAGCCTTATATACAGCGATCTTGAAAAGAAGCAAGCAAGAAGGGCCTCTCTTTTACAATATCTTTCATATCAATGCAAATCAATTAATTTACTTATATTTCTTATATGAGCTGCTGCGTGTAATAGTACTTTGCTTTATTACTACTGTACAGTCAATATTGTCTCTGGACAAAATACGGCTTTGATAAAACAATCTATAATGTTATGGTAATGAAACAGCGTCGTATCTAATAATTAATTAATGCCCTAGTTACAAGTCAAACGACAAAATCAATGAATGACTCATCGAAAGACTATCAAATATACAAAGACAAATATCTGTTTAATAAATACCTAATACAGTGACAGTGTTGATAAATAGTTTCAGCTTATTGTATGTATTACTTGTTGCTATACCTACAACGGAATGGTTTACTTAATACAATAATATTATAATAATATTCTATCACATACACACAACACCATCTAGCCCAAACTAAGCAGAGCTTGTACTATGGGTACTAGACAATGGATAAATCATACATATATACTTTTCTTTTGTAAATATATATATATTATACATAGAAACATCCAGACCAAAACAAACATCCATGTCCATGCACACAAATGTTGGCCTTGTGTGGGAATCGAACTCGCGACCTCATGCGTGGCAGTCGGTTACACTAACCACTATGCCATCGAGGCCGCCTTATACGGGTCTTACTCGCGATGAGATATTTAACAGGTAATAAAATACCTATTGATTGCTCGACGTTTCTACCGACCTGCATCGATCGTGGTCACTGGTTGACACGAGTAAGACCCGTTACCTTGTACTGTATTAAGTATGTGTACAAATCGCGAAAGTCTAAAAACATTTAACGGAATGGTTTGTCTACGCGACTGCGTAACACGGTTTTTCATCACTACGTACTAGTCTTAAGGCAATTCTGTGGTGAGAAGGGTTATATTTAAAACCTAAATGCTCGTATGAACGTTGTCAATATAATATTTTACTAGATTTTAAATTTCGATAGATTTATGTCTCGAGAACAGTACTTTTTTTCTGTATGGAAGGTTTTCTATACCCCTGCCAATATGTAATGTAAATTTCATGATAATCATTCCAGTAGTTAAGGCGTGAGAGTGTAACTAACAAACAAACTCACATTTGCATTTATAATATTAATTACTAAGGATACTCCGCATATTGTACTTGCTGAATCTACATATTATAGCTCACACTGTTCCTTTATACATACATCAATAGAGGCGTCGCATTACATCCTATCTTTAGATATGTCACACATTGCATTGTGTCGCATACCGTCGCATTTGACCACTATCCTAGGACAATAGGATATTAAAAAAATACTGCTGTTGTGGTGTAAATTGGCAGAATTTTATATCTAAGTGTAACAGGCTTATGGATGAAATTGAATCTCATGTTAGAGTTCTGACTGAGGCTTCATATGAAAGCGTTGTTTAACGCTCGGGTGCAGACGCGGATCCAAGAGTAATGCCATGAAGGTGTCTATAGTTTACAAAACGTGGTTTGAAATCAGGCTGATCCGTAGCTCAGGGATGATGGGAAATGTATGTTTGCCTCATTTAGACTAAAAATTTTTATATATCACTAGTTTATGCCCTGGATCGCAAGAATGCAGAGTCTGGACGTCGACTCTAGTGCTGCAGATAATCTACGGCTGTCTCTTAATATGGAAGGATCCTATAATGGACACTTTTGGTTCTTCTGGGTAGCCAGGTCAGCTAAGCGGCTGTAGCACTCTTGAGAACAGCCAGATTACATTTTAGATTTCCTTATAAATGCATTATTAATATAGAACTCAAAGCTTTATACGCAGCAGTACAAACAAGTACCTAGAATATGTGGGAGTAAAATTCAATAACGCTTCTTCTTATTCTTTATAAATATAGTTTCTTATTAATATTATGAATTTACTTCAGCCAGACATTTGTAATATTAAGATTTATTTATGGAAATAAATTTGCGTGTAGGTTTTTAATTTAGACTTTCCTTCAGGTAAAACAGGTGAGTATGAAAGGCAATTCTGTAATCTAATATTTTATTTAAAGAAACTTCTTTGTGAAAAGTAAGGCGAAAACGTTACGGCTTCTTATTATGCGTTACATTATCTATGCATTATTTCGCTAGATCACAGTTTTTTTCGTGTGGTTCGATGAATCTCGCTTTGCATATTGTTGCTATAAGTAGTTAGTGAGTATTTATCCGACTAATTACTAACCATACGAACAATTTTATTCGTAAGATATTCGAATGAATGTGCGCATCGCGATACCTGCTTAATATTATCGAGGACGCGGAGTGCCGCACCTTAATGCAGTATTGTTGACAATAATTATTCGATTGCAATTTTACACATCGTTCTACTTACACCAATAGGCTTTTCGTACAGTGAATTTCCAAGAAATTCTCAGTACCCCTCTGTCTAGCCCTTTGGTCAAAACAGCAATCAGAAAGTAACAAGAGCGTTTCCAGCCTATGTGTACCTGAGTGTATATTTGAGTGCGCTAATCTTTACAATAGCTAAACTGTTTTGAATATCGTTTTCAGAATATACTGAGAAAAGTTTGGTTTAATATTTCATGTCTGTTTGTTCATGAGTTCAGAAATAAGAGATGTACGTAAACGTTTGTAAAGTCACGGGTTAGTTTCAAATATAATCACAGCTGATTTTAGCTAAATTTGTTCCAAAATCTGTTGAAATTGCGTGGAACATCAAAATCTGTTTTAACAGACAAATTAATTGAATTAAAACTAAATCTTTATTAATTTAGAGGGCGACGGCGGCGGTCCAAATGCGCTATTTAGAATTGCTAATGATACACTAAGTAATTCTTCGCCGAACAAACTGTAGGGCAATGACTCGCCTCACACATTCACACACAATTATACCACCCTTGAAAATGGATATTAATAGAACTGAATATCATTCATATGTCATATCGCACCCGTATATCAAGTTTAGTACGGACAGATATACTAACAAAGGGTTAAAATACCCATGAAGAAAGGACAACTTCAATTCTACAACGCTTCATATAGCATTACTGGCTATATGAAGCATGGTAGAATTGAAGAAGAAGAAGAAGTAGCTGTTATGTATGTATGTGTACAAATGTATAAAGATATTAAAGATATTATACACATGTCGGGAAAAGGTATAAATACACGCACACAGAAACAATGAAATGCTGTATTTTACCTAGAGTGCTTTAGCATGCAATGCGAACTTTTATTCTAGTCACAGATAGTACAATACTAAGGTTCAGTTTAGTTTGTTGGCTAAACATTGCACTTAGGTACCTATATGTCAGAACGGTCGTGCGTGGATTAGATCCTCGCGTCAGTGAGATGACATTTGTTTTTCAGTTCGGAAAATCTCAGTAGCAGTACGTATAGAAATTAATTTGGTTGGCTTACCGGCTAAAACGAGACACCTGATAAAATAGCAGATGAAATGTGTTTAATAAACCAATCACTACACTTTACTGATATGCAGAGGTAAAGCTATGTATAGTAGTAGGGTTTGGAAAATATTAATAAAGTATAATTTAAAAAATATCAGTCCTGTATATAAATTGTCCCACTGCTGAGCACAGCCCATTTTTTGTGTGAGAAGGGTTAGAAGTTTTTGCCCACCACGCTAGTCTAGTACGGTTTATCACTTCACATATTCACGAATATTGTGCATGACATGTAGGTTTCCTCACGAAGTTTGCCTTCACCATTAAAACAAGCGATAATTAATTATTTGAAACGCACATAACTTCGAAAAGTCAGCGCTGGTGAGACTTGCCTTGGGATAGAACTCAAGACCTCTGTGTGGCAGTCTAATTGTCTTCCTATCGCTATGCTCATAAAGTATGTGTCACGCGGACCAGGCGTGCCTCTGCAGCCGTGCTTGCGGCGGCGTGGGGGCGCCTCTTCCCCCGTGGACTCAAATAAAAATACGGCCACGCCCTGGATCGTGCTCTTTCGCCTGCCGAAGCTCATTAAGTTAAGTGTCTCCTCTGTGGTCCAGCCAGACCTCGCATCGAACCCTTTTCGAGAAACACGCCGAGATAATTCTTATTGTGTAAAAATTGAGTATCGCGTACTTTTGCCTCTAACCTAGATATTGTATTACCTTCCGTCTTTTGGAATTAATGATCGTGTAATTGCGAATTACAGTATTTAATTTATCTCCGCAGCTTAGATTTCTCTGGTCGACCACGTGCTAAAAATGTGTAAGCAAGGCATGAAAGCGTAACAAATAACAAACTCAAATTGTATTTATAATATTAGTTACGATTCCTACTGAGAAAGATGTCCGTTTACATACAAATAAAACAATCAATCTTATTAGCTTGTAAACATTTAATTTTATTTAGTTTGGCCGTTAATTTCCGTTAAATCAGACAAGTCCGCCAAGTTAGTTTCGTTCTAAAAGCTCTTAGGCACAGACATCACACGAACAGCCTAATCATTGCCAGTTGATACGCGACTTTACCCCGGCGCCTAACAAAGTTAATGTTCAGTAAATGTTTTAAAGCTCCAATTTTATGATCGATTCATGTTTATTCATACCGTCGATCCAATACAACTTGTAATTGAGTGTCTTATAAAGCCGTAAGCTCTTATAAACTTGATTTAATCATGTTTTCTTAGAAGCTCGAGAATATTTTCTCGTTGCTGCGTAAATTTGTCGAAGTGTTGACACTTAGGCTGGTTGTACAGTGACGCTTACCGTCTGCGCGGGTGGAAAGCGCGGCCGGTACTCGCGCGGATGACCAGCTCGAAATAATAAAACGAGTTTAAATCCACGCGGTTGCCACCTCGAACAGTCGCAATTAGACTTCTCTTAATTGTTATAGTATTATATTATAGTTATTACCTATGGAAAAAAGGCAAGGACGACGGCGTATACATCCTTGCAATGCCACTAGATTGCTGATGATGACTGAAACGCGCGGCTGAGTTGCAGTCAGCGCGGGCTATCTGCTCGGATTGGTTTTACTATGTAACGATCCAATACACTCACAGCCCGCGACGCTTACTAACCGCACTGACGAAAGCGGCACTGTAAAACCAGCCTTATAGGTAGAACCTACCATGATATAATCGTAATCGTTCCAAAACAGCTATTTAATATTTCTAAAAATAAACTAAACTTAAATAAATAACATTTTCTGAAAGGCAGATCAACCAATAATATTCTTTCTTTTGCGCTCATAGCCAGTTGCACTCATTGATCGGTAAACGATTAGCGAAGTTAAGTAACGTTGGGTGCGGTCAGTCTATAGATGGGTGACCGCTTAGTGGTATTTCATCTGAGCGTCTCCGTGCTTCGCAAGGCACGTTAAAAGTCGGTTCCGTTGTTGTCAAATTGAAAGCAGTCGTTGAGCCATGTCAGAAGCTTGAATAACTCTTGACAACAGGTTGGCCACTAACCGCACAAAAAGAAGAAGAGAACCAATAATATTGATCACAGGCGATCAAACGCAAATCAACTACTGTGATCCACTGACTGAACTTGAACTGACTGACTGCACAGATGGCGTAGTGATTTAAGTGGTCGATTCCTATTGTCACTACGCTGGATTGTGTGCGTCCAAATCCTACACAGCATAAACATTTGTGTAATGCTCAAATGGTCGATAAGAGATTGCGTTTTGTAACCGTTGTTCGAATGCTTGTGAAGTCCCTCGCACAGAAATTAAACATAATGTAAGGTTATTTAAAATAAAGTCTACGTTAACAAGAATGTTAGTAATTTGCAATCTAAATTGCTATCTAAACGTATATTTAGGTTATAAAACATTGAAATAGCCTGTTTTGTAGTCACATCATCATCCAAATCTTGGAATTCTTCCTTCTTATTGAAGCCTGCGTAAACATTTCTTCGAACTACATCGCAGTATGAAAGCGCCGTTAACTAATATCTAGGTGAAGTGGGAGGAAATCCATATGAGCTATACGTCACGGCGCTGCGCCGCACGTAACTTCATTTCATGTTGGAACCTATATTAGGTGTTTACTAGCAATCCTGTTACGGCTGGATGCATTAAACCTCTCTCTTTCTCTCTCTTTCTCTCTCTTTCTATATTGACAGCCATTTTGTTTTTGGTCTAGGCTATCTCTAAAGTTTATTACAGGGAGTTTAACCAATTGTATGGCAGTGCCATACTGGCGGCCAGATCAATAGGTTTCAAATTATGTCTGGCATTTTAATAATTGACAAGTAAAGACGGTATAATGGAGTCCGCGGTCATATCTGATAATAGATGTGCCCGCGGTTTCACCCACGTTTATCGTTACTGCGCCGCCCTGTGGGTTGTAGCGTGATGTTATACAGCCTATAGCCTTCCTCGATAAATAGGCTATCCACCACAAAAGTTTTCAATTCGAACCAGTTGTTCCTGAGATTAGCGCGTGCAACCAAACAAACAAACAAACTCTTCAGCTTTATAATATTAGTATAGATATCCCGACACGGAAAGTACTATCTTTTTGCTGGTCCCTGGGGTGACTTCCAAGTTTCAGAAGGGCAGCAGTGGGTCTGGTGACATTAGTCTTGAGCGGTGGCGAACCAGTGGATTTATTTTTGTGGTATAGATATAAGCGAGTTATATAAAGTGTTGCAATCGTCGAATAAAAATTTTGAGACCTGTTTATATAAGAGTAAATAAAACACTATTATTATAAATATGGTCTTAGCCAATAAATATATTTTACTAGCGAACCGCCCCGACTATTCCTCGAATGACGTACCTTTCAAATACTGAAACATTTGTTTAAATACATGCCAATAGCTGCCATATCATAGATGCCAAGATCCGAAGACAAACAAAACTTTAAAAAAAATCACTATTTCTTTATAATATAACATATAGTATGGATTAAATTCACTTTTTATTTTGTCGATTCATATGCTTTTGTTGGTATAATAGTAATATAAGGTAATGTAAGCCTCAGCAGCATATTTACATGTTTGGCAAATCAACAGATTAGTTATCTGTTAACCACATACTAATCAATCCAAATTTAGGTATATTACCGATCAGCCTGCAATACTTTACGGCATGAATAGGGAACTAGTCAAAACGCTCCAATATCAATTCAAATGGTAGGCATTCATTAGTCTAAGTACACCTATCTCTCTGCCAGCCTATTTAAAACAAGCAAACGAGGTCGGATAATCTGAGTAAGCACTCATACTACAGTACAACTATGATACAAATCTCTGCATTGGCAAGTTGGTTGTTTATCAAAAGTTTCTTGTTTGATCTAACGTACATAATTCCTTTTATCAGCTGAAAACATCGGATAAATAATCCATATACCTACAAATTGGCAAAATGACTTAAAAAAAGTTCTCTGAGTCCGATTTTTAGATTAGCAAACAATATTGGACACGTATTTTTCTTTTGTCCCACAAACTAATAATAAAAAGGATACAACGCGTTTAAATTTCGTCGTTTCGTCGGTACAAATTTTACAAAACAGTGACGTCCCTAGTCCGCTCTCCTGAACTATATGTTATACATTAGTCAAATTTTCATTGTTTTGTTAAAAAAATAGGTGTTAATTATTTTTTGCTAATCTAAAAGATGAACTTATTAGAATCACTTATTTTTATCCCTGTCATCATGCCTATTGCAGCTCTGAGCTACTGAGCTCGATGCAGTAATTGAGTTGTTTGCGTCAACCAAATTGTCACCAAACAAAAAGTGCTCTATAAATACAGTCACAATTCATTATATGCTTAAACAATCTTAGTAGGTACATAAAGCATTCTCATTTTGCTTTCACACCTTCATGGTTTCATGAATCGGTTTCCAGTTCATTGGTGTATTAAACCATATATGTTATTATTCATACTTATACGTGAAAGCTAGTGGAAGCCGAACACGGTCCAATTTAAATTTTTATACGGCAAGACGTATCAGCAATGCGAATTAAGAATTCAGAAAGAAAAAGACCCGTTTGTATTTCTAAAAGACTATAGGCAATATAATTTTAAATATAGGTGCGCATGAGAAAACTACGTATAAAATAATGCTGTATAAGTAAATGATAAAAGGGTTTCATAGAAGTAACTCTATCTAGAGTACTTCATATAATGGACATCTCTTAGCCACCCCTCATACTTCATAACATAACGTATTTTATCACTACATATGGTTACTTTGGCTCAAAGGCCGTATAAGTTTTTGCCTTTGCCATGTTAACGTCGATGGAAAACATCGTAAAGTAAATATAACGGGACACTGGCTGGATACGTGGCGCCTTTGTGCGACTTTATGAGAAAGCCTTATTTTTGTGTTTGACCAGTTTTCTGTAATAAACCAGTGCACGTCTTCAAATACTAATTTTGTAACATGCGTTTTAATCTTGATTATTATATTGCTGTGTCGTGTAACAGCTTAGAGCACTTTTGCTATTTTAGAATATCAAATAATTATAAAAAGTGTAATGTATGCCTTTTATTGTGATTCGTCGATGTCAAAACAATAAATGTTTGAATTTTTGTGAATGTTTGTACCCGTATTATGCGGATTTCATAGTTGTATTGAAAGGTCTAACTTAAAATTTGGTGCATGTTTCAACTTAATACGCCGCCTAGACAACGAGATTTATAAAGACAAACTATATAGGTACCAACTTCTACATTTCACGCGTACGAAGACGCAGGCAAAAGCTACTATCAAATAAAAAACACAGTAAAATACTAGCGAATCCTCAGTCTTTACCTAGTCAGTAATAAAATAGGCCTTACACGGTATTACCTGTAATAATGCGAGCAAAATGGCGGCAAATAGTGCCACCTGTCGCGCAACACGTCCCGTTGTCGTGGAGACACGACGTATTGAGGACAAATTGGTACCCACATAGCCGAAATGGCCGCCGGGCGACGACATAAATAATGTTATAGTTACTAAATGCGTTTTATGCCATGTGTTCAGAGGCATAAGTTTACGTTTACCGGCTATCGTGAGGTTTGATTCCCGGGTTGAAATTTTTTATGATATTCTCATCATTCGACTGATGATGATTGCAGTAGATTCACCTCTATTACGTTGGGTTTAAGACATAGCGGGTGAAATGGTGGTGTAGTGCTCTTACTTCAGGGAGAAGTACTCGCGTAATAACGTAAATATACATATGCAGACAAAGTCAACTGTCTGTGCAAGTTGCAATTATTAACTGAAGGATATGGAAGTTCTCAATTTAACGCTTATTTTTCCTTATATTTGACGCATATCTTTTTGGATTATAATTTTAACGATTTCATTAAATTTTTCATGATTTTTATTTTCACACTATCATTTATTCAGTCGATATTGACGTGCCGTTCCCTCATTTAACTAATCTGAGAAACTAATATATATAATAGAAGGGTTCAGTCATAGTCCCCTACGCTATCCCTGTGCGGATTAGCAGACTTCATATATCTTTGAGAGCATTACGGAGAACTCTCAGACATGCAAGTTGCCTCACGATGTTTTATTTCACCGTTAAAGCAAGTAAACTATTTAATACATATATCATAGCACATAACCTCGAGAAGTCAGAAATGTGTGCCTTGGGATCGAACACGATAGCTAAGAAGACTCAAGAAAGAGGAACTGTTAAGGTTGTTGAAAAACGTAGCTCACATTGCTTAATCAAATAATCTATACAATAAATCGATTTCGTATTTGAAAATTGATAACTTTTTTATATTTTAGGTGACCAAGAAATCGTCACAATACTTTGAATATGTAATGGTCTAAGACATCACTCGGAGTACAATTTCGGCTTATGTGTGCAGGCGGTATTCAAATCCGAGTTGGCTTCCCTATTCGATTAAAGTGTTTCTGCGTTTCGCGTTAGGAAATTCTTCGTGAAAACACCGTACTATACTAAGATTCAAACAATGGGCGCAAATACCACCCAGACTTAGGAAAACAATATGTGGATCACCCAAATTTTGCCCCGTGTGGGGATCAAACACGCAACACACGGCATAGTGGCAGCGTCGAGGCGATCACCTTAAGCACTACGTGATCCGTACAGTCAAATTTTTTTCTTTAAACCATAATCAATACATAAAAAACTAGAGTCAAAACAAAATAAGTACCTAATTAAAAACAAAAACATTCGATATACGAAAAATTGGCTAACTTTCAAATTTCGTACGTAAAAATGTTATACCCTTGCTTCGCGTATAAAAAACAGGCGTGACTCTATGAATGAATATACAAGAAGTATTTTCTCTAGTCCAATTTGCACCGGTAATAGCGGAACAATTTATTTCTAAACGTTAAACATAAATGTAACGAGCGGATCGATTACGAATCAAAAGAGGCTGTCATCTTGAATATTATTCATCGCATCACAAAGAACCCTTTAATATCGCTTCCATTCATCATAATTCATTTATCTATTGAGATCTTGCGAGCTATGATATTAGTGAAGAAAATCTAATTTACGATAAACGTATTTTATAAATGACTAGCTGTAACTGCGGCTTCGCTCGCGTGGCCGTTAAAATATAGTCTATGTGGACCTGGAAAAGTGTTGCTTTGTATTAGCAAAATACATTTTAGAACCGGATCTAAAGATTATACCCTACATAAATAAACTATATACTAATATAAGCCTTCTATATAAACTATTCCACTGCTAGGCACAGATCTCTTCTCAATGTAAGACCATAGTTCAACACGCTGGCTCTATGGTTACCTCTCAGACATGCAGGTTTCTTCACGATGTATTCCTTCATCGTTAAAGTAAGCGAGAATTAACTAATTAAAATATCTACATACAAAAAACTAATTCTGCATCTTAATAATATTGATATAGCCTAGATGCAGTCGCCCTCGCTATGTATATCCTCACGTTTCAAACTCTACAACTTAATTAGGAATCTAATCCGGGACAATACAGGCCACAGGTTCATAAGACTAGTCTAGTTATTATTTATTTTTAAAAAGAAACTACTAGGCATATAATCCTAGTAATTTACTATTCTAAAACATCTTACGAAAGACTTTTCAAATAATGCAACATCGGATATACCGATCCCACAGTATTAGAACAAATTTTTGTGGGTCACACATTTTTCTGTTTTAAGCGGCTCAATAGCCGCTTAAAACACAACAGGAAAATGGGTATGCCTACGAAAACGATAAAAACATCAAAACTATTTCCTTTTACCAATAAGTTATAATAAAAAAAAAAACGGAGAATGGCCTAATACCCTAAAATTGTAATAAATACGCTGAAAAATGTATGCATATAAATGCAAGTATAGGTATGATATTTTACAACACGAAAAGTATACGCTTAAGTACTCATTAGACGGAGCGAAATATTACTACATTAAGCTCGCTACGCTACATGAGTACGTAGCACGTAGCATCAAAACCGTAACCAATTTGCTACGCTCCGTAGACCACAAAATCTCCGTAAAAGCTACTTCAAAAATGTTTATAAACGCAGAACAACAATATATGTAATTAAGTTTTTAAAACTTACAATTTTTTTAAGCAAATATACCTAAATAACCGTGACAAAACCGGAAAATAAAATTTAATCTTTACGTAAAATGTTTCAATAAGTGTTTATTCGCAAAGTATAAGAATTACTAACGAAAATTCGAACATACATATTTTATATAATTCGGTTATAAAAATGTATATCAAATCATTTATTTTATTTATTTAAAAGTATTTAAAAAGTCAAAACTTACCGCTGCTCCCCAGAAATAGTCTTCAAAATACACAAATAAGTATTTAATAGTTCATGAAAACCTAGAGTCCAAACAAAAGTAGTAATTAAAAAACAAGAGCGTTCGATATACGAAATTTGAAATGTAAAGTTCGCGGTTTATTTGCCCCAGGCAAGCAGTCGTCCGTTCGGTCGACAGCGAGGGCGGTATCTGATACAGCCAACATACTATGCCCGATGCCGTCAAAAAGAGGCTGCTTCTGCACTGTTCAGAGCCCTTTTAAATGTGACGACACTACTTATCATAGACGTTCGTATCGTAGTTTCAATCAAACTTTTAATTAAGCAAAGCCTGATGATTTGTATTTTAATTAAACTATACACAACGCAAATATCCATACGATAGATTATTTTTAACTTGACTACAGTAATGATATTATACACGCTATATTTATTTATAAAAAGTATGTATGAACATAATATGTTGTGTTTATATACTCATTTAAATCTTCGATTGTATCTGCAGGCTTTCCTCAAATAAATACAACCTTTCTTATAAAGTAGGTACGTAACGTAATTTTAAACAAATTAATGCTTTTTCTGATGCGACACGACTCTGTAAACTTACAATTAACGGAAACAAAGTACACACAGATTCAAAACGATAAAATAGTCCATCATGCAAACATAGATACGAATTGAATTATTACAATACTTTACATATTATGTAGGATCGGATCCTACTAGCATACTACACTCAGCGCTACGGTAGGCGGCGAGGCAACTGCTTGCGCTTTATGCCATGCGACATCCGTACAGTCGCAGAATTATACAAAGCACAAGACTAGTTAAATACCTGATGAAATTTAGCAAATGTTGGTAGATAATCATGAGTCTTACCGAAAGCTCCTCGTAAAATATAAAGGAGCCCATTCTCTATCAATGGTAGTATAAATACAGGCATGCGCAGTATGCTTGAAGCTCGCCTGCCGACGCCATCGCGCTTTTATCAATGGACTCGCCATCTTGTTGACGTCATACCAATGGCCGCCGCCGCTTTATGTAATGTTTGTTTTCATTTTAGCGAATTTATTAGAACACGCACCGGCTGCTCGCGGTATTTCCGCAATTTTAACTTTAAAAAAAATATATTTTGAAAGCAAAGCAAGTTAATTTTTTTGAGTTTGTAGATTATTTACACCAAATGTTACAGCATAAAGAATTCTTTACTTACCATTGAACTATTATTACTGTTACTTACTAGCTTTTTTAATCGAAGCCGGTGAGGTCACATAAAAAGTACTTAGAAAGTATTGTTATAATTAAGTTTTCAACACAATTCATAGGTCTACTTAGATAACTTATAACTAACTTCCGTGCAGTCTGTATCTATCAAAAATATACCCTACACTCAAAATTATTGTAATAATTCATGACCTTAAAAATATTCCCATAATTATTACCGAAACTCGTGCCTGAAAAATATTAAACAAACCTTTGTTCGTGACGTACGAAAATTTTGTAGACGTATTTAGTTCTTTCTCATGATGCGGCGACAACAAATTACAATAGATACTCCCATTTTTTAATTCATCCTAAGTAATTCATACAGCAGCGATAGTCTAGTGGGAAACCGTTGGACTGCCACACAGAGGTCTCGAGTTCGATCCCATGGCTTGCATTTGTGACTTTTCGAAGTTATGTGCGTATTAAATAGTTAATAATCGCTTGCTTTAACGGTAAAGGAAAACATCGTAAGGAAACCTGCATGTCTAAGAGTTCTCAATAATGATCTCAATGATATGTAAAGTCTGCCAACCCGCACTGGGCCAGCGTGGTGGACTATGGCCTAACCCTTCTCACACTTAGAAGCGGCCCGTGCCCAGCAGTGAAACAGTTTAATACAGGGCTGATATTATCATTATAAGTAATTCATGGTTAAGAGTAATCAATAAACTTAGACATCATTAAAAAATCTATTGTTTCTGTTCACAGATGAGCCGTTACGACCCAATAGGCTAAACATAAGTATAAAAAGTGTGCTAAAATAAATATTAAAGCATCAATATGAGGTACAACGTAGTTTTGGTATTAATGAAATCCTTTTGTAAAATATTGTTTTGTGTTACTTTCCTTTTAAATACGTATTAAGTTTTACGTTATTGTATAATTTGGATTATTGTGAAGTCTTATGGAATTTCACGTGGCATTCACTATAAAAATCGCTGGAAAAAAACAGTACTAATAGACATATATCGCGGGTAAAAATATTATAGTTACTGATGCCGCGCCGCTACCATGAAACATGTATTAAATCTAATAATCGAATAGATTACCAAATTTTGTTATCAAAATCCCAGTGGCACATGACACTACTACAAAATGCATGGTCTTATTATATATAACTACTTTATTTTAATCCACAGTATTACTTATCCGTATTTTAATTTAATTATTATAAGTCAATAAAATGTGAAAATATTACTTTTAAATAACGTTTCCACAAATCGTTAATTAAAATTGTTTCCTCGTATGCCTTCTCGCTTTCAACATGTTTTCGCTCCCAAATCAACGTGAGAAATATGATAAACAGAAATACATAACATTGATATTCGATACGAAGACTCACTATAATATAATTGTGTATTAGTAGGTATATTGCAAAATTGTAATGCCGCGAAGTCGAGTGATTTGAATGAATTAGCATCACATATTCGCAAAAAGGTTTCCGGAAACGGAATTAGGCCACCTGTGAGGCTGTATGTTTTATACGATTGCCTAAGTTGGGAGAAAGTTATACATATATACTCACACAATTTAAATTAATGATTGAGTTTTTTAAATTTAGAATTATCTGAGTAACACAGTATTACCGAGTTATCTGTGCAGATAGTCGTGGTTAGTAGTATAGTATTATATTATCTGTGGTCGCTGTGCTTCTTGGCGATACTACTTATCATCGCCATTGTCCGCCTCTGTTCATGTTTATTATGGTATTATTCATCTTCAACTCAATGAATTTATGAGTAATAGAGCCTCGCTGATTTTAGCATGAATGCGCCGGCTCGACCGGGAACGGACTACACTCTCAAAGAATATTGACGTGAAATAGCAGTATTCCGACTGTTGTGTTTCGTCCGGTGAGTGAGAGTGCCGGAGGCCCAATCACCCTTTTTCCCCCTTCCCGCTCCTCCTGCTTCCCACTTCCGTTCCTAAAGGTTCGGCAACGCGCAAGTGATGCATCTGGTGTTGTAGGCGTCCATAGGCTACGGTGACCACTTACCATCGCGTGAGCCGTATGCATGTTTGCCACATAAGTCGTATAAAAAAATAAATGTTTTCCGTCTAGTTTATTAGTATCTAATAATTTTAAATATTGTTATTACTCTTGGAAAAGGCTTATGATAAAGTGGTGAGGAATGAACTTTGGTCGGTATTGTCCATGTATGGAGTGAATAGCACCCTCACGCGAGCTCTGAAATCTCTTTATGATGATTCCAGAGCTTGTGTTAGGATAAATGGGACCTACACAGAATGGTTTAGCATCGAAAAAGGTGTTAGACAAGGATGTGTAGCGTCACCTTGGCTGTTTAACCTATACATGGACAATTGTATTAAAGATTTAAAAGATTGTGAATGGGGATTAAGAATGAATGAGTTACTTGTCAAATGTCTTCTTTATGCCGATGACCAAGTAATACTTGCGTCATCAGCAGAAGAGTTGCAGGCGATGGTAACTATTATGCATGGTGCCTTTGAGAGTAAAGGAATGAAAATAAATGTAAGCAAGACGAAAGTAATGGTATTTGAAAAGGAAGAATGCGTGACGATGTGTAATATTATGATTGATGGAGAAAAAGTGGAGCAAGTGAAAGAGTTTGTATATTTGGGTACTTTGTTTACAAGGGATGGTAAACATGAGGGAGATATTGAAAGGAGAACGATTGCGGGAAACAAAGTGAATGGAGCTCTACGCGCTTTTATGAACAGCCGAAATGTTTCCGAAAAGGCACGTTTGGCTGTTCATAGAGGACTTTTAGTGCCCACACTTATGTATGGAAGTGAAAGTTGGGTATGGCAAAAGAAGCATGAGAGCAGAATAAATGCTGTAGAAATGAGAGCGCTGAGAAATATATGTGGTGTGACTCTGAAAGATAGAATAAGGAATAGTGTGATTAGAGAGAGATGCGGCATGAAAGTTGATATAGTGACAAGAATAGAAAAGGGTATGTTAAGCTGGTTTGGGCATGTAGAAAGAATGGACGAGGAAAGACTGACTAAGAAAGTTTATAGGGCTAGTGTGAATGGAACAGTCGCAAGAGGAAGACCTAGGCGAACGTTTCTTGATCAGATCGGAGGCGTTCTGGATAAAGGCCAGGTTAAGAGCACCTTGAACCGACGGGCGTGTATGAGGAATGTGATGAAAGTGAATGAAGCCAGAGAAGTGTGTCAGGATCGTAGCAAATGGAAATCCGTAGTCTCTGCCTACCCCTCTGGGAAACAGGCGTGAATCTATGTATGTATGTATGTTATTACTCTGGATATATTGTTCATATTATTTTATAATTATGTTGTATATTTATATATGTCTACATTTTATATTTTTTTAGAAATAACATATGTTATGAACCTAATTATGTATGAATAATTATTCATTTCACAACTATCTGAACTATTTTTAAATTTGTTTGTTGTTTATATGCAACATAATAGAGGGTGTGCCCAACAAAACTTCAAATTACTACTAAAGAAAAGTTGTTTCCTGAAAACACTTTGTGATATTAAGCTGGGTTCTCAAAATCAGTGACATCTTATTTATCTCAGAATTCTCGAATTAAAGAATATAGACTCAGAACTATTCACAAAACGTTTAATTTAGATTTTCTCAGAAGGAGTGCAAAGTCTATTTACCTCAAATGCATTTGCATTGCACGTTTGTGATTGTGCAAACAGATAACATTTGCAGGCTGTGTAGACTCCACACATAGTTAAATCAAATATTGATCATCCTTAAATAAAAGAAAGCAATAGTGCTCTTTACATGCGGGGCTTGAATACCTTTTTAAACATTTTTGATGGAACGTTTCTTTTTACCCGGCTACTCGAAACAAAAAGAGTTATAATTTTAACAGTCAATGTATGCATGTATGTATTTACGTGTGATCAAATCAATTTTATTATAGTATATACTATCGACCCGCCCAAGCTTCACATGGGTACTACAAAACCGTAACAAATTTTACACCTAAACCTTCCTCATGAATCACTCTGTCTATTGCTGAAAACCGCATGAAAACCGTTTAGTAGTTTGTAAGTTTATCGCAAACTGACAGACATGGCGGGGGACTTTATTTTCTTATATAAGTATAATAGTGATAGTGAAGTGATTATTAATTTAGTTATTCATTTCTATTAATTTATTTATTCATTTCTATTAATTTATTTATTACAGACATTGGCTAGTTTTAGTATATACTTAAAAAAGCAGGCGTATTACTCTTATTTGGAAAGATATTTTACATCCTATGTATATGGGACGAACCTTTTATACCCCTACCAGGCACACTCGCAGACTCCGTTATGCTACTAGCAACTTCCTGACAGAAAAACCCAAAGACACAGTTTAAAAAAAAAACGATGTATCTCTTTTTAAGTGTTTTGCGAGTGGGAGATTTGGCACAATTCAAGTTTATACGGATAAGGAACCCAGAAACCAAATATTCATTAAAACAATCGACATTATTTGTGTTGCGGCCCCCGCACGACTATTAGTCAAAGTAAGTAAGCATTACATACTGTAGATCGAACAAAACAAAACTATATATAACTTGAGCACGCACGTAGACTTACGTAGCACTAATTACTTAATATATACCAGCACCAAAATAAACCGACCAAACGTAGAAGTAAGGGCTGATCTATATTTAGAAACGCAATCATGTAATTACTTTTGTGCCTCATAATATTGTGGATTGCATTACCGAGTCCAAGGCGAAACGTGACTGGTGTATAAACAAAGAGCGTTTTACCACACATTCATTATAACCTGACCTTTAAATTTATATACCTATCGGGTAAAGTAGGTCTTCGCAAGCTTGTTACGTTCAATTTTAATTATACGATAGATTTAATTAACTTGTTTTTGACCCTTTTAGGGTTCTGTAAGGACCTTAAGCTTGCACTGTCTGTTGTACTCCTCCTCCTTTATAGGGTACTATATTTTGCCCATGGCTTTGCTCACGGTAATGTAGATATTATCAATAAATTTCTATTGCTCGATAACAGGAATTTCTTTCAAGATGAAAGGTACTCTTTCTGTACCCCTGACATGTATGGGAAATTTCATGATGATCGGTCGAGTAGTTAAGGTGTTAAGCGTAAAAACAAACTTAAAATTAGTTAGGATATCTTTTCTCAAATTCGTGTTTATAATATTAGTTAGGATATCTTTTAAACTCTAATAATATACCTAGTAGTGGCTGAAACATTTATAGAGTTTTATTACTACTGCCTCGGTGGCGCATAGCTAATTGCAACAGCTGGGCGTGAGATTTTGGATTTGATTCAAGGACTGAGCGATGTAATTCAGATTTTCTACCAAGAAAAATATACATATCCCTTGTAGTCGAGCCCCCATTGAACTGCTACGCATAGGCCTCAAGCATGCATCTCTCACTTTTAGAAGTTATATGTTTATGTGATTTTAAATAATTAAGTAGGTAGGTAACTATCCCTCATTGCATCGGTGAGAGAACACATCGCAAGGAAAAATGTATGTCTAAGAGACTTCCATAATGTTTTGAAAGATATGATGAACTCTGAAACCTCGCTCTGGGCCAACAAGTTGGATTATAATGATGTAACCCTTCTCATACAGAGGCCTTTGCCAAGCAGTAGGACAATTTATTAACAAAGTTGATATTAGATTAAATTAATATTCTAATGTCAAAGCATTTTCTTTAGCACCTAATGTGTGTTATTACTGGCACATTGATAATAATAATAATAATAATCATTTATTGCACAAAATACAGACATACATGATTATACATAATTGCACAAATAAAACTTAACTTACCTTTTTTTTATGTACTACTAAGGTGGCAAACAAGTATACGGCCCACCTGATGGCAAGTGGTCACCGTAGCCTTTGGACGCCTGCAACACCAGAGGTATAACTTGCGCGTTGCCGACCCTTTAGGATGGGAAGTGGGAAGGAGAAGAAAGAGGGTGATTGAGCCTCCGGCACTCTTACTCACCGAACGAAACACAAAAGTAGGAATACTGCTATTTCATGTCGATATTCTGTGAGAGGGTAGTCCTTCCCCGGTCGAGCCGGCCCATTCATGCTGAAACCAGCGAGGCTCTACTACAAAATTAAATACAATATAATAAACTAAAGCTAACTAATTCTGTAATGTAAACAAAATATTGATTACTCATCTTCTTAATTGCAAGCCGTACATTGCTTAACATATTAAATATATTGAAATTAAACTGCTATATACGGATTTTATCGCGTTGTTTATTTGACAGTTTATTACAAAATTTTGAAAATTGTTGTATGGTATGGTATAGTAATAAAGTGTCAAATAAACAACGCGATAAAATCCGTATATAGCAGTTTAATTTCAATAAATAATATTCGCGTAAATAGAAGACAATATTAAATATACATAGGTACCTAACAAACAAAACTGGTTGTCAGCAAAATTGCAATGTGTGTGAAACTCAATGTTGCGTACTAATTTTTATTTATATATTAGTTAAATGATAAGAAGTGCTATTATCTAAAATAAGCAGCACTAGTTATTAGGTGCCTCCATAATCAACCGAATTTATATATCTTCTTTCAGCCATTATTTTTACCGGGCAGTCAGTAGCGCCTGTGGTATACATGTGCTTGGCTTTTTGAAGTGCAAGCAAGTAGCGCATTTTGGTTCATCGGCCTTCTTCGTGCAGTCCTTTATTGAGTGACCTTGCTCGCCACAGTGGCCACAGGTATAAGTAGTTTCCCGACACGTCTTTGCTGCATGCCCATACTGTTGACAATTATAACATCTAGTGACTAAAGTAAAGTCTCTCACAGGGCAAGATGACCAATTCATAAATACTCTTTGCTTTGTTATTAGTGCTTTCCGAATGTCTGCGGATACTTCTATTATATAGTTACAGGTATCAGCTTCCTTCTTGCCCGATTTATGGCTTAATCTTATCGTACTCATAAGCGACTCAAGATTAGTATTTTCAAGTTTATCGGCTAGATTCTGATGGAACAAACAATGAAAAACTTCTTCTTCCATAGATGCAGGCACCCCGATAACAACCACTCTAGGTTTTCGTTCGTGGTATAAGCATTCTCGGTTTTTAGGTGTGAGTTGGTAATCTGCACGCATTGTTTAATCTTCTCGATGTCGTCTTTCGTATCTGTGCTAATTATAACACCTCCATTCCTTGTTTTGCCTACTTCTCTCAATTATAGTTTCATTTTTGTTGAACAAATGATTTTTTGGACAAGTGATATCGTTTCATCGCTTGATTTTAATTTATCATTAGGATAAATTGAGCTCAAATTAAGCGGCTGAATAAAATTATTACCTTGTTTAACTTTATCAGCAAAGGAAGTTCCCGTGGCAGGGTTCGAAGATTCTTCAACACTCCGCTTAAGGTCCTGCAGTCACTGTGACAGATCAAGTTGGTCTTGTAAAGTCTAGTAAGAGGAGTAGGCTTGTACGGCTTTAAACTTAAGGGACTGGTATTGCACTGCCATATGCGATGTACCGCTGCCAATTTTACGACATAAGCCATTTATGCACAATTTCTGCTCAGAGTTCAGTTTTCCTTCGACTGCAACAGAGCACACCTCACTGAGGCACTGTTCAATGGATGATATCCAGGATTCAATCTCCGGCGTTGAGATAACTTCAAGAACATCGTCTCGTTGGGTCGGGCTTTAGGGCGCGGTGTGGATGCAGGTGCGGGCGTCGGCGTCGGCGGCGGGGTGCGTACTGTCTTGCTACTTCGGTTAAATGGGCTATTTTCCATTTTAAAATCAGTTTTTCTTGTTATGTAATAACATTTCCACAAGTTCGCTGTTCTAGCTATTATACCGAACATGTGACACGGTTTACGTTATTGTCAAACGAGGTCACGATTTAATAAATTATTAATTGTTTATTTTAATAGCAATTCAACACGGCCATACTAAATGAAGCCACGATTTTTATCATCATTGATTATGTTTTGGGCGTAACACACAGGACATCTCGCACTTTTAATAAAACAGAGACTTATCTCAGTATTTTGTATTAAACAAATTTGAACTCTATTGCAATGATTTAACACAAAAATAATATTAGAATTTAGCATATACAATTAGAGTCCAAATTGCCTTACTTTCAAATTTCGAGTTAAGTCGCTGTTTTATTAAGAGTGCGATCTGTTCATTCTTTCTTTTCTTTTTTTAAAAAAGACAACTCCCTCTCTCGTTATAAATCCTGTGTCTCAGGGGACTTTACAAACATTCGAAAAACGGACACAAAGAACACCCAGACTCGGAACAACCATTTGTGGATCTCACAATGTTTTGACCCGTGTAGGATTCGAAACCACAAAACTGGGTGTAGGCCACTACACCCAGTAGCGAGGCGACCACTTAAGCCATTACGCCATTCGTGCAGTCCAAGTTTTCTTTCTGACCATCAGGCAATACCACGTGAAGACACTAATTCTTTACATATACATTTTAATTGCTTTGGTTTCTGGTAACAAATGACACGGCCCTCCTGATGAGACTAATAGTAAGCAATAACGCTCGCTAGCTATGTTACCTTCTTATTACAGAAACGATGTTAGGGTAGCACACCTTAACTGCTAGTAGCACCTACTAACCGTAAGGGAAGGGGAAACAAGAACGTTTAATAAACCCTTCAGTTGAAACTCTATCTTTATGACTAAACGTAGAGGAACTGAATGGAATCAGAATCATACAATAAGAAAAAGTACTTCATAGATCAGGTAGTTCCAGAATTTGTAACATAGATGGCGTTACCGGTGCTCTACGTATCCAAAATAATGTTTGTTTTTTAAATATATTTTACACAGGTATGGATTAATTGGACAGTAGAGTATAGGTTACGTAACATGATGTAATATTAATCATAGGTACTAATATTATAAATGGAAAACTTGCCGCTTTGTATGTCTTTTATTCCATCACGCCTAAACTGCTGAACAGATATTCATGATATTTGCTAAAGGAGTATCTTAAGGCGAGGAAAAGGACCTTTATATTTTTAAAGAAATGCGAATCAATTTACAATACTGTAACTGCTTGTGTAATATATAAGAAGTTAACCCCGGACGAGATTTTCTCAAACTTGCAGTAGATCGAATAACAATGTATCTTCTACTGACAATCGTAACGAAAAACGTGTACAGTAGGTACCTATGTTGAGTAGGGCTTTCGAATATATTTAAGTAGGACAAAGCTTACGAGCTTTTACTTATATATTTTTATTTAGTTAGTAGAAAGACCAGTGTTCTTTGTGCATCTTTTCGCCTTTAACAGGCAAGTCAGCGACTATTTGCAAGGATGGTTGCGCCATAATATCCCTGGGGCTGCATACATCCATTGGCTACAATGAGCAATTAGAATCAGGCGAGCTATTTACTTGCTTGTCACTTTAATTGAGAATTAGAGTACATTTTACCGTCAAAGAATACCGAGGAGTAATTATCCGTAACGTATGAAAATGTTTTCTTTATAACACAACGAGGACGTTACAGAATGCAACCAGACCGCATTAAAAGATTATTTTATCTTATACAATACTTAACTAAAAAGTATTTATATAATTTATCTTCTGTGGTAAGAAAAATTGTTGAAAATTTTATGACAATGTAACTTAATAAATACTATATTAATGCCCGTGGTTATCAAAATAATCATAATATAGAGAGAAATACATGGGACGACTCCTTTTTTGTTTTTCATTCAAATGAAGTCAACTATTACTAACTCTCATAATTATACCATATAATACTTCATTTGCAATTTCTATAGTCTAATATCAAGAATTGCTAATACTCTTCACTCTTATGAAAATCTATTAAGTAAAAGAGGGACAGTTATATATATCATGGTTTTCTAATACATGTCTATTCACTTACACCCTTCGCACAAGGGTCGCAGATCCCTTCCCGCGCTTGCGTGAATCAATAATACTCCCCTTATTATGTTATAACTTGTTAATGTCAAATGTCACGCAACGAAAGTGAAGTCGCGTCCATTGCTGGTGTAGCTAGTATGTGAGAAGCCGAATAACTGGTAAAGGCAGCAATGAAATGGCAACTTACGAAGGCTCATTGTATTATTTGGTAGCTTGTAAATGCCATGGTAGAGTGTCGCGCCTGCGCCTTGCATCCGATGGACCAAATTTTTAGCAAGTGTAATACGAGAACTGTGTAAAGTGTCTGTTTTGTGTGAAAATTCTATAAATAATAGTTGAAAGTGAGTTTGCATGATGTTGTTGTTTTATGTTGATAGCAAATATGTGTTTTCGTGGCAATTCTTTTATATTTTCAATTAATTCCTTGTGTGGACATTTTCTTTGTGTAAAATAACGCCGGTGTTCATTTTCTTTTCAAATAATGAAATGCTACTAAATTATATGTTATCGAAAATAGCTAAAATGATAACAGTTATGTTCTATTTTTCCATTGTTTATTACTTTAAAGGCGTTATGTATATTAACTGTATATTTCGCATCAATTTTGGAAAATTAATTTCACCTTAAGTAATTATTTTTTTGGTGGCTTTTGCATTGTATAGTACCTATAAATGCATTTAAACATTACAAGAATTATTTTAGAATTATTAATATTTAAATTATTTTAATACACTATATCGATCTTTATTTTTAATAGGTAGATCAAGTAAAATATTTTAATACTTAAAAAACATTAACCTTTTTGAACGTACATAAGTTAAACAAGTATTTAATAGCATTATGAACAGCTATTTATTACCTATATATTTAAATACGGATCACATATATTATTATTGTTGGTGTTTTTTATATTTGATAAGTAATTGTATGATAAAAATATTTATACTATTTATAATGTTTATTTTATATTAAACTATGTTAACTACTTCCTTTTTGCAGTCCATTTCTTATGTGCAAAAATATTAAAAGACTTTAGTAAATTGCATAAATTTAATTGCATATGGAGCATACTACTTACCATAATTGAATAAGGTTAAGTTTTTAGTAGGACGGACACTTTATACGTATGATAAAATTACCGATATTATAAAGCCAACTTGAAATATGGTACAGATAGATAATATTTACAAACAAGGTAGGCCTTCGTTAAGACGAATAGAGGTCTCAATGACCCTTTCGATGTTAAGACAGATAAGCAAATTCAAGGAGGAGAATAAGCAGCATATATTTGTAGGTAATCATCGTACATAAAAAATGTAAGAGAGTTCGTCTATTTTACGTTCCTATAGAGTTAAAACCAATTACTAGTAAGCAATTGCTTAAAGATTTCTGACGTAATACAAATGAAAATTTATTCAAAAATAAAATCATCAACCACAGACTTATTACTTTAGTCAATTTCTGTCATTTTGGTGTTTTAGAGATAACTTTGGTATACATGCTCTATTGAATATAGAACTGAGTAGGGAGTATTGACCGATTTAATTGTTATAACGTTTTATTAGGGGACTGCTAAAAAGTTTGACAAAGACGCCATTGAGAGATTATTGAGAGATTAGGGGACAGTCATTGTTAAAATTATAATCTTTTCATCGGCAACTAAGAATAGTTTTATCGAATACTTATTGTTAAATCTGCTATTACTGTTTAACTGCTATATCAAATATAATATCGTAATAATTTACAAATATCACGTTATGTACCTACATAAATGTTTAATTTGACTACCGCTAGTCACTATTTTAGTCAATCCGTATTATATATAAAAATATTAAAATATCCAAAACTTACCGAAAAATAAAATATCAAAAGTAAGTTGACACAGAGCATTAATTTCACTTATCAATAGATATCAATGAAAACGTATAAAAAAATAGATTACTATCTACAATTCTCTTTTTAAATCACTAGGTATTATTCTTATAGAAATTACAGGAAACGCCGGCAAAACAAAATTACAAGAACGGCAGAGAATACAAAACAGGATTATAAAGACGATATTTGCATCCGTTCTCGTTTATGTAAAATACAAATAAAGAATAATAGAATTGTAGATAAAGCTATATACACTAACTTCACATTTACGTCAACCAATTATACTAGTCTTGCCAAAAATACAAACTAAAAAGAGTATTATCTATAAAGGAGCACAACTATTTAGTAATCTACCTACCTATATAAAAATTTGTAAGCTCATTTAAAGTTTTAAATCTTACTGATTACATTCTTTTTATAAATAATACTAGCTGTCCTGACAGACCTTGTCCTGTACACAAGGAAAAAAACAGAAACAAAAAACAAATCTAAACCATTCTCGAATCCACTTGAACACACACAAAAAATTCATCAAAATCGGTCCAGCCGTTTAGGAGGAGTTTAATTACAAACACACGCACAGAAGATTTATATATATAAAGATTTGAGAATAGAACTGCTGCATGAGTATAACAAATATCTAATAGTACTTCTTTTTTGTGTTTCGGAGATCTAATAAGTTTACCAAATGTTTGTTTATATTCTCAAGCAAATAGATTTTTGTGGTTTTTGAGATTATTTAAACCAAGTAGGTAGGTTTGTTTTATGACTTATTATTTTTATTTATTTACGTTTTCTAATCTCTTATCATATAATTTCGCGGTTATCATAGTTTTTCTAAAATCATAATAAAATCTAAATCTAATTTTTAGATAATTTATATATTATTTAATTTATATACTTACAACAGCTTTAATGCTTGTCATAATTGAATACATTTGATACATATATTTGATTGATTTGATGTAAATAAATTAATTAATTAAAGTATATTACTCTACTTAGGCACTTTTGTCTTTGATACACAATAGAACATTATACTCGTAAATTTTGAAAGTAAAAACCAGAATGTTTAGTAGAAAATAATGCATTATTTTCTACTTAGAATGATGTGTGGGGCAGAATGCCTGTCGCTCGGGCCACCACCGGATTCGATCCTTCATATGCCGCCACCGCCTTTGCCAACCTTCCTAGCCAGTGTTGCCAATCTGACGCCACCGTGTCGAGCCTCCAAATGTCCCTCGAACAGAAACAATGAAGAAAACTCACTGTTCCCAGGAGTTGAATACCATGAACTGCCGCGTCATGGTAAGATCCAGTCAATATTTTAAGTAAATCTTTGGTTTGTAATTAATATATATATAGTCAATATGTATATATTAATTACAAACCAAGGTATATTTAATTAATATAGCTGAACGCTTTTTGGGACCAATCCTAAGTCTGCGTGATGCCTATTAAAAACTGTTGATGTTTTATTCTAGTATTAAAACATCAACACTTTTTAGTTGGTGGTAATGTAAACCAATCAATAAACAATAAAGTTGTAGTTTAATATGTAATTTAATATGTAGTCAACTGCTTAGTAACTCGAAATGAAGTAAAGCACAGGGCTTGTTTCAGAGCCAGCCGCTACCGACGACACATGGTTCCTGGTGCTGATCACGTGTTGTATCGCTGTCTTGTGTATAGCAGCTCTGCTCGCACTGTTCCTGTTTAAGTGCCGAGAGTAAGTACATGCCATATACGCATGCATGCAAAGTATCAATGATATAGGTAGTCCTTACAGATCTTTTTTTGAAGACGACGCTTGCTTTAGGAGTAATTCCTGTATCGCGGAGACATTCAAACAACTGACAGAAAGAACACCCAGACTTGGACAACTATTTAGTTTTGTAGATAACACAAATTTCTGTGAAGGGTTCGAACCACAGAACATAATAAATGTTTTGTGGTTCATACCCACAAACCCCGACGCAGTGGCAGAGGCAGAGACGAGACGGACAAATAAACCACACCATCCGTGCAGTTACGATCGAAGCCATATGTTGTGATACTTTAGAGTTTGAGGCGCATACGGAAGATATATTTTCAGCAGCGGACAGGTATTTGAGATTGATCGGCAAGAGGCTCGGTGAGTCTTGGTGGCACAGAGGTAATGAATGCTGTGCATGTGATCTCAAATTCGATTCACGAAACAAATTCTTAGTAGCAGCACGTAGTCTAGAATGTTGGTACACCGCTGCCTAACTACCTTGATTAGGAGTAGCTAGGCTAGAGATATTAATTATTTTAATGTTAAATATTGATATGTTCTTTATTTCTCTAGGGCCCGAGGCGGATGTAAGAGCGGCACCGGCAAAGCATCCGGCTCCAACGCGCTCTACGGCGGCGCTGCGCTGGACTCGCGAGTCCTGTGGGCAGCCCTCACACCCCGCGGCACGCGACACTTCGTCGCCGACACATATCCTCACGATGAAACCGAAGACCATCACTACGAATGCGTCGAGCCCCCACTATACAAACTCTGCCCTCCAGAAGACTTGGCTATTACTCGGCACTTCAATGTAGAATACGAAGATCCAGCGCCTTTAATCGAAAGTTACAGTGATCGATCTGAGGAATACTTTCGAAGCGGAATGGATACCCTTCGCCGTGGAACACGTCCTTTGGTATCATCTCCTACAAGAATCGAACGCCCAAATCTTCCCCCTTTGAACCTCCAGCCTCGTACTCTCCGAAGGGCCCCTCACTCCCGCCGAGTTAGCGATGCGAATAACCCGGAGAAGGCGGCCATCTGAACCGAGACTGGCGCGGTATTCTCCGTCGCCGATACAACCGATATCGATTACGATTGGCAATCGATTGAGAACCCGAATGTCGATCGTCTCGTTTGAGGACCACTCTTTTCTAACATGTGTGGACGTTTGACACCAATGTTTTAACCTGCTCAGAACTTTTAACTAGTATGCTTCAATAAAACCTATAAATTATGGGCAATAACTTGAAGCAAAATCAACTGTTTTATACTTCCTTCCATGTGCACAAAAATAATCACAGCAGTGTTTTTTACTTAATTAGACCAAAAAGTTGTAGTACATTTCTAATCACCATGGATATTTTATTTTGCTGGAAGAAGTAAGTATTCAAGCGAGAAAAATAGGACAGTTAATAACTAAATAATAGAACCAAGCTTAAAGTATATCGGTGTCCGTAGTGTAAATAAATTTACAAGGCAACACACACACACAACACAGGTACAAGTAAGAAATTAGAATACAATATTTAAATTTTGGCAATACCATGTAAGATTTTAGAACGCGACTATATTTTTTATTTCTTTACCATTATAATGCCGTCATGTCAAAGTACATAATAAAGAACTTAAATTATGGCATAATGACTAATATAATTATGAGAAATTTTATTTAACACGTTCGACTTTGGCAAATATGACCAAATCAGCGAAAGTAACTGCCATTTGCACCCACTCGAGTCGCCACTGTGTTATAGAATAAACAAAGACGTAATAGTTCAATAAACAGAATATTAAACGTGTAGGTACCAGCGATATTTAGATAAATGTTGCTTTGTTTTTTAAGAAGAACAAGTTTTAAATAAAATAGCTTAAATTATATTTGAAACCTGGTTTGCTCTATAGTATGGTGGCGCCATCTACGAATAGTTCAATTGGGGTGCGTATAATAAGTGCTAGATTTTGTAAATAAATAAGTTTGAAATACATTTTTAATTTCAGCATCAATGTGCAATGTAAATGATATAATGCCTCTAGTGCTAGTCTAGTCTTCAGTCACAATTTCTAGTCATTGTAGCACAGTGTGACATAGTATTACATGTCTATTTTACTCAATAAAAGCTAGAATTAATAAAACCAATAAACTATTTTGTTTTTATATCTTATGTAATAATTTTTGTACTTGTCAATAAAATATTATTATTTATAATGCCTTGTAATTTTACTCTCATTGTTTTTTTTTGTTCACATTGGACTTTTCATTAATCCCTTAAGACTGCACAGTTAAGTGAATAAAATCAACACTTTTTGTTTAATACAAATATAAAATATACATTTACCATAACAATGAATGTGCTTACAATTACTTCGTGTAAAAATCTTAAAATAATTAATATTTTCGCCTAGAAAATTACGTAAATTTGCAAAAACGTAGGCTCGTGTTACGTGATTTTTAGATTATAACATTAGAAATCTATCCTATTTTACAGCTTAAACGAAACATAAATAGTTATATTACAATTTGTCCATCCCAAATATTTAAGTTCTTGGTTAACAATAAAGATATATATTTATCTAAAAAGCACTTCAAATCCTCCATACAATTTTACTATGGCGGCCGCGCGCCGATTTGAATATTCGCCGCACGAGCTCTGTCTTACGCTCGGCGCAGTCTTAAACAGGGCATTAGCCAATTTACTGACCATAAATAGAAAAAGAATATAAAATAATTACATTTTACACATATTATATTATGTAGGAATATCAATAAAACATATAATTATATACATATAGTCAGGGCTATATAACTCTGTGATGTGATCAGACAGCCTTGATAGCGCATCGGTAGTGAGTGCTGCGCATGTGATAATGTGTTAGATTCCCGGATCAGGTAAAGAGGTAAGAGCACGGAGTCTGGACTCTTACCCAGTAGACGGTACATAATAAACTTACCCCATTTTAGGATGCAGTGTACGAAACGGGGCGCTGAGGAAAAAGAAAGTAGAAATTAAAATTTTCTTAAATCGTTGTTTTTTTTTATTGTATCCTAATAAGCGACTAAAAATAAACCAAAAGTCATCTAGGAACTTTTTGTCCGGTGGTTTGTAAGCTAATCAGCGTTATAAGTACGACGATAAAACTTTGAATCACTTTTGCCGTGGAACTATTAGAAATAGCGAAAAATTAACAAGGGAGAAAGATGGTTATTTCTCACCCCTCAATACAATAGAATACTCAAAATACAAAATTTACCAAATTTTCTAAACACTGAAGAAAATATTGTCGTCTTTTTGCAATACGTGGGTGACGCTACAGGACAAGTCCCAAAAAGTTGCACACTCTTTGCTACACTCTAACCCTGAACTTGTAGGCAAGTTAACATAACTTGAGGTCAAGGTCACTGAAGTTGAGGTCAAGGTCAGAATTTCTTTAGCAAGGTAAACGCTTCTAGTCCCGACTCTTAGCATTCCAACTTGGATAGGTTAGGTTAGAAGGCGAAGGCGGGAGCTCTGCTCTCGCCGTAGCCTTAGCAGTTATTTTTCTTATCACCCACAAATAGGTGCCCATTAATACGACACATTAATAGAGACGATGTTTACTCCAATTAGTTTTTTGAGGTTAAGGTAGTGACAAGGTCAGTGGACCTTGAGGTCAAGGTCACTAAACTTGAGGTCACAGACTTTGCGGTCAACGACTAAACTTATGGTCAAGGTCACTAAACTTGAGCTCAAGGTCACCAACCGTGCGATCACGTTCACTGACCTTGGAGGTCAATGTAACAGACCTGAAGGTCAAAGTCAGTGAACCTGAGGTAAAGGTCATTGACCTCTATCTTTGACCTTGGGTGTTCCCCACCCTACTACTCCCACTTCCCACCGGGTCCCGAAGACTTGATTAGGCGATATTTTATGTTTATCTTTTTTTCATAGTGCTCCGTTTCGTATCAAACATATGTGTACATGTGTCGTACAACCATAGCTAGGGAAATTTAGGCATAAACCATAACGACATTAGACTATTGTATGTACATAGCTGTTTCTGACAGATTTTCCAAATTCTTTCAGTATTACTAGAAATTAGGTAATTTGAATAAAGAATATGGTAAGGGATACTCTCTAATACCTTATAAGTTTATTACTATCTACAATATAAAGGTGTTGCTATTTACATTAGCTGGGAGCAACATGATGGACAAACAAACACGTTTACGCGTTTAATTACTGCCTTGGTTGGTTTACCATCACCGAAGTCACAGCGTGAGCACAATTTTGTGAGCTTAATTATTTTCAAAAACATTCGTATGCATATACACAATATTATAAGTACTATGTTTGTTGAATACACCTGTAAAGGCATTTCACTTCGTACCAATCCCTAACTATTATAAATTGTATAATGATTTGTGTCGATAGTGACCTTTAAATAAATAAATAACTAACCAACGTTGTATCGCAATTGGATGAATGGTATAAGAACTCCTTCTTAGCGTTTCAGTGGCAATCATTGCTCAATATTATATGGTTCCGACCTAGAACGCAGCCATCCTGCCCAAAAGCCTGCGCTGTGCGTAATCGCTTTAATATAAGAAGTCCTATGACACAAACAAAATACAAACATTTATTTATCCAGTCTCGGAGCAATAGCCAAATCCTTCAGACCAAGATTAATCATTGCTACCTTTACAACATTATTCGAATCAATTTCTGAACTAATTCTCCATGTCAAAGTATGTCTTGATATTGACATATGACAGGACGCGTCGCATGTGAATTGTTTGGATCTTATAAAAATATGCATAAAGATTTTAAATCATAATTTAAACACCAAAGACTGTAATAAAGTATAGTACCATAAATATAAGTTAAGTCAAACAAAATGTCTGAGGAAGTGATCAAACATTCAGTGCACACTTTAGTGTTCAGATCTCTAAAGAGATCTCATGATATGTTCCTAGCTAACCAAGGATTATTGCCGGCAATTGATGAAAAAGCGTAAGTATCAGAATTCATCAACTCATATTATTGGTAACTTTTAACATTTTGTTTCCACTTTATAACCTGCTTTCAAATCATTTTACACATTTTAAGAGTTTGTAAGCTAGTCTAACTGATAACAGGCTGTTAAAGGCAGGCATGGAACCTTAGGTACTCGCAAAACGTTACCTTGGTGGTCGTTAAATATGGAAAGATTATGATAAATATATCCTTTATTATGCTTTACCAATTATAAATTTGGATTACACAACTACAATGCTAGTATAGTAACGACCCGCCGCAGCTTCGCACAGGTAGTACAAACCTTAACAAATCATACACCTAAATCTGCCTTATGAATCACTCTGTCTATTGGTGAAAACTGCATGAAAATCCATTTAGTAGTTTTCTAGTTTATCCCAAACAGACAGATGCGATGGGGGACTTTGTTTTACAATATGTACTGATAGTGACACATACACAGTATGAGATCTTAGGTTAGTTTATAGTAGTAATCCATTTATCTCTTTAGAAGGTTGATTTCATCTTTATATTTTGTTTTTAAACCAACAATTAATTCTAGAGAAAAAGTCTTAAAAGGAGTGAAAGCCAGAGATAGCTATGGACAAGTAATGGACACAGTGCAACAAGCACAGGCAGTTAAACAACAGGACATAAGGAACCAACCTGACATACCACATGACACAGGTAAGACGAACATACTTCTTTATTAATCTGCCCTTTGACAGAACCACATACAAGCCAACCAGCATACAAGCAGCTACACTTGTACCATGTATTTGTTACTGGCATGGCTACGAGCCACCAAGTGCATGCCACTTTAAACCTTATTTTACTTATCTTAATACTGATTGTTTATCGGCTACAATTGTATATATTTTCTTTTTTTTTTCAGTGCTTTTATCGTAACTACCATGTTAGTCCCATCGTATACACATAAACATAACATTTAAATTTTTCTTATAAACAAATTAGTATAGTAGGGAAACATCAATGCGTAGCTCTAAGGACCTTGGATACTGCTATGTAAAGAAACTTAGCTATTTCAGATGTTTGGTTCGCTAATATACTCTGAACCACACCCACACCCAGTTAATTCTAAATGTATCAACAAGATTTTCTCTTAAAGTAGCATTCCAAACACATTTCTTTACAAGATGGTATACATTATCTGTGACTCCACACAATTCACAACAAGGTGTGGCTGATTTCTAAATAAGATATTTAATACAATTTGTCTCTGGTAAAGGACATATCTTAAGGTATTATGAAAATGAAAACATATAATAATATTTATATTAAAAAAAATATATATATTATGACTATGCTGAGATTCAGTATTACAGTATTATAAAGTTTTGTTCTTTTAGAATATACTAATTATGTAAGAAATTGTTAATTTAAGTTTTTATTTCTTAGTTCTGGGTTCAGCCTTATGCTCCCAACTATCGCTTGTATTTTTCTTTCCGTGGCAACCTGGAATTAAGACAGCACCAATACTTGTATACCACTGACTTCGTAACTTAGCTTTTAAGGTGTATGTTCTTGTTGGTTGTCCAAATAAATAAATAAAACATATACATGATAGCGTAATCATATCAAGTTTTAAAATGTCTGGTCACACATTTCGCGCTGCAACTCAATAAGATGAAAGTGGAATTGAAAAATGTATCCAGTGATACAGCTATAATTTGATCAAAAGTATCATATCAGTGTGACTAAGAATCATTACAGTTTTTTTAACAATACAGGCCCTATTAATAATTTTAAAATTTTTCATTGGGATCTTCTATTTATAAACTACTTCTCTTCTTGGTCCTAAGTGAACCATCTGATTTGTGTTTCTTTGCAATTATATCTTTTCAGTATTATTGTAATTCAATCTCGTTTTACCTCAACAGAAATGGCTGAATCAGCAGCGCTTGGCTCGGAAGGTGCCCTGTTACCTTTCACAGGTCCTACTCCAACGGCAGCAACGACAGGAGCCCTTGTGGTGCCACGAAAACCACCTGCAATGCCAAAACCCAAGTGGCATGCACCTTGGAAACTGTTCAGAGTCATATCAGGTCACTTGGGCTGGGTCAGATGTGTAGCTGTTGAACCGGGCAATGAGTGGTTTGCTACAGGTAATTAATAAATAAATAATTATTAAATTGAGTAACATTAACTTTTAGAATGATATAGGTAGAATTAAATATAATGAATTTGTGAACTCACAAGTTGTAAATATAAGTTTAATCACCAAAAGTGAATCACACAACTTATATTATTCTATACATGGGTAGTGCCAATATTGGCACATAAACAACAGTGCAAATCTTCTTTTTTGTTTTCTTTAGCTTAACTGGAAAGCATACTGTCATACTCAGAGTTAGAGTACTGGCATCACTAGAATTTTCAAGGAATAGTGCAGAGATAAGTAGTTACTAACCCACTAACTGCAAGAACTCAATACAAAGTTATTTGCCTGCAGTCTACTACAGTATGAAAGTTGTTCATAAGTCAGACTGTTGTAACTAGGAACAATTAATTTTCTGTACTCTTCATTTTAGTTAAAACTTTGCAATTATTAATAAAATAAAATTAACATACAAGGGCCAAAAGATTAAACTACTGTAATGAATTCAGTTATGTGTTTGAAATTCCACAGGTGCTGCGGACAGAGTTATAAAAATTTGGGACTTAGCTAGCGGTAAGCTGAAAGTATCACTCACTGGACACGTCAGTACAGTAAGAGGTATTTATTTTGTTTACATTATTATAAAATTATCTTTCAAAGTAGCTATTTCATTTGTGCCACTATGTGGTCTCAAAATACTTTATATCTAAATAAAATTATTATAATTATTTACATTATTGCTATTCAATTCAACAAGTAAAAATCTATTGAGGTTCATTATTGCCATGGTTTGCTACATAAGAATGAATTGGCTTGGCAAACTAATGTTATGTAATAGGTAGACTAACTAATCAGACCAAACCAATAAAAAAAATGCAACTGACTATGTTTGATTACAGGGCTGGAAGTGTCAGCAAGACATCCATATCTATTCAGTTGTGGAGAAGACAGACAAGTTAAATGTTGGGACTTAGAATATAACAAGGTAACCGACCAAGCTTTTTAAATTTTCCAAGTATAATCTTATCGTGAATTTACAGATTTACAGATTATTACAGATTACTGATATCAGTTTTTGTTCTTATAGGATAACTAAATAACGGTCTATTCTACTATTCCCTACTACGCCGTGACTAGTTGGGATGAGTGAGAATCTAATTTTCACTTGTATAATAAAATATTGTCTCATAATGTGCTATGTTCTGTAACTGAACTAACTGTAACTTATTTTCAATCAAGACAAACCTTTTCCAATAACTAACTTTCTTTGAAGAACTTCTTGCAGTACCTACAAGTTTAAACCTTCAATGAAAATTTGTATTTTGTCTAATTACACTAATATTGTCTTACGTTTACTCGAATATTATACATTGAAGTTAATCTGCTTTACACGGACTTCGTCACGTTGTTTATTTTAAAATTTGAAATTTGCTACAACTTAGGAAAAGGAAATTAATTTAAAATATTTATATTTAAGTTTTCACATTTCCGCAACGTTTCGGTTGCTTTACAGCAGCCATGTTCTATTGGATACATTTCGGAGAGTGTGCAGAAGAACTGCATAATTTGATTCCTCCTTCCCCATTCTACCATCGGACGACCAGACAATCAGACTAGCGACACAGGTACATGGTGTATATACCACATTTACGCACGAAGCGCTTTGGTTCCACTTTTATTTTATTTTATTCAGTAGGTACAAAAACAGATAACAGATTAGCATATTACAAATAACAGTCTTAATAGTACACAATTAATAAATCTGACATCCAGTTACATTGGTACTTAACATTTAGCGGCATGAAATTGCTGTCACACCAGTTCACGAACGTATCCATATCTGCCTGAAGCAGTTCGCAATCTCATTAATTGGATATGCGTTTAAATATTTCTATATCATTCGCAAAAGCTAAGCATCCACTTTTAATTCTGTTAAACAGGTCGTTAACAATATTAAAAATAAAAGTGGGCCTAAATTAGAACCCTGTGGAACACCTGATGTAGCCAGGTATGGAACAAAGTCGTGAGCGATTCAAACATTTGTATGCATGAACATGGATGTTTGTCTTGGTCTGGGCGTTTCTATGTATAATATGTATGTATTTACAAAAAAAAAGATATATGTATGTTTATCCATTATCTAGTACCCATAGTACAAGCTCAACTTAGTTTGGGCTAGATGGTGTTGTGTGTATGTGATAGAATATTATATTATTATTATTATTATATTCAGTAAGTAAGACGTGAGCCATCTATACAGATTTTCATGTATTCCTACACTTTTAGCTTTTGCAAGTAAAGCCAAATGATCAACACGATCAAAAGCCTTTAAAAATCGGTATATATTCAATCTACTTGGTTTTACGGTTAAAGGATTCACAGATGTAGTTGGTGTTATAAAGAAGATCAGAGTTGGCAGATCGCCCTGTGACAAATCCGTGTTGTTTCGGACTCAATATGTGTTTGAAGTGGTTATATATGTATTTATAAATATAACTTTCAAATATTTTAGAAAAACAGTTTATAACACAGACAGGACGGTAATTTGAAACATCTCCTTTATCGCCTGATTTATATATAGGCGTCACTTTAGATATCTTCTATAATTCTGGAAATGTGCCATCAAATAAAGATTTTAAAAATTTATATGTAGCTGTGTAACTAAAGCAGTTGTACACATACGAATAAAGATCGGGTGAATACTATCGAAACCAGTGCTTTTATATATATTAATTCGCTCGAGCTTATTCAACAGGTCTTTTTTTTTTAATATGCATGTCAGAAATTAAAAGATTTGACGGTTGGAAATCAGGGAAGTAACTGCTTGTGTTTCCAGAACTATAGACTAAAGAATAGAACTTTGCAAAAAGGTTGACGATATCCCCACCTGAGCTTCCAACCATATCTTGATAGTATATACGACTGGGAACAAGCAAGCAAGCAATAAAAATTGATAGCGCCCTGTCTTCGGCAAGCCGAAGACAGGGCGCTATGGCGCTCATTAGGGGAGGGCTATGTCCAGCAGTGGACTATTATAGCCCGATGATGATGATGATGATATACGACTGGGAACACTATTAGTGACGCGTTTGCTTTTAGTATATCGCCAGAAAGCTTTTATATTAACATTGAGATCTTCTTCAATTCGTTCGACATACATTTTAAAGCACTGACGAGCGATTATTTTCGCCCTAGCTCTGAGCATTAAAAATATGTCATAATCTCTTGGATTTCCATATCGTTTATATTCGTGAGCTTTATGTTTTGCTGTTAACAATTTCAAAAGGCCTCCTGGAGAACCACGTAGTATGCTTGTTGTTTGAGACTTTAGATATTGGAATAAACCGTTCTATAATTGAGTAAAGACTATTATAGAAGAAATATAGAAACTCGTCGCATTCCCTGTTCATTCCATTTATAATGCGTACCGCTAAGGAGTGGAATTTGCTACCTAAGTCTGTGTTTCCCGATGAGTACAATCTGGGTGTCTTCAAGTCGCGAGTGAATAGGTATCTTCTAGGCAAGCGTGCTCCATCGTCGACTGCATCTTCACTTAAGATCAGGTGAGATCGCGGTCAAATGCAAGCCGATCAAAGTATTAAAAAAAATTGTTCACGGGGAGCCTAAGAAGAAGTAAGATGGTAGTTATTCCAAAACACAGCTAGACTTCATAATACTTTGAGCTCATTCTGCGTAAATAGAAACATAAATGATTAAATGATGCTCGGGTAGTATCTCGATCTTAGTCTCCCCGTGAACATCGCTACTGTAAAGCAACCGAAACGTCGGAGAAAAGTGAAAACTTTAGTAAATTTAAATAATAGTAGTGTTATAGTTCAAAATTATGTAATAAAAGAGTTTTAAAAAATAAAAATCCTGTAAAGTAGTTTAATTTCAATACTTACACCAAGTAATATTTTTTGCATTTTCGACTTAATTCGCATTTCATATGTGCAGTATCAAAATTAGGGGGTGCAGTTGGGCTGATAATTAATAATATAATTAAATGAATATATGATTGTTTGTTAGGTGATCCGCCACTACCACGGGCACCTGTCGGCCGTGTACTCGCTGGCGCTGCACCCGTCGCTGGACGTGCTGGTGACGGCGGGGCGCGACGCCACCGCGCGCGTGTGGGACGTGCGCACCAAGGCCAACGTGCACACGCTCGCCGGGCACACCGACACCATCGCCTCGCTCGCCTGCCAGGCCGCTGAGCCGCAGGTACTCTTATTACTCTCACTATACTTGCTGTAACACTAGTATTGTCAATAAAGCCACTGAGTACTGTGTCTAGGTTTCCAGTATTATCGCAAACCACTTTACATGCTTGTTTTAAAACTGAATAATTAGCTGAAAGAAAGTCGCTATAAACTAGACTCCTCAATTAAATGTTATATTACATACATATACAACATGTAACATAAAAATGTGAGCCGTCACGGGACGCCTGGCAGATGTGAAACATCGACATTATTTTGTAAAAGTAATATGCAGAAAAGAACAGATTGTGATAGGAACTAAATATGTCATAATGATAAAATAAAATATTACAATTTTTTTTCCAGATAACGATGACTATTCTATTGAATAAACATTTATTTTCATTAAATACAAAAATTTACGAATTTATTTCAAATCGTGACTTAACGCCGGATCGAATGGGAGAGAATCGCACAGTCGATTGCGCATGGCGACGCGTCGCCACACCGTACACACTACTGCATATAGACTGTATATATATACCATCATATAGCGTGGCGACGCGTCGCCACACCGTACACACTACTGCATATAGACTGTATATATATACCATCATATAGCGTGGCGACGCGTCGCCACACCGTACACACTACTGCATATAGACTGTATATATATACCATCATATAGCGTGGCGACGCGTCGCCACACCGTACACACTACTGCATATAGACTGTATATATATACCATCATATAGCGTGGCGACGCGTCGCCACGGCATGCGTCGCCACGCCAGAAATCGGTTTTACGTGCGGCTATAGATGTTTCACATCAAAAAATAATTATATTTTTACCTCGCTTCGGAGACCAAGCGTTGGCCAAAGATTTAAGACTACTAAATATGAAATATACATAAACGTGGTTTTTTTTGTAAAGTGCACGCCTATGGCCTTGTGGCTGAATAAATCGAAGTTGTATATTGAACGCTCGAATAAGTCACTTATGTTAGATCGAATACTACTAACTATTCTACATTTAAAGAAGTAATTTTATAAAGTAAACTAAGGTTTTGAGTTTATATGAAACTACACCACTGACTAAGGTGATAAGGTCAACATGTACTTTTAAATTTGCTACCTTTTTGTATAATTTAATTTAAATAAGTCCTAAAAAATTGCTGTCACAAATTAATTTGGAATTTATTTCAGATTATAACTGGCTCCCACGACTCAACGATCCGACTATGGGACTTAGCAGCCGGCAAATCAATGTGTACCCTCACGAACCACAAGAAATCAGTGCGCTCTATAGTCATACACCCGACGTTATACACATTCGGCTCGGCCTCACCAGACAACATCAAACAGTGGAAGTGTCCGGAGGGCAAGTTCATACAGAACTTGTCAGGGCACAACGCGATTGTAAACTGTATGGCTGTGAACCCTGAAGGAGTGCTGGTCAGTGGTGGTGACAATGGTACTATGTACTTCTGGGACTGGAGGACTGGTTATAACTTCCAGAGGTTACAGGTTAGTTAATGATTTTTACTTAAATAAATTGTATTGATGTACAGGTTCTGAACTGTTTAAAATACATATCTCCTAGAAATTTGAGTTATACATTACTATGTTCTGAAGTACTATTTACAAGACAAGTTTCCTAGAGGTTTATAAACACTAGTTTACGATGATGATGAATACTAATTCATCTTAACCCCTTCAGCTAAGCTACGTGGTTGTTAGTAGAATGGGTGGTAGGAATTTCTTACTAGAACAAATAACTTATACAGGCTGATTGGTAAAAGACTGGATATATTGAAGGAGGGTATTCAGTACTCGATTCTGAACCCGAATATCTGGAAAAAATAGGTACTTACATTTGATCTGGTTATCCAATAAAAACTTAAATGTGCCGACACTCTTGCGCATATACCAAAGTTAAACAAAACCGCCGCCCTCGCCCCCCCGCTAGGTTACAAAGTTTTTTTTTTATATGTTACCTCTGATCATAATTTATCATGTCCAAAAGTATGTACAATGTTTATCCAGTCACACTGTATAATATTTAAGTAGGTACATAGTATCATATCTGTGTGTAGACTGTAGCCTCGAGTCAGGGGTGACATTATGCAAGTAATGTTTAGGTTTTGAGAACATATTACATAGTATCATACATTTTTTTATTTTCTTGTTTTAGTATTATATTATAGTATCATGAATGTATCTACTGTAGTGAATGAAGCTAGAGAAGTGTGTCAGGATCGTAGCAAATGAAATCCGTAGTCTCTGCCTACCCCTCTGGGAAACAGGCGTGAATCTATGTATGTATGTATGTACCTATGTATCTACTGTATTCTTGAGTCAGAGGTGTACTCTGTTTATATTTAGGTACCATGAAATGGAGATCCTTTACATCTTGTTAATGGAACTGGTAGTACCTTAGATTTACACAAACAAACAGTTTTTTAATATTAACCAATTAGTCGCAGTGGCACACCGGGGGAAAAACAATAGGTTTTCAATTATACCTTGCATTTTAACAATTGAGTTTTATATAATATTGTCTTCTATTTACGCGAATATTATTCATTGAAATTAAACTGCTATATACGGATTTTATCGCGTTGTTTATTTGACACTTTATTACAAAATTTTGAAAATTGTTACACTACTTCTACTATTAAACTTTACTAGTTTTTTAAGCTAATTAAATTATTATTAAACTATTTAGATTTAATTTATTTTTATTTTTACACTTTCTCCGACGTTTCGGTTGCTTTTCAGCAGCCATGGTCACGGGGACTCTTTTTTGAGTTTTATAATTTCGTTTATTCTCTAGGCGGCCGTCCAACCCGGCTCAATGGATTCCGAGGCCGGTATATTCGCGATGACATTTGACCAGTCAGGCTCTCGCCTCATCACCACCGAAGCCGACAAGACGATCAAGATATACCGCGAGGACGATACCGCCTCCGAAGAGACACATCCCATCAACTGGCGACCAGAGATACTCAAGAGAAGAAAGTTCTAGATAATAAATGACTGGTTTTATATGACGATAGTTATGGGTTGTTTTATTTATATTTTCGAAAACTAGAATGAATCCTTACTAATGTTGTAGTAAATGTGTTGTAAATGCGAATGTGAGTTTGTTTATTACCATTTCACAGGAAAAAGTATTATTCCAATTTACATACATACATTTTCGCGAGCGAAGCCGCGGGCAAAACCTGGTAACAAGTAATAATTAATATTCCAAACCAACTGCATGACATATGATACATTTTGGAATGGTAGTGCCCTCGGTTGAAAATTATTTGGTGAAACCGCGAATATCTCGCCATTTTTACAAGTTGTAGCAATAAGTTGTGTTATTTCAGGGTCGAATTTACACCAAAACTTCACCACATACATTTCCATGCTTTCTCAATGCAGTTCTTTGTCCGTCATCTATATAACTTTAGCTGACAAACCACTCTTTGCCATATCCCGTTAGCATAAATATTAGCTTCTTTGGTTTCTGTCAACTCACTATTACTAAAAATTACTTATTAAATCAAAACTTACCAATGGCATACATCGCATCCTTAATAAAACAGAGACTTATCACAGTATTTTTGATTAAACAAATTTGAACTCTATTGAAAAGATTTAACACAAATATAATATTAGAATTTAACATATACAATTAGAGTTCAAATTGGCTTACTTTCAAATTTCGAGTTAAGTCGCTGTTTTGTTAAGCATGCGACATATGTTTTTGACTTCACCCGACTACATAAAAGCAATACGGAGTCTTTCAGCATGAGCACTTATACGTGCGCGTCTCGACAAGTAGAAAATAGATCGTTGTTCAAAATATTCGGACAATCATCTTTTTTTATGTACTTGATATTTTAAAAGATTGAGTCTTTGAAACTCCTTTTACTAGTACGGCAGCGTTGTCCTATAACAAAGAAAATCTAACTTATCAATACATTTCACAAAAGAAAACTTTCTTACTAACTAATACAAAGTTGGAGTCGGAAATGGGGTTGTTGAGATTATAATTGAACATGCAATTTCGAAAAGGGCACATGTCGCATATTTTGACAATTATACGTTTTTTCATGTATATGTAATCTCAATGCTTCCCTGCACCTATAATGTTTGAAAAGGGTACAATTCTGGTATTAATTATACTGTCAAGGTCCTGGCGTGTACAGAAATAATTTCGAAAAGGTCACAACTCTAGTACCTGTTAACCATCTGAAAATTGCAAACATTGCAAAGGTGAAACAATACATATCGGTACAATTTACAGACTTGTATAACAAAATATTACAATGGCCAACTACAAACGAAAGTGAGCGACCAGAAATTTTTTAAAGAAAGTCTGTTATTTATGTTTGATTTAAGTATTCTGTTTAATTTAAATACCTAAAATAAAAGATTCGCAAAATGTATATGGATTTTCTTTCAATTTTATGATATCAATAATTTAAATTTCAAAAATTCTCGTAATTATACAATATCTAAATATATATATGTATATGTATATAAAATAACATTTTAGATCTAAAATTTCTATAATTTTTTAATTAATTGTATCAAAAACAAATTTTAGAAATCTTACACTGCTTTAGAAAATAATTAGATGTTTTTCCTTTCTTGAACATTTTACAATACACAACATTTTATAATACAAACCTTTTCGAAAATTGCATATTCAATTATATACATAATGGTTGTAGATTTAAAATACGTACATACATAGATTCACGCCTGTTTCCCAGAGGGGTAGGCAGAGACTACGGATTTCCATTTGTTACGATCCTGACACACTTCTCTGGCTTCATTCACTTTCATTACATTCCTCATACACGCTCGCCGGTTTAAGGTGCTCTTAACCTGGCCTTTATCCAGAATGTCTCCGATGTTCCATTCACACTAGCCTTATAAACTTTCTTAGTCTGTAGGCATAATACAACATAATCAGCTTTTAAGTTTTATTGTTATAAAATATGAGACATCATAATAATGGAATTACAATCTAAATAAGCAAAGATATGTGATAAATAACACATGATTGAATTAAGTCTCGTTCTCGTGGAATGTGGACAACACAAATAATACAATTTACGTAGAATAGCTAAAATACAATTGCTTCTTTATAATTTGAGTAAGTAGTCGGTATTTCTAAGATTAACTTGTATGATATCTACATTTTCGTGCCAATCTCTATATAAAAATCCATAAGAAAAATATAAAATAATTAAACTTTTATAGACCTATGGCTCTCAGTCTTTTTATAACATGTAGCGGAAACGCAAAACCGCAGAAATAGAAACAGGTTGAAAAATGGAACACTCACGCGCGTCTATTACGCGTGTGAGTTTGTTCCATACTTCACTAATTTGTTTTTTTGCTCAATCTAAACCTGGCATTTTGTAACTAAAGTATAAAAGCATTAAGTATACGAAATACTGATTTTCTGCAAATAAGGAAGAGTGCTCTTATATACCACTAAGGCAGACAAGTCTTCGGCTCGCCTCGACGTATCCTTTGGACGAACCATTGGTGACTTAGCAAACACGATAGTGCATCTGCATCTAATCACTCAAAGTCAAAACATAGCACAGTTATTTGGGTACCACATTAATATAATAATAATAATATTCTACCACATACACACAACACCATCTAGCCCAAACTAAGCAGAGCTTGTACTATGGGTACTAGACAATGGATAAACATACTTATATACTTTTTTTTGTAAATACATACATATTATACATAGAAACACCCAGACCAAGACAAACATCCATATTCATGCACACAAATGTTTGACTTGTGCGGGAATCGAACCCGCGACCTCAGTCGTGGCAGTCGGTTACACTAACAACTACGCCATCGAGTCGACATCTGTATGTATGGTGGTAATACTGCCTAAGTCTAGGTACGAATATAAGAAAAATCCCCTACAAAAATAAATGCAGTCTTGCTTTATATTAATACAATAGTGCATTCAGAAATAATATTAAATAAAGTAAAATACTTTCTTACAGTATTGCTGGCAACTTTACTCCTAACAAACAAGCAATCTCTTCACTTTTATAATATTAGTATACATATAGAGGATAATTTAATAAAACTTATTCGAATTATCCATTCTAAACAACAAACGAGACAATTTATATCCAAACAGAAATGTCTTGATTAAGTCAAATCAATGATGAGATTCCTTTGTGGAAGGCGTGCATAGTATTGGAGTATACAAAAGACATATTTTAAAGGCCAAACTGCAGGAACAACAATATTGTAAAATGATAATACTATTTCATAATTTTTCAGACGCTACTAAGTAAATCTTGGACATACCCACTACATTATTATAATATCAAATCATTAATTCTCATAATCAATACGGCGAACTTCATTCAAAATTATTCAAAAAAAGGACCGAGGCTCCAAACATGGGATCTCAATCAGGCGTAAAAAAAATTCATAAACAATATTTAAATTTGAAATAATCAGCGAAGGACCATAGATACTACACATTTTCAAAAGCCCACCTTTTTTTAGCAATATCAGATTTGTCACACTATGCAAATGCTAAGTGCTAACCTCCTTGCCAAACACTGGTATGAAAAATATCATTTTATTAAATAGAGTTAAGAAACAAAAATGCCTCGGTAAACTGTAGCCTTTCCTCTCTTTTTCTTATAAAACATGATATTTATTATTAAAGCATTATTATATATGTACTTAAAATAATGTTAAAGCCAACTAGCCTGCCAGCAAGCTTCATTGTGCCAGTACAAAAATATTATTAGCCAAAGTTTATAATTCTAGAACATTGTGTTTGTGTAACTTTGGCGAAATTATTACGTTGCCGCGTTGTGAAGGCGAATGTTACTTAGTAGAATATTTATTGTGATAATCGTGATCTGATATTAGATAATACAGATTGTGATAACTATCATTATCTCTACCAGATTGAAGTGAAGTCAATAGGAATTCTGCATCTTGTGTCGTAATGTAAATTATATAAGGTCTATGATTAGTTTACATCGAACTCTCGGCAAAATTCAACACATTTAAGTAGCGGTACCATTCTAATTTAGACGTGCTTATTTAACATGAATACTATACATAGCAAGGTTTATCGAGGCCAATGAAAACTCATCATAAACGGATCACGATCCAAATATCATAATAAATACTAAAAGTGTCCATTCACCATAAAGTGTTGACAATATGTTCCATTATTTTATACATATTAATAGTTCAAACATGTTCTAGAAGTTTAGATGGACGAGTATTTGAAAGCTTTAGCACAAAGTATAAATACACAAACACAATATTGTACAAGTTATAGCGGTCTATGCGTGATATCTGTACGGGTGTGATCATATCTCGTCATCCAGCTCGAACTGTTCCTCAGGGAAGTCTCCCACCGTCACGTATACTGGCTTCACGAAGCCGCCGTACTTAGGTGGACAAGTAAAATAGCGCTTGCCGTTTACACTGAAAAATACAGGAATAATTTTAATATTTATTTCGTGTGGTAACAATATAGCGCGCCGTGGCCGTGCCCACCGATTTTAGGTTTCAAGTCAACCTTTGGTTTGTATGTTGGTCACAACAACAATTAATCGTGGATTAATTATGTATAAGCTATAAGTAAAAATAATCTTTAGGATATCGACCATTAAGGTCCAAGAGTAGCTTTAAGACTTATGGTTAGCAGATAAATAATGGCCAAAATAATCAAAAGAAGAATCGAATATTTGATTTTGTAAAATCTTATATTATAAAAAGAAAGATTTGATGTTTTGTTTGTTTGTAAAGGTGTAACTGGAAAACAAGTCAACCGATTTAAAAAATTCTTTCATTTTAGAAAGCTATATTTTCACCGAGTAAAGTAGGCAATATTTTATTTTTAAAGAGTACTGGTACTAATACAACCTAACCTAGGCTTGTCTTCGTTCGCATCATCTGTACCAGAAATTATGTCAAAGTTATGCTTAGTACAGTCAACTGTGATATTATATTATTAACTTGATATAATATGTTCAATACTAACGATCCATCGTTCTTCCCGCGCGGTTCGTCGTATTGCACACCGATCCACAGCCCTTTGGCGCCATCTAGAGGCCCGTTGTAGCGCACGGTCGCGCGCCGCACGGGTTGTTGTGGCACCGCCACCTCACACCGCGCGCCAACCAACACTGCTTCTGCTTGTCTTTGAACCAAAACAAGTTATGAATTAATGAGTTAATATAACCATATCTAGACTCAATTCATAAAGTAACGTGCCTGGATGCCAGAGTCCTAATTTATTGCGTGTAGCCACAGACGTCCCACTGCCACTCAATAGGTTAAAGGAATTGTCATTTATCAATACTAATATTATACAGAGGAAAAATTTGTTGATTTGTAATTGATAAACTCTGAAACTGCTGAACTATTTTTAATCATCCTTTACCCATTAGTTAGCTACTGTATCTGGAAGTAGTATAGGCTAGCTAACATTATGCTATGAGCCCTGAGAGTGAAGCAGTAATCATAAACATGGGTGAAACCACATGGAAAGCTAGTATAAAATGTTATGATAGAATCTCAAACACATTACCAGTTCTCTCTACTACTAATGGATGGAGGAGAGCAATAACTTAAATTATTTAGTCAAGTCCCATCACAAGTCCAGTACAAGTGGGTCACAAAACATATAATTAGTCATGGAACACTGAATCTGAACTGCACCCAAATACAAACATATGGTGACCCTAATAAAACAATGATACTGGTAATGTGTAAATCTAGCAAAAGTGCTTATAATATAGAACAGACAAACAGCAAGCATAAGCATAATTAATAATGTCCTGTTATTAATGTTTATAAAAAATATGAATGCACAACTGCATTGTCACAAAGTGTATGTGAATGCACCATCATGCCATCCTACAGTTTATTATAGATTAATGTGAAATAATACTACTAAACCCCAACATTATGCCTTAATACTATTAATTGTATTGTAATTGTTATTATTTTAGATTTGTATAGTCAATAATGTGTTGTAAAATGGCTGCAAGACCTTGTTGATATGAGTTGTAAAATACTGAAATTATATTTAATTGGTGTTTCATAGTCAACTCTTTAACTGAACCTTTAGTTAGTTTCTAACTAACCTAAATATAGCTTTAGGAAGATAGTAAACACACACACATCTACATATTTCGATGTTTATAATTGTTACTTTGTGTCCTAAATGATTATTTCTGACTTTGTCTTTGTAGAATTTTTGTTAATTTAATCACAAGCTATATTGAAAGAGGTGAATCAGACCTTGATGTACTAGGAATAACAGCAAAAATTATTATATACATTCAACCTCAATAATGTACTACTTTTGATACTACAAACCATTAAAGGACTATTAACTATTATTTCTTATATTCATTACTTGGCTTCCTCCTCCATTTCTTTCTGCTGCTGTTCCTTGAGCTTCACCATCTCCTCCTCATTGTACTTGCCAAGTTTGTTGCGCTGCAGGAATGAGCGAAGTGTGTCTCCTTTCTTCTCATATTCCTCTTCAGATAGACGGAATCTACATTTCACAATTATACAATTAGTTAACAAAATTCAAATGTTACACACCTCATGTATATGTATAATGATTTTTAACAAACCTTTCTGCACTGTCACTAGTTCCGAAATCTTGCAGAAGTGAGAACTTGTCAACAACATGTATCCTCATTCCATCATCTATGGGGTATGAGCCAAGGAGAGCGTCATCATTATCGATGTCACCCACGTAATTGTTCTTGATATCATAGATCTTCAGCTTCATAGTGTTAGCAGAACCACCAGTTACTAGCTCCAACTTCGTCTGTAAACCATTTACTTATGATATTAAAATACCATAGGCGAAGGAAATAGGAGTAATATAGTTTGTAAATTCTTTAAATTTACAGTCAATTGCATTATTCTGGAGTTGTAAGTGACGTTTTTGAGAATTATTTACTTATTGTAGAATATAAATAATAAAATGTGTGAATCACTCTAACCTTAAACTCGCTAACAGTTATCCCTTTCTTGAATCTCCTCTCGACAGGAGCCGCATCTTCGGTATCAGATTTCGTGATGTGCACATTCACAAAATCTTGGGTCACAACTTGAATATCTTCCATATTTTTGAAGAATTTATTTACCGATTCTGACTGAATAATTTTGTATATCTGACAGTCTGATTCACAATTTCACACAAATAAAGCTGTCAAAGTTTCAGTACATTGTACAACGTTCCATCTCATTCAGATTTGACTTATTAGTTATTACGAGTAAATAATATATAATATTCTATCACATACACCCAACACCATCTAGCCCAAACTAAGCAGAGCTTGTACTATGGGTACAAATGTATTGCATTTTATGATTCACTTTTATGGAGTAAATAATGTTAACCCATAATTGGGCAACGAAAAAAAAAGTTTAATATATCTATATTTTTATAATATTCTTTTCTGTTTACGCGAATGTTATTCATTGAAATTAAATTTGTGGGACAATAAATTCTACATACAAGTCGATGGTGTAGCAATGGGCTCCCCAGTATCGCCTGTTGTTGCCGACATATATATGGAGGACTTCGAGGCTCGAGCTTTACAGACTGCCCCCATCACACCCAGGATTTATAAGAGGTTTGCAGATGATACTTTTACAATATTACCAACAGATAGTGTAAGTGTATTCTTAGAACATTTTAATTCCATTAACAACAACATCCAATTTACTATGGAATTAGAGGCAAATAATTCATTAGCTTTCTTAGATGTACTTGTCATCAGGAATTCTGATCATACTTTGAGCCACACTGTGTATAGGAAAAAGACCCATACAAATAGGTACTTAAACGGTGAATCTCACCACCATCCTAAACAGTTAGCTACCGTGGGAATGTTTTTGTTTCAGAGAGCCCACGGGATCTGTGACAAAATACACCTGGGCGCCGAGCTTCAACATGTCAAGCAAGTACTGAAAGACAACAAGCTCCAACAGCCGCGCCGCTGTCACAGATCCCGAGAAAAGCCAGCCACAGTCGAGCGCCAGCCTGCCAGCCTGCTATACTTTTTTTTTTATCATTGGGAAATGCTCCTTATGCATACCCTCTCGCCACAAGGGGAAGCGAGAGGGTTATGTCGGGCTCTCTCGAAACTTCGGGCCTACCGACTAAAACCCCACGGTCTGCCAACGTGCTGCTTTGTATGATGGGTGGGTAGCTGGAACTTAAAACTGCATCAGCTACTCACCCAGCAGTGCCCAATACAGACAGAGGATCTGCGAGCTCCCACCCGCGGTCTTCGCTACGGCGGCATAAGGCGAGCATAAGCGCGCCTGCGCCGCCCGGTTCGCCGGCGGCGGCACGGATTCACCAGGATACTTTCCTCACGGATCCGCTCCGCCGCCTCCTTCTGCGAGATGACGTCCTCGCGAAGGATGCCACCGCTACCCACTTCCTCTCGCTGTCGACCATGGCTTTGATCACGGCCGGCAGCGAGAAGTCTTCACCCACAACGTCCTGGAGTTCACGGCGCTGCACCGCCCAAGCAGGACATTGCTCGAGCGTGTGCTGCGCCGTGTCCTCCTCACACTCACAGTGGTGGCAGATGGGACTCGGTTCCCTTCTAGCGACCTTGTGCATGTATTTGCCAAAGCAGCCGTGCCCTGACAACACCTGCACCAGCCGGAAGGAAAGGGTCCCATGCTGCCGCCCTGCCCACCGCTTTAACACCGGCTGGAGGGCCCCAACGGTTCTGAAACCGGCCAGGGGTGCCTCCAGCCACGCCTTCCACTTTCCCATCATGCCCCGGTGGGCTCGATCTCGCGCGTGCTTAATCACTGCCGGGAGGGGACGACAACCTGTCTCCTCCCGCACCTCTTCACTCACTGCGAACACTTCGGCGAGCACTTCAGCCTCTAAATCCCACGGGGGTGTCCCGGCCAGCGCGCAAGCTGCGTCGGCCGACACCGTGCGGTAACCTCGTATGACCCTGACCGCTATGACTCTCTGCGGTCTTCGCAAGAGAGTTCTGCACTGAGCGGTCAGCGAGTCCGCCCTCACCGGTGCGCCGTAAAGCGCCATTAACCGGATAACCCCCGTGTAGAGTCGCCGGCAACCAACACTGGGCCCGCTCAAGTTTGGCAATAGCCGCCCAAGGGCGGACGCAGTACCGAGAAGCTTTGGGGCGAGCTGTCTGAAATGCTCGTCAAAGTGCCACCTTCCGTCCAGGACCAGGCCCAGGTACCTCATGTGGGCCTGGACGGGAACACGCGCCGAGCCCACCATTATCGAGGCGCCGCGGGGTGGACTGCGTGGGGGCCCATGACAGACCAGGGCCTCCGTCTTGCTGCCTGCTATACTGCCTTATGTAAGGGGTGTCACTGACAAGATTGGCTACATCTTCAAGCGAGCTTCAATCAACACATACTTCAAGCCACCAATGAAGATAAGTCAATTTTTACCATCCGTCAAGTGCCAACTACTTTCACAAGATGCAGGGGTCTATAAAATAGATTGTGACTGCGGACGCTCATACATTGGTCAAACCAAGAGAAGCATAGGCACCCGCATCAAAGAACACATAGCTGATTTAAAACACCAACGTTCATTGAAGTCTGCTATGTGTGAACATGTGCAACAGGGGACCAACCACTACCTGAGATTTGACAAACCATAGATTCTCGCTAAAGAACACCGATTCCTACCAAGGATGCTTCGCGAGGCTATTGAAATCAAAAATTATCCTAATTTCAATAGAGAAGATGGTTGGAATGTACCACCAGCATGGGATCCAGTAATTCAAATAGTCAAACCCAAGAAGAGGCAAACCACAGCTAGACTTCATGATACTCTGAGCTCATTCAGCGTAAATAGAAACACCAATGATTAAATTATGTTCGGGTACTTTGAAATAACTATACTGGAACATTGAGACAGCTACCATCTTAGTCTCCCCGTGACCATGGCTGCTGAAAAGCAATCGAAACGTCGGGGAAAGTGTAAACTGAATTATAAATAGTTTTAATTAAGTTTTAATAATTTAATTAGCTTAAAAATTAATAAAGTTTAATAATAATAATATAAAATCCGTATATAGTAGTTTAATATGAATCTATATTTTTGTTAATATTTATTAAGTAATGAGTAAAGTATGCGAAAAAAAATCATATGCTTACTTTCGCGAAAAAACAATGTCCGTCACACCGACCATTGCCAAATATGTAAAAACTGACTTACCGATTTAACTGTCCGGTCTGACGGACATTATCAAATTGGAGCAAAATAATAAATTATTTTAACATTTTATTAAGAATAAAATAACTTATAATTGAAAAAAACTACATATAAGATAATCTTATTTGGTATGGAAATCTTAAAAACGATTTCTTGCATTTTTCCAGCCACAAAGCAAAGTCGCGTCTGATATTTTATGCTGTATACACAGTTTTTTTAGCAGTACCTGCAACGCCCTCCCTGGTCTGCGGGAAATGACCTACATTGTCATACCTTACTGTACTGGAAGGCCCTGGAAGGGCGTGCCACATGGGGCTTGTTGACTTTTGAGGCTCCTTTTTTGCTCCGTTTGGCACAACGTTTTTCCACGGTTTTCTGCATTATCTTCAATTGTCGCTCTGTGGCGAAACAATGCCAGTTTCAATTTGTAAGCCAGCTGAATCTTTGGTTCGTTATCGTGTAGATCGTAGTCCAAGTAAAGGGATTGCAGATAATAACGGTAAATTCTTTTTTAAGTTATGTCCGTCCTAACAGTCAATATCAAATTAAGGGTTACCCATTGGTAACCCTCTCTCTGTATCTCTTTGACTCTGCTGTATCATATTAACAATAACGCTGTAAAATCAATGTAACTGCGACAAATTGTTATACACACGATAATTATATAAGAATAATAATAATATTCTATCACATACACACAACACCATCTACTTAGCCCAAACTACGCAGAGCTTGTACACACAGCGACACATCAACCTAGACTGTTTAGACTTTGAACTATTAGAAGTTGAACGCTGCGAATCGTGCGAGAGAGTGCGTTGTATTTTTGTTATCTTGTCTCATTCACGCTGAATGGGACGCGAAGCTCTATCCTTACCATTACATCGACACCACTATGCACTGTCCCTTTCCGACAATTCTCTATTTTATATGTAACGTAGTTAAGCGTATATAGGGTGTCTAATTTGATGTGTAGCCGTGTGTACTATGAGTAACAGACAATGGATAAATATACATATATACTTTTTTTTTGTAAATACCTATATAATATACATAGAAACACCCAGACCAAGACAGACATCTATGTTCATGCACACAAATGTTTGACTTGTGCGGGAATCGAACCCGCGATCTCAGGCGTGGTAGTCTGTTATACTGACCACTACGCCATCGAGGCTGACATAATATTCAAATAACGTCAAATTAAAAGCGTATCTGCAATTTGTCTTTCTACGCATACAATCTGCAGCCGTTAAGCCGAATAATATTTATCAATTCGCTATCCTATAGCTTTAAATTAATTTTATCAACATTTATATTTTTATTGACAGGTTTGTAGAGGTAACCACTTTTATTGATTACTTATCGAGCAAAGGACAATGTGAAGATCGCAATTAGAAGTTACTTCAATTTAATTAGACCAAATAATTTTAACGCTATAAAATGTATGGTAAAAATAGGACATTCTTTTTTCAGACCAAATTAGGGTCAATGCGGCCAATCTTAACGAGACTGTATATCCTCTGCATCTATATGACTATCTGTGCAGGAGATATTAGGTAGGTACAATGCAACGTGTATACGCAAACACAAATGCACTCTCTTTTCACTATCTTTAATAAGCCGATGGAATAGTAGGTAATCCGATACGACCGGGGAGAGATGCGCAGGACCGACGGCTTTGTGTACTTTTCAAAGCACGAGGTGTCTAATACCACCAACTTCCTAACGCCGGTCTAATATTCAGATTTCTTGCCTATTGAGTGGCATGAGAATCGAAATGTTTTATTAGGGAGTTTATACAACCGTCTTCATGGCATCTGAACGCAGATCACGCTGCTGAGACACATGAATAATCAACCTTTTTTTTTTTTTTCTTTTTTTTTTGTTTTCGCAGGGGAATGCCTTTACTGACACACTCACACTTACAGGGAGGTACATCATCGCGGGGTATTCAGCAACCGCACCCACATTTTTTGTGTTTCAGCTAAGTATGTATACAGCCCCACATAACAGGAAGTGAGTCTATTGCTGTCTACTGGGTACATTTCTGGACTCTGTGCTGCTCAGAAAGAAATCAAAGCTGAGAATTTTAAGCTTTGCCTGACAGAAAGCCCTGTAGGGCTTTTCTGGACAGGAATAGCAAAACAGAACCCTATTAGGATTTCCTGTTTTCTCTAGATCGAACGAACCCGAAGGTACTGGTAAGTGCACCGACTTCCTCGAATATTATGATCGTATACCTATTGAAATTATTAGCAAAAAGGCAATATAAGTACTATACTTAGCAGCCGTGTTAAAACATATTTTGCAGCAGAATCCATTATTAGTAAATTACGATATCCGACAGCGCCATCTAGGATATGTGCTGTTGCTCTTAGAACTAAAGCTTTTCAGCAGTTCCATAAAATATAACACCATTCTTAGTTCCTGATTTCTTCCCAGTTTAGTGAGAATATTGTGTTGGATGTCAAATGAATATTTATATTAATGTGCATGTGTAGTAATGTAGGTACACGAAAATGTCTACATATGTACCTTTCTTTAACTATTCTTATGGTAAACAGCGTAACCTATGGGCACTTGCAATAATCTTACACCAAGAATATTAATTGTGCTATGGCAACCCCTAAAAAAGAGATCTCTGTGTTGACTGGCTCATCGTAAGCGATAAGTTTTTTTTAATACATCTGCTCTGCCTGATTGTAGTTTCAGTGTCACGGATAACTTTACAAACATTCTATCAAAGGGCACAAACATTTGAGGCAGTGGCATGCTAGGTGAACACTTAAACCACTACCTACACCATCCGTACAGTCAAACTTTAGTCTCTGTTGATCAAACTTGTCGAGGACTTCGATAGTTATGAAAGTGTGTCCAGTGTTTTAGAAACCGCTTATTCTCTATCACTCTGCCAAATGCTTGTTTGGCTAGAGCAAGAGAGATACATACTGGGTGTAAGGGTCGGCGCGGACGTGCCGAAAACTTTATAAAGACGGCTTTCTATAGGTATCTACTTAAATCGGCGCAAACTTCTATCTATAATAATATTATAAAGCTGAAGAGTTTGTTTGTTTGTTTGCTTGAACGCGCTAATCTCAGAAACTACTAGTCCAAATTGAAAAATCTTTTTAGTGTTGTATAGCCCAAAAGGAAGGGATGGGAATGGGATGGGGGAACGGAAGGCTATAGGCTATATAACATCACGCTACGACCAATAGGAGCAGAGCAGCAATGAAAAATGTTGCAAAAACGCGGAAAATTCTCTTATGTGAAGCAGACAAAGTTGCGCGGGTCAGCTAGTTAATCATAAAAACGCAAGATTATGATTTAATATTGATAAACATTATTACGCGGTACGAAATGGATTTCTACCAATAAACAGATGATTTGTATAAATCAGGACAATTTAAATACATTGCTATATCTATTTATTACTAAAATGTGTTATTCTTATTTTTTTATAAAATCGATGGTTTATGCATTATGTTATGATACTTATGATTCAGAGTCTAAAGTTATTTTCTTAGTAAAGTTCTTCAGAGTATTCTCCTGAAGAAAATTAAAACGGAAACAAAAATTTTAACTCAGATTTATGGTCTAAATCTACTATTTCAGTTTTCTGTACGCTGTCCCTTACACCCAGTAGGTATATAAAAAGAAACCATTGAATAGTTTGAGTTATTACTTAAGATTCAGCTACTATTTGGTAGCTTGTACACTTTGTACCTATTGAGTATTCGTGATGTCGATTTAGTTCTTACCATGTGTAGATAGGTTTTGTGAAAATGGTTGTCGTTTTTTATATTGCATGCATGTGAATCTTTTGATTTTTCAATCACCCACGTGCATCTACTCCACCTAAGTCACATGACAAGCTTTACACCTGTTTAGTGTTGGTTCAAAAAAGAAGAGTGCTCATTGTAGAAAAAAGATACACAAGTGTTGGGATTATCTATGGTAGGTATCAATTTCGTAATAATTAAATATTGCCACTGCAAAACCCTTTTCATTAGTGTATTCAAATCCTAATACCTACTAATATAGAATATAATAATGTTTGTCTATTGTGTATGTTATTATGTATATAAAAGTATGGCAAATGCTATTTATACACATATACATACATATACATATACATATACATATATACATATACACATATACATATACATATACAAATAGCATTTGCCATACTTTCTACGAATTAATAATTTGGACAGATGCAGCTTGAATAATAGCTGATTTTCTTTTTATTATATTATTTGTATATTTAAGTTGTTGATAATATTTAACAGAATCAATCATCATTATTTTTAAATAATGATCACAGTCTGACAATAATATGTTGATTGAATGCTTTTTAAACACATTAAATTTTTCTTCATAAACTATAGTAAGTATAAGTAAGCTTTCACACAAAAAATATATTTGAAGATTCATAAATATGCCTGCAAAATAAACTTGGCAATTTGTTTAATTTCCGTTCACATTCACTAATTCATTAACAAATGAGCGCTATACCCTCGTATTATACATCCCTTTAAGCCTTATTTATATTATAAGATTCCAGTATCCTTGCTTGTTCAAAACTGATGGTTAACGTTTATTATCATAACAACTAGGCACCGTCCAAGGTAATAAAAACAGCATATAAATGCATTCACCTTTTCCCAATTTACGCCCCTACAAAATACCTTGAATATTCCGTAAGGATTATTATTATTAATGTATAATCATCTTTAAAAAAAACTTCGTATTTATTTATTTTACCATGTGTTTTTGAATCAGTCTAATTTTCCAATTTTATATCAAAATTAATCCACCGCGCAAATCTCAAATAAATATAGGTCGAGCACTATGTTTTTTTTATGCTATTTTATTTAGACATGACTTGCGCCATTATTACTTTTATCGCATTTTGTTTTATTTGATCCTATTATTTTTTTATTTGCTGTAAATATTATTGAGATGGGCAGGATCAAGTAGCTCGTGGTCCTCTGTAACTTCATTACATTTGAAGTTAATGTCGACAGCTGTACGAGGCTTGTGGAATGCTGAAATTATAACATAACAAACGCACAAACTAATCAATGTGTGCAAAAGTGACCTCGCACGTCGACTGAGGACCCGCGATGACAGGCTGTATCACACAGTTGAGTGTTCCGGTATCTAATCAAACATTGCTCCAAATCATTTTATAAAATTTTATTCAAGCAAATATGACAAACATTGAAGCATGCATTGAAATTATAATGTTTATCTACACAGCTAAAATATACCTAACATTCAAATGTTCAAATTAAAGGAGTAGGTAAATCTCAATGATATAATTAGACTCACATTATAATTTTTATAAAAATATGTTACATATAAACACCGATACTATGAAGCTTATACACAACGCCGTTGTGTTGTGTACTTCAAATCAAAATATACTTATTGCCAGCCTATTATAAAACCTAGATCCATAAACAATTTAACTACAGATATAGTGCCTATATAAATTTATAAAACATGTTTATATCTATCAAATAGATTTAAATAATCATTACTTTAAAATCCATTCCCTACCGCCACCAAATTACCTAAGAACAAGTGTCAATAATTAAAGTCAGTTATAGATTTAGAAGTGCAAATAAGTAACAACAAAACGTTTGGTGGTCTAAAGATAAATAGTATGTAGCGCAACTGATGTTGCCAAATGGAAAGATACACAAATACAATTCGAGAAATCGAAGTTAGTAAAATAAAAAATAATGAAGTACTTAATAAAACAGTCGTGACGATGACGTAACGCATTGGCTAACCCATCCGTGTATGAGTAGTAGTGAACAATGTCCATTCTTTTTGATGCATCTCTTCCGTGTATTTCCAGGGCAGATTCGGGTGACGCGGCCGCCGTTGAGGTATTTTGCACACATTGCTAGCGATATAATATGTCGAAATGGGAATCATTTGTACAGTAGAGGAAAGATTAAGCTACTTTATCATTACAGAGAACAATTTATACAGATAGTATTGACTGATTCCATTTCGACATTATAAAATAATAAAAATAAGACGCCCGCCGAGTACAATTGTGCAAATCTTTTACAGTATGCGAGTTAAATAATTGTTGCAACATGTGTATGTGAATTGTAAGAAATGATAAGTGAATGATCGCAAAAGGTAGCGATAGTGATTGTCGCGAACATGTTGCAACGTCGCTATAGTGAGTGCTGTAGTGTGCAATTGTTCTAGACGCGCGTACGAATGTGTATCATTAGCAACCGTACCTGGCCCGGGTCACTCGACTTGAGCGCCCAGGCGCGTTCCTCTTCTACGCCCGATGCGTGCCGGCAATCAAAACAAAACACCACTTTGGTAACCAATAAGGCACTCGTATATTTCAACTCTGTTTCGTGTATAAAAAAATATCTTTGGCGTTATAATGGTTTGTCAGCACAGCTACGCTTTGTGCGCCGAGTACGTGCGTGCAAGGCGCCGCACGCCGCGAGCCGCGCGCAGGCGAGTGGCGGCGGCACAAGGCGCAGCTGCGCCGGCGGCGGACGCGCTGCAGTCGCGAGCTGACGTCACCCGAATCATTCCCACTGGAAATACCCGACTTTCCAATGCATTTTTCGCCTTCGTCAGGCACCCCCTCCTCTGCTCTCTGCGCTTGGCTCCTTGTCCTCCGCCTGCTCCCTCTCGGGACTGAATATATTGTCGGCTTTCGGCGCCTCGGCTCTCGGTTCTATATTCTTTTCGACGGGCGGCGATACCTGCGTGTCGTTTTCCACGGACACGGGCAACGAGAAGCTGGTGTCGATGACGTCACCCGCGTCGTACAAGCCGGCCGGTTCAGGATCCTTTGTAGCCTCGGCGGGGGGCTCGACGTCTTCGGACGCGGAGTGAATTTGTTCAACATCTTCCTGTCTGTCGTCATTTCTCTCATCGCTGTACATGTCTACTGCAGGGGGTTCGTCATCCAGTACAGGAACTGCGGCTCGCTCATCGTAGCACTCGTCTGCGGTGGGTTCTCCTCTGTCAACCTGTTCGGGTACTGGGGTGTCACTGAACTTCGACTGTACATTCTGTTCCTCGTGAGCAACAGGCTCATTGTGCTCAAAGTGCTCGCTACGTTCAGGACTCTTGCCAGCATCTTCACCGGTTTCATTATGAGCGACCTTCAAAGACGTCTGCAGAGTCTCGTTATCAGTAACGGTAGGCTCGGTACTCTCAGTAGCTTCAGCGGATTCTTCAGCCGCGCCCCACCTAGACTTTCTGTCTCTATCTCGCCTGGAGTTCCTCTCATCTTTTGGAACTTCCGTTGGTTTTGGTGGATCACTTTGTACCGGAGCTTCATCTGGTTTCGGGGTTTCAGCTTGTTTAGGAGCATCAGGCTGTCTTGGGGCATCTGGCTGTCTGGGAGTATCTGGCTGTCTTGGAGTATCCGTCTGTCTCGCAGTGTCCGGCTGTCTTGGAGTATCTGTTTGTCTGGGAGTATCCGGTTGTCTCGGCGTCTCCGACTGTCTCCGAGGTCTGTTTTCATCATATGGCCTTCGTCTATCATTGCGATCTCTGTTAAATCTTTCCTCGTGATCGCGGGGTCCTTGTCTTCTATCTCGGCGTCGGTCTTCCCAGTCGGGACGACGTTCCCGGTCTCCCCAGTCGCGGTCACCCCGGTCGCGGTCACCGCCGCCCCAACCCCTGTCTGGGAACTGTTCACGGTCGTCGAAGCGTCTGCCGCGATCATAAAATTCAGGCGGGCCATCAAATCGCGGCGGGCCGTCGAACGGGGGCCGATCCCCGTCGAAGGGTGGCCCATCAAACGGTCGTGGCCCATCGAACGGTGGTCGCGGGCCATCGAAAGGAGGTCGCGGTCCATCGAACGGTGGACGCGGCCCATCGAATGGTGGGCGTGGACCATCGAAAGGCGGGCGGTTAATTCCGTCGAACGGCATCCTTCCGAAGGGTGGGCGCTCGAAGCGCGGCCCTCCCTCAAACAACGGAGCCCCGTCGAACGGCGGACGTGGCCCGTCAAAGGGTGGGCGATTGAATGGTGGCCCCATTCCGTTAAATCGTGGCCCAAACGGTCCAGGTCCTGGTCCGTGATTGTCCATCCATGGCCCTGAAAAAGATAGAGAAGGCAGGTAAGCTTAAAGTCTAGGCCTTGTACAGGAACATATTCGGCCTGGCTATACTGCATTGCGAAAATAACTTGCTTAGCTTGTTGCTTGAAAAGCAATGCGCTTCGTTTCGTGTGAGTATGCGCTCAGCTTAATTATAGATAAGGTTTATCAAATCCAGCTTTAACAGGCATTGGTTGTCTCTCAACAGTCTCAACCATACTGACTCATTAATGTTTTTAATTCTTACTACTAACTCATCCCGTATTCAGAGCAGCTATACAATTAGACGAGTAATGTAATAACAACAATTTTAATGATAGCAATACTATAATAATATTTGAAGACATTGGTTTTGTTGCTATCCGCAGATTAAAATACAAAAGCCAACTGATTATTCTTCTGAATTAAATGCCTTATACCGAACATATTTAAAAAAATATATGATTCTCGAGATTTATGAGTAATAAATATTGAACACCATCCTTACGTTATGTCCACAAAATGATGTGTTAATCTCACGAATATAAACCTGGATTAGCTAATGTTGGCCTCGCGTAATCTGTGACGTGCGAGCAGTCAATTCCTTAATTTTCGAACACGTCAAAACTAAGAAATTTAATAAAAGATAAAACAAAATGCAAGATAATGATTGAATTAAAATGTATTTAGCAATTTTGTAGACTTATGTGCATAATACGCACATATTATATTAATGTGTGTGTCGGTTTATGGCGGTGTGTGTGTGGATGTGTTTCAGTGGAAACAAGATTCGGTAAATGTCGGTGAGTGTCGGTGAGTGTTGGTGAGTGTCGCTGGCTGTCGCTAAGTGTCGGTGAGCGTCGCCGAGTGTCGGAGAGTGACGGGGAGTGTTAGCGAGTGGCGGTTTCCGCCGGTGTGTGGGTGTGTGGGTGTGTGGGTGTGTGGGTGTGCGTACGGACCTGCGCGGAAGTGCGGCGCCATGTGCGGCGGCGGCAGGCGCGGCGGCGCCAGCGCGGACCAGCCCTCGCCCGGCGCGCCGGCACCCGCGCCTCCACCGCTCGCGCCGCTAGCTGACCCGGGGCCCACGTCGCCTTCTGCAACTGTACATAACGCTCACTTATAGCCACCAAATCCACTATGATACCTTACATCCTAATGGCACAGTCCACATATAATAGTAATATCAGCCTTGTATTAAACAGTCCCACTGCTGGGCACAGGCCTATTCAGTGTGAAAAGGATTAGGCTAGTTTAACGGTAAAGAAAAACAACGTGTACATACCTATGTACACGTTGTTTTTCTTTACCGTTAAAGTACGAACATTATGGAAATCTCTTAGACAGGCACCTGCCGTGCAGATATGTGAAGTCTGTCAACCCGCACTGGGCCAGCGTGGTGGACTGTAGCCTAATCCTTTGAAGGTAGGTACCTTCGCGATGTTTTTCTTCGCCGTTAAAGTGAGCGATATTTTATATTTTTAATACGCACAAAATTTTTTTATTCGTCTTTCGTAGCAAACTGGTATACGGCCCATCTGATAGTAAATGGTCACCGTAGCCTATGGACGCCTGCAACACCAGAGGCATCACATGCGCGTGACTTTTTAACACCCTTTTTGAAGAACTCCATACTGTAGTCTTGTGGGAAAACCTCGGCAGGAAGTTCCGCTTAGTGCGGCACCAATTAGGTAGTAAGGTGTGAGATTGAAATCCCTGCCGATGGCGAGCAGTGTGATGATAAAAAGTAGCTGAGCTGAGCATCATCTCAAACAACTTCTCAGAACACAATCCATTATACAAGCGGTAGAACACACAAAAGGAGGCAAAGTGTCTTCTGAGACTTAGTGGCTCAATACCGCCTGTGAGTTTGGGATCATCGACAATTCTCAAGGCTCGTCGTCTCTGTACCGCGTCAAAAGGATCAAGCTGGTATATTGGTGCTCCTGCCCAGAGATGACTGCAGTACTCCATGTGAGGCCGGACTTGAGACTTATATAGAAGCAGTCTTTGCCACGCAGTGAAGTACCGCTTAGCTCTATTGAGCACACCAAGCTTTTTGGCAGCCAGCTTGACCTTACTCGCTACTCTAAATGACTACGTTACTGTACATCACTTAAGATGTTGAGGCCAAGGATTCCAATACTCTTGGAGATGGTGAAAGACGTGTTCTGGAGTTGTGGAGACACAATAAATGGGGTTTTCTTAGAGCGGTGAATCCGCAGGTTTGTGTCTTAGCTGGGTTAAACATAACTAAATTTAGTATTCCCCATTCGGATACTCCATCCAGAGTTTTGCCCATTTTAGACACAACTTATTCGCAGCTTTCTTCCACTGTAGACCGAGGGATATTAGCGCGGCCCGTGTAATAAGTATCCTCAGTACTGTTATCCGCATAGCAACGAATGCCGTCAATTGACAACATATCATTGACATGCAGCAGGAACAGCGTCGGAGACAACACAGAACCTTGCGGAACGGCAGCTTTTATATCTATGCGGTTAGAGCAATCACCGTCAACAACAGTTTGGATACATCTGTCGAAAAAAAAAGCTGGCAGCCCATACGCATAATCCCTTGGGTAGTCCGTACGATGGTAGTTTCGATAGAAACCCTTTGTGCCGGACCCGATCGAAGGCCTTCGCCATGTCCAGGCTGACAGCCAATGCCTCACCTTGGCTCTCAATGGCTAGTGCCCATAGGTATACGAGATACACGAAAAGGTCACCGATTAAGCGACAATGGCAGCAGCCGTATTGTTGGTCACTCAACAAATCATGACCCTCAATGGTTGATGGTGTCTCGGGAGCCGAGAATTGATCACTCGCTTAATCACCTTGGAGAGAAGGGAAGTTATGGCGATAGGCCTGTAGTTCGATGGGTTAGATCTGTCACATTTTTGGCACTGGGTGAACGAGTGAGGTCTTCCATGAAGACGGAACTTGTCTTGTGGAATAGGAAAGCTAAAGAGGCGCGTCAATACAAGACAGTACTCAGGATTACACTACTTTAACACCACTGCCGGTATGCCTTCTGGCTCGCTCGACTTATGAAGATCTACAGACATTAGTGCCCGCCGGACCCCACGTTGTGAAATTGAGATTTCCGGCATGGAATGACTGCACCACGGGATGGTGGGTGGCACGGCGCCTCTGTCGTTCATAGTCGAATTTGAGGCAAAGAGAGAACCCAGCAAATCGGCCTTCTCTTTGGCACTATGGCCCAGATTACCATCGGGCTTTTGGAGTGGTGGCAAGGACGGCTGACAAAAATTACCTTCGGCAGCCTTGGCGATGAATCAGAGAGCGCGACTCCCGGAAGGGAAGCTGGCAAATCAAACTTAGCTCTGGTAACCACTCTCTTACTGAGCCTTGAGGCAACATTGATTTTGCGTTTCACTTCAGGGATGTTAATAGTAATGGCCGTGGTCCAATCCTCATAGGCAGATTGCTTTAAGGATCTCTGCAGGACTGATTATACCACGGTCACTTTTTAATTTCTGCGGCGATCCGCGGGTTTGGGATGTAGCATTGCATTCCCGCGAGTATCGCTTCCGCAACGGCGCTAGCGCAGGTTTCGGGATCGCCTGAGGAGAAACAAAGCTGCCTCCACGGGTAGGCCGCGCAGAACTCGCGCGGGCTGCGTGCTGCAGCCGCCTCGGCCCACGCGCAGCGCCCTCGCGCGTGTGCATGGCACTCGCGCTCGAACAAGGCAGTCACTTCGAAAACTCAAAGATGCGCGTCATAGAATCAAACTCGAGAACTCTGCGTGGCCATCCAATGGTTTCCACTAAACTAATAATAATAATAATAATAATATTCTACCACATACACACAACACCATCTAGCCCAAACTAAGCAGAGCTTGTACTATGGGTTCTAGACAATGGATAAACATACATATATACGTTTTTTTTTTTGTAAATACATACATATTATACATAGAAACACCCAGACCAAGACAAACATCCATGTTCATGCACATAAATGTTTGACTTGTGCGGGAATCGAACCCGCGACCTCGGGCGTGGCAGTCGGTTACACTAACCACTACGCCATCGAGGCCGACCTAAACTAACGCTTTAGTCCACATACCATGACCTAAACTACATCTATGTATATGCACCCGATACCTACAGAAAAAAACGAGCCGTTTAAGCTGCAGACAGTTAAATTTTGACATATTTTTATACAATATGTTGTACAAATTATTATTTTTATGTTTTAAAAGATTTTATTAGCTATGAAAGAGTGTGGTCGCCTGTCACTAGCATTATCTGCTTACTAGGTGATTTCAACCACTATACAAAAAAAAATTAGTCTGTTTAATGAAAATAAAACAAATGACTATTATTATATGTATCAAAATGTTACTGTCCGTAGGTAAAACGAATCGTTAGTCGATATAGGAAGCGCGCTACGCGGCGACGCGAAGGAGCCTCACCTGCGCCCGGGTCGCGCGGCGCGCGCTCGCGGGCGTCGTCGCGCGCGTCGAGCTCGAAGTCGTCGCGCTTGTCGTCGCGCGCCGGCTTCCCGTTGGCCATCTCCCACAGTCGCTCTTGCAAAGTCTTCTCAGGGTTTTCGTTTGATTTTTCGTGTGATTTCTCGCGACTGTGTTCCCTGTGTGGGTAAGTTAAGGTATTATAATAACTGCAATTTTGCGTCTATAATTAGACTAAAAGTATACAGTATAGTAGTATTGAAAACACTTTCGACCAAACTTTTTATCGTCTGCTAGAAAATTTTTATATACTTAAGTTATTTTAACAGCAATACGTAGGTATAATAAATAAATATATAGTAATGAAACTTCGCCGCACGGCCGAGTAAACAAACAGCTTACTGTTAAGCGTCATTTTAAGTGACAAGTAAATACATCATAGCCTTGAGCCTCACCTAGGTTTTAGTCCTTTTGGGTAAACGTAGGGTTTTGGAGACAAGACCTGTCTATAACTGGTTCCGGAAGGTGCTCTAGGACACTGGATGGTACAGCGACCCTATCTATAATAGCGAAAGGTGGGTGTAGAGGGGACGCTGTATCCGTCTAATTATAGTTGTTTATTGATCTTTAATTTTTTTTATTTTAAATTTATATTATATTATTAAATAGTGTTATTGGCGCAAGTCGTTCTATCTGATGTAAGCAAATAAATAAATAAATCTAAATCGTCTACACGTCTACGGTTTTCAAAAACAGAAGCAGTTACAAGGTAGGAAAGTGCTTAAGTGAGTACAATATTAAGACGACCTATATATATATATAAGAACCATGAAATTATGTCAATTATTCTAAATTCGGGAAGTTTTGGGTTTATAACGCGTCTTTGCATAACAGCAGCTGCATTTAAATCGTGGTTTTGTCACAGTTTGTATCGTGCATCCTTTTACTATCATTTGACAATAACCCCTACTACCGAATTTGAAACACTTGTATCTTATTTATTTTTGAGTAGATTTCGACAATTCTTTTTATTTTGGCGTTTGGATTATGTAAATATTTTACTACAATAATAAAAAAATTGAGTCAACTACCACAGTGGTATGAGGCATTACTAGACAGTTTGATTCTAAAACCACCTTGTTGAAAACTTGTATAAATATGCCCAATGAACTACCTGGCGGCAAGTACACTTTAAGGCCCGGTTCATATTGGCGGTACGGCACGGTAGGGGATCCTTTGGCATCCCTACATGTAAGCGCACTCTGGCGGTAACTATGCCGTGATATCCTTAGTTATGCCGCGACGTCCTTAAGCATACCGAAGCGTCTAAGATACTTCGGGTACGGGCGGGCGCTGTCTTGCTGCGGTATCCCGAAGACTGCCAAAGCGTTCCGAGGGATGCCGAAGCGTTCCGAAACCTGCCGACACGGCATACCGCGGTATTATTTTTGTACTTACGACTGTTAACATTGAAATTTCAACTTTATTTCCATAGATTAGATTATATTTTTATTTATCGCCTAAAAATACCTTGCCATGCCGTGCCGCCATTGGGCGCCGCCGGGCCTTATTTAGTATATAGTCCAGGAGGCAGAGCTCACTTTAATCTGTAACTGACTTGGTGGCTAATAAATCCTTTATTATTATTGTTTTATTATTTGCGTATGGGCAACATGTAGTCAAATAATAATCAATGCCAATTATTAATGCGATTAACTATGAGTTGCGGAGGAATACTACGACGCTTTTAATTAGTTTTTTGTTTAATTGATATCATTGTATATACAGTGGTGGACATATAATTAGAAAACAGTACATAAAACTTAGGTAAACACAGAATGAACTATCGTTATGAGTAAAAAATATATAGATTAAATCACTATTAACTATGCCACAATATAGCCAATGAGTTAAAAAACCCATAAAATATAAAAAATAAGAAATCTGTTCTATCTTTAATTATTAAAAGAATTTAAATATGAATGATAGTTGAATTTCTATTACTGGGCGCTTGGACAACTAATTAGAAACAGGATCCATGGTTCGTTCCAATTTTGAAAACCTCTTTCTACACTTTTTCTGTAGTTTCGGCGGCATTTAAACGTCAATTTGGTATTACGTGAATAATAAGTTTTGTTAAAAATGGGTATAAATAAGAGTTGTGACGAGTCAACTAGGCAATTAATTGTTAAATTACATTTAGATCGAAAGTGGACTTATAGAAGAAATGCTAATCATCTAGAATGTTCTGTGAAAAAAGTTTTCAACGCTATTGCTCATTATAAAAGAAACGGAACTACTAAAAGTGTTGTTAGAAATGCTCGTCCAAGGAAAACGTCTCCCCGGGAAGATTTGCAAATAATACGTGTAGCTAAACAAAACCCGTTTAAAGGCTCCAACCAGATTAGAAATGAATTTTTTTCACCTGACCCAATGACCCAAGGAACATTTCCTCGAAACTGGTACGCCGCAGATTAGTGGAAGCTAAATTGTTCGGGAGGGTTTCTCGAAAGATACCGCTTCTTACCAAGCAAAACCGAGAGAAACGATTATTATTTGCAAAGAAATATCTTAACTGGACCGTACGAGAATGGAAAAAGTGTTATTCTCGGATGAAACAAAAATAAATATGGTGAGTTCAGACGGCAAACGCTACGTTAGACGTCCAATAAACCATGCTTTTGGTTATAAATAAACGCGGAGCATAGTCAAACACGGCGGTGGTAACATTAAAGTATGGGGATGTTTTTCTGGTTGTGGAGTTGGACCTGTCCGTAAGATTGAATGTATAATGGATCAATTTCAATACAAAAACATCTTAGAAGAGACAACGATTCCCTACACCGACGACTATTTGCCTGTGACCTTCTTTCAGCACGATAACGACCCAAAACACACGGCCCACAGTGTTAAATCCTTCCTTAGTGAACAACGTGTTACCATGTTAGACTGGCCTGCAAATAGTCCCGATTTAAATCCTATTGGTGTAGTTTAGTACCACCTTAGTGGTGGTACGGCGTTAAAAAGAAAGTCTCCATTAAACGTAATTCCAGTCAAAATGAACTTTACGAAGCCTTTGTTGATGCATGGAACTCGATCCCACTCGATAAATGTATGAAATTACTTGAATCAATGCCACGTCGTTGCATTATATTATTTTATTTGTCATTAATAACAAAGGCTATGCAACTAAATATTAATTTTTAAGAAATTCAATAAATCAACATTAGTTTACATAAATAATTTGAAATTGATGACGTTAACACGTTAATAAGTTTGATTTTCACCTCATTTCTTTATTGTTTCTAATTACTTGTCCATGACGAGTGGTTCTGCAAATGTCGTTTATTTGTTTGTACGTAACTAAATATCTAAATGGTAGTTGTAAACTCGGATATTTATTTGTTTTTTAATGAACTATAAGTTGTTGAACGTATTGTATGCATTTTGTTGTTTTATTTCCAAAAACAAAAGTTTTACGGCTATGTGCCTTGTACAATGTGAAATACGTCGTAAGTGTTTCTAATTATATGTCCACCACTGTATATCTTTAGATAGTGATAGAAAACAATATAGATGCAAGTTTACTAATGTCCGACCGAAACTAGTTTTTACGGCCGAAACCGAAACCGAATTTCGGCTTTGGTCTCAGTTTCGGCCGAAACAGAAACTTCCATATAAGATCATGTTTTTGTGGGAAATCAAATAGACAGTCATAATTAGTTTTATTTTTAAATCACATTAATTATTCAGTCGCTGATATTTGAACTAATCTAATGATTGATTACATAACATATTATCACTTCTTATTTGAAATATATTATTCGTGCTTTTTAAAACAAGAAGTTGTTTTTTAAATGAGAAATTATTTACGAATAAAATAAAATGTACAAATCTAAAAAAAAAGAATAAACTTTCTACCTAATATGTTTAGATAAAAAAACAAAAAATACTCTATTATCATAAGAACAAAATAATATTATCTTCTAAACTTTGGTAATTTTGTATACGAACTCACTCTAAAATTAAAACGTACAACCACTAAACATGTTTAATGCAAATAATATTCAAGGTATGAAAACTAAAAGAGATTCTGTCGAACTAAAAATATACATAATTAAAAATTAATTGTTCAATCGGACTACAACTATTACTAATTTTAATGACTCCAACTAATTTTAACAGACAGAAATGGACTAGAACCCCAGTAGGAATAAATATCTGCGATTCTTTGTTACCTTGGCTCTGATAACTTATAGGTATCAGTTAGCATTTTATCTTTTGACCGCTACGGTCGGCTATAGCCGACAAACGAAAATTTGCCCATCACGCCACCGTCGACATGAGCCGACAAATAATAACATGTTTTTAAGTACAAAATTAAGAATTTGTGTTTCTTGTGCCTATTATTTAAAACTACATTATTCATCGCCTGGCGTAGGGGGCACGGCGCTACTTTTATGCTGTGGCGGTCAAAAGGTTAACTATCATGAACTAAATCACATCAATAGCGAACTAATACTTCCCAGTTTTGAAATAATCTTAGTATCAATCGTAATTTCATGACAAACAAAACAAACTACCGCAAAGTTCGCGGCGCACACAAAAACAAGTTATGACAGGACTATGATGCGGCAAATTGACACTTTGTCGCTCGCAGCTCAGTGCACCGAACATTTCCGATCGCAGTGCAAAATTGTCCAAATTCAGTTTCGGTTTCGGCCTAGTTTCAGCAAAACTATCAGTTTTGTCATTTCAGCCGAAACTATGGCCGAAACCGAAACTCGGTTTTTGCCGAAACCGAAAGTGCAGTCGGACACTAAGCTTACTTATTTTTTATATATTGATTCACATTGATTAATACTAAGGATAGAGAGGTGTTGACTATCTGCCCGTTCGATATCGGTTCAAATTCGATTTGCGCAATTTTCGATTCGATCACATACGCGGATCATGTAAATGGCAAGTGTCCAGATCAAATGCATAAATAAAGAAAGAAATCTAATAAAAAAGGAATAATGTTACAATTAATTTCTACCTAATATACTATTAGAAAACAAAGATAAACTAGGAAGCTTTCATTGGATCGCTTTATATCAAATACTGTTTTCTCAAAAAAAATGTATTTTGGTAATAATAGTATGGCAAAACGTGCCATCTCAGCCATCTGCCGCTACTTTTTTCACCAATATGTCGGCCTCCGCGATACCTTTCAAATCAATATTTCAGTGAACATTTACATCGATAAGAACACATCTATACTAATATTATAAAGACGAAAGTATTGATTTTTTGTTTATTTGTTTGTAAGGATTTAACTCAAAAACTAGTCAAACGATTGTAAAATTATTTTCTTTCACTTTCAAAATTCTTTAACCATTAGAAAGCTATATTATCACCGAGTAACATTGGCTATATTTTTACTGACATAACCTAACTTAATCTACTTTTATGCGAGCGAAGCCGCGGTCAAAAGCTAGTCGTTACTATAATGCATCAGAGCATTACCTGTTCTTTCAACTGAAAAACACATAACTCCTGTGATTATGGTGATTAACAGAGTTACAGAAATTTTAGACTTAGTAAATCAATAACAATACACTGTCAAAATCACTATGTATTGTTACGTGCTGGGTTCGACGGATAAGAATATAAACAATATTACCGACTAAAACACTTTTATTCAAACACACAATTCAATTTAAAACACAATAAACACTATACCACACTTTTTCACTGTACTGCTTCAAACTCCGTAGTATTTCCGCTTCCGTTCGCTTCGATGAACACTTGATCGCTTACGATTGTAAAACTGAACTGACTGGGCGGTGCGCGTGCGCCCTATTTATACGCGGCTAAAGCGTTTCTAGAGCTTTCTAGCAACGCCGCTCACGGTATGCAAACAGTACGATGATTCCAGAAAGTACCAGCATTCTCTCTAAGATTCTCGTACCGTACTACGTAGTTCCGTAAGATGTCAATAGATGGCGGTGTAAATTATTAGACGGAACTGCCGAGTCTTTCCCCCAATGCCGAGAGATGTCACTGGGCGTAACAGTATGAAAAACATGAACGTCTCTCAAAGGTCCCTAGCGATGTTTAAGTGCCCCGGAGCTTATCTGTTATGAGCTCGGCGAAACAACCACCAACACTGTTTAACATTTCACCATTAAAATAAAAGCTACTAATCATCTCAGTAGCAAGTAGTGACTGAAAAGGTTCCTAAAATACCGGGTAAAGAACCGGTATTTGACAGTTTCGTTACTAGACCTCGAACCGGAACCGGTACTTTATTTGAGTTTAAACAATACAATGCCATTTAACTGAGTACGATAACTGAAAGGTGCGATAAAGGCTGCAGGTTTTTAAGAACCTTTTAGTCGGATGTTACGGAATCGGCATTTTGGTACCTTTATCAGGAACTGATTCATGGTAGCTATAACCGAAACAGAGCCGTACCGAAAAGTTAAAGAAATAACCGTTTTAAATACCGGAACTCATTTTTGTACCGCTTTTAAAACCGGTACAAAAATGGTAATAAGTGTAGCGGACAAATGGCTTGCCGGTGAAATTCGTAGAAAGTGCGGGACTTATCATACCCTACGTCCATAGAATATATCTGAAGCTTGCATTGACTCACCTGTTATTTTCGCCTGCTCTGTTGGAGAAACGTTCTCTGTCCCTGTCTCTATCTCTGTCCCGGTCTCTCCTGTCGCGACCTCGGTCCCTGTCACGGTCCCGACGACCATCATCTCGTTCACCCCTTGACAAAAATATTCATGTCCATTTAAAAATATACCCAAGATTTATCTTATTTGACGCGAAACTACTCACGTTTTCGGGAGCTATAAGATTAATTGTAACTTTAATATTATTATTTTGACCGCCTGCATGTCGCAGCGGGGTGAATATAACTGTTGTACTGAGGTCTCGGATTCGATTCCCAGAACGGGAAGTGTTATTGATATTTTCAGTCAAGAAATTTTCAGTAAAAGTCCGGAATTGTGATAGCATAGTAGAAATGACCTATGACTGTAATTATATAAAAAAAAAATATCACATTCTAGTCTAACGCCTGCGAGGTATAGACAGTATGTCTGTGATATTTTTGCTGATGACTTAAATATAGTCACATCGGTATTGTCTATCATATTTTGCAAGTTTGTTGGTTTAAATTATAATTAAAATAATTATTATTATTTAATTATTTACGGAAAAATTAAGTTCAAAGTCATCAGTTGTACATTAAAAATTATTTACATTGACTCAACCAATGTAACTATGTAAGACATTTGAACTAAGTAATGTGGGTTCGAATCAAACACGAAAAATAAAAGTTGTGTTATTGGTGTTCTTCTTTGTGGGTTCTTTTTGTCAGTTGTTTGAACGTTTGTTAAGTCCACCGAAATACAGAAATTATTGCTAGAGCAGGTGTCTCAAGAAAATCGATACTTTCTATACCAAGAGGACCACTCCGTTACCGATTAAAACAATTAAAGCAATATCTTACCTATCTCTGTCTCTACCACGCTCACGATCCCGCCGATCCCGATCCCTTCTGTCGCCACGGTCTCTGTCCCTCCTGTCGCGGTCCCTGTCTCGCCTATCTCTGTCCCTGTCCTTCCTGTCGTCTTCCTGTTTGTCATCAGTGGAAGGCGGCGGTTGATTGACGTTGAACGGTGGAGGCTCGGAGAGATTGAAACCGGGAGGTGGCTCTGACGCGTTAAAATTTGGCGGCGGTTTGGATAACAGCGCTTGAATCTATGTCAAAAGGGAATTGTGGCATTAATAAATTGTTTATTTTTAGTTATACGTTCATTGTACAAATTTTTTGTTAAATACATTGGTTTGTTAAGACTTAAAACCTGACTTGACGCTAATACACAAATAAAAAAAACAGTTCAACTGGCATAGTATTGTTACACCAATATATTAACTAGCGTAATTATTTGTATACAACGTATAGTTATAAAGTTGTTTCAATTCAAGGATCAGTAAAGTATTGGTGAAAATGAAGCAAAAATTATTTGGATTTTAATGGAATATGATTGATTCTTGGAGGGAACACGACGCACTACGTCAGAAACACTACTCTGCGCACCAAAACACGCATAGCTGACATAGGTGTCTAATCCACCATGCAGAAGTGGGACTGGGTTGGACAAGTCTGCCCATGCACCCAGAGGGGTGGGCAACAATCGTGACCAATTGGTTGCCACGCAGTCGACGCCGACGAGGCTAAGCTGAGATGGCACGGGCGGGATCACTTGGAAGTTTTCAAAAGGGACTGACATTTTTAAACAGTGATTTGCAGGTGCAAGAGAAAGGCTTTTGCTCAGTAGTAGAAGATAACAATAAGCTAATAAAAAAATATAAAATGCTTTGAATATCCACCAAAAACATGTCACAGCAGACACGCTTTGCTTTTATAACGAAAGCATACAATTCTAAACATAGTTAATTATAATAATAATAATAATAATAATATTCTACCACATACACACAACACCATCTAGCCCAAACTAAGCAGAGCTTGTACTATGGGTATTAGACAATGGATAAACATACTTATATACTTTTTTTTTTGTAAATACATACATATTATACATAGAAACACCCAGACCAAGACAAACATCCATGTTCATGCACACAAATGTTTGACTTGTGCGGGAATCGAACCCGCGACCTCAGGCGTGGCAGTCGGTTACACTAACCACTACGCCATCGAGGTGGTCATGTGTTTTCATTGTGTTGTCATTATGTTTACATGTCAATTTTAAAAGGACTAAATAGATGATTGGGGACCAGCATTCTAGCTTATTACTTAGTGGTATGTATAACCATTCACCTGGTCAGGTAAGAGTGCCGGTGGCGCGTTGTCAGTGACGTCACCGTTGGTCTCGTCCGCGTGCTCCTCTGTGTCGAGGTCCATGGCGTCGTCGCTGTGGCTCACTTCACCCGTTCTCTGTCATACAAATGAACAACACTATGTTAATATTGAGTTGTCCGTCAGTAACTGATAAAATTCTAGTGGGTGACAGTAACCGCCTTAGCTCTTTTTAAAAAACCAGTGAATGACTAATGTGATTCAGTACCTCTTTCTTTGTTTCGGGATTGTTCAAGAGGTTTGGTCATTGATTGTACATATTTTTACAGTATTGGAATACATGGGCCGGTTTGTCATTGGCTTCCATGCACGACTGTTTTGGACGAGCAAGAGCAGGAAGGCTAACCCCACCACCATGTGGGATATATAGCCAGGAATAGAGAGTGTTTGCGCGGACAATGTGATAAGCGTAGTCAGCCTATTTACACTTGCCCGAATACGCCTGCAGTCGCAGTCGCAGTACAGTAAATATAAAAAGTAGATGACCACATTCAAAATACTAAAATTATGTACATCATAGCATACCTAAGTTGCTTAACAAAACTAGAGCTAGCACGAACATTTAGGATATTAATTAAATTCTAGAGATTGTTAAATAACTTATGCTACAATATACATGGGTTTTGAAAATACGGTCATCCATTTTTAATACTGACTATATCAGTCCTGCAGCCGTTGTCGGCCTATACCAATCGAGATGGTAAAGGCTCTCGACTAACGATACTACATATGTATATATATATATATATATATACCTATACTATTTACACATGTATCGTCAAATTCTTAAACAGAATCATGTTATTTAAAAGAAAGAAGAATAAGTACAATAGTTCATATACTTACAGAAGGTGGCGGCACTGTCGGCGGCGGTGTTGAGTGCGCGTTGTGCATCGGCGCGTGATGCAGCAGTGGGACACCTCCCACCAGTCCACCTACGCCCACGCCCACGCCCAGCAGCCCACTCAGGAACCCGCCCACCATACCTGTGCCCAACAACATTGGTGCTGACAGAAACTACGTTTTAATATTGGATAGCAGAGTCGGTAATGTTACTTGGCTCCAACTAATTTTGGTATTGCGCAACGATTTGGTCAATACTGTAATATTGTTCATTTGTGTTTAATATAATAAATGAACAATAAATTAGACTAGAGATCTTAGACAAACCTACGACTTAGCATAGCTGAATTTTTACAGTATATGTATAGCATAAGTAAAGGATATGCATAATCGCTTATTTGGAAGAGAAGCCGTTATCATTTACTTAGATACTTGTTAGAGCTGGTAGGCCTTACGACAATGTTTGTTTTTAAATTGGCCATAGAAGAATCATTTAATATATAGGTATGAAATTAAGACTAAACACTATATAAAAAATTAGGATTGATTGAGATGATGATTAATGAGATTACTTAAATAATATTATAGTTGTTCCAGAGGTTAAAATTTAGATTAGATTGTTACCTCAAAAAGAAACAGTTAAACAGCACGGATATATTAAATACACTTAATTGAATGGTTATTGTAACAGAAAGAAATTTATTCCATAACAACCAAACATACATATAGACGACCACACACACGCATTCAAAGAAAAACCAAGAAAACTCTTTGCAAGCAGATGTCACAACAAAAGCCACGCGAGTGAGATAGTTATAGCAGTTACTTAAAACAAATAATTTAAAAATAGAATAATTAGCCTCACCAGGTTGTGGTATGGACTGCGGCGGCATGCCAGGCGGGAATCGCAGCAGTGGCCCTGTAGGCGGCAGACCTGCGTCATTTTGTAAACCTGTACAATACAATCGCATAATATAAGCGGTTACGGATCCGATTGACCGGAATTTCGATTATCCTTCACGTCAACCTTTCGAAGTGGTAATGGTTTTATCTTACCTGGAACGCCAGTAGGAATGCTCTGAGGCCTGATGCCGGGCATGCCTGGTGCCATGCCGGGTGGCATGCCAGCCGTCATTCTGTTTAATAGAACGTAAATAATTTGTACAAAAATACAAAAAAAATTATCACATCCATATACTAGGATACAAATAAAATAGATTAGTCATAATTAAACCCAAACAACTAGTCTTTTATTTAATGTAATGTTCTTTATAATGTATGACGTTACTTTTAAAATTAATATATTATATTCTATGTGGGATAAACAGGAATAAAACGTTTTATCTGTCTATCACTGAAAGGGGTAACCGGAGTGAATAAAGATCGAACTGTCCCCTCGCTGCTAACAAGGGGACAGCTCTTTGCCGATCTGTCCCCGTAAGAAGACAGAGCAGGGTAACTGATTGGAATAATTCTCATTCTTACCCTGGCGGTGGCATCCTTGGCACTGGTATGGTCATAGTAGCGTTAGGCGCAGATATGTTCGGCGGTAAAGATAAGTTGGCACCAGCTAGCGTCGTCAGGTTGGGTGCCAGACTGGCTGGCGGTAGCCCCGTGGGCATACTCGCGGGTGGTAGTGGCAGATTACCAGGCGGTAAATTAGCGGGGAGATTGGGGAGATTTGCTCCAGCCATGTTGGGCATAATACCCGGGCCAGGGGCGGGGATGCCAGTCAGCATTGTGATGTTGTCCATCATTGATTTCGGTAATATCTGAGAAAAGAAATTTTGATGTTATCGGCGTCATTTCAATAAGCTCTAATAATAAAGCCAAGGTCGTCGAAGAAAATGAAATTATATGATGTTTTATTTTAAAATATTTTATTGAATTAATTCTTTAGTAGTAAAAAATTTTTACGTTTCTAATGGTGAGTCCACTGGACCCACCTAATTTAAATTCATGTCAAAAATAGAAAGCTGCAAAATCTGTTCCCATTTTGTTATTTCTCTTGAAAATCAAACTTTTATTAGGGTTATTTCTATTTATTTGCATTACTATTTCTAATTAATCTTAATTAGAAATAGTAATGCAAGTAAATAGAAATTGGATTTTACCTTGTGGAACAAGTTTTGTCATATAAATAAGCAATTTAGGCAGACATTACAAGCACCATTTTCTTGTATTCTTATCCAGTTTCAAAGGTTCGTCAATGATACTAAAGCTGGCAGTATTTTGAAAATCATATGATCTGAGTTGAATGGGCAGTCTATGGCTGTAGCATCTCTCTCCTACATAAAATCAGTGTAGGCCCTTTTTCCCAATTATTTATATTTGGTTTCTAAAGCTCCTGTTGCAATTTGCCATCACTGCTACGTAAAATGAAGAACAAATAGCAATAAATAAGTTACGTATCTATAGTGGTGGGTCCAATGGACCCACGCATACGATGATACTGAGCTTAGGAATATCGAGCGAATCCTGTCTGCCCTAAAGTGCATACTTAAAGTTACTCAGGAAGGTACTAAGAAGCTGAGGAGGCTGCAGCGACTGTGACGGTTTTTATAAACATCGAAGATTGAACATGGGTCCCAGGGACCCACGACTACAGTTAAGGGTGCTGTATTAACCCGGCGCCGATGACGTGAAAAAAATTCCCCGGCCGATGACATCGGGTAAATTTTACCCGAATTTTAATTTGAAAATTTTTCAATAGTTTTATACATAGTTTATATTACATTTTAATTGATTATTGGTGAAACAGTATTTACGCATGTGATAAAATAAAAGATGGTACCAATTTATAATGAAAAATAACTTTTTTATTTATAACACGAAAACTATTATAAACACGAATAAAAATACGTCATGAAAATATTACACTATCACTATCTACTACGGTGGGTAAAACTTACCCGTTTTGAATTGAAACACTTGTATCTCACTACACGAGCGGCGTAATAATGATGTAAACAATAATCCAAATAGAGGGTAGTTGTATCTCCAGCTATACTGGCGGATAAGTAAGATGGACGTCAGGAAAAATAAATATACCCTCTTAAAATCACCTCGGGTAAATATTACCCAGCGTCAACGACGCCGGGTTAATTGTCAATTGATATTATCTATTAGCAACACTGACAAATGCTGTGCTGAATCATGATGGAAAATAAAGCCGTCAAGCTCGTAGGACTCACTAGTACAAATATATTTTTATGTTATGTTATATGTTATAACTCAACATGCTCCACCAAGGCTTGAGGTATCAATGACTATCATCGATCTATGAATATGAAGTTTTAATCTAAGTTACTTTCTTGTAATAAATTTATTAGGAAGAGAGGAACCCGCCATGCACCCTCGGTTTGCCCACTCCAACTATTGTAACAGATAAACGCTATATGCTTGAGTCCCACGTTGTGGTTGTTCCTATTCAGAGAAGATCGGTATTAGCCACGTTTTTTGTTGCAATAGTTGGGGTGGGCAATCCGAGGATGCATGGCGGGTTCCTGTCTTCCCAATAATTTTATCGCAATGGATTTTCGTCAAGTATAGCCTACTTTGATTTAATATTACTTTATTGTATTAATACTGTATTAATTATCAATCGATATCATAGATTAGCGAAACATGACGCATAGACGAATGTACCGAATTATGGTGTAACAACAACAAAATGGAGCCGTCAAGCACACAGGACTCTAGAAGTATACAATAAGTACATACCCTTGGAGGAAGCCAGGGCGGCAGGGTGTCCTCATCGACTGCGCCGCCGTCCTCCAGCGCGTCGAGCGACAGCGCGCCCAGAGCCCAGCGCTGGTGCAGCGCGCCCCACGGCAGGTACGACACGCCCAGCTCCGCCTCCCAGTAGTCCTTCCACTCGCGACCCTTCACGCCCTTGCCCGGCGCCCACGCCACCTGACACAGAACAGGACATTTAAATATACGTCATACGAATTTTAGCGTAGTTCATTGATGTATAAAAGGAGGAGTCCAGTAGACCAAAAAATAGGCAAATTTTTCGGGGTGCCCACCATCCTAGAATTAGATTCCATATTTCTTTTTTTAAATTTGATTTCAATTTTAGTCTGTATGTAGAACTGAAAATGCTAGGACTGTATGTCGAACATCACTGTTTAGGAGCCAGGCTCCTTCAGCAAAATTACCTAAATACGCCAAAAGTTGTTGGAACGTTGTCGGTCATGTCATGACCTAACTACCGAACAGAAACAAAGTTAGAGGCTATAGGACGGGATCGAAACATTCGAACAAGCGGCGCCACCACATCGATGGATAGACAGGACATTAAGAGCGCATAGGGACGTTTGACTGACCGTGATCTCCTTGGAGTGCAGCTTGTGTCGGTTGAGCTTGGCGATGGCCTTGGCGGCGTCGCGGCGTCGCTCCATGACGACGAAGGCGCAGCCGCGTGGAGCCACCACGTCGATGGCCGCTACTCCACCCACGCCACCAAACAGGTCCGACAACTCCTCCGGCGTCGCCAGCTTTGATAGGTGCCCCACCCACAACGTCGTGCTGCATACTGCGCAACAAAATCCACATTTATACTTTCCAGGTCGACGTGACTATTTAAGCCACATATGACTAATCTCGGTTTCTGAACGTGTCACACTCGGCTTACAGTCTAGATGATAAATCAGTTTTCAGAATATTATTGGTTTAAAATGATTATACCCAATACCAAATTTTATACAATCTGCAATAGAAGCAATCCGGAACTTGTATTTATAATTAATTCAATATCGATATCACAATCAATCTATAATTCGCCAAATCTCTGGAATTTTGGCTGAATTTATGATTTAAATCGAAGAAAAAATATTCATAAAACAAAAAGTACTAACGAAAAATGTTTACTTCTTGCGATAGTAGCTTAGTGTCACTATTTTTTCATAATTGGCAACACTTTGTATACCCGTACCTTATTGCAAGCATCCATAGGCACATTACCCGCCATTAATAATACGAGCTATATATTAATTTGCTTCAATAGCACGACAATATTATCATGCACATTAATATTATCCAACCATAATTAAAGACTGCAATGTTGCAATCTATTCAAGGAACCAAATATCATACCGGACCATCGACATTCTATCTATTTTCCAATAAATGCATGCATTCGAACTCATATCATTGCGGGCGTCTTATTGACCTTAAAGAACGTGTGGATGGTTTCCACAAAGTTGATAGATAATAGATCATTAGTTAATTTAAATGTTACTTTACATTCGAGTGACTTTATGGTGTAATGTTCACAAACTAACTCTCTCTAACTCTACCTTACCGCCATATTTATGGCAATTGTGAGCAAAACCTTGTTGTGTTCAAATCACCAAAAATAATTTAAGAAATTACATGATTCTTAACCTTCAGACGTATAAAGAAAACTGTGTATGAATTTTAAACACTTTCAATTAAATTTTTCAATTCAGTGTATTGGTTTGTTCAGTCCACCGCTGAACATTAGCAAAGGGCAGTGTTAATTAAGATGCCAGTCTAACCTAATCATCTCTTACATCATCGCGCCACCTGATAAAGGTCATCCTACTTTACTTTTATCAAAGACAAGTTTGTTTAATTGGGTTTAGGTGCTAGTTTAGGGACATTTCATACAAATATGGTCTGATCTAGCCATAAATGTTGAAGAATAATGTGTATTGTGTAATTTAAACGTTAAAACAACTCCTCACGTAGTACATAAAGAAAGTGGTCATCTCATCAAATTGGCAATTAGTGTATAAGCGCAAATATATGTCTTTAACCAACATCCTATGTACCATTTCTAAGTATAATATGTATGTATTTACAAAAAAAAAGGTATCGTGTAAGGTATCACGTGGGCGGCGCAGTAATTATAAACGCGGGTGAAACCGCGGGCACATCTAGTATTATACACCGTGAATTTGTAGTCGTTTTGGAACCGAAAACCTTATACTCTATATCAATAATAGAATCGATGGAACTCATTATTTTAATAAAATAAAATGTTTTTTTTTTATAAACAATAAATTTAATGTCGTTTACGAGAAATAAATGAGAACTCGTAGTAACGCCACTCAATTTCACGTACTACGTTTACCTACGCGTCACTACGATCGATATCATTCATGTTTTACAACTTAAAAACATTCGCCAATAAAAACACAGAAACTGCCGCGCCCGCGCCGCTCGCCAATCCCCGCACACTACCCCAGGCGCCGGCAGAGCGAGCGCGAGCGGTTTTTCCCGTCCGACTCTGGTGCAAGCGCGCCCCGCACGCACCCCTTCCCGCCCTTCAGTACTGCAGCAACTCGCGCGCGTAATGGTCGTAACGTAATTATTCATTGTCACGCGAAAATGAGTCGTCAATACGAATATTCTAACGCTGAGTACTTGGCAATGGTACAGCTGTATGCTGTTGCCAATTTCAATTTGGAACAGGCCAGACGCTTATACTCCCAGCCGGAGCATTTGAATGCGCTGCAGCTACGAGGAATTGAAAGTCCTCAAGTGCCATCCACTCCCACTATCTTGGCTGCAACTCAGCGCCTTCTCGACCATAGAGAATTCCGTACGCCGACTCATGCGAATGGCCGAGGACGCCTTAATGACTCCCCGGAGATCGAAGAGGATATTCTGGAGTACTTCGAGCGGGATCCGCGGCGAAGCACGAGAATGGCGGCTCAAGAATTTAATGTTAGCGAATACTTTATATGGAAAACATTAAATACCAATGGGTTACACCCTTATCATTTTCGTCGTGCTCACGTAATAAATAACAATGATGCACCAGCAAGGATCGCCCTATGTGAGTGGTTGTTAAATAATCCGAACGCGAACATACTGTGGACAGATGAGTCATTGTTTACTCGAGTGGGATTGTACAACGTGCACAATGAACATTACTGGACTCTTATAAACCCTCACTTAATACGGGAAGACCACCACCAAGTGAGGTTCACTGTGAATGTTTGGGCCGGTATTGTAAACGACCGTTTAATAGGGCCTGTTTTTATTGAAGGTCATCTAACGGGTAGCTCGTATTTAGAAATGTTACGAACAGTAATATCCGAGCTATTGGAGGAAGTACCATTATCGATTATACACGATATGTACTACTAGCACGACGGCTGTCCCGCTCATTATGCAAGTTCAGTACGTGCCTACCTCAACAATGAGTTTGGCGATAAGTGGATTGGGCGCGGCGGTCCCGTGGCTTGGCCGCAGAGAAGCCCGGACTTAACGCTCCTAGATTTTTACTTGTGGTCGGAAATAAAAAGACTCGTGTATTCTCGTGAACATGAAAGTCGTGACGAGTTACGTAGTGCGATAGTGGACGCATTTGATAAAGTTAAAAGTGATAGAGACACATTAAGAAAACTTAAAGACAATGGTATCAAACGTGCTCGTTTGTGTATTGAACGTGGCGGACTTCATTTCGAGCAGTTGCTTCGATACAGGGAAGTGTAAATAATTTGTAAATAAACTGTCCATAGATTCGTAAGTTGATTATTTTGTAAATAGCTCCAATTTTTTAAATACGCCTGATATACTCAGAGTTCCTTCACCCTGTGATTATTTTTATTACATAATAAATAAAGTTAGCTATTTATCGAAGAGTAATGTTCAGATAAAGTATTTCCGACGGTCCTAAGCCCGTGTAAAGTATGAAGGAGAAATTGGAGTATCCATTTACGTATTAATTGTGATGTTTCACAATGCAGGTTTTTCATAGTAAAAGGAGATAACGCATTGCCTCGTATCAGCTGATTTTGGCTCTATTGAACTGCGATATGCCTATTATCAATTTCGTAGTTATTACATTTACTTAATTTTATTAATACTTGTGTAGTCACTAGTTTTTAAATCGCGCATAGGACTCGGTCGGGATACACGCGGCTCTTTTGCGTCGAACTGTGTAGGCATCAGCTGATACACGTAGTTATCGTGCGTCGTTCATAAGTACCTACGCGACTGAGTGGCGACGCCGGCCGCCGCCGACGACGGTTCGCAGCCGCGCGAACACGTGTGCATGCGTTTGTGAATGAATTGTCCGTGCGTTACTACGATCAAACTCGAATAAGTGAAAAATATTATTCATATTCCAACTTTTTTACTATACACAGTACAATTAATTTACTATTTTTTATTGATACTACTAATTATCCTAAGTTACCACGTTTCGGTTCCAAAACGACTATAAATTCACGGTGTATATAGGATATGAGGTTTTCAATTCAACTGTATTTTTTTTCCTGTGTTACCTGAAGAACTTTTCTTCAATTTTGATGATCATCTTTTTTTACACTATTTATTGGGTTGTAGAAGCAAACAGATAACTCACCACTGAGGTTTTCTTTCTTTATGGGTGGCAGTCCTTTCTTCTCTCGTTCTCTCTGTTTTTCTCTGTCTGCCTCTCGCTCTTTATAGCTCTTTTCTCTATCTTTATCCCTGTCTCGGTCCTTTTCTCTATCCCTGGCACAATTCAAACTTAAATAATTACTTAGAATATTCTATTTTTTGTTTGGACATTACAAATATAACAAACCTTTGACTCAACCCAGGTTTTACATTCTGTAAGTCTCAAGTAGTTATTATCTCTGAAAAAAATATCTTTAAATAAAAAATTTATAATTTATTTATTTATTTTTGCAAGGATTGCGTAGCCGGCAATCGGTCGTCTCTCCGCTTCCGCTGCGCCGAAAGTTGTGGGTTCAATCCCACACAGGACAATTATTTGTGTGATCCACTAATCATTGTTTTAAGTCTAGGTGCCCGTCAATTGTATGTTTATACAATTTCTGCGATACAGAGTGATTCATAATATAGGAGCTGTCTTGTATACAAAAAATGCATTTGCCATTATGGGTGTACATTTGCAGATCTTATACATTATACATATACATTTTATGTTATTTTACCATATTATTTAACATTAAGCATGCAAAGATAGAATTGTATTAATCAAATAAAAAATGTTATTCTTAAAAACTGTACTTACAAACTACTTTTCAGGATTTAAATATGGTTTAGTATGATTTAAGAAATAAAACAGATAACACCTCAATGCCCCCCTGAATTTATTAACAATAAATAATTAGTACTTATATTATTAATAACTAGCGACCCGGCTCTGCTCGTACGTACCTTCCTCATAAATCACTCTGTCTATTAGTAACCGCATGAAAATCCGTTCAGTAGTTTTTGAGGTTATCACGAAACGCGGCGGGCGACATTTTGTTTTATAATATGTAGTGATAGTGATAACAAATATTATTAGTAATATTACGACAGCCATATTTCCAAGCAATAAATAAAATGTTATTGATAATCATACATAAATAGTTGTTAATCACCGTTTGAATTAAACTTATTAACCTCCGAGTCTACTTCAGAGGTTAATGAAAACACTATGTAGGTCTGTGTGTCTGTCTGTTAGTGAGAGATTGGTGTTAGTGACAGGCATAACTCCGGAACCACTGGACCCATTGACTTGTAATTTAGCGTGCAGACACCTTGGGGTCATACCCCGGTCGAGTTTGAATATGGGCCCTGTGGGTCAATAGACCCCCGAGATATAGAGGTCACAAGATCACATGTATTTTAGATGCTTTTACATTTAAGACGAAGATGTTGAATCCTGGGTTTTTATACCCATCCCGTTATTTATACTAAACAGTTACCTCTCTCTATCTCTGTCGCGATCCCTGTCTCTCCGCCTCCTAGGCGAACGCGACCTTGACCGTGATCTTCGGCGACGTCGCGGAGACTTTGAACGTGAGCGGTGCCGCCGGGACTTCGGCGATGGACTGTCCAATACAGAATGGTTATTAGATTTTTACTCTTAGCTTTTAATACCCAAGTTTTAGCCTTGTGCATCTGTTACAATATTTCGGTGTTCATTGTAGAAAGACATGATAATAATAATGATAATATATTAATAATGTAAAGTCAACATAACATAATTATTGTCTAAAGCACCCAAAGACACTTCTACCTAGCTGACTCTGTTACCGGCGGCGGTGTAGAGCCACGAGCAGGCGGCGCGGGGGTTGCAAATGGCATATTATTATCATAATACATATTCAAAACTAAGTTAGCTAGTACTCTTAAACTATGAGGGTGCGTTTCCACTGACGCGGAGCTGGACGGAGTGGAGCAGAGAAGAGCAATGAAAAGTAGCAAGTGTTTCCATTGATGCGGAGCGGAGCAAAGGGGAGCGGGGCGGCGTGGAGCTGAGCAGACCAGAGCTGCAATGATCTTGTAATCCGGTGTCTTTCACTATCATTTCCCACGCCTTATGGGTTTCATTGCATTTGTATGTTGTCAGTCGTGTATCCCATAAACATGGAAATTTTTTTACACTTTTAATTAGTTTCTCATCCATTTTAATTCACACACAATGCCGATGACGTGTGAAGTGACTTAATATCGCTAATTAAAATGCAGCGCACGAGTCTTTTCCTGGCTCCCCTCCGCTCCGTGCGCTCCGCTCGGCGCCACAGCCCGCTGGACTCCGTTCCGTCCGGCTAGGCGCCACAGCCCGCTGGACTCCGTTCCGTCCGGCTAGGCGCCACAGCCCGCTGGACTCCGTTCCGTCCGGCTAGGCGCCACAGCCCGCTGGACTCCGTTATGTCCGGCTAGGCGCCACAGCCCGCTGGACTCCGTTCCGTCCGGCTCGGGGCCGTATGTTCATATATTTTATTTGAAAGTCCGCTCCGCTCCACTTGCACTGTTTCCACTGATGCAGAGTGGAGATATCGAGCACTGTGATTGGCCAATTCACGGTCCGTTCCTCTCCACTCCGCCCAGCTCCGCGTCAATGGAAACACACCCTAAGAGGTAGGTAAATTGAAAATATTACCAATTTTTCAAGAACTATGTTTTCTAAACCCATCTGTTATTGTAGGCGAGCCTATTGCCTATAAGGAATTTAAATACTTTTTACTGCTACTAAGAATATTTATTACAAATATACAATCCGGGAATTGAACCCAAGACTTTACAATCCGTGACAAAGATACAAGCCCATAGTCATAACATGACAGAAATGAGGGTGATAATATAATTATGATATCTATTTAGGAGCAGTGAGTGATGATATATTTACCTAGAATCATTGGCATCAGGTATTTCTATAACTTGCGGGCCCGTCTCGACGAATTCAATGTCGGACTCATTATTACCCATGTCATCTTTAGGTTCTGATTGTTTCTGGCTGTCTTGTTGAGAAGACTGGAAAGAAAGACAAACATTCAACATTATGAAAATTGTACACAGACTACAAAACGTTAAGTTGTTATTTTTTTTAAAAGGACATCGCCCGTTCTAGGAATAATTCCTGTCTCGCGAGGGACTTTACAAACATTCAAACAACAAACACAAAGAGCACCCTCACTCGGAACAACTATAATTAAGAATCACACAAATTTTTGTTCCGTGTGGGATTCGAACCCACAACTCTCGGCGCATTAGCAGCGGCAAGGCGACCACTTAAATCACTACGCCATCCGTGATAGGCGTCGGGAGACGGCAATGTTCCCGTAATTGGAGTGCCCCGTGTGAACTACCTATCCCTATATACCATAGCCCATCATGACAATGTTTTTAATTGGTTAGTATATTATAATAATAATAATAATAATATTCTACCACGTACACACAACACCATCTAGCCCAAACTAAGCAGAGCTTGTACTATGGGTTCTAGACAATGGATAAACATACATATTATTATATGCTTTTTTTTTTTTTGTAAATACATACATATTATACTTAGAAACACCCAGACCAAGACAAACATCCATGTTCATGCACACAAATGTTTGACTTGTGCGGGAATCGAACCCGCGACCTCAGGCGTGGCAGTCGGTTACACCAACCACTACGCCATCGAGGCCGTCAATTATTGGTATAGTTGTTACACAATTTTCAGCAAGAGACGCCGTCAGTTCCAAAAACGGGTATATAATTATATCTATACCCTGTACGACAGATAATATGGACATACCATAGCCTATGGAAGTTTACAATACTAAAGGAAGTCCCTCGCATGTTACCAAGCTCACTAATAGGATTTGTTGCGTTCGCAACACAAATATAAATGACGATAACTTATGCAATGGTACATACAAGGCAGTAACTAAATAATAAACACAAACTCCTAGTCATTATATTCTTCCTCATCTTAGCCGAAAGACGTCCACTGCTGGACATAGGCCAAGGTTTTCCATTATATTCTTATTATAGTTATAATAGGTACTTTTTAGACAGACTGATATATAAAATTGTCATACTTCACTGCACCTGCAGATCATGTTATGTATACTGTAAATAACAAATATATCAAACTAGCGATCCGCCCCGGCTTCGCACGGGTAGTACAAAACCTTAACAAATTATACACCTAAACCTTCCTCATGAATCACTCTGTCTATTGCTGAAAACCGCATGAAAATCCGTTCAGTAGTTTTTGAGTTTATCGCGTACAGACAGACAGACGCGGCGGGGGACTTTGTTTTATAACATGTAGTGATTATGTAATACCATTTGCCTATAGTTAGGCATGTATATACATACATAAATGAGGTGGTTGTACAATTAATATAATTCGCAAGTTGACTTTGTGTTGTGATAAAATGTCAAGAGAATATGTTTTATCTAAATACCTACCATGAATGGAAGGCCTTGATTTTGATTTTGTTGCATTTGTAGATCGGACATCATTGGCATCAGATTCTAGAACAAATAACAGTTTGTTATTCTTAGTTATTTTACAACATAATATTATGTTATGTGTATCTCTGAAGATTTAAGCAGGGGTGAATTACATTTAAAGCTCTACTTCATAAGGGATGAATCTATTGGCGTGTTCCTTACACATTATCGAACTCCTTAGAGAAATAAAGCAATGTTAGCCTGGGCAATTTCTAATAGGAAACCCGGGTATCGAACCGAGAACTTCATAATCATATGCCATCATAAGCACAAGCTTATGCCACGCAATTAACGAAGAAGTCTACACTAAATAAACTGCGATAAATAGTAGTTTATAAATACTACGGCCCGTTGTTGCCGACATATATATGGAGGACTTCGAGGCTCGAGCTTTACAGACTGCCCCCATCACACCCAGAATTTATAAGAGGTTTGTAGATGATACTTTTACAATATTACCAACAGATAGTGTTAGTGTATTCCTAGAACACAACATCCAATTTACTATGGAATTAGAGGCAAATAATTCATTAGCTTTCTTCGATGTACTTGTCTTCAGGAATCCTGATCATACATTGAGCCACACTGTGTATGTGAAAAAGACCCATACAAATAGATACTTAAACCGTGAATCTCACCACCATCCTAAACAGTTAGCTACCGTGGGAATGTCTTTCAGAGAGCCCACGGGATCTGTGACAAGAAACACCTAGACGCCGAGCTTTAACATGTCAAGCAAGTCCTGCAAGACAACAAGCTCCATCAGCCGCGCCGCTGTCACAGATCCCGAGAAAAGTCAGCCACAGTCGAGCGCCAGCCTGCTATACTGCCTTATGTAAGGGATGTCACTGACAAGATTGGCTACATCTTGAAGCGAGCTTCAATCAACACATACTTCAAGCCGCTAACGAAGATTAGTCAATTTTTACCATCCGTCAAGTGCTAAATACCTTTACAAGATGCAGGGGTCTATAAAATAGATTGTGACTGCAGATGCTCATACATTGGTCAAACCAAGAGAAGCAAAGGCATGAAAGAACACATAGCTGATGTAAAACACCAACGCTCGTTGAAGTCTGCTGTGTGTGAACATGTGCAACAGGGGATCAACCACTACCTGAGATTTGACAAACCAGATTCTCGCTAAAGAACACCGATTCCTACCAAGGATGCTTCGCGAGGCTATTGAAATCAAAAATCATCCTAATTTCAATAGAGAGGATGGTTAGAATGTACCACCAGCTTAGGATCCAGTAATTCAAATAGTCAAACCCAAGAAGAAGCAAACCACAGCTAGACTTCATGATACTCTAAGCTCATTCTGCGTAAATAGAAACACCAATGATTAAATTATGTACTTTGAAACAACTACACTGGAACATTGAGACAACTACCATCTTAGTCTCCCCATGACCATAGCTGCTGAAAAGCAACCGAAACATCGGGGAGAGTGTAAACTTAAATATAAATAGTTTTGATCATTTAATTAACTTAAAAATTAATAATGTTTAATAGCATTTAGTAGTAGTATAATAGTTTCTAAATTATGTAATAAAGTGTAAAATAAACAACATGATAAAATCCGTATATAATAATAATAATAATATAATAATATTCTACCACATACACACAACACCATCTAGCCCAAACTAAGCAGAGCTTGTACTATGGGTTCTAGACAATGGATAAACATACATAGATACTTTTTTTTTGTAAATACATACATTTTATACATAGAAACACCCAGACCAAGACAAACATCCATATATAGTAGTTTAATTTCAATGAATAACATTTGCGTAAACAGAAGACAATATTAAATTTATAAATACTTAAATGAAGTATAATTAAAGGATTCAAGTGTAAATAAAACTATGTTAACTGTGTTATTAAGAAATGCTAATTTACTGTCAAGTAGTGCTTGGAATGCCTCATTTAAAAACAAAAGACACACACACTAAGTCTGTAACACTCTAAATAATAAAGGATATTGATTCAGTAGTCCATTTTTATGGCTACCCAAGCTTAGAACAACTTTGAGGCTCATACAACATCTTGTTACTTTTCTCTTTACAGAATCATGAATCAAGGATCGAACTTGGCGCACTGGCTGCAGGGTGAAACTTAAACCATTGCACCATTAGTGCAAGCTTTAATAATAATGGGCAAACATTTTCTAACCAGATCAGAAAGGTTTCAGAGAAATGCCAAGTTAAAGCACATTATATCAATGAGTGTGCATGAAGAATAAATAAATAACTTTATTTATTTATTGAAAGTGTACTAGAATGTGAAATTATACAAGATAGATTTGGATAAACGCCATTACAGCTCGAAATAAAGTCTTTATTTTCTTAGAAGAAACACAACTCACGCACTAGCAATAAACCCTTTGTCGCCGGCATTTTACAAACTTTCAAACAATAAACACCCAGACTTAGAACCACCATTTGTAGATTACACAAATTTTTGTCTCGTGTGGGATTCGAACCCACACGGCGGTGGTAGTGGCGAGGCGACCACTTAGACCACTACGCCATCTGTGCATTCAAACGTTTTTATTTTAGAGTTCGTAATCTCTTATACAACAGCTTTGTCCGTCCGACCGTCTGTCTGTCTGTTATACAACTTTCAACTCAAGAAGCGTAAGAGCTAGAGACTCGCGGTCAACGCCATTCGACTTAGCATAGTCGATATACCCCCGAAATGACTATGATCTTTGACCTCTGACCTCAAGGTTTATTGATATAATTTTTTCGAACTCTAAGATTTACGGCAATTCATGGCCGTTTCTCACTTGTTATTATTATTTGTAGAAAGACAGTTTCTGTGTTTGGTGTAACTTATGTGTTACTGGGGTTTCTATAAATATTCAGACAACAGACACAAAGAACACCCATAGTTTGCCCTAAAATATGTGGATCATTTAAATTGTTGTGCCATGTAGGGATCGGACCCACAACACACAGCGCAGTAGTAGTGGCGAGGCGATCTCTTAAACCAATAGGCCATCCGTTCGTTCTAGGGAGCAGGCAGTTAATTCCATATGTGAATAAATATTTATATAACTTACTGGTATCTGCATTCCAGTCATCATCTGCATCTGTGCTTGTAAGCTCTGAAGCTGTCTCATTATCTCAGGATTTGTGAGTATACTGCAATCAAAAAACATATTGGAATTACAACTTTGTACAGGTATCATGTCTACATATAAAGACAAACGGAAACAAAATATTTAGAATTTATCAAACTTCTAAATAACTTAGCAATTTTTTATTTTATTTATTTCTCCCAGTTGACAAAAGTAAGTAAGTATACACTGTTTTGATGACATAGCAGTGGGAGAATGGTTTCCAAACTAGGTTAAAAACCTGTGTGATGGATTACTCCTAATTATCACAGAGGTTTTATACAAAAGTCTATTTGTCTAAATTTCGGGTTCCCTATGTATTTATTATTTAGCTAGCCTATATGTTTCATTGTTGCTTTATTAGAATACATATGAACCATACAAGTGGTGCCCTTGCAGGAAGTTGTCATGAACTAATGAAAATATTCTATGCTTCATTCAAGACATTAAGGCTTTGAAAACTTACAAAGGAAAACTGAGTCATGTACCAAATGGTGTTTGAGCCTTTGAAAACATTGCTACTGCTATCTAATTAAAACACTTCGCATCTTTTGTGGGCATAGGTGCAAATTAATTAAAACTACTAATCTTGAAGTGTTATGTTGTCCACACTGTAAGACGAGTACGAAATTTTGAGTAGGGTTTACATTTAAACTTTCTTCAACTGTGAGATTAAGCACCATGAGTCAAAGAAAGTTTAACTATAAAACCTAACAATATTGTCATATAAATGCGCATGTAAGTTTATTTGTTTTTAACCTGTTATCTGCTCAACCAATCAGAAAAGGACATAGTATTCCTTTTCTGTTCCCCTGACAAGGCGTGCGCGTGCGCATTTGTTACCTTGTCTCAAGAAAAAAGTACTGTTACTAACCTAACCTACGTTTTCGCAAGCGAAGCCGTGGGGAAATCTAGTAGTTCAATAATAGAACACAAGTAGATGTTATATTTTGAAATTTTTAAAAAGAAATTTTATATAAGAGAACTCAAAGAAAGTTATTTTTGTATATGTATATATTTTTTTGTATTTGTATTTTTTTTTTTTATTTGTGTATTAATTTGTATATCGCACCTTCCAAGTGCATCAGTAGGATTCTGCGTGTTATGTCCCATGTGTGACGTGTGGCTGGTGTGTGAGCTCTGCGTGCTGTGCGCGCCGCCGGTGTCCGCGGGCACGTCATCCTCGCTGTCGTACTCAAAGTCATTCAGTAGTTTGCGGTTGAACTTCGGCTGTGGGTCCGGCTCATCCTGGAACTGTGCAACACATGTTTAGATTAGATTACTTAGCTTAGTAAAACAGAAGTAACTAACAGTAGTTACTTCCGAAAGGAATATAGGTTTATTACAGAATATACCTATATTCCTTTCGGAAATTTCAAAATATTGGAACTGAAATTACATAACAGATAATAATAATAATAATTATTATTTAATAAAATATTAATACCTTTACAAAATGCACTACAGGGTACTTATTGTATTAAATTCACATTAAAATTATATTTAATATAAAGGAGACATTTACAATTTAAATACAAAAACTTATTTATGATGCCTTTTATGTATTGTCTGAATTAGGTCAGTGACCTGTGTTTCAGTATAGAGATGCAGGCTTATTCTTGAACTACATAACCAATATCACACACAACTAATTCATTAATTATTTTGAGAAGACAACTTAAACTGTTTTCTATTCTGTTTATATAAATCATCAATGAAAAAGAAATGTCTTATATTCTTCATTTACTAATTAAGTCTTAAATATAAAAAATGAAAAATATTCTTTACATTTTACCAGCCATTCATTAGAACTGCAATGTTAAGGAAAAATGTTTATAAATAGATATGAATATATTTACCTGATCGCCACCCATAGGTGAAGAGGCATGTGGAGTGTGTTGAGCTGGCGACAACTTGTTATCTGATGTGTTGTGACTCACATTCAAGCTGCTTCCTGTAATATTAAAATACTTATTTATTTGCTATTTTATTTGGCTATAATTTTATTTTGAGTTTGTATATCTCAACATATTTTTATAACCTCTCTAGCTATCAATAGTGAGTTCAATGTCCTTTTACCATCGGGCCACCACCACTTCATTAAGTTAAATGATATAATATAATGGACATTTATTTTTAATATAAATGTACAACATTACAGCACACGGTTTTATAGTGAAAATTTATATCTAACATTATGGGACATTAATATTTCCATAAAATGTACTAGGTATTAATAAATTATTATTATTGTGTTATGAATAAAGATTCACAAAATAAATAATTACATAAACCATGTCACAAAATCAAAAACAACTATGACATACCTGAAAGCAAACAGATCACACCTTGATTCTGATGTCAGAAGCATATTTAAGACTGAATGAGGAATGACTTGGCATGCACTAAAGAAGTGCATAATGCACAGATAATAACTGGGTTTTGGGTTAACATTTGAGGATATATTCATTCTAATATTTACCTCATATTATAATCTTTTGGGGTATAAAAGTTAAAGTCAATACTTATTTATTTTGGCAACATCAAAGGTGAACATCTTTTGTTACTGAAATTACATTTATATCTTATGTGGGGGCCAGTCAAAGCAGAGCAGTGTATTTATAACATATTTGTAAATTACATTTACAAATATATTATAAAACCTCAATAGCATTCTGTTCAGCCTGAAAATTAAACCTGAGACATAATGCATACGTGTTGCACACAATACATCTGAGCCACCAAAGCTGTCTATAAAACTGATCATTTTTAAGTGTTTGATAATATTAACTTTTATTATTTGATATAAAATTTGTTAACATTTGAACAAACAACAATAAAACTCTTTACCTACTCAGGATTGGAACTTTAGCTACTGCTTCAAGATCTCAACTCTGTCATATTTCAAGTTGGACTTCAAATGATTTGACCTATTACCCCCTTGTGTGGCCAGACGCAATAGGTTTTTAAATATGTCTCGCATTCCAAGACAGACAGGTTAAATAAAACTTAATTAATGACCAATGACACAAAATTTAGGGTCAAGGTAGTTATATGCTATGTTGTTCAGTAGCATGCAGAAGAACATACAGCTCTAAGTACATGACAGAGCTTTTGCAGAGCTTAAAAGCTTTCAAGAGTTTTCATGTTTGTGTATATTTTTTTAATTATTACCATGTTCAGATTTAATTTAACTTATTTTTGTACATTCTGTGAGATTAGTTCTCCATGACTGTATGTCTATACTTGCTTTTTGAGAAAACATGAGACAAAGATGTATAAATTAAGAGATGTAATTCTTGTAGGAAACATGCACATAACTGACAGCAGCATCAAATCTACCAGAGTAAGGAGGGACCAGACACGGGCCTGACATGTCTGCAAAGCACATGTGTCCAGAGAGATGGGTACAAAATATGACCACTGCAGTCAAGATTTGTGTCCACCTCACTGGGTGTGTTTGGAACAAGCGAGTCAATGGCATTGGGCAAGACCTAAATGGGGAAGGTGGAACAATGCTAAAAGCTTACAAAAAACAGAGTGTTTTGGAAATGCAAGAAAGGCATCTCTGATTTTCGAGAATTTCTTAACAGTAAATCACAATAACACTGCTCAATCTGGTAATCAAACTCAAGACCTCAAGCACACCTGTTACATACAATACCTCTGAGCCACCGAGGCAACCAGCAGTACATGATAACAACAGTAATAATGAATGCTAGTCTATACTATCTAAAAACTACATAACAGGCAATCTTTATACAAAAAAATTATAAAAGCATCATACCATTGGCGGTATTATTCTGTTGTTGTTGAATCTCTTGATGCAGAGGATGGTTCGGGTCAGCCATGTCCAGCAGAGGCTGGATGACTTGCGGACTGAACACATTGTTCTTTTGCCACAGATTTAGCACTCTGATGATGTTGCGCTGAAATTATGATAAAATTGTTTATTACATCAATACTAAAGAATACCATTTGAATAAATAATACTTATTACCAATAAATTAATTTATGATAACATAAAAACATTCCATAAAGATTCTTAAGATGATAATAATAATGTTCAGTGTTAGTATAAACCAGTACGTAATCTTATTAGCATTACAGATTGATAAATATTTTTTCAAATTGTTTACAATACAAAGTTGCTTGTTTACTATGAAATAGTTAATCATGACTGTAGATATAAAAAAAAATTGACCTAGCTTTATGTTATCACACATTTCGGTGCCTTGTCTATTTCTTACATTATTTGTATTATACATAGATAAGAGAGGGCCGATTATAACCTAAAACAGTAATTTTATGTAACTAACCTTATCTTCTGGAGGGCATCTGAACAAGTTGGCGAACGTTTGCTGCATATTCTTCGCAAACCGCGGAGCGAACACATCTTTATCTTGACCGAACTGATGCCGCGACTGTCTCACTATTGAATCTATCACATAAAGACCAGGCACTTTGTACTCTGGCTTGCACTTCTGTATGAACTTTTCAACACTATGCACTACATGTTTATAGAACTTTATGGCCTTTATAGCACCTTTGGTGATAGCACTCATCTTCGCCTTAGAAATAGGCGGCTTGTTGTCGTACAACCCGGATAGCTGCAAGAAAAAGATAGTTAATATGATGCCACGGAACATTAGTCTGATACGAATCTGTAGTAAAAAATATACCTCCGCGTTGAACGATTTAACTTCTGGCATATCCATTTTGGTGTTTTGCTTATGTTCACTATATTAATTATAAGACTACAACGCCATAATAATTTATTTGAGAAAAGAAAATCATTTTCGTAGCAGAGTCAACATGCTCAAAATTACAAAATGGCGTGTATTGTATAGAGTCGTTGTCTTAGTTGTCTATGATACATGAGTCGAAACTGAGTTTCACAAATATCATATAAGACGCTAAGCACTCATAAATACGTATATAGTGGGTAAATTTAGCCCAAACGAATATTACTATATAATTTTGCCCATAAATATGCCATAGTTTTGAAATACTTCGTTATATATTTAGAAACAATGATGAACTAATTTACTATACTATAACTTCTGTATGATATAATAAATCAACATTTGCTTATCAACTAATTTAGTCTCTTAAGTTTAATTTTTGTTCTATGTTATGTTAGCCCAGATTAATTTGTTTCTCCAGGGTATTACGTTTTAATTTACTATTGTAGAACTCATAGCTGAAATAATTATATATTTTTATAGTTTAGGAAATCTAATCAAAGTAATACGTGCTATAAATATACAAAGCTATATAAATATTATACGAGAATTTGAATAAGAAGATTTAGACAGAGGCAAGTTTTAAGATGGAGTGAGATCATCAGATCACTTTATGGTGCTCCTTTAGTTTGCTACATTTATATATATTCCCTTACCACCACGCCCGATTTTTGTAGTATTTAACTTATCGATATAAATGAGTATTTTATAGAGTGCATTAATTTTGTAGCAACACATTGTCACTAGAAGTTTTGTCTAATAATTGTGCAAGTCTGGAAAGGGTTGGGATGAAATGTTAGGCTGACTTCGCCAACAAAAACTTCTTTATGAACGAGGTACATTTAAAATGAAGATAGTATGGTATAATGTGCTTGTAAAAACAAACATAATTGATATAATATTTGTTAACGAAAGCCAGGGGCTGTGGGACGGGCGCGCGCCGCACAGTGGTCCAGATTTTCAAAAAGGTGGATATATGATCGAAAATGCTTATTTCACTTAATAAAAAATTGTTTTCGATAGAATTTTTACGCTGATTAATACTTATTACTACAACTTTGCAAAGAATTGTCTATACATGTTATAAAAGAAATATTGAAAAATATTTTTGGGATAAAATCTATTTTTTCTCCATTCAGAATCAATGTATAGCAGGCAAACCTTATATTCAGTTAAGTACATGTTGTCCTTAACATGATGACATATTATTATGAATTGATTGTGTGTCAATGCGGCCTTGGCGCCTACGATGCTTCAAAGTTTAGGATTTTAATGTTGAATTATCTCAATATTATTAACGAGTTTTTCGATTGAAATGAATCTATATTTATTAATCAAACAAGCATTAAAACAAGTAATATACGTTTAATTAATTTTTTTTTAATTGGATTATTCTATATACACCTTGAATTTGTAGTCGTTTTGGAACCGAAAACCTTATACTCTATATCAATAATAGAATCGATTAAACTCATTATTTTAATAAAATAAAATGTTTCTTTTTTAGAAACAATAAATTTAATGTCGTTCACGAGAAATAAATGAGAACTCGTAGTAACGCCACTCAATTTCACGTACTACGTTTACCTACGCGTCACTACGATCGATATCATTCATGTTTTACAACTTAAAAACATTCGCCAATAAAAACACAGAAACTGCCGCGCCCGCGCCGCCCGCCAATCCCCGCACACTACCCCAGGCGCCGGCAGAGCGAGCGCGAGCGGTTTTTCCCGTCCGACTCTGGTGCAAGCGCGCCCTGCACGCACCCCTTCCCGCCCTTCAGTACTGCAGCAACTCGCGCGCGTAATGGTCGTATCGTAATTATTCATTGTCACGCGAAAATGAGTCGTCAATACGAATATTCTAACGCTGAGTACTTGGCAATGGTACAGCTGTATGCTGTTGCCAATTTCAATTTGGGACAGGCCAGACGCTTATACTCCCAGCCGGAGTATTTGAATGCGCTGCAGCTACGAGGAATTGAAAGTCCTCAAGTGCCATCCACTCCCACTATCTTGGCTGCAACTCAGCGCCTTCTCGACCATGGAGAATTCCGTACGCCAACTCATGCGCATGGCCGAGGACGCCTTAATGACTCCCCGGAGATCGAAGAGGATATTCTGGAGTACTTCGAGCGGGATCCGCGGCGAAGCACGAGAATGGCGGCTCAAACATTTAATGTTAGCCAATACTTTATATGGAAAACATTAAATACCAATGGGTTACACCCTTATCATTTTCGTCGTGCTCACGTAATAAATAACAATGATGCACCAGCAAGGATCGCCCTATGTGAGTGGTTGTTGAATAATCCGAACGCGAACATACTGTGGACAGATGAGTCATTGTTTACTCGAGTGGGATTGTACAACGTGCACAATGAACATTACTGGACTCTTATAAACCCTCACTTAATACGGGAAGACCACCACCAAGTGAGGTTCAGTGTGAATGTTTGGGCCGGTATTGTAAACGACCGTTTAATAGGGCCTGTTTTTATTGAAGGTCATCTAACGGGTAGCTCGTATTTAGAAATGTTACGAACAGTAATATCCGAGCTATTGGAGGAAGTACCATTATCGATTATACACGATATGTACTACCAGCACGACGGCTGTCCCGCTAATTATGCAAGTTCAGTAGGTGGCAGGTGCCTACCTCAACAATGAGTTTAGCGATAAGTGGATTGGGCGCGGCGGTCCCGTGGCTTGGCCGCCGAGAAGCCCGGACTTAACGCCCCTAGATTTTTACTTGTGGTCGGAAATAAAAAGACTCGTGTATTCTCGTGAACATGAAAGTCGTGACGAGTTACGTAGTGCGATAGTGGACGCATTTGATAAAGTTAAAAGTGATAGAGACACATTAAGAAAACTTAAAGACAATGGTATCAAACGTGCTCGTTTGTGTATTGAACGTGGCGGACTTCATTTCGAGCAGTTGCTTCGATACAGGGAAGTGTAAATAATTTGTAAATAAACTGTCCATAGATTCGTAAGTTGATTATTTTGTAAATAGCTCCAATTTTTTAAATACGCCTGATATACTCAGAGTTCCTTCACCCTGTGATTATTTTTATTACATAATAAATAAAGTTAGCTATTTATCGAAGAGTAATGTTCAGATAAAGTATTTCCGACGGTCCTAAGCCCGTGTAAAGTATGAAGGAGAAATTGGAGTATCCATTTACGTATTAATTGTGATGTTTCACAATGCAGGTTTTTCATAGTAAAAGGAGATAACGCATTGCCTCGTATCAGCTGATTTTGGCTCTATTGAACTGCGATATGCCTATTATCAATTTCGTAGTTATTACATTTACTTAATTTTATTAATACTTGTGTAGTCACTAGTTTTTAAATCGCGCATAGGACTCGGTCGGGATACACGCGGCTCTTTTGTGTCGATCTATGTAGGCATCAGCTGATACACGTAGTTATCGTGCGTCGTTCATAAGTACCTACGCGACTGAGTGGCAACGCCGGCCGCCGCCGACAACGGTTCGCAGCCGCGCGAACACGTGTGCATGCGTTTGTGAATGAATTGTCCGTGCGTTACTACGATCAAACTCGAATAAGTGAAAAATATTATTCATATTCCAACTTTTTTACTATGCACAGTACAATTAATTTACTATTTTTTATTGATACTACTAATTATCCTAAGTTACCACGTTTCGGTTCCAAAACGACTATAAATTCACGGTGTATATTGATTCATGGTTGAATTTGTAGGTTATACTACTATCGTGATTCATCTTAAAAGAAACAATTAGAAATAGATGTAGCCCTGAAAAGGGCTATTTTCAGTAGTCCTAAAAAGGACTACTTCAAGTAGGCCTGAAAAGGACTATTTTAACAACATCAATAAATCTCTCACATTTACGCTAAATATAGATCTACAGGAGTTGCAGTCTGTAGATGATCCTAAAGACTGCAACTCCTGTAGATCTATATTTTCGGTTTCATCTGTTACAACTTCAGGCAGCAATCAAAGCTTTTTGATATCTGGAAAAAAATCTGATTGCATTGAGTTGTTGTATTTTGGTCGAATATATATCCCGTAACGTAGTCGTCGTGCCAGATTGGGAGACCGGAGTGGACCCGGCGACTAAGTACAGGGGGGCACCGGAGACCCTTCCGTGCTTCGTTTCGGCTTCTTGCATAACTCGTAGGCCTACCTCGCACTAAGACTTTGCTTTTTTTTGGGCACTGCCTCGATCTCAAACCATGCATCAATCCATATCCCCCTCTCTTAAACATTATATAAACCATGAAAGGTACAAAAAAAAAGAAGAGTAGTTTCTGTCAGTTACAAATAGTCGACGAAACAGTACGTGTCTTTAATTGTATAAAAACTAAAGTTGAAGATTTTATTAATATTTTTTGGGTATAATAAGATAAATAAATAACTGCCAAATGCCTGAATGTATATTTTAATTCGTATTTTATCAAAAAATTATTTTAAATTCATCTTAATTGAAAAACACGTTAATGATTGAGAAAATTCCAAACTGAAATTTTAAACTTTGAAGCATCGTAGGCGCCAAAGCCCCAGGGATACGCAAGCAATTTATATGTCGTTGTGTAATGGATAACAGGTACTTACCAGAATATAAGGTTTGCTTGCTGTACATTGATATTAAAAGGAGGAAAAAAAAAGATTTTCGCTCATTCTTCAAAAAATATTTTTGAACCGAAAGAGCAATTTTTTTAAAAGTTGTTATAATAAGTATTAATAATTGTAAAATTTTCTATTTAAAACAATTTTTTGTTAAGTGAGCATAAGCATTTTCGATACTACGTCCACCTTTTTGATAATTCGGACCGCTGTGCGCCGGGCCCAGATACTAACAGTAAGTTGAATTTAATCTGGTTATAGAATTTACCAATATAATTAAATTATGTGGTCGATGCATAAGATATGCATCGACCACATAATTTTACAATATTTTTTACAAAGACACTTAAGATGCAGCGTTCGTGTTGTTCTTTGAAAAGTTTAGTCTGTCTAGTAGACAAATATTCTATTTCATTTGAATACAAAACATATTCTCACAAAAAATTACATAACATTACAATATAGCAATATTAAATATTACATCTTGTAACCTTTAGGGTTTACTTTAAGAGAACTGTAGAATAATTAGGACACTTAGCTGGGAGTGTGAAGCCGGGCCGCAAGGAGCCTGCGACTGACACCGTCCGTCCTTATATAGTGTCGCACCACCGGTCGCGAGAGGTGGCTAGTGACGTGCGCCCGCGTTCGCCGGGCGTCTAGGCGATTATCGTCACAATCTCTAGGGTATTTTTTTACCTATTGTAATTTTATATTTAAAATGAAAGTTGTAAGAGTAATACTGTAAGGGATTAAATATAATGACCACCAAAAATACTAATAGCGCAGCAAAATATGCTTACTAAAATATATCATAACGAGCACCCATACGCCTCAAATCACTGCATTCCGTCTCGGAAGGGTTAGGTTATGTTAGGTCCCTTCTTAAACCCCACCCAAAAATAGGAGACCCGCGAAGCGGGGCTACGTCGACTTATTTTGATCTCTTTAAATATAATGCGGTTTTAATTTTGGTGATCCTTTACTATTTTTGACTGTTATATTTTACTATATTTGGTGATAAGTTAAACATAAGCCATACTGTAATAGTTAATAATTTTGTTACGACGAATGATTAGCAAATAGCAACACTGATTTTAAACGTCTACGTCAAAGAGTAAGTTTATAATCTATTACCTATTTATTTTATACTTAATGATACATGCAAAGAGTAAAGTTAAGTAATACATAGGGAATAATAAACAACCATCAAGTGATCGCTACTCCGTGTATTAATATAATAAAGAATAGCTATTTACATTATATATTATGGCTGACGAATATGCGGCCGTGAAACGTGGGAAACTAATATTAAAAGGAGATAAACCTAAGTAAGTAAACAATATAGTAACAACACTTATTGCTTACGCTTATGATAATGTTTAATTTAGTTTGAGATTGACTCGGTGGCTCAGCAGTCGCGATGCGACTCCTATGCATGAGGTTTTGGCTCATAAAATTTTAATGTGTTTTCCTGTCAAGAAATCCTCAGTATTAATACCAGGACGAATTCTGGGACCGTCTGGTCGATGGCAATAAGCTCATCCCTCGTAAAAGTACCTAGTGAAATTGTGCATGTAATACATCTATGATCCTTTTGAGGATATAATTCTATTGCTTATAAAATTTTGTCTGATTTCAGTCATCGTAGGGTTAGTTTACTAGTCAAAACCTGATTGGGTTGAATTAGTTTTAGCATGGAGCAATGTGATTGCTCCATGAGTAAAGTAAGAAAAGTAATGACAATACTCTGGGTTACAACAAATACTCAAATTATGAATTTCACTTCTTGATTTAGTAATCATGTAACTATAGTTGATATTCACTTATATATGTGTCACCCAAAATTATAACATAAAATTTTTTAAATTAATTTGTTAAATGCTTTCATTACTTAGGAGTTTACATTAATTTTGTATTGGATTACCTTTAAGAATAATACATAATTCTCTGTAATTTAATTTGTTTATGCTTTCAGAGCAAAAAAACGCAAACACAAGAAGGATAAGAATAATGCAGAGGGATCCAAAATAGATGAAGACTCTATGAAACATGGTGGCTGGTGGAAAGTTACAAAAATAGAAGATATTACTGGTTCTGTATCTATAGAGATTGGTACAAATTCTTATGTGTCTGCCCTCGACAATGGGTTGTTTACAATAGGTGCTCCACATGACGAAGGTGATGGCCCATCACCAGAAGAGATTTTCACAGCATTTCCAGCTGGCGAGAATAAGTTTGCCCTAAAGTCTGGCTATGGCAAATATCTGGGTGTTAGTAAAGAAGAGACTGTTATTGGAAGGTCTGATGCGGTTGGACCTATGGAACAGTGGGAACCTGTTTGGCAAGATGGTAAGAACTATAGTGTTTTTTCTTTTATTGACATTTTGTAAGCTATTTTGTTTGCTAGTATATAGTTAGGCCTTAAGTTGATGCTATATCTTAATAAAGCATTTTGTATTACTTGGCAACTATTGTGCAATGTAACTCTGTACATAAGTCATTACCAGTGCATAGATAAAGTCCATTAAAATTAAAATAAAGCTGTTCATGTTATTATAAAACCTACAGCATTATTGGGATTTGATTTTCTTGTAAACAGTTTCAAGAATTTTATGGCATAAAAGTTGTAAAGTCCTAGAAGTTACTAACAGCAAGAATTTACCTGTCCCTGTCCCTCATTGTACAATTATTTATCCTTTTCGCTAACACAAGGATGGAGCACTATCATGTGTAGATAGACTCTCTTCTATTGGCAGTAGGCACTGGTCATTTTCTGAAAAGTACCAATTATTTTGTAAATTTTCAGGTAAAACAGCAATTTTAAGCTCTATAAACAAGTTCATGTCAGTGAATCCAGAAGACGACTCAGTGATAGCTTCCACCACGTCTGCAGGTGACAATGAGTTCTGTAACATAAGGAGCAACAAAACAAAGGAGGTGAACACAGCTGTCTTACCTGATGAGGAACAGGCTGATCTCTCACAAGTGGAAGTTAATTATGTGTAAGTTTAAATTGTTCTTAACTACCAACCCGCCCGGGCTTCGCACGCATTGTACAAAACCTAAACCATGAATCACTCTCTCTATTGGTGAAAACCGCATGAAAATCCGGTGTCGTTTTTGAGTTTATCGCGAACAGACAGACATGTGCAGTAGGAGTCTTTGTTTTATAATATGTAAAGAAGGATTTCCAGGAAAACTAGGTTTAGTAATGTGTGCCATGCCTAATCTATCAAGTCATAGATTATGGATTATGGTGTGCCGTTGCGTCGCAAAAGGCTGATTGTTTTTATCGATTTTCTTATTTGAATACAAGCTTACATTTGTGAATTCAGAGTGATTGAGAGCGCAAATGGTTGACAATTTTTCAATCCCTGTTTTACACTAAATGAACGGCAAGTAAAGTTTTTATCATTTTCATTTTACAGAAAGAAGTTTCAAAAGTTTCAAGATAAGAAGCTACGCTTGAATGATGGCGGAGTGAAAGAATTGAAGAAAGCCAAAAAGGATGGCACTTTACACGAAACACTGTTAGATCGTAGAAGTAAGATGAAAGCCGATAGATATTGTAAATAAAAGATTTAAATTTTGTGCTTTTATTTTTGTTAGTACAATTTCTTTCTCTTAATTATTATTATAAGCATGTAATTAATAAGCTTAGGGTTTGTTTATGGGATCACAGCTACTCGCTTCGATTCACACTATTCCAGCATTGGTGAAAGAGGCGTTCTTAGTGTATATATCTATACCATGAAAATGTCTGTGAGCCCGAAACTTAAGCATTGACGTTTCATAGTAGATCTATAGAATCCACGAATTGCGCTAATACAAACGTATAACTAATAGGTGCTTTACGTACCCAAGAAAGCAATGTACCACCGATGACATTGGAATACAATAGTGCGCGTCATACTGCTTCGCCAAACGACGCTGCATGTCATACAAAAGCTTCTTCATGAACAGAAAATTTCGCAAAAATTAACCTCTATGCTTTTTTGCTGCACCGTTGGGCCTCTTCTAATGTTTTATATTTACTCCTAAACCCTAGGGCATATATAATAAAATATATGTATAAAATACATTCCATGCCATCAGTTCCGGTCTTAGGTTCCACGTAACAGAGGACGACAATATTAGACTATCGGGCATAGTTTCTCATTCCGTGCTGCTATTGAAGATTTCTTTCTTGCCCGGGAATCGAAACGAGATCTTATGCACTTAGGAGTCGCATCCATTATACTACTGCGCTATCTCATAACATAAATAAATTTTATATTGCATAAGATGTAGTGAATTGTAGTGGTTAATGAACATCTCTGCTACACACTGAATCGAAAAACAAGGCGACACCCTTTATAAAAAAAGAAAGGATTGGTGTTCTCCAATTTCGCAGGCCGAGGTCCACTTTCAAATTTTAAATTCAAATTCTTTATTTGTAAACATAGGTATTAAGGGTTGTTACAATGGTAGTGTGTGTGTCCAACTATGTTTTGCTTTAGAGCGTACAATTTTTAGGAAAATAAGAAATTTAAGCATGCAGTTGGAATTATTGCAATATTACATTATTGTTATTTACATACGTTAAATATATCGGATGTATGAGGCCTACAGTCTTTCGTTCAAATATTCATCAACCGTATAATAACATTTCGTGATTAGCAACTCCTTAAGGCATTTTTTGAACAGGTCTAGTTTGTTTATTTCTATGATGCGTTTAGGTATTTTATTATAAATTTTGGGTGCCATGCCTAGTATATTTTTTGTCAATATGGCTTTTTTATATCGTTTGGTGCATACTCTATGTTTATTACGGGCACTGTTTAGGTGCTCATACAAATGTATATTGGCTTTGACATATGAGGCTACTTCATATATGTAAAGACACGGAAGTGTAAGTATCTGGAGCTTTTTGAATTGCGGTGCGCAGCTTTCTGTGCTTTGTATGCCACATATTGCTCGTAAGCATTTTTTTTGGGCTTTGAATGCCAATTCTCTGTCTGGTGAGTAGCCCCAGAATATAAGTCCATAGCGCAAAGTAGATGATACGTATCCGTGGTATGCGGTTAACAGTGTTGTCAGGCTTGCAACCTTTCTCAAGTTATACAGGGCATAGGAATATTGAGTCAGTTTACTGCATATGTGTTCTACTTGCGTTTTCCAGTTTAGATTTCTATCTATCCAGATTCCAAGGAATTTTGTATGATTAGACTCAGTAATAGTTTTATTATTGTATTTAACATTAGGTTTTATGTTATTTGTTTTCTGTTCAAATGAAATGTAGTTAGTTTTTCCAAGATTAATTTTTAAGTTGGCTTTGGCTTGCTTAGCTAGCGAAGTAAGTAAGATTGTAATGGTAACCAAGACGTGCCTCCTGCAGTAGCAGCGCTCCTCAATAAGCCTGTGACAACACAATAAAACAGCAAATACAGTACCCAAATTATTTAATGAGAGCATTACACCATTTACATTTAAAATAATAATTTGGTAATCAAAACACATTTGATTATTTTCAAATATTTTTATTTATTCCTCACGTAATAACATCCGGTACAGTGGCCTAAATGAGAGTCGTGGTTAATTTGGTATACACGGTATTTTTACAGAGAAACATATCACTTACAATCAGAGAATTTGAATATACTACCTACACGTCTTATATAAAACGATATCTACACCTAACCCTAGTTGTTTAGACTAGACACAAGACCTAGTCTTTTGGAACATGATTTGTAGTGGCCTCAGTTGTCCAGTCTAAAGATTGCGTGTATAATATGTTTAAGTCTATTTTCAGTTAACATCCTATGTGCAATACATCTCTAGCGTCTACTGTGTGTGACATTCTCTTAATATTACATAAACAAAGGAAGTATTTTCATGTGCTAACCAAATATAATGCTTACTGATTAAATTTCCCTTACTCAATATAAAGTGACGGCTAGGGATGTAGTACACATAGTTCAAATAACAGTTATCCTATGCATTGTGTTCAAAATCAGTCGTAAGGCCATCTGAGTTACCAGACTATAAGCACTTTATCTGAATGCAAACATTACACTAGTCCCACCAAGGATCGGTTACTGGTTCAAAAATAAATACACATGTATCGTACTCTGTCTATTGTACTGTTTAATTGCAAATATTTAACATCGGTTCGGTGGGCAAATTGAATATTTCATACATATGAGATTGCTTTTAATCATTAAAATATATATTTATTACATTGGAGGAGCAGAGTAAATCATAATATACATATATCTAAAATAAATGCTAAAATATACACGTAAAATTATATCTACTTGGCTAATAAGACAAAATAATACATAAAGTACTGACCATACAAATATCGTGCTCCTCGTATTGGCCAAAGAATATTACAATATTAATTTCATATTATTTACATATTCTGTGAAGGAAGTTATTAACTAATATTGGAAATAGTGCAGCATGCTTTGCATAAATGAAGGTATATAAGGATAGTGGGGTATTTAAATCGAGATTTTGTAACTAAGAAAAACTACCATTCTTTATAAACAATACCTGCTTGTTTTTATTTAATTTTAAATATTGTTACATATTAGTTTACAACATCCAAATGCCACTCGCGCACAAACGAGATGGCTCGCTTGATATGATAATATATGTATAAATTAGAAAATATTCTCGAACGAAACAAACACACAAAATCGTTCGCGCGCTTTCACATTTTGGCATAAGGGGCATAATGCGTTCTACACTAGCATTGTTCGAAGAAATGAAAAGAAATAAACATATTCATTATGGTGCGGGAAAAACAGAACATGAATCAATGTGCTCAAGACAACGCTAGCGTAAAAAGCAAAACATAAGTTTTAACCAAATCGCATGTTTATTTTTATCAGTAGCATATGCGATTATCGCCTGCGATAAATATTACTGAAGTAATAAGAATGTCCCTGCTTTATTCACTGCTAATAAATTACATAACAAACCCTTTATGGCTCAAGTATTACATACTAAAGAATAGCGAGTGAGTTTGTGTATTGTTAAAAAAACAGTTACAAGGAGGTGACACAAGATAACTATGTCAAATATAACAAGCTGGTTATCCACACGTTGCTATCATTATGTACAGACGAGAACGGAAAGATATGCTCATATTTAAACACATGTAAATCAAACAGGAATCTTGTGTGCGTAAATACAAAAGTTCTTGTCTGTTAAATAATTCGAGTAATTCATTAAATAAAAAGCACATTTTATCCACCCCTTAAAGATTTTTAATAAACACTGATTAATGTTCGTTATTACAGCCTTATATTGGTATAAGACATAGCAAAATTAACGATATTATTATTACTATTCAGTTGTCTCATTATTGGATCTAGTTTTTGCAACTTCTGCAAATATCGACATTAATTTTCATAATCAGTAACAGATTTATCTGTAAGCTAAATAATTTATTATTGCAATTTATTCACAGGGTTCTTCTTTTAAAGCTTTTATTTTTAATAAATTTTCTCTACTAGTAATAGGTACGATCTAGGAACAAATATAATTATCATGGATGAAAAACATTTGTGGTTCATTGGATCAAAAAAGCAGCATCTTCGCAGTGGCGGTGGCAGTGCTTCCTTAATATAGAACGCACTCCGGCAAGTAAAAAGCAAGAATTATATTCTTGGTGCTTTAAATATGATATCTTGCCGATTCCCTCTGTATATATAACTAAAGAAACAGCTTACTTTATTTGACACAGTTACACATAAATGGTTGTTTATTGCAGGCTTACAACTATATAGACATGACACTGATTCCTGCGACAGGAAAAAAGTAAACATGACAATAACTTAGGCTATCAATACTGTGTAGTAATTTTAGCTATAAAAATATACATTACTGGGTAGTAAATCCAGTAACTGTTTACATTTAGTAGGGGACCGGATATTAGCGACTTTATAATAAAATAAATTGGCCGATTATTATTTATGAGTATGTATTTGACACGGTCTAACTAAAGCAAATCTATACCTATTAATATTATAAAGAGAAAAGATTTGTATTATATTTTGTAATGAATAAACTCAAAGTAACGACCGATTTTAATCATTCTTTCACCATTAGATATGTACTTTATCCAGAAGTAATATAGGCTATATTAGATTAAGACACGGTAGTGAGACAGTAATCATAAACGTGGTTGAAACCGCAATGGAAGGCTTGTCTGCTAATAAAATTAGATCAGCTATATAAGTACTGAGTGCAGAACGATTAGCCAGCATCTATTTCTATAGTTAGAAGACTGTGTTAATAAGCTTTAGCAAGACTGTGCTATACCGTGTACAAACGCACGTTTTTAAGCAGCTACGAGAAAATTATTACCAAGGGGTTACAGCACGTGATCCTCCAAAAAGGCTACAATAATGTTTATCAACGCGCCAGTGACTCTTGGTAGAAGTATTCGTGAACTACAGTGACCGCTTACTATTAACGAAGCGAGTCGTACACTTTCCTGCCGTTTTTGTAGTAAAAGAAAGTTAACATTTCGTAAATAATAAACCAAGGTGCACCCAATAATAACAAAATATTTCTTATTATATCAGTGCCATGTCTACATTTAAATAGACTGAAAGACTGATCCATCATTGTGTTATGAGATAATATCCAAACTAGTAATTCACAACCTAACTGATGTGAATAATATTGTAACACGTGTTGCAATATTTGCAAGGGTATTAAAAATAAATGTTTTTTTTTGTTACAATATTGTTCATATCAGGTTTTCAAATCTTAATGCTAAACAATCATCTTTATTCTTGTCTGGAATGGTAAGGTAGCTGAGGCTCGGTATATTATCATGCAACTGCATTGTACGATCCACTGTAAACGTCTAGCATATTCTTGCATGTCTTTATCTTTGGTCAAGAAGAGTGTGAGTATTTGAGTTCATCCTCATTATAAAAATAAGTCTGAAAACTTACATAAGTTTTTATAACAATTATTGTTCAGGTAGTTTGTTTGTCACAAGTTTAATTACATGGCATAAAACCTTATGCCATGTAATTAAAAGCAACCGCCTTATAGTCAAATTTGTGTTCTGTTTAATTAATATTTTATTTAATAATAGCTTTTAGAATAAACTTTCGTAACGTTGCCAGATCGTCCTAATAAAGGACTACTAGGACTATAACAGGTATATGATAATCACAAAATTTATCATCATAACAAATCGAAAGTACAGTTTACAAGCAAATGTCATTTAGACGATGTATGTAATATTCGACAACGTTACATTTATAATTCAGCTACGATAAATGTTCTATATTAGATTTTTTACAGCTGCCTTAGGTGCAAGCCACACAGAATGACATCTGGATCTGACGTAGCACAGGCGTTTTGCTACTCCTTTCTTCAAACAACAAAAAAATTGTGAGCGACGTGAAATAGCATACTATGACCGTTTGAAGTTGTTAGCGCCTTACTCATTCTAGAACAAGTATAAAGATGTTAATAATGATTCTCACAACACAACGATAGACGAGTCAGTAGCCATGCGTCGCTGTAGCCGTCGCTGCGTGTGTACGTGTCGCGAGGTGCAGACTACTCACGCCCTCAGCTGGTGGCCGCCATGGCAGCGTCACCCGCTCGCTCCGCACGTAACCACTCCACGAATTCGTCTAACATTACTGGCCCTGGAATATCCAAATGGCGGCGTTACTATTTGTGTAGCAATGAGATACTGTATTGTTACATACAGTCCATAAAATAATTTTAGCTTTCGCACGAACCTCGGATCAACGACATCAGAAAAGATCCAGAATCGGAAGGACTAGTGCCGATTTTAGCTTAATTGGCTGGAAACTCGGGAGTCGACGGTGCGGCTGAACTCGAGGATGTTGCATCACTGGTCGCGGTTGACGACGCGGTAGCGGCGCTCGCGCTACAGGAAGTGTGCTCACACGAGTATAGGGGTGACGCAATACTCACAGGCGCCGTCGGCGTCGTAGGTGGTGAGGTGCGTGTCGACGGTGCGGCTGAACTCGAGGATGTTGCACCACTGGTCGCGGTTGACGACGCGGTAGCGGCGCTCGCGCTGCAGGAAGTGTGCTCACACGAGTATAGGGGTGACGCAATACTCACAGGCGCCGTCGGCGTCGTAGGTGGTGAGGTGCGTGTCGACGGTGCGGCTGAACTCGAGGATGTTGCACCACTGGTCGCGGTTGACGACGCGGTAGCGGCGCTCGCGCTGCAGGAAGTGTGCTCACACGAGTATAGGGGTGACGCAATACTCACAGGCGCCGTCGGCGTCGTAGGTGGTGAGGTGCGTGTCGACGGTGCGGCTGAACTCGAGGATGTTGCACCACTGGTCGCGGTTGACGACGCGGTAGCGGCGCTCGCGCTGCAGGAAGTGTGCTCACACGAGTATAGGGGTGACGCAATACTCACAGGCGCCGTCGGCGTCGTAGGTGGTGAGGTGCGTGTCGACGGTGCGGCTGAACTCGAGGATGTTGCACCACTGGTCGCGGTTGACGACGCGGTAGCGGCGCTCGCGCTGCAGGAAGTGTGCTCACACGAGTATAGGGGTGACGCAATACTCACAGGCGCCGTCGGCGTCGTAGGTGGTGAGGTGCGTGTCGACGGTGCGGCTGAACTCGAGGATGTTGCACCACTGGTCGCGGTTGACGACGCGGTAGCGGCGCTCGCGCTGCAGGAAGTGTGCTCACACGAGTATAGGGGTGACGCAATACTCACAGGCGCCGTCGGCGTCGTAGGTGGTGAGGTGCGTGTCGACGGTGCGGCTGAACTCGAGGATGTTGCACCACTGGTCGCGGTTGACGACGCGGTAGCGGCGCTCGCGCTGCAGGAAGTGTGCTCACACGAGTATAGGGGTGACGCAATACTCACAGGCGCCGTCGGCGTCGTAGGTGGTGAGGTGCGTGTCGACGGTGCGGCTGAACTCGAGGATGTTGCACCACTGGTCGCGGTTGACGACGCGGTAGCGGCGCTCGCGCTGCAGGAAGTGTGCTCACACGAGTATAGGGGTGACGCAATACTCACAGGCGCCGTCGGCGTCGTAGGTGGTGAGGTGCGTGTCGACGGTGCGGCTGAACTCGAGGATGTTGCACCACTGGTCGCGGTTGACGACGCGGTAGCGGCGCTCGCGCTGCAGGAAGTGTGCTCACACGAGTATAGGGGTGACGCAATACTCACAGGCGCCGTCGGCGTCGTAGGTGGTGAGGTGCGTGTCGACGGTGCGGCTGAACTCGAGGATGTTGCACCACTGGTCGCGGTTGACGACGCGGTAGCGGCGCTCGCGCTGCAGGAAGTGTGCTCACACGAGTATAGGGGTGACGCAATACTCACAGGCGCCGTCGGCGTCGTAGGTGGTGAGGTGCGTGTCGACGGTGCGGCTGAACTCGAGGATGTTGCACCACTGGTCGCGGTTGACGACGCGGTAGCGGCGCTCGCGCTGCAGGAAGTGTGCTCACACGAGTATAGGGGTGACGCAATACTCACAGGCGCCGTCGGCGTCGTAGGTGGTGAGGTGCGTGTCGACGGTGCGGCTGAACTCGAGGATGTTGCACCACTGGTCGCGGTTGACGACGCGGTAGCGGCGCTCGCGCTGCAGGAAGTGTGCTCACACGAGTATAGGGGTGACGCAATACTCACAGGCGCCGTCGGCGTCGTAGGTGGTGAGGTGCGTGTCGACGGTGCGGCTGAACTCGAGGATGTTGCACCACTGGTCGCGGTTGACGACGCGGTAGCGGCGCTCGCGCTGCAGGAAGTGTGCTCACACGAGTATAGGGGTGACGCAATACTCACAGGCGCCGTCGGCGTCGTAGGTGGTGAGGTGCGTGTCGACGGTGCGGCTGAACTCGAGGATGTTGCACCACTGGTCGCGGTTGACGACGCGGTAGCGGCGCTCGCGCTGCAGGAAGTGTGCTCACACGAGTATAGGGGTGACGCAATACTCACAGGCGCCGTCGGCGTCGTAGGTGGTGAGGTGCGTGTCGACGGTGCGGCTGAACTCGAGGATGTTGCACCACTGGTCGCGGTTGACGACGCGGTAGCGGCGCTCGCGCTGCAGGAAGTGTGCTCACACGAGTATAGGGGTGACGCAATACTCACAGGCGCCGTCGGCGTCGTAGGTGGTGAGGTGCGTGTCGACGGTGCGGCTGAACTCGAGGATGTTGCACCACTGGTCGCGGTTGACGACGCGGTAGCGGCGCTCGCGCTGCAGGAAGTGTGCTCACACGAGTATAGGGGTGACGCAATACTCACAGGCGCCGTCGGCGTCGTAGGTGGTGAGGTGCGTGTCGACGGTGCGGCTGAACTCGAGGATGTTGCACCACTGGTCGCGGTTGACGACGCGGTAGCGGCGCTCGCGCTGCAGGAAGTGTGCTCACACGAGTATAGGGGTGACGCAATACTCACAGGCGCCGTCGGCGTCGTAGGTGGTGAGGTGCGTGTCGACGGTGCGGCTGAACTCGAGGATGTTGCACCACTGGTCGCGGTTGACGACGCGGTAGCGGCGCTCGCGCTGCAGGAAGTGTGCTCACACGAGTATAGGGGTGACGCAATACTCACAGGCGCCGTCGGCGTCGTAGGTGGTGAGGTGCGTGTCGACGGTGCGGCTGAACTCGAGGATGTTGCACCACTGGTCGCGGTTGACGACGCGGTAGCGGCGCTCGCGCTGCAGGAAGTGTGCTCACACGAGTATAGGGGTGACGCAATACTCACAGGCGCCGTCGGCGTCGTAGGTGGTGAGGTGCGTGTCGACGGTGCGGCTGAACTCGAGGATGTTGCACCACTGGTCGCGGTTGACGACGCGGTAGCGGCGCTCGCGCTGCAGGAAGTGTGCTCACACGAGTATAGGGGTGACGCAATACTCACAGGCGCCGTCGGCGTCGTAGGTGGTGAGGTGCGTGTCGACGGTGCGGCTGAACTCGAGGATGTTGCACCACTGGTCGCGGTTGACGACGCGGTAGCGGCGCTCGCGCTGCAGGAAGTGTGCTCACACGAGTATAGGGGTGACGCAATACTCACAGGCGCCGTCGGCGTCGTAGGTGGTGAGGTGCGTGTCGACGGTGCGGCTGAACTCGAGGATGTTGCACCACTGGTCGCGGTTGACGACGCGGTAGCGGCGCTCGCGCTGCAGGAAGTGTGCTCACACGAGTATAGGGGTGACGCAATACTCACAGGCGCCGTCGGCGTCGTAGGTGGTGAGGTGCGTGTCGACGGTGCGGCTGAACTCGAGGATGTTGCACCACTGGTCGCGGTTGACGACGCGGTAGCGGCGCTCGCGCTGCAAGAAGTCCGCAAGCGCAGGCCGAAGGGCCCAGCGCGGCAGCAGAACACCCAGCAGTGCCCGCGCCGTGCCCGTGTCCAATGAGCGCTGGTCCTTGTCCTGCGAAAGCCAATCACACATCATCATCAATCAAATACCTTACCACATTTAGTTTGGACCAAAATATGAACCCTGTGAAACGCGGACTTTATTTACAGTTCATAGCCATTGCTTTTATTTTACATTAACTTTCTGAATCTTATTACTAACATCAAATGAAAGAACATAAAATATTTCGCGTTTTGGACTATATTAATGTAAATTTTTGGTTAATATTTCATAAAAAACACAATCAAAAGCCTTGGGCATGCCATAGAAAAACCTAAATTGATGATTTGAATTGATTTGTATGTGAATCAAACATATACATTATCTTCTGCAACAGTTACGGTTAATATTAAATTTTAAAATAACATTTGCCAACTTACTCTTGCAAAGTCATATGAATATCGGTATATGGCCTTAAATATATAGGGATCATTGAGTAAACTGCGAAGATATTCTAATTTGTTCTGCAATTTGTGCACGTTGTCACATTGTAGCTCTGTTAGACCTGGAACAGATAAGAATACAAGGTTATATAAGGGAAGAAGAAGAGAATATAAAAGGAAAACCAGTTGAGATGTTATATTAACCATAGTTTTAATCAAACTAAATATTAGAAGTAATCGCAAGGATGTATATCGGCTATCTTGGACCGAAATCAAAAGCATATTATTATGCCAATGCGTGAGTGCGTCAGTATTTAAATAATTTGTGGTTCTATATACATTTAAAATTCTGGATTGATGCTGCTATTATTTTAGAACATTTCGTTGCATTGTCTCTACTTGAAGATATTACGTCTATTTAGATATTATATCAAAATAGACTGCGGTTTTTTCAAGTCTTACCTAACAGGGCTGACGGCTTATTATCATTATTACATTACCTGTTACTACCTGCCTGATAATTATATAATTGTAGTGATAGCGGCTATTTTTAAAAGTAAAATAGTAATAAGATCTTGCCTTTTAACCATTCGTCTTGTGTAAAATATCCCATTTGTTTCGCTCCCATTTTGTATGCAATAACCAACATAACAACATTCTCCGGATCGACGCTTAAGTCTTCACAAAACTTTTCCATACCTTCGGGCCCTGTAAATGATATATTGATAATTAATATACACTGTTACATAATAATATAGTGCCAGTCTTATTGCCTGGTACAGATTATAATTAGGTTAGGCTATACTCTACCAGGCTGAATGTACTATCCAGGTTGTAATCCAACCTAGGACTTCACTATTGATAGATGCGCACGCGCACACGTTCGTTGCCAGGATAAAAAAAAGCAGTTGTTTAAACTAGTAGAAGGCATAATAAGCATATGGCTCATGCGATTGCCTTCCATCAGGCAAAGATGGAAGGCAATCGCAATTCGCGGTATAACGACTGGTTCGTTGCCGATTTCGCAATATGATTTCGTTGATCTATTAACAGATAGACCCTGCAGGTTGCCTTATTCTAGCTCTACTCCTGACAGCACTGCATCCTCTGACGGACTTCTAAAAATTCCACTTACGGTGAGAGCAATATCCTAGGTTATTTGTTCACTAAATTATGTAGGTATATCTATCAGGATAAAACAAATAGCATATCCAGATCTGCCGTATCTTTCAGAATTTTTAAGAAAGACGCTGTGCTGTCAGCACTTAGTCTTTGATATTTTAGGATCTATTTAGTGATTTTATTCTCACACATGGCCATAGCTAACTCTAATGTAGACTATGTAATTACAAATAACGGCTAAATATAATTAATAATGAAGATATAAGCAGGCTTTTATCATCTAATAACTTTTACAATGTATTGTGTGCTATTATAACATAATATGTTACGGTAATAAACGCGATAATGCTAGGTATTTGACTTTATAATGTCTTACAAAATTGAAACATTATTTTTGTCATGGAACAAATTATATCTTTAAATAAAACAGTTTAGTTTATTACAAAAAACTGTGTTTTGCATTTTTGGCGGTAATCCATTGTTAAATAATAATTGGGAAAAGACGAAACGACCACGCATCTTTAAATTGCTAACCCCAAACATAACAATAAAAACAATTTATCTATACTAATTGCTTTATTTGGGATCACAGTCAACCATCATGGATCAATCCGAAATAAACTTTCCTAAAGACGCCTCGTAAAGATTCGAAATAGCTGTCGAAATCACATGACATCACTGTCTACTATCATTAGCGTTCAGTATTGCCAACCTGGGGAATCTGAGCAAGGGCAGTGCATTCGCGTCATCCCAATTATTATTTAGGATATTATTTTATTAAAATTCCAGGTACACTACTCACCTAAAACATCTGGTTCTGCAACCGATGTGTATTCTTTAAACCAAGTTAAACATTTCTTTACGCTAAAACAAGTGTCTTCTGACTTGGAATGTCGACGTGAACTGAAATGAGGAAAACATGTTTTAATTATTAAAACGTAGCATTAATTCAAAGGGTTATGAACAGGCATATTATTCCTACATTTTATCACCTTTATAGGTTTTTTACTTGCCAAATTACTTGACTGACTAAAAAGAGCTACTTTCTTACTAGATATTTCTTTTCGACTTTTATTGTCTCGTTATTAGGCGGTTATCCGCCTTCTTCCATTGATCCCTGTGTCACCTGCTGTTCGGAGCTACGCATCCGAACAGCTCAGCGCTTTACATTTGTGCATTGCAGGCACATTTGAGATGCATTAATTTTATAATTTTATTTGACTTTCTAAGTCAGTTCGCAATCGAGCAGCGACCGAGCTCAACTACCATTAAACCATTAAGTTTACCATTTTTAATAATAATTTACCATTTAGTAACCAGGTGTTAAGTGTTTTTACCAATTTACAATAGAATAAATATTATCTCCTAACATACCATTCGTAGTATCTATTTAAACACAGTTACTCCTTAAATCTACTTACCTGCAGGGGTTAACAAGAATACTAATTATTAGTAATCTAAACTGCTAGCAATATTTAAAAAATACATTCTTTCTCAAATGCTGTCACCAAGATACTTACTAGAGTTTGTGTGTTCAGTATTTTAGACAAACAAAAAACGCTTGTTAAATAAAATATACATATATGAGAAATAACTTAAGTGTCTGTTACCTGCTATTTCTAGATCGCTTGTGGTGGTGATGGTCATCTATGGCTGTTGCCCCGGGTAGGACTTCGCCCCCGTTCGCGGGAGCCCCGCTCCGCGTGCGTTTACTGCAACGAGGCATCGCTCCACCACCCTACACAATTTACTACCATTTACATATACACGTGTTATCACCATCCCATACACTTAAATAAACAAAACAACATTCCAATAGAATAATTGTTATACATCTATATAATATTCATAAGAATAGACAGACGCACTAGAAATAATATCTATATCACAGGATGTATAAATATTTAAGCAGACACAAAGGATAACCAAAACCGAGACTTCACACTTTCTGTAACAGGATTGCTTATAATACTGCTCCATAATCCTTGGTTGTCATACAGCAATCATTTTCTTTATTAGGGTTTTTGGTATTACGGATTTTATACCTAGGCGGTATATTCATTAATATATTTTTAACATTATTGTTCAATTTATAATTTACCAATGTATTTTTAGTTTCACATAAAAGTCTAATATAATAAATTAAACAAAATGTTGTCATCTTTGACGTGATTAATACTGTGTGCACCTATATGAGTAATAGCAAGCATATCTTCATTTTTCTTTTATTCATTAGTGTTGTATATGTATGGTGTTGGTATGTCTAATAAATAAATAGAGAAGATGTATATTATATCATATTGTTTCACAATATATAAGAATGAATAGTAGAATCATGGGCAGATAAACAAATATCTAGAGCATTTAATGCTTGATCTTTTGGGATCTATCTGATTTAAAACAGATGCATTATAATGGCTTTGCTAAAACATTTCTGTCAAACAACAAATGGAAAGTTTAAATTTAGGTATCCTAAATATACCAACATTTTCCATTCAAAAGGAAGCCTGACATTGTGGTGCAAGTCCGCTTGTGACCATGACCAGTGAAACTTACAAGTTTTAACATAAATCATTCAACTCGATATCATAAAAGTCAAATATTATTACTCAATAAAGTAGACTGGTAGAGATTGCTTCAAGCATAAAGCCACTTATATACTTGTTATGTATAAAATAAATACATTGTTACAGAATACATAAGTGATACGCAAACCATAAATTAAATTGTGGCATATTCTGAGAATACTGATTCAGACAACAATGTTGGTTTCTTTGTATGAGTTCAAGTTCAAGGAAAATCAACAACAGGAACAACAATAGTTACTATACTTGTTTCACAAACTTCAAGAAAAATGAAGAAGGTTTACATACTTATGAGGGTTTTTTTTTCTGAAACTGATTTGAATGTTGAGAGGAACCATCTGGCTTAATCATAGTCTTCTTTCAGATAGCCTATGTTAAAAGCACCCTAAATAAATGAATGAAAAAGGGTAGATTATGAATTTAAACTTGCTATGAGGAAAAGGGATATTTGTATGCACTTACTTAACTAATGATATATGGAAATGCATGTAGATACTTGTTTTACAATCATTGTACATACTTGTTTTGTAACATCAAAAGAAAAGAAATGATAAAGGTTTAAATACTTAAGCATAGTCCATTTTAAATGCACCATAAACAAATGCATAGAAAGACAATATTGTCTACAATCTATATAGATGATCAGTAACAAGACTATGGATTTCAATTCGCTATGAGGGATGGGAATTTGTGGTCTCCACTTAGCCTACTAATGAAATATAAAAAAGCATGTACCCATGTATCTGATTTGAGAAGTAGATTAATTTTTCAAGTAATCGTAGCACATGTTTTATCTATTCATAGTATGTATGTATCAAGATAAAAATCTGCAAATTAATATTTAATAGCTATTTTATAAAAATAACTATTAATCATTCACAAATCACTGTAACCATTGGTAAATAGAAATATACACTAGAAAATTCTATGGTTATATTTCCATTTGATAATTTGTGCATATCTCAAACATGCTTCTTGCCTATTTCTTCTGTAACTTGAATATACAGGGACCATAACACAAAAGAGGCTAGCATGAAAGCTTATAATTAAAAAATATGTTGTATCTTAAATATAGAAGCCTGAATAACTGTTACTAGTGCTCTGTGCTGTCCATTCAGCCAATCTTTTATGTCTATAATGTTTAAATTATGAAGCCAAATAAAATATAAATAAAAAAGATAACAATGTATTATCAAAAAATATAACTATATGACATGTAATCATGGTTCACTAGTATTTAAGTGATATGTAAATTGTAATATGTATTCTTAATAAACTTAATTTAAATATATAAATGCTAGTATATCATTCAGTAACTAAAATAGGTTAATTTGTTATGAATAAATGTACTATTATAACTCTCATAAGCAGATGTGTGAGTACACCTCAACATTGGTCTTGTAAAAATGTAATTATTGTTTTATAGGAAATGGTTGCATTAATAGGCTAGGCTTGAATTATCAGCTAAAATGCTATAATGATGTGATAACTTATGATTCAAGATATTAAGACATGATGCTTGATTGTAAACAAAAGTTGTTTCACACATAAACCAGTGACATAAAAGTGTGTACTTTATATTTACTTATTGTAAGTCAAGTTTGTAACTTCCACAGTCCAATGTGTCCACCAATAAATATACAAATGAATTATAATGTCAAAGTTCTACCTTTTTAAAGTAATTAATAAACATGAACTCCTTAAAAATATTGTCTACTGACACAATAAAGAATAATATCACAAAAGTGTAAACATCGGCAATTAAAAATGTCAGTGAGAAATCACTATGGAAGTAAATGTTATACAGCTTATTTGCAATAATTGCTGAATTGAGATTGTCTTTATCAGCAAAACAAGTTTTGTTTGCTTTATAAACATAAATATGACACAGAATCCACAATTGAGAATGACTTGTCACCTTCTTTCAACATTAATTACCTCATTGATCATATTCAAATTATGTATTTGCATTTTGATATAGTGTTTAACATAATTATTATACTTAGGGCTTCAGGATTTTGTACATTGAACATTATATCATTTAATGTGTGGGACTGTGACCTTTTATGTTTAAAACATGAATGGCATTAGACAATTATTCAATGTTAAAAAGATTACCATATGATAGTTGTATAGTAGTTAATAATTCCTAAAATGTTTATATATTTTGTTAGCTAGAACTTTACACTGGTTTTTTTATTGTATCATGTTGGAGAGTTGAAGAGGATGTTTGTCCAAAGCTTAGTGTTACTTGTCCTTCAGCAATAAATACCTTCTAAAAGTACTATGTACCTGTATTTTTTTACTAATCTATATCTAACCTTGATAGAATTCGGTGTTTAACAGCTGGGTGTGACAGAACATATGATATTCAATACACTGTATGCATTTAGAGGTTATACACTAATTTATCAAGTGAAGACACCTATATAAGCTACAAATTTACTAAACATTATCTTTTAAGCCTATGAAACATCCGTTTTATACTTAATGTTGGTTACTATGACCCTCCTGACGATCAAATTTATAAAATGTTTACCTATACTATTGAAAGATCAAATAGAAAGCAAATACATTCACAATAATACTAATAAAGTCGCACTTAATGAAAACTGATCAAACTTACAATTGGTGGCAGATTCGATATAAAATTGGAAAACCTAAAGGGGTTCTCGTCTCCTATTTTGCGAATTTTGCGAGTACAGCTTCACGAAAAAATGTCTTCTTGACAGGTCGATAATAACCTGAAATAAAAAAATCAATGTGGGGCAAAAGAGAGATTATGATAAATACAAAGCACAAAGATGATACAATGTTTAGTTTAGCGTGGAGTTATTGAAAATCGATAAAATGTTAATACAAAATTACTATATAATTAATTGTTATTTTGTTGAAGTTGTCTCGTCTTCGTATGTACGATAGGTCGAATTCTTACCTATTTGATTATTAATAGTTAAAAGTATTTCCAGCTACTGTTTTTTTGCAAGTAAGAACTTTCAAAACATTTCCACAATATTAAAATTGAATAAAATGTAAAACCAAACAGCAGACACAGCGGCTGAGAAAACTCAAAACGAAGTTAGCGTTTAAATATTGCAACAAATTTAGATTTCGTATGTAAAATATTCTATAATATTTTTAACAAAACTCTTACTTATTTATCTCCAAAACAAAAGTTATATTTTTTTATTGGCGTTATACTATATATTATTAATAATATGCAACGGGAGGATATTTTTATATTAATTTTAGTTATTTTAAAATTGTGTTGCAACGAAACGCACTAACCATTATCATTTTTATCACTGCATTTAAATTAAAATTATTTTTAATACATCATCATCATTTCAGCCGAAAGACGTACCATTATATAGTAAAATATATGATTACCAGTACCTATATGCAATGAATTATAAATATTACTCTAGTTTTTAGTCATAGATACATTAGTACACTAATTTTTGCTTACGGCTTCGGCCCTGTGTCTATTATCAGGGATGAAAATATGTGCTAAAACTGATGATACGATACTTATTTAAAAAAAAACTTTAGGAATAATGTAAAATTTAAGTGAGGTGCAGTTAAACTTATTTTTACTATTTTATTATTATGTATTTATTACCAGTGAATACATTAGACGTTAAGTACCTAATTAAGGGTAATATTGCCATTTAATCATTTATTATTATTAATTTAACCTAATAAATAGATATAGGTAAAACAAAAAAAGGATATAGCAACACTGAAATATTGAAGTTAGTAATGCAAAATATCTCGTCGAGGCATCGTTTCGAACCATTGTTTCTTTTATACCTTACATAGTAGGTATGCCTTTTGTGTTATTAATAAGTACCTACTTAATTATACTGTACATAGGTACTTGTTAATTCCACGGTTCAACCTCTCCCTATATACAAATGTGCTCTGTGGTTCAACCTCTACTATTTGCCTCTTCGATTCTAAATATTCTAACGTCCCCTTCATTGACGACATCTACGATACAGGTTTTAGGAACACCATTGTTGCACAACGCTAAGAACAGATGGCGCTGACCGCAAAAATAAAAAAATATAGTTATTAAAGATTCCAAGAAGCTTTTACACTGTCCGAGACATAAATAATATATAAAACGATATACCTAACAGGTTCGAGAAACGACGTTCGGGTACAAATATTACTTACCTACGGTAAGTATGATACCTACAGAGTTTCTACCCTAAAGTAAGTACATAGGTTAACACAGACTTTAAATACATATATTATTCTGTAGGTACCTACTCCACAGTCCGTCAAACTACTTATCTTGTCTTGGCTCGTCTGCTGGGAAATTATCAGTAGCAGCATGTCTGATAATGTGCTTGGTAGACAGAAACGGACCTTTAGCACTAGGGAATACGTGGGAGCTAAATCTAATGTAGGCCATATATGCATGCAATACTCATCTTTGGGGATAATGTTCCTATAGGCGTGGGTCTATGAATCTATAACATTGTTTTGGCGATAAATATTTGAGAAAATTATAATAGGTATTAGGTATTTTAAAACATAGATATCAAATATGTGTTGACCGCAATAAAGTTGTTTGAGTTTAGGCACTTAGATAACAATTTTTTTTTTAATAATGGCTTCTTCCGTACTGGTTATATTAGTATTTCCTGTGTCACGGGAAACTTTACACTTTACAAACCTTGAAAACACGGGCACAAAGAATATGCGGACCCAGAAAAGCCATTTGTGGAACATACAAAGTTGTCCTTTTTTTTGTATAAATACTGTGGTAAACAAGTATACGGCCCACCTGATGGTAAGTGGTCACCGTAGCCTATGAACGCGTGCAACACCAGAGGCATTACTTGCACGTTGCCGACCCTTTAGGAAAGGAAGAAGAGAAAAAGGAAGGAGAAGGAGCGGGAAGGGAGAAGTGGGTGATTGGGCCTCCGGCACTCTCACTCACCGAACGAAATACAACAGTAGGAATACAGCTATTTCACGTCGATATTCTGTGAGAGGTTAGTCTTTCCCCGGTCGAGCCATATTCATGCTGAAATCAGCGAGGCTCTTCTACTCAAAAAACTACTTGCTCTGAGTTGAGATCGACGAGTGTAGTACTCGGCGCAATGGCAGCGGCGAGCTTACTACTTAAACCACTAGGCTGTCCATTTTATACCTATATTGTAAGAGAAGAAAGTTACTTGTACCCAAAAAGCGTACCGAAATAAATAGTTTTATAATCCGCTGTATCCTTTTTGTACAAATACATAAAATTTAAGTGTCTGTTTGTTACGTCAAAGTAACAGCCTTTTACTTTATCCATATATACGTATACACGTAAGTTGCAAAAATCAAATAAATTATTTTTTCTTGTCTGTCTGTTTTTCCCGACTAATCTCTGAAACGGCTGGACCGATTTTGATGGGACTTTCACTGGCAGATAGCTAATGTTATAAAGAGTACCTTAGGCTACTTTTATTTTAGAAAAATTGGGTTCTGCTAAAAAAGTTGAATTCGACGCGGTCGAAGTCGCGGGTAACAGCAAGTTAAAAATAAAATTGAAGACCATGTTATTATTATCTTCAATTCTTTGTTAAATCAACCGCAACTGTTGTCTAACAGTACCTATTGGTTTACATTACCCACATAATATTTTATTCCATTTTTCGTTCATCTTAAACTTAGATATAATGCACGTTAAATTTAGTATAACAGTATGAGTTTCACCGTTTATAATAATTTTTTTTTGTAACTGGGTGTCCTTAGCGATCTGCATTTTAAAATCAATTTGACCAATTATTATATAACATCACGCTACGACCAATAGGAATGGAGTAATAATGAAAAATATTGCAAAAACGGGTAAATTTTTCTTATGTGACACAGACAAAGTTACGCGGGTCAGCTAGTGTTTTATACGTGTATAGCAAGCAATGTTGAAATCGTATTTTAATTTGCAATCTTATCATGTATACAGGTACCCATCGTCACTCGTGCGAAGAGCAAACCCCTCAGACAGACAGGATATGACGAAATCGTAAGGGTTCTTTATCGAACTACAACACTCCAAAGTTTTGACGAAAGGGGAAATAACCCTTTCCTATACCAACCTTATAAATAGGCGGTCTTTACACAATGTGTGCAGCGGTGTGACACACACAAAACTTGGTTAGTTGTCGGTTTGATTGTGACCTGTACTAACATTTGTATTTATCGTATGATTAGCAAATATTTATTCAGCATGATGCGCTTGCTGGATAGCGGCTACCATAATCTATGGAGGGTTGTAACATGAAGGATATCACTGTTACGTTGCCATCCTGTAAAAATAGTCGTTGTGCTGCCAGCACTAAGACAAATGTTTACCTACCAATTATTATTATATGCAAGTTATAACCCTCGTTTTTAGAGGCAGATCAATACCAAAAATGGTTAACAGACGGTCAAACGCTATTTTTTTTCGTATGTTGTCACAGGCTGACTGCATTAGCAACAGCCAATTAAATCACTTGACATTATTTTAATTTTAGTACGTCATCATTATTCTTTTAGAAATCGGAAATAAAATCTTATAATATTACTTTGGAATTTTGTGTAGATGTTTGAATGTTTGTTACTCGGTCACGCTTAAACTGTTGAACAGATCTGGATGAAACTAAATACAAAGACCGAAAATGATTTTTATTTACGCATAGGATATTTTCTATCGTGGTATGTGTAGGTACACGTGGAATTCACGCGGACGAAGCCGCGGGCAGGAACTACAGTACAATAAACGTTTTTTGTATACATAGGATAATCAAATGCAATAAAGGGCTGCCTTGTTGAACCTGTGGCATATGTTTGCACTTAAGCTTGAGTCTAATTGCTCTCAGGATCGTCCGGGCAAATTGATAATGGCCGTTTCTGTTAAAAAAATCTTACCAATAGTACGACCTACGTACGTGTCTGGGAATGTGTCGCCATATTATATGGTGTAACACATCTCTGTCAACCCCTAGGAGAGACAGGTGGGTTTGTGTACGTACGAGTATGTACGTGTACAATGAGATACCAATGAATCTACGAGGTTAACCTACGTTACGATCGCCAAATTATTGTGTACTTATATAAACATATCTGCAGCGGATAAATTGATAGTATTTTTAATGGGATGATAGCTGGTCCATGCATAACGTTCATGAGTGGTTGTCAACTTTCTGCACGAGATTTTCTAAATTATAGTAAAAAGAGAATCAGATTCCTTAACGTAATTTAAAGAACTAAGCGAAAACAGACAGACGCGGCAAGCGACTTTGTTTTATAATATTTCGAAAAGAGAGAGAGTAGGGCTGCCAGGCACACACCTCTAACTTTTCGAAGTTATAGGTATGCCTATTTAAACTATTTATAAAATTATAATTATCACTCGCTTTTAACGGTTAAGGAAAACATCGTAAGGATACCTGCATGTCTGAGAATCTTCTATAATGTTCTCGAAGATGTTTGAAGTGTGCCAACACGCACTGGGCCTGCCTGGTGGATTTTGGCTTTATTCTTCTCATACCGAGAGGAAGCGCGTGCCTAGCAGTGGGCAGTCTATACGAAGGACTGTATTATATATTTAAAGAAAATGTGTAGATATGTTGCGTGTTGCTGTTTAATTTTTGCCGGTCAAATATAAGTGGATGTGCCCATTGCATATACGGACAGTTAATTTTAATTCTATGAAAAATATGTAAATATTCACTTGTCCGTAGCTAAAACGACTCGTTTCTTGATATAGAAACCTATATGAACTTGAATGGCGGTTATTTTTACTTATTTAGGATTACTATTTTCACCACACTACTATAAAAGTAGTTAGTTTGTCTATTACTTTAGACCTTGATTGCGATACTTTATTTGCAGTCTTTGCAAGTTCACATTGTGTGGTATGATGTCACATAGTCATAACTTCCTCATAAAGAATAACATCAGTGTCAATTGAAAAATACTGACAGAAGTTAAGTATTAACGCAATATTAAGCACTATTCTATTCTATATGTATGTTGCGTCATCGTTAGGAGTCATATTTTTAAAATGCTGCTTCTGAATATTCACAAGCCCCTCACATGGTGCTTTATTTGTGTCTGATGTTTGGTAACGACCGGTTTAACCATTATAAGGATTAGCCTGTACAGACAGAAAGTTAGACAGTTTTTTGTAAATACGGTGCATAGGTATGTCATTTTATAAGTACCACGCATTAAATCGTGTTATTCACGTCTATCTATCGTCGTCTGTGCTTAATAAAAGACTAATGTTTAAATAGTTTTTAACTATCTCATAGATAAAGATGTATTGATATAATTGCTACCTCCTGCAACTAAGCTAAAAGGTGTGTATCTTTACGATTTACATTACTCCTTGTATCTTGATGTAAAGACTCAACTCAAACAAAGACGGCAAAACTACATGCGCTTTGAGTAAACGTCACAAAGGTAGTTTCATCGTTTGCCGCAGCAGTGGGATACTCAAATATTGTCTATAGGTAGCACTTGTTGTATTTAGAATGGGAAACAAAGCACCTAATCTAGTAAGGGTACAATTTACGAGGGTGTTTCGCCCCTCGCTATCTGCTGTGGTATGAAACGGCGCACCCCTGACACGACGCGACGTCTGGATTTAGTGAAGTGCTCATTATCGATTTTAATTCATTCGCATGTATGCACTACCGTGTATATCGTACAGAGTCAATATTTAGAGCAATATTTTTAAGAGCGTTTTTGAACGAGGTCGCATTGTTTTATTCTTTTTGTTTTTTGATGATCGTTTTAATGAACGTCGTTAGGGTGTCATATTTTGTTTTTTAATTGGAATGGAGTGACTTTTAGAATTGTAAGTGCTATTATGAGTGGGATAATGAATGAGGGTTAATAGATTAAATAGCTGCTTCCGAACTTACTATAGGTATATAGCTACATATAGGTAGGTACTTGTATAGTCTATTTGTTGAAGTCAGAACTGATCGTGGTGTAATTTTATATTGTCTGGGACTGTATCTTCATATACCTAAGCTCAAAATTGTTCTATTCCGAATATAATTATACCTAATCAATTTGACTTATTCTGACCACACCAATGTCGCAGCGGGAGACAGGCAACGCTGATTGTTGTGAACTTGTGAGTACCCAGACGCGACTATTATTTGTGTGAACTACTAATAATTGTTCCGAGTCTGGGAATCCATTGTGTCCGTTAATAGTATGTTTCTAAAGTCCTCGCGAAACAGCGAAAGATGCTTTCTTCAAAAAATCTTTAAAATTAAATAGTTATATTCGTTGGCAACGTGATAATATAGCCAGTTGCATATAGATACTCGAAGTAGATAACAAACATGTTTCACTAGAATAGGCATGCTCATGTCAATGATAGAAGCTTACATACCAGTTAAGAATAATATATAAATGCTAACTACTTATATATCAAATATTCCATCTACCACTAGCATGTCTTGAAGCAAGCATATATGTATGTCCTGATAAGCTCCACGATACATCTGTTAGTGAAATAGAAAAATACTGAGGGTAGTAACGTAGGTAGATGAATTGTTCTTTATTTACTGTTACAAGCGTAGCTAGTTTGCCTTATTCCGTGACCTAATTATGATATTCTAAGCACGTTATTCCTAACAGTCGAATTCTATTTTATCTACAACCGAAGTAAAAACATAATAGGAACCTCAAGTAATTTAGTAGCCTAATAATAATATTTTAGACACGTTAATGCTAATAGTCAAGTCGAATTCTTTATTTACAACCGAAGTAACAATAATAATTCTACAAGACACGATTTAAATACTTCCTTCCATCCTTCCATCGTCACCATAGTCGGCCTCGATGGCGTAGTGGTTAGTGTAACCGACTGCCACGCCCGAGGTCGCGGGTTCGATTCCCGCACAAGTCAAACATTTGTGTGCATGAACATGGATGTTTGTCTTGGTCTGGGTGTTTCTATGTATAATATGTATGCAATTACAAAAAAAAAAACGTATATATGTTTATCCATTGTCTAGAACCCATAGTACAAGCTCTGCTTAGTTTGGGCTAGATGGTGTTGTGTGTATGTGGTAGAATATTATTATATTATTATTATTATTCTATCGGCTTAAAAATAAATATCTCGATAGATTCTGGCATAACTAATTAAAAGTCAGCTACAACATTTAAGAACATTTGCCTTCAAAGAGGAAACCTTAATTTAATCTATCTAACATTACCGAAAGTAAATCGCGTGCGACAGTTCGTGTTTATTTAAAAATCAATATCTTGGTAACATTCCATCAAGGTCGTCCGTAACAAACTTATACTTATAAACAGTTATAATTAAAAGGAGGGGAGGCCGTACTGGCGCGCATATTTCGCCGAATATTCGTAACTAATGAACATTGATAACATGTGACAGTAAGGTGCGGTTATATGTGATTATGGCATCGTATATTCCATAATATGTATAACAACAACACAACATAATTTACAATGCCCTTCTTATAAAAACGGTGCTCTCTAATACTTAGCTACTTTTTAACTGAATAGCATTCAAGACGTTATCAATGATTGACTCCATTCTTAATCAATGATCAACAGTTCTCAGTGTATAGTTAGGTACTTAACCTAACTATTATTTCACTAACACTCATCGCTAAGTAATATTTATATCGTGACATCTACTCTGATTAATCGTTTGTTAAAACAAACCTAATTAATAACAAGCGAAAATCAAATATTTGTGATGACCTTTTAAATATTTGAGAGTGGTTTATAGGTAAGGCTGACAGTGTTTAATCGCGGCATTTCCCATAGGACGACTGGTAGAAAATGCCTCTGGCTGCCGTTGTAGCTACTTATAGTTTTTTGAGCAGACGTTTTAATATATTAACATGTTATCACGCCTAACCGTTGTATATTTTTATATCACTATGGTAACCGTAGGTCATGACCCTTAGACCCTTGCAACACTTGAGGTATCGCTTGCGGGTTGCCATTCACTTACGAACTAGGTACAAACTTTTTGGAACAGCACTCACTGTGCTGTCAGCTAAATAAACAAATGATTGGTCATCTGCTGACCGCAAGAATACAGTACAAAGGTGGCCTCTATCTTCTGAAGATTGAAGGACCATCCCCAGTCACCCCGCCCCAGTTTAAAGTACCAGAGCCAAGAGTAAGTCATGACTTCGCTACACCATACTTACGTTAGATGCTAAACAAGATAGCGACATGGTAACGTCTGGAGGCTCTATGTAAATACTTTAGTTAGCATAAGGAAGTTTACATTTACATTACAACACCTACGCAGAGTTGAGTAAAACATCAGCGACAGCTTGTCAGAGCACTGTCGGCGCCGAGCCCCGCTCTGACCTTAATGTACATGTCACAGTTCAGTATAGACATCTGTTGTATCGCATAACTTCTAGCTAGTCTATAAAAAGACTGCTGCTATGTAAAAGTGTCATTTAATTGCGATATATTTTTACAAACAGGCTTTAAGTATTGAATGATTACTGCCAAATAATTCCTCAAAGCCAACAACGGATACGATCACAATTATTGTTTAAAAGAAATATCCTGTCCTGTACCCTTTCCTTTGGGTCCATTGTACCTTTTATTTGTGGTCACCACTTACGAAAAGAAAATATGTTTGAAAGTTTGTTTGTCAGATGATAGGTAAGAATGTACGTGCAGACCTGGAGCCTTAGCACTATCTCATAAAGCATTGTTGTTGCATGTACTACAAGACTACGCGGTACTGAGGGTGTAGCTATTAAGGATTAGGTTGTAAGGCATCTGACGTCGTATCATAAATTTGAACATGTCTCATTTTATATTGTCAGTTAGATTCTTTAAATTATAATCTCCCCTTTGCCGTCACTACTCCATCATACTTAATTAAAAAAATACACTTTACAATAATGTATTTAGTTTTATCATTTTCTAAAGCAGTTAGACATTTTATAATTCGGTAAATAACAGGACATAACTGCGACATACACACGACTTCCCAATTTTGTTTCAGCCTAACATGTTACCGAACACGTACCTACATTCCTAAATATAATTAACAAACTTCACAAACTGAATTTATCATTAGGTACTAAACATTTACAATTCCTAACGTCTATAGGATTAAATTTTACAACGCAACATCCACCCAGAAACCTAACAAAGTAAACTTCAATCCGAGATATCAATTCGGTACTCTTCATTCGTATAACTAAGTAGCTTACAGTCATGAAATGAAATTTTCATAATATTCTCAACAATGAAGGTCGCCTCTACAAATATTTAAGGAATAAAAGCACGCCTCATATACCATTCAGCCTATAAAGGCTCTATTCCCTGTTTGTCTCAGTCAGAACTTATTAAATGTACCCATGTCTTGGTAAAGTTTGTTATTTAACGCTTTTCAAGACTCAAAGTCATTATCGTTATCTCGACGTGCCCATTGTCGGGCAAGAAGAAAACATTCAAAATACCAACCCGTAATAATTAGAGAAACATTCATTGCGAAACGTCGAGGGAGCGTTCTCTGTGATCGTCCGACGGAAAACCGTCATGCGTTGCGTAGCCGGCGCGTCCATTCAAGCCGGGGCGGTTTACGCCCCCGCTTCACCCTGTTTTCACCCCAATGCCCGCGTCCCTCGTGGAAACAATCTTCAGTTCGCGTTCCACTCGCAAGGCCGGCGCTCGTCGCTCACCGCGCCCTCTGCCAAAACACCGCGATCTCCGTCGAACTAGTGCAATATTCCAAACATTTCGAATTTCCTCTTGTATCCTTTTTGTTGTAAACTTTGATCGTTGCAAATATTTGTTGGTGTTTTGTTTCATAGATCAGTGTATTGTTTTAATTTATATTTTCGGCGTGTGTTGGTGTACTGTTTGTGGACATCCGCATTTAGCAAACTTACGTAAGTATTTACTGCATTGCGTTCGATCTGAATTTTATTAGCTTTGATTTGATCTTAGTTACTCTTCTGGCTTTGAACTTCACCGGGAAATGTCAAAGCGTTTCGTTATTGAAATTATGCCGGTATAGTTGCGTTTCACTTACCGGTTTATTCTTAAGCCATTAAAGAGTTCTGTGAACCGGAGTAATCGTTGCTTTTTGTGTATTTCGACTGAAAAACTTAAGTAAGAGCTCTAACAGGCAATTTGTTCGAAGGCCGACTGAAGTCGATTCAATTAAGGATGAATTGGGTCGCCTAGAGTAGGGTAGTTGTGACTAAAAGGTTATGTCGTATAACGTATTTATTATTATCGCTGTTTGTGGATGTGCGAGGAAAGCTCAACAGCTGGTTCGGTCAACGTTTACGTAGTTATATGGGTTACAATTCTTGAGTCAATTCATAAAGTGAATGGTACATGCGTTGGTGCAATAATGGGCAAGGAACTGACATAGATACGATAGACGAGTTTTTTACACGTATAGGTAATCCAATAAATGTTCAGGGTAAGGAGGTTAATTTCCTGAATGCTAAGACTAGGTTAAAGCAGTTTAGGGAGCAAGTGGCGCTGTTATTGCGCTGGGACTTTAGCCGTGACGGCTTAATGTGTTTCACGTTGCATTAAGCAGGGATAATAGGTTAATTTATGTTTGTTGTTCTCGCCTTTTTATTCAGGAATGGAGTTACGTGAAGACGTAATGGAGTTACGTGAAGACGTAATAGAACAACTTAAGATATAATTATGAACTTTGTAACATTTTACGTCCTATTTTTAAAACTGGAATAAAGAAATACGGATATCCTTACGAAATTAACATCGTTTTGCTAGACATCTAGGTATTAAGAATTTATGCTGAAGTATTTGTAGGTAATTTTTAATATAAACGCTATTGCTTTAATTTTGAAGCAGATATCTATCATGTCAAACCATGGGTCTTAAGGCTTCATCCAAAGAGTATATTATTTTAACTACATCTTTGACTTAAACGACTAATCAATTAGTTGATCAGCTTGTTGGACACAGGGGCCTCACAGTTTACCTGGCAATCTACTGACTGACATCGTACCTTCGCCGATTTGCGGTCTTAATTCTAGCCTTGAACAGCTATCGGTCCTTCAGGCGTATGTTTAGGCAATTGCCACTTTAGTTTCCTAATTTGGCGAGCTATGTCAATAACTTTAGTTCTTTGATGAATAACCTCCAACAGAGATTGGTCTACAAAGAAACTCCAAGCATAGCTTGTCCCATAGTCCACTGCGGAACTTTAAATTTTTGGCCACCTCCTAGCCGTCGAGAGGTACACATTTACAGAAGTGTATGACCTATCGTAAGAGGTTTTAACTAGTGTTATGTGTAAATTATGATGTACTTTATTTAGTTAGACTAAAATATGGTGAGTAAATAATACATAAAATACAAATGTCTGATAAACACCATGACATGCTTGAAGATGTGTGAAGTCTGCTAAGCTATAGTTTAGTGTTCTTTCTCTTGTTCTTTTTCCTATTGGTTCTCCCGTCATCGTCATTATAAAACGAACTGGTACCCAGCAGTGAACCAGCTTAAATGCAGGCCTAAGATTAATATACGTAGATTGTTATTATCTACAAATATAAAAAAAATCGTGTGACACTTGTGTGGGTATATCGATATTTTTAATTCTTAGAATTAGTATTTGGCTAGGTGCGGTGGCTAGGCATCATGCTAGAAAATAAAAATTGGCTTCTACCCACCACGGAAAAACGCTGTTAAATATAATGCCAAATTTTGATTGGATAATAAATAATTTTCTTATGTAGGACGCAGTGACAATAAATGAAGTAATATCAAACTTGTACTCACTTTATTAATCAAATTCATTTGCATGTTGTAGATGTACTATTCGCTACTTTATTGCATATTCTGGAGCTATTGCACATTTTGGTAACGCAAGCTGGATTTGGGCTTACATAATATATATGTATATAGTAACGGTTACTATATAGTACGTTGTATTAACGTAGGTCATAAATAGCGACTGCTAAACGCAACGTAACTTCCTGACAGATATAAGTTCATTGTAACCGCACGTACTTGCGGTCTTTATCGGAGTTCTATTGATTGATGTATTGCCTATTGATAATATCATGTATATAATTAAGTACCAAATGATGTTATGATATTGAATTAATATTTTATTAGTCTACTCATCATATCACTATTAAGTTAAGGGTTGTTATTATCTAGTCATAAATAAGAATAGTGTTTCGTCAGGTTATTAAGTTGTTTCTTGCAGTTTCTTACGTGAGTTTCTTGCAGGTTTCTTCTTATAGGCTCAGCCCTTTGCCTTAACCTAGCAGCTAACCTAAATGTAGCTTCAGTAACTTAGTAAACTCACTAACCTATATATTTTGACGTTCATAAGTGTTACTTTGTGACCTAAATGAATAAATGATTTTTGACTTTGACTTTGACTGTTGGTAAACGACCACTTAATAATTGCGGGTAAGCTTTTAGTAACAGTTTTTTTTTATTTTCTTTTTCGTGATAAGAGGCAGCATAATTATTATAAACTAAATACGCAGAATTTGCAAATAATCTCGCTAAAAATAATTGTTATCAATATTACTTTCAATGACTCCGAGAAGTAAGTTACTTAGTAGACACATAAATAAATATGAAAACTAACGAATTTTCTTTAAAAAACTAATGTAATAATATAAAGGCAGGTTGACTACCTATAACTTGAAGAAAATCTGATTAGAGAGTTGAATTATTAAGGCTGTTGTGATATCAATAGACTACGAAAACTAAAATATACAGGATGTCCCAGAATATGTGAATCAAATTGTAACAGGAGATTCCTTAGATAAGAAACTTGCAAATGTGCAAAATAAGAAAAAAATTAAGAATGACACTGGTGTGAAAAAAAAAATTTTGGATCAACACAATTACACCAAAATAATGCTGCGAGTTCAAATAATAATAAAACATATAAAATAATAAACATTTATTTCGGATATAATCCATATGAGTTAGTAACAATTTTCTTACAAACTATGTTAGTAAAAAGAAATAAATTAAGCATACATTACAGTTTTCCCGTAACAATGCCTACCCAGTGTGCCTGTATAGGACAATAATTACGGGGGGCAATCATTTGCAGAATGCTGTTGGTGCTACTACGCAATCTGAAAAAGTGACGCCGCTTTTTTCCGTATTATAGCGTGAAAACCGTCAACGCGCGCAACTGCAAACATCTGCGACGCATTGCAATAACGCGGTAGCCCCAGCAACATTCTGAAGTGGAATGTATAATAAGAAAAAAAGAAAATTAGCCATAACCGAAGTACCGTAGTCGAAAGTCTGAAAACTTTGATATTTTTATTTTTACGCAAATGTAATTTTACTCTTTTTAGCATCTCCCTCTCTCTCTAAGGAATCTCCCGTTACAATTTGATTCACATATTATGGGACATCCTGTACATGTCTCTAATTTATTGTGTTATTGTTGTGTGATGACGATCTACTATTTCCCAGGAAAATCAGACCATTGATCATCATGTTTGCTTAAAGTTGCACAGTAGAGTCGCCAAATTTCGAGATAAACGCCCCAAACATACTATACCTTCCCAATACCCCCTTTATTTCTGCATTATGAAATATAATTTGGCGAAATCGGCAACCACTAATGATGAGACATTTGATGTGCCGGAACCAGGAACCACTTTTGATACTACCATACATATAGAAATCAGAAAGGCGCAATTGAGTGGTTACAAATCCAAAATATGCCTGAAGAATCTAAAATCAATAATTACTGTCTTTAGTTCGATCTGTCCTCTAAAAGATAATAGGGCGATATATGAAATCTTTTCACTGTTTGTCTGCTTGAGGTGACCAAAGGGAAAGACAGTAACAATCCTTTTATATGCCATTAACTTGCAGTGTCTTGTCTTGTCTTGTCTATTCTGGAATAATCATAAATTCGTGACGCACGGTATAGAGTATTTGCGGTTCTTGTAATTCGATATGCTTCTGACTTGTTGGAGCCTGATTCCTACTACTGTCCCGTTAACGCAGACTTGTTAAATGATTCTTGACGACTATGATATATACCTCAAGCCTTTCACTCGCAGTATACTTTGTAAATTCATGTTTCTGTAGAGAAATATCTATGAGAGTAATGACTGAAGCTAATTTTTACATAAAATATGAAAATCGTTGTATTTGGAATCGCATTTTGTCAATAATTTAAGTCTCAAGGTAATATTTTTTTAATCTCCTACAATTTGGGCTTAAAATTGTTATCCTTGTTATCATATTCAGTTAAGCTAACAATAATAACTTACTCATAAATAAATAAATTTTGTGTGGTCATCGGTATGATCACACACACATACATAAGTAACTAATCACACACAACTATCGCATTAGTGTTAAGTTCGTGTTGTGTTGTTATTCCTACACAAAAGTAATAAATTCACACTAATGCGAAAGTTACGATAGTTTGTACCTTTCCATGAAAGGAACTAAAGATATTATGCTTAATTGTTTTACAAATTGTGTTTTTGTAGAGAATTTCAAATAATTTCACGGGTTAGTAGGTTTCCTTTTTTAATTGCTTTGCTAGTCGCTAATTTGACTACGAACTGGCGACCTATCTGATGGCAAGCTGTATCTACAAGTCATGTTCTTCTACAAAGGTAGAAGTGTAGACAACGAAGCCGCGACTTACTGATAGTGATAGGCAATTTAAACTTCGTTTGAGGAAAGACAAGCCATACAACATCATATCAATCCAACGATTCGCGTTCATGACACCGTATCATTTCAAACGTTAAGTTTCTATTAATATTACAACTGAATGTATACCTGTTTTTGAAAACAGAAACAAAAATGTGATATAATTTTTAATGGGATTGTTTGACTTAGAAACAAAGAGTAGGTATATTACACGACAAAAAATAGGGCGCTGTGTAATTTACGTTTGTGTACATATATATAATCTCCGTTAATAAATATACACGAGTAATCGGAGATCGTTTGTATTTACGCACAGTCGATACTAATAATACTGTATTTGCCGATAGTAATTATTATCGAAAAAAAAAAAAATAATAATATTTTACCACATACACACAACACCATCTAGCCCAAACTAAGCAGAGCTTGTACTATGGGTACTAGACAATGGATAAACATACTTAAATACTTTTTTTTTGTAAATACATTCATATTATACATAGAAAGACCCAGACCAAGACAAACATCCATGTTTATGCACACAAATGTTTGACTTGTGCGGGGATCGAACCCGCGACCTCAGGCGTGGCAGTCGGTTACACTAACCACTACGCCATCGAGGTCGTCGAACAAAAAAAGTCTGTATTTATTTATTTTGGCGTGTATTCTGAGAGTCTACATGAGCTGTTATAGCTATTTATGTATAACTGTACAAGTTTGGTGGCTGTGTCGTGAAAATAGTTTGTCATACATTTTGATTTAACAAGCTTGTAATTAGGCTCGCTTTTTGAAAATGTATGGAATGGTATGGTAATAATCAAACGTGTTGATTTGTATAAAGAACTTGCCATATATTTTGATTAATACAGAATGCCACTAGAGGTGCTATTTTTTAATTTGGAATGATATGTGGACGACTTCTGCAAAGAGTCTTCTACACATTTCGATACACTGAGGTTGCCAATAAGGACTTTTATAAAATGTATAAAAAGACGTATCGCCTATCAAACGAGTCAAGTTCTACAAAAAATGTGCTATACTTTACATATTTATATACTATAATTCATCGAGCTTGTCGCTAGGGGTGGTTTTTGAAAATGTATGGAAAGCCGTACCAACTTGCAAAATTACAAGTTGTGCGGAGACCATACATTTTAACTTATCCAGGTTTCCTTTAGGTGTTTCTTTAGGGGTTTTTTAATAAAATGATGGAATGATATGGTGACGACCAAACGTGTCAAGTTGTGCAAAGAGATATCCATTCATTTTCATATAAGTTTGCTATACAGGTTGCTGTGAACTGCACTTTTTGGAAATGTAGGGAATAATAATAATAATAATAATATTCTATCACATACACACAACACCATCTAGCCCAAACTAAGCAGAGCTTGTACTATGGGTACTAGACAATGAATAAACATACATATATACTTTTTTGTAAATACATACATATTATACATAGAAACACCCAGACCAAGACAAACATCCATGTTCATGCACACAAATGTTTGACTTGTGCGGGATCGAACCCGCGACCTCAGGCGTAGCAGTAGGTTACACTAACCACTACGCCATCGAGGCCGTCAAATGATATTATGACGACGATCAAAAGTGACAAGGTTCGACAAGAGCTAGGTATCTTTCTTCTGGCTATGGTGCACATTGTAGACAGACATTGCAGTTTAAATTTGATTTTATTCATGAATGTTCCATTTTATTATTTAATGATTGCATTGATTATTTGGTTGTCATACATTATGATATGACGTGTTGTTGAATATTTTACTAGAACATCTATATTGTAATTTGTATTATGTTTTTAGTAAATAAATTATTATAAAGCATGCCATAATGGTTTATTTAAACGCTGAGTTGATAACCTGGTTCTTTTTTTTGTAAGACTTCGCATCACTTTGTTAGACTTATTTTCTTAAGATCTTGGTCTGATTATTTAACATTTTATTTTCATCCTAACTAATATTAAAAATGCGAATGTGAGTTTGTTTGTTACGCCTTAACTACTCGACCAATAATCATAAAATTATGCATACACGTTGTCAGTGATACAGAATAGGGTTTCATCCAGGCAAATAGCATTGTTCCCGACGCGGCGACGAATAGAAATTTATTGACAAAATGTACATTTACGCGACAAAAGCCAGTTAATAATAAAGGAGCGAGTTCTTGTCTAATCAGAAAATGATTTGAGATGATTTGATAGAAAAATATAATAAGGAGGTGTCAGATATTTCTTATCTTGCGTACGTCATCGTCCTTCGACGGAGGGAGAGGGTGGTCCCTTGTGTTCCTAGCGAATAGATTGGCAAACTATCAGCATTCTGCTTAGCCTATGATATTTACCGATGTTGTGCCGTTAGCCAAAAATATAACCTTCAGCACGTCACTTATGAAAATCAATATGGAGCTATTAGTTTTTCTCTGCGGTTGCGCCCGCGTAAATCTGGATTTTTTCTCGATGAAAGATATCCTATGTTCTTTTATCTTCCCCTGACAACGTGTATGCGAAAATTCATGATGATCGGTCGTGGAAGCGTAACAAACAAATTCACATTCGCATGTATAATATTAGTTAGGATATAGGTTGTTACTTTATCACCACGCTTATTATAACAATATATTGCTCTAACTTCTAAGATTTTCTTTTAGTGTACTGAGTAGTTGTCTGATCGTGAAATATTATTATATCTTTTTGGGCTACTTTTAGGAGTATAATAGTTGTATAAGCAATAAAACACTAATACCAGTTGTCTTTGTTATTAAATACATACCTATGCAAAACTTCGTATACAGGATGTCCGGTAATTAGTGGATAACCTTGAAGTGTCTTATAGTATAACTGATGGACGTTCAGAAAAAAAATAATTAAAACATCTATCCTAACTACTACCTGAGATTAGATATATTAGATAGTCAGAAGGATTACAAACTATTGAACTTTTAAAAATAAAAATAATTAAACTATTTCTTGTGTTGAAAAAAGACAAATTTTATTTTTTAATCAAAGTTTAAACATCTTGGGTATAAAAAAAAGTATGAATACAAGAGTGACCAATATTTTTATCAAAATGTCGATTTCAGGTAGATTTTTTAATGGTATTATTCATAATTGTATCTACTGTAAATAGAGAATTATTGCTATTAATGTAGAAAAGGAGCAAATTTGACTAAAAAACAAAATGTATGATGATGTATGATATTCAAAAAAAATTAAATAATGTCTAGCCAATCGTGATTAATAAAAACAACATTTGACATTTTTTATTCATTTATATTTTGTTTATTCTTACTTACCGGGTGAAACGCAGCGAGTGTGCTCTATTCCGAGATTCTTCTTGATGGCTTACATATCCACTTCTTCCATTCCTTTTCTTTCATCCTATCTTAAATGCCTTTTCCCTAGTGTCAGAAACGCGCGAGTGGTACCCCTGGTATTGCAAGAGATGACAGGCTATGATAATCTTCTAAAATGCAGCCATTTTTATGGTAATCAGACGTTACTCGTGGACTTTGTTGTGATCCAATTGAATGTTTATGTTGTAGATATCACTAAATATTTCAAAAACAATGAAATATGAATGGCAAGTAACGGAGTCCGAACTATTGATTGAATGTAGTCCTTATTTGTGTTCATATAGTTCGTATACGTGTGGTACAAAGAAGTTGCGCTGCGGGGTATTGAACCTACATATTGCAGTGTTGTTACGTAACCGTATGCATATTTGAAACTTTAAAACTCTGTAGCATACCTGTATTGCACAGATACAAACTTACAAAAAAATATACTATATATGCTTCTAAATACACTTCAGTATTTTGAAATAATTATGTGAGTACAAGCTAAACGTGGACCTCGTCTGTCCAAACTCTGGAGACTAAATACAGCTCTGGGGATTTTTCCAAAACTTATCTCACACTAGGATTAGTTCCAATACCACGAGTGACTTTACAAACATTGAAATATTTATTTATTTTATTTATTTATAGGTTCACCTACAATTGTTACACATTTTTTACAAGTAATACATTCATAACAAATAAGGTATGGGTGCACAATATCAATCGGTAAACACAGCATTTACGAACAACATTCGGATTTAAGTATTAACTCAGATCAGATTATAAGAAAATAATGATGTTACAATATTTCAGTGAAATTTTGGTAATTTAAAATAAAATAAAATTAATCACACAGCTAACAAACACTAATATACATACAGTTATAATATACATATATATACTACAGTTTATAAAACTTAATAAATAATTAACGCAGCTTAATTTAATTAGGTAACTAATAGTAATTAGTTCTATAACTATAACACACAGATTCTCATTAACTATCAATTCAAAATTTGCAGCGTAAAACACTCAATACATGAATAAGTCCATATTGATTAGTTCAGCGCCGGCGACGGCAAGGAGCGCTTTTAGAAAATATATGAGAAGAGATGTCGACGATCGAACGTGTTGAATTGCGGCATGTATTATGAAACTTATCGTACATCCTCTGAACGAACAAACTACTAACGTACTCTATCGGGCAACACACTAAAACACGTACGTCAGACTTCCTCAAAACAAGAACCAGAAGGATAATCGGGGATTAAACTTTGTCTTAACAATAGGTCTCTAGAACATTCAAAACTCTAAGGTATTGTGAGGGTAGACAATACTCTTAGAAATAAATGCTAAATTCGTCTTAGACTTTATCGTGCTTGTAAACAACTTAGTTTGTAGACAGATGACTTACTAAATTTGCGACGATATTGTTTAATTACTTAGTTAGTAATAGTTACAGATTTTGTTAAGATAAGTCGGGAACAATGTTTTGTTTACTGGTTTGGTTTAAAATGAATGTTGGGCTTAAAATTATATAACTACAAGATTTTGCCCACAGCTTTGTTCGCGTAGATGTAGATTGGGTTAGGTTAGATTAGTAAAAGTTCTTTTCCTTGATGAAATATCTTTCATCCAGAAAAAAGTTATTTTACTAATCTACATATATAGGGTACCTATAGGTAGGTATGTCCTTTTCTGTTCCCCTGACAACGTCTATGAAAAATTTACAACAAACAAATTCACATTAACATTTATAATACAAGTATTAGTTAGGATGAGCGATTATCGATTTAACGTTCAAATTCCGATTCATTCGAATATATTTAAATAATATTGATTGTTATTTGATTGCATTAATTCAAGCGTTTTTTGTGATAAATATTTAGTCGATATTAATTATCTTAACGTTTTGAGCTGCAGCGGCCTAGTTGCGGCCGGGCACAATTGTTTTTCAATTATTTCTGGCAGCCGGCAAATGACAGATTAATTTAAAACTGAGTTTGTCATTGTTTATGCTGTCATTCAAAATCAAGCGCTATTTCATTTCTGGTAAATTATATAATTTGCCTGTAATTTGAAGTTTACAAAGCTGGTAATATACCATGGTTAATGGTACACGTTTGGGTACACGGAGTGCAAATATATGCCACTTACTTAGACTTTAGTTTGCTTGATTTGATAAACTACAAAATCATAAAATATTTGCCGCCATACGAGATACACAATTTCCCTGTGTCATGCATTGAATTATTAAGTACTGCGTACTTGAGAAGACATCCCAAGTAATCCCAATTTTTGTAACACAAGTTAGAGTGCAATCTCTATCACTCAATCTGAGTAAAATCTACTGGAACAATAAGTTTTCAATATTAAATATTAGAATTTTGCACTCAAGCGTGTCGTTGCAATAATTGGCTGAGGCCTGGATTCAACATCATGGCAGAACGACAGATATTTTTGACACATATTCTATGGAAAATATGTCAAAATGTAACTAACTGTGGCTAAAACGACTCAATTCTGGATATAGACCGGTGTCATCTCAAGCTCTCAAATTCATTTAGACCCGGTGGTCTAAATGAATTTGAGAGCTTGAGATGTTTGCTCTAGTACGTAGCGTACATGCCCAAAAAGATGTGCACGGAACAATGTTCGATTAAAATGTCTACATCCAATTTGCCAAAATATTGCTTTTATCTATTATATTTACTTCGTTATTAAAATAGTTGTATACAACGTTTTAGATCATGCCTTAAAATTTATGAAACATCCATGTTTACAAAGTTTTGGATCAGTTTTTATATAATATACTATTAACAAGTTACAGTAAATATTATAGTTGTACAACAATTGATGAATACAATATTGCGGCATATTGGAGGTAGGCATTGTACTGGAACATTATTTTATATACATATTGCACTTTGTTTCTTAGACATATGATTGAGGGTGACTATACCTACAAACTCAATGGTGTCATGCAGAAAGTGTTTGAACACACTTAGCGGTGACAAAATTACCATTAAAGCCTCTGCACCACCGGAGCCTTCAACATACATTATACTAACTTTATAACTACTATTTCATGCCGGCGAATACTGCAGTAGACTAGTGGAGAGTGCGCACTAACGTCAGTAAAGTTCAAGGTTTAGATGCGAGTGTTGGCACTGGCTTTCGGCGCACCTTCCAATCAATAACTTGGTGTTTCCATTACATTATGAAACTGACTGCCTCATCCAGACGTAAACGTTGGCAAAGGAAGCACCATTTATGAATGGAATTATGAAGAAATTAATGCAAGGCATTTCATAGAATTTTATTAAGAGGAATTGGATGCAGTGTTTCGTCGATACAAACGTGTTCCCATATTTTCTCCCTGAATAATAATTCTACTGCAAAAAATATGTAACACATCTAAGACTGCCATATTTCTATGTTTTAATATTTTTTCATAATTTAATGATTATAAGTGAGATATGATTATAAGTCCTCAATAGTAACAAAATTTGCTCGGTTTTACGTAATTCAGAAACCAAGTAAAAAGAAAGTATTAAAAAAAACATACAAATACAGCAAAAATTCTTCTAATATCGTTTATGAAAGTATTAAAATCGGAAGAGGAATCCTCTAAAACTAAACTGATTTTAATCACACGAATACAAGATGGTGATTTCGAAGATATAATCAGTCCAAGCTATCTCATATAGTTATCTCAGTTATCTTATATTGATCTTTCGTTCGGGCCCAGCCTGATCGCAATAGATCTGTTAAAACATTGTTTTTAAAGTATTGATGATTTTAGTAAAAAAGAATACAGATATGAAGCTCGTGACTGAACGGCCTTGACAAATATATATTCGTGTGTTATTATTTGCTTACCGCAATGTTGCCTTTGTACTTACTCTTAAAGATTCACAATAGTTATATTGTCCCTGTGTGCCTGAACAAACTATATCGGACAAAAAGATTTTTTTGGGAAAACCTGTCTATAGATCGAACCAATTTATCTACGCGGCAATTGGACCAGAAATGTTCAGCTATTGGTAGGTGCGTAGGTGCCGAGTGAAACTATACTCCACGAATCCTTTTTTCATGAAAATACGAGGAGGCGTACAATAAATAATCCGGACTTATTTCTTGTACGGTTAAAATCAGGTAATAATAATTTTAAATACAATTCTGTCACATACATACGTAGTGTCACGTTTATATCTCAAAGGGGTATAGACGTGACACTATGTATGTATGTATGTATGCTACTAAGAATTTCTTAACAATGCAGCAATGAGCAAGCACAGCAGCCCCTTACACTAGCACTGCTACCGAGGCAGTACAGATTTATTAATCTACATATGTTTTAATATGCAAAGAGAGAATTATGTTTTTTTAATATATTTCGTGCTCAGAGAAGTGTGAGATTTGGCATTGTCTAAGCTTATAGATATGTATAGAGCAAAATTTATTAAAGTTAAAATGTATAAAAACAAATAATTGGATATATGGTCGAATTTCAACCACAGGGCGACCACTAGTATCTATGTATATTTCTGTTATAGTAGAATAAGATATTTGATGTGAAACCTTGTTAAATACTACAACTCCTCATAGATTTGACGCCCGTCAAGTAGTCGTAAACAAATTAAACATACCCACATATTATAACCATTACTGTTTTTATTTTAAGCCACCAAAAAGTCGGTATATTCGCGTTTACACTTAGCACATTATCGCAAAAGCTTTCGCCACGCGCACCGCGTCCCAACAAAGCGCGCGCATCAGACCGTGGCTTATACATATTAATATTTCCTATTGTTATCTGTGATATTGCGACGATTGTTTCATCAATTGTTATTGAGGACGTGCCGCCCAGTAACAGTTGAAAAAAAAAAAGCCTGGTCAACTGTGATAGATGTCAGCTCAATATGAAGAAAAGCGATCACATTGTGGTTTTTTATGAATAGTTGTGTAGAAAAAACCTCAGTCTAGGGAATAAATGAAACTTCCACACGTTAGGTCACACTTTGTTATATTTATCCCGTTTGCTCACTTGTACAAACACCACATTAAAGATGCAGCAAAAACACTTGATTCTCTGTTGGGGACCTCTGGTCGACTAAGCCACTCGCCACCTTGTCTTTTTTTAACGTGAGCTCTACCCCACTCCAACGATCCCTTCCTCCGACAGTGTTGCCAGAATATTATTAAAATTACCTTAAATTAAATAAATTGTTTCAATAAACAAATTGTCGAAGGAATTGATGCTTTGAAGTGTCAGAATTATTTTATAAATATATTTTCAATATAAATTATTTATTAAAGAATTACAGTTTGTATCAATTTAAAATATCTTACAAACATAACCTTACAGTTGCTTGTATTTAGGCCACTACTAGTGTCGAGAGGCAGTGGTTTATTCATAAAGCTTTTAATGGTCCTTTGAATGGTGGGAATGGTTGACGTCGTTGCGCGTCCGTGACCCCTACAGGGGAGTCAAGAAAATCTTTGGTATTTTTTTCGCGTCAAATCACAACAAGTTTTCTTGAGGGGTCACGGACGCGCAACGGTAGCGTTTTATTGACTCCACGGTAGGAGTCATGGGACATTATTATTAAAATGTTTTTTTCATGCGTTAAGGAGCAATATATTATTTCAGTTGTAAATATATAAGAAAATACGTCTATGAAACACCAAATTCAATTTCATTACAACCCACCCTTAGATTGCCAAACTTAATTATTGCTAGGGAAAAATGTTAACAATGATAATACTTAATTTTGAGTGGAATTTCATACAGAACTGCAGAGAATGTCTGTTGAAAACAAAGTAAAACTGTAACCGTACGCCTCGTTCATCCCTTTAACGATACCAGATTTTGAAAGTGTTATCTCGTTAGTTTTAGCAAAAAAGAATACAGATATGGAAGTTCGTGACTGAACGGCCATGGCGGATACATTCGTGTGTTATTATTTGCCTCCCGCAGTTTGCCCTATGACTATACAGATATATAAATGCTTAATAGGCACCCTGCTGTATGTGTTATTTATTTATTCCAGGTTAAACGTAGCCTTTGTTAGTTTGTGTTTGCTGTCATAACGTACCTTATATTGTATACCTATTTTATCGTCTGTTAATTCGTCGTTTTAGTTACTAAGACAAAATGGAGAACTTTAAAAGTTGTGTGTGTTATGTATTTTCTATATTTTACTTCAAATTTGATCTTAATTCTGTTTCTGTTTTACATTGTCTCGCGGTTATGAGATCATTATGTTTGGAGGACAATCGATGCATTTAGGACACCATCGTATTAGTTATACGGCTAGACAGCGTGGGCCTACCATTTTTAAAGGTCAATTATTGATTAGATATATAAACATGAAAACGATGTATATCACCATGGAAACAAAAAGGGTTTTTGGGTGACTATCTAAATATCTTTATTTTATTTTATTTATCATCCGTGGTATCATTTTGGGTCATAGAGTATAATTTGGGATCTAAAATATGACCATATGGTATAAGCTACACGATGTCAAAATCGATTAAGAATTTTTTAAATCTTAGTGTTTATTAATAGTAACTAATAATTTATAATTTTAAGCTAAGTTTAACAACATACATCTTTAATTTATCTCATTTTAAATTTGTACGTAACCTTATAACCATAATGTAAGATTTTAAAACATGGTCAATTCTACAATGTGGTTGCGACATATATTATCTACATAAGTGAGACAGCGGATATTCCATTGTCTGTGGAATAAAGACAATTGGGTTACTTACTGTTATCTTGTAACGAATCGTAGAGGGCAGACGTATTCATTAGGGTTTTATTACTGCACAGATTACATTTCTCAAAGATTATTTTATTGTTCACAGAGATATACAGTTATTTTTGAAGCTTTTCCAGAAATCATATTATGTATAGGGATCAAATTGTTTTTTATTCTTGTTCTTTTTCATAGTAACCGGTTAAAGTCGCAGCAACAGACCGATGGTTAGACACAATAGATTTTTAATTATGCCTAGTATTGTAAGACTTGACAGATTAAGAGTAGAGACGGTGAAGAGATGGTCATAGCCAAAAATTTGGTGAAGATATAAATGAGTTGGCTTGTCATCGAGAGTACCTTTCTCTTACAGGAAACCAGCAAACAAATAGTGTAGTGACACTCACCAGCCAGGTGTTAATAAGAATTTCGGTAGCTCATAAATATACATTGCTGTCTCTCTTACATTCCGTCGTCCATTCAGTTTTATAATATCAGCAACGTCTGAGTGATTAGTCATTTAAGCGATTACGTTACGGTAACCGTTTATCATTAGGTTAATCTATGCTTGGGTACGACCTGGATTATAAAAAAGTTGTTTCAGCGAGCTATCTTGCTTGTTTATAATATCTATTTTCAACAGGCTATCAGTCGATAGTTGACGCAATCCTGTACTATGTGGACGGCGACGACCCTTTGACATAAATCTTTTTCAGCCTAACATGTCCATTGCACATTAGAAGATTATTTCTAAAATGTTAACGCCGTGTTAAGTCTCTGCTAGGGCTTTTGGCGGTATAGACGTGCAGCTATATAACATATGTTAAAGTAAGCGTATGTAAGTTATAGTAGACAGTGATAGCCTAGTGGCCGTTGAACTGTCACGTAGAAGTCTCGAAATCGATCCCACGGCACCTACCTCTGACTTTTCGAAGTAATGTGCGTATTAACCGGTCGTATACCGCCGGCTCGCATACCAGCCGGCAGATTTGTACCCGTCGTAGGCCGGTGGCTCGCATGCGAGCCACCAAATTGGCGCCAAAACGCCGCGCGCCGCCTTCGCTTTAGCTTAAGCTAACGTAAAACCAATTTGGTGGCTCGCATGCGAGCCACCGGCCTACGACGGGTACAAATCTGCCGGCTGGTATGCGAGCCGGCGGTATACGACCGGTTAATGAAGGAAAACAATGTGAGGAAACCTGCATGTCTGAGACATATCCATAATATTCTTGAAGATATGTGAAGTCCTCTAACCCGCATTAGGCCAGCATGGTGAACTATGGTCTTCCGCCTTCTTACACAGATAATAGACCCCTCCCCAGCAGTCGGTCAGTTTATGTACAAGGCTGATATTATAAGCAATAAGATAATAATTGTACCGTGTTTTCTCAGCTAGTAGGTCAAGCTAGCACATAAATGGAGGATATTTCGTGCACACCCAGTCCGTATACACAGGAAACTAAAGTGCTTTTCTTGTTGGCTCACTGTTTTGTCAGCACACACCTATAATATTTGTGAACAAACAATCAAGAAATACATAACTTAGTACAACACTGGCATTCTGTTTTTTGTTGACTTAGCTATGAATACTGGCATTGTACTAGGGCTATTTAGTACAAGTCTTGCTAGCGGTTTTGTCAGTGATGAAAAAGGAATGTGTTTAATCGCGGGATGGATGCTCGCCACAGCAGATATACCTTTCGCGCGTTGGTTATCTTTTAAAAGGGAATCGCACTGAAAAGAAGTTGCTGTAATGTTAGTTTAGGGGAAATATTTGGCAAAAGTATGGTGGTTCTAGAGGAGCCTGGGAACTATGTCCTGCAGGAATACAAGACAAAATATGGTGGGTACTTGCTGTTCTAGTTTGAGCAAAATCCCAGATAGTATGTGCGGAAACTTCACTGTGACCCACCTATCTCCCTTTCTATTATATAATGTCCATTGTTTATAAAGTTAAGCAAATTCCTAAGCGCTTCACTTCCTAGAATATCAAATTACCGGCAGGTCCAATTTGATAAATCAAGACTTTACCAGCTCGAACCTATTTACATACGCCGCCGTGCCGGTTTCACTGAAGGTTGGCAGTGACTCGGTACTTCCATTTCGTAGACTAAATCAATTGAAATATTGGTTTATTATTTATTCACCAATAACCAATATATCGCTGGTTTTCTAAACTAGTGATAGAAATGGAAATAAAGTGTAAGAAGTTTTAAATGACAAATTTCGATACGTATTTTACCTTCGTATTCATTAACTACCGTCCTATGGTATAATGGTTGCACTATAAGTAAACTCATATCTACACATTCATCATACATGTTAGTAAATCTTTAAAATATGATGAGAGAATAGGTATGTGTAATATATACGTATATTTCTTTACTTATTTTAATATTAGAACAGTCAACAACATAAGCAGACACGTTTAAATCAGTTGCACTATTTTTGGGGTCCAATTTTAAAAATAAATTAATTAAGAAAATAAAGACTGACTAAGAAAGTTTATAAGGCTTGTGTGAATGGAACAGTCGCAAGGGGAAGACCTAGGCGAACGTTTCTTGATCAGATCGGAGACGTTCTGGATAAAGGCCAGGTTAAGAGCACCTTAAACCGGCGAGCGTGTATGAGGAATGTTATGAGAGTGAATGAAGCCAGAGAAGTGTGTCAGGATCGTAGCAAATGGAAATCCGTAGTCTCTGCCTACCCCTCTGGGAAACGGGCGTGAATCTATGTATGCATGTATTTTTAATTTTTATAACTTGTTTATTAACCATAATTAAACTGCATATCCTTCAACTATTATAATATCAACCCTATATACAGGTTGTCCGGTAATTAATGGATAACCTTGAAATGTCTTATAGTAGATGAACTGATGGCCGTTCAGGGAAAAATATGAAAAAAAGAACTATCTGAGATATTATGTTTTTTTAAAATACCATATTTAACTTTCTTGTACACTACGACCATAAATGAATGAATTCTATCGGTTTTTTGTTGTTTTATTATTAAACACTAATTATGCTAATAGATAGACAGTCAAAACTGTGACTAAATAAAGCTTTTCTTATTTTTTTTTTATTTTTTTTTAACTTCCCTCAGTATTACTATAAGACATTTCAAGGTTATCCATTAATTACCGAACTTCCTGTATAAACTATCCCACTGCTGAAACGGCCTCTGCTCAGTGCGAGAAGTAGTACTAGAGGAATTCCTGTTGTAAAAGCAAGAACAATAGTTACTTTTAATGATACAAGAATTAAAAATCATACAAATGTTCAGCATGTTATGTGGGATACATTTTGTAAATAAAAGGACCAGAGAGTTAGTTATAATTTAAGTTTGGTAGCCCTCATTAGGTGCAGGCCACTCGGGAATGCTAATCACAGTGGGTCTATAAAAATCGGGTCAATATGATTGATGATCGGGTGGTAGGATCATAATGATAATAGAGTTTAAAGATTTTCTATGCTGAAGGACTTTTGATTTAATATGAGAAAGAGGAAATTTTAGCAAAATATTAATAAAAACGCGTAGCCAGTTTCTTGTGTTTCTTTGTACATATACTTTAATAACACGTAATGTAACTGAGATGAAAACTGATATTAGTTAGAAGTGTCGATCGCATCAGAGACAGGCTGGCGTGGCTGCCACATGTATACATAATATATGCGGTTCGTCTGAAAAAGAAAGGTTTGTTGAGTATACTCTATATATTCTTCATGAGAGAGTAGTGTCTAGTTAGTAAATTATGTAGAGAACTATGTTAACACTTACCTAATAGTTTGTGATAGAAAGTTATACTTTATTTTACGCATTCTATAGATTATGACAATTTTTACCGTGGGAGAGCCACGCTTCGGCACGAATGGGCCGGCTCGACCGGAGTGATACCACAGCCTCATAGAAAACCGGCGTGAAATAGCGTTTGCGTTGTGTTTCGTCGAGTGAATGAGGGTACTGGAGGCCCAACCGTCCCCCCCCTTCTGGTAGGGGCAAATTTAAAAGGAACGCAACGCACTTGTGACCCCTCTGGTGTTGCGGATGTCCATGGGCGGCGGTAATCGCTTATCATCAGGCGATCCGTCTGCGCGTTTGAGTCAAAAAAAATTGTGGCATAACTGCATGGAGAGCGTAGTAGTCACGTAGCTACTACTACTTTTATGGTTTTCTGTTAAGAAAACTTGTAACTATTGAAATTATGGCCATGTTTATAGTACAGCTTTCTATTACGTGGTTACAGTTCTATCTAATACGCCTAGTATATGAGAATAACAATAGAACAAGTGACCGAAAGCGTTTGCGGTTGATTACCGATTTGACCGAGCGGATTCATAAATCAGCAATCGTTCTATCATCGATACCCGGTATTGGTGGCTCGAATATTGATAGAGAAAAATGTTCACTGGGTCGATTGATGCCCGATTGCAAATAAATCTGTCAACTGTTTGATTTCATCAGATATTTTCAGAACTGGCAATATTTTTGCGATATGAAGTGATTTTAGTTGGTGAGTCTAATATTATTGGCTGTTTGAAATTGTAAGATAAGTTTATGTTTATGTTTGTGATCGTGGAGTTCTGGATTTAAATCTCTGATCAGACGAAGTGTTTTTAAGTTTTCCTATTAGGCGATCCCAGTAACAACAAGGAGTCTTATAATATATATGAATAGTATAGTAGAGGAGAAAATATACTATAGGAGAGTAGAATAAATATAGTAGAAGACAAAAGGTTCACATATCAAGTGGGAATTAAAAACGTAGGCGTTGATATAAAGGTATATTGTATCTTTGTTTGTCTCTGGATATAGAGGCGTGAGCCCTTGTTATGTTTTGTTTAATGTTGTTACTATTAAACCAAGTCGAACAATAATTGGATATGTTCAGGGTAATGACTGCTTTGGGTGTCTAGCCATAACCTTAGCTTTCAATATAAACTTTTCTTTCCCCCCTTTCGTTGATTACAGATTGCACGCAACAGTAACCAGACATATTGGACTTGGTTGGATTTACTCCTACGAATGGCGTGAAAATTTATGATTTTGTATTTATGCAAAATGCGAATATTGGCTTCACCAATCATTTCACCTTTTATACCAATATCAATTAGGGATGCCAATTTTATTTTTTTTATATATTTTAATACTTTTGTAAAGAAAACAAACGTATATCATTTTAAAGAAAACTATTGAAGCAGTAATAAGTTCGATAAATATATTTAAAATAAGAACATTGGACAAAGATTGTTCTTTAATTAATATGTAAAATGTTTTTGCTGCAAATCAAATCACATTATGAAACATTTGACATTTAAACATTGCCAAAAATTCCAGTTCAAAGCTAACCAATAGGAAGGTGGAAAAGGAGCCCTTTTCCCTGCAGTGGAACAATATAGGCTGCTAACAATTAATAATAATAATTAGGCTTGTAATTTTACTTAATGTATTTGTATAATAACCTAAATGGGGTTGATTCAAATCATGTTTTACACATGTCTTCCGATCTACGACGATGTAGCTCTAGAGACAAAAAATATAAAATGTTGTATATATGTATATTTTGCCCATGGCTTCGTTCGCGTTAATGTAGACTCTTTAGAAAATAAATTTCTGTCTACCCTATGTCCTTTTTTGTAACTCTGACAACGTGTGTGCGAAATTTCATGATGATCAGTCGAGTAGTTAAGGCGTGAAAGCGAAAATAATAATCAAACTCACATTCGCATTTATAATATTATAAGTTAGGATAGATTTTCGGAAACATTAAGAATAACTTAAGTATACAGTATTTGCTTATGATATTTCGTTTGGCTGGTCAATAGATAATAACTTTTTAATATTGACGTAACTTGGAAAGTCAGAGGAGCGTGGTTTTCGGTCTGTTGGGCAATTTCAGTTTTCAGGAATCCATCGGTTTTATATCATTAAATTGTCATTAACATAAATAGCATAGAAAATACATAAGAATTAATTTAAATTTATTAAAATAAGTTTAGATAATTATATTATCTACACCTATATATAAGTATATAAAAATCTTGTGTCACGGTGTTTGTGGTCGCACTCCACCGTGAAGGCTTGACCGATTTTTATGATTCTTTGGTAGGTTTGACAATAGGTCGTAAAGTATATTTATAAAGAAATAATTTATATGGCAGAAGAACGTTTGACAGGTCAGGTAGGTTTTATATACTTTTAAAGGAAATGATATTAATTGCTTTAAAATTGTAGAAAGCTTCTTCCTTTCTCCTTATTTACTGTGCCCGTCCATGATGATCTAATTTATTTCCAAGTATATACCTTTGCATAACATTATGGAATGCAGAAATATTAAGTATAGGTTTATATTCGAAATTAATAGTTAATTTATAATAATTCTAAATCTATAAACCTTAAATTTTAAAAAATACTTGTCGTCAGAACATTTTATCATTAAACTTAAAGATACCAGATTTAATTGATTATTATCAATTCCTACCGTAAGTAATTCAGCAATGTTCAACAGAATCAACTCGAAATCTCTCTGTTTAATCCCTGTTTCATAATCTAACGAGCTTAAATATAACAAACTTCGGGATGACAAACAGCACTGAGTAACATCTTAAACATTCCAATTATAACCAAAGAGCGACAAATTACATCCAAACAGAATATTCTGTATATGTTCTAATTGTTAATGAGTACAAACTAAGTTATAACATACGTGTAATATAAGGAACAATTACTTTATGTCAATAAACGCTGTAATTTGCGATCACCGTGATATTAATAACGTTCTCGTACGATAGTTATGCGTGAATGTGTGTCGAAATTGTGTGTCGATCGTGAGTGTTTGTGAAAGCTCTTCGCGGAGCGTGCTACCCTGGTACTTACGGATAATTAATCTCAGGTTTGATTTATATTATTTTATATAAACGAATATTGTAGTTATTTTTTTACAAATATATTTAAAAACAACATAAGCTTATTTTTGGCTTGTAGTCTGTCAAGTTTTAGAATACCAGACATAATTTAAAATCTATTGTGCCTGGTCATCGGTGTGCCACTGCACTTAATGGGTTAAAACAGTTCCTTCCAATTGATTGAGCTGAAATTTTGCACACGTGTGCGTTTGATGACTGTAGATTTAATTTATAATAGTTACTATTTATGCTCAGCTGTTTCACTCGCAGAGCTGCGTCATGAATAACTGTAGCTTAATGTTTGAAAACCTAAAACGTTTTAATAAATCAAATTGGCAATCTAACACAAAGAGATTAATCGTATTGGTGTGGCAGGTCCTAAGATGAGCAAAACTTTTCAGCTTTTTGTGGAATGTAGGTAACCCAATGCTGCAGTTAGTGATGTTGCCTTACGAGTGAATATGGCTTTAAAATGAAAATTTGCAGTACGATTAAATTTAATAGTTATGCATGATACCAAATGATACTGCAGTCAAAATCGCCTCGCGAGGAGAATCGTTAACGGATAAGCAACATAGAACAATATTTAAATTATTAAAACTGTATTCACCCCTCTCATTGGTTTAAAATACAAATATATATATAGGCAATAGCTTCGACTCCTTATATGCCTTCTTTATTAGCCTATCTATCTATAGACTTGGTCAAATCACATCTGCCATCATTTGTCAATCAGGTCTGTGGATTATATTAGAGTTTCTTCCCTATTGCCACTTTAATTTATTGGCGATTGAAACCATGTTGTTGATGTTTCATAATAAGAAACACAAATACAAGTAAAATTGCTATAATACCTAAAATATGTTTACTTGTTCATGGCAGACTTAAACATAAAGCTCAAAGAAATTCATACGCCTGTTTTTTTATCATAATCACAGTGCGAGCTCGTTTCTATCCTTATCTAAGACCGGAGTCCAGATTGATTCAATTTTAATCAATCAATCAGAATGACTCCTAATTGTACAATGTCCGGGTTCGCGCGACAATCAGGGGACGCACTTGGTTCAAATACTATCTAGAACCGAAACGACGTAAGAGTTTAATTGCATTTATAATTTATAAGAGCGATAAATCACACACACCCTGTTTACGACATAACTGCTTTTTCTTCGGTACATATGGAATAGTATAGTTCTTTACCGTTGCATCGGGATAGAAGTTGGTCGGGCACGCCACGATCGTGGCGGTAAGTCCCGTGTTTGAGAAGTGGCTGGAGAGGCGCCATGGCGCCCTCACCTTCCGGCTGACACAGGTAATGACTGGCCACGGTTGTTTTGGCCAGTTCCTGTGTCGTATACGCCGGCAAGAGACGCCCGGTTATCACCACTGCGGCGACTGCCGCGACGTTGTTGAGGACACGGCGCTGCACACTTTGGCGGTTTGCCCCGCCTGGGCATCGCAGCGCCGTGAGTTGATCGCGGCAGTCGGATTGGTTGCCCTCTCGCTCCCGGCCGTAGTTCAGTCTATGGTCCGGAGTGAGAGGTCGTGGAACGCCGTCGCCTCCTTTTGTGAGGAAGTAATTTCCATCAAGGAGGCGGCGGAGCGGGAGAGGGAGCGTTTGAACCCTCTCCCCAACCGCAGAGCCGGGCGCCGGAGGGCGCGAGACGACCTCCAGCCACCCTGAGGTTTGACCTGGGGGTGGCGGGCTTTGTGGGCCTGCCCGCCATCCGTTCAGCACCAGGTCCGAGAGGCGGCGTGCGTGTTCCCACGCGCGCCTCTGTTGTTTCGAGTCCGTCTCCCCTCTAGGGGGGACAGTAGGGATAATATGTGAGGAGTGCCTTTGGGTAGGTCTTTCATGTAGTGGCCTGCCGTTTCATACGGCGGGCCGAAACCTCGGCGGGGTCGCGACCGCATGCGAAAGTGATTCGCGCGGCCCCGTCGATAGCGGTTTTGTCGAGGAACACCGTGGTAGGGATAGAAGTTGGTAAAGCTTAAAAAAATTAATTTCAACAACGTTTTTAAAAAATTGCAGCGTAATCAAACCTTTTTTTACTATTCAATCAAATTGTTAGGTTATGTATTAAAATACTGTGCTAAAATTAAAACATTTATTTTCTGTCAACTTATAATCACTAATTTGACTTTGTGTAAATAAATTCTTAGATTAAGTATGTATTTGAAATACCTTTCTGAAATTAAATAATTTATTTTATACAAATTGTATTACGGTATTTCATATACGTATTATAACGTATTTGAAATACCGTACTAATTTTAAAATATTTATTTTGTATAAATAATCACTAATTTGACTGTGTAGGAGCAGGACTTCTGTGTAGGTACTGTAGCTTTGCAATAAGACGACGTTGTAGTGGTAGTAACGAATATATTTTTGTCTTAACTTAGGCTAATTATATATACAAAGTTGGTCACGCAAGTAATGCTTGTTGTACGGAGCTCACAATTAGTACGGCGACAGTCACCGAGGGCGCGCGAACGGGACGTGCGCGCGCGGCTCATATAAAAGACGTGGCACGTAAAATCAGTTTCATTCGGCGCTTGATGCCGCGGTGAGCGGACGTGTATAAATCTTTATTGCAGCTACAGTGGTCCCCCCCTAGCGAAGCGTACGGGAGTCTTCACGATTCTGCCGGATCTTGTTTTTTTCTGGTGCTCTTCGGTTGTCGTCGTTGTCACTGAAGGTGTGGCGGCAATGTCAGTGGTGGGTATGAGGCTGTTATCATCCGTGCGTAGTGAATAAGCAGGTTTCAAGCGGTCGATTGATACGTTGATAGTGCGTGTAGGCAACCTTATCTTGTAGTATTTGTCGCTTCTCTCCAGGACAGGATACGGGCCTTCGTAGGGAAGTTGAAGCGGCTTCCGTACAGAATCAACACGTAGAAATACTGAATCGCATGTATGGAGATCTTGGTGAACAAATATGTTTTTATTGTTGCTGTGAGGTAGGTATTTAGGCGTCAGCTGTGTGATAACGCGGTGTAGTTCGTCAACGTACGTGTAGTCCATCTTGTTTGTTGTAGGGGTTGGTACGACGAAATCTCCCGGTAATCTTAGCGCTTGTCCGTATGTAAGCTGAGCGGCGCTTGTGTTCGTGTCGGTGCGAGTGACAGCACGTAGACCCATAAGTACTGTCGGTAATTCGTCGATCCATTTGCTACTTGTAGTCAATCTCGCCATCAATGCAGTTTTTAGTGAGCGGTGCCAGCGTTCTATAATACCGTTACTCTGCGGGTGGTAAGCAGTAGTACGTATTTTCTTGGCGCCGACAAGTCGTGTTAGTTCTGAAAACAGCTGACTCTCAAATTGTCTTCCTTGGTCCGTTGTTATGGTACTGGGCGAGCCGAATCGCGTTATCCATGCTTCATATACCGACTTCGTCACTGTATCAGCTGTTATTTCTCGTACGGGGATTGCTTCGGGCCAGCGCGTCGCGCGATCTATCATAGTTATAAGATAACGATGACCTTGCGCCGACGGTGGGAGCGGGCCAACGATATCAATGTGTAGGCATTGAAATCGGGCGCTTGGCGGGAACGTTGCAAGGTCGCTGTAGGTATGTCGTTGCACTTTCGATTGTTGACACGCAGTACATCCCTTAGCCCAGCGTCCAATGTCCGTGTTCATTGAAGGCCAGAAGTAGCGTTCTTGCATTATTTTTCGTGTTGCGCGTATTCCGGGATGACTTATGTTGTGTAAGGCATCGAACGCAGTTCGTCGAAAATCAGCCGTTAGGTATGGACGTATATTGTTTGTAGACGTTTCGCAATAGATCTGATGGTTTGCCGTAGGTATAGCGATCTTCTTTAATGTTATGTTTGTTTGTTTGAGTAGGTCGGATATTGAATTATCTTGTTCTTGAGCGGCGGCGAGTTTTGTGTAGTCGATCGATGTAGGTATGTCGATCGCTTCTATTCGTGATAAGGCGTCGGCGACTGCATTGTTTATCCCGTTCACGTGTCGTATGTCCGTAGTGAATTCGCTAATGAATGATAGTTGGCGGCTTCGACGTTGTGTTTCGTTGTCCGACGGCGGCTTATGGATTGCGTATATGAGCGGTTTGTGATCTGTGTAGATAATGAGTTTTCTTCCCTCGAACGTTTTTCTAAAATGTTTTACGGCCATGTAGATAGATGATAGTTCTCGATCAAACGTGCTGTATCGTTGTTGTGCGTCGGAGAATTTCTTCGAGAAGTAGCCGAGAGGTACCCATTTGTTGTTCACGCGTTGATGTAGTACTGCGCCTGCACACTTGTTTGATGCGTCACACATTAGCGACATCGGGTGGCCCGCGGAAGGCGACGGATGAGCGAGTAAAGTTGCTTTTTGAATGCTAGCTTTACAGGCCTCAAATGCTTCTAGTGCTTCGGTAGTCCAGTTGATTACTGATTTGTCGCGTTTTTTAGAATTGTGTAGAAATGCGTTAAGCGGGGCGTGAATACATGCTGCATTCGGTGTGTTGTCGCGGTAGAAGTTAACCATTCCTAGGAAACGGCGTAGTTCTTCGACTGTTGTTGGCTTCGGGTATTCTGCGATGACCTTGACCTTCTCGTAGGGCGGCTTGATTCCTTCGCTTGATACGTCGTAGCCGAGAAATTTTACGTTTTCCTGAGCGAATACGCATTTTGATGGGTTGATCGTTATCCCGTATTCGTCTAATCTTCCTAGGACGGTGCGTAGGTCTTGGTAGGCGGTTTGTAGGCAGTCTGAAACCACGATCAGGTCGTCGACGAAGGGGAAGACAAAATCGAGTCCACTGAGTACTTGATGGATAAAACGTTGGAATGTCTGCCCGGCGTTCTTGAGACCTGGGCACATTCGCGGAAATTCAAATAACCCGAACGGTGTGGTGATTGCGGTCTTCTCGATATCAGGGCCATGGACGGGCAATTGTTGGTAAGCTCTGTTCAAATCTAGTACAGTGAAGACTTTCTTGTTATGTAGTAGGTATGTGAAATCTTTGAGTCGAGGCACGGGGTAGCGATCGGGCTTGGTTACCGCGTTTAGACGTCTGTAGTCGCCGCATACTCGGATGTCACCGTTTTTCTTTGGGACGACGTGAAGCGGACTTGACCAAGGGCTTTTGCTTGGGCGGCATAGACCTTGTTCCATCATAATTTCAAATTCTTTCTTCGCAGCCAAGTAGCGATGCGGTGGTAATGGTCGTGTTCTGCAGTGAAGTGGCGGGCCGGCGGTTTCGATGTAATGTTCGATGCGATGTTTGGGTGTTTGTTTCATGGAGGATGGACGAATGATATCCGGGTACTCGGCGAGGATTTGGTGAAAGTTTTGTCGATCATCGATGCTTCTTACGGTTGGCTCAGTAGATAGAGAGAGTGAAGTTTTGACGGATAAGTTCGTGACTTTATCGATGAGACAGCGGCCACGTATGTCGACGAGTAGGTTATGATGTTTGAGAAAATCTGCACCGATGATGGGTTTGTTGACTGCGGCGATGACGAACTTCCATGTGTACGGTCTTCGTAGTTTCAGGTCTAGTACCAAAGTTTTCTCGCCATAAGTAGGTATTGTTGTGTTGTTAGCGGCGTACAGTTGAAACGATGTCGGAGCCATCTTCGTTCCTCTTTGCTTCGGTATGACAGATATGTTGGCGCCGGTGTCGATGAGGAAAGATAGACGTGAATTTCTATCTGTTATGAATAGGCGGTGCGATGTCAGGTGCGCGTCGGTTGCCGCCTCAGCCAACGCGGCAGTTAGTTTTCCGACGCGGGCGTCGACGATTCGAAACTACACGGTCTTGTGCATCGGTGAGCTTGCTTGCCGAACTTGCGATGATAATAACAAATGGACGGTGACTCGGTGCGCTGCGGCGTCCTACTGCGTGGCGGGCGTTGATTGCTCGGCGATCTTGTGTATCTATAGTCAGGGCGATCGTTCCACTGCTGACGTCTTGGTTGATATTCTTGTCGCGATCTCAATGCTTCTATTTCCTGCGTAAATTGTTGGGCTTTCAGTTCTGCTAGTTCCTTCGTAAGATTGTCGATCTTCTCGTGTAGCGAGCGTAAGTCGTACGGAGTAGGTTCGCATTGACTTGACGCCCGTGAAGTACTCGCGATGTTATTAGCGGCGGCGAGGGCGTGACTGGCAGTTGTGACGGCTGTGCTTGATGTGCTTGCGATGGCGGAGACTTCGGGACGGGAATGTTCTAGTATCTTGTCGGCCATAGATGCGAGATCGTTGAGTTCTGAGTGTTTCGCTATGTTTTCACTCACGGCGAGGACGGCACGTATTGACTGTGGAAGATGGTTTGTCCACATAATACGTAGTGTTGATTCGGAGATGTTTTCACCGGCGAGGCTCTTCATACGTCGTAATAATTGTGACGGTTTCATATCACCTAGTTCTATCTCGGAGAGTAGACGCTGTACCTGCCGTTGCTCAGATTCCTCGTATACTTGCAGCAGGCGACATTTAATGGCTTCATATTTGTTCGTCTCCGGCGGGCGTAGAATTATGTCGGCGATTTCGTCGATGTCCTGTCTTTCCAGCTGCCCAACGACGAGCTCGTACATTGCCTTGTCGTCTTTCTTGTGCGGTGAAACGATAGCTTCGAATTGGACGAACCATAATCTAAGCCTATCGCGCCATATCGGTGGTATACGGAGATTTGTAGATACACCGGAGAGTTCTTGCTCGGGGATTGAGGTATTTGTTGTAGCCATGATGATCTCGTATAAATGCAGCAGGGATTTCTTATCCTTGAGGTTATGCAGCAGGGATTTCTTCGTCGGGGTCACCAATGTAGGAGCAGGACTTCTGTGTAGGTACTGTAGCTTTGCAATAAGACGACGTTGTAGTGGTAGTAACGAATATATTTTTGTCTTAACTTAGGCTAATTATATATACAAAGTTGGTCACGCAAGTAATGCTTGTTGTACGGAGCTCACAATTAGTACGGCGACAGTCACCGAGGGCGCGCGAACGGGACGTGCGCGCGCGGCTCATATAAAAGACGTGGCACGTAAAATCAGTTTCATTCGGCGCTTGATGCCGCGGTGAGCGGACGTGTATAAATCTTTATTGCAGCTACAACTGGTTTGTTTTTCTGGTTTAAATAAATATAACTGTCACTTATTTGATTAGAACATTTTGGAGGTGGATATAGATGTCAAATATAAATCGTTATGAATATATTTCTGGGCAGGCGGATTCATTCGAGTTCTGGCTCCCAAAGAGGGAACACGTCTCCTATCTACCTGCAAAGTGAACAGTGATTATAAGTGTACTGCTATAAGTACAGTACGTATGCTATAAAATAAAATACTGTAACATCGTCACGAGGTGTTTGATTGCTCGCCCGTATCCAGCAGGGAGTAGTTTCTTACAAAATGGTAAGTAAGTATTTACTTAATGGTTAGGTAAGTTGTTGCTGTAGTCTATACTGTGCTTGTAACATTAGTATATGCTATGCGTGTCCTTTGTTACATAATCAGGGGTAATCCGTTGAACGGATTTAGATGACATATGGCATACAGATCGTCTATATCCCATGGGATATCTTTCTCCTATCATCTCGGTATGCGATCTTGATTTACGCGGGCACAGCCGCGGGCAAAAATTAGTTATAAATATTGTGTTTCAAATATGATTGCCTGCTCGGTTTGCATAGCAACTATTATATATTCACGTTAAAACATTAATTATCTTTGAATATATAAAGATTATTGATATGTATTGCTCAAACCATGTTTAATGCGAGTCTCATAATATTTTTATGCTAAAATGACACTCAGTGTGATCGTTAATCTCAACAAGAAATCTCAATTTTGTTCCAGTCAACTCTTCAGCGCCGTATTTGAGTATCAAGCGACTGGTATATTTAATGGTACATGCCGAGGTGAAAATCGTATGTAAGACTATAAGATATGAATAAAATAGGGTACAACTCATATCAATATAAACGTTTTGGTGATATCGTGGGTGTGTAAGCACTCCGCTCCGGAAGATACGCTTTTGTGCGTCGAGTGGAAATGCTTCAACATAAATTCGTATATCATTTACCGGCTGTTTACTGTATACTTGTGCTCTAACTTACAACAAAGAAAATACTTCACTTTGTTTCATCTACGTATTAATTTGTCAACCTAAACCTGGCATTTCTTTTTTTTCATCTATCACACTTATTTCTTGTTTATTTTGTGAAGACTTTTTTCAGAGCTTTATTCTGCTTCAGTGCCGTTCCAATTTTAGAGTTCTTTCGGTTTGGTTACGAAAAATGATAAAATTTATCGCAGGGATTTTTTTGAAATAAATTTTAGTAGGCGTTTCATATTTGTTATAAATAGTGGTCGATTCACCAGGTTTAGTTTGGTCCGCTAAAGTTTGCGTGCTGGCCAGACCTGCCCTAGTTGTATCTAGCGCAAGGTTCTCTATACAAGGCGAAATGTTTTCATAGACAACCTCCAAATATTCTTGCTTCCGTATAGCTTGCTGTCCAGTGAGTCTAATTACAGTGGCATAAGGTTCTAAATTGAATAACAGGAAATAACAGGGTATGGATAGCTCCGGGCGGCGTCGCTCGTGAATGACCCTTCTCACCTTAAGTGTTGCGTTTTTTCATAATTTGTGCGTTAAATAAAAAGCGGCTATTTATTACCCGTAAGCCGACTGTTGTCATTCGGTTAAAATATTGCTTTTGTGGAGTGAAGTGTTAAAATTCTCTAAAATGTTAATATTTCTTTGACATTTGATTAATGAAAAGTCACCTGAGCTTTATGCGAACGAAATGTAAAGTTGAAAGTAATTTTTTATATATTTCGCAATATCCGGTGTTCGTCTATGATATTTTTATTAAAGCCTCGATCCAATTTCCGTTACTTTTGTGGCAATTTAATGAAAGCCTATAATCTTCTACTTACATTTTGTTTACACGTACGTAACGTGCGAGGGAGCCTGTCATATACAATTATTTGGCGACACTAAAAATACATACCAGCGATCCCTGTTGTTAAAGAACGTTGGACTGCCATGCAGAGGTCTAGAATTCGATTGCAAAGCACGCGTCTCTGACTTTTCGTAGTTATGGAAAATATCGTGAGGAAACCTGCACGTGTGAAAGTTCTCCATTTTATTTTTGAAGGTATATGAAGTTTGTCAACTCGCAGTAGACTATGGTTTAACCCTTCTCACATTGTGGAGATGCCCGTGCCTAGCAGTTTATATACAGCGCTGATATTATTATCACATTTATACTATCCCTACTACTATCCTCTCATAGGAAATTGGTAGTGGAGTAGAAACACAGCTAGTGCGTTTTCTCCGATAAACAAAATCTTCGGAGAATGACAAACCAAACTCTTATTTTGTGTCAGTTACGCGTGAGTCGCTAGTCTACTTACTATAATTCCATTTTTGTATGTTTTATGCATTATGTTATATATGTTATGGTTTGGTTTGTAATAAATTATTGTTAGTAGGCCTGCGAGAATACTAGCATTGTAGTGTGCGCAGTTGCCTTATTTGATCTGCATGTATCACCTTCTGTTAAATTGTATTTATTATTGTTTTTTAAAATTATGCATGTCTTTTCTTTCTTTTTTATTTAAATACAAGCGATCTATGGCAAACAGTAACCATTCTCCACCTAGTATAGAAATTGAAGCTTTGTTAAGGTAAAACGAACATAGAATATAGTAGTGTAATTCGTAAAACTTAACTGTCTTGCACAATGTTGCACAAGTCATAAAAATTTATTGACCGAAAACTTCAGTGATAGCACCACTGAATAGGTAGACAGTCTTAGTGCCACATTACACCATCATTTTGAGGCTTATTGCTAAACGTGGTACGTAAATTATGAAGTTTTCACCATGCTTTGTTTACAGAGAATAGTATAGATGACTATTGTGCATAAGGTCTTGGGTTAGATTTCCAAGACTGGCAAAGCATTATTGTATTTTGTATTTGTGTGGCAGTCTTATCCACAAAAGCATCAACTTCATAACATTTAGTATCTATGTCCTATTTCATGACGTCATTACATATCATAAAACCAAGTGTGCTTACATACATTTGACCGTACATATCCTTTCAAACCCTGAGAGCTATTGAACGGCTCGTAACGACACGTTTTTGTGGCAATAGCCTTTCTGAGGCAATTTTCTAAAGGTCTAGCTATAAAATTTCACGTCATCTTCAGCTTCACAAGTGGACTGTAAATGCCTTGTTTGAAAATTCCAAAGAGTTTTCACAGATTTGATACGACCGGATATTATAGTAGCGATGACTTTGCGGAATTAATAGTTGAGTGGTTTCTCTTGTGATTTATATTGCGTCTATAGAAACCAAATGACCTATTAAACCTATATGAATGTCCTGTAAGTAGAGTTACTACTACCAATAGTCTTTGTCGCTTACATTAAACCTTAATCTTGTAAATATCGTAATTTCTTTTTGATCTTAATGTTTTAAATAGGCGTCAAAGCATAATTTGATCTGCCTGTTGGTTAGTCTAAACGGATTATTCTGTTTGATCGCCTAGGATGAGAAGAAAGGGTTAGATTAAAACGAGAGTAGTTGGAACTCTTCTTTACCGAACGAATCGCAGTGACAGTGCTTATAGTGTTATACCAGCTTCATGAAACAGGGTTTCTTTCTGGGCAAACTTATTAATATTTATTTAACATCAAATAATGAGCACCAGAATGCAGGGTCTTCCAAACTTTTATTCTGCCGACAATTAGTGTGATCCATGAATAGTTTGTAAAGGTACCCGCGACACAGGAATAATTTCGAGTGCGGTAGCTGTTTTTTTATTAAATAAATGCTCAATAATCAATTCCCAATCAAAAATAAAAAAAAAAATGTTTATTGTATATACACATTTTTATTTATTTTTATTTTACATTTTTACAAAACTTACAGTTATTAAAGTAATAAATAGAACAATAAAAAGGAAGGCCAATTACAAGTTTTCACTTATACATATATGATACTTATATATACCTATATGACTAAAAAAATAATTATATTGGTAAACATTAAACCAACGCACATAATAAAAAAAATACAATTTATTGACTAGACACATTATTATTATTTACACTTAATAGTAAGTACATCTTTACTGACTCCAAACTACCAATTGCACAATATATATTTCAAATTAGAAATGCTAGTATTAAAAATATCGATATCAACATCCTGGCTCTCTGCATTGTACCATCGATATGCTCTAATTAAAAATGAGTTTTGCCTATATGTTGTTCTTGCCAAGGGAGGGTACAGCAGGTGTGATCTACGTAGGAATGCTGATGGTACTCGTAGGCCAATCTTGCTCACCAACTCAGGTATGTTAACTGATCCGTTCATTACTATACATAGAAAAGATCTGCAATTTTTCTTCGCTCATGGAGCTATATATATATATATCATCAAGAAGGTGAAATTTTTTGCAACGGTTAAACTACTGTTTTTGTGCACCTCAAAAATTTATTTTGTATTTTTCAAGTCGACTTACATATATATCATAGTTCGGATTCCACACTTGAGAGGCATACTCGAGATGACTACGAACCAAACAGCAATATAACATTTTTAGAGTCTTCATGTTTCTAAAGTCTGATGAAACTCTGAGAAGGAATCCGAGCGCTTTAGAGGCCTTACTTACTTTAGTAAGTAGATAGTTTACTATCTATATGCTTGTCAAATAAAAGATTAGAGTCGAACACCACTCCCAGATCCGTAATGGTGTGGTCACCACACCATTAGGCACACAGCTGCATATATCCTTATATTAAAACATATATTGCATGCAAGACGATATTGCAAACGGTAAGAACAAGCAACAGTAGGGGTTATGTTAACACGAGTTAGGGTGTGACCCCGTCATTATTTATCGGATACAATTCCAATCTCGGACGGTGACTAACTGTTTTACGACAGGTCACAGTTGCATATAAGATTTTAGAAGGAGGGTGTCAGATGCTTTATGATACGTAGGCTTAATCCAACGGAATACTTAATAGCTAATGGAATATTAACTGTTATGTAGATATGATATAACGGGACATAGATTATCGCATAGTATATACTAACTGTATATACGTAATATGAGAGAAAGTGCTTTGTGTGAACGTTTTGCGCTATGGTTTAAATTATCGCCTCGAGCTGCTATTAAGCCGAATGTTGCGGGTTCGAGCCCTACGCGAGACAAAATATTAAGTGATCCAAAAATAGTTGTTCCGAGTCTGGGTGTTCTTTGTGTTCATTGTTTGAGTTTTTGTAAAGTGTCCTGCGACACAGAATTAAACAACAGTGCGCGAAATGACATTATTAAAAAAAAAGAAAGTGTTCAGCAGAATCACACTAAACCTGAGACTATCGAACACGCCTCATCATATCTCCATTGTATAGACGAAATTATGAATAGAGCTGATATACACTTCAACGATGTTGATGTCTATCTATGAAGGAATAGGAACCACTAAGACTAATCTTAGTTGTTCTTATTCCTTGTACGAAGTGCGAGGCTCCAGATTTATAGAGTTGACAAAGCGATGAACTGATTTTCCTTGTACCGCAAAAGCTCATAGATAGCAACGCCATCAAGCAGTCATAAGCTTGTCTGCCAGTTTACATAAACTGCATATCCTTACTAGCATTAGATATAAATCTGTGCTTCTAACACGTGGTAACGGATTAAGTGTTTTTTTTTACATTGGAGTAAAGATAGACGTGGACTTACATCTTATACTGAAAAAATAATACACAGTTTCTGTATTTGAAGTCTTTAGTAAAAGCTAGCAAAGTATAGTTAAGTCATAAAAGTGAATTTTACAATCTTAACTTAAATGCGAATGTGTATTTGTTTGTTTTTTACGCTTTCAAGCCTTAACTGCGAGACCTATCATCATGAAATTTCGCATACAAGTTGTCAGGGGAACAGAAAAGAACATAGGGTACCGCTCATGCAGAAAAAAGTACTGTCTCTAATCTAATCTAACATAGCCTACATTTACGCGAGCAAGTCATAGAGAAAGGCAATATCTAGTATACCATATTTTTTACCGAATGCATGTTTAAACGTAATACCTACGAAAAGACTGCGGCAATAAAATATGTACATTTAACGTTCTGTGAATTTCCAGTCTAAAATCAACTTCATATTTCGAATATCAAACAAAACACGTGCACCTGGCAGCTAGCTACCAACATGCAGTATATTAAAACGAAATGCTGAAAATGTGTCCAAAATAGCGTGTATCCAGGGCGACGGCCCGGTGCTTACTGAACAGTGAAGAGTAGCTACTAGGTGTAGCTTTTAATTGGGGGGCCATGTTCCCCACGTGACCTGTGTCTACTGTCTGACCCTCGTAAATTGATTCGGCAGTCCACGGCGGTGTTTGTTTTTTGATCGAATACGCTGATTTCGTGGAAGGTCTTCAATATTTCTTGGAAATACCGACGTTCTTTTTATGTTGCTATGTTTTCCGGGATATTACATGTCATGATCGCTTTCAGTTTTAGTAATGTGTTTTCTGGATCATATTAATGAAGACTTTATTGGAAATCTTATTAATATGTTTTTTAAGGTCGTTGGTTTAGAAATTATTACTATTTATGTTAACTCCTCCAGCTAAGCTAGAATGCCAGTGTTAGGAATGGGTTCACGGCGGTAGTGTAAGGGGTTAGATTCGAAACCAAGACCTTTCGATCGCAAGCCCAATGCTTTAACCATTGGGCTACTACCGCAAAAGATTTTTTGGAACCGATAATGTTAATTAGAAAACATGAATCATTTAGCTTTTGCGATACATAATAATATATATTATTATTGATATGCTAGGGTCGTGGTAATCACATAGCAAAGTTAACAGTAAATTGTCGGTGACAGTTATACATTTTAATGCAAACCCATATATAAGAATTATCCATGGATTACCCATGACTCAGTACTATGAGTATAAAGATGATGAGTGATAACTTAGTGAACCAAGTCTTTAATTTTTTAACATTACTGGTTACAGGATTTCTAGTTTCATATCAGCATCGATTTCCTAATTTTAACATAGTAAAACAGCGAATCTTACCACAAACCATTTGAACAGGGCTGATTAGTTTTCTTAACTTATAATAAATTAAAATAACGGCCACAGCTAAGTAAGACCTAAGTAACCTTGAGTGCTTGATACAGAAAGGTATTTGCAAGAACTGAAGGTTCTCAAAGGCAACTGTGAATGATTAATTACAGCTAAGAGTCCAATTAATCACTCACTAGGAAATAGATCATGTAGTGAGTGAGGACTCTGTCCGGCTGTGTTCTGTGACAGACTGCTTATTAATAATTAAGTACATTAATACCAGAATTGCTGCTTTAGTGTGTAGCTGTTAATCTCTCAAGACTGACGTAAATATTAACTTACGCCAATCTCGGTAGATTGACAGTGTTTTAATCACATTTACTTTGAGTATTAATACAAGGCGAATGTGATTATAATAGCTGGTAAAGGAAGATTTTGGTGAAAGCTTTCTGGCCGAGTCAAAATCTTAGTGTGAATTTTATATATTGGAGCCAGCTACGCCCACGGGCTCGCCCGCATGGTCATTGTCCTACGTGCTACGTAAAACGCTATAAAGCACCTGTTCAATTTTAATTTCTGAAGTAATTTGACGTCTATTTAATTTATTTATCTAATAGAACCGAATATATTAAATTTCTTTTTTTCCACCTCTTAACTGGTGGATTAAATGAAGACGGTTATGGTACAATTGAGTCTGATTATTGATTATTTAGAGTATTTCTAAGTAGTTTTAATGGTCAATTAAGTACCTATGTATATTAGAATTGGCTTCCAGACTGATACCAAATAACTGACCTCAACCTCAATCACGAGTCATAATAATATCTTCAATCAATCTAAAACATAGTCTAGTGGAGTATTTTACACGAAATCATTGCGTATCTAATTCCCATCGTTCCAATAATCAAAATACGTGTCATTACACGGAAAGAAATAGATATCGTGGACACGAAGGGATTGAAAAAGCTTAGATTTTTCCTGTATTCACCCCTAGGGAAACCGAAGGCTTTGCCTTTCCTTATGTTCCAATCTTACCGATAAATTTCACATAAGAAAGTTTCTGCCATAAGGTTGTTAAAACAGGACATTTTTGGGTCAGCTGTGATAAGCAAGAATTCGAAATGGTAATACTTGGGAATGTTTTGATTTAAGTTTATAAACAATCTAAAATGAGGCCTTTTATGATTTAGCTTTTGTTTGTCGGTTAATCTATCCACCTTTCTGTTGTAGTGATAGTCAGGCTAAGTAAAAAAAACTTTAGTCGCATAAAACTATCTAGAGATTCCTGTATTAATTTGTTACTATAATAATCGCAGTAAAATCAACAACGTCAGTAACAAAGGTCACATCAAAATAGTTCCGTTAGTCAGTTATGATTTATGAAGCAACCATCAGACATAGGCATAAATTTGGTCCTGCGTTCCCGCAGAAGTGGTCTAAAACCAAATTATTCGATGATGCCATTTATTATATTATTGCAAATAAAGTTATTTTGCTGCGGCGAATATATTGCTATTCGAATGCGGGATAATTCAAATATCCATTCGTTCATTAGTTTGCTCGATAATATTCGCGCGTCGCTATTTTTTATGATTATTACTATAAATGTATGTCGATTTAACTGTATTGGATCCTCTCGTTGAACTAGTTCATTTATTTACGCATTGTTTTGTTTGAATGCCAGTTTGATCAGGTTGATTGTAAAGCTTGTTTTTTATGTTAGGTAACAATTACTTCAGCCATTTAATATTACTTGCTTTACTACTTACTTTAATATTACTTTGACGACCTCGATGGCGTAGTGGTTAGTGTAACCGACTGCCACGCCTGAGGAAGCGGGTTCGATTCCCGCACAAGTCAAACATTTGTGTGCATGAACATGGATGTTTGTCTTGGTCTAGGTGTTTCTATGTATAATATGTATGTATTTACAAAAAGAAAGTATATATGTATGTTTATCCATTGTCTAGTACCCATAGTACAAGCTCTGCTTAGTTTGGGCTAGATGGTGTTGTGTGTATGTGGTAGAATATTATTATTATTATTATATTACTAGTTTTCGCCTAGTGGTAAAATTTTGACTATATTGTGTTTTGACTTTACCTATCTATATGGAAAATCTATCTGCTTTTTACATAGGTATGTAGATAGTTTGAGATAACCTTAATATCTTAATTACAAGTCTAGGTGAAGGAAAACACATGAAAAGGGCTACAATAGTTTAGGCTTTTCAGCGTATTAACCTAATAAGAATAATTTATTTGTTTCTTTTGTTATTCATTTAGCTGGTATTGAGAAATCGTGCTCTCTGTAGTACAGACTCTTCTCGTACCAACTTTTGGCCTGCGGGGAAACATGTAGAATTCGTCGCATCAAAGATTTAATTTGGTCTCATTAACTTTGACCACGGTAAAGAGACTCTTGGAGTCGAGCAACGTAACAAAGCAACACAATTGGGTTTGAAATTAGAAAGGCAGAATAAACAATATTTGCTTTGATCATTGTAGGCTCCGCGCAGACAATTGAAGACTAATTAAGCATACTGTTACGTGCTGGGTTCGACGGATAAGAATATAAATAATATTACCGACTTAAACACGTTTTATTCAAACACACAATTAAATTTAAAACACAACAAACACTATACCACACTTTTTCACTGTACTGCTTCAAATTCCGTAGTATTTCCGCTTCCGTTCGCTTCGATGAACACTTGATCGCTTACGATTGTAAACTGCCTTGGCGGTGCGCGTGCGCCCTATTTATACGCGGGTAAAGCCCTTCTAGAGCTTTCTAGCAACGCCACTCCCGGTATGTAAACAGTACGATGATTCGAGAAAGTACCAGCGTCTTCTCTATGATTCTCGTAAGCATACCTACTACGTAGTTCCGTAAGATGTCAATAGATGGCGGTGTAAATTATTAGACGGAACTGCCGAGTCTTTCCCACAATGCCGAGAGATATCACTGGGCGTAACAATACAATAAACAAGAACTATATTTACTTATCTAATAGTTCAGAAATTCTTATTAATGTACCTATACTAGTTATATAGTTTTTCCTAGCCCACATTAGGAAAAGCTATTCAAAAAAGCCTTGGCCAGACATACATTTATCTATATTAATATTATAAAACTGAAGAGTTTTTGTTTAGTTTAACGCGCTAATCTCAGGAACTACTGGTTCGAATTGAAAAATAAGTGTTGAATAGCCCATTTATTGTAGAAGGCTTAGGCTACATAACATTACGGTACGACACCACAATAGGAGCGGATCATCAATGAAAAATGTTGCAAAAACGGGGCAAATTCTCTTGTGTGGAGTAGACGAAGTTGCGCGGATCAGCTAGTTATGTATAAATAGGTACAGACAATGAATGTCAGTCTGTCTATTATTTGTTTACGTTTTACATTTTCTAGTATCTGTCGACGTCAACTATTTAAAACAAAAATATTATATTGTTAATAGCACTAGTTAAATAGTTATGTAAGAACAATTGTGAATTAATAGTAACAAGCATGAGTCAATATTATATTTAAAAAAAAATAACAATAGTACACTAGTGTGAAAAGCCAAAACCCAAAACCAAAAAGCCTCTTGGGGGACATATAGAGGTTAGGTACTCCTGGGTACTCCTTATAAATTGTGTGCAAAAGTATTAGGTCATAATCTTATCAGTATCGCCTTACCGTTAGCCAGCTGTCAAAGCGTGTACTAAATTTACTTTATTGGTGCCTTACTGCCGAATTACCTCTTGGGGGACATATAGAGGTTAGGTACTCCTGGGTACTCCTTATAAATTGTGTGCAAAAGTATTAGGTCATAATCTTATCAGTATCGCCTTACCGTTAGCCAGCTGTCAAAGCGTGTACTAAATTTACTTTATTGGTGCCTTACTGCCGAATTATTAGCACTACTACGGTTAGAACTGCAACTTGGGACGTACATGCGGCGATTGTGAGTTGCCTGTGAACCAAAATTACAATACACACCAATTGACATCTTAAGACATGCCTAACGTATCCGCAAGTGAGGCGATGTCTTCATGACGATTGATGTGTACGCTAATTTTAATAGGGTGGACAAATTTTGTTTTAACGTGTGAGTATGTAACATTGTAACTCTAATCAAGACTATCATTACAATCCATTTTAAGTCTGTGTCGTTTATCAATCTAATTAGTCAATTCTAAAACGATTGTTGAGAGCTTCGATAACGTCCAATATCGAGTTTCAATTTACTCTCCAAGCTGGCATTACTTGATAGATTAATTTAGCCGAGAGTTGAGATATCGGATAGTGTTGATTCATCGACTTCCAATCGAAACTAGTGTAAATGTCGATAGATTCAAGTGTTGCGCTCGTTTCAGTTGAGAAATTGGATCTCCTTTGTTACTTGAGCGCTGTTTTGGTTGGTGTCGCACTGTGAACATTTCCAGCACATTGTGGAGTATGCTTCAGAAACCATTACGAAATATGCTATTTTGACAACAATGACGGCAGTTTATAATATCATGAATTCTAGATTTTTATATTTTACTTGAATTCGATACCTTGCTGATTGTATTTTGTTGTTATCGTAAGATAATTGAGTTAAGTACTAGTAGTAGTCCATTTACTTATTTTAGAGAATTGTTAACTGTAACTGAACGATTTTCTTACAAAAAGTCTATAACCTTAGTTAAGTTAAGTAGGTCTACCTGACAAGCTATATCCATGCCAAGTTTATGTGTTTAGTCGTAAAAATATATAATACTTATAAATTTACATAAGAATTCTAATATATGTTTTAACTATATGATATTATTATTGTACCACTAACCTGACATTTCACATACTGTATATTGGTAATAGACAGTACTCTTGAACTCTAGTTCGGTACACTGAGCACACGCCCAGACTTATTCTGGAAGAAGGTTTTTTAAGCTAGATTTTCTTACGATAGTAGTGCCATAATTTTAAGGTTGAATAATGTTTTATGACGGTATTGAAACTTCGTCTATCTATCAACCACACGAATAGGACGATTTCCTAGAACGCATTGTTTCAAGTCGTAACTTTTGTCTAATCTCTCTTTTCTATATTGTATTTTTATGTCCGTCACGTCCCCTGTACCACGGCATTGTTATTCTCAGCAATCTTAGCTTTAGTTTTCCTGCTATCAAAAATGTATTTGCTGATATATCGTCTCATATAAATTATCGTCCAATATTATGAACATGGCGTATTGTACAAAGACGAAAGTGTCATGGTACAGTTTATACTCCATTTGGTTAAATACTTAACTAAAGGTATATAATCTTGATGTGACTTTTTACACAAACACATATTAAACAAATAAACTACTGCTTAAACTAACGGTTCAATTGATTTAGTAATCGTTATTGTTGTATTTACATTGATCTTTAGCAGCATTTTATTTTTAAACGAAGTATTTAGATAATAAGCCTCATCAAGATTGTTCACCTTTAGTTAAGTACCTAACCAAATGGAGTATATTATGTTAATAATTTATAGGTCGCTATTATGTTAATATTAACGACCTAGAATATATAGGTTACAAAAATGTATAAACACAAAAGTTAATACGTATGGATGGCGTATTGGTAGAAGTGATCGTCTCTCTACTGTTGTGGTTGTTTCGAGTCTGTGTGTTCTTTGTGTCCGTTGTTTGAATGTTTGTAAAGTCCCTCTCAACACAGGAATTATCCCTGGTGCGGGAGGTTCTCTGCTTTAAAATACAGTGAATTACATTTCATCTACATACCAGTTCATACATCAGTACTTATTAAAATTTTGAAATACAACATTATTAAAGTAATGTTTTCGTGTGCCATAAAATTTATAAGAGGAAAATCATTTCCATTCGCACTGCATAACCTGTTCTAGCTGTCTCGGTCAGTGATGTTGTGAATATTCGCATCCGCATCCGCAATCGCGGAGATTTCGCATCGATTTGGACATCTGCATTCGCATCCGCATCCACAATAATCGACGCGGGTCTTAATGCGGATCCAGATATAGCATAGGTTACTATAAGTAAGAAATCAGTTGTTCATTAGTACGTGTTTAATTTATGAACCTTTGCAAAACAGGCCCGAACCTGCGAGGGCGGTGATATTAGAATTTTTTTATTAAATAAGATGAACAATTTTCATCAACATCCGCATCCGCAAATGCGGCGCTTCCGCATCGATTTGGACATACGCATTCGCATCCATATCCGCATCTGCATCCGCGGATGTTAAAAAAATATGCATCCGCAACATGCCTTGCCTCGGTGGCGCAGGAGCATTATAGAAGACCGCTGTGTGCGAGATCTTGGATTCGATTTTCGGGTCTGGTGAAGTGTAATTCTATTGCCTTGTAGGAATTCTCAGTAGCAGTACAAAGTCTGATACTATGCTCACTCACCGCGGGACAGTAGCAAGGCGACCGCTTGCCCACTACGCCATCCGAGCTGTCTTACCTAGTACCTGAACCCATGGCTTCCGTAATGTAACCTAATCACACCTCTGCCTAGCCTTCAGGATAAACTTAAGAATATATGAACTCAAAAATCTGCATTTAACAATGCAAATGATTTGCTTTACAGCACATTTACATAGTAAGCGTGACCATTAACACCAGATTGTGCTAATCAACCTGTTAGGTTCGTGTACCTGTCTGCGACGTAAATGGATCAATCGATGTGGTTTACTACGTGTCTGTGGTGAGCCCTTCCACAGATTACAGATTCAGATTGAACCGTAATCATGTTAAGTGGTCTGTCGTCCGTCAAACGAACATCAATGGTGTGCGGTGGCATACACCTACAACCGATTGGAGTAATGATATCGTTACACCAATGATTAAATTATGTTCGGGTACTTGGAAATAACTACACTGAAACATTGAGACAACTACCATCTTAGTCTCCCCGTGACCATGGCTGCTGAAAAGCAACCGAAACGTCGGGGAAAATGTAAACTTAAATATAAATAGTTTTGATAATTTCATTAGCTTAAAAATGAGTAAAGTTTAATAGTATCTAGTAGTAGTATAACAGTTTCTAAATTATGTAATAAAGTGTAGAATAAACAATGCGTTAAAATCCGTATATAGTAGTTTAATTTCAATGAATAACATTCGCGTAAACAGAAGACAATATTATGTAATGATATCGTTTTTAATTTCTAGTGACTTACTATTCGTATTACTCCCGCGCTACGATTATTTTCTACGTCGCGAGCTTTACAAACAGTTAAACAACGGGCACAAAGCATACTATTGTATCCTACCTCTTATAGAAGCATGTAATGCCAAGTAACTACTTATCACTTATTATTAATTGTGACAGTCTTTACATAGGTAGTGTGTTATAGTTTTATACCATGAGGGATGGAATCTGTATTAGACTTTACATTGTTTTCCAAAGCTCGATAAATAAGTAGATTCCGTGGGCTTTTTACTAGACATGTTTTGCATATTCTATACAATAGTGTAGTTTTTTATGATAGAGTTTGTACGTCATTGTGCTATACCAATAAAAATTTAAAAAGGTTGACTTCCTTGTGAAAACAGCATCAAAAATTGGCTACATAATAATAATGTCCTCCAGAACGAATTTCGGTCACAGTGGCCAGTCTTAACGGTGACTGCGCAGGAGATATTATAGTGCACAAGCGTGTGCGCAAACACAAGTGCACTCTCTGTTTCCTCACTCTCATGATCCGATGGGACGGTAATCCGACACGGCCGGAGAGAGATCAGGCGCAGGACCAACGGCTTTACGTGCTTTCCTAGGCACGGGGTGTTTAACACCACCAACTTCCTAACTCCGGGCTGCTATTAAGATTTTTAACAGAAAAATTCAGTAACTTTTTGTTGGCCTGACCTGGGATTTGAACACGAGACCTCATGCACAGCAGGCGCATTCAATACCGCTGCGCCAAGGAGGAGTTAAGGCTACATAGTGACATCACTATGTAGCCCTAACTCCTTGTAAATACCTAAAATCTAATTGCTACATAGCAATTAGATTTTAGGTATCGTGCGTACATCTAAATCGCAACACTAGCGTAAAATCAAACTGATGAACGATATTTGCCAGAATGTCAAGCACTTGAAGTAACCACACACGAAGTTCACCTCTTAAACTATTGTATCAGCTGCATATTCTTGGAATATTCATATATCATAATCTTTAATGCAACTACAAGTTTAACTTACGTTGTATATACGGAAGACAGATATCTAAAGCTACGCTCTCAACACAGCTAATGAATTGCCTGTCAATGTTCTCACCCATTAATATATTGTTGAGATCGATACTAGTATTTAGTTCCACCAATGTTCGTTCCCTTTGACTAATATATACGCGAATGAGCCATATTTGATTACACCTATATACGGCTTCAATTGTGTTACGCGATAAGAGTGGTGCACACTATACTTGATACAAGTAACTGGGTTTTTAAAGTGTACTTTTGAGTGGCGTTCCTCACATTGTTGCAAAGCTGATTCTTATATTAATTCTACAGCGTGTACGAGAAAGGTGTAGTCATATTTAGCGTCACATAATATAGCCTATGAACAATGGAGAACTACGACAAATAAATACCTAAAAACAATACGAAAAACAAATAAATTCATACATTATATTCACCAATTGACTTATCAATATCAGCACACTTTATTCGATACTTATGCAACACTATTAGCTGTGTCGGTAGCCTCTGCTAGCCCAACCAGTCCGTATGACCAGACGCAATTTAAATAAAAATTATAAACAGATGAATGTTTGAAACTGTCATAAAATTTTAATTAATTTGTTTTGTTTCGGGATTAGGGCAAATACGTTATTATTAGATAAAAATTAAAGGGACTAAAATATGACCACACTTTTCTTTTACACGCTGTATTGTACCAAAGATTGTAAATATACAACGTTAAATTTGTTGCTGCCTGTGACTGTGTTCCAGAACTATTAAGAAGAAAGTTGCGTTGATTGAACTCCTCGAGTTTTCTTTAAAGAATTACTTGCGAACGATTCTCACTGTCATACATCGATCATTAACAAATATCAACTTCTAATGAAGTTCTTATATATCTGCTTCAGTCGCTTGTGATCCCCGCTGATATAATAATTGAATGACAGATACGCCACAGACAAAGGTCTGTTTAAAACCGGGCTTGTGTAAATGAAAGTAGCACATCTGGGATAGTACGTCTACCCTACTAAAAATCGCAACCACATAACCTTGTTTTGTTTTCCAATAGCTACAAGGGTTGTCAGAATCACTAAGGAAGCGGTGAAGGAACAATGTGATTTTTGCAGTGGCTTGTCACTATATTTTATGCAGACTATTTTATACAATAGTTTATTTTTATCCATAATAATTTCTAACATTTGTGAAGTTTGCCAACCACACAATTTTTTTTTAACTTGTTGGAATGCATTGACGCTTACCCCTCCGCGGGGTCGGGCGGAGGGGTTTTGTCGGACTCACCGGGGTAAAATAAGGATGTTGAAATGATGATAATGGACCTCCCGGAGTACCGAGTAAACCTACCACTGTGTTCCTCGACAAACCCCCTAATCACGGGGCCGCGCGAATCACTTGCACATGCGGTCGCGACCTCGCCAAGGTTTCGGTATGAAACGGTAGTCCATTACACGACAAGACCTACCTTATATGCACTACTCACTTTAAAGCCCTACTGTCAGTCCCCCTCCCCCCTCTAAAGGACGGTCACGACACAGAGGCGCGCGTGGGCACACGCACGCCGCCTTTCGGACTTGATGCTGATCGAATGGTGGGCAGGCCCACGAAACCTACCACCCCCAGGTCAAATCTCAGGGTGGCTGGAGGTCATCTCGCGCCCACCGGCGCCCGGTTCTGTGGTTGGGGAGAGGGTTTAAACGTTCCCTCTCCCGCTTCGCCGCCTTCTTGATATAAATCACTTCCTCACAGACGGAGGCGACGGCGTTCCACGACCTCTTACTCCGGACCATAGACTGCACCACGGCCAGGAGCGAGAGAGCAACCAATCTGACTGCCACGATCAACTCACGGCGCTGCAACGCCCAGGCGGGGCAATCCGCCAAAGTGTGCAGCGCCGAGTTCACAACAATGTTGCGGTAGTCACCGCAGTGGTGACAACCGGTCGTCTCTTGCCGGCCTATACCACACAGGAACCGGCCAAAACAACCATGGCCAGTCATTACCTGTGTCAGCCGGAGGGTGAGGGCGCCTTGCCGCCTCTCGAGCCACTCCTCAAACACGGGACTTACCGCCACGATCGTGGCGTGCCTGGAATTACACTAGGCTAGCATTGTGAACTATAGTCTAACCCTTCTTACACTGAGAAGAGTCCCGTGCCTAGCAGTGGGACAGGGCTGATATTATTTTTATTTATACAACAGGGCGAAAGGTATTACTGTGGTATAACAAGCATCCGTGGGCTACTGTCATCAAGTAGGTCGTATATTTACGAAATTATTATACAACTCTCGTTGGAATGAGGTTGTGTAGCATTAAAATGAAATTACCTAAAACATGATCGCTTGCACTCATACTATCTTTAAAGTGTAATAACATTCATATAAAATGTTCTATTTCGATAAAAGCATTTAATTGTACGCGGCTTAATATTCGAGTATGCTTTCAGTATTTATTTATTTACTTATACATTTGATTGTGAAATAACTTCATAATGTATTATTTAAAATATAAAACAAGGACTCTTTTGACGGGCGTGGCGTTTACTGCCGTTTAGCGATGTAAAACTTATAAGGTCTTATTACCTCCCTTAAGAACTTAAATAAGTTTATGTATTTAAAGAGTAACATGGCGGCAGAAATATAAATGGCGTTAAACAGCTCTCCCTAGAGCCAGACTAAATGCGTGCAAAGTTATAAACACTTTATTCCACAAGCCTAAATATTAAGCTAATGAAGAAACCTGAAGGAGCTACTTAACACTTATAATCTTTACACTGATTTACATAACAAAAGTTACGACAAACTTCCATCACATCACAAAGAATGAAGGCCATGAATACTTTATGCCGATACAGGGCGAGACCTTTACTTTCCAGGTAATATTGTAGCGTAATACTCTGGGGGAAAGGAAAGGGTTGTAATGTGTGCCGGTATACGTCAAAATTGTGGCAAATCGACGGGAATGTTCGAGGTAAACTAAAGAATATATTCGTGGTCACGTTTTTGCGATATAAAATAATGAAACGAGTGTATTGTGGTACCAGGTGCGCTAACGGTCAAGATTTCAGCCGGTTTTGGATTAATGATGTCATTCTGGCTTGTAATGTGAAGTTAACTTTATGTTCGTATTTCATGTTAGTTAATTAAATGAGGGTGGTGTTCGTTAGGTTGTTTATTGGAACTACGAATGTTACCAAGAATGCCATATGATATCCTTGTCTCGAGCGATGTAATTGGTACTTTTATAGAGCCTCTTCAAGGTTGCTTGACAACTCAGATTGGTGTCTAATCTAGATTCATTATCGAATAGGATCTGAAGTGCCTGTACTGTAATTTCGATGTAATCGATGGAAATTCGATGGTTAGCTTTTATGGGTGGAATTTGAATCTGGAATACTTGAATTGCCTAAGCCCTGACTTTAACTTCATTTGTAAGAGCACCCATAACATTAATGAGCTTCCAACAAGAATATATAGAACCCATTCATTAGCTGAGTGACCAGGTCTGCCAAAAGCGAAGTGAATTTAGATAACGAATAGATATAAATACGAACTTTAGCGTTTATCATTTTCGGATTTGGCTTTCCAGCATGGTTTGCATCTATGTATATATTCATATTGCTAAATTTCTGAATATAATTTAATGTTTTTGACCGCCACATTTTCGTGCATATTCAGTCAGTGCCTTTGAGAATTAGCTATAGTAGGTATGATAACTTCGGTGTATCGGATGGCGTAGTGGTTAGTGTAACCGACTGCCACGCCTGAGGTTGCGGGTTCGATTCCCGCACAAGTCAAACATTTGTGTGCATGAACATGGATGTTTGTCTTGGTCTGGGTGTTTCTATGTATAATATGTAAGTACTTACAAAAAAAAAAAGATTAAGATTAAGATTATTAATATAAAAGAAGAAAATTGTTATTATTAAGATATACACAAAAAAAATTGTTGGCTTTTCCTTTATCATAATTTGAGGCAATACGTAAGCCACAGGGTCAATAATACAGTATACAACATCAAAGTAAGTTTGTACCATACTGATACAGGCTGTATGCTCTACATAGTATTTACAAATCTTAAGTAAATAGTTACCTACTTTAACTAAAATAATAAGCGAATTTACTTAACGCCGAGAGTTGAATGATTGGAGCGAGAATTCGGCCTGTAATTTATTACCTTCAAGCCTTTTCCACGAATATTTTCCCGGATATTGAGTGCCCAAAACAGAAATATTTCAGTTTCACCGAACCCCATTATTGGGCTCATTTAGGCTTGTTTGATGGGCCGGCAAAAGAGAAATAGGCGAGGTTAAGCCTAACATAAAAGATACTGGATGGCTGTACAGCGATATAGGTTTTCGATTGGCCATATAAACTTGTGCCGTACGGTCCTATATATTTTTATGACTTTAGTCAATACGTGTGATTGGTTCAATATCTGTCTTGTGATTCGGCTATCAATAGAACCACTCTATATTTTAGTATCTGATATAAAAGTCGATTCAGAATTACATTGCGTACTTACATATTTGTAGGTATTAAAATACTTCTATTATTAAGGTACGTTATTGCTATCAGAGATCAATATCCCTGCTGTGTGTTATAATGTGACAGCGCGTTACAGAGTGTATAACTTTGTCTCGTATTCGGGCATGCAAGGATTCGAGTTTGATCCTCTGAAATTCTGAATTTGTGATACCTGTTGCATATTATTAGCAGTTTATAGTTTAAACGGTGAAGGAAGGTAGACAAAGTTGAAAATAATTTATTAATTCAGGCCATAAGGTAATACCTACCAATGTCAAAACCAAAGACCAATCAATTCAATCAAAAAGATTCTTGCAAGAAATTCACGGCAACTCTTTTAGATCACGAAATCGTGATGAACCAGAGTACTACTTAATTTTATCAATAATCTGTAAACCCGTGACCATGGCTGCTGAAAAGCAACCGAAACGTCGGGGAAAGTGTAAACTTAAATATAAATAGTTTTAATAATTTAATTAGCTTAGTTAGTTTAATAGTATCTAGTAGTAGTGTAGTTTCTAAATGATGTAATAAAGTGTAAAATAAACAACGCGATAAAATCCGTATATAGTAGTTTAATTTCAATAATCTGTAAAGGTTACCGAATCGCATTGGGCTAGAGTGGACTATGGCACAAATCTGACAAGCCCATGCTCATCTGAATTAGTAGTATATAAGCTGTGATCCTGTAGGATAAGCGTTAGAGAAAGAAATCATTTATCTCATAGCATGTATCTTAGAGTATCTGCAAAACACAATGAATTCTTTTATTAACCAATGGAGTCACAGAGTATGGATATGTCTAATAACGGGTAGTAATACATATTTTATTACATTGGCATAGGCGTTGCATAAGCGTAATTTAAGTGTATCTCTGTCGAAACCTTTGGGACATAAGCTTGAAAGTAGTAGATACTTACTTCTTTTAAAGCTTACCTTCGCTTTTACTTTCATTGATTTATCACAAAACGTGTAATGATAGTTATTACGATTTGATTTGCCTGTAAAGAGAGATTTGATTCCTATTATCAATTTTGTTCTACAGTTGGATAGAGGCATTTCTTTTTTAAAATATTACAACGGTAAATGGACGTATTCCAGTCACATACATAGCTTGATTTTTCGTTTGGTATAAATTAGATTAATGGCCAATCCAACCCACCATTCGTCAGTTGCAGTTGTTGGTGAAATAGACTGAGTTACGAAGGATATGTTACTAGATGTTACTCACGACTTCGTCTAAATTGCTTTATATATTTCTTCAATGTTAAATCTTACTTTATGAAAAGTTACATCAAGATCGTTATAGTAATGGTTACAAAGCTATGGCAAGTGTAAGAGTCTTCAAGATTCCAATCACGAAATGCAAAATTACGTTTGCCAAAAGGTTTAAATACTTGTATCTCTACTTATAAATTAAAATAGTGAAACATTGCGATCTTAAGCTCAACACTATCCGGTAAGTCCATACTGGAGTTAAATTTTTATCACTAGCCTAAATTACCACGACACGGATATCAATGTGCGTTTTCAAAAAAGATATTCTAATCGTTATTAAATTTTTCGAAGTTCCTGATCCTTCTGAATATTTGTCGTCATACGATACTAACCGTTTTAATATTCTTGAAGTGCGTGCGATGTAGCCATCTTGGATTTGGATAGGATATTTCATCTAAATTTCGCTAACTTCGTTATAGGTCCACAGAAGTAGGCTATTGTCGTTTACCGCGCACAGTTCCAGACCCCGTACTGATACTGACAATTACTTAACCGGGAAATCCAGTAACACTATGCCCGGCCCGGGCATCGAATTCGAGACCTCATATACAACCGTCGCAAACATTACAGCTGCGTTTACGAGGCAGTTAGGCAGTATATATACATTATGTAAACAAACTGGCAAAACTACAAATCACAACGATAAACTTTCAATCTGTTTTGTTTGTAGTACTAATACTTTATTTTACAATGTTGTAGTTTTTATGAGAGCTGTTGAATTAAGTTTTACGCTAGTCACACCTGGTGGGGTGAAACTATTGAATTGAGTATCGGGTCAGTGTTGTAGGTAGGCATGCCACTCCTTGTATGTTGCGGGCTACAGAGTTTATTTTTATCATCAATCGGATTGCACACAAACATTTCAATTCACTAATTTATACTTTGCTCAGATACATATTAAATTTACTTAATTTACACGTTTAAACTGACAGATTTGTCTCTTATTTGTTGTTTTTAGGGTTCCGTACTTCAAAAGGAAAAACGGGACCCTTATAGGATCACTTTGTTGTCCGTCCGTCTGTCTGTCTGTCAAGACCCTTTATCTCGAGAACGCGTGGAGGTATCGAGTTGAAATTAAAACGATATACTCAGGTCTACAGTCTCTTGAAGCTGTAAAAAAGTCAAACTTCTAAGTTAACGTATAAAAAGATACGGCGATTTATGCCGCATAAAACGTATATTTCGACCCTCTCTGGGGAATCAAAATTTCTAGAGTATTTTCCGTTGACCTAGAACTATGAAATTTGGCAAGTAATACCGTCTTATACTATAAGTATAGGAAAAAATCTGAAAATTATACATTTGTATTTAAATCATAAAAAACAAGGTCTTTATGCAAGGACAAAAATTGTTTATAATATGTACCTAAAAATTTGTACGGAACCCTCGGTGGGTGAGTCCGACTCGCACTTGTCCAGTTTTTTAAGTATTTCTTATAGTCTTCAGTAGAATCCCAAAGCGCGGATCTCTGACTTTTCGAAGTTATGTGCGTATAAAATAAGTAATTATCGCTTTCTTTAACAGTGAAGGAAAACATCGTGGGGATACCTGTATATCTGAGAGTTCTCAATAATGTTCTCGAAGATATGTGAGTTCTGCTAATAGGCATTGGACCAGCGTGGTGGACTATGGCCTTCTCCTTCTCACACTGAGAAGAAGTCCATGCCCAGCTGTGGGATAGCTTGATACAGGGCTGATATTATTATAATTATTTTACTTATAAAGCAATCATGTCAATAATATTTAACGCAGCCGTCAATTATTTTAAGTAACACCTCACACCTCTAGAATAGTTTGCGGTAAACAGCAATAGTTATTTACGAATGATTTACAAAAGCTGGAATGCAAGTATTGCTGGCTGAAAGCGACTATACTATACTTCTGCTAGTCCTTCGGCGTTATACGGCGTGATGCCATGTTACGTAATATCTTCGATTATGCTGTTTGCATAACAAACGGCAACAAAATGCAAACAGGTGCGAAATATAAAGTAATATAAAGGACATAAAAAAAAATATTGCATTTCTCTTTGTAATTCTCGTTTCAGGAATTATACCTTGTATTGAACAATGCAGTATTGTGCCTTTATATTAATAAAGTCATGGCATCGTTTATATTACACACGCGAAGCTTATAAGTCTGAAAGAGAAATTCTCGAATAAAATATTCGAGAAAAATTCGGTTTTGTACCGTCAAACGACACTTATATAGCAGGAATAACTGGTGCTTAAGTTTCGTTACCAAATCTATCAATTTATTGCGACGGGTGTAGAGTATGAAACTAAAGAAAAACGAGCACCAAAAACCTAGGCAAAAAATAATAGATGGATACACGATATTTTTTTATAACAAAGATCATATAGCGCCCGTGATGGTAACAGGTTATGATAGGCTGTGAACGCTTCCTCATCAGAAGCATAAAAGGAACCACCACGCTGTCAACGTAGGCGTCCTTAAGTGGCATTGGACTGCACTCAGATTAACCCGTCAAGTCTTTGAATACTAGACACAATTAAGCACCTATTGTGTCTAGCTGCCAGTGTGCCGGTACGACTCAATAGGTTAAGCATAAATGCCGTTTCTTCTCTCAATGAAAACCATTGTGTGAAAGCAAAATTTTTCCTACAAGATGCACAATATAAATCTGCAGCATTTTAACAGTCCTGTCTTCATAAGAAAAGTGTGACAGTTTGGTGACGAAACTAAGGTGTCTCAACTTTATTCAATTATTCCAGCAATTTCATCAGCTCGTAATCAGAAGACTCTTCGAGCGCTATAGAGTATTGAAGTACACAATAGCTGTTATTATTTTCTGACTTTCCTTGAGAGAGCTGATCTCAATATTTAAATGTTTTTAAATTACAGTTGCCTCTATGCCTCATGCCTCATGTGTCGCGGGGAACTTTTATAAACATTCAAATAATGGATACAAAGAATAACCAGACTCGGAACAACCATTTGTGTATCATAAAAAGTTATGTCCCGTGTGGGATTCGAACCCACATTACTCGGCGGAATGGCAGTGGCGAGGCGACCACTTAAACCACTACGCCATGTGTAACCTACATCTCTCGAGCGGGCACAGTACTCGCTATATAACAATACTACGCTATATTATCTATATATTAATACGTGAAGCAAAAACTTTGTACCCCTTTTTACGAAAATTGCGCTGATGGAGGAGTATAAAATTTGGCACAGTTATAGTTTATATAGAGAAGGAGGGAATCCTAATATTTTTATAAAATACGCATTAGAAATACAATTAATGGAAAAACACTACACGCACACAATCATGCATTTGTCACACGCAGTCGAATCGCGTTCGTAGTATTTCAGCATTGTTCGTCTGACGTACAATTCTTCGTAACTATGGTTACATACTTACCTTAGGTAAGTAAGTACCTATTTCAATTTCGTGGTATATATAATAACGATCAAACTTAAAATTTTAATCAATTATGGTCGAATTTCGACCACTTGGCGACCGCTGGTATTAACAAATATACAAGAGGTAATGTGTAATGCGATTTCTATGTTTGTAAACTCTTTGAGAATACTCGAGTTACAAAAATAACTGCTTTTTGCCGGTGTCACCTAAAAATAACATGGTTTTCATTTATTTGGAAAGAAAGACGAATTGCTAAAGCTCTCTATACATTCTCTTGATGAAATAACATATTATTTTTGCCCCTGTATGTTTAAGAATGTATTTATCACCTTCGCATTTTGTCAGCTACATTCAGGTCTTAAATAATTTAGGGCATCTATATTCGTAGAACGGGCAGGATCTCCTGTCGTCACAACAAATTTCGTAACGTGTTGAAAATAAAATAAAATAAATGTTATTACTATATTTTGCCCACGGCTTCGCTTGCATAAATGTTGTTGAGGTTAGGTTAAGTTAGTAACGGTACTTTTTTCTGGATGGAAGTTACCTTTTGTATTTTTCTGTTCCCCTGACAACGTATATGCAAAATTTAATTATGTTCGTTTAGTAGTTAATGCGTGAAAGCGTAATAAACAAACTCACATTCGCATTTACAATATTTAGTGAGGATTATAATAATACATATATAATATGCATGGAATAGTCAAAATTAACGACATTAGTAAAATTCCTATTTTTAAAACCACGGCTCTTGTGTGGTAAACATTTTCTCAATCAAAGCGGGGACCGACAATGTTTGATCTGTTATTAATAAAGCTTAAATTTATAGTGCCAAACATTCTCAACATAAAGTCAAACAATTATCCTTCACGTTGTTCCGTAAACACAATTAATAAGGTAAGGAAATTCATAGATATGTGTCGCTTCACTTAAGTCGTTATACCGATACACAATTATAAGTGCCCGACGCGACGTGACGCTCACACTAGTTGTATCTTACTAGCTGAATATCTATTTATTATACTCCAGAGACGCTCTGTATGTTGTTTATCGTTGAGTTCAAGGAAGTTAGCTGCCCGAAATGTTGTTTATGGAGAGGGATTTGGTTAATACGTCCAATATCTAAGCTATTACTTCAGGTAAGTATAGGTATCGGTTAAGAATTTTCCAGGTAGAATTGTGTTAGATGATTTTATACAATGATAGTTTCTGCCCGCAGCTTTGCTTACGTTTTTGGGATGAAAGGTATTATACAGGGTCTGTCGTTAATAATGGATAACCCGTTAGCTGTACGTTAACCAGTTATTAGGCAGTAAGAAAATAATATTTTTATGTCAGGGTTGCCATACTTTTTTTTACAATCAGTGGTTAAAACTAGACGTACGGAAAGATTAATTTTAAGGAATTGATTAAAATGTTAATTTTGGTACTGTTTTACGTTAAGGGCGCCTAAAAATGTAAATATATTTAATAATATAAGTATTCGCAAGTACGATAGTAAAAGAAATACACAAAAAAAAAATGATTTTATTGAAATGGCAACTAATTGAATGGGTAAAGAAGCGAATTTTAACAAAAATCACAAATATTTCACGCTGTTGGAAACCCTGACATAAAAATATTATTTTCTTACTGCCTGATAACTGGTTAACTTCCAGCTAACGGGTAATCCTTTTTTTTTTTATTTATTTATTTACTAACGACATCCCCTGTATATGTCCTTTTCTGTATTTGACAACGTGCATGCGTAATTTTATGATGATCAGCTGAGTAGTTAAGATGCGAAAGCGTAACAAACTCACACTCGCATTTAAAATATTAGTCAGGATTAGGATTTACGATAGTAACTTATCGTCGCAATGAAGTATTTGCCATAGAGTTCGGTCTGAGCCTTCTTTCTAATTCTGACTTACGTTTGACCACGATCTCATCTGATGTTAAGCGACACTAATGGCTTATGTTCTTTCTTGAAGCACACCTTTTATTGGGAATTGAAATGAAGTATGTTGCTATTTCAAAACTATTTACGAACTTGGTAATTGTTCTGAGTAACAAACCGATTTGTTGTTGACATAATTAAGCCTATATGTTTTGTACTTCAAATAACCAGTGAATGCGCGCAATTTTTTCACGTTTTTGATTTTATATTGGTCCTGGTACTGATGAAATTGAATTTCCGTTTCAATTTTAACATTGCAATTATTTGCAACCTACTGGTGGGTTATTATAGAAAATATAATGTCGTATTTTGTATTTGTTATTTATTTTATTCTTTGACAAGGGTGGGAGAAGAATCACACTATGACAAATTAAAACTTGACATATGAGTTAGTAAGAAGCATCCTTGTAATCGGGGATGTCTAGAATATGCATATCACTGCAATCTCTGTGTGCCATCTACTACTGCATTACTATTCCTTATTGCCGTAAGGTACGTCATGGTATGACAGGGACCCCAATGCACAAACCTTATTACCCTTTTACCACATAAAATTTAGTGAAAATTATATTATAAACTCTTATAGTATTTACAAACCGGTAAAGCAGGTATGTAATATGAAAATACGGCCTTCCCAAAATCTCTTTGTAAAGTCAACTCACCTAGAATGTGTTCGAAAATATTCGGTCGATGACCTAAATAACCATTCAAAGAAAATAACTCAGTAATAAACCAATTTGTTCCAATTATATGAAAATATTATTGTAATTAGAAAGGTAGTAATGGAATTTCGGAGAAATAATCATCGCTGAATCTACAAAATTGTGAAACCATTTGATTAATTCTAATAATGAGTCACGCCTACGACACGAATGTTGTGGTAACCATGTAGAAGGTTGTTTACTTTAGTCTACGATTATAAATTACTGTTAACTAGAATTATTGTTCAAGATATAAGCAGAATTCGTTAGCATCTTATCATGAGTCTACAGTGTTTAAACCACAAGCCACGATATTTCGATAAGTTTTAATTAGATCTTATGATCCGTAACACCCAGTATACTCAGATGTTTATATTGATATATTGAAAGGATTATCCTTATTGTAACCAGTCTGATAGACATTCAGGTGCCTCACATTTGCTACCTAGGTCTAGACGCACAAATTCAGCACGCTCTTTCTCATCTGCAGGTGGCATTAAAAATGGCAACAAAGATTTTTTTACGATTCTAAAAACGTAAATGAATTCATTTGCATATTTAGCAACATTAATATGTTGTCTACACAGCTCACTGAATAGTCCAAACTGAACTTTCTTTGGATTCTAATTCACAATAATGATCTCGCGAATGGTGAATTGGACACTTTTTGCAACAACCTTTGGACACATAAATGTCCTTATTTTATATTTTGTTCTTTTTTTTAAGTCATTGCATTACACTTAGGTTACTTAATAAATACTTGTTCTATATTTTGTTTTGTTTTTCTTTTGTGTCTTACTGTTTGTAGCAATAAATGTTTCTTTCTTTCTGGTTGAAGGCATATTTATTTGCAGTATTGATCAGAAATTATCCGTTTTCTATTTGGTCTTTAGCCTTACGGCTACGTCTACCTTAAGTAATGTAATATACTAGTCGTGATGGAGTATGTATGTATCTTATGTGGAGGCCAGTCAGTGCAGACCGGCGACACTTCGACCCAGTGGGATCTTTTGTGTCGACACTCTCCCAATAACGACTGCCATATATGTTCATGGCAGCGGGGACCGACGGCTTAACGTGCTCTCCGAGGCACGGAGCAGGCGATAATTGTCAATTAATACGCACATAATTTCGAAAAGTTATATAACTTCCAAAAGAAGAAACACAAGAACTTGCGAAAGAGGTGCGCAACGTGGTTTCGAACCCGAGACCCTCTGCATTGCAGTCTGTTGGTCTCCCCACTGAGCTATCGCTGCTCTGTACGATGGAGTAAGTAAATCCTGTAATAGCTCCAAAAATAGTTACATAAGCACGTTCACTTTTGAGCAAAAACCCTTTCAAAATGAAATCCCTTCGGCACCATTACTTCTTTTAGCTAAGAGAGGCAAATATTTTCGATCAATTGACCTTTAAACCTAACAACCTAACAACAACAACCTAACCTAAAAATTAATAATAGATTAGCATTTAGTCTCTCGACCCTACTTAGTCTTGTCTTGCGAATTTGCACAAAATATTCAACCTGATATAAAAGCTGGTGAACTTTCTTTAGTTTATCTCCTTGTTTGGAAGGTAAGTAGTTTAATAAATAACGTTTATGCGTGCGTATGACGCGATTGTTCGATTTATATGCAAAATATAGATAAATGCGATAAGAGAGCATTTCGGTAGCGGCACGAACACGAACCAAAGGTGATGACAATGCAAAGAGTTAAGATTTATAAAAAATATACTGTACTTTTGGGTGGAGACTTTGTTCGATGAGAAAAAGAAAGTATAATATTATGTAGATTCAAATCTTCTGGTATACTTTAGTATTTACATATATAATTTTTATAGTATAATAAACGGCAAACTGATCGCATTGCAAAGATTTATTAAAATTAATACTTCAATAGCCGACATTCAGACACAATGAAAAAAGTATTATAGGCGTTGGGCAAAAGAGTAAAGGAAATAGAGCACTAATGCACCCGCGCTTAAATCTAAAATTTTGTTTAAACTGGAGTATTGTGCCTCGTGGTTGGATTAGGTATCTACGTATAGAAGATCGTACCAGAACAACTTTACGTCCTGCAGTGAGTAAGATCATGTATTTTTAATGAGATCACTGCGCTGGCAATAAGGCACCAGTAATCCTTCTTCCTTGCACAGGTATTCTACTCTGAAAGAACGGGCAGCATGAGAGTGATGTCCCTAATATGCAAGTATCCACAGCCTACAGTAAAATGTAAAAGAGAAATTAACCACTTTTGAGGTACTAAAATATGATATTGCAACGCGTGTTGGTAACTACAAATATGCGTTTTGATTAACCACTCAAAACGTAGCTATAGTACTAGGTTCAAAATAGAAAAGTGGACACTCAGCACACACACGTATATTCCGTGTTGTTAGCCTATACTTACCATATTGACAAATTTATCTCCTTATGGTTACAAAATACGGATGATAAGCCGTCACCGTCACCTATGAATCTTTACAATAACAAGAGTATCAAAGGACAAAGCCTTCAAAGGTCTACTAAAGGACGCCATGCAGATACTGGCCGCTACTCGGCGCCGTAATGGAGAATTTTATGTCCTTAAGTTATTCAGTCTATAGTCTTATATTGCTGTTATTGTGCCAACCTACGAATAATAAAAGTGCCAACTAAATAAAATTATGGAATTATGCTGGAGAAGGTTTTTTTTGTGTAGGCATTGGTCTTAAGTGTGACAAAAGCGCAATAGTCGTAGTAAGATACGTCAGACTAGCTTACGCTAACAAAGTCTTTAGTAAAAGTATTTAGAACGACATGTGTTTGAATTATCGTCGAGATTTTTCCAGGGATATTTCTTTCGCCTGGATATCCCTAGGAGAAACTTTACATATTAGCTGCTTTTAGTTTGTTTCGTCCCTAGACAGACTTCAAAACTGCCACATTCAAACGTGGTACGGTCAGCAGAATAAGTCGATACACGGCGTGAGATTTAAATTATATTAAATTTATAGCAGTCATAGATTAAAGATAGTTGATTTAATCATAGTTAAGAAACGGAAAGGGCGAAACGTGGTTGTAATACAAGTCTGTATATTCCTTCGATCCAACACAAGAGTGTTGCTATACCATAATACGTAAATAATAAAATCGACTCCATCCTATACTTCTATTAAAATTAGGTAACATTTGTTTGTTTATATGTATATAAGGGTTAACCTCGGGAACTACTACACTGGTTTTAAACAATCTATCATTAATAAAAAAATACACTATTAATGCTCATGTAGGCTTTTTTATTTATTTTTACTTGGGGTAATGCTTTGACGCATACCTCTCTGCGGGGCGACGGAGAGGTTATGTCGGGCTCACCGGGGGAGTAATACCCCGGTAATACCGACTAAACCTACCACGGTGTTCCTCGACATAACCATAGACAGCGGGGCCGCGCGAATCGCTTTCACATGCAATCGCGACCCCGCCGAGGTTTCGGCCTGCCGTGTGAAACGGCAGGCCACTACATAATAGACACTCTACTGTCCCCTTGTAGGGAGACAAAAATACGACTCAGAGGCGCGCGTGGGAACACGCACGCCGCCTCTTGGACCTGGTGCTGATCGGGTGGCGGGCAGGCCCACGAAGCCCACCACCCCCAGGTCAAACCTCAGGGTGGTTAGAGGTCATCTCGCGCCCTCCGGCGCCCGGTTCTGCGGTTGGGGAGAGGGTATAAGCGCTCCCTCTTCTGCTCCGCCGCCTCCTTGATGGACATGACTTCCTCACAAAAGGAGGCGACGGCGTTCCACGACGTCTCGCTCCGGACCATAGATTGAACCACGGCCGGGAGCGAGAGGGCAACCATACCGACTGCCGCGATCAACTCACGGCGCTGCGATGCCCAGGCGGGGCAATCCGTCAATGTGTGCAGCGCCGTGTCCTCAACAACGTCGCGCAAGTCGCCACAGTGGTGACAACCGGGCGTCTCTTGCCCACCTATGCGACACAGGAACTGGCCAAAACAACCATGACCAGTCATTACCTGTGTCAGCCGGAAGGTGAGGGCGCCATGCCGCCTCTCCAACCACTCCTCAAAAACGGGTCTTACCGCCACGATTGTGGCGTGCCCAGCACTAATGCTCATGTAGGCTAGTTTAAGTAAAATACGACGCAAGGGAAGCCGTGTGCAAAATCATATGTATACTTCAGGCAATCGTTAAGTTAAAGCCGTTAAAGATTTATAACAGCCATTAATCATAAATTAAACAACGAATAAATCTCTGGATAACCATCAGTTATTTAAATGTTAAACGTTAATTAGTGAGTATTACTCTAACCACAAGTTGGTTTAACGATTTTGCAAATTAATACTGTTTTGAATAGTTTGGTACCGAGTGCCGTGTTACTAGTTGAAAATGTTTATTTAGGTACTATTCTACTAATATTATAAACAAGCTGACCCGACAGACGTTGTCCTGTCAATCTATACAAAAATACATTTCACGTAATTAAATACAATACCTAAACGTCAATAAATGTTTTCTTATGAAAATATCATTTAAATTTCCGTCTTTTCCAGCGGATTTTATGCAATTTTCGTAATATCATATAAACTTTGTCCTGACAATCAAAAACACAACAAAAAAATAAACAGCCAAATCGGTCGAGTTGGTCTTAAGTGTTGCTTCGTCATACAGGTGGCAATTGATTTTTATTTATATAGATAGAAGATAGATGTGAAAGTTTAAGAGAATGCGTGGATGGATGGATGTTTGTTACTCTTTCACGCAAAAACTACTGAACTGATTGCCAAAGTGTTCGACCTCAGCGTTATAGGCTAGTTACGCATAACTACGCTATATACAAAATAGAGAATTGTCGGAAAGGGACAGTGCATAGTGGTGTCGATGTAATGGTAAGGATAGAGCGTAACAAAAATAAAACGCACTCTCTCCCACGATTCGCAGCGTTCAACTTCTAATAGTTCAAAGTCCAAAGAGTCTAGGTTGATGTGTCGCTGTGTGTACAAAAATAAAAATGAGAAAGCACTTTAGGTGTTCTAACATTTTCCGATTTCCCTTGACACTTATCCAGTTTCTCTTTTCGTATAAACAGTATTCATAAATCCAAATATTTGAAAATATTTCCACGTCAGTCCAGTCATACTGAAATGTCGGTCTTGCAAGCGAAAAGCTTTTAATTTTTATGAATATAGAATATCCTAACTTATTAGTTATTATGTAAATGCGAATGTGAGTTTGTTGGTTTGTTACGCTTTCACGCCTTAATTACTCAGCCGATCACCATGAAACTTCGGGTACACGTTGTCAGATGCACAGCAAGGGACCGTTTATATCATAGGGTGCCTTCCATCCAGAAGTTCTATTCCTAAGGGATGGTAATTTTTTGACAAACTTACGCGAGCACTGTTGCGGGAAAAAACTAGTACAGAGTACTAGCGTATTAATACTGTTCCCGACGCATAGAAGTTTATTGACAAAATCTATACGAGAAAAGTCGCGGACAAAATTTAGTGTCGTATACTTACTAAAAGTAGCATAGGATTGTTAGACAAATGGAGATGAAACGATTTAGGTTTCAATGGTAATATTTCACTCGATAGTAATATTTTAGTTATGAGGGTTACACGGGTTTCCGTTTAGTAATAGGCCGTTAAAATGGGAATTGCGATTTTAAAATTAGGAATTGGGATGAGAACCTATTGGAGCTCAATGACGTACCTATTATCAAAGACCAAGTTAAAGTCAAAACTCATTTATTCATTTAGGTCATAAAGTAACACTTATGAACATCAAAAAATATAGGTTAGTGCAGTGGTCGGCAACCTTGTCGTTCAAAAGAGTCAAATATTGACGATCAACAAGTAAAATCTATTCAAAGAGCCAATTTTTTTAAGCTTTGCTTTAAGGATTATTACAAAAAAAATGGATTGAAACTGCACTCTCGAGCTTGCTTTTGTCAAATAAGTCTTAGTTTAACTAAAAGTAATAAAATAAAATTTAGTATCATACTTTTAAGGCAAGATAATAAGTAATATTCTGTGCCTGCACTAAACGTTTCGTGGAAGAGCCGCAGCCGAGAAGTCAAAGAGCCGCATGCGGCTCGCGAGCCGCGGGTTGGCGATCACTGGCTTAGTGAGTTTACTAAGTTACTGGAGCTACATTTAGGTTAGTTGCTAGGTTCAGGCAAAGGGTGGAGCCTATGAGAAGAAACCTGCAAGAAACTCACGCCCACTCTTTTAAATCGCCAACTAAATATATCTTCAGTACTTTACAACTCATATCAACAAGGTGTTGCAGCCATCATGCCATATATTACTGACAATAAAAAACTAAAGATAATAACAACAATATCAGTAGTTAGGTTGATAACCTAAACGTAACATGGAGTCAAATGAAACAAAATACTTCTATTAAACTATAGTCTTCCAAGATTTGATAGATTTGGCTTTGTTGTGGCATTCCAATTCCAATTCCAAGACAAAATTCAAAACCTATTGTGTCTGGCCGCCGGTGTGCCGCTGAGACTCAATAAATTTTTTAGTTAAATAGGCTGTAGATGGCGCTTAGCATCGCCTCGAATGTTTATAAAGCGTAATTATAATTATTGAGGCAGGTACGCCCTTAATAGTAGGTACCTTTGGTTGGTTGGTAAAGGAATTTGTCGTGTCGTGTTCAAATGAGAAAAAAGTTAATTTATTTTTAATAATTTATTCTTAATTTTGTTTAGTTTGCTAAATGCTGGAACTTTATTAACTCTCTTTCATTGTAACTGTTTGCATATACATATATTGTCGACGCCAATTATGAATCGAATAATTGAGACGTGAAAGCGTAGCAAACAAATTCACATTCGTATTTATAATATTAGTTAGGATGCGAATGTGCCTTTGTTTTTATTACACTTTTAAGTCTTGTTAGAGGTATAGAAAAGGGCATACTTTTTTGGACAAAGGCCAGGTTAAGAGCACCTTAAATCGGCGAGCGTGTATGAGGAATGTTATGAAAGTGAATGAAGCCAGACAAGTGTGTCAGGACTTAGCAAATGGAAATCCGTAGTCTCTGCCTACCCCTCTGGGAAACAGGCGTGAATCTATGTATGTATGTATGTAAAAGTAATGTTTCCGAGAGATAGAAGTTTATTCACTAAATCTACGTTAACGTGAACGAATCCGCGGCAAAATCTAGTTTGTAATATTGTAGTTCGGATATAGATGTATATACACAGTTAACTAGATATTCGCTGGTAGCTCTATAGTAAACATACCAGACCAAACGTTATATGAGTCCATCTGTAGCGAAAGATCGTGGTTATAAATTATAAGGTGTAGTAATGGGTGGCCATAGGCGCAGGACTAAATAAGGGGCGCGATGTAAAGCGTGCCATTCACTGACCGACTAGTCAGTTAGTAGGTATTTTTTAAGGGTAACTTTCCTTTCGTTCTATGATTAATACCTGTATCGCAGTGACTTTCAAAACATTCAAACAACCGATACAAAGAACACCTAGACTCGGAACATCCATTTGTGGATCACACAAAGTTTTGTCCCGTGAGGGATTCGAACCCACAACACTCAGCGCAATGGCAGTGGTAAGGCGACAACTTATACAATTAAGCGAGCCGTAAAAAAAAGCTTATTAAAAGTGCTGGGCATTTTTCTGTAAGGGATTTTTTAGTCGTCCATTTTTATTGACTGGCTGTTTATTCACTGGTTTAATTGTTGGTCAATTAAAGCGGTTATAGGTAACTAATCTATGAAAATGGACTGAAGATTTTATGATATTACTGTGAGTTTCAAATATTGGATAGATATTACAAACGTTTATTAAAATATAATTGTGTATATTCTCTACGTTCTTCTATATTTTTTTTGAACACAACTTATATACATATATATATATATTGGCCTATACGTCTATCACAGACGATTCATGGCGTGTGATGGTCTGTGAAACAGCTCTTTTCGTGGCTGTACAAACCGATGCGAGAGCGGCATAACTTACCGCAGGCTCGACAAGAGAAATCGGCGGTGGTTGGTGCTAAGCCACCTGGATGACGTTTCTGTCTCTTGTCGGCTGGTGCTTGAAACCAGGCGTCATCGCAAAACTTGCGACCCTCCACTACACGTTTGCGCCAATCGGTTCTATTTTCTGCGAGCTTTTCCCAGTTACGGTGGTCAATTTTAAAAGTGGCCATGTCACGTTTGGTGCAGTCCTTAAAGCGAAGCAAAGGCCTCCCAACATCTTTTTTTGCACACAACTTATACATCGTGTTAATCTGCTTTGCCGACAAATTTTGTGACCACTTAGGCATGCATATTTAATCTCTAGATGTGCCCGCAGTTTTGCCCGCGTTTATAGTTACTGCGCCGCTCCCGTGGGTCGTATCGTGATGTTATATAGCATATAGCCTTCCTCGATAAATAGGCAATCCAACACTAAAATAATTTTTCAATTCGAACCTGTAGTTCCTGAGATTAGTGCTTTCAAACAAAAAAACTCTTCAGCTTTATAATATTAGTATAGATACAATATATATATATATGTATATATTCAATTATCTAAAGTTCTAAAAGTTTAAATAGGAATATTGCTGCGCATGTGCAGTACACATGTATTCGTGATTATTGTAAAAGGGTCGTAAAGTATTTTTTATTCGATGTATGTTCGTGAACCATTTACGAATATGAAAAATAAAATATATGTTTTCAGGATGTGTTTTTTTTAGAGAAAGCTGTAAGGCTCTGTATATTTGGCAAGAATGCAGTTCAATACTTTTTATAGTACATAATTTAAAGTTATATGATGTTTAACGTCGAAGCGCCTTTATTAGAAATGCTTATTAACGTATTTTGCGTGAACAATAAATAAAATAAAACTATAAACATAATACTCTATTTTAAACAATTTTTATTTCGAGACTTGGCCCTCTGTAAAGATATGTTTCCACGGTTAAACCACAAAATAGCTTTTTATGTAATGTTGTGTAGAAATCGCTTGAAACTTGAGAAAGAATATAGACTAATATCACAACACTTATAATAAAACGTATACATTCCACGCGAACGATGCCGCAGGTAATGATTTGGATTAAAAATGAAAATCTCATTGTTCCTTCGTCATGTTCCTACATCTAAACTGCTTACAATAAAACCTTCTATAAACTTTGGTAAGATGGCAGCTCTAACGCCAAAAAAAAAAACACCGTTTCTCCCGTATCGTATCGTAAGAGTGTAAAGAACTAATTCTATGCTCACAAATTCACAGGCAATATAGCCAGTTTAGTAATAAAGTCTGATTTTATCGAGTCTTAGGTAATTAACGTCACAACATGAATACAATTTCTGTTGCACGGTCAATGCCATCCCTTATCATAAATGAATCAATATTTAGCCCTAAGTTCGATGCGTGACGGCACCACATTTTGGCGCCACTCCCATTTCGCTTGCACAACGTTATCTCTCTCACACACACACACACACACACACACACACACACACATATACTCATTCACAGATACACATACACACTCATTGACACACACCCCTGCTTTCGTAATAGGCGTACTTAGTTATGGCTGATTTTATTACGAAAAATTCACACACGGCATAAAAGCACGCACACAGCTACAAAAACACACACATTCAGCTTTAATATGCATATTGCATACTTAGTTAGGGTTGCTGCCATTGAAGATTAGTGCACACACACACACATTGATATTTTTTATGCACACACACATTGACATTTTGTATGCATATGCACACGTACGGTTAGGGGTGTGATAATATTTTTTTTATTGATTGCGGTAGGTCAGTGCTCTATTGATCCAGGTTATCTTGAATAATTAAACTGTGGTCAACAGTGACAATCAGGTTTAATGAATGTATTAGTTTTGTATTTCTGTGATTTATCGAAATAATGTAGTTTTCAATGTTTTAATGGAATTATATACATTTATATAATATCGTGCCTGTAGAGCTAGGCAAAGGTAGGTATATAACATCCTCACAACAAGCTGCGTCTGTAATTTTTACGTACGTATAGGAGTTGCACAGAGGCTTCTAATTGGTCACAGACTGAGAATATTGATTGCCCGTGTTAGATATCTAACCCAACCGTAGTAGAAACGAAAATTACCATGGAGTTTAAAGAGTTCTTTAAAAAATACGAAATAACAAATTGCTACAAATGTGTGTAGGTAACAGGCTGTAAATAGAATATACTTACTTAATTGGCAATGTCAAGTGCAAGGATTTTCCGAGAAAAGGCGGTAACATTTTTGGCCACCAACGAAAGATTTGAACGTAAGCTATAAATCTATATGACTGTAGTTAATCCACAGTATTTTTGTTCACTGGTTCCATAAGATATATTTTAAACATTATTAGGAAGTTAAATCTTGGATCTTTTGTCAAAGAAATTGTTTTAGTCAACAATCTGGTTGTTTTAACCTTTTTTTACTTAAATAAGGAAAAAGAAGTAACATGATTTATTTTTAAAACAAAAATAGGAAAGGAACGGCCTGCTTTGGAAACGTTGTTTAGATAAATAAGAAATGAGCACACAAAAATAATTATGGTAATAGTTGGCTCTAGACTTTTTGTACATTTGAAAGACAGCCAATTCTTTCAACTCGAAAACGCCATTACGCTTACGACATACTGCATAGATAATACCGTGAGCAAAAACTAGTAGAATTGAATTTGTCTAGACCAACTAAAAGGTATCCAATTCCGACATTACTTATTTAGCACAGAAATCCTAGAATACAAGTCATAAAAGTAGGATCCCTGATCCTTTCGTGTTACCATTAATAATGATCTAATACAGTCACTCTATCAACCCTGACACTGAAAAAATTCATGCAGAAATCAGCAAGTAAAACGGACCCATAGACATCTAGACTTTTTGTGCATTTGAAAGACAGCCAATTCTTTCAACTCGAAAACGCAATTACGCTTACGACATACTACATAGATAATGCCGTGAGCAAAAACTAATAGAATTGAATTTGTCTAGACCAACTAAAAGGTATCCAATTCCGACATTACTTATCTAGCAAAGAAATCCTAGAATACAAGTCATAAAAGTAGGATCCCTGATCCTTTCGTGTTACCATTAATAATGATCTAATACAGTTACTCTATCAACCCTGACACTGAAAAAATTCATGCAGAAATCAGCAAGTAAAACGGACCCATAGATAAAGTGACGCAATAACTCAAATTCATAAAACTGTACAATACTTGTAGTTCCAAAATCGTCTCTAAAATCACCCTCGTGGAGACCCTAACCCCCGGTATCCACAGCTAGGGTTGCCTCGCGTGACTAATGCGTTTTTATTTAATATGAACAAGATTACAGCTAATTTTGGATAGCGTGTGTTGGCCCATTAATATGGGATAACTTTATCTATTATTATATTTTATGTGTTATATGGTCATATATTAATCAAATAGTATGAAACTAATGTACTTTGTGGTGTGCATTCTTGATTAATTTGTTCTCTAGTTATGTGACCGTGTTTAAACAACTGTTGGACAGTGATCGATCTAAGAGGGTTTGGTGAGCTTGCGTGTGGCCGGCCCCTTTATCGCTGTTTACCGGCGACTGAAACCGACAGTGCCGGATGTCACTATAATGGTAATAAACGAATAGTTTTGATCACCTCGGTCTTTGTAGTCTATGTATGGTCAAGCCCTTTGCTTGGAGGTGTAGGCTGATATACCGGTTTTCATTCGCTACGGTCTTTTGTTTTCTTCACTTTCTAACAAACGCGTCTATGCAGGCAATGTCGAATCTTGGTTTTCTACAATATTTAGTTGTATATTGTACAAATCTTGGATCAGCAAAAAATATAAGAGTCGCAAATATTGATTCCACTTTTCGACAGCGTCATTTTTAAATTTGAAGATATATAAGCCTAATTAAAAAGTGTTGTATGACAAAAATCTCACTAGATATTACGCAGCGGTGTGCTCTATCGTCGATACTAAACAAAAAGAATGAAGATTGGATAAAAGATAGGAAATGTAGAGGTGATACGCAGAAACAGTGTCACTACTTATATGTCGGTTATCGGTAAGAGTATTTTCTCGTCGAATCGGGTCATTCATACCGTGATCGAATGATTGACACCGGGCTCATCTATTCAAATGCCATGAAGTAATTTGGGTTTTAAATTACTTGTTGTTAACCCCTCCAGATAAGTTAGAATGCTTGTGTTAGGAGGGGGTTCACGTCAGTAGTGCAATGGGTGGGATTCGAACTCGCCACTTCTCGATCGCAAGTCCAATGCCTTACCGTTAGGCTACCGCTGCTTTAAAACAGCTTCTACCGATACTCTAAAGTTGTATATTTTCTTAAGTAAAACACTCAGAGAAGTACAAAAACTAAAAGATTTTCCTACGTCATCATCTGTAGGCGCCGCGCCGCGCTCCGCCGAGACTCGCCACCTTTAACTTACATTCATAAGTTTTTCTTTGTTTCCATACCAGTTTTGTATTATTTTCTCTTGTATTAGTTTTATACTTGGCTTTTGTAATATTTTAAAGCTCGCAACTACATTTCTGTGACTACAATTTACTGGTATGGCCGGAAGTTCAAATTAGAATTTTAATACACAGCGGCAATATAATCTTGTTAGTACTGTATTTGATACATAGCTGTAGGAATATATATGAGATTCTCTGCGTTTTGTCTTTTATAAGATTAATCAATATGGTTAACTTATTACTACATAATCTGTCAGATATCAAGACAATCACATAACGGCGTTATGCTACCTGAAAGCTCGTTTGACCAATATGTTAAAATAAAATAAAATTTAGTTCTGTTAAATCTGTGACTGGGCAAACAATGTTGACGCTTTTACAAGTCACCTATTTAAGATCCTGTTTTACGAGTTTATTTGCAAGTTACTATTGGACTTCTACCGATTTACAATGTTTATTTACTCTTACCTCATAACGATTTATAGCTATGTATTGACGAGTTATTATAATCTGTTTATAAAGAAATAAGGTCTGATACGCAGTTTCGTCTGAAGCGTAGAACAAAAAAAGAAACAGCTTTAATACAAAAACATTCATTCAGATTGTGTCAATAATATAATTCTTATGATTAAATCATTCCAACAAACATACACACATCAGCTTAACCGGTCGTATACCGCCGGCTCGCATACCAGCCGGCAGATTTGTACCCGTCGTAGGCCGGTGGCTCGCATGCGAGCCACCAAATTGGCGCCAAAACGCCGCGCGCCGCCTTCGCTTTAGCTTAAGCTAACGTAAAACCAATTTGGTGGCTCGCATGCGAGCCACCGGCCTACGACGGGTACAAATCTGCCGGCTGGTATGCGAGCCGGCGGTATACGACCGGTTAAAGCTTAATATTACTAAGCTGTGCCTTCCACACATATAATCATACTTGAATCAGCTACGAATTGGAAGGTATTTTAATTATTCAGTGTATAGGTATTCGTACCAAAACATTCTATTTTATTAAATTTCATTTTTGTCGTCCCTACAACCGGCGCCGATGTGACTTACTCCTTACAGCCCCTGCAAGGGTTGTCAAACATTTTGAACATCATTATATAAACGATGACAATGTCCCTGAGCTGTCGTTAGCGACTTGCTACTAAGAAATTGTCCGCACGCCAGCATCACTGTTCTGGTAACAATCGTAAAAGTTACGGCCATCTCAGGGAATAAGGATTCTTTGGCGCCTTTACTTATAACAATAATGTCCTGCAGATCGAATTGCGGTCACGCTGGCCAATATCTACGAAGACTAGTCATCTGCGCAGAAAATATTATGCACAACTAGAGAAAAGATAGGGCTCAGAATTGTTTTACGTACTTTTCGAGGCACGAGAATGCACTGTCAGCGTACACACTATAGTGTATAAATAATTGCGTAAATAGATTAACTATACCAAAAAGTATCATACAAACAGTAGAATAGATAATTTATTAGCTTAAGACATAGTATATAAATAAGGTGTACGTTTATAAGATTTTGTTTTATTATATTGAATAAATTGTACTCGAGAACAATTTATATTTAGTAAATTGTACTCGAGAACTTAAATTAATTACATTTACCTTTTTCAGTATTTACAGTGGCATAGTCCATGACAGAATTTGTACGTTCTAGTATACCTCTATTCTGTAAGTCATGGTGTTTACCATAGAGCAAAGCACCACCTAAACCAGCACTTTGTGCATATTATAAACATAGCGAAACAGACTGAACAAATCGGGTATTCAGTTTGTTCTGCTATAACTGTGTTCCAACGTCCATACGTTTTTATCAGTTAATCTATCATAGAAGAACTGTCGTACTGTTGTTATTATCCCATAATACTTAGCTTTGTCATATCCTAAATGCCCCATTTTGGCATCAAACGGGCATTATGACACCCAAACACCAGATAAAATCATCTTAAATCACTCACGACACGATCTCGCGAATAATAGCTACAGATTCTAATTAGGTACAGATACTAAAATGAAAAAGCGTATATCAAACAGTACCTAAACTTCGGCGTAGTATCTATCGCAATCATAAAACCGACTTTATTGACAGCCATGATTGCCTAATAACTAATATTTACGCACATATCATATCTAATTTGCTTTTGATGGTGATAGCAATGTTTTGATAACGTACTTATGTCGCGGTTCGGCGGTTTTGTGTGCCGTAAAGTTCAGCGGTTGATTGCCGCGACAGGTGAACGGGTATTACAAAATAAACGTATCAGGATACGCCTACACTCGTATACGGGATTTTAGCCCCATATTCCATATGCGCACTGATCCTGTATAAAACCACATTTTTATGTAAAGAGATGTCATAACCGTGTATAGGAATCAGGGCGTTACGGGTTCGACGTGGTGTATATCGCACGCAGTCGTAGGGGGTTCTTTTATAGTCTCACATCTTCTCATCTTTATTACGAATTTATTACTCAACCTCTGAGAAATAATGCGAATATTTATAGCTCTCGTATTAATGAATTCTCCTAATATTTTTGCCATAATGAATCCGTATTCCCTTAGCGTAATTTAGCGGAAAAATAAAAACGCCTACATAAATATTAAGTGCAAAAAATCATGTGGCTTAAAATCAACTTAAAGAATTTTTTTGTCAGGCGTTTTCAAATTAAGTAACAAAACGTAGCAATAAATTGTAGAACAAAGACTTGACTTCATCGGTTTGAAATCGTTCTAGTCGTAATGTGTTAAGATGTCTCGGACAGACGTTCGTTCCATTTAGTTTGTGCTTTCTTTGAGTTCTTCTTTTGAGTGAAAACTAGAATTAAATCCAAATGTAGGTCTACCTAAAGTGGAGGCTATTTATTGGACACAAGACTCGATTTGAACAAGTAAAAGTAAAATTATATTCGTCAGCCAGTTTGAGCTGAATTTCAGCTTCGCGTCAGGGGAGTGAGTATAAAATGTTTCAGCGGTAAACTTTGTAACAGTATAGTTCCAGATTAGTTGAAAAATGTGCGTCACTTTTTGCGAGAGTCACTCACTTGTGTCGGGAACAAATGAGTGGAGTTTTTCACTTGCGAATGCGAAACAGGGTAGACGTGTAATTTTTTGTAAGGCTGCTGTAGTTCGTAAGTACTTTTAACATTTACTAATTAAGTAAACGTTTCTCTAGAGGTTTGTCAGCGTCGAGTAGCGAACTCAGTTTGACTGCTAATTCGAAATATAACAACAGACTTAGTTTTTAATAAACAAGTCTGACTGGGGATTGCTTTGTTTATTTTGTTTAACAAAGTACTTGTTTGAAGTCAACGCTTCGTAGAAAAGCTATTGAAAATGAATTAAAAGCAATACTGAATTCTAGGTAATATTTTATACCGATTTTTTCGTTTTTACATTACTCGGATACTCTCTACTGAATGGTGAGTACTCTTGTTATTTTTATGTTTTACTATTTAAATACATCTGCTTCTTTTGGCAGTAAGCAGTTAGTAAAATCAATCCAAAATCTGCCTGACGTCATCAGTGGACTTGGATACCTGTTGCGATGTCAGTACATATATAGCCAAAATGGAATGGTGCCTTGTCATCTAGATTAAGAGCTTACTAATTGTTAAGATTTCACTGTTACAGTTTTATGATTGCAGGCTGTTATATGAAAATACAAACAAAAACGCAATAAAAGTATTTTTGAGATTTTCTTATAGAAGTCTCCTAGTTCAACATGATTCGTTCGTTTTTGTGCTCACTAGACAGTACGAGTACGGTCCTGTCAGTCCTGTTACAGCTGTTGTCAAAAGCCGTAGGTATTTGGCGGTAATAATTGGCGGTTTCTAGTGGTGACCTTAAAGTGACCATAGAGTATGAGGTCTGGAGACCTTACTATCCACTAGGACTCCTAGTGGTGAATTCAAGCGCGATAGTCCTCGGTTAAGCAAGTGGAGGGTTACAAGTCCTGGCTTAGTACTTGTACTTATACTACTGGTCAAATGTCCTATGATATAAACAATAGCTCTCACTTTCAGTTCAATTTATCAAAAGTTTTATTGATTAAAAGCCAAAGAGTTTCCTTGAAATACACCCTAATTCTTTAAGCGTTTATCACACAATAAAGATTAGAAGATCATTTAATTGTTCTCCAAGGATTAGTCGGTAAGAGGGTTTGAAAGAAGTGAGGGCAGACAGAGTAATTGAAGGGTAAAAGATTTGAAGCAATTTTCCAATAACTATTTTATTTTTTATTTATCGTTTGCGATTTAGGGAGAATACGAAGGTGAACGAAGGGAATGGTAAAATAAGTAAAAGACAAGACTGATAAATAACTAAAGCAATTATGTTAAATCAACTTTAGCATTGAATTATCGTAGCGAATCTCACTGTCAAAATTATTTGTTTGTGGTTTGTAAATGTCTGTCAAAATTTTTAAGTATCACGAAGGCTTCTTACGTGCCTGAGCGTTTAATCAGTTAATATTTGAAAACATTTTGCATTTCACGATTTTTGTATTCCAGTTTGCGCTGAGGACATGGTTTGGATTTCCGGTTCGAACAATATTATTGGTTTTGCATTTAGACAATTCTTATTAGCAACTCGGATTCGAATTATGGCAGCAAAATGTACGTGTTACACATTTTTCATCTTTAGACAAAAAATTCGCGCGTATGGGGATCAAACTTACAACACACGTCGCCACGTAAACCACTGCGCCATTCGTATAGTCAATATATTAGTTAGTTACCGATATTCTCACTTACCGCCGTACTAACACCTTCTCGAGTCAACTATGCGTGCTGTCGGACACCTCATTTACCCTTACCTCCGATTACTCGACCTCGGATTACCCCACGATCCCTTCGTTGGATTACAGAGTTCATGTTTCCCCACTATAAATCAACAGAATTACATTTTACTTGCATCACCGCTTGCATTAGTCGTTTTAACTTTTACCTATACTGAGGTCAAAGATTTGAATCCCATTCATGATACTGCCGACCTGAACCCACTTGTAGCATTCTAGCTTAGCTGGAGGGGTTACAAGAATACAAGTAATTTGTACACTGATCTAATAGTAATCTTTAAAAATATACTATTCTAGATTTTGCACGCGGTTTCGTTTGTGTAAATGTAGGTTAGGTTAGGTTTGTAACAAAACTTCTTTCTTGATGAAATTTACCCTATGTCCTATTTGGTACCCCGTGTATGCAAAATTTCTTGTTGATCGGTCGAGTAGTTACGGCGTGAAAGCGTAACAAACAAACTCAACTGAACATCTGTATATATTTTTGGTATAACTATAAGCTGTTAGAACAAAATCTTTAACCTTTTAAATGTAATATATCTAATCGATATATAATATTTAGCTCTACTATAATATGTGTTAACGACAGTAGCTCATTTCAAACTGAAGTTGTCAGCAATCTTTCTATTTTAAATATGTTGACTAAACTTCTAATGACAAGATAGATAGCTGAGGATATGCTTTTGACTGAGGGTTTGTTCTATTAGTTACAAGTTCAATAAATAAATATTGTAGAGGGAATTAGGATAATGTTTGCTCAGAATATAAGTCTAAGTAGGTATACAAAAATCTAACACATATTGTATTGCCATTGAAACGTTTGGCGTCCATACGTAAATCCATTCATTCAATAATCTAAGTCCATAGTTCTTATCGTAGCCGTAGGTTTTACAGTTGCAATTCCATTTGCTATATGGAATTTTCAGGAACTTTAGCGGATCGCGTGACGAAACAAAATGTCGAGACTGAACGAGGTTTCGTGTGAGTAGTAGTTCGTCCTTATAATTCATTGCCATGTGGCACGTTTACTCTTGTTTGTTTTGAACGACAAACAACAAAACTGCAGTCTATTGTGTGATACAAAAGGTCTCCGGTCAGGCGAGATTCTAGGGAAAGCTTGAAGAGAACGTTGACTGGGGTTATCTGTCTGTGAAATGTTAGAGATTGGCAGTTCTGATTGCGATGCAGTTTTCGTGCTAAGATATCGTGGAATTGATCATTTAGTTTTTAAGCTAGCTTTATAAGAAAGCTCTAAACAGCGCATAAACACTGAATAGTGTTATATTTTATGTTTATTTTATTTGACATTTGATCTTGCTATTTTAATTAAAGTCAAAAGAGTCAAAGTCAAATTAACAAATCTAGAGCCAAGCTGATTCAAATCAAAGTACTTATTACCAAACATAGTATGTGTGGTATTAATAGATTTAGAGATTAGTTTTGTTTTTTAATCTTCGTGTCGGATTTGTTGGTATTTTTTCTAACAAAAGTAATTTAATGCACTAAAGCCCATGTCAAATACAATTGATACGTCACATGACTTTGTACATTTTTAAATTATTGTTGTGATTGTGATCGGTAATTTAAATTTGTCATCTCTTTATCTGGAGTTCGACTATCGTATTAAAATAAGGCACACACATAACACAGAGAAATAAAATAAGTTTTTATCTATTTCAACCACTATTGTACATTGACCTCTCCCATTTGACGCCACAATATCCGCTCCTTTGCCCTTCGCATAAAATCTAATCACCTTTTTGTAGACCTGACGCAAGAAAAGCGACCTGCCTTGTGTTTAATTATTTACATATATTACAAAATAATTTTGCAATTACGGAAGGCAATTATTGTATTATGAATTCGTTTTGCCATTATGCAGTTTATTATTTATTTGCCACGTTAATCGGCTGGCACGCCATTCACGTGTTATTTTTTAGTAAGGCTATTTTCACTATCGTGGTATAAGGAATTATGAGTCTTTTTGTGCTTAATTATTACATTTTCGTGCGGTTTGTTATGGCGGCATTTTATGACGTTACACCACGACATATTACTAGGAAGTGTGGTTAAAATAATAAACAATGGCAACTGTTATGTTTTAAAATAGCAAAATACGCAAGAGCTTCGTGTTATAATAACTTTTATATGAATTTACCAGCTTAGTTGATATGAATGGAGTATCATTACTTAAAAATGGTAGTGCAGAATCTTTTGCGATAAAGTGGCTATGTGGTATTATGAAGTGCATCTGAAAGGCTTGGATAAGACTGGGATAGGACAGTATTGAGTGGCGGATAATCGGCTTATTACATGTTCCATTAGATCGTTGAAACGTTTAGCGGGAGGTTGTTGAAGCGGTAGTTTCTGTCCTATTAGAAGGATAGATGACTGAGTTAAATTGGCACGCCATCTTTAGGTATATGTGAAGCGATATCATTCGCTTTGGCAACCTTTGAAGGAAGTGTGTATGCATTCCACTGGATTGAAAAGAAACTACACTTGGGTGTAATGAAACAGAACATGTGAATATTTTATGAAAAATATTATTTATTGTTTTTCTTTAAAGAAATACGTATATTTTTTAATATGGGATTAAAGGTTATTTCAATACCTATTCAGTGATGCCATAAAAGCTGTGATAACATTAACTTACTGCCAAAAAGAAAAGACAACAACAAACCCCAAAATTGCTTACTGCAGTTTGCGAGACTAATTGCAGGTATAAAAAGGCATGTTTTGAGTAAAAAGTCATAATTTGCATTTCAACGCTCAACCTGAAAGAACGTGAATGTTTGTAAAGTACCCGCGACACAGGAATTACTCCTAGTAATTATTCTTAGCTGTCCTTCTAAAGAAGAAAATAAAAAAATATATGTTACAGGATGTCAAAGTATCTGTATACGTTTCTCTCTGATGATTTACAGCAACACCGAGGCCTGTAGTATGAGAGAAGACAACTCTTAAGGTCTACCAAAGGCAGAAGGCAACGTTGCCGGTGGACGATAAACATTGCCTCTAGGTCGGTCGATAAACATTGCCTCTAGGTCGGTCGATAAACATTGCCTCTAGGTAGGGTCGAATAATTTCTTTATTTTCATTTTCTACAGAGATAACTAGCAATTAGAGTTACAAATTACTATTGTAGTATTCTTGTTAACCCCTCCAGCTAGAAGGCTTGTATTAAGAGTAGGTTCAGCACTGTAGTGCAATGGGTAGGACTCAATAAAATTTACAAATATGTCGTGATGCAGGTAAAGAAAGAGTGACAGCGTGAAGATAGCTAAGGTTCTTAGTAGTTGAGCTAGCGAATCGATACAAGTTACGTGTAGGGCTTCAGCTTAAGGCTTTATTAGCGACCTTACGTGCGTGCAGGTCATTGACTTCCTCCGTAATTATTTATAACTATTGTAATTGTATTGTGTATTGGCTACCTATTGTTGACATTAGTTGATTGGAGTCAAGTATTCTGATATCTTATTTCATTTCGACTAATCTATACTAATATTATAAGGAGTAAAGTTTAGTTTTTTTTTTTTTTTTGGATATTATTTACCTCAAAAACTATTTAAGCGATTTTAAAAACTCTTTAACCGTTAGAAAGCTGTATTATCACCGAGTAACATACGCTAGGCAGCCTACTTTGACGCGAACTAAGCCGCAGGCTAAAGCTAGTTTATCGTATAAGATTACTACTGCATATAGAAGATGGTAATCGGTACTTTGAATATCATTATCCCTTTGGATTGCGGTGATAGTGGTCCGTAATAAAATTGATATTCAGCTGTATCATATATAATATGTATGAAATATAGGCTATATCCTTAACCGGTCGTATACCGCCGGCTCGCATACCAGCCGGCAGATTTGTACCCGTCGTAGGCCGGTGGCTCGCATGCGAGCCACCAAATTGGTTTTACGTTAGCTTAAGCTAAAGCGAAGGCGGCGCGCGGCGTTTTGGCGCCAATTTGGTGGCTCGCATGCGAGCCACCGGCCTACGACGGGTACAAATCTGCCGGCTGGTATGCGAGCCGGCGGTATACGACCGGTTAAGCCGGCTGTTTCTTAGTAATTATAATAGTAGTCGTAGACCTACGTTTACGTGAACCTACTTTATATACCACACGATGCGAATTGTTATACCGATTCTAGAAGATCTTTGTGTCGGTTGTTGAATGCTAGTGATACAGTCCAGGGGCCCAAGTCTGCTATTACAATATTGTCAGAATGGTCTATCATTGATTTCATAATTGTTGATATTGACAAGTTTGGTAATCTACTAATATAATAGCGTCATTATGACTTTTCAATGGTCAACCACTGACCCTCCATTGAAAAATGGCATAGAATGGTAATCTCGTACATAATGACAAATGAATGACTGACGTATGCGATAATCTGCTATTTTGACAGTTCCTTTGATCAAATTGCTTTTAACACTAATAAATAATATGTAAAAATATATATAAACGAAATATGGCATGCATAATGTTCAAATTTAGTAGCAGTTTTACAAAAATCACTTCTACTAACGAATTTTATAATAATGGCAAAACAACATGTCATTCTACCACAATCCTATTACGAGACCATTGACCGACCAATGATCCACCATTATGAATTTAGCAGATTACGAACTTTTAGCAAAATGACAATTGCAGTTACGTCGTTACGGAATGACGAATTTATAAAAATAGTAGACTTGGGTTCCAGGAGCGACCGCTAACGTAAGCGCCTATAAAAAAAGCGTAATATTCGTGACGTAAAAATAGCGTGTATTCTAATCACAAAGTTTAATAAAAATAAATGAAATTTTGTGATCACAAATAATTATGATTGTAAAGAAAGTAGTTTAATATCGTCGGCCTCGATGGCGTTGTGGTTAGTGTAACCGACTGCCACGCCTGAGATCGCGATTCCCGCACAATCAAACATTTGTGTGCATGACCATGGATGTTTGTCGTGGTCTGGGTGTTTCTATGTATAATATGTATGTATTTACAAAAAAAAGTATATATGTATGTTTATTCATTGTCTAGTACCCATAGTACAAGCTCTGTTGAATATGAATATTATATTAATATTAATAAATTAATAATATTTATCAACGGAAGTGCATTAAGACTCTGTTAAAACCCATTCAAAACTCAAACCGTAATATTCGGCATCGTTATTTTATCGTAGTGTCCGTCCGTATATCGATCTATACATATAAATGAAATGTGAATAATATGATTCACAGTTATTTAACTTATAAAATAATTGGACATAATTTTTAGGTCACTGACCTTACGGTAGACAGCCTTTAAAAGTGTAATTAATTCTATCACTATAGTTACAGTAATATACGTAATAAGTAATAACAAACGCAATTATACGTCTGCGTTTCAAACAATTTGTTGCGTAAAATAACTTTTCACCCCTCGTCACATGTTTGTGTTTCATTATTGGATGCGAAGGCTTGGACGTTTAATTTTCATCCTGCGTTCTAGGGATGTTATCAAGTGTAAAACCTAACGTTTATCCGAAATATCCGCCAAAAAGAGAAAAGTCGGTTTTCTTAAATGATTTGCCGTAAAACTGGCAAACAAATTAGTAGTCTTATAAAAAAAAAAAACTAGGTATAATTCCTGTGACGCGTATACAAACATTCAAAAAATGGACACAAAGAACACCCAGTCTCGGATAACCATTTGTCGATCACAAAAAATTTTGTCCCGTGTGGGGATCGAACCCACAGCACTCAGCGCGACGGCAGTGGCGAGGCGACCATTTAAACCAATACGCAATCTGTCCTGTTATTATACACACCTACTAGTGATTACGATGTCCTCAGTTTATTCGTAAAATATGACATTCAAATCGGAAATGACGAGACAAATTAGACTTTAACAATAAAAAATACAGCACTTATAATTTAGAAATATATATATAATTATGTGCGTGTCCATTTAATAATTACTTTTAATTTAAAGAGGCATTTTGCTTCCCCAGTTTATTATACAAAGTACGCTAACGATTCAAATAATTGCCACACAAATAGTCATGTGGTTACGCGCTCAAATATTCATAAAAGATAGATTAAAGCACTAATCTTTGACAACACGAAAAAAAAATACATTTTATGCATTCCAAAATTTCACATGCACACAAACTTAGACGTTTATCCCGTGTGTGAAATGTATGAGTATCGAGTGTTGACTTTAACCAGAACGTATAGACGTTCTATAGAGCTATAGAGCATTGGCAGGAGCAAGATGGTCCTAACAGCCGTAAATGTTTAAAAAAATTGTACTAGCGGCTAAACATTCCTAAAACCACTTAGTGGTACACCAGTAGGTCTAATGTGGTGTCGCCAATCACCAAACATTTATTCCACTTATTCGACTAGAATATTAAGAGCAATTGGGTCAAAAAAATTCGGTCCAATACATTTCCTCCAGAAAGAAAGTAATCGTTTGACGATAAACAATTTTGTAAATAACGAAAGCCAGTTTTAATTACGTTCTTAATTAGCTTTTTTTAATATTTAATGACACGCTAATTATAGTGGAAATGATATAAGCCGCAAAAGCAGTAATAACAAAACTGCTTTAACAATTTCGGACATTAAAAGTAAATATTTTTCGGTGTTGTATGTATGTTTCATTAGTCGGTCAAAATAATGATACCACAATAAAAGCTTCATGCAAACAAAATTGTTATTATTATTTCATACAACATTCCATGATCATGACCGCAACCTTTAAATTCAATATACCCGTATCCGAAATCTCAACAACCCTAGCCGCACATATCTATAGATAACATAATAATTCTGGGCGTCAATGGTGTACACCATTAATCACGCGACCCATCATTTATCATGTTTGGGTTCAGTACATGTATTTACATATTTTTTTATTTAAAACTCACTTTTCAAGTGCTATTTTTAAAACGCTTTTTATTACCGTGAAGTGATGTGACAGTTTTGTAAAGTTGAGGTTGTTTTGATAGTCATTTGTCGTTATTCATGTTCAAAACATATTGTTGTTTATGATATATTGCATAGTCCAGGTTTAACGTTTACGTAGATTTGTACCTATGTATTGTTAGTTATTCGCCTAGAGCAGAGCAACGGCTCAGCGCGCTACTAGATGTCAAATGACGAATAGCGCTGAGCGCAGGTAACATCGACAGTTCGACAATATAAGGTCACCTACACTCTAGCGTTTCTTCAGCGTAGACTTTCGATAAACCTTTGCGTAGCACATACGCTACGAAAACGCGAGGCACACGTCGCGTAGACGCGAGTCGCATGGTTGCTATATCGTTTGGTTAATAAAAGGGATTCCAGCAAAGGTGTTGGAATGCATTTTATTCACCAAAAGATATCGGATAACGTGCAGTCGGATGCTGTTTCATAGATGTCACTGCGCTTACGTAACGCACGCGTACTACAATTGGTACGTAGCGTTCAAGCGACAACTTCACAATAAGTCACGATACGCGATTTATGCGTAACATTGTTGCGTCTGCGCTATGCTTGCGTTTATCGAACGCCTACGCTGTTAAGACGCTGGTGTAAAGAGGATCTGAATGTCATATTTCTATCGCCTGTCTAGTTCCCATCGATATGCTTATATTGTATAAAATATTACAAGCGGTATCTAGTAGGAAGCTAGCGTGTTCCGTGCTCTGTGTTTATTGGAATAGAAAACATAAATAATCGGATCAGAACGGATTTATTTGTCATTCTAGACAATACCTATTGCCTGCTGTCGTTGCTAATATAATAAATGTTGAACTATGTTTGTTTATCCTGTGTCCATTAAGCGCAATGAAACCATACCCATATTTTTATCGAGGTAACTCATGGTACAGATAGCTTCGTAATAACCTTTGGAAATGTTTGTCAAGTATCAAAGCCACAAAACTCGAAATACAATCAAGGTGAACTGCTAAAACCATTGCGCCATTAATGCACACCCAAGATATTCGAGGAGGTATTTGTATTTGTTTTAGATACCATGGAATGAAAATTTAAATTATTTTAACCTTACCCTAGTTATCTTTACGGTAACAGGCGTGAATCTGAATATTTTATTTCTGCAAGAATGATCGATTGATTTAATTAACTCTTTTTGTTTTTTTACAATGTGGAGTACGTCGTCGATTACGTTGAAAAACAGTCTTTAAAGGTAACATACATTTATATTTTATTATTCCTTATGTCAACATAGGTTTTTACCGATTAAAAACCTATGTCGTGGTATCACTCCGGTCGAGCCGGCTCATTCGTGCCGAAGCGTGGCTCTCCCACTGTAAAACTGTCGTGTAGTGAAGGCGTGAAAGCGTAACAAACAAACTCACATTCGCATGTATGTATAATTGTGTTGTCTTCTTTGTGTCTGCCTTGGTGTTGCAGCGGTAGTGACTACGATTTCTGTGCATGAGGTTTTAGTTTCGGCACCTGAGTCGGCCAAAAGGTGATCGGAAATTTTAAGAAATTAACATCTTGGAGTCTTAAACTGTGGCAAGTAGACGAGAATAGGTTCGCTCGTAATATATTATGTAGCACCTAAAATCAAAGTTGACGGAATGAAGATGTAATCTGCCACATCTTCGGGTATATGAGCTTGAGTCTCTGTATATGTACCGTCATGCTTATAAATTTGGCGAAGTGTTAGCTAGGAGCATATCATGATGTATCGTACCTACTTTTGTCCTGTTATGTTTATTGTGCACCGCTTAGGTATAAGAATCCCCTACCCTCACATTATATCACACCACAGGCGTATCTACCACCTGGACACACCCTGCGCTGGCTAGTATCTTCCCTTAATAAACACCGCACCCAGGTTGGCCGTTCTAGAACAAACTTGTGTAGGTACCTCAGCTTTGCTCAGTGTGACTGTGGTGAGCTGGAGCAGGTAATGGTACATTTGTTGGTATGCCCTTCTTGCCAGAGCACTTTCCCAGTATCTGAGCTTTGTGCGCCCACTCTTAACGCAATTAGAATGGCCAAATATTATGCAAATTAGATATAGTTCAGACAAAAAGAACCATTGACGCGAAGAATGTATATCCAAGGACATGGTTCATAAACCGGTTGATTTTAGCAATGATACGGAATAAACCATATCTTTGCCAAAATCAATCAGGTTATAATAATACTGGATTAATAAATTGGACCGTCTAAACAGAGTATTAATGTATAGAACATTAATACATACATGAAGAAAAAAAGTTGTACTCCGTTATAAACATGTGTGCTATTTGGCGTAGTAAAAGTTGATTTAGAAAAGGAGGTTGACAGCAAAACTACAAGAAATTAATTACATTGTTAGAATTTCGACCTTAGTCAACCACAAGTCTAGATTACCAATAGATTTAGACCACACTGTGTTTAAGGCGTTCCATTAGTAGTTACGTATGAGCCCATCCTTATGTTCTCCTTTACTTTCCGCTTACAATTTCGTATTTCCACAACTCAACACGCCGCTCTCGCTAAGAATTTATCACCTACGTCGTTCAGTTTTAACTCACAAATGAATTTTTCATTTAGCTTGGCAACGTGCTTTGTTTTGTTTCACAAGGATATAACACTGAAGAGAAATGGTTTCTGTGTCGTAAACGAAAGATATAAGTATTAAATACAAAGGAAGGAAATAATCAGATTGAAAATAAAGTGAATTAGTGTCGCCAAACATGCTAAACCAAAATAGGTTGTACTTTGATAATCATTGAAACGAAATCAAATCTTTTGTTAATTTCTATGAGGCAACCTTGAATTGAACAATTACAATAGTATTTGAATACTAAGTAGTTAGTTTATCGATTAGTGCGGTTTTTTTCGCTTACGTTTTATATATATTTTTACAGACGGTTCTTATGATGTGATACAAAACTTATGTGATCAGCAGATAATTAGGTTCCATTTTTGTACTAAAACGACAACTACCGCACTAGGTTGAACCTCTATGTAGCGAGATACTTTACAGCATTAAGTGTCGATCTAAAGATGACTCTCACGGAACAATTAATTGTGAATCACTAAAGATATTGTACCCTGTGGGGATCAAACCGATGCGGCCGCTTAGCCACTGCACTATTCGTGAGGTCAATTAATTTAAGTCTTATTATTCTTTGAGTACGTTGTTTGAATAATTACTATAATAATTACTCTGTCCCAAAAGAATTAATATTTTATGTAAACAATCGTTTCATGTCTAATTAAATATAAAGTCATTTAGAATATTCAAACTCTCTTTGAAAAGTAGTTAATGAATACAATAAGCCGTATGGAGGACCTTCTTTTGATAAATATACAAAAATTAATTTTACAGAAAAATATTTTATGATACATACATACATACATAGATTCAAGCCTATTTCCCAGAGGGGTAGGCAGAGACTACGGATATTTTATGATAAAAGTCATTTAAAGTTGTTTACCTTTTTCTCAAATTCTATTGGGATAGACTATACATATGTCCGACACACGGCGTTCTCTTTATTATATCCATAATATATTATATTTGTGATTTTCTTGGTTACGCTTACAAATATACTAAGTAAGTAAATGTAATCCGACAGGCTTATCAGCTCAAATAAAAAGAAAATGGCCTCATTTCCAAACTAACGAGAATACACAGCTAAAAAAAATGGTTGGTTGAAATGACGTAGATCTGGCTGTCCTGAGCTCTCAGACAGTTTCTATCAATGGATATCTTGTCTATATTACATATATATACACATACAAGTATTTAACTCCTTATTGACATCTTATTCATATTTGTTTCATCTACTTATAGTTTTATCTACAATAATTAAAATATTTAATTTATAATTCTTATCTGTATTTATAAAAAATAGACATGTATATTTATTTAATTTATCTGTTTCTAATTAACTGTAATAATTCAAAATTCCTTACATTTTTTGTAGTTTAATGATATTAATTTGGACTGTATTAGACGCTCATAATCACTATTGAGGTGTTGCTGAAAATCAGCGCTGTATCGCAAGCGGTGCAGCATTATGCTGAGTAACATCTCTTTTTTAATGAACACTGCGACGCACATTGAACAGCAAGGGCTCCATGTATAAATGTGTATTCTATATTATATATAATAATATATGAAATAATAGTATATGTAATTAATTAACGTATTATAATGTAGTAATTCATATAGGTATATAATAATGTATATAAGTTTTATTTTTATTATTATCAATTTATAAATACATTTATTACTGTTACACATACATTTTGCATTTTAATAGTTATGATTGAGTGTTGCAATGCTTCAAATAAAATATTTCTTTCTATATATCTATACAAATATTATAAAGAGGAAAGATTTTTTTTTTAAATGGACTCCTTTTCAATCTAAAGAGTATAGACTGCTTAAAATAAAATGAAAGGCTAGCCTGGGCTCTTAGACAGTCTTATCAATGGATATCTCGTCAGTATCTAGGTCTGAATACGATTGAAATACATCTATACGAAAATAAAAGTAACATAACCCAGTCTACAAGATAACAAACAACAACATCGCATTGTACTAGGACCGCGCTCATAGCCAGTTGCACTCACTGATCGGTAAACGATTAGTGAGGTTAAGCAATATTGGGTGCGGTCAGTCTATAGATGGGTGACCGGTTAGTGGTATTTCATCTGAGCGTCTCCGTGCTTCGGAGGGCACGTAAAAAGTCGTCCCGGCTGTTGCCAAATTGACAGCAGTCGTTAAGCCATGTCAGAGGCCTACGGGTCTACGGCTTGAACAACTCTCGACAAGAGGTTGGCCATTAACCACACGAATAAAAAAAAAACTAGGGCCGTATGACATGGCATTCGTGGGATCTATCTATTGATACAACTTCTATTGTAGCCCGCAGCCCGTACATGTTTGCTGACTAAGTCGCAACTTAGAACCGTAATTGGTGTATCACAAGATGTCAGTCCCCGCGGGCAACTGGTAATTATAACTAGCGGAGTTTATCAAACTAATATTGAGAATCTGTCTGTTGAGAGTACCAGGAAACTGATAAGTATTAATAAGGGCCATATTGAGTGACTGATACCTGCCTAATCTAGATAAGCGTGAGTCACGGCGCATCTGCCGTAAGGTCTGATTTTTGATTCCGTGTCACTGAATTAAATCAATACTAATATTATAAAGCTGAAGAGTTTGTTTGTTTGAACGCGCTAATCTCAGGAACTACTGGTTTGAATTGAAGATTCTTTTGGTATTGGGTAGCCTATTTATCGAGGAAGGCTATAGGCTATATAACATCACGCTACGACGAATAGGAGCAGAGCAGCCATCAAAACTGTTGCAAGAACGGGGAAATGTCTCTTATATGAAGCAGACGTCGTTGCGCGGGTCAGCCAGTTCTTAATAATTATTTTTTTAATACATCTTCCGCACTAGTAGTAATTATGTGTTGCGGGGAAATTTCCAAACATTTTAACAACGGACAGAAAGAATATAATATTTGGAAAAACGCATTTGCCCCGTATGGGATTCGAACCCTCAGCAGTTGGCGTAGTGGTAGCGGTAAGGCGGCTTCTTAAACCACTACGCCACCCTTGCAGTTAGTTGTTCATAGTTGCAAGATCCTGCAAGCGGCAAGTGGACATACATAGCGTGTCTACTTCTCCGGAAAACAGGCGCTCTTCTATGTGTTTTATATGTATATATATAAATAGGTATGCACATTGTTGTTTTCCGTATGACGCTTGTCCGTGTCATAAGCAGGTTTCAATGTCTATACGCAAGATAGTTTTTTCTTAAAAAGACAATTCTCGCACTAGGAAAAAGTCCTGTGTTACTAGGCATTTTACGAACATTCAAGCAATTGACACACAGTGTTCTGTTGTGTTGTGTCACACCAAGATCCGGTAGAATAATTTGTGGACCACAATAATTATCATCCCATGTGGGAATCGCACCCACACACTCAGTGTAGTAGCAGTGGTGAAGCGACCACTATAGCATCCGCATCCACCCGTATGCTACATGTGTAAATTAATCATACTGCGGTTTAAATGCAAGGCTAGCTTGCTTCTCTCGTCTAAATCCCGCGCAAGTGCCTTAATTTGCGAATATTACTCACGTCATGCAACAGAGCCATTAATGTATAAATGAATTCAAATTTGCATTTATAGTATTCACTAGACTTTATCCGCGGTTTCGCTTGCGTTTATACAGATTTTGTCAATATACCTCTCGGAAACACAACTTTTTTTTCTAGATTAAAGGTAGTCTCTTACCTTTTTTGTAACTCTGATAGCGTGTATACACCGAATAGTTACCGCCACTGCGTCGAGTGTTATGGGTTCGATCTACTCTACACGGGAAAAAAAATTGTGTGATCTACAAATTGTTGTTCCGTGTCTGGGTGTTCTTGGTGTCCGTTGTATGAATGTTTGTAAAGACCATGCGGCACATATATTATTCATAGCGGGAGAGCTGCAACAAAAAAAAATAAGTTTTGAAAGTGTAACAAGCAAACAAACAAACTTACTTTCGCATTTTTATGTTATATAAGTAAGGAATCTTCGAGATGCTGTAGAATTAGAGACGCAAGTTCACAATACCTTTATTGAGAAGCCAACCACTATCGGATTCTAAAGTCAAATATCTATAGAGCACCGGTTACTAGCTGAACATTTCACAAAGTGAAGTGACATGGAAACTCAACGGAAATGGGTTATTACGTGCTCGGAAGGATGCACTCTAAACCTTCATAGCACGCTACTTTTCCAGATGGTTTGAGTAATGACATGCGCGCCTTTAAACGATGTGGCGACGAATTTTGTGAGATAAAATAACCACTAAAATGTTCGTCGCATTTTGACTAAACACGAAAAGTCTTTTCTTTTTTATTCATGTGGGTAGGCACCAATCAAGCGGTTAATGAGCAACCAAGCGATATATTGCTTATATCGTCTGTGAAGCTCTTAAAATAATCGACGTCTTCATTTATTAGAGGGGCTAAGAAAACGTTTTAGACATCAACTTCTACTATTACAATTACACGGATGATAGGTATGTAATAGTTAAGTGGTCGCTACTGCGCCGTGTGGTGTGGTTTCGATCCTTACACAGGACAAAAATGTGTGTGTTCCACAAATAGTTGTCCCGAGTTTGGGTGCTTATAGTATCTATTGTTTCAATGTTAGCATTTAGCAAAGTCGTCTGCGACATAGGATTTATTCCTAGTACGAGAGTTCTGTTTTTACAATAATAAAAAAAAGAATCTCAGGCACAAAATATATCTTAAATCTTTTAGATTTCATTATATTACATATTTATTACACATATTAAGAAAAAATATTAAATGCACAAAACGCATAAGAGGAATTTTACGACATAAAATAATCAAGCTAGCATATTTAATGACAAATGTAAAAAAATAAACAATCCATTACTGTTAGTGCTTACTATCAGTTAATGTAACTATATCGGGCACGCCACGATCGTGGCGGTAAGTCCCGTTTTTGAGGAGTGGCTGGAGAGGCGGCATGGCGCCCTCACCTTCCGGCTGACACAGGTAATGACTGGCCACGGTTGTTTTGGCCAGTTCCTGTGTCGTATAGGCCGGCAAGCGACGCCCGGTTGTCATCACTGCGACGACTGCCACGATGTTGTTGTGGACACGGCGCTGCACACTTTGGTGGATTGCCCCGCCTGGGCATTGCAGCGCCGTGAGTTGATCGCGGCAGTCGGACTGGTTGCCCTCTCACTCCCGGCCGTGGTTCAGTCTATGGTCCGGAGTGAGAGATCGTGGAACGCCGTCGCCTCCTTCTGTGAGGAAGTAATTTCCATTAAGGAGGCGGCGGAGCGGGAGAGGGAGTGCTTAAACGCTCTCCCCAACCGCAGAACCGGGCGCCGGAGGGCGCGAGATGACCTCCAGCCACCTTGAAGTTTGACCTGGGGGTGGTGGGCTGCGTGGGCCTGCTCGCCACCCGATCAGCACCAGGTCCGAGAGGCGGCGTGCGTGTTCCCACGTGCGCCTCTGTATCGTGTCTTTGTCCCCCCACTCAGGGGGATGGTGGAGGAAATATTCTTTGTGCAGTGGCCTGCCGTTTCACACGGCGGGCCGAAACCACGGCGGGGTCGCGATTGCATGTGAAAGCGATTCGCGCGGCCTCGCCGTCTATGGTTATGTCGAGGAACACCGTGGTAGGTTTAGTCGGTATTACCGGGGTATCTTTTCCCCGGTGAGCCCGACATAACCTCGCCGTCGCCCCGCGGAGAGGTACGCGTCAAAGCATTCAACCACGTAAAAAAAAAAACTATGTGTTAACAAAATTAATACTCTATCCATGCATACTATACTATTATACATGCGTAAGTGAGTTTTTAAAGCTAATAAGCAAATTTTAATGATAATCGGTAATTAATTTTTAAAAAGAACATGTCAGTCTTCTTATTCGCCATAGAAGTTCAAAGAATCCTTTAACAACATTTTCTAGCTTTTTCTAGGTATTCGATTCACCTGTGTCACCGTAATCCAACTTTTGTTCAACCGAATTACAGCTAAGAAGGTTGCTAACAAATTTAACTGGAAAAGTTAGAATTGGAGAAAAGAACAAGAAAGTAATTAAACTAAACTTGCAAATGGAACAAAAAGTCAGGTTAAACAGGAAAACGGTTAAAAGAAACGGGTACAAATTACTGGCTGCAAACATTTAGTCGCGTGGTTCGTTAACTACTGGACAAGCGTGAGAACTGGCGCGCTGCACTGTTGCGGTACTTTAATGCTAAACAGTGTCTATCTAGGTTTGATAAATTTCTCGTAAAATGTGTGCATTTGTTCACGACGCAGTAAAGAATAAATATGGTATATTTTGATTTTGTAGGGCAAAAAAGGTCAAACAGCATCAACGGGATACTCAATTGAAGTCAATTCGTTGTGATATTCGTTTCACACACTGCTCTATGAAAAGGTACGGTTGCAGAGTTAGTTTAGAAAACGTTTATATCAATTGTATGTACATACAGATGATTAGGAATTCTAAAGTCGCGTTTCCCTTATACTAGCTAAAAGACAATTTAAATTGATGTTTGAATGATTACAAATATGATTATTTTCAAATACCTAAATTGATAATATAATAGGAATTATAATAAATAATATTAGCCCTGTTTATAAACTGTCCCACTCCTGGGCACGAACCTCTTTTCAGGATGAGAAGGGTAAAGCCATAATCCACCACGCTGGCTCAGTGTGGGTCGGCAGATTCCATACGTCTTCGAGAACATTATTTAGAACTCTGAGACAAGTATGTTTTCCTTCACTGTTAAAGCGAGTGATAATTAACATTTTAATACCTACATAACTTCAAAAGTCAGAGATGCGTGCCTTGGAATCGAACTCGAGAGCTGTGTGCCAGACTTACAGTCCCCCACTAGGCTATCCCTACTTTGCCAAAAATTTAAGAACTATTTCAAGCATTTTCTAATAAATAATGTCTGTTATAAACTAGAAGAAAATTAATCCATTAACTTATTGAGTCGCAGTAGCACACCGGCGCGGCAGCCTGACACAATAGTTTTTTAACTATGTGTGGTATTCTAAAACTTGACAGATTAAGTAAGACATGACCTATATTGTCTCGTGTCTAGGCTCTAATCTGACACAAAGTGGCACATTTCTCTATCATCTAAAAACAGGGTAGTATAACTACACGAAAACAAGAAGAGCCCGAATTCTATTAGAAGATAAGGACTCTCACTCTTCACATTTATTAACACAGAGTTCTAACAACAATAAATAATTCTTATACACATTACGAGACTCAAGTTAATCTCTACTCGTAAGCAATTTGTGAGGCCATTCATTGTATTCACGAACCAAATACTCTATATCCCAACTATAGTAACGATGAGGCCTTGTCGAAAATGTGCAAAGATTGTAAGCACTATTGTAAAAATGGACATCGTTTTTGTTGAAGAGTAAGTGAGGCTGTAGATGACGTGTGGATGGATGACTCGTAAACGCCTGCGCGATTAGGTTGGATGTTTTCTGTAGAATAATTGATGACCATCTTGTGTATGTAGTGGTAATGATATGTGATGTTTGGATGTCATGACGTCTTGAATATAAATGTGTGGATTACGTTTGAGGCTCGTGTCGTGTACTTGCCAAATATTCTCGACATGCCTTGATAACTTTTTTATGAGCGCTGCAGATTTTTGTTTCCTAGTGTGGTTTTATCCGATTGTGTCAAGAAAAGGGATATGTTTTTGGATGTATATATGTATTTTTTTTATATGTCTAATTTTGGCAAGCTCTGTGATCTAAAACACTTGATGGATGTTAATAAATAATGTGTCGTTAGATTCGTCTTAAGCTGGAGTGACATATGGAGTAATATTATTTTTGGGATGAATAAATATGGCCACCGTCAGTGGTATTTCACGCCGTACCATTTCATCAAGTAATTTTTTGTCTGTCCTTTGTGTTTTTATTAATGTATCACTTGTTCAAGTAAGTTACAAACATATTTATACAGAAACAAAGCGTGTATGTTTATAAAACGTTAACGTGTTACGGGATTTTTAGCGGACATGACAGCCCAATTGAGCATGCTATACGCTTAATACAACGATCTGTATTAATGGGTCTGGCTGTACCCAATAGAGATCCTTAGATTGGTATTATGTCACGCGAATATTTAAACCTACGGTAACCATTCCATAAATATGTATAACGAGTCAGGGTCATGATTCAAATCCTAACTAATATTAATAATGCGCATTTGAGTTTGTTTCTTTATTTGTTTGTTAAGTTTTAATGGTTTCTTCATAAATTGTGTTTCGGTTGGTATCGTCTCACACTGATATTAGATCAATAGACTGTTCTAGAATAATCTGGAATATTACATAGAACGTTTTTAAGGGTGCACTATTTCTCTCCTGGTTGTCCTCCTGTACCGGCAACACAGAAACAACAAAATTGAAATTCTTACTATAATATAAATGCGAGTGTGAGTTTGTTTGTTACGCTTTCACGTCGTAACTACGCGACTGATCAAAATGAAATTTCGCATACACGACCCAGGGGAACAGACAAGGACATACCTTTCATCTAGAAAAAGAACTGTAACCTAACCTATATTTACGCGAGCGAATCCGCCGGCAAAATCTAGTATCACTATAAATGCTGAACGTGTGTCATCTGCTTAAGGCTTAAAGTAAACACATGCCGACAGATTAATGTTGTGATTACCAGACTTACTGTCAAAGATCTGGCAACATATCACAGCCGAATCTCTTGCGTATTCCTTAGAGACTTTATTTATTACACATTGAATTAATTTGCTATTCTTTTCAGGAACAACATAAGCACTAGAGCTTATTTATATATTCGATAAACATAATTGAATATATAAGTGATTATAAATACATTATAATGTATGTGGTTTTTAGATTATTCTCTTATTTTTTTATATAATAGTACTGAATTTATTTGCGTAAAACGTGGTGGATACAAAAGATGACAAAAGCAATGAGCACGACATACATCGTTTGTTTATGCTGCTACGCATAAATCTTCTTTGAAATTTAAAGTGCAATATACTGCAATTTTTATCTTGTCTCCTGTTATCTTTTCTTTTTTTTGTTTGTTTGTCGTTTTATTTGCTCTTCTGGATATTTATTCATAAATCATTTTTCTGTCAAAGACTCTTGGATATCAGTCACACGTCGGTAATTTTGATTTAAAGCTTTCTAGCAATATTATTTACAAATTACTTGTATTCTTGTTAACTCATCTAGCTAAGCTAATATGCATGTCTTAAGAGCGGGTTCATGTCGTTAATGCAATACTTGTAACCACGACCTCACGATGACGGCAAGTCTAACGCTTTATCGTACTTAAAATTTTACTATATTTAAAGTAGTATAGTGTAAGGTATATTAGTGTTAAATGTACTTAGGGAACACCGCGTGATAGTGAAGCATTGTTGTACGCTGGAAGGCAGTTAAGGCTAGCAAATATCGTGCGCCAGAAACTGCATTTAAAATCTGTGATGGTATCGATCCTCCGTTGTATCGGATACAGATAAGCAAAGACAAGAGAGTGCATTTGCAGTTGCGCGACTGTTTCGTATGCAGCTTAAAATTGGGTCAGATATTGAGCTACAGCTCGGGTGTACTGATGACGTAGTGCTTAGCTTGCCACTTGCCACGCACCAAATGTTTTAGGTTCGAACCCCACACGGGACAAAAGGTTATGCGATCCACAAAATTATTCGTTCCTAGTAGAATACTAAGTTTTTGTGAGCGTTGTTTGAATGTTTGTAAGGTCATGCAAAATTTATCATAGTCTCATAAAATAAAAAGCTCATCCTCCGCTACATAAAGATAATAGTCGAAGGGAAGGTGTCAATCACCTATGATAAACCCATAGTAGAAATACACAAGCTTGACGCTATGTCTATATATAAAGAAAATACAATGACCGACCCTTATAATCATCTTAAGTGGAAAAACATTAGTCACACACGAACGACATTTTGTTTCTAAGAATAGAGGCGGATACACTGATATGTCTGTGGATATCCGCTCGCATTGACATTCAATTCCGCCCCGTCATGGAGGTAACTAATGTTAGTTTTCTATCCGAATCTCCCTCGTATTATGCATTTGAATATTTATTTTAGAACGGTTAGTATCTTTTGTTTTAAAATTTGTTTTATTTCTTTTTGTACAACTAAAAAGCATCCTAGCCTTTGTCAAGGGATAAGTGCCAGTACTGGTAACGTAGTGACGACTGGCGCTGCACAGTTGTCTTTGAACAGTAGACTTTGTTTGCGAGACAAGGAGTATTTACTCGTTAATAGAAATACAACATAATGTTATTTGGTTACAATGTTCTGTATTAATACTTTTTTATTATCTGATATTCTATACTTTCCCTTTACACGATGAAGGTAGTTTGTTTGCGTTGAATCTAATAATTAAATATAATCATGTCTTAATTAGTGACACCTAATTTATGATAAAACCTAATTTAAAATTTTGTATGATTATATTATCGGCGTGACATACATAGATCAATTTTGTATTTATGTAGTTAAATATCTTTCATAAACTTCATGTTTATGGGGAATCCCCGTGAACATGGTTGTTGAAAGGCAACCGAAACGTTGGGAAAAATGTAAACATAATTCTGTATAGTTCTAATAATTTAAATAGCTTAAATAGTAGTAAACTTTAACACAGGTAGTCTATTTGTTTTAAAGTTATGTAAATTATTTATGTTATGTAAAATAGAAGTGTTAAATAAAGTTAATTAGTTAAGTAGTTTAATTTCAATGAATAACATTCGCGTAAACGTAAGACAACATTGACCCATGTTTACAATACAAAATTAAATGACCATATGCAATTATTTAATATTCGTTCGAGATTATTTACTATCCTTCCTTTTAGCGCCTATCTATAAAAACCAGTACTGACAATATCGACTCTGCGCGCTGCAAACGTTATACACACACACAGCGCCACCCGTATTCTCATTAAAAATATCAAACATTTACCGTTGTTGAAAACACTCACTTTTCAAACTTCCCTTTTGTCTGATAAATGGGCATTTTCGTATTTATCTTTCCTTGTTGGATGCTCTCTATAAATGTTTGTTTTAAAACAAACCTTCGTTCTCATTTGAGGAGTTGAAACCACAAAAAATGTGCCGTGCTTGCTACTATGTAATTTTGCTAATTGTTTGTGGTGTTATACGCTATAATATTGTTTAGGGAAAAGGTGAATTATTTATTTTTTATGACACACACAATGTAAAAGTGTCACAAAAATAACGAAATGAAACTGGATATGTTTTTGAACGTTTATTGTCACGTTATTGTTTTAAGCCAAAGGTATAGCGGTTTGCTACGTAATGTTGTGAATAGGGCTAGGTTCACCGCAATTATTTTAAGAATTTACTGTAAAGAGCCATTCTGTTTAGCTTCGGTAATATTTAACTAACCGGATTCAAAAAAGGGTAGCTAGCTGCCTTATTACGATGACTAAGATATATTTATAAGTAATTGTTGTCATGTGTCCTTACTAGATTCGTCTCACAGATTTAAAAGTATATTATACAGTAACTGGATATTTTTAAAGTTGATACCATTGTTACAAATTGACTTGGTATAATCGATATATTCGGCATGAATCGAAAAATAAAGGAGAACGAATCTCTCCATTTTCAGATATCAGTTTGAAAATAAAAACAATTTATCATTAAAAATATTTGCTGAACCGCAATCATGCCGTCTAGTTCATTTTTCTTAAAAGATAAAGTAAATTCGAAACAGCCGTTGGACTTAACCGCGGCAATCTAATCACATTTTCGGTTTTGTGCCTTTTTATTTTAGCAAAACCGGAGACCGGGACTTCATTTCGTATTCGTAAAAAATTCGCAAAGATGTTACACTTGTCTGTGGCTTCATTATTTAAATTTGTTTGTATTTCGAACGATGATTTGAACTTGAATGAAAATGATTTGAGTAGCGTAGAGTAGTGTATGCGACCGAACAGTTTATGTCAGTTTTTTATGAGCGTCTAAGTATGACCTTTTCTCGTGTGAATTTTATCACGTGTTTGTCAAGGGACAATGCTCGGACTGTACCGAGGTTTTATATCTTTCTGTATGTACATTTTAGACATTCATTTGTTGTATTTACCGGTTCAAGTTTCTTAACTTACGCTTACATAATCCGAAATGGGGTACCCGATCTGTTAAATGTTATTAGATTTTCTGTCTGGAAACTTCCTAATATCAATTCAGAGTTCAAAACAGTATTAGATTGATGGTAATGGGCCTAAATGTGGTATTACTAGATTTTTTGCACTCATATTATGTGGATCTAATTCATACAGTTGCGGAATTCTCATAAGTAGCTTAGTGGCGGTGTTGCACAGAACCGTAATTCAGCAAACACGTAAAGCTGTTGATCCTGCGTCAATCGAAATATGAAATAAAGATTGTTAAAGAGCGTCTACAAAATATCATATATGACTATTCACCATTAAGATTGAACCGCTGTGACCGAAATTCGGTCAGAAGGACGTAATTATTTTTATATATTACGGTGGCGATGTAATTCCAAGTCGAACAAAAGGTCTTAATAGGTTTTGTGTCAAAAATATCTTAGCAGTAATTGTATTGGTATACATAAAGGTAAATGGCAATAGGTTATGCCTCTTGACGTCATATATTTTCTGATAAAATGTGGGTGGAATACGTTTCAGTCTGTTTTTGTTCGGGAACATACGTGTAATAAGATCTTATATTATCTAAATATGTCTTATAAAGCTGTAAGATTTCGATTAAGTCTTAATAAAGATGGATTCTGGAGCATTACTTATCCAGAAGGAAATACTGTTCTTTCTCAGGGGAATTTATTGTTGATCCATCGTAACAAAAACACACACAGCAATAAATGCAGTTTCGATTACCTGGCAGCCATCTTTATCTACGAGCAATCCATTTTTACGAGGCAAGATAAGTCGGATAGTACTAGGAGCATATGTATAACTAGGTGGATAAACTATTATCTAAGTGGTGGCCGGCTCAGCTGACGTCACAAGCGTAACGAACCGTCTCGAGATAATAACCTACTTACGGAAAAGGATTGCCAGCATAATGGTACTAGGATAGCATGAATGTATAGAAGACGAGATTAATGCTCGCAAAGGGAAATTTAATTTGAAGGACTTGTGTGTAAATTAATCACGATATGGTTGAATTATGTTTTACTGAATCTCGATGGTTCTATGCTCTCAGACCACGTTCTAAAATCTTAACAGTTTAATCTGTATGCATAACCATATAATCACACATAATCAGATTAATGCTTTGTGTCTGAATCCCGGCATCTGTACGCCGATGGGTAAATTAAGTACAGAACTATTCTGATATTTTCTTTTTATAAGTCAAGTTCTGCACTGTCTCGTTTCACTGTGTCGTGGGGGACTTAAGAAACATTAAGACAATAGCAACAAGGAACCAATGTACTACAAATTTTTGTGCCGTGCGGGCATCGAAACCACAACACTTGATGCTCTGGTAGTAGAGAGGTTAGAACTAAAACCTTTGTCTCAAATTCGTGCTGTACGCCCAGATCCTCAAATAACAAGCTATAAGTAGTTTTGAATGTGGGTGCTGGAGAGTATAAGGCTTAGTCAATTAAATTGTAATGGACTACCAACACAAGTGTGCTAAGTACTCTTAGTTGGAGGTTCGCACGAATATACCTATATAGTAAGTTAGTTTAACTTTAGCCTGGCTGAACTAATATTGCTATATATTAATTTAAACTCTCTACATTGTAATACAGTACCTGTTGCTTAAATATTAAAACTTATACGTTTATTTTACTGGTATAAATATTGCAATGTATGGATGCATCGATCAAAATGGATGTCTATAGTGAACTCTTGTGGAATAGATTTAGAAGGGAGAATAATGTCAGTAGCAGTAATTGTTTTGGGCAGATGACAAAAGCATTATTTGTACTTCTTTTGGATGTGTCCAGATTTTCGCTTGCTAATTATATCCTTTGTGGCATAAATTACGTGAAAATTATACAAAAGTTGTGATGTCCACGCACATAATACTTTTTATGTATCTTTGAATATATTCTATATTTTTATTTTTGTTGTTGATTTATTTCTTTAATGTCTTGGTCTCTTTAATGATGAAACATCATTCAGTAATTACTGCGTTATTATTGAATGCTGTTTCATCATTAAAGCGAGTGAAGCATTTGGATATTATACGCAAAAAAGAAGCAGATATGTTACTAGCGTACGCAAAGTGAAGTGCAAAAATGTTTTTCTATTGGTCTCAAAACAAAATCGGTTCTACAAGCTCCATTGCAAAACATTTTAAAACGCATCTGTTCGAATAATAGCTATCGCTTTTACGTAAGCTCTTTCCATAACTATTGTGCTACTTATTATTTCAAATTACGAACACAAGAACTGCTCTTGTGTTCGTAATTATAATTCATAATTATATAACAAAATATATATATATAAATAGTCTGGATACCATATTTAAACCTCTATTACTATGAAGTAACATAATTATCTAGTTTTAAATATCATTCCTTGATGAAACTCAAACGAACTGAATATATCGTCGGCCTCGATGGCGTAGTAGTTAGTGTAACCGACTGCCACGACTGAGGTCGCGGGTTCGATTCCCGCACAAGTCAAACATTTGTGTGCATGAACATGGATGTTTGTCTTGGTCTGGGTGTTTCTATGTATAATATGTATGTATTTACCAAAAAAAAAGTATGTAATTATGTTTATCCATTGTCTAGTACCCATAGTACAAGCTCTGCTTAGTTTGGGCTAGATGGTGTTGTGTGTATGTAGTAGAATATTATTATTATTATATTATCATTTGTCTGGCAACTGCATCAATGTATAGTTATTTAAATAAATCTAAGGTTTTGCTTTCAACTTCGTCACCCTTATTCAATAGAACATATCTAGTTTTAAAATCTCTCTTGAAGTACGCGTTATTAGTAACAGCGAACTTGCATGTTCATAGAGTGACTAAATACTAACATAGTATTTATTTACTCTATGACCGACGAGCATCTTGCTCCATTCAATTTGTGTCTGTGGTCTAAACTACAAATTACAAAGACGTACTACGCCAACCCTTAGTGACATTGAGATATATATATACTTCTTCGTGGAAATAGAGGTGCCATATTGTATAATATTTCTTATAAAAAAATATAACATTTCCAGCCGGTATAACAAGATATAACATCGTGAACCTTTTTTCAACCGTAAAACTAGGCTTCATAAAGCACCGCACATATTCTTTTCTTGGCATAAAAATGTCGCCTAGGACCGTTTGTACGTGGAAATGGGGTAAATATTTTTCTTTTAATTTTGCTTTGGATCCAGTAGAGGGTTGGATTCCACTGCTATTGAACTGCTGCAGTATTTGCGGTGGATCTATTCTTTGGGTTTCGCTTTGTTCGGTTGGCTGCATGTTTTGTAACAGTCATACGTACGTGAACATTGTCTAGTCTTATTGAAGGGGATCTGGTTGGTTCTGTAATCAAACATGGCGGAATGAAGGAAGTAGTTAAGAGATTGGAGCATGAAGGTAGAAGCCATTTATTTTTAGTAATACAAACTGCTAGACTATTGCTATTTGTGTGGTTTATCTACTAGTGATATTGATACGTAAGGGGTAAGTTATACATATACTAGAATTGCCCGCGGCTTTGCTCGCGTAAATACAAGCTAGGCTAGCTTAGTAACTTTTTTGGATGAAGGGTACCTTATGTCCTTTTCTGTTCCCCTGATAATATGTATGCGAAATTTCATCATGATCGGTCAAGAAGTTAAGGCGTGAAAGCGTTACAAACAAAAAAAACAAACTCACATTCGCATTTATAATATTAGTAAGGATAGTATTTTCGTAAAATGGTGTGTTTTAAGAAAAGATATTGATTTCGTTAACGAACCTTGACCTCCATATTTAAAATTCTCTTTGTTGTTCGTAAAATACGTAATGTCAATCACAATTTTTTTTTACCGCCGATCACATATTCGATCTGCAAGTTAGAAAGAGGTAATCATAAGGACGCCTTAGCACAAAGGAAACGCTTGCGTATTGCCGCTCCTTGAAAAAGGTGTCGCTGTATTGTTAGCGAATGGGTTCAATATGCCCTAGTCACTTGCTAACAACGGACTAATATGGCGTCTCCTCGAGAAGTCTAGGAACCTCACTCTCCACAGGAAAACAACACAATTTTGTTTGGCTGTGATCTTCTGTATGGTACTTGCCTATTCAAGTTATTCCAGTTTGAGCGATATTTCAGGTTCAAGTAAAAATATTCACATGATAGTAACATTAAAGTTCTAGTAAAAGATGATACTCATCATCTAATCAATAAATTCTTAGTAATGTTCTACTGTACATTACTAAGAATGTTATTAGCTATTCATAAAACTTATTTTCAAATATAGGATCCGGATAACTAGTTGACCTATTATAAAGGTTAAAATTTAAAATGTGTATCGTTAACGCACAAAACACTGGGCATAATTATAAAAAGAAATTATAGCCATATACTCGTATAACAGTTCTAGACAAAGAAAAAATATTTATTCTATGAAAGACCGAGTTACTATGTAGTAAAAAGGTTATAATTAAAAAGGTCGACTAGTGTCTGTATTGTGTTAAAAGCTAAATAGAAGCTTCCAATCCGTTAACGATGCCATTAAGAGATTATTGAATGTTAATCAGCAATAATTACATTCATGAATATTATTGAGAGATCATAATATGAAATGTTAAATAAATATTTAATTTCAGGTTGAATTCAATGAATCGTTAATTAAGAGGTAAAATATGTTGAACCTAAATATATGTACTTCTCGAATAATTTAAAAGTTTATGTGCGAGGAAAATAATATGATCCATAGTTAATTGTGTCTATAGGTATTAATTAACTCGACTTCTGTAAAGCCTTTCGTAATATAGCGATTATTTTGAACTACATTTCGCCTGCGGCTTAGGTCATAAACAGTACTTTTTTAAGGATGAAGTGTACCCTACGTCCTTATCAGTACCCCTGACAACGTGTATGTGAAATTTCATGAAGATCGGACGAAAAGTTAAGACTGCGCCAAACGAAATGTGCCAAAACAGGCGGTCACAGTTAAGTGAATAAAATCAACACATTTTGTTTATTACAAATATAATGTGTTCACTTACCATAACAATGAATGTGTTTACAATTACTCCGTGTAAAAATCTTAAAATAATTAATAATTTCGCCTACAAAATTACGTAAATTTACACGAAAAATGCAAAAATGTAAGCTCGTGTTACGTGATTTTTAGATTATAACGGTAGAAACCTATCCTATTTTGCAGCTTAAATGAAACATAAATACTTAAATTGCAATTTCTCCGTCCCAAATATTTAAGTTATTGGTTGTCAATAAAGATACATATTTATCAAAAAAGCACTTCAAATCCTCTACACAATTTTACTATGGCGGCCGCGCGCCGATTTTAATATGCGCCGCACGAGCTCTGTCATTATCTGTCTTACGCTCGGCACAGTCTTAAGGCGTGAAAGCGTAACAAAGAACTCACCTTCGCATTTATAATATTAGTTAGGACACGAAAGTTATCTAAATTGTGTATGTGTATTGAACAAGGATAAAAGAAAGTATATATCCATAAATACATATTATATTGTATTGCGAACCAGTGTTTCATATAAATATCTGCACTTTTTCATTCGAATCTATTCAAAAGTTCAGGCTTAAGATATGTCCTATAAAAGAATTCAGCTCACTGAACATTTGTCATGTTCACTGAAGCGTATTCTTCTTAATGTAAAATGTCTACGGCAAATTGTCTGTGATTTGTATCACTGTAAATCTTTCGTACGACAAGAAATATGATAGTCGCAAATAAGTGATGTTTCCTGCCGGGAATGGAATTGATAGAGAGTGCTGTATTGCAGCTCGCGAGCGATACAAGGTGATACGTAGTTACCGGTCTCAATTAGTTAAAGTGTGGCATATCAAGACGAAATACAATCACTTAACTCACATCTGTTTCGCGAAGTGGTAGGCAGATACTACAAATTCTCTATCTATACTAATATAATAAAGAGGAAGGATTAGATTTTATGTTTGTTTTTTTGTAAGGGTATAACTCATAAACGACCTAACAGATTTTATAAATTCTTTCTCCATTAGTAAGCTATATTATCACCGAGTAACATAGGCTATATTATTAAGCGAGCAAAGCCGCGATCAAAATCTATTTATTAATATAATGGCAAATATGCTCTCTTGCTTAATGAAGCATATAAATACATCTTCTTTCTTCTTTAGCCTTAATCGACCAAATATTTGGTGTAGGCCTCCTTTAATCCTCTCCACTTTCCTCTGTCTTGGGCAATTAGGGTCCAGTTGCTGCCGCCCACTTTTTTGATGTCATCCTTCCATCTCATCTGTAGTCGTCCTCGAGGTCTTTTCTGGTCCCATGGTCTCCATTCTAACACTCTTTTACACCAAGAGTTTTGCTTTCTGGCTACATGGCCAGCCCCCTCCCACTTCAACTTTGCTACCCTTTTTACAACGTCTGATACTTTGCTCTGTTTACGAAGCCACATATTGGTTTTTCTGTCCCTCAATGTCACACAATGTCATTGGGGGACATAAATACATATTGTTAGGAATCATAGGAAGAATGTTATTATATTATGAAATTATTAAATTAAGTTTAGCGATGTATACTATAAATTAAACACTATGTTCGGATTTGTTAAATATATAAGTATTTGTAAACGTGCTTGTGTGTGAAAACTTGGTTGTAATAAATAGCCTACTATAATGTCAGTGTTTCATTTGTCAATAAATTATTATTATAATTGAATATAAGACTCTATCGCGGGAGACTTTACAAACATTCCATCAACGAACATCCAGACTCGGAACAACCATTTGTGGATCACACAAAGTTTTGTACCGTGTGTGACTCGAACCCACAACACTCGATACAGTAGCAGTGGCGAGGCGACCACTTAAACCACTACGCCATCCGTGCAGTTCTTTTAGAGTTCGAAAAAACTCTTATACAACAGCTTTGTCCGTCCGTCCGTCTGTCCGTCTGTCTGTTATACAACTTTCAACTCAAGAACTGTAAGAGCTAGAGACTCGCGGTCAACGCCATTTGACTCAGCATAGTCGATTTACCCCCGAAATGGCCGTTGACCTCTGACGTGGTATCATGTGACCTTTGCATATTACATGAACCATTTTTTCGAACTCTATGATTTACGGCAATTCATTGCCGATTCTCACTTGTTAGTAGGTACTTACTGATTAATTGTATAAACAAAATCAGTCTTTAATGAATTATTTATAGCTGTGCCCCTTCATATAATATATTTTTAACCGCAGTAAATCTGTGGCTGTGTATGACATACATTATTCAGCAGTTAATGCACGAAAAGTGAACGATATGAAAAGAGCCATCAGCTGAAAACAATTATTCACATTTATAATACTAGTGGTTAAGAATGGTAAAATTATTCGTGACGAATGATGAATTGTCTTTGTTCATTTTTAATGACAGTTTCACGCTCTAATTAACACGACAAAAGGTGAAAATATAAAGGACACAATTTATTTTTTACGAAATTGTCTCTTTTGTGAAAAGGGTTGGATAATTTTTTTATACATTCCATTTTTATTACGAAAGCTAAGGTTGGATTATACAAGCATATCGGGCACGCCACGATCGTGGCGGTAAGTCCCGTGTTTGAGGAGTGGCTGGAGAGGCGCCATGGCGCCCTCACCTTCCGGCTGACACAGGTAATGACTGGCCACGGTTGTTTTGGCCAGTTCCTGTGTCGTATACGCCGGCAAGAGACGCCCGGTTGTCACCACTGCGGCGACTGCCGCGACGTTGTTGAGGACACGGCGCTGCACACTTTGGCGGTTTGCCCCGCCTGGGCATCGCAGCGCCGTGAGTTGATCGCGGCAGTCGGATTGGTTGCCCTCTCGCTCCCGGCCGTAGTTCAGTCTATGGTCCGGAGTGAGAGGTCGTGGAACGCCGTCGCCTCCTTTTGTGAGAAAGTCATTTCCATCAAGGAGGCGGCGGAGCGGGAGAGGGAGCGTTTGAACCCTCTCCCCAACCGCAGAGCCGGGCGCCGGAGGGCGCGAGACGACCTCCAGCCACCCTGAGGATTGACCTGGGGGTGGCGGGCTTTGTGGGCCGGCCCGCCATCCGTTCAGCACCAGGTCCGAGAGGCGGCGTGCGTGTTCCCACGCGCGCCTCTGTGTCGAGTCCGTCTCCCCTCTAGGGGGGACAGTAGGGAGTTTTTAGATGTGCCTATAGGGTAGGTCTTTCGTGTAGTGGCCTGCCGTTTCATACGGCGGGCCGTAACCTCGGCGGGGTCGCGACCGCATGCGAAAGTGATTCGCGCGGCCCCGTCGATAGTGGTTTTGTTGAGGAACACCGTGGTAGGTTTAGTCGGTATTGCGGGAGGTACTTTAACATCTTTACCATCTTTCTTTTACCCCGGCGAGTCCGACATAACCCCTCCGCCCGCCCCCGCGGAGGGGTATGCGTCATGCATTCCCCCACGTAAAAAAAAAAAAAAAAAAAAGGCAATTATTAGGTGGGTATCCGTCTTTAGAAAATTACAAGCCTGCGGACTTAATATTCGTATAATCTATAATAATATTATAAAGCTAAAGAGTTTGTTTGTTTGGTTAAACGCGCTAATCTCAGGAACTGCAGATTCAATTTGAAAAATTATTTTTGTGTTGGATAGCCTATTTACCGAGAAAGGTTATAGGCTATATAATATCGCGCTACGACCAATGAAAAATGTTGCAGAAACGGAGAAAATTCTTTTATGTGAAGCAGACGAAGTTGCTAATCAGTCTGTCAGCTAGTCTAGAATAATTATGTAAATGTGATTAGTGTTTTAATTATTTCACATATATTCACAATCAGACTATATCCCGAAGGGACATGCCATTTAACATAGCAACTTTGCTTCTTTGGATGATGCTGATGACTCACTTGTGGCTGAGTTGTGGCAACCCGATATTTTACGTTGAGGAATGCAATTTACGCTTGCCTCTCCGCGGAAAAAAAGGAATGGCGAATGTATGTCAGGCTCACCGGAGGAAAGCATCGGGTCCTACAGACTAAATCTACTACGTTGTGCCAACTCATTGCCTTGAATGTTGGGTGGATCACTGAAACTGCTGGAACTTCTTAAGTGACCCACCAAGTAGTGTCCAAAGTAGGCATTTACTGCCTGCGTGCGACGCGTGCCTGGTCACGCCTTGGCTCAGTTCTAGCGACCCAGCCACTATACAAAGCAGCGAGTTGGTGCACTGGTGGTTTTAGTCAGTAGACCCGAGGTCTCGGAAGAGCCCGACATAACCCTTTCGCCTCCACTTGGAGCGAGGCGATATACATCAGGAGCATTTCCCCAATATAAAAAAAAGACGACTCCTCGTTGCGGTAACTCTATATTAAATTGATTTAACTTTAGTGCCTTCCTTTCACTACGGTTTTTGACACAATCCATCCGAATGAACATGTTGTGCATGTTCCCCTATCCTACACAACGAGATCTCGGATATTTGGAAATTGACAACTATCCACATAAATCAAACTGATACTTGTTGCTGAACTCGCCTTAATGACTCTTGGACATAACTTACTACTTACCGAACTTCACTCGTATAAGAAACTCTATTCTTTACTAAAGAAAAGAAACGAAACCAGCTATAATATATTTCGACATCGTTAAAAAGCCTCGTTTAGTTTCTGAAGAAACATTAACTACCTTATTTATAAATTAATCCAAAATATTTAAGAGGTCGTTAATTATTAACTAGCAACTAATAAGAAAAATATCTCATAAACTTTATTTAATGTTAAGTGTTAATTGAATAATAGATAAGTAACAGTGAAGAGCTGATGTTCAAAGTCTCGTGAGATTGCAGTTGAGAAATAATATATATTATACGCCTCGATGGCGTAGTGGTTAGTATAACCGACTGCTACGCCTGAGGTCGCGGGTTCGATTCCCGCACAAGTCAAACATTTGTGTGCATGAACATGGATGTTTGTCTTGGTCTGGGTGTTTCTATGTATAATATGTATGTATTTACAAAAAAAAAGTATGTATGTATGTTTATCCATTGTCTAGTACCCATAGTACAAGCTCTGCTTAGTTTGGGCTAGATGGTGTTGTGTGTATGTGGTAGAATATTATTATTATTATTATTATATGTAAGGCTGTAACTTGGGTAATGTGTAGATATTAATCAGAGATTAAAGAATCTCTCGTCTATAGTCAGGAAACTGTAGACAGAGATGTATTACAACCACATTTCACACTCTTCAGTTTTAGGGCCTGCCCGTTGCTGTCTACCTAGCACAGTTCAAGACCGCGGGCAGCTACTGAGGATTGCTTGACAGGAAAACCCAATAACAGTGCGCCCGTCCCAGGAGCTGAAAACTCATGCATAGCATTCACTATTAAGGCAGTTTAAAAGAGGTAAAGTAAATAAAATATGAAATAAGTAGGTACCTCACTCGGTCTAGTCGAGGTTTAAGTGAAGAAACCACATAAACGATTCTATAATACTCTCAAGTTAAATCGCTAGTGTACAGCCAGCCTTTACTACAGTATAGGGAATTATTTCGAGAATGGTTCTCGGTATATTTGTTCAGTACGTGTGCTACCGTACCACGTACAAAGGGGCGCTTGCAAACGGCTGTAGTTTAAATAATAGGTGAAAACTGGACGAGGGGTGATCGTGAAGAAAACTGCATTAGGGAAATATTTATTTAAATTGTTCTGTTGTGTTGTATATCTCTGTACCCGAATAGAGATGAAGGTTCGCTTGACTTAACTTGGGGTCGTAAACTGAAAGAAATATTGTTGAAGGGAAATATAAAAAAATAATATTTTCTTTGACGCCATTTGTGTATTGCGTTTATCACTTTCTTTTGTATTATTTTTCTTTTAGAGTTCTCAAGTCGATGTTATATTGTTGGTATTTGTTTAAAAAGGTTTTCTATTTTTATATTTGATCATAAAACATTGGATTATATAATATATGAAGATCAAGTATAACTTGTAATTGATTAAAAATGTGATAGATTTGATCGATGACGCCAAGTGTACGTAGCATCTTTAGTTTGACAGTATAAGCCTCATATTTGCATTGCGATGTATTTGGAATATTATCTGCTTAAAAAGCGATGCGACTAGTACGACAATGGCGTCTTGCATGCCCGATTATTATGCTAATCAAATTGATTAATAATTCTAGTCCTTCCAGTTTTTACAATTATAATTATTAATGTAGCAGCAGTTTATGGACAAAGACGAGATACAGTATCGAAATTCTTGAACTTTTACGTTCTTACTAGGTATATTGAGCTATGGCTCGTTCCATACTCATAAAACTAAAGTTTGTCGATCTTATTAGTATTTTTATAAGCGTCTCTAATGGATTAAAAGCTAATAAATGTATTTGTAATGACCCCTGGACGTTAAACTCCAACCACTGTTATGAACGTTCATATATTAGTAGTGTTAGTACCTACATTCCGGCTACAGTATTTCATTAACCTGGTTTCGTCGCCTCTTAAGGCTGTCTCGTGAATTATGCATTCATACCGAGTACTGCAGTAAAACATCTACGTATGGAATGTAGTGTAAAAATGCAGATAAAAGTGAATATTGCTTTGGTAGGGCTCATCGGAATAGGCATGTTAACAGGGTTTAAAAATAAGTAATTCTAATTAGTCCATCTTTTAGATTAGCAAAATATATTCGACACATATTTTTGTTTTATACAAATTTACTAAGATATAATGCATTACAGTTCGGGCGTCCCCGCTTGCAACGTTACTGACTTATAAAATTTGGACCGACAAGTGAAGTAATATAACGCGAAATTTAAACGCGTTGTATCTTCGTTGTTATTATTTTATTTAACATAACCTTTCTAGATCTCAAAGATCAGGAATTCAAAGACGTTGCTTTTAGAAACACGCGTAGGTTTAGCTGTATGCAAGAAATATATTTTCTTTCTCTCGTAACACATTTAGAGTTACTTTAGTTAGGCAGTTCCTAAACCTAAGCGATAAGTTAAAACACATTTTAAGAATGACGAACTGGTTTGTTATACAAAATATATAATAATAACTGAATTTTGAATACCTGCATGTTGCCAAAAAATATTCTACAAAAATAAAACATTGCACAATATTTCCAAAACTTATGTTACATTGAGAAAACATTACACCGAGAAAAACGTTTGCCAGCGACAGAAGGAAGGATGCGCGATCTTATAGCGGTTCTATCTATTTTCCTGAAGCACGGAACTCTAAAACGTATCTTTTAACTGCATTTACAAGACATGTGAGGTCTGGAATGGTGCCAATGTGTTCCTCGGGAGACCTGTTCCGATGAAAATCGCATTACTTTCTTATATGTCATTTCAATTCGTGTTGGGCATATTTTATGTTCTATAAGCTTCTGTAAGTAAGTTCGATAGTATTTATTTATTTATTTAAGGACAACCAACAATACATACACTTAAACATTGTTATGATATATATACAGAAATCCATTATGTAGTGTTGCCTCAATTATAGGCTGGCACGACATACATTAACAAAAATTAAAATACTTATAATCTATGCTCATTGCTCGTGTGTAATAAAACTAATAAATGATGCAAAAGTGATATGAATATTTCCATTTAACAAACGTGCAAACAAATAATGGGGTTAAAATAACAAAACTAATGTCAAATTAAAAGAAACTGATAAATAATATTAAAAAGGAAATTAAATTAAAATATTCATAAGTAATAAATAATTATAAAATTCTAAAAGTCGAAATAGTAAATTATTAATTAAAAATGATAAAATAATAATAATTGTAATAAATTAAACCAGATAAGTAATTAAAACAACATTAGTAAAATTTGTTAAACTACAACAGTATTACAACCACGCTAGCCTCAGCGACGCTTAAGAGACGCTTAAGGAGATTATAAGAAGAAAAAGTTAAGTGTGAGTATGCAGTAGATGGAAAAATATAAATGTAGTTGCAGAATAACATGGTTATAGTGTCGGGCTTGTGGATTCGTACAAACGCGTACACCCAAACGCGAAATTTATAGCTCGCTTCTAGACGAAGCGCGACGGCTAGGTGCTATTAGGTTTCGCATTTAGGCAAGGCTTGCTTGTAGTCTGGATACTACAAATGTGCTCGGTAGAAGACAATTAGCTCGCTTGCTTTTGTATGGGATATAAATATAATGGGTTGATGCTGCCATTGAAAGTTTTCTGATACACATCAGCCGATCGATCCTATTGCCCTTTTCCAGCTATAGTTCCAGCTTCGCTGCTCCTGTGCGTTTTCTTAAAACTAATAACACAGACTGATAACCTAATAATCCAACCTAGGATAATCATATTTATCAGACCAAACATATGCCGATAGAGTCACTGTAGTTGTCATGTAAACTTCATACTGTATTCCAGATTGTCTTCATCTTGAAATTCGTAGTTTCTGCTTACCTGCTACAAGCCATGTTATTACATCTTGTTTAATTTAATCTGTTCATATTTTTGTGCACAATTGGTAGTTTCATGGTTTATTAACTTCTTCTGTCTTCAGAATTTCTCTGATCTGGTCAGAAAATACCGGTCTCCCTCTACCGAGTATTCCATTCATGTTTGCCTTGTATACTTTCTTAGTCACTCTTTCGTCAATACGCTTTTCTCAAGACAGTAAACAGTTTCACGGCATAGCACTCTTTTATAATATGAACTTCACAGTGGTTTTATTTCCACTGTATTTATACTATTTTCATATGATTTTGCAATTGCAAGTGTTGATACTCCTTCAAGCTTAGCGAGCCTTTTTATACACGTTTCGGCTGCTTATAAAGGCTTGTACTGGAAGCAGTACAAGCCTTTATAAGCAGCTCACTTTGGGGTCTACATTCAGATTCCTTTCAATACCTGCTTCATTTTAAAGAATGCATGCAGTCTTACATTTACGTAGGTATATATTAACGAAACATAGACTTACTTAAGTATTATATAAAGTAGGTACTATTACTTTTTCTGGATGAAAGGTTTCTCTCCTCTGTCCTTTTTTGTACCTCTGACAACGTGAACGTGAATGCGAAATGACATGATGATCGGTCAAGTAGTTAATGTGTGAAAGCGTAATAAACAAACAAACTCACACTCGTATTTATAACATTAGTTAAGATATTTGCCAATTGTGCCATAAATAACACGCCAAATGGCACGTGAGTTGTTCTAATATTCATTGCTGGTAATGAAATATCTGCAAATAAATGTATTACCTCCCTATATAACCAATCACTAATGTTCCAACACATGTTATATACACATATGTATGTTCTCCTACAAACCATTCAGGAAAATTCCCTAAAAATTACAACACGGCCCAGTCTAATTAACCTTTTCTTACGAACAGCCTCCCGTCTTTCTCGGTATACACGTGTTACTGGTAACAAACGGTAACGTTGGGTAAACCGGTAATAGTTGGTAACACAATATGCGTAAATTCGATGAGACATCGATAGGGGTTGACCCGCACGCCCACTGTTTCTCGTACCTGCGATAAACGAACTGAAAGTATGTATGTAGGTACTCGTTATTGGTTTTATAAAAGATTATATTCTGGATTTAAAATGTTTGTTTTTTTATTTGTAGAAGTTAGCGTTAGTGTATGCAATTGTTGTACATGAGGTCTTCCGTGCGATTTTCGGGACAGAAAATTGTTAATGTGTTTTACTATTAGGAAATTCTCGGTAGTAGAAAGTGTCTGTAAATGTGCCTGGAAGACGGCAAGTCGTCCTTTACTGGATTTTTTAAATCTTTCTTTATTTTTGATGTGACCTCCGCTTAGTCCTATTTGGACTATCACCAAGAACCTATCTATTATGTAATCCTTAGATCTTATAAATTAGAAGCAAAAATTTTTTATTTGATTAAGAGTATAAACCAATAATAAAATTGTTTGTCAGATGGACAAGGAAATCATAACATAACATTGCAAAGTAGAAAGAGAGTAGTGTTCACCCACCGTATGATTTGATTAATCAATTTACATCTACACCAACATCAAACATTCAAAAATGCAAAGCGTATCCATCGCAATCTGAACGTAAAACGTAAAACAATATTGTATGAAACGGTTTTGTATGAAACAAATTGTATGGAACATTCTATTCAAAACCAACGCTTAGCTAGTTACCTACGTGAATTGCTTCTGAAAATTTAATCTTGTTAATACATTTTTTAGTTCTTATTCGCGCTATAAATTTGGTAGCTGTCGGCCATGAAAAGGGAATTCAAATGAAATAGGTACAGTTTATTTAGCGATGTCCTTTACGATCGTTACTTTTGCATAAACCGTCTGAATTAATTCGCGAATAATACGGATAGAAAATACTGACGGCCGCGTTGGATTTGAATTTGAAAGAGAAATTCTATGATGTGTCGGATTGGAGACGAATACGTGTGGTTTTTTGTCTACGTGAGGAAACTACGTTATGTTAGAGTTTTACAGCAGCGCTGCATACGTGTTTGAAACTACTTCTTTTCATCAAATAATTCGTCTCAGTTTAAGTCCTTGGCATTAAGCCTTTGTACTATTTTATGCATAAAGTTTTAAAATATATAAATAAATAAATTTAATAGCATCAGTAGCCGAATACATTATGTTTTGGACTTGCGGTTCATTGGTCGTAGGTTCGATTTCTACCTATTGAATTACTGTGAATGTGAATGCACTGTTAAGATAGATTTATCAAGAGAGGTATATAAAAGCTTTAGTAATTTGCAACCCAAATCGCTAGTGTATAACGACGAGTTAGTGATCACGACACTCATGTTCTCAGAAGCATTTAGGTACGAGGTCACGTTAAATACATTTAAAGTATTGGCGTAAAGGTATAATAGTTTGTTAAGTACGTCATATTCCTGAAAATGTCGATGAGGAGGACGCGTAAAGAGACTGATCTTATTTGTTCTTAGAACGTGATTGTATCTCACTTCAGAATATTGTGACACATTTACTGAGCCAACGCTGTGGCTGATCTTTAATCGATGTAAAATATAAAACTTATTTCTTTTATACAACCATCTATTTTTAGCCAGTAACGGTTTAGAGAGTAAGCCTATTGTTGTTATCCAATAGCATAAATAAATAATCCTAGCAGCATATATTATAGTCGGTAAATAACTCCATTTACAGACTGTATGTTGCTAGAAGCTCAAATAATTTCTGTAGCTCGAATACAGTTCTTTCGACCAGGGTATCGAAGACCCTAAGAAACCAAAACAAAACATAATCATAAATCTTTTGCCAGGGGACCAAAGTCATAATCAAATTTGATAGATTGGTGTCGTTAAAATACATAATATTCAATCTACGACATCGTAAAATATGCATCGTCAGTAACATGCATTTGTATTATGTATTTATCGACAGACAGAAATATTCCACCCGGCGCTTTCCGTTTCCCGGCAAAACCTCCCTTCGAATGTTTGCTGACAAAAGCTGTTTAGGGAGTGGTAAATATATTTACATGTGGCTGCCCGCTATATTTTATAACCTCCCTCCCCCCAGAGGTCCGTCACTGCACCACAGACTGCACTTACCAATTAAATATTAAATTTCAACCAAAATACCAAACGGAGTCGTTCCTAATTGAGTTTGAAAAGTTTACCTTGTTTAACTTTGTACGATATTTAGTTATTCATTGTATTTTGTACGTAGATTAGTACTAAGTATTTTGTAAAGAGACGGATTATTGAAAACAAATACCAATACAACCTTTCTTTTAATAATGTTTTATTTGCATCCATTGAGTTAGAAACGATAAGTAGGTATATATTTACTTTTTTTAAATATAGAGCAACTTATTTATTTGGTTTAAAAGTCTTTATTCAAAGCTATATTGTCTACTGTTCATTCCCTTTTAATAAGATGCATATTTATTAGTATTTTAAAATTGTCTGGTTCTCAGAATAGGTTGTAGATGAAACGGTTTGAGGTCATTTGCCTATCTGCAGCTAGAAGTAATAATCAAATTAAAAATATAATGTTGTTATTTTCTTAGTCTCTGTCTTAATCACTTTAGCCGAGTTATTACCAAATAATTACAATTCAAAAGAAGCTTCACTTAAGCTAATTTATTCTGTCTTACACCGGAGGCAAATTTGAACTTTCAAAAGCAATTTACCGCTATTAAATCCAGAGACAAATAAGTTACATTATGGTTTTCACGCGAAGTCGACAATTTGTCAAGTAAAGTTTTTTCATCAAATACAAAAGTTACCTGAAGTTGCCAGTTAAGTGTCGGCTGCCCTATGCAAAGTTCATTGACTCGTAAGTGCCGAAAACGCAACATTTCCTCAAGATGTCTAAACAGGAAACAGCAATAACATTTATCTTTGAATCAAGCGAAATTGTGCTTTAGTTTCATTAAGATAAGGTTGAAGTGTAAACCGATGGATGCAACAATAGAGTAACGCATCTCTAGAGAATAGGGGAGTATAAATTGAACAAACAATGTATTGCAAAATGGCTACGGAATAACCTTCGGTGAGTAAGTAGGGGATGGTGCTCAAACTTTTGCAGTGTTATTTTTTGTTGAAGATGTTTTCATTTTCTTCTATTATTTTAGTTGAAAATAAAATGTTTTCTAGAGTTGGGACTACAGGCATAGATAAAGTAAAAATTAGATTGCAGAGTTCTAGAAGGGCTAATATTTCTCTTTGATTACACGCATAATGTTATATGTTTACATTATTCGTTTATTACTTGTTCTGTTATTTCAATACAGGCACATTTTTAGATCTATAATTTCCACTACATTACTGCGTTCGTTATCGTCTATTGTACCCGAGTTTGGCTACTATACGAGTACATGAGAAATGGAATGTAGAGTAGTCAACAATTCATCGGATCCTTGCCTTGATCGGAAATCGCCGTGCCCACGAGTCTATCAAGATTATGTCCTTTGCCATATATTTATTTGTTCCAGCCACCTGTAGTTTAATCAGTGGTAAATCGTAACTTCTTGAATAGATTCCTTTGCTCAAAAAACAAATACAGCCTGCTATCTATCTACGGGTACCGACAACTGTTCTTAATTTAAACTTGCGAGTATAAATTCTCAATCAGTTAAGACGAAGTACTTCGCTAAAGATAATAAATCCGCAGAACCAAATGCTGAAGATGAATGGCGATATAACTGCTGTGTGGAACAAGAAGTTTTACATATACGATGTTCAGTATACTTTAACTTGAGATAAGTATATCGATTACGTGATCGCTGCCACTTAACGGCTTAGGCCAAAGACTTATTGGTAAGAAGCGGAGCGGGTAACTTTGCTCATAAGCGGTGATATTAAAATTTGTTTCGTATTGTTTTTACCTTCTCCAGTTACATATTGGCAAAATTGGTATGATATTACAAAATAGTTTATGATACTCAAGGATAGTCTAGCTATCTATATAAGACATATGGAATCGGTTCAGTAATTCTAGACACTACTTTCCACATACGAACAAACAAACTTTACCTCTTATCTCTATCTACATCTAAGTTTTCTTTATGCCTGTATAATACCTAAGTCAAATTAACCAGATTGTATTATTCACTAAAATCATGTAAATAATTGGAAACTCGTGAATTCAAATATCTTGTCTATTTTATATGTGGGCTGTTTGAGGGTTTGTCAATAGTATTTTATTTTCGTTATTATCTATCACAACTCAAAAACACTACCTATACATCAAAAATGTATTTAAATATTTTCTTAGACATAAACAACATTTATGATTGATACCCTACTTAGGATTGCTACTGTTTTCCAATGTAGAATAATCCGTATTGTAACATTATAATAATTGAATATAGACGATCATATTTTTATCTTAGCTATCCACATTCCATCTTCATATAAACTTTATTACACCAAATATCACTCCTCCGTGTGCATAAAAAGGGGTACAATCCTTACTCATCGCGTATTAAAACACATACATATACATATGTATACGAAACAATGAATCTTATCAGATTTGATGCAAGCGCCGTGATCATTTCAATGTGCCTTTTGACTTAGTTTTATGATCAGCCATATCTATTTTATGGGTACTAAGATAAAATAAAATATATGTAGAGTACTATTATATCATTTCCGCAGTGAGAATTCCACGTCAATTTAAGACTGCATAAGTAAACCAGAGTGGGGTTTAACTTCTTTATAGCCTAGTAATGCACCTGGTCTTCCACTTTAGTCTTATGGCTCAAGTTTGTGTGCGATTGTGAGGTCTGGAATTCGATTCCCAGATCTGACAGTGATTTTGATATGGAGTAGCATGGAATGTGAAATGTGCCATATAGACGTCAATAGGAATGGGCTCATTACATGATCTTAGTTCCAACCTAAAATTATACAATATCAGCTCTGTATTAAACTGTCCCACCGCTGGACACGGGTCTCTTCTCAGTATGAGAAGAGTTAGGCGATAGGTCACCACGCTGGCTCAGTGCGTGTTGGCAGACTTCACATATGAAAATGAAAATGAAAAATGAAAAATTGTTTATTTACAGCGTTTAACAAATTAGAAATGCTTATCAATCTAAAACACCTAATAAATAAAATAAAGTAATTTGCCAAACGCTGGCAAAATTAAACAAAACTATTTCTGTGGTTTTCACACTAGGCAAGCCTGTATCGTGAAGACCCAAAACAATAACATAATACAAAAAATAATAAGGACAAAAAATTAAAAATATCAAATTTAATAAGAAATTAAAATCAAGTGTTTTAAGTATTGTAATAATATACATATTAACAGTAAATATGTAGTGTGTATTGTAAAAGAAACAATATGAGACATACAATAATTATGAATATTATATAAATAAATGTATAAGGTAGTATGTATAGATAAAAAAATTAAGAAGTTTAGGTTTACAACTGATGAAATGTTACTTAAACTAGTATATATATTAACAAATTACTAAACATATCACGAAAAAAAAAGTGTTCATTAACACGTTATATCTATAATAATTAATCTTAGTCTAAAATATTGCGCTTACAAATTATGATATTAGATAGATTTTATAAGAGACCTGGTTTACAATTAATAAATATTTATTAATATTTATTAATTATATCTTCGAGAACATTATGAAGAACTCTCAGACCTGCAGGTTTTCTCAAGACATTTTCATTCTCCGTTAAAGCGAGCGATAATTAACTATTTAATATACACATAACTTTGAAATGTCAGAGATGCGCGCCTAGTGATTGGTTTCAAGTCCTCTGCGTGGCAGTCCAGCAGTCTCCAAGTAGGTTATCGCACTTGTAACCTAAAATTACAGTTAGTAAATTATGGGCACAGACCTCTTCTCAGTATGAGATCAGTTAGGCCATAGTCCAACACGCTGCCCAGTCCGGGTTGGCAGACTTCACATATCTTCGAGAACTTTAAGAACAACTCTCAGATATGTAGGTTTCTTCGCGATGTTTTCCTTCGCCGTTAAAGCGAGCGATAACTAACTATTTAATACGCAAATAACTTGAAACAGTCAGAGATGCGCGCTTTCGATCGAACTCGAGTCCCCTGCGTGGCAATCCAACGGTCTCCAAGTAGGTTATCGCTACTTGTAACCTAAAATTACAGTTGACGAATTAGGGGTGTATACCTCTGCCTACTTCTTTGAGTATATGCAGACATGAGCCTATGTATATAATATACCTGGTCCTTGTTATTATGTTGAAGTATTCATTAAAACGTTTTAATTAAGCTTTGTTTCGCCAAATTGTGACCGGAGCACCCTATTTAATAATGTTTGCAATCTGTTTATTGCCATATAAGCGACTCGGTTTATGTTGGGAAAGTTCATAAAAAGTGGTAGGTATATTTGTATTGTAAGGTTTTTATTTAGTTTCTTTATTTGTATAGGTTATTAAATGTACAGCCACAGTGAACCTAAAAGATGTGGCAGGCACACATAAATAATTTCCGTATTACAAAAAATAATTAAAACGAGATGGGTGTAAAAACCCAGGATTCAACCTCTTCGTCATGATGTGACTTTTTTTCCATCAGCGTTTTGTAATGTCCTACTGCTGGGTAAAAGCCTCTCCCTTGGACTTCCAAATCACTCTGTTGGTGGATATCCCCTGACCTTATGACCTTGTGACCCCTATATTTAGCCCATATTCAAACTCAACCGAGGTATGATGAGGTGTCTGCACACCAAGTTACAAGTCAATCGGTGCAGTGGTTCCAGAGCTATGCCTGTCACTAACAAACTGTCACAGACAGACGCACAAACCCACATAGTATTTTCATTAACCTCTTCGAAGAAGACTCAGAGGTTAATAATATATCGTATTTTCTGTGAGAATTGCTCATAAAACTCTTCAAATAGGATCGAGCCAAATTTTACATTTAAATTTAAATTTGGAATGTCCATATGTTCTCATAAATAATAATATTTTATAGCTTAATAAACAACGCGGCAACGGCCAGTGTTATTTTTGTTTTTTATCTTAAAAGCATTTTGTGGCCTGTTACCATAGACACTAAAACTACTAATGGCCTGGTACATAGATAGATAAAAAAGTTCAATGTTTTCTCCTCGAAGGGAAGCGGAGTCTAAACATTGCTTCTTTTTACGTCATTGCTAAAAATTTTAAATATATTATGAGCATCTACATTACTAGTTTACAAACGAATACTTCACGTTTAAAGTTTTAAAGATTGTTCCTTGTTTAATTATTACCAAATTTAAAATTGAAATGTATTGTTATTCCATTTAGCAATATATTTTTACTGCTCACCTTTCTGTTTCTTGTACATTTATTTGAAATCCTAATTTATTTTATAATTGCGAACCTGAGTTTGTTTCTTACACTGTCACGTGTAACAACTTGACCAATCATCATGAAATTTTGTATACACGTCACCTTTCATCCAGAATGAAAGAACGGTTTCGGACGTATACCTAGTTAATGATAAAGGTAAACACTATTATATCTTTCTTGCTGAATATATAGAACTGTCGAGCATAGCAGCTGCTTTCGCTTCTTCTAAGTAACATATCATGTCCCTTACTTCCATAGTTCCATAGAGCTCTGTAGAACTCAACATACAGCTGCTCCGTTCCCAACTTTCATTTCCCGTATCTTTGTTGGTTTTGTCTCAGACAATAGTTCGTTCAGGATTAAAATTTAATTACAACAACCTACTGCTAGTGGCAAGTTTCTCACAGTTTTAAGAACCAACTTGATGAAATGAGTAATAAAGAGAAGCAGTTTTGCTTGTTTTGTATGAGATTTAAGCTTCTTTAGAAGTGACATGTTTCAAACATTTAGTTGCAGAATTGTTTATTTATTTATAAAGACTTTGTTCAAAATGCATTTTAATTTCGCCTTGGAGATCTGTTTATTTATTTATAAAGCTTTTATGTAAAATGCATTTTAGGTAGCCTTGCATTGTGCTTAAATTTTGCTCAGAATATCTGCAGCGTACAACTTCTATTTCTGGTAGTTGCGAGACTGCCAAAAATATAGATATTTCTCGTAATATAAACCAAGAATTCTCTAGTGACCATTTTGATAGTAATTTAGACTGTCAAAAAATTAATATTGATTATAACACGTTTATAATATAATAATCGAAGCGCATTCAATTTATTTTCTCGTAATATAAACCAAGAATTCTCTATTGACCATTTTGATAGTAATTTAGACTGTCAAAAAATTAATATTGATTATAACACGTTTATAATATAATAATCGAAGCGCATTCAATTTATTATTTCTCAAAGCAGCGATACCCTAGTGGGAGACCGCTGGACTGCCACGCAGAGGTCTCGAGTTCAATCCCAAGGCACGCAAATCTGACTTTTCGAAGTTATGTGCGTATTAAATAGTTGATTGTAGCTCTTTTTGTAAAGGAAAACATTGTAAGGAAACCTACATGTCTGAGAGTTCTCCATAATGTTATTGAAGATATGTGAAGTTTGCCAACCCGCACTGGGTCAGCGTGGTGGGCTATGGCCTAACCCTTCTCACACTGAGAAGAGGCCCGTGACCAGCAGTGGGACAGTTAAATGCAGGGCTGGTATTATTATTTATTATTATATTCAATTTATCATAAAATAATTGTTATAAACTGATCTAACATATTTAGTAATTTATTATTTTAACAAGGATTTATATTGTATAGATATGAAAGCAAACTAATTGTTTAACTTGTTTGTTAAAATGAACGTTACTATCGTATTTTGTTAGTTCTGAACCTAATGTGATTTAATTGTAATTACCGCCCGAGGCGATCAAATCTCGTTAGTTTAGCATTTATAATTCATTGTTATAGATCTGCAATATTAATTAATTATTGTATACCATCCTGCGCAAATAATTGAGGAAGCCGTAATAACTTTTGTTTAGATTTTAATAACTATGGTATTACATAATGATTTGTTCAACCACCTAAACTAAAAGTTAAGAGAATATATATATTTATAGACATAACTAGATTTTGCTCGCGGATTCGCTCGTTAATGTTGTTTAGGCTAGGTTAATAACAGTTGGTGGGCTGCGTGGGCTTGCTCGCCACCCGATCAGCATCAGGTCCGAGAGGCGGCGTGCGTGTTTCCACGCGCGTCTCTGTGTCGTGTCCGTCTCCCCTCAAGGGTACAGTATACAGTAGGGATTTTAAAAGTGAGTGGTGACCAAAGAGTAGGTCTTGCTGTGTAGTGGCCTGCCGTTTCATGCGGCGGGCCGAAGCCTCGGCGAGGTCGCGGCCGCATGTGAAAGTAATTCGCGCGGCCCCGCCGATTGCGGTTTTGTCGAGGAGCACCGTGGTGGGTTTAGTTGGTATTCCGGGAGGTCCATTATGATCATCTTTACCATCTTTCTCTTTTACCCTGACGAGCCCGACATAACCATCCGCCCGCCCCCGCGGAGGGTAAGCGTCAATGCATTCCTCCAAGTAAAAACAGAAAAAAACGAAGGTTAGTAACAGTATTTTTTCTAGATGGAAAACACCCTATTGGATGAAAGGTACCTTATGTGCTTTTCTGTTCCCTTGAAAATGTGTATTGTAATGTGTAATGTAATCACATGATGATGTGTCAAGAAATGGCGTGAGAGCGTAACAAACAAGCAAACTCACATTCGCATCTTTAATATCAGTTAGAAGTTAGTAAGTTAGGATTATATATGGACCAGCCTGTCCAAACTGTCCCATTATTTGGCCATAATCCATTACGTTGACCCAGCGGGCTGGCAGACAGATAATTTCTTTGAGAACATGTAGGAAACGCTTAGACCTGCAGGTAATATTTTCGTTCACCGATATATAAAGTGACATTGAACTATTATAATTTCGTATTCAGAGGTGCGTACTGTGGTATCGAACTTGAAACATTAACATGACAGTCCAATGCTCTTTACAATAAGAGTCCTAAAACATTTAACTTTTTAAAATGTATTTTTCAAGTAAGTTGCTTAAATATGTGTAGTTTACAGGAGTTTCATCCTATAAAATATTTCTTAATACGTTGTTGTTATGTATCAACATGTTTTTGTCGAGGCCAAAATAATGGATGGATCCTATGTCATTTTCTGCACCCCTGACAACGTGCATGCGAAATTTCACGCTGATCAGTCGAGTAGTTACGGCGCGAAAACGTAACATACAAACAAACAAAGGATATATGATTTTTCACTATCGTGTTTTGTTGTTGTTGTTTCGTTAGTACTGAGCCTATTTTGATTTACATGTAATTATCGCCCAAGGCGATTCTTACTTAATTATTTTAAGTTCAGATTCTGATTTAAATAATTATGTATACAGACTGAAACTAAAAATAAACTGACTTGTTATAATGAACGAAAGCTCTCAAACAATTTGTCTGTAAATGACTTGTTTTCTATGTAAAACGTATTGCGGAATGAGACCTAGTTTATATGGCGGGTGTGTTTGTTTATCCGTCCGAGGATGCCAGCCTGCCTAAATTAACATTGGGTCATGTGGTTAAATATTAGTTCTGTCGTTTTGTACTCTGTTTAGGAAAGTTGGGCGAATTACTTTCTCTTTGGGTCGAGTTGGAAACGCTTTGAGAAATATATTAAATATGTTAATAGGTGTATTAGGGCTTTAACATAACATAAGATTAATGATGGGGAACGTTACCTCTGATTGGATTAGGGTAGTTCATTTACCGGGTCATGGACAATGCTACTTTTATTCTTCCAGGAAAATATTACAGTACCAAGACCCCATGTTTCTTTAAACACTGTTGTATAATAAGAAGCGTTAAGCGATAATAGATTACTACTGCCTACCGTTTTCTTTGCTAAATCTGTATTTAGTATTCTACATATTAGGTGAGATCTAAGTCTAGTATGATGTACCTTTTGTATAAAAAGGTACATCATACTACCACGTGCCTCGGAGAGCACGTTAAGCCGTCGGTCCCGGCTGCCATGAACATCTATGGCAGTCGTTATTGAGAAAGTCAGTACCCTCTAATATCCTGACACTGGTCTAGCCTTAGGGTATCGTTAGCCTTCGGGTTTCGGAGATCAGGTGGCAGCCGCTCCGTGTAAAAACTGATATCCAGTCAAATCCGGTTAGACCAGAAAAGCCGACCCCAAGTGACTTGGGAATAATAAAGGCTAAAAGAGAAGAAGACCTTTTGTATAACATTTCGGGAATGCCGGTGACATGTTACTAAATCGTTTTATAAGTGCAGATACTTGCAGTTTTGTTCAAAGTACCAAATAGATGTATCGAGTGTAGATGTTATATATAAAACTACTGTTTTACAAGCTTGTAAAGTCGAATGCTAGTACACCGAATATGGAATATTATAATAATATAAAACAATAAAAACGCTTTAAAATTTTGATTGATCTTTAAATATGAACGTGTTAAAACAAACAGACCTAGTTTATTAAATTATTAAATTAAAACGTGTATAGAGGATTTACATCTCAATCTACTACGCTTACCTGGTACCTTACCTTACAGGCTTGTAAAATATCGGCATCAACCTACAATGAAGTAAACATATTATTTAACATGTTAAATCGCAGCGGTACCGGGGCGCACGGCGCCCTGACATAATAAGTTTTTAAAATTACGTCAGGCATTCTACTATTAAACTATTAACAGGTTAATATCACCATAAAATCCAACTAAGATTAGCAGCTATAAAACAGTTCTCCAAACACATATGCATGATAGAATATACTATAATATTATTCTGCTAACCCAATTTCTACTAAGTCAACAACGCCTTTTTGTAAATAATATTATCTAAAAGAGTCCTCATATGTGGCGGGTCCCAAATGTTATGCATTTGGGACCCGCCACATATGAGGACTACATGACAAGTCTATCCACAGTTTTATGCTTTATCTATGCACGATTTATCCTACATTCTATTCTCTATAGTTTGAGAACCGCTGAAGGATGACCCTCTCAATATTTCACGGCACATCGAGCCCCACGATCCGCTCCATAATACGGTGGACACTGTTTTTTAGCACCTTTATTAAGATTGGTTGCGTGTCCATGACTCGTATTTTTGTTGTTGAAATTTTAATAATATTAGTCGGTAAATAAGATTATATTTTAAATTGTATACTTTGGTTGTTTTAGGTCTTACTCAAGACCAAAACGAACATTTATAACGGTGATGCGAGATTGAAGCAAATAAGTTTATTATAATATTATCTTTAGGATGACTTTTTGCCGCCGTGACAGAAATTCGGTCTGAAAATAGACTGACCCGAGATCGTTACGTAGAGATGCACAAGTGTGTGTGCAAACAAAAGTGCATACTCCATTCCCTAACTCCCGCAATCCGTTGGGACAGTAATCCGACACGACTAAAGAGAGATCGGGCGCAGGACCAAAGGTTTTACTTGATATTTTTTTAACGTTCAACACTATGTCTTATGACATAGTGTAGAACGTTATGTCTGGTATTCTATGACTTGGCAGATTAATACGCAGTTTGGAGGAGTTAATCCTTTTTTGTGGTAAAAGCAGTACAGGCAATGGACGCTCTCAAACGGAAATCATTGAAGCTTGTTACTATTCTGAGTTTCAACCGACGAAATAGAAATTTGGTAACAATTTTTACGTAACAAGTTCAGGAGAATAACATCATGACCAAAAGTAATAGTTCATTATCTTAAAAAATTTAAATAATAATTTTCGATGATTGAATATTAAAATTACCATGAATATGTAAATTCTGCGTTTAATTAATAACCACTTAATGCAAATTAAAACTCTGCTGCCATGACTATAAATGATTTGAAAATGTATTAAACTATATAGTAGTAAATATAGTAAATAGTTATTAAATAATTAATTTATTAAACCTTTTATATTTATCAGTTTTATAACCAGCTGTCTGAAAATTATTCAAGGGATTATCGATGTCTATACTGCACAAGAGTACTTTATACTACACCGAGCCTCACAAATGAATTATGGACATAAACAATGATGTGTACAGTTTAATGTATGTTTATTGTTTATTTGCCACGTTTGAAGTGTGATGGAGTGAGTGTGTGAACTTAAAGGTAATAAAAAAGAGAAAGAAAGAGCAGTAATCAAAACTGATGTGTATGAAAATAGGTCAAAACATACAATTTAGATGCATACATAAATTTGAATGCGCGAATAGCGCAAGTATTTATGCGGTCATTTCGCGACAAGTGTTTAACAATTTGTGTGATTATTTGCAAATCACAATCACTTTGAGTCTAGATATTCTTAGTATATCTTGTTTCAATGTCGAAATATCCCTCGCAACACATTTCTAGTGAACACCACGACTAATAAAAATATATAAATATCATAGAACGAGTCTGTATATAATTATAAAAAGATTAAACAGAAGTTTATACTTTATATTTTAAGTTCTTTTCGTTCCGATGTTATAGGGAGTGATCCTACCTCCTACCAAAGACAGTTTCGGAGTTCGTAATACCCTTAGCGTAACATAAATTTTATTAAAATGACGTATGTACATGTCTTATATTCAGATGTTTCATTTGATCAATATAATCCATTAATCACTTTCGCTTTTAGCTGCCATAATCGTCCATTAAAATTAATCGCCAAAGATCAACTGCCATTCCCACAGATAATAGCTACATATCGTTATTTATCATGCAACCTCATTAGGCAGAATGGCACAGAGCTTCGGTGTAGGTGCCATAATAAAAAATAAAATCGTCCATTAAGCGTTATCTATGGGCCGAAACATAGGGGGGTGTTATTTTTTATTGGGGAAATGATATTGGGTCGCGATTTCATGTATCACGGAATAACGTCAGTAACTTTTAGTAAGTTAGCTAAATAAAAACAATGAATGGCAGGTAATTTTGGCTTTCGAGGTAATCGATTTTGTAAATCCAAGAGTTGGAGACAAAATTGCTTTAGTCTAAACTCAAATAAAAAAAACAATATTTTCTGTTTAATTCTTATTACAAAATATTCATTTCATACCCTTCATTTAAAAAGACTACTTTTGCACTAGGATTAATTCCTGTGCCGCACGGGCCTTCGAATAACAACACAAAGAACACCCAGACTCGGAACAACTTTTTGCAGATCACACTAATTTTGATCCCGAGTGGGGTTCAAACCTACAACAATTATTACATACTAGTACCGTACCTATAATAGAGGCATTGGCGAGGCGATCACTTACACTAAGCCATCCGTGCAGTCATATTTGTCCTTTCATCAGCTTAAAAAGGATGAACTTCATTATTTTTGGTTTGTAGATAGATAGTTACTAGCTGAGTACCAAACACTATCGACCGACTATAAAATTTCCTGGGGCAGAAGTCTACCCCCAGGCGTGGAGTCATGTATATTTGCCAAACAAAAAGTACCTTAAAGTGCGTAAGGGTACGTAAATGATATGTTCGCATTACTAGAAACCGAATTCCTAATGTTGATGCTCGTATGTATTACTGTTTTGACGGTAGAGCAAAGAACATGTTTCAAAAAGTAAAACTTCAACTTTATAAAAAAGTCTTTATTTTTTTTATTTATTTGGGTATTCGCCAAAGTAACACTATTCCGTCAACATTTTAAATGGGTACCTATTATGACGATGTACGGCAAATGATATGGTCCCATTTGTACTGTTTTGGTACGGAACTCTACAATACACATTATTAATGTTATGGCGGTCGCCGGGCGAGTGATTTATTCATTTTTTACGACACAAGCAATGATGAAAAGGTTTTCTGCATATAGTCTAATTGCAAAACTGATTGTTTCAGTAACAACGGTAGTGTATGCAAATTCTGTGCTGGTCTTGGATACAATGGCCGGTAAAAGTCATTTCTTTTTTCTTTCGTCTTACTATGGTTTTACCTATATGTAGTTGGTGAAATGTGGATGTAATAAACCTCTGTCTACTGCTATCTAAGGCTATGTATGTACTCGTATGTAATAAAAAACATACGAATAACTTTAAACATACATATGTTTGTCTAAGTAAACGCTAATCTATAGCATTATAGGAGCCTTCAGTGTCTGCCAACTGTCGTAAATTAATTTGCAGGCTATTACCTACCCTGATTGTTGATCTATAGATATGTATAACAATGTATATACTGTGACTGTGATTTGTGACTACAGGAGGGAAGCAGGGCTTAAAAGGGAACGGGCGGCGTTCCCTCTCGAAATATTATTGGTGATTTTTAAGTCGTTTACTTTTGTGTCTCCTAAAGCTATGCTCTATACAAGGTTGTACGTATCGCTGTTTGTCCATGGACAGTAATTTAAAAAAAAAATGAGTAGAATTTACTGCTTGGAGATGCCTAGACAATATCCATTTAGATCCTTGTGACACTGACATATAGAGCGTCTTTTTATTCCAGTGTCCTCCAAAACATAGATCAGATTTCAATTGAGTTTCAAAATTAGTCGGCTTGGGATATCCTAGGGAAGTGAGCAATTTTAAGACAGGACATAGATATTTAAATTTGTAATAATCTAAGTCCCTTGCTTCTGCTATTGCGCCATAGATTGTGAGTTTAATGCTCTTGTGGCATAAAAATCTGTATGATCTATAAAGCGGTGACTTTTAGTGCCTATTCCAAAGACTGTTAATAGTTCGTTGCCACGAGTAGCTATTTTTACAGGTACAAAGGATATTTCAGATTTGGGGCAGATGCATTTATTGCTTTCTGTTAAGTATAACATATTACGTATTTTTTAAATAAGCCTGTTCTTCCAAATTATCTCCATACCAAATACTAGAAATTTTGACGAAATTACCTATGGAGATACGTAAATAGAAAACATCACATTTGCATTTATAAAATGTTACTATAGACTTGTATGTCTTGAGAATTTAAAATAAATATGTTTTTTATATTTTTTACAGGTACGTTTCAAGCAGCTCTTTAAAGTTCAAGAACAGCAGATAAAAAGGTATGTTAATCTATACAAATGTACAATAACGAAGCTAAGTATATATGTAAGTTAGGACTCTTGTGCGAATTGTATGCATCGGGTAAAATACCAACGCAAGTCACGCCTGTACGAAACATGCGCGCGACTTAATCATACAGTCGTGACTTATTATAGATTAAGTCGCGTGTAAGTTACATTTTGCGCATGTGCTACTAAATACTAATATAACTACTCAAGGTGTCAAAGAGCACCAATAGATTATGCCCAAGTATTAAGGTATACTACATATTTTGTGGTATATATTTAATTGAATTGTAATGAAGAATAATAATTAATTAAATTTGAAGAAATACACATTTCATGTATTTGTGTTTTATACCACTTTACTATATACTTGGCATAAGGTAAACGAATTATGACGTATTAACTAAACATGCACTACAACTACTTATATTTAATTACATTCTGAAAGAAAAATGCAATATTCTGTCCTAATTAACTCAGGACTGAATGAATTTCAACATATAAACAAAAAAAACTACTTAAAATATTAAGTATTTTAATACACTTTGAATATTAATGAAAGTATAACTCTTTATTCAAGCAATAAACAATATTAAAACTGATAAAAACTTTACAGCTCTGCAAGTAAAATTTTATATGTATTTTAATTTATAACTTTATTAAAGTTGAATATTATTTTTAATGATAATTAACGTAAACTTAGACAAATATCAATAATATAGAGCTAAGAGATAAATTCAATTAAGTTAAATTTGTTTTGTCTATATTTTTTATCTTTAGTACTGTAGGTTGTCTAATGAAACAGTTTCCAGTGCGTTACATCTTATGCCGGCCATAAACATAAGTTTCACACATGTTTTTCGCCAAATATGAGGTTTGACTCCAATCCCAGGCATAATATTATTGGGTTTTCATGTAGCAGTACAAAAACTGTCGACAAAAGTGATTGGAAAATGGCAAAATAATTACCCCCGAGTCTAAATTACGCAGTAATTCAAACAAAGCACCATTAAAGCGAGCGATAAATAAATATACGCACGTAACATCGAAAAGTCAGGGGTGCCTTGAGATCGAACTCGAAATCTCTGTGTGCTGCTACTGACTTAATAGAGTAAACAATCGATATTATGCTGATATTTTAAGTATAATCAGTTTTTTTTATAGATGTTCGTGTTTCTTACCTTAAAAAGATATATATTAATATGGAGGAGGACTATGCAAATCAGTAAAGTGTTATAATTATTTATTAAAAATACATTAAGCAATTACAATAGTGATGCTCCTATATACTGATTATTATACATATGTATATACCTATAGCAATCAAATTGCTGCAGCGCGATAGATCTGACTTGTCCGAGCTATGTGCGTATTAAATTGGTAATTCGGCTTGCTGTAACGGTGAAACGGTGCATGTCTGAGAGTTCTCCATAATGTTCTTAAAGATATGTGAAGTCTGACAACCCACACTGGACCAGGATGTATAGTGCTACAGAGGTGGCAGATAAGGCTACGGCCCGCCTTATAGTAAGTGGTTACCATCATCTATGATTGTTTGCAATACTAGGGATGTCACTCGTGCATGCAGACCTTAGGAATAAGAATTAAAGATAGCATGAAAAGAAAGGTGATATATTTGAGCATTCGGAACTTTCACTTACTGGATGCAAAGCGATAACTGTGTACTTTCCTTACGATAGTTTCTAGTAAGGGTACTTCGTTTAATAAGGCGACTGATTGGTAACTTCACCAAAAAAAAATAAAAAATTGCCCTCCAGACCGAATTTCAGTAATGGCGGCCAATCTTAACGGAGATTGGCCATCTGCGCAGGAGATATTATAGTGCACAAGTATGTACGCAAACACAAGTGCACTCTTTGTTCCCTAACTCTCATGATCCGATGGGACGGAAAATCCGACACGACCGGAGAGAGATCAGGCGCAGGACCAACGGCTTTACGTGCTTTCCGAGGCACGGGGTGTCTAACACCGCCAACTTTCTAACTCCGGGCTCGTATTGAGATTTCTTAACAGAAAAACCCAATAACTTTTTGTGGGCCTGACCCGAGATTCGAACCCGAGACGTTATGCACAGCAGTCGCATTCACTACCGCTGCGACACGGAGGCAGTTAAAACCTTCACCAAATAATTGGCGACGGCGCACAAGTTCTGTCATACGTAGATTGACAAAACTAAATATTTATGTTTCAACAGAGCTAGAAAGCTCTGGTTAGTAAACATTCATGTTCTATGTATCATTCTAACATACTAACACCATTGCTTGTTTTATGGAAAACTTTACAGGTAGGCTACTAACACAGCTAACTCTCTTACTTGGAACATTCTTTGCACACATAGTTAGAGCTACACTGTGACTTTAGTCTAGTCTATTTCTCTATGATTATAACTTGTTTAGTGCATCAAATAAATATTTTTGTGATCTTACCAAATTGTTATCTCTTTGTCTAACGTCAAAACGTTCGAGAAAACGGTGAAAAGTTACAAATGATCCAAAAATGTTCCATAGACAGGTACAAAAATAGTAAGTGATGGAATACCAATCACCGACCGCGGTGATTGGTTTTTCACGGTAAGCCAGCTTTTTGTACAATATTACACGGAATTTGTTGCACAGAAATATATTCAATAATTTACAACTGAACGCGTAAAAATAAATTTGATATGTCTAACAAGTGGCAGCCCTGACGCTTTAAATAATTTTAAGAGTGCGTCCATCGATAAGACTGCTCTTTTTATTATAAATATAAACTTGCCAATGACATTTCTCTATTAAATTACCCAGATTACATACTCCTTCGAATCCACCTTCGCGACACTGTATTATAGTTATGAACAACAAAAGTTCAGTTTTATATTTTTAATATCGCGCTTGTGGTTCAACAAAAAAGTGTCATGGCGCGTGTGACGTCATAGCGTGTATTTTACGACTACCCTCCGTTATGAGCGTCGGGAGGATTCGCGGCTCACTTTATGGTTATGCAAGCTACTTATTAATATACTTTGTCAGGTAGCTAGATTTTCATATCGTGTTCAAAGTTTATTTTTAAGTTTGAGCTTGGTGTGAACTTGCGTCAATAATGTTGTGGAGGCGAATTTCTAAAGAGCTTCATTATATCAATTATTAGGTTTAGGTTTAAATAATTTATTCTCAAAAAAATACAAAGCCACTTACATGAGAATATAACATAACACATTCAGTGAATTCGTTATAAGTAATCGTCACCGAAACATATATATATAATATATTATTAATTCTTTTTAGGAAGGTATGTGTGAGAGCCATTCCACAGTTTCTATCTCAAATGTTGTTAGAATAATTTTCTATTATATATTCGAATAGACGAGATCGAAATCTGCTAAATGAGTAATATAATAATAATAATAATAATAATAATTGATTTATTTCTCACCACAATATAGTAACATTACATTTAAAAAGTACATGTGAGCCTTAATATTATATTGTGGGAGACTGGTGCCTAAGCTAGGCTCGAGGCCTGTGTTTCAGGACACCAGGTCTCCATCCCTTAGTTAGTTACATTTCAAGTAATATACAAGTTGGTCATTACTGCTATATCATACTTTTTTATAGAATAAAGTAATTAGTTTGTATTACATGTTGTTTCTGTTAGCATTTACAAGTTACACTAGACAGGTTTGCATAGATAAAAAGAAAAAAAAAAGTACATCGAATAATATTGAACAATAGATGTTAGTTGGTTTATGAGTGTGTATGCGTGTGTAATGTGTGTGAATGTGTGTGTGTGTGTGTGTACATGTGTATGTGTGCGTGTGTGCGTGGGTGTGTGTGTGTGTTTATCTCATGAAGAGTGACCAATTGCCTACACCTTAAACTGGTATGGAAAGCACAGCTTCAGTCTCATCATAGTTTAAACCTTTTAACCAATTAGTAAGAGTTCTCTTGCATGCAGCCTTGGTAAGATGGAATATGGGTATGGTTCGGTTTACCTTATTGTACAAGTAGCCACCCACACCACACAGTTCTTTTTTTACGAATATAATATATTTATATCGAACTGCCAATTAATACCTTTTCCTTAAAACTTTAACGATAGCTTAGTGAGGAGACCAACAGACTGCAATGCAGAGGGTCTCGGGTTCGAACCCACGTCGCGCACCACTGACTTTCATAAGTTATATGACTTTTCGAAATTATGTGCGTATTGATTGACAATTATCGCCTGCTCCGTGCCTCGGAGAGCACGTTAAGCCGTTGGTCCCGGCTGCCATAAACATCTATGGCAGTCGTTATTGGGAAAGTCAGTATCCTATAATATCCTGACACTGGTCTAGCCTTAGGGTATCGTTAGCCTTCGGGTTGCGGAGGTCACGTGGCAGCCACTCCGTGTAAAAACTGATATCCAGTCAAATCCGGTTAGACCAGAAAAGCCGACCCCAAGTGACTTGGGAATAATAAAGGCTAAGCGAGAAGAGAAGAAGAAGCTTAAAACTTTAAGGTAAAATAAGGTAAAGTCCTTAGAGAAATCGCCTCGAAAATAGTACTTTTTATTTTATGCTCTTACTCCTAACGCTATCGCTGGCATAATGTCAAATATATTTTTAATACATCGTCGTATCAGATTATATGTTTTTACACGCAAAACGGTAAACAAACACATTCAGGTTTGAGTACCGTAGCCCACAGCAGAATGCAAAGTTTGCTAAGCTTGCTACTATAGAATCATCTTAAAAAGTTCATGACTACGACTCTTAAACCTAAGATGCAAGCCACATTGACAAGGCTCAAGGCTCTGTGTGGTGTATATAGCATACGAGCGCCTGCTCCGTAACATGTTATTTTACGTCGGCTACATATGCATTGTTTTAAAGCGGAAAGGCATAACAATATACCCGTGCCACGTCAGTGCGAGATGCCATTTCTGTGTAGCTTGCGTCAAAGGCAGCCGCAGCACAAGAGCATTACACCTTTCTCCATGTGATAGGATGCCAGATTAAAGTCGGAACTGATTTCAGCTGAAATACAATGATATAAAATAAAAGATAGAGTAACCACTAAAGCTTTTCGCTTAAACTGGACCTACTATAGAAAATTAATGGCGGTTTAATTTTCTATAGTAGGTCCACTATAGAAAATGTAACCGCCATGGTTTCATTTTCTATAGTGGACCTGTTGTTTTATTTTTCACTTTATTTTATATTTCTTATAAATAATTTGTGTATATATTATGGCAATTATTTAATTATGTCATTCTTTATTTAAAATAAAAGAGTATACTTCAGATATAAAAGGCGTAATGTTATATTATATGTTGTCATGGCGGCGTAGACTTCTTTTAAATAAAGAAAATAACAGATCATGTATTGTTTAGAGCAGTACATAGAAATTTAATTACTGATGTTTCGATCGCCAGTCAATATTGAATCCATTGAATAAATAAAACGGATATTTGCTAAGTTTACACACGCGTTATATCATATTTGTGGAAGCTTTATCTCTCTGTTTGCAATGATTATATTATATTGGAATATTAAACAACTGGCTGTAGATTTAGTTAAATGGTTAAATAATGGAATTGTACGGTACTGTTTATAAGTTATAATGATATATCTTTATAACTTAGTGCAAGAGGAAGACCTAGACCAACGTTACTCGATCAGATCGGAGACGTTCTGGATAAAGGCCAGGTTAAGAGCACCATCAATCGGCGAGCGTGTATGAGGAATGTTATGAAAGTGAATGAAGCCAGAGAAGTGTGTCAGGATCGTAGCAAATGGAAATCCATAGTCTCTGTCTACCCTTCCGGGAAACAGGCGTGAATCTATGTATGTATGTATAACTTAGTATGTGTACATATTATAGTCTTTATCGCTGAAATGGTAGGCAGAAGTTTGGTGGTTCCTGCATTTTGCCTATGTTTTTTTTGATCTATTGCCATCATGCTGGGCTCTTTTAGACTACGTGTTGCTACTGGGAGTTACATAAGAGAAATTATCTGCGTATTGACTGACAATTATCGCCTGCTCCGTGCCTCGGAGAGCACGTTAAGCCGTCGGTCCCGGCTGCCATGAACATCTATGGCAGTCGTTATTGGGAGAGTGTCGACACAAAAGATTCCACTGGGTCGAAGTGTCGCCGGTCTGCACTGACTGGCCCCCACATAAGAGACATACATACATAAGAGAAAACAAGTAAAACATGGCATTTTACAAAAAAAATCTCTTTCAATGTACCATCAAAGACGAGGCCGTCAAAGATTTTTTGAATCTCTCGATTCAAATAGTAAATATAGTTGGGTCTTCCCCGTATCCGTCAACCATCTATTGACTGTTGGACTTGTTGTTCTTGAAACGATGTGGGTATTAAATAGTTAATTATCGCCCCATTTAACGGTGAAGGAAAATATCTTGAGTAAATCTTCATGTCTAAGAGTTCTCCATGTTGTTCTTGAAGATATCTGAAGTCTGCCAACCCGCACTAGGCTAGCATGCTAGACTATGGTCAAAACCTTCTCACAAAGAGAAGAGGCGTGTGCCCAGTAGTGGAACAGTTTATATAGAGGGCTGATATTATTATAAGCAAAAGTAATTTTTACAAATGAAAGACACAATGTTTTTTATCTCTCCTTCACAATGTCATTAAAGTTTTGTTATACCAAATTAATATTTTTGGTCGCAAAATAAAATAATGCCGCTGACGGGTTTATTAATTTAAATTAAAGTACACGGTTTGTATCACGTTTCGTATTTAATTAACATGTTGTGTTACAAAATTTTAAAATTAAACACTAATTAATTTATTTCTAGAATATTTTGACAACATGTTGAAATGTTTTCATACCCCTTTGGGAACGTGTAACGTAAGTGTGGCATTTTAACAGAGGATCAAGTTTGATTGGAATGAATAAATTATTATTTAGTACATTTAAAAATTTGCAATAGCTGCATGTAGTCGGGGATTGTGAATATTGTATCTGAGACTTTAAATACGTCATTTGGAACTCGGTTGACGAAGACACCTTATTAATCTATTGAATCGCAGCGGCACACCGGTAGCTAGACACAATAGGTTTTTAACTATGTCCGGTACTCCAACAACATACAGGTTAAATATTTGGCAAAAATAGAATAGTAATATCTGATCGAACCTATAAAAAATCACCACCGGTAGCATCGGCTAGCGGAGTCACATTACCAAACCTACGAAGCGGGCCACTAATGGTGAGCAATTACTGTCGCCAGTCAGAGAAAAAGAAACTAAAGAGGCCTTCCTTTTAGTTCCTTTTTCTCTGGCTGGCTGAAAGATGCAAAAGGAAAAGAAAATGAGAGCCTCTCGAAATACCGGATCTGGAGATACCAGATCTACCAAACCGAACAATTTATTTTAATCAGTCACACTTTAAGGCGACGTCACGTCATTCAAAGTAAACTAATATCACTTCTAAACTGGCCGCACTCACTTTTTAGCCATAGTTTAATTTAGCAGCGCCCTCCGTCAGGATGGCTATTAAAGTAAAATGTCGCCGGTTTATTTAGTCCCCGATACTCGTTTACTGTGTAAACAGAGTAAATTGTGTTCCCTCACCACGTTATTATACCTCCGTCACTTTACGAGTCTGAGATATCACCGGCGTATACACAGCCTTGTACAAATTAATACTGTAAAGTCTTCGTTTAATATTGGATGATTCTTTAAAGTCACTGTCAACATTTAAAACGGTATAAATGGTAGCTTTTGAGCTTTGTTTGCGAATTGTGTGTTCGAGTCCTGCGGTTTTGGGTTTGGATCTGACATGAGTTTCACCTGGTAAAAAAATTACGCGCTAGATGCCTCTCGGACAAAGCATTAGTGGGTTATGAAATGTTCGATAACACTACTCCAGTTTGGAAATGTGTCCGGTATGGGTTCGGTCCCTAGATTGAAGGACTTAAAAAGGTAGCTAACGCATTTCCAAAATTTTTAAATGCTTCATCGTACACAATAACGGCAATTCCTCATCTTTTACTGCAATAATAGATTGAGAATAGTTACATTAATCACAATTTATTACTACACATTCATAAGACATTTTTGCAAATTTGTTTCATGTGTAGTTATTTATATCGATGACAGTACTATCTCTGACTTATGTGTACATATGTATAAGATGGAGAAATTCAGCTTTTTTAATTTATTTCATTTTATAAAGACTACTCCCTCAATAATAATAAACACCTGTATCGCAGGGGAATTTACAAATGTTAAACAATGGATACAGAACACCCCGATGCGGAACAACTATTTTTCGATCACCGAAATTTACTGTGTAGGGATCGAACCCACAACACTCAGCGCAGTGGTAATGGTGAGGCAACCACTTTTTTCATACTACTAATATGGCAAACAAGCATACGGCCCACCTGATGGTAAGTGGTCAGCGTAGCCTATTGACGCTTGCAACACCAGAGGGATCACTTGTGCGTTGCCGACCCTTAATGAATAAAAGGAAGTGGGAAGGAGAAGGAGCGGGAAGGAGGAAAGGGAGTGATTAGGCCTCCGGCACTCTCACTCACCGAACGAAACACAACAATAGGAATACTGCTATTTTACGTCGATATTCTGTGAGAGGGTAGTCCGTCCCCGATCGAGCCGGCCCATTCATGCTGAAATCAGCGAGGCTCTACTACACTTAACAACACTTAAACCATTGCCGTCATAGCAGTAAATTTTGTTACGCATTATCTTTTTGTATATTTGGGCTAGCTTTTTACGAATTTGACTTACTTTTTAATGTATTCTCGGGGTAAGATATTATTATATAAGCTCATACCTGCTAACCCGTGCTTATCCAATGGGACACAAGCTCATACATATTTATTCCGTCGGTTTTTACTTACAAACACCGCCACAGGGTTAGAATAATTAGTTACGTAATTAGGATATCACATGACACAGCGTAAAGTTTATTTCCCAGAACAATTTGACAGACAATTTATTTTCTTTTCTTTCTTATGTTTAATTACGTTTATTTAGAACATTATGAATAAACTTAATTCTTTAATACTATCTTATGCCTAAAATATTATAAAACAGAAAGAAAAAAGAAAAGGAAAGTCTAAAACCCACTAATAGTCATAGAATTTAATAAATTATTTTATTTGCTTTTTATATGTAAACAAGCTGACCCGCGCAATTTCGTCTGCTTCACATAAGTGATTAACCTCGTTTTGCAACATTTTCTATTGATACTCCGTTCCTATTGGTCGTAGCGTTATGTTATATACTCTATAACCTTCTTCGATAAATGGACTATCGAACACTAAAATGATTTTCAATTCGAAACATTAGTTCCTGAGATTAGCGCGTTCAACCAAACAAACAAACAAATAAACAAAAAAACTCTTCAGCTTTATAATATTAGTATAGATAGTTATTTTATTTATTACGGGATAATAAACAGCTACAACATAATATACTTCTTCTCTCTTAGCCTTTATTATTCCCAAGTCACTTGGGGTCGGCTTTTCTGGTCTAACCGGATTTGACTGGATATCAGTTTTTACACGGAGCGGCTGCCACCTGACCTCCGCAACCCGAAGGCTAACGATACCCTAAGGTTAGACCAGTGTCAGGATATTAGAGGGTACTGACTTTCCCAATAACGACTGCCATAGATGTTCATGGCAGCCGGGACCGACGTCTTAACGTGCTCTCCGAGGCACGGAGCAGGCGATAATTGTCAATCAAACGCACATAGATTCGAAAAGTCATATATCTTCCGAAAGTCAGAGGTGCGCGACGTGGGTTCGAACCCGAGACCTTCTGCATTGCAGTCTGTTGGTCTCCCCACTGAGCTATCGCTGCTCTTACAACATAATATACATTAGGCATAAATATAACAAAAATCAATAGCAATGCTGCAGCCCATTGCATTATCCACAAATTAAACAAATTATTCACAATAATTTATAAAACAATATGAAAATCATCTCATGAAAATCAAAATTAAATGATACAAAATTTTAATAAGCATGTGAAAAGATTTATAAATAGAAATAGCTTTGTGCAAATTACAATTTAAATATAAATTGAAATAAAAATAAATAATACAATATAAAATAAAATTACTATTAAAATACAATATAATATAGGTATATATTGTCCATACTAGGAATAAGTCCTGTGTCAATGTCGCGGAGATCTTTACAAACATTTCAATGATACTGCTCGATTCGGAAATCGAATTCCGATTAGCATTAGCAACTTATATATCATTTTTTTTATATAAGCTTTTTGGCAAACATGCATACGGTCCACCTGATGGTAAGTGGTCACCGTAGCCTATGGACGCCTGCAACACCAGAGGCATCACTGTTGCTGACCCTTTAGGAAAGGAAAAATGAAGTGGGAATGAGAAGGAGCAGGAAGTGGGAATGAGAAGGAGCGGGAAGGGGGAAAGAGGGTGATAGAGCCTCCGGCACTCTCACTCACTGAACGAAACACAACAATAGAAATACTGCTATTTAACGTCGATAGGTATACATACATACATATCGCACTAGTTATAAAACAGCGTCTGAACGCGAAATTTCGAAGCTAGGCAATTTGAACCCTAATTGTGTGACTATAAATTTTACCATTATACTTTTCTTAAGTCATTGCCATAGAGTTTAAATTTGTTTAATCCGAAATACTCAGATAATTCTCTGTTTTATTAAGAGTGATATGTACATAATGTCACGCCTATATCACAGAAGGTGCAGGTGAAGGTGTATTACACCTACAATTCGCCAGATATGATTTGAGGTCCCACGTAAATGAGCTTTGTTTGTTTGTTTGTTAAACTTTCACGCCTTAACTACTCGACCGAACATCATAAAATTTTGCATACCTACACGTTGTCAGGGGAATAAAAAAGGACATAGGGTACTTTCATCTAGAAAAAAGTATTGTTACTAACCTAATCTAACCTACATTTACGCGAGCGCAGCCGCGGGCAAAACCTATAAATATATAAAGTAAGATAATAAGCACAGTTTATGGCGTCTCATCTTTTGCGTATTTATTTTAAAAATGATGTGCCCGCGGTTTCACCCGCGTTTATCGTCAGTGCACCGCCCCCTGGGGTTATATATTCTATAGCCTTTGTCGATAAAAAGAATTTTCAATTCGAACAAGTAGTTCCTGAGGTAAGCACGTTCAACCAAACAAACAAACATACTCTTTAGCTTTATAATATTAGTATAGATATATGTGTCTCCGTAATTGCTAGTCATGCGTAATAATGAAGCGATCCTAATGACAGTGATTAGCTATAAGTAGTTACTTGTGTAATTAGCTTACCTTGAAGTCATTAAATAACTGCGAATGGTACTCCTACAAGGGCAGCACGGATGGTGTAATGGCTTACCTACATTGTTGCGTCGCCACTGCCAATACGCTAAATACACTATGTATACATAATTATGTAATTATTTGTGTGATTAACAAGTGCAGTTTCACAAAGCTATTGTGTGCGAAACAATAATGTATACCACTTATACTTGTCTACTGGTTACCACATGAATATAATAATACATTTGATGTGTTGTTGTTATTTCACACACAAAGAGATGACAGCGTGCGGACGAATATAAACGTTGAGGTGCTATTGAACTTATGAGTTATGACCGTTGACTGTATTGTGTGAAAACATCAAATTGTTGATTGTATTAAATTATAGGTACTGCAATTAATTTGCAATTAAACTTTATACGGATTATATATCTATATAGATTTTATATATATGTATATGTATACACTATTGTGTTGTTCAAAACATTTTTATTACATAGTTTTAAAAATATTACACGACGTACTATTAATAAACTTTACCATTATTTAAGCTATTTAAATTATAAATCTATTTATATTGAAGTTTACACTTTCCCTGTCATTTCAGTTGGTTTTCAGCAGCCATGTTCACGGGGAGACTAAGAAGGTGGTTGTCTTATTGGCCCGAAGTGTAGTTCCAAGTACCCGAACATAATTCAATCTTTGGTATTTCTATTTACGCAAAATGAGCTCGAAGTATTGTGAAGTCTAGCTGTGTTTTGCTTCTTCTAGGGTTTGACTATCTGAATTACTGGGTCGCAAGCTGCTGGTATATTCTAATCATCTTCTTTATTATAAATGAGAATGTTTTTTGATTTTAATAGCCTTGCGAAGCATCCTTTGTAGGAATTGGTGTTCTTTTGCGAGTATCTGTGGTTAGTCAAATCGCGGGTAGTGGTTGCAGAAGCATTTTTTTTTATGCAGGTGCCTGTTCTTCTCTTTGTTGGACCAATGTACCACAGTCTAATCTATTTTGTAAAGGTAGTTGGCACTTGACAGATGGTAAAAATTTACTTATCTTCGTTGGTGGCTTAAAGTACCTACATATGTGTGATTGAAGCTCGCTTCAAGATGTAGCTAATCAATGGCCCCCTTACATAATAATATGGCATTATGGCAGGCTGGCGCTCGACTGTGGCTGGGATTTCTTTATTTGGCTTAAACCAACATTATACTTATTGTGCATTGTAATGTTCTTGAAATTTTACGCATTTTATAACTAATTAGATTAAAAAATATCAGTCGACAATCTCAGCTAAGTTTAAATATAAAACGTTGCCACAGAATACAGACAATGTCCAGTCCGTCTCAAAGGCTGCTCGATGAATAATTCATGAAGTGAGTGTACTCTGTTATTATGTAATAGTGAGTTTCGGACCTATTTTCTGTTAAGAGGAAGGAAAACGTCGCTCTTATCAGGACATTGTTGTACCAAGTTGTTGGAGTTGTTAAATAGAAAGAATACTGAAGAGGGTAGTAATGTTCATTATTACTTGAGAACATTCTGATCACCACCCTAAAATTATAATTCCTAAATGAGATAGATAGAGAGAGAGAGAGAGAGCAAGAGAGAGAGGAAGAGAGAGAGAGAGAGAGAGAGAGAGAGAGAGAAAGAGAGAGAGGAAGAGAGAGAGAGAGAGGAAGAGAGAGAGAGAAAGAGGAACAGAGAGAGAGAGAGAGAGAGAGAGAGAAAGAGGAAGAGAGAGAGAGAGAGAGAGAGAAAGAGGAAGAGAGAGAGAGAGAAAGAGACAGGAAGAGAGAAAGAGAGAGGAAGAGAGAGAGAGAGAGAGAGAGAGAGAGAGAGAGAGAGAGAGAGGGAAATGCTTAACAGCAGAACAGAGTTTAGAGATGTTCTCGATAGAGTGCACAATTACGTGGGACTCGCGCGGCTGTAATATGGTTTGAGAGATTGCCTTGCCATTGCGTCTTTTTACAAAAAAGGACAGCTAGTAAAGTCTGTTTGTTATATAATTTTCTCTACCTTATAGTAGATAGCAGGCAACATAATATTTTACCTCTTAATAAAATAGACCAATGTGAAAATGTTTCGTTAATGAAGCACAGATTTAATTTGAACTTCTGTAATTTGTTTTAACCGCTAGGTATAAAGTTGGTGATATAGTATTTGTAACAAATATTCTATCTAAGGTTTCTTTTGTAACTACTTCGGATTGATTAAAGCGCATTACTAGATATATATACAGATGATTTAATTATATTTCACCAAACTAGTTATAATAATAATTAATTATTCATATATTTATAACTTTGCAAGGTTATACTTAATAAATAAGGCCGAGACCTAATTTTGGTCACGGCTACCAATATTAACGATCATATACGTAGTATGGTGCATAAGTGTGTGTGCAAACACAAGTGCACTCTGTTTCCGATCTGTCATGGCCCGATGGGACGACCGGAGAAAGATTAGACGCCGAACAAACGGTTATGCCGAGGCATGGGATGTGTAACAACACCAACTTCCTAACTCTAGGTTGGTAGGCCCGACTAGGGATTCAAAACCGAGACCTCAGGTACAGCAGAAGCATACACTACCGCTGCACTACCGAGGCGGTTTTATAAATACAAAGAAATTATAAATAATAAAAAGAGTTTCTGTCAACAATTTTTCTGTAGCACCAATGCACTTCTGCCGACCTCTTTAAGGATACAGGCTATCTACCTCTATATATAATCGAAGTTTCGACTTTGGACTTTGACGTTAAATTCTTAACCTTGTTTTCGTACTAATTCGTAAGCAAATAAATACAATTAGGTAGATGACAAGACAATTAAAGCAATTAAGCTTTCTAATAAAATAAATAATGAGAAAATTCCAACCTTGCGAGTAATATTTTTCTAAAATCGAGACGAACGGTAAAGCGTTTTATAAGTATTACTTATATATCCAACAAACTACATACTATTATATGTATGTATTACTTTAGATGTATGTAAATGTGCCTGGTTCTGATGACTTGTCACCCAGGAGTCGTCTGTTATGGACGAAAGACGCAATTCCGTAGTAACTTTCTACTACACTAGGTTACTATATGTACCTTTTTCTTAACCTATTGTGTCCCCCTGTCGGAGAAATAGGTTTCCTCTATATTTATCCAACGGTCCCTTTCTAGAGTCCTAAAATGTGTCCAGATCCATCACTTCAGCGTTTCATTGGCCTATCTACCTACTTACCTACTATAACTAGGACTATATAATATTAGGATTCGCCTCTCCTTCTCCATATAAACTTTAACTGTGCCAAATTTCGAACTCTTGCCGTCCGCGCAATTTTCGTAAAAAGGGTTACAAAGATTTTGCTTCTCGTATTAATATATAGATTATTTTTAGATTTATTATAGTCAGTAATATATGGTACAACGGCTGCAACACCTTGTTGATTTGAGTTGTAAAATACTAAAATTACATTTAATTGGCGATTTAAAAGAGTGGCCGTGAGATTCTTGCAGGTTTCTTCTCATAGGCCCCTTTGCCTGAACCTAACAACTAACCTTAATGTAGATTCAGTAATTTAGTAAACTCTATATATTTTGACGTTCATGAGCGTTACTTCGTGATCTAAATGAATAAATGATTTTTGACTTTGACTACATAGTATTTCTATGACTGCAAGACTTCGCTCCAGTGTAGGTGCATTTTAATACATCTTATGAAGTGAATAAATGTGGGACGTGACAAAAATAACTAAGCAGTATCACGTTTAGACTGTATATTTTGGTAAATAGTTTTTAAAAAGGCCCTCCCAGAATTCCAGTTCTTCCTTATCAGGTGCTGTGCCCATTGACAGCTCGTTGCCAAGATCAAGGTAGTATTGGCCTTCAAGTGTATACGGCTTCCATTCCACACCAAGGCTGTTATCGGGAGTCGGGTTCCTGGAATAGAGGTATCACAGTGCTTATTATATATTTTCTGCTTTACTTGTCGAGATGTATGCCGATATTAGATATAAACCTTATCACGGGGGATAATCATACAAATAACAGACACAAAGAAAACACACTGCTGCATTCCAAATAACATAAATAAATATTGCTTAAATGATTTCATAGTAAAGATTCATTGAATGAAATCATGATTAATTAATTACAAGTGACGATTAAATACGATTAGTCTCTGAGTTTATTAGACAGACTTAACTCATTATTTTTGTATTACATTTATAGTTGTACCGCGTGGGAATGGAATTTACATCACTCGGCTCACTGACATTCTGCCAATGTTTGTGACCACTTTAGCTTCTCCGCCATTCGTAGATTCAACCATAAAAATGTTGCGATATTGTCGACACAGCTTTAATATGTCAATATGGATATTCTGGTTGAAATTATTAACATTGGAAATCGGATCTACAGAAAGGTGGATGGTTTTAAATTAATTCATTAAGATTATATTTGTACTTATTATGAAATTACTTGCCGGCTATTAATTGACGACGATGATGATGATGATTATTTATATACATGAAACATGGTAGTAAGTTGTTCAAAATGTACATGATAAAAAATGTTTACATGTTTCGCCGGTTTACCTGACATGCAAAGAATTTATAATTATAAGTAGCAATATTACATATATTGCTACTTATAATTATAAATTCTTTTAATATTCATATATTTAAAATCAATAATTTTCAGGTGATACGTAGGTCCTAATATTAAGCATACATTTTAAAGTCATGTTAAAATAGGATTAGAATGCAATGACAATGAATTATTTATGAATTATATAAATACAATCAAAATAAAAACTAAAAATGTATATAATGTCAAGTAAAATATCATTAAAGTGTCTCAAATCAAGATTTGTAACGGTTCATCTACCTTATAAAAACATTTCTCTAATAACCAATAATTAAGTTCTTTCTTGAATATCCCATTTGGAAATTCTGTTATTCATTTTGGGATTCTATCATATATTTTAACGGTAGTGACATAACAATTTTTGTGAGACAAGGCAGTTTTTCTTATAGGCATTATCAGTCTTGATGGATCTCTTTTTTTAAATCTAGAATCCACCTACAATCCACCTCATCTTCATATTTCCTAATCAAACTAGAATGATCTCTTACAAAATTACACACCCGCAATATGTATAGACCTGCTAATGTGTGAAGATTCCGTTTTTTAAATAAAGGTTTGCGTGATGTTAATGTATCAACTGCGCCTATAGCCCTAATACACTTTTTTGTACAATAAATGCTTCATTTACATTGGTTGAGTTTCCCCAAAGAAGTAAACCATGTCTTAGGACCGAAGCAACATAGCCCTGTTATTGCCGTTTTCTGTCCAGAACTACGCCTAATTTTTTTAAGTGCAATATACAAATTTGTTTAGTTTTTTGCACACAGATTGAATATGAGACTTACAATTACAGTGCTTATCTAATGTTAATCCTAGGAAATTTATTTCGTTAATGTTTTATTTTTTTATCTTTGCATGTCAAATTCAAATTAAAATTAATATTGTCAAAATTATTGTAATTATGAAATGTAATTAATTTCGTTTTTGTTAAATTTACCTGCATATTACTATATGCCATCCAGTTTAAAATTCAATTATTTGAAAAATGTTGTGCTTGATAAATTATTTTAACAATACGATATATGGTCTGATATGCTAGATTTGTTTAATTTCAGGACTTTAGCACTAGGTTAAGCTTAAGAGCAACTTATGATGGGCTAATTTACCAGTTAGCAAATGCACAGAGAAATTTATAACGTTAACCCAAATTCAAAGTATATAAATATGAGTAAATGATTGTAGACATGTACTCACCCGCATTTAGCGAAATTCGTCCAAAGTTTAGTTACTCGATCTACTAATTTTAAGATCTCCGGCTTAACAACTTTCCCTTTCATAAGTTTTATTGGAAAGAGATACGCTAAGTCATCGGCGTGACATACAACTTGCTTCTTCTTTATCACATCCGAGAGACCAAAGGCAGGCCCCAAAAAGTTTCGTTCTGATATACAATTAAACTTATATAAGAATACTTTGTTCTTTTTGGAATACAACTTTGCTGAAAGCATGATTCCGTACACGAACATATCTGTATTCAGGAATTTCATCACGCTATCCTCTGATATATCGCCGTTCGTAAGATAGAATTGTCGCATTTGTCTGCCGACCTTTAATTGGTTTGCAATCACACAATGTATATTAATAAACCAAGGTACAAAAAATGCATTATATAGTTTTGCTTCGGTAACCATCTTTTCTAAAGAATTGGCGAGGAATACAGCCATAAGACCTTCATCTTTGGTATATCCGGTCATAACCTCTACACTTTCGTGTATGCCGTTTCGTAATGCGTCAGTGACGTCTCCATAAAAAAATCTTTCCTGGCCAAAATCTTTTTCATCAGCAACCGCAAAATAAATTTCGTAATCTTTTTGGGCCTTATGTATACGTAAATTTAATTTGACAAGTGATTCTGCAGGTTGTTGTTTGAAAAATTCATACAGCTCTTTATCATCTTCTGAGTAACAACCTAATTGTTTGGCGAGAAGAAGAGCATATTCGCGTGGTTCGAAATATTGCGACCACTTGCACGTGGCGGCTCCGCTTTGAGTTATAGCTCTTCTAAAAAGTCCTTTAGTCATTGGTGATATTAAATGGTAGGCCACGCTGGCAGCGCCGGCACTCTCGCCAAATATAGTTATATTATCAGGGTCTCCACCGAAATTTGCAATGTTTATCTTGACCCATCTTAGCGCTGCAACTTGGTCTTTCATTCCAGCATTACCAGGCACGTCTTCTGTATCCAAACAGAGGAAACCTAACGCTTCAAGTCGATAATTGAAGGTGACAAGGACCACCCCGTGCCTTATGAGAAACTGAGGGCCGTAGATATCGTCGTCACCACTTCCCCAAACAAATCCACCTCCATGTATCCAAACCATGACTGGTAAAAGCTGGTTGGGTTTCGTATCTGGTGTATAAACGTTGAGATACAAGCAGTCCTCGCTCATATTTTGTAGCTTAGGATTTAATACATTATACTGACAGCATGCTGGGCCAAAATTTTTCGCATTGCGTATTTCTGTCCATGGTTGTACGGGTTGGGGTGCCTACAAAATGATGTAGCTTTAAATCAAATATTCATGATAGACTTAAATCATCAATACATGTCTTTATAAAGTTTATTTCTATTTATCGTATTTTATTAGCATCGGATTAAATTAATTAATCCAGCAATTTAATTTGTTAAGGCATATTTTAGATTATATAATATATTATTGTCTGTATGTTATATTAATTACGTTACGTTTAGGTTAAAATGTAATTTTTCCAGTCAAATAATTAAATATACATATACATAGGTATGTAACAAGTATTCCATAACTGAATAATTTACATTCTTCGAAAGTATTTTTATATCATACCTTGAATCTGAGGTCTCCTAGCGGCGGCTGAGCATACGGGACGCCTTTAAAGCTTAGAAACATGCCACCGTACTCATTTTGTACCACATCGCCTGTAAGCAATCCCTCACTCACGCGCACCATCTCGATAAACACTATAAACTACGTCGACGAAAATGTTATCGCACTGCTATCGACCACGACGTCTCATTGACGACTACACATAGATCCACTTATTTATATAATATTAATTCTTAGGGCAAACTTGATAAGATATGGTAAAACTTTAACGATTATGGCCTTATATATTATTTAATTCATCGTGCGAACTGATTGACGTATATTACAAACAAGAGTACCAGAAATCTTAGGTACTTGCTCTTTTGATTTAAAACTAGCTTCACGAAAATAAGATTACGTTATTTATAATATTTCAAAAGTAGGCAACATAAGGTCACAGCAGTAGATTACTTAGTATTAATGAGTAACACTAATTTATATTTATCATACAGGATAAATAGTAATATAATGAGAGAATTAAAAAAATATTAATTGTGACTTCCTGAGCTCATAATTTCTTAGTTGTTTGGGTTGGTCTTTAGTGTAATCAGATACGGTAAAATGTCACACGTTTTCCTGAGTGATTGCCACCTGACCAGTTGGCAAATTAGTTGACGGGATGTAGAATAAAATATTAACAAAATCTTATTTTCTTTCTTCAATGAATGTCTGAGAGATTTTCGACATTTTCTCGAAGATATGTGAAGTAGAACCCGCACTGGTGGACTAGGTTGTTACCCCTTCTCATACTGAGAAGAGGCCGGTGCCCAGCAGTGTGACAGCTTATATACAGGGCTTATATGATTTGATGAGTTGACGGATACATTATCTAGCATTTTACGAACATTGATACAAAGTATGTGAACCGCGCAAACTGAAATACTTTACACATTTACTATCTACTATAGCTGGGTCGTGATTCACACTGGAATAATTTATGGTGTTAGGGTTGTCATTAAAAAAGGAAAGAGTATAATATTCGGCCACCTAAACAAAATCTTTTATATCATTTACTTATTTTGTATTAATTTATTAAGATCAATGTGTTAATCATCAAGTGTATAAATTAAAAACAAAATGCATTTTTAAACGAAATAATTCCGGACTCTCGATTTTGACTGTGACTTTTAATCACAAATAAACTAATATTCAAAACAAACTTTTCGTAGTCGTCAATTACACTCATAAATATGTCTATTAAAACGATAACATGTCATTACGTGTAGTACTTGCGGTTATTATCACGGCTTTGTTTACATATATCATTTACTATTGAAGTGGTTGGCTATCTTCGATGTTGACATTTGGCGAGATCATAGTCACAAAGAACGGCATCGGTAAATATTAAATTTGTTTCTTCTGCTGGTTACGACTTTGGTTGGGATCATCATTTAATAAACTATACCATGTTGATTATTACTTTATTAAATAATACGATATATGTCGAACAGCAAAAGGAAAATAAAGTAAAGAAATTAATTACGTAATTTGAGACAGGATTAAGGATACCTCGATTGTCAGAACAACAAATCGATGTAGGGCTATATAGAATTGTAGAACACAGCTTGCTTGAAAAGCACTAGTGGAGTATTCATCTCTATGGTTATAAAAATGCAACGAGGCTGCATAAGTTCAGACTGTATATTTTGGTAAATATTCCTTAAATATACTCTCCCAGAATTCCAGTTCTTCTTTATCAGGAGCTGTGCCCATTGATAGCTTGTTGCCGATGTCCAGGTAGTCTTGCCCATTTAGTGTGTATGGTTTCCACTCCACCTCAAGGCTGTTGTTAGGTGTTGGATTCCTAGCGTAAAGTTATATATTATAATGTCATAACATATTGGGCAAAATATTACGTCATAAAATTTATAACGGTACTTAGCTCTGCCAGTGCAATAATAAAATTATTAGCCAAACCTTTCTCATACTTGGAAGAGTTGTAGTAGTAGGACAGTAACCAAGACTGGTATTATGATACATACCTATTGTCCTTGTTGGTTCATTAATTTACAGAGCAAGTCATGAAAACAACACTAATAGAAACAGCCAATGGGTGAAAATACGAAATGGAGAAATTATTAACTTATATGCATTATTTTAGCTTTACTCACCCATATTTAGCGAAATTTGTCCATAATGTAGTCACTCGATCAATTAATTTATAGGTCTCCGATTTAACATCAACTTTCTCTGTTAAACTTTTTATTGGAAAGAGATACGCCAAGTCATCGGCATGACACACAACAGATTTATCCTGGATAAGGTCCGTGAGGCCAAACCGTTTCGCAAACACGTTTCGTTCTGATATACAGTTGAACTTATATAAGTATACTTTGTTCTTTTTAGAATAAAGCTTCGCTGAAAGCATGACTCCGTACACAAACATGTCTGTACTCAGGAATTTCATCACACTATCCTTTGATATATCTCCATTTTTGAGATAGAAACTTTTTATTTTTCTGCCGGCCTTCAATTGGTCTTCGATTACGCAATGTATGTTAATAAATTCGGGTACAAAAAATTCATGATAAAGTTTTGCTTCAGTAACCATCTTCTCTAAAGAATTAGTGAGGACTACAGCCATTAGACCTTCATCTTTGGTATATCCGGTCATAATCTCTACACCTTCGTGTATGCCGTTTCGTAATGCGTCCATGACATCACCATAAAAGAATCTTTCCTGTCCAAAATCTTTTTCATCCACCACCGCAAAATGAATCTCATAGTCCTTTTGGGCCTTATATATACGCAAATTTAAATTGATAAGTGAATGTACGGGTTGTTTCTTGAAGAATTCATAGAGTTCTTTGTCATCTTCTGAGTAACAACCTAATTGTTTAGCAAGTAGAAGAGCTTTATCATGTGGTTCAAAGTATTGCGCCCAGCGGCAGGTATTAGCTCCACTTTGAGTAATTGCCTTTCTAAAGAGGCCTTTTGACATTGGTGATATCAAATGGTAGGCAACGCTGGCAGCGCCGGCACTCTCACCAAAAATAGTGATATTATCAGGGTCCCCACCAAAGTTTCCGATGTTCTTCTTCACCCATCTTAGGGCTGCAACTTGGTCTTTCATTCCAACATTGCCAGATATATCTGCTGTATCCAAGCAGAGAAACCCAAGTACTTCAAGTCGATAATTAAGAGTTACTAGTACCACCCCATGTTGTATGAGAAATTCAGGACCGTAGTTATCATCATCTCCACTTCCCAAAACGAATCCACCTCCATGTATCCAAACCATGACTGGTAAAAGCTGGCTAGGCTTCGTATCTGGCGTGTACACGTTGAGGTACAGACAATCCTCACTCATATTTTGATTTGGAACTAAGGCATTAAACTGATAACATACTGGACCAAATTGTTTTGCGTTGCGTAATCCTGACCAGGGTTGCACGGGTTCTGGTGGCTAAAATTGATTAAAACATAAAGTATTTAAACTAGGAAAACATTAATATACATACAAAAGCTAATACATCAAATTCTGAGATAAGGTCCATCCTTAGTACTATAGATTTAACAATTACCATATAGATTGGAAATTTTAAAGAGATGCATCATACTATGTTGCATCTCTTTAAATTTTTATTAAAAGATGACATCACTTTAGAATGTTAGCGGGGCACTTATATTGGCTTATGATTTTTCCATAATCATGGTGTTTATATGATGTAAGCAATAATTATATTTAGGTGTGCACTAGCCGGAGACAGCTTATAATTATAAGGAAGAAACTAATAGAATTATATTTATCATACGTAAGTTCCACAAGTATAAAAGCAATGCTTGAGAAGGACAAGATTTGTATTTAAATGAGTGGAAAATATATTTTAATAATGTATACTTTGTATTCAGCCCTAGTCATCGCAACATCATGGCTGAATGCAAGATACCTATATATTTATGGCTACAGTAAGACCACTTAAAAAGTCAGTCATCTTTATAAATAGAAAACATAAACATACATATATGATGAGTATTTTTATTTACGAATATAGTATACTATAATTTGTGAAAATTTATAAAAAGTATATTAGATAGCACCGTTGAGACTTTTCACGATCAGGGAGTTCAAATTTAATGACAACTTTAGAATATTGATTGAAATTAAACTGCTATATACGGATTTTATCGCGTTGTTTATTTGACACTTTATTACAAAATTTTGAAAATTGTTGCACTACTACTACTATTAAACTTTACTAATTTTTAAGCTAATTAAATTATTATTAAACTATTTAACTACCTTTTATCCAGAAATAACTTGTAGTTAATCAGTGTCATTATGCTCGCTTCATTATTACGCATGACTGACAATCACGAAGACACTTATCTATACTAATATTATAAAGCCGAAGAGTTTGTTTGTTTGAACGCGCTAATCTCAGGAACTACTGGTTAGAATTGAAAAATTCAGTGTTGGATAGCCCATTTATCGAGGAAGGCTATAGGCTATATAACATCACGCTACGATCAATAGGAGAGGAGCAGCAATGAAAAATGTTGCAAGATCGGGGAAAATTCTCTTATATGAAGCAGACGAAGTTGCGCGGGTTAGCTAGTATTTAAATAAATACGCAAAAGATGACACGCCATAAACTGTGCCTAGTATTTTGTTTTATATAATCATAGGTTTTGCCCGCGGCTGCGCTCGTGTAAATGTAGGTTAGATTAGGTTAGTAACAGTACTTTTACGAGATGAGAGGTACCCTGTGTCCTTTTATGTTCCCCTGACAACGTGTTATGCGAAATTTTATGATGATTGGTTGAGTAGTTCTGGCGTGAAAGCATAACAAACAAACAAACTTACATTTTCATTTATAATTGGCTCTAAAACAGTTGATAAAAGGCTGATAAACATTTTTTTATCTTATTATCTTATCTTATGTGGGGGCCAGTCAGTGCAGACCGGCGACACTTCGACCCAATGGGATCTTTTGTGTCGACACTCTCCCAATAACGACTGCCATAGATGTTTATGGCAGCCGGGATCGACGGCTTAACATGCTCTCCGAGGCACGGAGCAGGCGTTAATTGTCAATCAATACGCACATAATTTCGAAAAGTCTATAACTTCCGAAAGTCAGAAGTGCACGACGTGGGTTCGAATTCGAAACGTGGGGACGTGGGGAGACTTGCAGTCTGTTGGTCTCCCCACTGAGCTATTACTGCTCAAAAAACAAAACCATTTTTTTTAATAGCAGTCAATATTTCAAACAAGTTATCTCTAACATATGTGATCCATAATATTTGTAAAGTTATAATTGTCTTTTATTGTGTGAATAAATAATTGAAATTGTGTCAAGAACTTAAATAATTATGATTATCGCGTGTGAATAGCCGAATCACTGTAAAATCGTCTGAACCGAAGACATCAAGGGCATGCAAAGAATAAAAATATTTTCTGAATATTTTATAACGTCACTGTAACAATTAATTTTATTTAAACTAAAATAAAGACTGTGCGACTGTTTCATACACTTGCGCGATGTTTATTTTCGTTTACTTTTGAAGAGTTTTAAATAAAAGCAAAAAAATTTGTACCTTGAATCTAAGGTCTCCCACTGGAGGCTCAGCATAGGGGATGCCTTTAAAACTGTGAAATGTACCTCCGTACTCATTTTGTACCACCTCGCCTTCTAGTAAACCCTCGTTCACATGTATCATCTCGGTAACTTGAAACTATAAATGTTATTCTCTCTAAGTTTCATCGACGACTATTATCATTACATAATGATTGTGCTGCACTTGATAAACACTCAAGATAAAAGAGTTTTATCTTATCTTAAATAAAACTCGTATTTTGAATCTTACGGTTAGATATATTATTTTACATTATTTATGTGTTTATACAATCACTGATTGTACATATTATTTACTAGATGTTGCCCGCGGTTTCGCTCGCGTAAATGTAGGTTAAGTTACATTAGTTATAAATTTCCTGGATGAAAGGTACTCTTTTCCTTTTCTATTCTCCTGACAACGTGCATGCAAAATTTCACGATGATTGGTCGAGTAGTTTAGGCGTGAAAGCGTAACAAACAAACAATCAATCAAACAAACAAACAAGCTTACATTCGCATTTATAATATTAGTTAGGATTATATTATATATGTAAACAAACAGCAATTAAAAATAATGACCGTAACATCTCTGCACTTTATTGAAACTATGATAGCAAACGAGCACTTAGGACATTTTATACTTAGCCTACGTACAGTAGGCTAAGTATAAAATGTCCTTAGTGCTTTCGATTTTGACTCTGGATAAAGCAAAGCAAAGAGCGTAGGAAAGAAAAGGAATATATGAAGTAAGTATGTCGGCGTGTGGAAGTTTTACTTACCATGCAAAATTAACACTGTTTTACTACTTTACAATAATTTTTAATTTGAATAAATACCCTAGTGGGAAACCGTTGGACTGCCACGCAAAAGTCTCGAGTTATGTTCGTAATAAATAGTTAATTATCGCTTGCTTTAACGGTGAAGGGAAAAATTGTGAGAAAACCTGCATCTAAGAGTTCTCCATAATATTCTCGAAGATTTGTAAAGTCTGCCAACCTTCACTGGCCCAGCGTGGTGAACTATGGTCTAACACTTCTCACACTGAGAAGAGGCCTGTGTCCAGCAGTGGGACTGTTTCATACAGGGCTGATATTATATAACCCGGCTTGTCTTGCAAGTATCACTCTAGTTTAACGAGTAAGCCGACATTTTTGTATCGTCACTAGATAATTGGCAAACGCGGAACTCAATCGGATTCTAATAGATTAATTTAGCAGTACAATATTATACAAGGTCAATATTTCTACATATATCCTTACAAGGAGACCATTGGGCTTTGGCGATACGAACATACAAGCCCTAAAACGCTTTATCCAAAATATACTATCGTTTATCTTCTTCTATACCTACCCCTTTTTACGAAAATTGCGCGGACGGAGGAGTATGAAATTTGGCTCAGTTAAAGTTTATATGGAGAAGGAGTAGCGAATCCTAATATTTTTATAAAATATACATTAATACGATATTAAATTAATGAAAAAACACTACACGCACACAACCATACATTTGACACATGCAATCGAATCGCGTTCGTAGTATTTCGGCATTGTTCGTCTGTCCTCGTACAATTCTTTGTACCTTATTTATATGCAATAAAGAAAAAAGAAAACAAAGTAGGCAGCTTAGGAATATCGTCAATGAAAGAGTAATAATTTGTTTGAAAAAGATAGGTAAATTAACCTGTATAGCCATAGCAAAATTTAAATGAAATGTCATTATAAAAGGTAATAGACAATAAAACCTAAATAACGATCAAAATTAAAATTTAAATCAATCATGGTCGAATTTTGACCACTAGGCGACCGCTATTTATATTAAATACAGCACTAACATGCCTTTCGTTTACTTTGTCAAGCTCATCTGCCTCCTATTTATTAAATTGAAGAATATAGACGGATAAGGGGGTAGAATTCTCTACATTTTCAGTTAAAAATCATAGATTGCATTTTACAAATGTCCAAAAAGCCAGACAGTACTAACATTAAAAAATCTTTTAAGTGTTCACATATAAACCGATGAAATAATACAAATAGGTGGACATTCACATAGTCTTGCTGCCCAAAAGAGTAATACCATAATCGCTGTGTTATTTGGGTATTCTGTCTTGTACATTGTTCGACGAGATATTGATGTCCAGTTTCTGATCATGTCGCATGAAACAGACGGCTTGCTCTCACTGAAAAATAGTTTTGTCTATATATTGTACATATTAACTAAAAGGGTCACAATATGTGTAATTTATGCACGAACGTATCCTATTTTGTTCACTTGCCCAATTCCATATGGCAATAATTGTTTTATCTGAAACTAAGATATGCTAGCTATAGTGTATTTAGACCCTATTGCTGTCATGTCTTCGTCTTATTCAATATAATAAACTATTCGTAAAGGGACTTGAACTAAAGGCAAGTGGCTAGCTACATGCCTCGCAAACGATGAAATTCGAATATTTTATGTAAATAAATAAAGCATACATTTATTTGTATCGAGAGAACGTGCCTCGTTTAACACATAAAGTAGCTTCGGTATTTCAGTGTGTCATAATGACAGAATATTAAAAAAGAAACTACAGATGTTTTTTTTTAATCGTGTGTTGCGTGATTTTTGTCAAACACTGGAAGATTATGGAATCATGCCAATACAATAATTCGTGGTTTAAAATTAGATATGTACATTTAATGAGGTCGTATAAAAATATAGTCTGGCTGTCAAAGGTGTGTACAGCGAAATTTATTTTTGGAACTGTATCTTGATTCAAATTATTTTAATATATGTGGCGGTAGTCCATTGGTTTAATTGCCTTTGCTATCGCATGATCGTGGGTTCGACATCTATCAAGTGCACTGCTTATGCGAAGCAACTTCTAACATATTTAACTTAGCTGGAGGGGTAGACAAGAATAATAGTTACTTGCAATCCTAATTGGTAGTAATTCAAAAGAAAAACTGAGACCAATATATTAAGCAACGGTATGAATGTCACTGCCGTGCCGAGGTCTCGGGTTTAATACCCGAGTCGCATAAAGTGTTATTGAATATTTTGTCATCACGGAGTTCGGATTGTGCCCGGTAGACGGCAATAGGTTTGCCCTTATTACGCGGGACCTAACACCATGGCAGATGAAGTATTAGTGTAATATCATTAGTAAAATAATTATAAAGTTAACTAACTATCCATCGGAAATAGTCCTTTTTTACCCGACTACGACAAATCCAAAAGGAAGGGTAATGATTTTGGCAGTCTGTGTATGTATGTTTGTATGTTCCACTATAGCGCCTAAATAACAGAACCGATTTTAATGAATGAGGTGTCAATATATTCGTAATAATAGCCCGGGTGACATAGGCTATATAAATTTAACGAAAAAGTATTTAATAAAAAAATAAAGTACAAAAAGCTATAACCTGACTATGTAAAAAAAGGAGTCCAAAAAGGACTAAACAAGAAATAATTCAGATAGAAATCCAGAAATATATAGGTACAAAAATGGTCAAGGTAGAGCCATTGTCGTACCCACTGTATATCTACCCTCTTTGTTTAATGGAGGTGTTCCTGGCACCCACATAATCATAGTAGGTATATATAGGTGACCCCTTTTTTACGTAGTCGTGTTATAGTTCTTGATGAAAAATGCCCCACGTTCTTTTCTGTACCCCTGACAACGTGGATTTCATGATGATCGGTCGAATAGTTAAGGTGCGAAACCTCTGACTATCGGAAGTTATATGCTTCAATTTAAAACTCTTCAAAAGTAAACGAAAATAAAAATCGCGCGAGTGTATGAAACAGTCGCACAGTCTTTATTTTAGTTTAAATAAAATTAATTGTTACAGAGACGTTATAAAATATTCAGAAAATATTTTTATTCTTTGCATGCCCTTGATGTCTTCGGTACAGACGATTTTACAGTGATTCGGCGATTCACACGCGATAATCATAATTATTTAAGTTCTTGACACAATTTCAATTATTCATTCACACAATAAAAGACAATTATAACTTTACAAATATTATGGATCACATATGTATGTTAGAGATAACTTGTTTCAAATATTGACTGCTATTAAAAAAATGATTTTGTTTTTTGAGCAGCAATAGCTTAGTGGGGAGACCAACAGACTGCAAGTCTCCCCACGTCCCCACGTTTCGAGTTCGAACCCACGTCGAGCACCTCTGACTTTCGGAAGTTAAAGACTTTTCGAAATTATGTGCGTATTGATTGACAATTAACGCCTGCTCCGTGCCTCGGAGAGCACGTTAAGCCGTCGATCCCGGCTGCCATTAACATCTATGGCAGTCGTTATTGGGAGAGTGTCGACACAAAAGATCCCACTGGGTCGAAGTGTCACCGGTCTGCACTGACTGGCCCCCGCATAAGATACATAAGGTGCGAAAGCGTTACCAACAATCAAACACACGTTCGCATTTATGATATTCGTTAGGATTAAGATAATATTATTAGATTAGATATTTCCGCGGCTTCGGTCGCGTAAATGTACGTTAGATTTGATTAGTAACAGTACTTTTTCTGGATAAAGGTTACCCTATGTTCTTTTCACTCCTGACAACGTGTATGCGAAATTTCATGTTGATCGGTCGAGCAGTTAAGTTGTGCAAGCGTAACAATTTTGTTAGGCGTATGTGCGCGTATGTATTATATTGCGAAGATGAGTTTGTTTGTTATTTAACAAATAAACTCACATTCGCATTTATAATATTATTTATACACCTCTCTCCATCGCACCGGGAGATTGGCGTGAGACAAAGCATGTATGTTTATATTTCAAATACCTATGTACTGCAGTATGGTAACAACTTTAGTCATATAAAAGTAAGTACTTCGTACGTTGTCATATTTTCGATATAAGCATAGTTGTGAGGGCCATTTTCGATTATGTGTAATAACGTCACCAACATGTTATCGGCGATCGACAAACTGATTAAATTTCAATGTAGTTACCGAAAACTTCCTAGGATATGTTATTATTAAAATACTTTCATAGAGTTTTATAGGTTCATAGTGAAAGGTAGTGTATTTTATTTATCATAGTTATGGTTTCTAGACAAAAAAACATGCGGGCAGTCTTTGAGGACTGCCGATAGAAGTGAAAACTATGTAACTTGTGAATTGTATCGTCGAGCTATTAGATTATTATTGGCACTTGTCGTTGCATTGGCATACAGATAACACTGGGGAACAGTCATTTTGCGGCATGGTAGGTAGTTGAAGTCAATTTTGTGTAAGTTCAGTATGCTGAATACGAGAAAAATATCAGATTTGTTAAACTGACTCTAGTTTATGAGATAAGACTTAATGATTATATGACTAAAAGAATGTCTAAATAAAATACAATTACATATTTAATATATATTTTAGAAGCGGCTATATAATAACGACAAGAAAACTTAATACATACGCTATTAACAAAAGATCATAAAAAATATTATAAAATCTTTATCCGTACGCTTTTCTATCGTGTTTATGTTCAAGACAATCCCTTATTAAACTCAAGTAATAGTCTGCCATCATAATGTGGCTGTCCTACCGGCCTTGGTATCTTTCTTTCATTGTTCTAATGTCCTGATGGAACCGTTTTTTATGTTGAATATCTCAAGAACCAGAGTCAATCCATACAAAGTAAATACATTTCGGGTATGACTAATAAAGGTGTTTATTAAAACCAGTAACAAAATTAATATCGCAGAAAAAATATATTTTTTTGTTGCCCAGTGTAATGTATGTACTGGATGAAAATGTATCATGGTGTGCGTTTCTGTAGTAGAAGATGCAGGCGGAACCTAGTTCAATAATAAATCCAGAGAGATACCAAATCTCTCTATTGGTCAGTCGGTCATTATTATATGCCACGTAATTTAAAGCAAGTATATCGCGTCAATCGGGCACAGTTCCAGAGTCTTTCTGTCCCATTCTACCGAAATCCATGCATGAGCCAAAATCAACAACTGGACCTGTCCAGTTGTTGTTTTTATCTGTATCCGCAAGCTAAACCCTATCAGTTCCTAAACTAATTTCTAAATAATATATCAGGTCTTATAGATTCAGATATTTTGGTTATGTTTTGTTAGCTGTAAATAAGTATATCGTCGGGGTACACTTTAAGTATAACTATAAGTATTATGTACACATTTTAAATATACGATAGTATTGTCCTTCAGGCCGAATAATAGATCATCATCATTCAATTTTAATTATCAATCATTTGATCAGGTTGGTCAATTTAACAAAGGCTCGCGCAGTGTTCTGTGCAGATTCATGAGATATTATAGTGCACAAATGCACTCTCTATTTCCTCACTACCAAAGTCAGGTGAGATAGCAATTTGGCATGACCAGAGAAAAATCGCAGGAACTGTGTCTTTGTATGCTTTCCGGGGCACGATAGTATTAAACACTGTCTACATTCGTATTCGTTGCTGCTATTGGGATTTTCCTGACAGAAAATCTGTTCTTTTGTTTAGGTGTGTAGTAAAATATCAAACACTGAGAATCTTAAAAGTTATTAGAAAAATAACTACTTACTAAATATCAGAAGATATCCGCGTTGAAATAAGAAGAGTAATAACGTTGGCGCGTATTTTGACGTAGATATGAGGAAACGATAAATCTACAACTACATTACACTGACGCACACGGACGGTGTTACACTTCATTACCTAAAATACAAGTGTCACCAAAATACATCGCGATGGAATAAAATTTAAATTAGGTATACCATTTGTAATAAGACTAATAAGCATTGAGTTGATATTTCCTAACATTTATTTAAATCATGCTGGAATTCTAGTCTTCTTCTTTTCGTGTGGTTAGTGGCCAACCTGTTGTCAAGAGTTGTTCAAGCCTTGTAGGCCTCTGACATGGCTTAACGACTAGTGTCAATTTGACAACAACCGGGACTGACTTTTTACGTGCCCTCCGAAACACGAAGACGCTCAGATGAAATACCACTAAGCGGTCACCCATCTATAAACTGACCGCACCCAACGTTACTTAACTTCGCTAATTGTTCACCGATTAGTCGTCTACGATCGTCGATTTGTCGGCCTCGATGGCGTAGTGGTTAGTGTAACCAACTGCCACGCCTGAGGTCGCGGGTTCGATTCCCGCACAAGTCAAACATTTGTGTGCATGAACATGGATGTTTGTCTTGGTCTGGGTGTTTCTATGTATAATATGTATGTATTTACAAAAAAAAAAAGTATATAAGTATGTTTATCCATTGTCTAGTACCCATAGTACAAGCTCTGCTTAGTTTGGGCTAGACGGTGTTGTGTGTATGTGGTAGAATATTATTATTATTATTATTATTAATTTGACTTAGAAGTTACAATGTTGGTAAGTTACGTGGATCATATTATGCTGTAACCCCAGTTTTACTAAGGAGAATTAGATTTAATTTTGTGAATAAATTTCCATTTTGTAATATGTATGAGGTAGTGTAAGGATGTATCTGATTTTTACTGTCAATAAATAAATATTATTATTATTATATTATTTTTGAATTCTAAGCTATACTGTGATCTGAGATCAAAATTAGATGACGAATTAAGCAGTGTTGTTTTTGTCAATTTAAATAAGACTGGTTTGGGTTTAAAGGTCCCGTAATAGTCCAACCCAATTAGTTGTTCAAAAACATCGCCTATACATACATACATACAGTGTTATAAAAGTGTAGATTTATTCATTTGTAATATTACGCAAAATTGTACTCTCCAATCTAAATTTCATAAAGATATTTGAGTGTAGTATGATCAGGTCAGTTCAAGATAGCAACATACTTAGTGTTTCTAAGCTAATGCATAGTAAACGTGTTAATGCCTTTATATAATTTCCTTCGTCATCACTGTGCCGTGAACGCGCTTGTCTAAAAATAGTTATTGTTGCACAGGAGTTAAGACTCTATAGCTGGCTGATGAGGGTGCATTTTCCTATGTTTAATTTCACCGTTTATACGTCGCATCAGGTGGATTTTGATATAACTCTAAACACCTAAATACCTTACAATGTATGGATGATATGCCAGTTTCACGCACTTATTTGCGTCATCTGAGTACTACTAAGCGCCAAGTATAGTGGAATGAAATTGCAATGAATAGCTGGCCGCAAATGTACGTTTTCTTGATCAGGTTTCCGAATCCGGTATTCAGATTCGGATACCCGAATACACACTTTTTATACAAATTTGGTATATACCGCACACGTCCTTATATTTTCCGTGTGAAAATAATTCTCGTCGTTCGATTCAGAACCTCGCCGGTGTGTTCTCAATGAAGAACGGAAGAAAACCGAATGACGTCATGCCGAAGGCAGCGCTCGCTAACATTCTGTATGTACCGCCGCACACGAACGGAAATTTCCATTCTGAATACATCAGAGCTAGCTAGACACGTTAGCGGGGTGGCGTTACTGTACGTACTGGTACCGGACTGGACCGGTTTTCTGAACAGGTTTCCGACACAGGGATTCAGATTCGTCATTCCATCAGCTTTGCGCAGACGTTGGGTTTTTTTTTCATCAGGAGTTAGTATTACCAGTACGTACGGTAACGTAATAGTTTGATAAGATATCAAGATTTTTAATAGATTACAGTACAGCTGGTTAAAAAATAAACACAAAGCAAAAGTAATTCTGTGACGCGGAGAAAACAAAGACCACCGTGACCCAGAAAAACAATCAGTGGGATTCGAAACTTTTTGTGTTGTGATTGATACCGCATTACTTGCCAAAAAATAGAAGAAAGGTATCCATTTAATCATTGCGCCATCCTTGCAGTCGCTTTGACAGACGTTACGCGGTAATAAACGCCCCAGTAATTGTATTGTACTTATTGATTATAAACAAACAATGTAATATTTACATTCAAATTGTATATTTTGGTAAATACTGCTTAAAGATACTCTCCCAAAATTCTAGTTCAGCCTTATCAGGTGCTTTGCCGGTAGACAACTCGTTGCCAAGATTCAAGTAGTCTTCTCCTTCTAGTGTGTATGGCTTCCAAATCACCCCGAGACTGTTGTCTGGAGTTGGGTTCCTATCAAGGTGTTACACATTCAAATTATTAAGACATGATATATTCAATTATATACTATAAATAATAACAGGCGTGCTAGATGATTTCACGATGGTAAATCGTGAGAGGGTTAGTCACGAAAATTATTTGAAAATTATAAGAAAACAGATGCTGAAATAGGCAGGGTGGACAAACGACCTGGTAAGGAGCGGGGGATGTGGTTGGATGCTGGTGGTCCGAGACCGGTCTGTGTGGAAAACCTTGGGGGAGAACTATGTCCAGCATTGGACATCTTTCGGCTTTGCTGATATGCTTGAAAGATTACTGATCGTTTTAATTATTTAAACCTAACGGTGTTATTTTAAATACAAAATTCTACCTATTATATTATATTCTACCTATATATTCATTTTCTATGCATTGACAAATTAATTATAATCTCTGTTATCATCATACATAACTGATCGTATTTAAGGAGTGTATCTTTGTAAAAATAAAAGCAGCAATTTATTGAAATTGGCATGCTAAATGCTATCTGGATTATTAAACAGTGCCTGTTATGAATATTAATAAAGAAAATTTTAAATGCGACTATTTAGTCCAGCGGTTTATGTTCTATCCTTTCTGGCATTGTAGCCATTTATTAGATTCAAACTTAGGTTTTCTTTTAACCTTGGTACTTGATTCATTTATTATAAATAGCCCAACAAACGATAATCTATATACATATATATATAAAACTCTTCCGTTACTGAGTGACTGACAGACAACGCACAGCCGAAACTACTGAACGCAAGAAGCTGAAATTTGGCATGTATGTTCCTTGGAGAGTGTAGGGGAGCAGTAAGAGAGGATTTTTGGAAATTCCACCCTGAAGGGGGTGAAAGGGGTGAAACCCGATAATCACACGGAAACGGGACTTACGCGGGTGAAACCGCGGGAAAACTACTAGTATATTATATAAGGATAAATTAATGATCATATGACTTGCCCGTATTTAGCGAAATTCGTCCATAGCGTGGTTACTCGATTTATTAATTTGAAGGTTTCTGATTCCTCATCAACTTTCTCTTTTACGACAAGTTTTATCGGGAACATGTACGCCAAATCATCTGCGTGACATACAACTGGCTTATCTTGAATAACGTCGTCAAGACCAAACCAATGTCCCAAAAAGTTTCTTTCCGATGAGCAATTGAACTTATAGAAGAATACCTTGTTCTTCTTTGCATAAAACTTTATCGATAGCATGACACCATACACAAACATGTCTGTACTTAGGAAATGCAGTACACCGTCCTCTGTTATAGCTCCATCTCTGAGATAGTATTTTCTTATCTTTCGCCCAACCTCTAATTGATCTGATATGACACAGTGTATATTTATAAATTCAGGTACAAAAAATTCATGAAAATATTTAGCTTCAGCAACCATTTTCTCTAAAGAATTGTCAAGAGTTACTGCCATAAGGCCTTCGTCCTGAGCATATCCTGCCATTACATCAACTCCTTCATGTATACCGTTTCGTAAAGCGTCCGTGACATCACCGTAAAAGAATCTTTCCTGTCCAAAATCCTTTTCGGCTGCTATTGCAAAATGTATTTCATAAGGTTTTTGGGATTTATATATACGCAGTTTTAATTTGAGAAGGGATTCTACAGGCTGCTGTTTGAAAAATTCATAGAGTTCTTTATCGTCTTCTGAGTAACAACCTAGTTGTTTAGCGAGGAACAGAGCTTTATCACGTGGCTCGAAATATTGCGACCATCTGCACGTAGCGGATCCACTCTGAGTAATAGCTCTTCTAAAAAGACCTTTGGACATTGGAGAAATTAAATGGAAAGAAATACTAGCTGCACCGGCACTTTCTCCAAACATCGTAATATTATCAGGATTTCCACCAAAATGTCCAATGTTTTGCTTCACCCATCTTAGGGCTGCAACCTGGTCTTTCATTCCAGAATTACCAGGCACATCTGGTGTATCCAGGCATAGGTAACCAAGGGCTTCTAGCCTATAATTGAATGTGACGAGTACTACTCCATACCTGATAAGGAACTGCGGACCATACATATCATCGTTGCCACTTCCCCATATGTATCCACCTCCATGAACCCAGAACATCACTGGTAGAAGGCGCACTGGATTAATCTCTGGTGTATAAACATTTATATATAAACAGTCTTCGCTCATATTTTCTAGTGTAGGATTCATGAAATTGAACTGGGGACACACAGATCCAAATTGTTTTGCATCTCGTATTCCTGTCCAAGGTTCCGGAGGTTGAGGTGCCTAAAATAGTATTAAATTAGACAATAGTTTCACAATAGTCAAAGAAAATAATATTTTAATAAAAATTAATTATATTGCTTATTTTTTAAACTCAACATGTCATCCGGGTGATGGTCACTGCTGAATATAGCACTACCTTTAAGATAACTACAGCGATCGAAACTGTTCCACATCACTCTGACCAGCTCAAGGCGTCCCAATTATTAAATTGCAATCAGAATAGTAGAATGCCAGTTTAAAAATCAAATTATTATATGAATTAAACTTTAGTTATTAATATTTATTAAATTTATATTTGTAGGTACCTTAAATCGGAGGTCTCCTAGTGGCGGCTTAGCAAACGGCATGCCTTTAAAGCTGAAGAATTTTCCACCATATTCATTTTCCACCTCCTCGCCTTCTAACATACCATCATTTACACTCACCCGCACCATCGCGTTTACCACTTTGAACTGTGTATGTTTTAATGTTATCAACTTTGTACAAGAATGGCACCTTATTAGCTATCAAAATTGGATTCAGTTATTACTATTTGATACATGGGGCAGTCTCATTGCTACGAAGTAACAATTGCATATAAACCTTACACTTTATTTTGTATTATTGTGCTATTTAATCATGATTCGAAACATTATATATTTTATATATTCGAAATATTATAACATAATAATAAAATGAGTAAAATGTAAAAAAAATAAGATTATTATATGGAATCGCATTTCATACTTATCGTATTTTTTAAATAACATCTATAGTTTGAGAATAAAATATTATATATTTATATTCAATATATGAGTGTTATTGAAATGGATATTCGAAATTCCAGCCATTTTATAATTTATTTGTTCGACTGCTGTGCACACGCCTTCAGAATTTTTATTCAGGAATGTTTTGTTCAACATGCCTGTCTTATTTTTAATTTTTAGGATGATAAGGAATACATTATATTTTCATTTTTGTGTGCAGAATTCGCAAACATAATTTTGTTATTATTTCATAAATTCATTTGTAAAAAGTAATTAATGCATTCATGCATGCGTGTCTGTTTTAATAACATTATTCTTAAATACACATTGTATATACTATCCTTTTCAACTACTAATTATCTACTTAGAGTTGACACACGTATGTATGTATGTATCTAAGTAAATTCAAATCGATATTGTTTTCTACTCGAGTTTGATTTTTACTAATTTATTCGTGTTACTTGAGTGAGAAGTAGCTCGCATTGTATCACTATACACCTCGTAGATTCTATCTATGGCGGGATACCATACCCGTTATTTCCGTTTACAGCCATATGAAAGAAGAGAAATTATAAGAATTAAAGGTTAAGAAGAAATGGTATGTAACAGATTCAGGCCTTTTATTTATTCCAAAATGGTTTGCTCTGTTCGATCTTCGCGAATACTACCGCATTACGATAATCCTTCTTTTGATTAACTTTGGGTAGTATTCCTTGGTCAATATGCACAAGTGTGACCACAAGAAGTAAAGACCGGATGTGATATTTCGTTTGAACAGTGTTTTTTTTTGTATAAGTTGAATAAGACTGGCGAGATGTACACAAAGAAGAATACCTTTGCTTTCGCTAATTAGGACAGAAGTCAGATGTCTTAGGTTAATATTTTTCAATAACATTTAAGGTTAGTTCGATAAATTATTTCTTGAAAGACTTTTATCTGAAGATGTCTCTCTTGGTATAATGGTTTCAAAACGGCTGCTCTGTATTTGAACAGTTTGGTGCATAATTTTGTGCTCGCGCCTACAAGCAAACTGATCCTCTGCAAATATTGAAATTGTATTTGTGCGTCAATATTGGTCCCAAGCCTTTTGATAAGTGTTAACAATTACGTCGTGCCTGAGACGAGATCAAATATGATTGTATTAGCATCTTTAGCGTACACCGTAAAATGTTTCAAGCTCGTTTTCTAGATATGGAATACTTTTGGCGTAGCTAGACTTTTTCAATAAATATGTATTGTGTAACTTGTACCTGCCTACACTATTGTATCTTATTGCTGTAGTTGAAGCTACCGAAAAAGAAAGATTTCACAACGTACTGCTATCCTACAACAAAGAGTCGCTACTGACAACACGTTTTCGGATTTGACTATAGTTCGAGAAATCTCTTTTGTCCTGGTATTAATATTTCGTCTCCTAAACACAGTACCTATAATGCGTCTGCATATATCCAAGTTAATCCGGCTTTATAGAAATAATCATCACATTCTGCTTTTCTTTAGCTTGAAGGTCGTACAATAAGAGGCATCGGCACTATTCTTAATTATGTATTGTTATGGAAAATTGTTAATCACTAATTTGTTACATAGATTAACTATGAATCCACAATTAATAAGGAAGTGGGCCCATAGTGCTACCTAGGCGCACGTCAAAAGAAATAATTTTAGGCGGACCAAAAAATAGTATAGTAATAATAATTAACAAAACAGTAGAGAGCTGCTGTGGTTGATATTTTGCTCTTTGACAATGTTTATGAAGCTATAATTCTTTTATTGAGGTACCAATACCGTACATATTATGTGAATAAGATGTTCGATTTTGTATATTTTATTTTATTCATTGTATTGCAATGCGATACGTTTTGTGTGGCTGTGGATAAATGACAATCGCTCCGTGAAAATGTTTAGTCTATTAATACTTCAAAACCTACTGCAATACTGGAGAGTAATAATAATAATAGTAGGTGTTCCATCCTACTTTAGATTAAACTTTCAAAAGGCCTCCAACCGTTGGACCCATGTCGCCGTGGAAGCCTCCCAAAGGAAATCTAATATGCTAGAAAAATACCTGTGACAAGAGAAACATAATTGTAGGTATAATTAAATTAGTAAGTTAAATAAGCAATATGTTTTATTATATTGTTTCTTTACCTGTCTAGACACATATAAAGGTGATTTTTCTCACGTGTCTATATTTCCAGTTTCGACGACAAAATACTTAATTTTTAAACACAATTGTCCTTGCAATGCGACCTTTTTGCATTTTATGCAGGCGAAGATCGGTCATTTAGATTAATTATTTATATAATATAGTAAGTACGCTTGTTTAATTCCATTTTTTTCCTAAAATGAAATAATAATGAGTACCTACAATTTTAACCGTATACGTATGTAATACGTTTTTATATTATTATTTTATTAGGTACTAAGTAATTAAGATAATATAGACCCATAGACTCTCCTGTATAGTTTTCTATACCATCGAATTTAAGCAGCTACGTCAGGTTCTTATTGCCGTCTACGGTAATTTCGGGCGATCTTATTGCCGTCTACCAGACATATTGCCAGATACCGTGCGGCAAATGAGAATTTCGTAGCATAGCACCGACAAACGATTTTTTCTGACTTGCAAATTGACTTTAGAGCTCTAGTTCATCGTCATAAGTACAAACTTATACCATGGAAGCAATGATGTAGCTCTTAGTCTTATTTACAGAAAGTTTTCAACATAATATTAGGAGATACAACACAGGTTGGGCTAATTAAGATAGTAATAGTTGCTTAGTGCACGTCAAATATCCATATCGATATGAGTACAATACTGAATAGGAATATTAATAATTAGTTTCTGCCGGTAGCTTCGCTCTCGCGAATGTCAAGACATTACGTCGATAAAAATATTCTATGTGTATATATCCAGGACATGCTGTGTCCTTCGTCTAAAATATTGTAAAATCCTTAAGGTATAATAAGTAAATCAGTAAGATGTGTAAAAGTATTATATCAGTATTTTTACATAAATTAACTAATCTTTACTAATATTATAAATTCGAAAGTAACTCTGACTTTCTGTCGGTCTGTCTGTCAGTCTGTCTGTTACCTATTCACGTCTAGACCACTCAAACGATTTGGATGAAATTTTATACAGAGATAATTCGATGTCGAGTCCGTTTCCCCTCTAGGAGGGAGGGGAGGGGGGGGGGGGACAGAAGAGTTGTGTGAGTGAGTGCCTATAGGGTAGGTCTCTTTATGTAGTGGCCTGCCGTTTCATGCGGCGGGCTGAAACCACGGCGGGGTCGCGACCGCATGTGCAAGTGATTCGCGCGGCCCCGTCGATAGCGGTTTTGTCGAGGAACACCGTGGTAGGTTTAGTCGGTATTCCGGGAGATCCATTTTTATCGTTTCAACATCTTTCTTTTACCCCGATGAATCCGACATAACCCCTCCACCCTCGCGGAGAGGTATACGTCAAAGAAATCCAACAAGCAAAAAAATATAAAAAAATATTGTATCAAGCAACATGATTTGATTTGAATCACAAAACTTGCGAACAAATATTAGTGAATAAATAGAATTCAAATATTTATTGACCACTTATAATCGGGCACACAACTAGGTGGCAAATAGGCCTATCTGTTAAATACAGGTCAGCCTTTATTTAACCATTAAACCGGGAGTGAAGTGTGTAGATAAAAGTACTTTAAAGGAATTAAACGAATATCTAATTTTGGATATTCAGTATCAAATAATACAATAGTCTTTATTTTGTTGAAAATTTAAGCTTCCTCATACATATTTACATTGTGCTCTATTTTTCTCAATTCTTAGTATTATTAGAAATGCTTTTTTATAATAAAATATTAAAATTTAATTGTATTGTACAATTAAAATAGACTACTACTTATGTTTTTACTGGTCGATATTAAAGTCTTAAACGGTTTCTGAAACGTTAATCAACGACGTGTCAAAATCAAACTCATGTCAAGTAATATGATTGGTTGTTGATAAGTCAGTCAGCCAATCACAGCAGTTGACATGCATTTCATCATCTGTTAACAAATTTTGTAACCTACAAATCCTTTCAATAACTCAGCTAGTAGTTTCTATTAGTATTTAATGGACCAAATATGACGTCTTGTGTTTTTTTTATACAACTAAGGTGGCAAACAAGCATACTTAGTACATAGCATAGCACCTGATGGTAATTGGTCACCGTAGCCTATGGACGCCTGTAACACTAGAGGCATCACTTACGCGTTGCCAACCCTTTAGGAATAGAAGAAGAGAAAAAGGAAGTGAGAAGGAGAAGGAGCAAGAAGGGATCAAGGATTGGGCCTCCAGCATTGTTACTCACCGAACGAAACACAACAGTTGGAATACTACTATTTCACGTCGATATTCTGTGAGAGGATAGTCCTTCCCTGGTCGAGCCGGCCCATTAATGCTGAAATCAGCGAGGCTCTACTACTCCAAAGTAAGTTTAGTCATTGATAGTTGCTTTGCCATCCTTGCCATGGTAATATTATTATTTCATTAATCAAAGACAGACTACCCAGCAAACATTATTTAATCCCTGAATTAAAATATGTATTCAAATACATTAAGTTTATCTCTTAGTAATCTAATCCAACTTCCGTGTATATTTTTCTCCAAAACTCAAAGGCTTCTCCTAAAGGGTTAGTTTTGACAGTGAGAGTGTCTCCTATATCCGCATAAAACTTAGTGGTGCTGTCGTATTCTGGCCACGTCACACCAAGTGATGAATCAGGAGTCGGGTTTCTGCAAACAACTTTGATGATTACAATCGTAATTAATATTATAAATGCGAATGTGACTTTCTTTGACGACTTCTTAAACTCTTAAACACTTAGACGACTCGATGGCGTAGTGATTAGTGTAACCGACTGCCACGCCTAAGGTCGCGGGTTCGATTCCCGCACAAGTCAAACATTTGTGTGCGTGAACATGGATGTTTGTCTTGGTCTGGGTGTTCCTATGTATAATATGTATGTACTTACAAAAAAAAAAGTATATTTGTATGTTTATCTATTGTCTAGTACCCATAGTACAAGCTCTGCTTAGTTTGGGCTAGATGGTGTTGTGTATATGTGATAGAATAGAATATATATTATTTGTTACAATTTCACTTAACTACTTGACTGAGTATCATGAAATTTCGCATATACGTTGTCAGGAGTACCGAAAAAGAAATACGGTACCCTTCATCACGAAAAAGTACTGTTGCCGAGCGCGCGAAGCCGCGTGCAGCTTATGATATAAAGTATTGTTTTATTGTTGTAGCTCTTGTTTCATATTTTTAGTTAGTAATAGCAATAGCTTAGATACAGCGGCCAATGATCACAATGGATGAAAAACTTTAGAGCGAAAAGGCTTATAATGTAAGCGCCATATAAATATATCAATCCCGTATATATTCGATGTAAATGTGTGACATTGCTTTTTGATTCGAATAAGAATTTGACATGAAATATTATATTATATATAAAATATTTTATGTTTTTATTGTAATTTTATATTATTATTGTAAAAATATGTTTTACACTGCCATGATAAAAATAATAAAAAATTACATGTAGGTATCCACTAGTAAATACTTTGGGATTATACATGAAATATGAAATTAATAGTGACAAATTATGTATATATATGTTGTATGGCTAGCCTACCGTCTTATCTATTTAATTAAATACAAATATATAGTTATTACAGTACCCAATATTATTACAAGTACTTAAGTATTGCATGCAAATACTTTTTATAAGAGTAGGTAGTTGTTTGCACATCACGAAAAATACGTATAAAAATATATTTAAGACAAAAGGTCATTTAATGATTCTTTGTGTGAGAATAATGGAATAACTATGTTAATTAACTACATATGTTGTGCAATTACTAATTTATTTCATGATATCTAGAATAAAAAAAGTGTTATTTTTCTCTTTGATACTCGCCTAAACTTGATTCAATGATTCGAGTGGATGACAACAAGAACAAATACTACAGTATTAGTTTATTAATTTATGTTATTACTTAATGTACATATATATTTTAACATATGTGTCAACTTATATAGATTGATACATATATTTGAATTAAAATATATAAAGGTCATAGTCAAAGTCAAAGTCAAAAATCTTTATTTCCATAAAAATGTGCAAACATTATGCAAGCGTTAATAAAAAAAATAAAAATATAGATAGAAGTAAATAAAAAATTTGCATTGGATAAAGCCTGTTCGAGAAGTAGAGCTTTCACCGGGCACGCCACGATCGTGGCGGTAAGTCCCGTGTTTGAGGAGTGGCTGGAGAGGCGGCATGGCGCCCTCACCTTCCGGCTGACACAGGTAATGACTGGCCACGGTTGGTTTGGCCAGTTCCTGTGTCGTATACGCCGGCAAGAGACGCCCGGTTGTCACCACTGCGGCGACTGCCGCGACGTTGTTGTGGACACGGCGCTCCACACTTTGGCGGATTGCCCCGCCTGGGCAACGCAGCGCCGTGAGTTGATCGCGGCAGTCGGATTGGTTGCCCTCTCGCTTCCGGCCGTAGTTCAGTCTATGGTCCGGAGTGAGAGGTTGTGGAACGCCGTCGCCTCCTTTTGTGAGGAAGTCATTTCCATCAAGGAGGCGGCGGAGCGGGAGAGGGAGCGTTTAAACCCTCTCCCCAACCGCAGAACCGGGCGGCGGAGGGCGCGAGATGACCTCCAGCCACCCTGAGGATTGACCTGGGGGTGGCGGGCTTTGTGGGCCTGCCCGCCATTCGTTCAGCACCAGGTCCGAGAGGCGGCGTGCGTGTTCCCACGCGCGCCTCTGTGTCGAGTCCGTCTCCCCTCTAGGGGGGACAGTAGGGATAATTTGTGAGAAGTGCCTTTGGGTAGGTCTGTTCGTGTAGTGGCCTGCCGTTTCATACGGCGGGCCGAAACCTCGGCGGGGTCGCGACCGCATGTGCAAGTGATTCGCGCGGCCCAGTCGATAGTGGTTTTGTCGAAGATTTAAAAATGAATATTAATTTTAATGTTCACAAATATATTTAACAAATTTCTTGTGGCGTCCGTAAATTACCTCCTACCTACCACTAATTTGCCGCAATTATGCAAACTTATTGTTAATTTGTTAGATATACTTGTGAATATTAAAATTAATATTCATATGATCTTTCAATATTGCTGTGTCCTCATTTTGTGTACAAATTCGCGACATATTATATCGTTCATTTTTATTACTTGCTTAAGAAAGACAAGTCATAACGCTCATTAAACACTGCAGCAGCATAGGTCATTCAAAGTTTTTGTTGTCAATGCTCGCATTTTCTTGACAAATAAATAAGTATAAACGGGAAATACGAAGATGGAAATAAACGGGATCTTGATTTAAGTAACAAGTTTCAAACTGTTGACGATGGTCTAAAAATATTAAAAAAAGGATAACAGGATTCTAAATAAACTATAGCATACTTTTCTACTGACGTCAATTTTACCTTCTTAGGGTGTCCTGATCTATTGGTCCTGACTAATTTTGTTACATTAGTATTTCTTTTAGTACTTACCCATATTTAGCGAAGTTAGTGAACAGTGTACACGCAAGCTGGACAAGTTCGTATTCCTTTGTATCTTTCTCCAATTTAAATCCATGGTGTTTCGCGTGCATTAAGTACATTAGATCGTCTAAATGAGCCGCGCCTTTTATATCGTACTTCAACCCTGCCTTCCCGTAAACATTCCTGCTTGACATACTGGAAAACTTGTACATATAACGTCGACCATCAGGAACCTTGGGTAACTTTGATGCAAAACTATTAACATCGAATTCAAAACCAGTGTGATTTAGGTATCTAATAAACTCTTTTATAGTGCCCCCACTAATAGATTTATTTCTAAAATAATAATCTTGTATTTTCTTTGATATTTTCATCGTTTGTACGGGAGTACACACCATTTGGATCTTTCTTGGCACCAATAGCTCTGGATATCTGTTGCATAAAGTAATATGTTTCTTTAAATCTTCTTCAAATACACTAATTAGTAATAGCGTTTCTTCACTTGTATGGCCTAACAGAACGTCCACGTCATTGATCTTTCCATTTTTCAAAGATTCCAATAGATCTTCTGTCAAAAAATGATCTTGGCCGAAATCTTTTTCAATAACGGGTGTGAAATGACTCATCTTAAAAAAGTCATTGGAATATTCTTCAAATGACAGTATAGTTGGATTTGTATTAATTAAATTTTGCACGGGGACTTTCTGAAGGTATTCTAGGAGTGCATTTTGGTCATCGGTTTCGAATCCAAGCTGTTTGCCAAGGATATGTGCTCGTTTTAGGGACTCAAAAGGTACGGCCATGTCACAAAAAGGCACACCACTCATTGATATAACTCTTTTGAAGAGACCTTTAGACATAGGCGAAAAAATATGTAATGCCGCACAAACGCCACCTGAATTTTGGCCAATGATTGTAATATTATCAGGATCGCCGCCAAAACTAGCTATATTATTTCTGATCCACCTCAGCGCGGCAACTTGGTCCTTCATTCCTGCGTTGCCTGGTACTTCTTCTGTGTCTAAGCAAAGAAATCCTAACACTTCCAACCTAAAGTTAATAGTCACAAATACAACTCCGTGAGGTATTAAGAAATCTGGTCCATAATTCTTATCATTACCACTTCCGCTTTTGAAATTACCTCCGGAAAAGAAGATCATAACTGGTAATAGCGAACCAGGGGTGAGAGCTGGAGTGTAAACGTTAAGATACAAGCAATCTTCATTACCTAGCTGGATTTCCTTTTTAAGTATGTCTATTTGAGGGCACTTTGGACCATGCTCTATGGCTTTTCTTACCCCATGCCATGGTATAGGCGGCCGAGGAGCCTGCAATAAAGTAGAATAAATAAATAAATAACTTAAAATTAATATACTTATGATTAATACCTTCTAAATGAATACAAAAATCGAAATATAGTGCCAAAATTGGTTGCCAGCAACCATGACACAAGGATAAAATTATTAAAATCGTAAAGAATAAAATATACCATTTGTGTATTATAATTGAAAAATCAAATAGAAAACATACCAAAGCAGAATATTTAATTACAAATGTAAAAATGCCTACAGTAAGACTTTATAACAAAAAGAAAGGAACCGCTGGGGTCTTACCTTAAATCTCAAAGCTCCTACAGGAGGCTCAGCGTATGGAATGCCTTTAAAACTGTAGTAAAGTCCTTCCCCTTGAAACGTTTCCAGCTTTTCACCTGAGAGCCAACCTTGCTCCACTTTTACCTGCACCATCTCAAGTATTTTAGTAAACGCACAATAATACAATTTACCTACTTTAATATAAAAGGTCTGTTACCATACCAGCTGAGAGCAGTACTAAAGTGGAAGGGTATGGAGGTCACTGTTTTATTATTACTCGGTACTATACATACTACTACTCGGTATGACAGTGTAACTAATAAAAAAAGGCTTGATGTATATTTATTCACACGACATGATATAAATAATGTAAATTAGAATGTAAATCATCTCTATTGAGATTTTATTTAAATGTAAATGTAAGAACAAGAAGAACAATGGTTTGGGTACAGTTACCCTCAAAAATATGTACCATCTGTCTGCTGGACATAGACCTCCCCAAGGTTACCACGCAGAATGATGCGGCCCTTACTAGGTCGTTGGTCGACCTTGTGGCGGCCTACCCTACTGCGTCTTTCGGTGCGTAGTCGCCACTCTAGAACCTTTTTGCAAGGGCTATCGGTTCTACAAGCAAAATATGTACCTATTAGGTATATGTAAACAAATTTCTATAAATATGTCTCCATCTAATATGCCAACAGATCTATTGTTTACATAACAATTCAGTTAGAATTGACAAGGTGAAGTCAGGTTACCACGCAGAATGATCTTAAGCCACTCGCATCGAACTGCTTCCTGCGGCCCTTACTAGGTCGTTGGTCGACCTTGTGGCAGCTTACCCTACTCCCGTCTTTTGGTGCGTAGTCGCCACTTTAGAGCCTTTCTGCAAGAGCCATCTATAGTTCTACAGACAAAATATGTATTATACGTAAACGAACTTCTATAAATATGTCTCCATCTAATAGGCCAATAGATTTATTGTTTACATATACAATAATTCAGTTAGTTAGAATTGACAAGGTAAAGTCAATAATAAAATACATGTTTGGTTAAAATAGATGAATACCATATTTTGGCATATTGGATGTAGAAATTGCAATCGAACTTCGTTCCTGTGTCTTTTTGAGATCGACTGTACATAATAGCGAATTAGACGTAATGTCTTATGTTCGTGACTAGGCAGACATACATAATTATGTTGTTTGTTTATTCACACAAACTTACATATAAACAACATTACGCAAGTGCGTTGTACAGTTAATTACAAAAGTACAGTATTTTTCCAAAGATAGGGTTAGGCCACTACCCACACAACCAAGTTTTTATATTAAACGATCCCACCGTTAAGTTAGGTTAACTTGGTACGAATAAGTTAGCTTTTTTACGTGGGGCAATGCTTTGACGCATACCTCTCCGCGGGGCGACGGAGAGGTTTGTCGGGCTCACCGGGGGAGTAATACCCCGGTAATACCGACTAAACCTACCACGGTGTTCCTCGACATAACCATAGACGGCGGGGCCGCGCGAATCGCTTTCACATGCAATCGCGACCCCGCCGAGGTTTCGGCCCGCCGTGTGAAACGGCAGGCCACTGCATAATAGACCCTCTACTGTCCCCTTGTAGGGAGACAAAAACACGGCTCAGAGGCGCGCGTGGGAACACGCACGCCGCCTCTTGGACCTGGTGCTGATCGGGTGGCGGGCAGGCCACGAATAAGTTAGCTAGCACAAGTATGAGTACAAGGCGAAAGATAAGCAATAATTTAACTAGATTTCGCATAGCGAGTAAGAATTCTGGAGGGTTGTTTACATATCAAACTCTATTATTTTGTTTCTTGTTTTTCAGAAATCCTTTTCTAAGAAAATTCTTTAAATAAAAATAAAAAACTAAGGCCTAGAAAATATATGGCAATAGAATCTTCACCTTCGATTTCGTTTAACCTGGGATAGTGCCATTTCGTAGAAAGTGTCAGGAAAAGAATTTTGTGTTGCATGCCTGCGGTAAGGAGGGTTACCAGGCATCTTTAGGTGACCATGTGCTGACTGCAATGTAGTCAATGTGATCTTCATTCCTCGCGTCGGAAGCACAGCAAATTAATTTTTGAAAGGTAGCCAACGCTTTTGTCATACAGCTGGTGTTGCAAGCGCCCATATAATATCGTTTCTCTTTATCTACGCCGGGTTGTTTTATATATAATAGCTACTGCTCAAAACATATCAGTGGTATCTGTTACTACTTATTCTTCTGCAATGCTTCAATAAATTTTTTTAGACAAAGGAGCATGTCTGCCGACCTTAGTATTGCTGTTAAACTCAAACTCACGCCTGTGTATTTTGGTTGGCGGATTTCACATATCGTAAAATTCATATCTCCGAGAACATTATGCAGAACGTCCAGGCATGCAGATTTACTCACGTTTCTCTTCACCGTTAAAGCGATCGATAATGAGCTATTTAGAACTATGAAAATTAGACGTACTTGGGACCAAACTGGAGACATCTGCGTGACATCCCAAAGCTCTCTCACTAGGCTATAACGATATATCTAACTACTAGATTTTGCCCGCGACTTCATCCACCTGGAATAGTTATTTCGGGCAGCATTTTAAATTTTTTAATTATTTTTTTGCAAATAGTACTTATTCAAACTGCTGACGGCGGTTTTACTAATCATACATATGTTTCCGATAAATATACGTATAGTAACCATAGACAGATTTGTTTGGACTTCTATACGAACTTTCATCTCCTATTTCATCCCCATGTAGGTCAAAATTTAAAAAACGCCGAGGCCTGTGTTTATTTACTTCATACCCAATGCCTAAATACAAAGTTTCATGGCTTTATCTGCAATAATGACGAATTCCCAAACAAATTTCACCCAGGTTATTTCAACCCCTTTATGCCCTTTTTTACAAAAAAAGGTAGCTTATGTCCTTTTCTAAGGTCTAGTCTATCTTTGTAGCAAATTGCATCAAAATCAGTTCAGTAGTTTAGGCGTGAAAGTGTAACAGACAGACAGAGCTACTTTCGTATTTATAATATTAATAGGGACTGCCTAAAACCTTCTTTTGCATTTATTTAATACAACCTGTGTCGGTACACGTGGTGCAAGCTATATATACACCAAAAACTGCGTTCAAACCTGCTATAAATACGTTACATACATCTGCTAAATTGTTTTTATTTAATTATTTACAACATAAATAATACGAGTTACAATTTAATTTTTGTGATGCAATCATAAACTCGTTCGAGTTTTACCTTACAGCATATTATCAAAGGCGACATCTTGGATTAATAATAAAATAAAATATTTCAATCACAGAGATATTCTGGTATAGTTATTAATTTATCTAGTTGCAATACAGGTACAGTCAGCAATAGAAGTAGCTGAACATTTGAAAAGTATTTTATTAATTAACTAGCGACCCGTCCCGACTTCGCACGGGTGGTACGAAACCTTAACAAATTATACACCTACACCTTACTCATGAATGACTCTGTCTAGTCTTTCACTCTATTGGTGAAAACCGCACGAAAATCCGTTCAGTCGTTTTAGAATTCGAAAAAACTCTTATACAACAGCTTTGTCCGTCCGTCTGTCTGTTATACAACTTTCAACTCGAGAACCGTAAGAGCTAGAGACTCGCCGGTCAACGCCATTTGACTCAGCATAGTCGATATGGCCCCGAAATGACTATGACCTTTGACCTCTGACCACTGACTCTGGTCACGTGGTATCACGTGACTGTTGCATATTATTGTTTCAGTTTATCGCGAACAGACAGACAAACGCGGTGGGAGACTTTGTTTTATAATATGTAGTGAAAATTCGAATTATTACTCCATATTTTTAATTTTTTTATTTTCACTGTCTTTTTACTGTTACTGCTATAAAAAGTAGCATATGTTATAATTTTGAAAGATAGAAGAAATCGAAATCTCGTTTGTGTATATCAACTTATGTTGCTGACTGTACCTATAAAATAGAAATTTACTGAGTCCTTAAATTACGTCTCAACGTATAACTTGCAACTGCAGAATACAAAAACTTGAAGCTACACTGATTCGTAATATAACGCAGTTGCCTACTAACAAAGGTGTAAAAATAAAAAAATATGTATTTATATAAATGTAGAAGCACAGTATACTAAGAACAGTAGTTTATCTAAGACCGCTGCGCGAGTTATTAGCCTACTCTTGCGTTGGCGCTTAAGGTTGTCACTTTTATTTAGTTAAATATTATTACTAGGCGAACGTTTCTTGATCAGATCGGAGGCGTTCTGGACAAAGGCCAGGTTAAGAGCACCTTGAACCGACGGGCGTGTATGAGGAATGTGATGAAAGTGAATGAAGCCAGAGAAGTGTGTCAGGATCGTAGCAAATGGAAATCCGTAGTCTCTGCCTACCTGCCTGGGAAACAGGCGTGAATCTATGTATGTATGTATGTAAATATTATTTGCGTATTATGAGCAGCACTATGTTTTTATTTATATAATATAATGTGTATTATACAATATAACGTGAAAGCAGGCGAACGCGAGCGGGCGTGCAGCGTAGGTACTTGAACGCGCCCGATCACACGACACACTCACGGTACGGCACACGCTGCCGCCACAGTATTCCGCCGTATATTATGCTAATGTGTGCGTGGCAGTGCGTGCGTACACGGCGCCCGACGCGCACGCTCACATTCAAACCGGCAGCGGCACATTTCTATAAATATGGTTTACTGTTCTTAGTATACTGTGGTAGAAGCTTTGTATAATGAAATTTCATAGAAATAATTTAATCAAGATAAAATAATCAAATACATTACGAGTATATATATTTGCTGAGAAAACCATCGTTAAGAGTATGTGAAATGAAGATTCAAAGGTTGTAATTTAGTTAAATTGTCGTATGGTATGATGAAACTACGTGTAAGTAAATTAAAAATAACAATAATAATATTCTATCATATACACACAACACCATCTAGCCCAAACTAAGCAAACATTCTACTATGGGTACTAGACAATGGATAAACATACATATACTTTTTTTTGTGAACTCATATTTATTATACATAGAAACACCCAGACCAAGACAAACATCCATGTTTATGCACACAAATGTTTGATTTGTGCGGGAATCGAACCCGCGACCTTAGGTGTGGCAGTCGGTTAGACTAACCACTACGCTAGCGAGGCCGACAATAAAAATATACACTGCACAGTTGTTTCTTTGGGTTTTTATTATCATATAGAATATTTTCATCCCAAGCTCACGCAAGCAATGATACAGGCGTAATATACTAGCTGTCCTCTGCGGTTTCACCCACCTTTATGATTACCTACTGCTCCGCTCCCGTGGCTTTTAGTGTAATGTTATATATAGCTTTCCTTAAGAATTTGCAATATCAAATGCAAAAAGAATTTTGAATTCCGACTAGCAGTTCTAGGCGATAAGCGTGTTCAAACAAAATATATAAATAAACTTCAGCTTTATTATTTAGAAATGTCTTCGTTGGAAATCCTGGTGAACTGGAAGTCGAAATTAGCATCTGTGGATAGACGTCGCTACCACTAATACTTTTAGCATTACAACAGATAGCAAAGACGAGGTTTGATGAACGTAAGGCTTTAAATTACTTATGGACAACATGCAGTAGTTGAGATGCGATTGGCTTAGTAGTTTACGTAGTCGCTACCTCTTACCTATGCTTCAGAACCTCGTCACTACCAACGCATTTCTTAAAACACAAGAGTTACCCTTAAATCCGAACTTCGTCAATGCTTAAGTAATTAAGTTGTGACGCGGCACCGGTCGCGGCTGAGTGGCCGTGCTCGCGGCGTCCCCCCTACAACTTTTCCTTCCCAGCGGCGGCCCAATATAAACGCTACCGCGCCCTGGTGCCGCCCCATGGTTGGGAGCCCTCTGCGCTCACCCACAGTCCGCGTAAAGTTGTAGAAGCCATCTGAGGCTAACAACGAAAAGACTCAAAATAAAAAAAGAATGGTGCCGCTCCGGTTTCTGCTGTGCTGCTGACTAAGATGAGTGGTCTTTCAAGCTTCGAGACCACGTAGTGAGCCTTTTAGAACCAAGCCCTGTTTTCTTTTGTTAACCTATTGTGATATTTACTGCCTTAAAACACTGTTTGTTTGTATACTAAGTTGTTTATCTTAAATACAACCTTTTAATTGCGTAGTATAATTTTTAATTATCTCCACTCAACAGATTCCCTAATCAACCACGTCCCTAAAGCATGGTTGATTAAGTATAACGTTACAAAGTATCTTAATTACTTTAACGGCAAAAAAATGCGATATGATAGGTTATATAATAAGGCTTTGTATTCAGATAGTTGGCAGAAGAGAGCATATTTTAGCGTACCGTATTTAATATGTAAGCCACAATATTCGGCGCATTTATAGAAACAACGTAACTAGCTGGTAGATTAAAATATATCAAATGATAACATTCATAGAACAAATATTTATATTAACCTACCATTATACATATTATCTAATATTCTACTTTGGCAAATTCATAGATGCTCTTCCAAAACTTGATAGCTTCTGCATCTGGTTTGGAGCCAGGAATAAGAGTGTCGCCTATATCCACATAAGACCTAGAAGTCTCGTTGAATTCTGGCCAAGACGTCCCAAGAGAAGTGTCAGGGGTTGGGTTTCTGTGAACAGGTTTCAACAATTACATACCTATATTGAATGTCGTCATTAACAATGTTTTTTAAACTAAGACAATTAAGTATAGAGCCTGCTTGATGTAGTTTACCTATTATATCTAGATGCATAAAATACCAGGAGCATAAAAAAATGAGAATAAATAAATTTTAGTTCGTAAAATGTAAATATATATTACAGGTTGTTTGATCTTGTTTGCGAGATCATGATAATATTGAGTCAAGCTACATGTTTTGCCATTTATATAATTATGACATAGTAAAAAGTCACTGCTTTGGCCGCAAATAGAGTTAAAGCTTGGCTCTTGCTGTAACCTGAGTCCCTTCTTAAGAATGTCGTACTAACAACATGTGATATAGGAGAGTCAATGATTCGGCTGTTACGTCTTCTCTTTCTACATTTTGCCAATTAAGTTCCAATTCATATACTAAGCATAGTCCCTACTAATTACTGTCTAGCTGCTAATTCGATGTTAGATCCCACAGTAGCAAGTTTAAGCTAACTATAAAATAAAAAAATGTTTACTCACCCGCATTTGGCAAAGTTTGTAAAAACAGTGCAGACAAGTTGAACCAAATTATACTCTGGAGTATTTTTCTCTAACTTCAAATTATATTTCTTTGCGTCCAATAAATACATCAAGTCATCTAGATGGGATGCACCTCTGATACCATAGGGGATACCTCTGTTGCCATAGACATTTCTGTTAGACACACATGAGAATTTATACATATACCTCCGACCGCGGTCAATTTTGCACAATTTTGAGAGAAACCTATCCACGTCGTACACAAAACAACTATCGGTACTGTATCTAACAAATTCTTTCATAGTATCCACATTTATAGGTTGTCTTTTGAAGTAATATTCTCGAATTCTGTCTGATATTTCTAACATTTGATTTGCAGTGCATTTTATTTGAATTTTTCTCGGAACAAGTAAGTCTGGGTATCTATTGTATTCTTTTAAGAAAAAGCTCTCGAAGATGTCGACTGCAATTAAGGCTTCTTCATTGGTATAGCCGATAAGGACATCAACGTCATTTATTTTGCCACTTTTTAGCACTTCTAACGGATCGTAAGTTAAAAAGTGATCTTTGGAAAAATGATTTTCTACGACTGGTGTAAAATGATACATTTTTAAAATATTATTGTTGCGTTCTTCAAATGACAGAACAGTTGGGTTACTGTCTATTAATTTTTCAACAGGAACTTTTTGTAAATATTCTAGTAACACATTTGGGTTATCTGTCTCTATGCCAAGCTGCTTGCCAAGTATGTATGCCCGCTTTGTTGGTACAAAGGGAGTAGACCAGTCACATAAGGGCACGCCACTCATCGGAATAGCCCTTTTAAAGAGTCCCTTAGACATAGGGGATAAAATGTGCAACGCGGTAGAAGCACCTCCAGCGCTTTCTCCAAATATTGTTACATTGTCAGGATCACCGCCAAAGCTTGCTATATTCTCCTTCACCCATCTCAAAGCCATGACTTGGTCTTTCATACCAGCATTTCCAGGTACATCTTCCGTATCCAAACATAGGAAACCAAGAACTTCTAATCTATAGTTAAAAGTAACAAGTATTACTCTGTGGCTCACAAGAAAATCTGGTCCATAGTTGTCTGTATTGCCGGATCCACTTTTGTAGCCACCTCCATGAATAAAGACCATTACTGGTAACGGGCTAGCTGGCTTAAGTTCTGGCGTATAAACGTTAAGATATAGACAGTCTTCGTTGCCTTCTTCAATTTTTTGCGTGAATATGTCCATCTGTGGGCATACTGGACCATGTTCTGTGGCTTTTCTTACACCGTCCCATGGTAAAGGTCGTTGTGGAGACTGAAAGTACAAAAAACTTACTTTAAAGTTGTAAATAAATTGGAATGTCTCGTTGGTGGCCCGTGGTATAACTTATTTTATCCTATTTGGGCATGGGCTTAAGTGCAGTAAATCATCATCAATAGCAAGATGGGGTCTGGATCTAGTGGACGGCAATAAGTCGTCCCATTGAATAAAGAATGAATAGTTGATACATGTATTATAGATAAAATTTGTTATACAATAAAATGAGTATTTTAAAAAGTAATGTGTTTAGCCACTATCTTAAATAAAATTAGTGTTACCGGACATCCTGTATATAGATGTACCAAGGTCAGTATGGCCCCATTGAGTTAGATAATATCATGACTGCACAGATGGCATTAAGTCGTTTAAGTGGACACCTCGCTACTACCATTGCCACCGCGATTTGGGTTAGAAGCCCACACGGTACAAAAATTTTGTGAGATGTAAATGGTTGTTACGATTTAGGGTGTGTTTTTGTATTCGTTGTTTGAATGTCTGTAAATTCTCGACAATGCAGCAGTTATTTCTAGTGTTAGAGATGGCACTTGTAAAATAATAAAATTATTAGTTGGGATAGTCAAGATCGTGTAACTGTATCAGCTTAACTTTTTATTGACATTTTGAGGAAACCTATAATTCAATCTTTGATAATAATTGGATCGCATGTCTTATTACGTAATTAATTATTGTAGTTTGTTGCCAAAATATAAATAAATAAACGTTATAGATATTTTAATAGTACCTACAGTACATTATCATAAACACAATTTCACAAGTTTTTATTTTAATCACTTAAGGTATCATAATCGTTTGACGTCTTATAATTGCAAATGACGGTAGCTCGGCAACTTATCTTCGATGTTGCAAGCCCACTTGCATCATCAAATTACCAAATTACGTTACTCAATATACTGTCACACAAATAGGAAATTTGACTAATCGTCAAAGGCAAATTGGAAGATACTAAAGTTTTTGACGGGAGTGCTCATATTTCTGTATACCAAGTTAAATGGTATTAAAATATGATAGGTAATTAAGTAAATAAAATGTTTATACATGAAGGTCATGCGGTTGATGTCTTTATAAAATAATAAAGAATTTAATGAGTGATATTTTTATTTGTGTAAAATAATAGGTATATAAGCTTACTGAGAATTATAATATATATAATATCAGCCCTATATTAAATTATCCCATTGCTGGGCACAGGCAGAGGCCTTTCTTACGCTGAGAAGAGTCTCAGCGTAAGAAAGGTTAGGCCATAGTCCACCATGTTGACTCAGTGCGGGTTGGCAGACTTCACATACCTCCGAGAACATTATGGAGAACTCTCAAACATTCAGGTTTCCTAACGATGATTGCCTTCACCGTTAAAGCGAGCGATAATTAACTGAGAATTGCCTATCGGAAAATATAATAACCTTAGTCCAGGGGTCACTCGGACTCTACGATAGTGTAGAATAACTAAAAATGTTTATGATATGGCTACAATTTTTTAAAATTATTACTTTCATTTTTGTTTTAGATAATGACCGGTTGACTTAACTACATCTGCAGTCAGTAAGTACTTAAAATACTCTTCTTTCTTTTAATATGAATGCTTAAAAATATTAAAGCCATTTTTTATTTATTTACAAAGACATATATTTCTTCAAGCCTTTATTTACCTCAATATATATATGGACACTGGCCGATATAGTCACGTATTTATCAACTAATAATAGCCTATAATTAATTCCTGCAGTCACATAAATATAACTTATAAACGCTCTCTTCAAATTAGTACATAATAAAAAGATACAAATTATTAACTACTAGAGAGTCGCAGCGGCACACCTGGCGGTGGTCAGACTCAATACGTTTTTAATTATGTCTGGCATTCCAAGACTTGACTGGTTAAGTAAAAAATTCTTGTGAGAACTACGAGTCGAAGTAACAAGAAGAGTAAGCCTTTGAAGAGAAACAAGAAATATTTATACAGCTGCACGTTAGCTTCAAGTAGGTAGTCAATGTAGCCACTCGCGCCGCGTCGTGTTGCGTGTTTAATTTAAAATAAATAGTTATGTACGAAACAAAAAAACTAAAATAATGACATACCTAGATTGCAGACAATTACATTGGTTTTTTTTTACCTCCGCAACACTATAAATAAGACTCACATCTATCACACATATTCATTACATGTATATAATCGTTTGTTTTCGAGGATTTACGATGAAGAAAAATATGCAGGAAAATCTTCGTATCTGAGAGTTCTCCATAATGTTCTCGAAGATGTGTAAAGTCGGTATTGTTAACCTTTTTCTATTGCAGTAATTGGGGTGGGGAATCCGAGGGTCGTGCCTCGGTAAGCACGTAAAGTCGTTGGTCCTGTGCCTGATCTCTTTTCAGTGGTGTCGGTTTACCGTCCCATCGGATCATGAGAGTTAGGGAACAGAGAGTGCACTTGTGTTTCCGCACACGGTTGTGCACTATAATATCTCCTGCGCAGATGGCCAGTCTCCGTTAAGATTGGCCGCCGTGACCGAAATCGGTCTGGAGGACATTATTATTATTCCTAGTATGGGAATGAGTTGCTATAAAAAATAAATAATATTTTTATATAGCATTCTAAGCTTCACTCACGTTCGAATATCGAAACGAAATCTCATTATAACGTGCCACTGCTATTTGTGGATCACTGCACAATGTTTGCTTGTTTCGTGCGGTAATCGAACGCAACGTATGAGGCGCATCGGTAATGGAGAACTGTATACTTTGTTTTGAAATGAGACTACGGCTTACATAACTATGTTCTCATTTCATTGGAAATTGAACGTTCATTGGAACGTGTTCCTGATTCGGAATAAGTATGTTTGTAGTATTCACGACAACTACATTAGATTGAGTTTTATCGCTTTGTCATAGATCTGTGTTAAGTATATGCAAATGCTGGATTGATATTAAACTGACTATACAAGAGGCGTATTGATTTACATGGTCACCACGCCACTGCCATTGTATCGTGTGTTGTGGGTATTAAAATATCCCACAGCAAGCCCTGCAAAGCTATACACTAACTCTTCTTACAAGGAGAGGAGTCTCCTTGTGAGAAGCGTTAGGTCCACCGCGCGGGCTTAGTGCGGTTTGGTAGACTTCGCAAATCTTCGAGAGCTCTCAGACATGTTCCCTCACGATGTTTACATTCACCGTTAAAGCGAGCAATAATTTTAGTATTACATATATTTATTTTAAGTCAAAGGTGCGTTTGGATTTTAATAATTTAGACCACATAAACGAGTGTTATGGATGACCAATAAGTTCTACAGAGACTAATTCATGCGGCAGTTGAAATATACAGACAGAACAAACATGTGGCAGAAAATTTGTGATGAGCAATTATTATTATAATACCCTCTGAGACAGTCGTTATTTCATTATGAGACAAAGTCTCACGATGAAATAACGACAGTCTCCCCGTGACCATGGCTGCTGAAAAGCAAACGAAACGTCGGGAAAAGTGTAAAATTAAATTAAATCTAAAGAGTTTTAATAATTTTAATAATTATTCAATTAGCTTAAAAATTAGTAAAGTTTAATAGTAGTAGTAGTGTAACAGTTTTGCAAAATGATGTAATAAAGTGTCAAATAAACAACGCGATAAAATCTGTATATAGTAGTTTAATTTCAGTGAATAATAATCGCGTAAACAGAAGACAATATTATGAGACAAAGTGTTTGTTGTGTGTGTGTGTGTGAGTGAGTGCATGTGTGTGTGAGTGAATAAGTGTGTGTGTGCGTGAGGAATAATGTGGATTGATGATGTTAGTTATTTTATTTATTACTGGGCCCATAATATATCATCAGTCTCAGAATAATAATTTAGTTCGCTTAAATAGGTTTTTACAATAATTTTAAGTTTAAATCGAAATATTTCATTTAGTGTAATTTTTTTGTTAATTTTATTATAAACATAAGGAGCTGCAATATATGGGTGTCTTGTAGCGAAAGTTGTATTATGTGATATGGTATTAAACATTACCTCCTTTCCTTTATTATTACATTCAAATGATTTAAATATTCTTGTTATTCGAATACATCCGAAGAACAATTGCTTCATTATGAGTGTCGATCGATTATTCAGTTAAGTAGTAGTAACTGAACAACGAAAAGCCAATTATTAATAAAATATTTTCAAAATAGATTTGAGATATAGTAGTTAAGAGCAACTAAAGTCTCTATTTTGAGCATTTTTATTATGATAACTTTAAAAACCTACAATGGTGATGCAGCGGCGAAGAACCTACCTTATAATTATTGTAATTATGCGCATACAACTATCAAGTATAATTTTTTATTATTCCTTAGCAATCGCCCATCTTTATTTATTAGCATACAACTAAATAAATTACCTATACTAATGAATAACTAGAGACTCAACCTAATATTCTTTAGGCATTCTTGTTGCCATAACCTATCTTTAAGGTCATATGTTCATGCACAATGTAGCAAGGATAGAAGGAGGACAATATCATTTACCTTGTAGCGTAAACATACTTTTATTTAAGTACCAACTTTGTGTTTGTAAACCTACACTGGTATAAAATCTTAAAAATTATATAATTCTAACTGATATTATAAATGTGAATGTAAGTTTGTTTGTTATGCTTTCATGCCCTAACTACTCGACCAATCATCATGGAATCTCTTAAAACGTTGTCAGGCGAAAAGAAAAGGATATGGGGCACCTGTCATCTAGAAAAAAGTACTGTTACTAATCTAATCTAACCTACGTTTATGCGAGCAAAGCCACGGGCAAAAATCTAGTGCACTATAATAATAATAATAAACTCCTCTGGGACAGTCGTTATAACACTCTGGGACAGTCTTAATCTCATCATGAGACTAACGCGATATCGGAGGGCACCACCTTCGCCATGTAATATAAACAAAAAATTTATCACCAAGTTAAGATATATTAAGATGTCGTATTAATATATTTTTAATACACTAACGAGTCATCGGAACATATTTAAGCATTGTGTATCTGAGAAATAAATTGTCTATCGTAAGTGGAATGACAATTTATCAGTAAATGTCAAAGTAATAAATAATATCTAATAATAGCATAGATACGTTCCTTTATACGGAGTCGTCTATATATTCTAATAGTCTATCACATTCACACAACACCATCTAGCCCAAACTAAGCAGAGCTTGTACTATGGGTACTAGACAATGGATAAACATACATACCGGTGTCCCAGAAGATGTGAATCATATTGTAACGGGAGATTCCTTATGTAAGGACCTTTCAAATGCGCTAAGTAAAAATAAAAAAAATTATATTGTGTTGTTGGTCAAAGTACAAGATTTTCTTTGATGCAAAAAAAATACACCAAACTATAGATGCAATTTCAAAATAACGTTTGTTTAAAAAAAAAATTGTTTTTTATTTGACGAATCAATCCTCACAAATAATAATAGTGAAAAAAATATGCAAATTAGCCATAAACGAAGCACCTGTAGTTAAAAGTCTGAAAATTCGTACTATGCTGTGCTGCCGTATATCGACTATGCTGAGTCGAATGGCGTTGACCGCGAGTCTCTAGCTCTTACGGTTCTTGAGTTGAAAGTTGTATAACAGACGGACGGACGGACAAAGCTGTTGTATAACAGTTTTTTCGAACTCTAAAAAGTACTGTTGTCAACATTTTTTTTAACGTGGTGAATGCATGATGCAGACCCCTCCTCGGGGGCGGGCGGAGGGGTTATGTCGGACTCGCCGGGGTTAAAGAGAAAGATGGAATAAGAATAATGTACCTCCCGGAATACCGACTAAACCTACTACGTTGTTCCTCGACAAAACCAATATCGACGGGGCCGCGCGAATCACTTGCACATGCGGTCGCGACCACGCCGAGGTTTCGGCCCGCCGTATGATATGGCAGGCCACTACGCGATAAGACATCCTCTTCTCACAAATTATCCCTACTGTCCCCTCTATAGGTGAGACGGACTCGACAAAGAGGCGCGCGTGGGAACACGCACGCCGCCTCTCGGACCTGGTGCTGAACGCATAGCGGGCAGGCCCACCAAGCCCACCACCCCCAGGTCAAACCTCAGGGTGGCTGGAGGTCATCTCGCGCCGGCGCCTGGTTCTGCGGTTGGGGAGAGGGTTTAAACGCTACCTCTCCCGCTCCGCCGCACTGTTGTTAACATAACCTAACATACACTAACCTACTTTTACGCGAGTGAAGCCGCGGGCAAAAGTTTCTTATTATAAAGACGTTGGCATATGAAATCAGCAAATGTAAGACGGTTGTATGTAGCTTACATACAAATGTTGTTATTATGAAAATGTGAGTTCACCTTGAATCTCAATTTGCCTAGCGGCGGTTCGGCATAGGGAATGCCTTTAAAACTGTAATACTGCCCATCCCCCGTGACTGTGTCCAGTTGTTCTCCACGCAACCAACCTTGTTGCACTTTGACTTCTACCATCGTAAGGTTCTCACTGAAATAAAGTAAAATATATACATTTTAAAATATAACTGTTTAGCAGATGACTGCAGTGGTTGGTAGTCTAGGGATGTTGCGGATGCAGATTTTTTAACATCCGCGGATGCGGATTTCCAAATCCATGAGGAAGCTCTGCAATTTCGGATGTGGATTTTGATGAAAATTGTGCATCTTATTAAAAAGTACCTAACATCACCGCCTTCGCAGGTTCAAGCCTGTTTTGCAAAGGTTCATAAATTGAACACACACTACTGAACAACTGTTTTCCTTCTTGTCGTAAACTACGCTATGTCTGCATCCGCATTAACATCCCCGTTGATTATTGCAGATGCGGATGCAGATGTCCAAATCGATGCGGAAGCTCCGCAATTGCGGATGCGGATGCGAATATTCGCAACATCCCTAGTTGGTACCATAATGTCTGTAAAAAAATTAAATAATAACTTATATTTTTCTTTAAAAAGAACAACTCTCGCTCTAGGAATAATTCCTTAATCGCAAGCGACTTTACAATCATTCAAACAACGGACACAAAGAATATCTACTTTCGGAACAACCATTTGTCGATCCCACAAATTTTTGTCCCGTGTGGAATTCGAACCCACAACACTCAGCGCAGTGGCAGTGGCGAGGCGAACACTTAAACCACTACGCCATCGGTGCAGTATTTTTATGGGGTAACTGCTTTACTGATGACTGAAGTGGTTGGTATCTGAATTTTCAGCACAAAAGCCAAGCTTGCCGTAACAAAATAATCATAACTCTAACTAGTCCTAACCCTACCTAATATTATAAATGCGAATGTGACTTTGTTTGTTTGTTATGCTTTCACGTCTCAACTACTACACTGATAATCATGAAATTTTCATTCACGTTGTCAGGGGAACAGAATAGAACATAGAGTACCTTTCATCCACAAAAATACTGTTCCCGAGTGATCGAAATTGATCGACAAAATCGAGATTAATGCGAGCGATGCCGTGGACAAATTAAGTTTAATTATTTAATCAGGCTATCTTTTTTTACGATTCTACAAACTATTGTCTCTAAAGTCTTAAATGCAGTAACGCCATTTAACCTCCTTAGTGGCAACCTCTTCAAAAGTAATTTATTAATATAGTTTTATTTCTAAAATGTTTTAACTCACTCTAAAGACTAAAGTAAAAAGTGTATCATATGTAAACCTATAAAGTATTACATTTTAGTTTTTTCTAGTGTAAGGATTTACCGTTGGCAATTATTTAGTGACGGTACGAACAAACCGGCTTATCCGGGAAAGTGCCACCCTAATCGTACAGAAAACTGGCGTGACGGTTTTTTTCTGCCGTCGCTTACAATATGATTCTTAACTATTTAACAGATAATTTAATTTGTCGTTCTGTTACTATGTAAATAATAGGTAATAAGCACAGTAGAAACAGCAAAAACAGCAAACAAAAAATATCTAGTGTTGAAACTGATTAAATAATGTTGTAATTATAAGATAATTATTTGTGGAATATAATTATATGACTCAACAACTGGCCCATTGCAGACTCTCAAACATAAACATCGTCCAGAAACATTTACTGTAAAAGTTAGCGATAATTATTAATTTAATAAACAATTATGACTAACACCAATAAACAATTCAATCACATAACACATGTAATGGTTATTGTTAGTATTTATAGATGTATTAACATTAATTACCTTACGATAAACTTTGTGAAAGAAAATCAACCCAAAAATATATTAAAAAAGCGTAGTTTAAAAGATTTCCACATAAAAAAACACAGTTAAAACTGGATCTACACTATGCCTAAAATGTAAACTGAAACAATTTGTAAACTGATCACCTTGAACAAGCACGAACGATACCAAGAATGGGTACAGTGACACTGATGAATTAACAGCCGCGACTCAGAGGTAACCGATTGCAGCCGGTTACAGAGTTACACACAAGTGTACCAGCCAAACTTGTATTATTAATTACCACAACAAGTTACTCAGTATCTTAAGCAAAGTGTAATATTTTCTAGAATTATCCACAAAAATATGTACAATGACGGACTGTGTTATTATTCAGCTTTTGCCTGCAACGCAATCTAATAGTCTTGTGTGAATATTTTCCATTATAATTAAGTAATTATAATGGAAAATTATAATTATAGAATACTCCAAATTTGGCATATAAGTACTTACTTATATGCCAAATTTGGAGTATTCTATACGAATATTATAAATAGGCAAGATTTGATATGTTGTTTGTTTGTAAGGCTTTAACTAAAAAAATAATAGAACGATTTTGTAAAATTATTTTTTTCTTTAAAGAAATATCATCACCGTGTAAAATAGGCTATATTTTATAATATTGTCTTCTGTTTATGTCAATGTTATTCATTGAAATTAAACTACTATATACGGATTTTATCGCGTTGTTTATTTAACACTTTTTACATAATTTAGAAACTACTACTATTAAACTTTACTAATTTTTAAGCTAATTAAATTATTAAAACTATTTATATTTAAGTTTAGACTTTCCCCGACGTTTCGGTTGCTTTTGAGCAGCCATGGTCACGGGGAGACTAAGATGGTAGTTGTCTCAATGTTCCAGTGTAGTTATTTCAAAGTACCCGAACATAATTTCGTCATTCGTCATCGTAAAACGTCCATACAGGTTGTCAAAGCGCCTGCAGGTTTATTCACCGCTATAACATTCGAAGTAATTGCTAACACGTAATAAGCATAATTAGGTATTGTTTTTAATTTTATTAACAATTGTGTACCGACTGGTAAACCACTTCACTTTTTAATATTGTACGAAATACACGTCATCCACAGTTTCCAGATTTTTTATTTCCAAGTCCAGTATAATCCCACCGTAATGTTCACAACAAGCAGATATGAAAAAAATCGAATCAGTTATTGTTTTAGAAGATCAAATTATCATCTATTGAGAGGATTATTGGCGATTGACCTTTGGACTTACTTGGCGGCGTGAAACTTGGAATTTTATTTTGGATCAAGTACAGCTTCAAGTGGTAGAATCTTGTTTTATATCGTCACCCAACACTCGTTTAGGTAGTATATAGTCCTAATCAAGGGATAAATTATAAGGTTAGTGACTAATTATTCCCTACTTATTTCAATATATTGTGCTCATTTAGTTAGTTGATGCATAGTGTTTAGTTGTTAGTATTATCTTGTATAATACATTAAATTTAGCAGCAAATTAGTATATTATACATACTTCAATATTGTTTAGTAGACGATTCGATTTTAACTAATTAATGCAATTTAAAATCAAATATTCACGTTAAGTTTTCATGTTAAAAATAAAAAAGAGTTAGTGAAGAAACGAGGCAGTTTTAAAGACAGATTAACAGCTTTCATAAACTATTTGGACTCGCTTGATGAAAATTCATTAAATAGCTGTGATGTGATGTTACCGAATTACAGTTGCGCGTGGGCAAGATTGAGTCGTTGTACGACCAATATGATGAGGTTCAGCTTCGTTTGGAATGTTTTGTTGATGATATTAAATGTCAGTATACGGAGCGTTCAGATTTTAAATCGCTGTACTATAAATCCTTGTCTCGGGCACAGAATAGCTTAAGAAAATATAATCAAATTAGTCGGTCGATTAGTAGTGATAAAAGTACTCGTGTCAGTAAATATAAGCCAGTCAAGTTGCCTACCATTCAGTTGCCTAAGTTTGATAGTTCCTATAGCAATTGGTTAGAGTTCCGCGATACCTTCGCGAGAATCGTTCATTCTAATGACGAGCTTGACGATATAAATAAATTTCATTATTTGAGATTGTCACTGGAGGGATCCGCTGCTGTAGTGCTCCAGTCGACTGAGTTTTCCGCTGATAATTACACAGTTGCGTGGAACTCGTTATGCGAACGATTTGATAACAAAAGATTGCTCATTCATAATCATGTGTCAGCTTTATTAACCTTAAAGTTCTGACAAAAGAATCTTCTACATGTTCAAAGGGTTTAACAGATTCACTAAATAAAAACTTGTGAGTTTTGGAATCTTTAGGTGAGCCAGTTAAGCACTGGGATACCCTGTTAATATATTATATTGTAAAACGTAAATAAGATCACAAGACCTTTCGTGAGTGGGAGGAATATAAAAGCCAGGCAGACAAAGATCGCGCTATTACATTCGCTGCATTCCTTCAATTCATACGCAACCGCGATGATTTTATCGAAATATTGGAATTATCACGCAATAATAATCCTTCTCACGCAGTAATTAATTCACGTCCAAAGATAAAATCTATGATTACGATGCAAAGTTCTATCAATTCTTACACGGCTTTAGCATCAAAGGTGTGTCACAAGTGTAAAGATGATCATACCCTTAATAATTGTCCTCAATTTGAAGAAAGGCGTCTATAAATATTGCCTAATTATAAAAATTGTTATAATTGCTTACACACGGGTCATTTTGCCAACCATTGTAGAAAACCAGGTTGTAAAACTTGCAAGCCTAAACATCACACATTAATTCATTCATAGAAGTCTAGGATTGTTTTTAATTATGTTCGTTAGTAGTATTACCAGAGACAAGACCTCACATTTCATTGAGCACTATTGTAAACGATAATGGCCAAGATAATATATTTATAGGATTTAACCGGTTTTCAAATTATTTAAGGCTCTTGCGCTCCGTGGCTTATGTTCTACAATTTATTAAGTCCTGTAGAAAAATATTATTTGTAGCAAATTTCTAACACAGAATGAGATACAAACTGCGTTAAATTTATTAATTATAAGAACTCAACGTGACTCATTGCCCGAATATAACTTGCTTATTAAAAAACAAAATTTACCGAAAAAGAGCGCCCTCATTAAGATTAATGTTTATTTAGATCACGATAATATAATGCGTGTTGGAGGACGTCTCGATAATTCAGAATTTTCTTTTAGTAAAACGTATCCTATTATTATACAGTCCACTCACCAATTTACGAAGTTGTTGTTTGATTATGAGCACATAAAGTTGATGTATGCAGGACAACAACAATTACTGGCCACGATTAGAGAATCATATTGGCCTATAACTTGCCGTCGTTTGGCTAAAGCTTGTCATTACAGATGTGTACGTTGCCATCGCATGAAGGGCAAAGTTATCACGCCGTTGATGGGAAATCTACCGCAGCAGCGCCTCCATCCAGGTATCCAGGTTATCCGTTTGATAGCACAGGCTTCGATTATGCTGGTCCTATTTTGTGTGCCAGCCGTCAGGGTCACAGATGTAGGTTGGTGAAGGTTTATATCGTGATTTTTATATGCTTCACCACCAAAGCTATTCATTTAGAGCTTGTAGGTGACCTGACAATAAATATTTACTGACATTATGTAGATTTATTTTACGATGAGGTAAACCAGTTAACATATATTCTGATAACGGTACATCATTTGTTGATGCATACTACGACCTATCTATGGTTTTTAAAGACTCATAGCGATACCTTGCGCGAAAGGCTTATCATGGCATTAGGTTACATTTTATTCCCGCGTACACTCCTCATTTTGGCGGCCTCTGGAAAGCGCGTGTAAAGTTGACTAAGTATCATCTTACGCGAGTGTTGGGACATTGTAACCTCACATTTGAGGAGTTAAATACCACACTGATCCAAATTGAACCCAGGGTCGGACGGAATTGTTCGCGTCGCCGACATTCGCACTTCTACTGGAATAATACGGAGGGTTTTCAATAGAATCTGCCCGTTGCCTGTAACTTCGAATTCTAGTTGAAAGCTTAGTGCTTTCAACGCCCGGGGCATGTCGAAGCGCCTGCAGGTTTATTCACCGCAATATACATTCGAAGTAATTGCTAACCCGTGATAAGCATAATTATTATTTTGAGTTTTATTAACAATTGTGTGTGCCGACCGGTAAACCACTTCGCTTTTTAATATTGTACGGAATATACTTCATCCACAGTTTCCAGATTTTTTATTTCCAAGTCCAGTATAATCCCACCACAGGTTTAATTTATGTAGCATGTGATCTTCATTATCTGTTTTACAATAGCTAAACGCCTGCGCTCAAATAAGTTTTAATTGTCGTGATGATAATTGAATTGGAATCTCGGAAGTGTCTTTAACAATCCTGAATATTATGGTGTAATAGGCACAGTATAAACAAACAAATAAATTTTTGTATACATAAAACCATACATAACAATTTTTATTAAAATAATAAGAATATTTTACTACTGTACAGTCAGCACCATAAGTAGCTAAGCATTTAATTAATTTCTAACTTTAGTTTATATTAACATTGTAATTATTATTACTTATTTTAACTATTATTATTATACTATTCTTGAACTTGTAAAAACATGAGAACTATGACTACTTTGAACGATACAATAATTCAGAATATTAATTTTACCTGTACCTACCTACGTGGCACACGTGATATCAAACGGTTACCGTAACCTATGACAGCTTGCAGTACCAGCAGTATGACTTGCACGTTGTTGTCTCTAGGGAGAATAGGAACTAAGGATGGGATGAAAGGAAAGGGACGGTAGAGGAATATGATCCTTCGGAACTTTAACTTACAGGCGACAGTGGAGTAACCGTGTTACTAGACTTACGCCGGTTTCTGACCTTTCCTGAGCTAGCCAATCCATCTGTATTGTCACGCAATAATTGCTATTAAAAAGAATAGCCAGATTATAAAAAGATTCAGGTAAGAAACTTAAATTAAATTTAAACTTAGGCCTACTCTTTTCGATTGCCAACCCTTTTCTTTTCGGTTCGGTTTTAATAATTTTAATACATATACAGGGTGTCCGGTAATTAATGAATAACCTTGAAATGTCTTATAGCAGAACTGATGACCGTTCAGAAAAAATAATGAAAAATCTATCTTATCTTAGTAGATAAGATAGATTTTTCATTATTTTATACGGTAATTGAAAAAAATCATATATCAGGTAGTCCCGAAATATGATTTTTTTCAATTACCGTATTTAACTTTCTTATACACTACGACCATAAATGAATGAATTCCATCGGTTTTTTATTGTTTTATTATTAAACACTAATTATGCTAATAGAAAGACAGTCAAAAGTATGACTAGCTATTGCACTTTTTTAATATTCTTTTTCTTTTTTTTCTGAGCGGCCCTCAGTTCTACTATAAGACATTTCAAGGTTATTCATGAATTACCGGACACCCTGTATATTATGATCTGTTGTATGAGTGGTTAGCAAATTAGTTAATAAGAAAATAATATTGTTATTTTGTAATCTTTGTTATTTTGTGTCTCGATGGGTGCTAACAAGAACATAAGAAAAAGAAAATAAACAACAAATTTTAATGTAGGGTATTCTTAAGTAGTGTCATGTATAAATATTTTGTAGTATTGTGAAGTGTTTTACTTCACAATACTACAAAATAAATATGTTTTTTTAAATATATAACTAGATGTTTCCCGCGGCGTCGCTTGCGTTGATGTAGATTTTGTCAATAAATTATTAACTCTCGGGAACAGGACTTTTTTAGGTAAAGGTACCCAATGTCCTTTTCTGTACTCCAGACAACGTGTATGCGATAATTTCATGATGATTTCTCAATAGTTAAGACTTAACAAATAAACAAACTCACATTTGCATTTATAACATTAGTTAAGATATTCAAAAAAATATAACAATGTAGGCTAACTGATAACTTTAATAATGTAGCTTTTAAATATAATTAAACTCGTTAAAACACCTTGTATACAATATTCGAGTTTTTAACGTCATTTTGACCTTTGTTTAATATCTGATGTGGAGATTATAATTAAATTAATTTCAGAAATAAAATAAAATAATGATTGTTCCTCTGATATCATTTTTATGTCACTAGTACTCGAATAACCATTTTTTTAAATCTATTTATATCACACTCGTTTCTGCCCGCGGATTCGTTCGCGTAGGTAGATTTTGGTCAATACATTTGTATCCATGTGAACAGTACTTTTTTCTGGGTGGAAGGTATGTCCTTTTCTGTAACTCTAACAACGTGTACCTATACGAAATTTTATAATGATCGGTCGAGTAGTTAAGGTGTGAAAGCGTAAAATACAGACAAACTCACAATCGCATTTATAATATTATTTAGGATTGTGATTTTGTTATGTATTTTGGATATCATGTATCTTTCAAATTAGAACTGTAGCTCAAGAAGATCAAAAGATGCAACGTTTTGGAATGAAAAGTTGAAGCCCTGTTTTAATCTAAGCTCGCACAGAGACCGAAGACCAAGTTGTTCAACCAATGTCTCTTGCCTATTAACTTGTACTTGTTCTAAACTTGTACACCAACTAAGCAGAATAAGCTCAAAACTAAGATGACGCAAAGAGCAATAAAGCCAAGTATCTCGTTGACCTTACGGTTCGAACAGCGAAATTGAGTTAGAAGTCGAATTTGGTATGCCAAATGTCAAAATTTTACCGAAAAAGAAGATTGAAGACGGGTATAAGTTAATAGCGAGGGCAAGGTGGAAGTAGGTCGGACATTTGATTAAAAAAGATGACGAATGGTCATCTAAGGCAGTCAGCCAGTGGTTGCTAAAGGATGAGATAATTCCAGTGTGGTTTGGCGAAAGCATCAAATAGACGGGATCTTATTGGTGCGAAGAGCGCTGGATTCATCCAACAGTAGGTTGGTCAGGTTTAAGATATCACGTTATTCGTCATAAACAATTTGAAACTCTTATCTACTCATTGAAATTAAACTACTATATACGGATTTTATCGCGTTGTTTATTTAACACTGTACACTATTGAACTTTACTAATTTTTAAAATAATGAAATTATTAACACTATTTATATTTAAGTTTACACTTTCCGCGATGTTTCGGTTGCTTTTCAGCAGCCATGGTCACTGGGAAATTCGCAGACTTATCTACTCGCAAAATATAAGTATACTAGATTTTGCCCGCGGCTTGGCTTGCGTTAATGTGGTTAGGTTAGTTTTATGCGAATTTTCATTATGATCGGTCGAGTAGTTAAGGCGTGAAAGCGTAACAAACAAATTCACATTCGCATTAATTATATTAGTTACGATTTGCAACTGTCGGTGTGCCTGCGCAAAATCACATAGCAGCAGTTCATTTATTAGATTATTGTTTGTTTGAATTTGTAATGTTTTTTACGTACCCTTCTTTCTATGTTAGTCACTTGCTGTATTGTACAATACAGCTTTGGTAGTTATCATCATATTAAAACTGTTCTTTAGTACTGAGCATTCCCGCAGTTATCCTTGCAGCAAAACACCTTACGCTCCTATACAGCAATCTTCTTGAAATATTGATTATATCTAGTCAATGTTTGTACATATGTACAGTCGGCCAAAAATGTGGTCTACCACCCTACGGTTGAGGTTCATTTGAACATCATGAAACAACAAGGTCGATTTTCCCTTGCAATAATATTATTACTGTGACCATTGCTCTCTTTATCATGTATTATATTTATGACATGCCATGTGTCAAGTTAGAAAAGTCAACCTTTGCAAAAATTAGATCTCACAGAAATTTTTGTCAAAACTGGTAGTCCACTTTCTTCTTTCTTTATACTTAAGAGCTTTGCTCTTGTCGGTGTAGTAAACGCCATCTTTCTCGATTTTCGGCCAATATCTTGACGTCCTTATAAGACATAACCTTCGCCTTTTCCTTTAATTGATCTGTAAATGCCCTTCTGGGTCTGCCCCTTCCTCTCTTTGCTTCCAATTTTTCTTCTATGATGTTTTTTATAAAGTCGTCATGTCTTATAAGGTGGCCAAACATCTTTCCTCTTCTGTTCTCAATTGTCGTCAAAATGTTGCGTTTCTCTTAGACAAGGCTCAGTACTTCTACGTTGCTTTTCTTTTCTCTCCAGCTGATTCTTTCCATGTGCCTCCAGCACCACATTTCGAAAGCTTCCACTTTCTTGGCCGACTGTAAATAGGAAATATTATAGCAAAAAATATGAGGAAGTCTTTATAAGAGTTATAGAAGCCTAAGCAATTATTTTGAGAATTGTCTGTCTGTTAGTTTGTACACACCACACGCAAAAGCTACTGCACGAAATTGAATGCGGTTTTCACAATTGTATAGCTGGATCTAACTTATAATCTGATGCATATTAAATCTTAATTAAACTTACCGTCTAGAAGTTAAGTCATGAATTAATCATATTTTGTCGCCTAAAAGTCAAAGTATGTTATTAATTTCTTTAGTTTATTAAGTAATATTGTATAATTATTAATTTCTTAGATTTTACAGTATATATATTACTTAATCCGTAATCGCATATGGTTTAGTAAGTACACGCAGATATGATTAAGGCTTCGTAGGTACCGTTCTACTTTAATTTAATGAAATTTTGTGCTAGACGCGGCAATAACAACAAAGATCTAATCGTTGCTGTCAGCATTGATCACTATTATAGTGATCAATGCTGACAGCAAACAGCAAAATCAGCTAATGTAATATTAGCTGATTTTGCTTTTTAACATTTATCTCAATTGTTGAAATGCCAGATATAATTGGAACCTATTGTGACCAGCCGCCGGTGTTACGTTGCAACTTAATATGTCGATAATCAGTATCTGAAAAGCCCATCTGTACAAGAAATGTTTTTAATATTTTTTGTCAAACGCATATCAACTGTTGTGACTGGTTGGCTAAAATAGTTTTAGAGATTAAAAAGCGTTAAGTTGGTATTTTTTATTGTTTTTAATTGAACTATTAACTACGGTGAGATAGAGATGATGTAGACGAGCAATCTTTTTGTCGGTTGTTTCGTAGTTGTTGTTGTTGTGTGTTTGTTGGTTTTTAAAAACAACTCTCACAAATAGGAATATATTTTGTATCGGGGAGATTTTACAAACTTTCAAACAATGACCAGAAAAAAAGAACAGACTCGGATCAAGTATTTGTGAATCACACAAATGTTTGTCCCGATGTTGTACACTTATAGGATACCGGCGCAAAGATAAAATACTTTTACTTAGTTTTGCCGGTTTCATACCCGGTTCTTTAATTTATTTCCTTTCATTCAACATTAACTCCTGCCACCTGCTATCAGTAAAATTATATATATATGTATAAAAGAGGTACGTCTGGTCAATAACATTAAAGCGATAAGACATTCCATGTAACAATACACCCGACCGCTGAGCTTTCCCTGTAAACTCAACAATCCTAAGACCTCCACTGCTCCCTTGACGGTAAACTTCGCGTAAAGCGGGCATCCTGATGTCTTTGCTTCTGGCAATTCAAATAGTCTACAGTAACTGCTCTGGATTTCCATATGCTTGCTTGTAACCTTAATAGAATAATAAAAATAAAAAAACTTCCTTCTGCTTTTTAATTTATTTTCTAAATTTGAAATATTTTAATATAATGATGGCATGGCAGCTTCTTTATAAATGCTTTCCCAGAACTGATAATTTTCTTCATCAGGAGCGTTGCGCACCATTAACTTATCAGTGAACTCCACACAGGCAAGGGTGGATGTGTTGAACTGAGGCCAAATTACACCTAATGATTGGTCCGGAGTAGGGTTTCTGTGATATAAGAAGACAGTATACATATTAATTTCCTCAAAAAATGCAATGTTTATCCATGCAAAGTAAGACTCATATATATTTTAAGTTAAAATATAAGTCATAATTTACCCGTATTTGACGAAGTTTGTAATCGCTGTAGTGATCTGTTGTATCATTTTATACTCTATGCTCTTCACATCTAAAGTCATATTCATGGATTTCGCATTGTAAATGTAAAAAATGTCATCGAAGTGCGAGGCGCCTTTGATACTGTATCGGGCAGCTTTCATACCGTAATAATTCCTGCTTGAATAACTTAAGAATTTAAAGAAATATTTGTTTCCAACTTCTGGCCAATGTCTGAAGAATTTCTGAGTGCCGTATACAAAACTTGCACTGTTGGCGTAATTGTTGAAATCAACAAAATTTTCGAAGCTGATCGTTTTATTGCCAAAGAAATATGCAATGATTTTATCAGCTATCCGCAAAATTTTATCTGGCGTAGACTTATTTAATATATTACTGGGAACAAACAGTTCAGGGAATCTGTTATATTGCACTAATAAAAAGTCTTCATATAAGCCAAGTCCATATAATGACTCATGAGAGTTGTAACTGAACATGACATCCACTTTGTTCACATCTTTGGATTCCAATAGCATCATTGGATCTTTGGTTAAGAAGCTGTCTTCTGGACACTCTTTCTCAATCACGGGAGAGAATGGTTCCATTTTAAATATAACGTTTGTTTTAACTTCTGATGCCATCACTTCACTTGTGGTGTTAACTAACTTTTCGTATGGAACTTTCTGGAGAAAACTGAGTAATTCAGTTGTGTTTGTAGTTTCTATGCCTAAAGTTTTACCGAGTGTGAATGCTCTTCTTACAGGTTTAAAGGAAGTATTCCAGTCACATGGTGGTGCACCGCTCATTACTATTGCTCTATGAAATAAACCTGTTGACATCGGTGATACCATGTGGTATGCTACTGACGCAGCAGCAGCACTTTCTCCAATAATAGTAACTTGGTTGGGATCGCCTCCAAAATGTTTGATATTGTTTTGAACCCACTTCAGTGCGGCGACTTGATCTTTTAATCCAGCATTACCAGGTACTTCACAAGTACCCATACTTAGAAATCCTAAGGCGTCTAATCTGTAGTTAATTGTTACTACAACCACATCTTTAGACACGAGAAAATCAGGACCATAAATATCATCATTGCCCGAACCAAATTTATATCCACCGCCTGGGATTGATACTAAAACTGGAAGATGTTTGTCAGGCGTCAATTCTGAACTATACACATTTAGGAATAGACAGTCCTCACTGCCAGGTATATATTCATTAGTTAAGTAGACAACTTGAGGACATACAGATCCGTGCTCTGTGGCGTCTCGTACTCCATCCCATGGCAAGGGTTCTCGAGGCGCCTGAAACCGCAGAATAGGAATATTACATAAATGTATCGAAATAACAATACATTAATTTGTTCGGCTTATGAAAACTATACGTACTTGCATACACACACTCATTTTTCACCAGATAATCCTCCGTGATAAGGGGTTGAGCCTATAGCCGTTTGCCGGTTCACACCCTACTACTGAGAATTTTTTAAGAGAAAACCCAATAACACTTGGTCCTGACCCGTGAATCGAAGCTTAGACTTCTCGTACAGTGGTCACAAACACTACCGCGGTCATAATTTTATAAACATAAATTTTTCAGTCGATTAGCTTCTGTCTGCGTTTTCATACATTAAATACATTCATGCTTTTAAGCTTAAAGTTGGTGCTCATACTATTATAAGAATTTGCTAAAACTATACTATGGACGACATTAATAAATCAAGTAGATTTTACCCGCGGCTTTCCTTGCAATGTAAGTTAGGTTGGGTTAGATTAGTAAGTGTACTTTTTTCAGGATGAATGTATATATAATATGAAGTATGTCCTTTTCTGTGACGTAACGTGTAGGTTAGTATAAATTACATGATGATCGGTTAAGCAGTTAAGGCGTGAAAGCGTAACAAACAAACACACTCACATTCGCATTTATGTAGATTAGTTAGGGCTATACGGGGAAATAGTATTGCTCCGCAGAATAACTCCGACTTAAAGCCTAATTTTTGTATAGTAATAACTCCTGCAGTAGGATTAAACCCTGTATCACGGGGGACTATACAAACATTCAAACAACAGACTCAAAGAACACCCAGATTCGGAACAACTATTTGTGGGTCACACATATTTTTATTGCGCTTGGGAATCGAACCCACAATACTTGGTGCAGTGGCAATGACAAGGCAACCACTTAAAACCAGCGAATTAAAGTGTGCACAAATGGTGTATCCATTCGTGCCCACATTAATCCGCCTATCAGACCTAACACAAAAAGAAACGGCCTAGATTTAATTTAGGGAGTATTCGTAATAGTTGTTGACCTAAACATTTACTGTTGAAATCAATGAATGCTTTGCAAGATTTCTAGGCAAGGAAAAGTTATTTGGTTTTCTTTGCCAAGAAATTCTTAATAGCAGACCACAGATAAGAAGTTAGCGGTGCTACACGCCGCAGTCTCCTAAAAGCACGTAAAGCCGTTGATTCTACGCTTGACCTCTCTTCTGTCTTGTCGGGATTCTCGTCCAATTATAAGAGTCTAGGAAGTGAGAGAGGACTTGTGTTTGCGCCTATATTGGTGCACTATACTATGTCCTGCGCAAATGGCCAGAGTCGCTGCGACCGAAATTCAGTCTGGATGAGATTTCAAAGTAAACTTAAATTCTAGAAAATTCGTCATTACTAGCTGACTTCGCCTGCGCCACGTAAGAGGATTTTCCACGTTTTTGCAACATTTTTCTTTGATGCTCCGCTTCTGTTAGTCGTAGCGTGATGTTACATCGACGCACCCAGGGAATAAACCGGTAATAGCAAAAATCAAATTATACGGTATAAATATATTAGAATTTTTCGGGTATATCTTTTCGACAAAAGGTAATTATGAACATTAATATATGACAGGAAAGCTAATTTTTACCCGAACAGTTAGTTAGTTTAAATGTAACTATTAAATATTCACACACTTAGTTATTCATTGAAATACATATGAACGAAAATGGTTTCATACAATCTTTAGGGTTTAATATTTTACGATCCTGACTTATCATTAGTATTCCAGTAATGATTACTTACCGAATTATACCCGTAAATTTCTTAAAAATTATGGACGTAATATTGCCTTACCGGACTATTAAACGTATTTTTTCATTACAGAGTGAGATTGTAATGTTCAGTTACCGACTTATCATGGTATAATTTTAAATAATCATAAAAGGGTAAGGTAGTGTGACATGTTTTTCTTAAAAATTTTTGGTAGTTATGTTTATCGTAATAATTGAAAACCGCTTATGTAAAATAAATTTGCTATCGGTATCTTCTAGGGAATAGAGGCAGCGATAGCTCAGTGGGGAGGCCAACAGGCTGCAATGCAGAGGGTCTCGAGTTCGAACCCACGTCGCGCACCTCTGACTTTCGGAAGTTATATGACTTTTCGAAATTATGTGCGTATTGATTGACAATTATTGCCTGCTCCGTGCCTCGGAGAGCACGTTAAGCCGTTGGTCCCGGCTGCCATGAACATCTATGGCAGTCGTTATTGGGAAAGTCAGTACCCTCTTAATATCCTGACACTGGTCTAGCCTTAGGGTATCGTTAGCCTTCGGGTTGCGGAGGTCAGGTGGCAGCCGCTCCGTGTAAAAACTGATATCCAGTCAAATCCGGTTAGACCAGAAAAGCCGACCCCAAGTGACTTAGGAATAATAATGGCTAAGAGAGAAGATTCAGTTTTGAAATCGGTGTTCTTTATTGTTAAAATTTTTGATTTTTCTCTATTTTTAGTAAATCTGAAGTTCGATAACTGATTTTATTTGTCTGAATATGGGTAGATCTATTAAACGCGCTTTTCTTATGAGACAGCGCCGTTTAAATGAGACAAACAAAGAAAGGGAGAAACGCCCTTCTCAAAATTGGAAATCCACCTCCAGGGCCATTTCAAAAGATAAAAGATTCGAAAATGCGGGCTTACATGAACAAGGAAATCATTTCTGCCCATAGTGCATTCCATGATAATTCCAAATACGTCTAGCATGCTATGTTTTATGCCGGAGTTCCGGTGCGTAATGGCTTCAGCATCATATCAAAAGTTGTTTGTTAAGTGCTGAGTTTTACAGTTGCTCACGACCCCTGTTCTATTAAATACTATCAAAAATCAATTTAGAATTGTGTAAACAATAGATATGACTATACACTGTGATTGCAGCAATCACGGCATATGTACCTACTGTCATTTATTAAAGAATTCAATTGTATATCACCGAAGATCTTCATCAGAATATCACCATATTGCTGATATGATATATATGATATATTTTATATTTTTATTATGATATATTATGATGCGCTTCCAAACCATCTTAAACAGTTTGTTTTTTTGGTCATTTTACTTCGACAAGTCATAAAATGAGAATATCATCAATGTAGTCGAAGTGAACCAAATGCGTATTATTAAGGGTAACTAAAAAACTACTAGTCAAATTTAAATAAGATCACATAGAAAGCATTAACTTTCAAATAAAAAAAACACCAACATCAGTTCCCTTAGAAAAAAGGTATGAGGTATCACACATAAAACGGTAACAAACATGTAGAACATTGATTTATTTTAGGCTAAAAAATAACTAGTTAAATTTTGAGTTAAAAAATATTTCATATTGACGTTTTGTCACGATTTTAACTTTAACATAATTTTGCTGTGGAAACCATTCAGTGATAACTTTTAAACATTCGCGTTGCATGATATATATATAATATGTAACGGGTATTAACGCGATCATGCATAATGTTTACCTTTTTTATGCTTGACGTTTCGACCAGGTTACACCGGCCGTGGTCACAAGCTGACTGGTGCTGCGATGTCATGTCTCCGTTTGTGAGGCAGAAGAATCTTGATTCACCCTCACTTTTGGCATATTTTTATTTGTCCATGTACCGTCACAAACTACACTCACGGTATCCCTATTACGTATGCTAGCCGTTGTGTGTATGCATGATCGCGTTAATACCCGTTACATATTATATATAAACCATTCAGTGCATAAAGGATACATTTTTGATATGTTGGGATCTTGTGACAAATATTCTCGATTTGAGCTTTTTCTTATAAAACGAGACTCTTTTCTGTGCTGGAGCTCATTTTTAGAGGTCTATATATATCTATAGGTAAGCACAATAGTGCTTAATATATTGGTCCAATTAAAAAAATTATATTGCTGTATATATAATTTGTTCATTAATTGTTACAGTGTTTATTGTTATTTTATTGTTTGTTTTTAAAATAATCTTACTGGTTGCTGAGATTAGCGCGTTCAACTAACCAAACAAACAAACTCTTCAGCTTTATAATATGAGCAAAGATATTCGTGATGCAAATGTTTAATGAACATTTTATATGCACATGTATTATTTAAATCAAGTCTGAGTGCTCATGTTATTTTATTATATTTTAGTTACTATTGTCTCGCTGTTACAATAGCTAATATTTAAAATATAATTAATATTTTAACACTCATCTTAGAAAAATGTAGTGTGTAGAATACATATTGAATAAGCTTAGTATTAAGGATGTAATCTTTCAATAGCCGGAAGCGAAAGCGTTGAGTCTACCTCAAGGGCGAGCATTGACCAAGTGTTTAATGTATATCTATACTAATATTATAAAGAGAAATATTTGCAATTTTGATTAAATTAAAAACCTACTAGGCCGATCTTAACATCTATTTCACTATATCATATATTTTTTTTACGTGTGGGAATGCTTTGAAGCATAACCGGAGGGTTTATGTCGGACTCACCCTGGAAAAGATAGGGACATCCCAGTCATACCGGCTAAACCTACCGCGGTTTTCTTCAATATTACCAGAGTCGGCGGGGCCGCGCGAATCATTTTCACATACAATTGCGATCCCGCCGGGGTTTCGGCCCACCGTTTTTAACAACAGGCCTCGACACGAAACTACCCTACCCAAAAATACGCTCTAAATTTTGCCCTACTTGTCACCTTTTGGTGGGAGGAAGACAAAACAACTGAGAGGCGCACGTAGGAAAACACACGTCGTCTCTTTAACCGAGAGCTGATAGGGTGGTGGTCAGGCCTACGAAGCCCACCAGGTACTTATGCAGGGGCTACTTTATGGTGGCTGGAGGTCGTCTCGCGCCCTTCCGGCGCTCAGTTCTGCGGTTGGGGAGAGGGTTCAAACGCTCTCTCTCGCGCTCCACCTTGATGGAAATGACATCCTCACAAAAGGAGGCAACGGCGTTCCAAGACCTCTTGCTCCGGACCGTAGACTGAACCACGGCCGGGAAACCTTTCGAAATCTAATTTATCCAGAAGTAACATAGGCTGCAGAAACAAAGCGGTAATAAAACGTGGATAAAACCGCGCGGCACAGCCTATAGTTATAAAGAGGAAAGATTGGATTTGATATTTGTTAGTAAGGATTTAACTCAAAACCTACATATATAACCGATTTAAAAAATTCTTTCACCATTAGAAAACTATTTTATTACCGAGTAACATGTAGGATATATTTAATTTCAAAAAGTACTATTACTAACATCATCTAACCAACTTTTACGCAAGCCGCGGGCAAATACTTCTTAGCATACTACTCTTTGTATTCCCTAAAAATGACATTAGAATCGATTGTCTTTTGTTAGTCTAAATTAAATGGAACTCGATAGCTTACCTTCAATCTAAGGTCACCAACGGGCGGTTTGGCGTATGGGATTCCCTTAAAGCTGTAATAATGTTCGCCGGTAATAGTCTTCAGATATTCACCAGATAATACACCTTGCTTCACTTGAACATGTATGCCATCGCCCGAAACATGTACTATCCTATTTTGAAAATACTCTTTTAATAACGAAGTGCTCTTGGCATATTAAATACTGGGTACTAAAAAAGTGACAAATATAATTTTTACTTACGTGAAGATAAGTGAAATTATTGAATATTTTAATCTCATTTTGTTAGCTGTATAGTTCTTTATCAAAATTCGTTAAATAAATGCTGAAAATGTTGATAAAAACATCTTTATATAGTTGGTTTCTTGTGTGGATATAAATAAAGAGCAGGTTCTATTTCGCTGTAGATATAAAAACTGGATATAATAGTAAATAATACCATAAATATATTTAAATATACCAATTGTCGAATGCAATTTTTGCTTCGTTTTCGTTTTGTATACATTTGTCCAAAATAAACTAATTCCGCAGTATACTGCACAACCTTTATTTTTAATGTCGAAATTTATTATTAGCTTATTTTTACCCGACTACGGCGAAGCCAAAAGAAAGGGTAATGATTTTGGCACTCTGTGTATGTACGTTTGTATGTTCCACCGTAGCGCCTAAACTACTAAACCGATTTTAACGAATGAGGTGTCAATAGATTCGTGATAATGGCCCGGGCGACATAGGCTATATAAATATTATCAATATTTTATATGACGGAATTACCTAGTAATGTAACTTTAGTAGTGTAACAATTTTCAAAATTATGTAATAAATTGTCAAATAAACAACGCGATAAAATCCGTATATAGTAGTTTAATTTCAATTAATAATATTCGCGTAAACAGAAGACAATATTATATCAAAATATATGTTTAAAATGCGATCGTACAGTTCGAAAAATAAACAGAATATTCATGTTAAACGGAAAAGTATTAAATAAATAAAAAAGGTTTAAGAACTATAACCCGACTACGTTTAAAAAGGTGTCTAAAAAGGACGAAACAAGAAAATAATTTAGATATAAGTCCAGAAATGCATAGGTACAAAAAGTTCAAGGTAGAGCCGTGGTCGCACCCACTGTATACTGGGTAGGTATACAGTGGGTGCGACCACGGCTCTACCTTGAACTTTTTGTTAATTAATTGTTTAGATCAACATAATATAACTAGTTTAATTTATTTAAAATATTTTTAGACGTGTGGGAATCTCATTTACTTACAATACTTTATTTTGCACTGAGTTGGACCAGAAAAGTCTTACCCGTAAAAATTAAAAAAATCTCATGACGCATATCTAAGAATATTTCTTAAATATTATTCTATAATATGCACAAAGATGCTGTCTTAACAATGTTGTAGAGAATTAAGGTTTACAACAAGTTTATTTACACATTCTATTTTTTACAAAAATTCTGTTAGACTTCCTGAGTATTTTAACTATAGAACTGAAATTGAACGACCTTATCTTACCTTATGTGAAGGCCAGACCGGCGACACTTCGACACAGTGGGATCTTTTGTGTCTATACTCTCCCAATAACGACTGCCATAGATTTTCATGGTAGCCGGGACCGACGGCTAAACGTGCTCTCCGAGGCACGGAGCAGGCGATAATTCTCAATCAATACGCACATAATTTCGAAAAGTCATATAGCTTCTGGAAGTCAGAGGTGTGCGACGTGGGTTCGAACCGGAGACCCTCTGCATTGCAGTCTGTTGGTCTCCCCACTGAGCTATCACTGCTCAAAAACGAGCTTATACTTTTACTTTATAAGATCTGAAAGTCTGTTTTATTACATAATTTTGAAACTATTAAACTACTACTAAATCAGCGCTGCGATATCACGTCAGTTTTGCAACATCTATTCTGAATGGAGACCATTTGTTGCCACAATAGCATAATATGTATCTATTTTTTACTTACGAACTATTTATTTAATTGTCTTATTTATTACTTTGTAAAAAAATATGTAGTCATATTTCTTTGTGGCAATAAAGAATGATTTCTTTCTTTCTTTCTTTTCTTTCTTTTTTATTGTCAAACTTTACTACTATTTAAATTATTAAACTCTATACAGTTAAGTTCAGATTTTCCCCAAATGAACGTGAAGTGAGGCTTTTTGATGATTATGACCGTACGTACCTCTTTTTATAACATTAACATCGAACAAATAACTAATGCAGGAACACACTGTAGTTAATTTGGTTGCGAACTTGTTTAGGGTAGTGCTTAGTAGGACCGCTCTGTTTCAGGTTTGAGAAACTAATAAATTAGAGACTATGGTCACCACTTACCTAATTACAAACACATTTGATGCATTTGTTAGGTTCGATTGAAATACAAACAATAATTGAAATTAAACATTTTATACGGATTTTGTCGCGTTGTTAATTTCACTTTAAAACAAAAAACAACGCGATAAGATCCGTGTAAAGTGTTTAATTACAATGTATAAACATTCGCGTATACATAAGACAATATTACAAACAATAACACTAAAATTAAAGGTATTTGGTAGATTCATTTCCTTAACATTTGTATGATCTGCTAGATTTTGCCCAAGGCTTTGCTTGCATAAATGTATATTGAGTAAGTTTTATCCCTCAGGAACAGTACTAGGATAGGACTAGGATAAAAGGCACCCTATGTGGGTACCTTTTATCCATTTATATAGGGGTTTTGGGTATGCATTTCATATTTAATATCATTAATTATTCTATGGGGACAATGTGTTTGCAAAATTTCATGATCACCAGTTGAGTAGTAAAGACGTGAAAGCGTAAGCGTTTTTTGGTTAGGATTACATTCGTTAATATTTATCCGATTTTTTTCCTTCCCATATTTTTATATATTTATATCCTATCAGCTTGAGATTGAAATAATACAAAAAAACAAAAATTAGAAAGGATGCAATGTGAAGTAAAATATAACTGTAACTCTGTATTATATGTATTTAATCAATTACTCAGAACAAATTAAATTAAAGCGAAACAGAATTTATATAGATAAGCCAGCTTCTTGGTAGCAGCTTTGCCAGAAATTGAAGTCATCTTCATCAGGTGCGTACTTCACTGTTAAATTGTAAGCGATGTCGGCGTAGGGGAAAGAACAGTTGTCGTACTGAGGCCAGATTACACCCAACGAGTAGTCAGGAGTAGGGTGCCTGCAAACAAAGTGAAGATGTGAGTTAGACACTTTTTTATCAATGCCTAATATTTTCTGTAAATTTTGAACAATATAAACAAAATTCTATATTTACCCATATTTGGCGAAGTTTGTAAATAACGTGGTTAACATTTCAATCATTTTATATTCAATATTATTCGTTTTCAGAGACATATTGAAAATTTTTGGGTCAAATAAGTAAAATATATCATCAAAGTGTGCAGCGCCTGTTACACCATACTCGGCACCTTGTTGGCCAAAGTAGTTTCTGTTCGAGTAACTGGAGAACTTGTAAAAATATTTATTGCCAACTTGTGGCCATCTCCTGAAGAAATTTTGAATATCGTAAACAAAAGTGACATTATTTAGGTAACTTAAAAATGTAGCAATGTTATTGACGTCGACTGTTTTTTCTCCAAAATAGTAGTTAATAATTTTATCAGCTAGTTTCAGGATGGTGTCAGGCGTAGAGTGAACTAATATTTTGCTAGGAACAAACATTTCCGGGAATCTTTGATATCTTTGTAAATAATTATCAACATAATATTTAATTAAAATCAAACTCTCTTGCTTGGTGTAACCAAACATGACATCGGCTGTATTTACAGCAGAACTTTCCAATGCTTTAATTGGCTCAGTAGATAAGAAGCTGTCTTCACAACCCTCGTTTTCAACAACAGGTGTAAATGGTTGCATTTTTAATAAAATATCTGTTACTTCCTCTGATGCCAACACGTAGGCAGTTGTATTGATCAATTTATGATATGGAACATTCTGCAGAAAATTTAGTAATTCCGTGGTGTTCTTTGTTTCTAAACCTAAAATTTTTCCCAATTGAAATGCTCTACGTACTGGTTGGTAAGGATGGGCCCAGTCACAAGATGGTACACCGCTCATTGCAATAGCTCTTTGGAATAGGCCTTTAGACTTAGGTGACAGTAATTGATAACTGACTGATGCTGCGCCGGCACTTTCTCCAACAATAGTGACAGAGCTAGCGTTACCTCCAAAATTGTTGACATTCTCTTGTACCCATTTCAAAGCAGCAACTTGATCTTTTAATCCGGCATTACCAGGTACATCACAAGTGCCCAGACTGAGGAAACCCAATGAATCTAATCTGTAATTAAATGTAACTACAACGACGTCTTTTGTTACAATAAAATCGGGACCGTAGAAATCCACATTGCCTGATCCGAAAACAAATGAACCTCCATGGATAAAAAATACAACTGGTAAAGGTTTGTCAGGTTTCAAGGAACTAGTATACACATTGAGGAATAAACAGTCTTCACTGCCCGGGCTATACTCCTTTGTTAAAGGGTTGTACTGGGGGCATATATGTCCATGTGTGGTAGCGTCTTTCACTCCATGCCAGGATATAGGATCTTGTGGTGCCTAAACAAAATCAAATCATTTATCAAGTGAATTGAATTACAATACAATACAAGCAGAAATGGTTCGCGTATCAGTATTAAATAATTGTTTGTAATTGAAGTAACATAAAATTTTGAAGTAGATTATTATAATCTAAATATTTTAAAATCAAATATAAGGACGTGTCTTAACAATGTTGACATGACCTCATTACTTGATATGTTGTTAAAATGTTACTAACCATGCCTGAATAAGTTGTCTAGAAGTTAAGTCGTCAAGTTTTTACTCAAAAATATTATATTATGCTAGAGTCAAAAGATAATAATAGATCAGATTATACTGTTTTTGCAAGAGCGTAATTATTTTAAGTCAATATTATTTTAAGTCAATCACTATACTAGTGATTGACATTTACCTTGAATCTAAGTTCTCCAATAGGTGGTTTAGCATATGGGATACCCTTGAAGCTATAGTATTCTTTACCGGTGACAGTCTTCAACAATTCGCCTGACAGTAGACCTTGCTTTACTTTAACTTGAATACCGTCGCCTAAAATGACTTCTATTATCCTTAAATGATAAAACTACTTTGTACTATTCTATCATTAAATAATGATCGTAAAATAAATAACGGGTGATTTTTTAAGAGGTATAGGATTTGATTTTCAAAAAAAACACAAAAAATTTGAAAAATTTGATGAAATCTTTATTGGAATCGATAGAACGATCAATATAATTTAATGTTTGAAGATGATTTCATGCAAATGCTGGCCGCGGCTCCGGTTTAGATGGCCCATTCACAAGGCCCAATTTCGGCACACTCTCTCCAACATATCAGCCGGTATATCACGAATAAATGCTTTAATATTGGCTTCCAGTGCGTCAATCGTTGCTGGTTTATCCCTGTAGACATGAGCCTTAACATGGCCCCACAAGAAATAGTCCAAAGGCGTTAGATCACACGATCTAGGCGGCCAATTGACGGGCCCAAAACGTGAGATAAACTGTTCACCGAAGGCGGCTCTCAATTGGGCCATTGTTTCGCGTGCCGTGTGGCATGTGGCACCGTCTTGTTGAAACCACATGTCAGGCATGTCCAATTCTTCCATATTGGGCAAAAAAAAATCGCCAATCATCACACGGTAGCGCTCGCCATTCACAGTAACGTTACGGCCATTGTCGTCTTTGAAAAAGTATGGCCCGATGATGCCACCGGCCCATAATCCACACCAAACAGTACATTTTTCGGGATGCAGTGGTAGCTCTTGCAATGCTTCTGGCTGGTCTTCACTCCAAATGCGGCAATTATGCTTATTGACATATCCATTCAACCAGAAATGAGCTTCGTCGCTGAACACAATTTTTCGATAAAAAAGTGGATCTTCCTCCAACTTTGCCAATGCCCATTCACCAAATGTTAGACGTTGTGGGAGGTCGTGTGGCTTCAATTCTTGCACCAGCTGTATCTTGTAAGGTTTTACACCCAAATCCTTTCGCAAAATTTTCCACGTAGTGGAGTAACAGAGGCCCAATTGCTGCGAACGGCGGCGAATCGACATTTCACGGTCATCACTAACACTGGCGGATACAGCCGCAATATTTTCTTCGGTCCTCACTCTACGTATGCGTGTTCGTGGTTTAATGTCCAATAATGTAAACTGGGTTCGAAATTTAGTCACAAGCTTCCGAATAGCTGCCTCAGTAGGCCGACCAAACTGCCCATAAATTGGAAGAAGTGCGCGATGCACTCTCTTAACCGAGCATGCATTTTGATAGTAAAATTCAATAATTTGCAAGCGTTGTTCGTTCGTAAGTCGATTCATGGTTAAATTATAGACCAAACTGAACAAGTTTGACATTGACACAAGACACGATTCACGCGTGATCTGTCAAAAACAGTGTTGCCAAAAAGATACCAGCAAAAAAATCACCCTTTATAAATAAAACAAATATTAAATAACCTAGTTACTGAGGCAGTAGCCTGGGGCGAACTGGAGCAGTACTCTTAGAGAAAATCGCAGTCAGGAAACCTCGTCTTGTATTCATGCTGTTAGTAGCATCTCCAGACTGTGAGGAGACAAGTGTGCTCTTCGCTTCTTGTGCTGGCAGCACGTCTCCGTTAAGAAAGGCTTTTGATACTGCACATAAGGTAATTGCTTAACATCAAGCGGACTGTATAGTGTATATGCATGTTTACCAAAATGGTGAAGTAGCCAAATCCAATCTTAAGAATAATTATACTCTGGTTGTCTTACAGGAGAACGACCCTGCAGATCCGGTATATATCGATGATGCTTTTACTTAGTTTTTACTTTGGTACAGCTTCTGTAATTGCCTCTAGCCATAAGACGGACCACTGGCTTATCTGCTTCCAATAATAAAAAAGTGGTTACTCACATGAAGAGCAGCAAAATGTTTGCATTTATTGACTTCATTTTGATGGCTGCCAGCTCTTTGTAGATGTATTGCGATTGTAAAAATATGTATACTGGATCGTCTTTATATAGTCATGTTCTAAAGTGCACCATACATTGGTTTTTAAACCAATCTCACTGTTCCGTGGTTTTTTACCTTATTGCAACTATAAAAACTGTAAATAGATTTGATAGGTAGCAATTTATAGGGTACCGTGCTGTCAATGTAATTTTATTTTTGTCACTAGCAACCTAGTTTTGTTAGTTTAACTCTTTACTTGTGTGTGATTTAAGCATATGCATAAAAGTATGCCTTGTTATCAATATGTAGGCAGAGACTTGTATGATACCATAAATGAATGATATGGTATACATACGTATACCATACAATTCTAGCCTCACTTACTTACTCTTACCCCACTATTTTTTTTGTTTCGCTGGTTTAGGGTTCCAATTAGATCAGAAAACGTTTACCTAGTATCTCATCATAGTGTTGGATGTAGGCGAACGGCTAAAGTATCTCAAAAATGAACAGCGTTCAAACATGACTGGTTTAGGTTTCGTAGAATACTTTAGCATCACTGTCGACTGGTAACGTACCCAGAAGACTAGTGATATTACTGCTTTCAATGCTGTCTTATTTAGCAAAGTACTCTTCGCAGAAATATATCAGCATTAGCGGTTGAATGTATCAGGTTTGTCTATTGTCAAATCTCCTGGTCACACAATGCTTCGATAAATAGTGTTTTGATTACTGTAAACTATACTTGCTCTTGCACCCCATGACCCCAGCGCCGCCATCCTAAATAGGTACTACAGTGGTAGCGCCTGCACAACACTTTATGATTTGGGAGATTTAATGACGTCAGAGTGCCAACAGACGGACAGACGTTCCGTTCGACGTTGACAATAATGGTGTGCCCATGCTCAAAGACAATAATGGCATGCTATCGCGTCTTAGCCAATCGTCTCGTAACTTAATTAATGACTTTTAAACTGTACCAGTGCGAAATGTACGGAATAAGTGTTTTCATGGTCATGTTTTTTACAGTCCTTATATAGTTCTAATAAGTAATATGTTTTGTGCATTACAGATGTTATAAATAGCAAAGATGATAATAATTATTATATGTTATAACTTATTGAAATTGTATAATCATTCCCTAGGAAAATTTGTTCCTTTGCTTTTTTACTCAGAAACAGAAATATATATTGATATAACTTAATTAATCTATTCAAGATACTGTATGTATAATTGTTTCCGTGCAAAAAATTACGGTGACTTGCAAAAAAATTATATGGGTACTTCTCAATTGCATGAATTTATAACAAAATATATAAAGCTAAAAATATTGTTTGCTTATACACGCTGGCCTCAGAAAATACCTGTCCAGTAACCGGCCTAATATAAGGCTAATATAATATAATTGCTCGCGTTCGCTTGCTTTATTATGATTTTGTGAATAAATTTCAGTACAGTACTTTTTCCGTTTATCCTTTCCTGTACCCTGATAACGTGTATGAGAAATTTCATGACGACCAGTCGAGTAGTTAAGGTGTGAAAGCTTGACAAACAAGAAACTCACATTCACATTAATTAAAATATTATCAATTGACACAATTATTTAAAACCAACTTATACCTTAAATATTATAAAACAGAAATAAAAATGAAAATCTAAAACTCTCTAATAGGCGTCATAGAATGCCTTCACATCACAGTCGACTAGTAGTGGGCTTAGAAGACGGGCAGCATTGCCACGTTCAATGGCAATTAATAATATTAGTTAGGATAGTAAAAATATAAGTGCTATTCTATAAGATCTTTGATTTAACTCACTTCTGAGTTCGCATTGTTATTTATGGATATGTAGTAGTATTATTAGCGTTCGATATGTAAACTATTACAGATTAGATAAGTCCCATATTTTTTTATACCTACACCGTTGTGATTATGAACACAACAATTACAATAGTTTTGCTTAGGTTACTGAAAATACCATTTCTTTTTACTTTTATACTGTGCAAATAACTAACGTTTCTGTATTATGTCTAATGCTATTGTATCAAATTTAGTAGGATAAAGACATAATGCTTGTCTTGTTACTTAATTAATTGTAATCCATTGCAAGAGGTGGAAACCATCAGGGACCTGGCAGTCATATTAGACAGTAGTTTAAGTTTTTGAAATCACTACGACCAAATGATTAGGAAAGCTTCAAAATTAACAGGTTTCATTGTAAAAGAAATGAAAATTTTTAAAGAACCATCTCTAACCATCTCCATATACAACAGTATTATACGTAGTATTCTAGAATATGGTAGTACGGTTAAGAGCCCGTCATATCAGGTGCACTCCGACAGGATAGAGCAAGTTCAAAAAATAACTTTATATAATTTGTGTTACTCGGGTAACAAATGCCGTAGTTTGACTTCCTATGACTCTAGACTGTCTCACTACAAAATGAAGTCGGTAAGCTTGCGTAGGAAATCCTTAGATGTAATTTTTCTGTATAAATTAATTAACAGTTTTATTGATTCTCCTGAACTATTACAGAAAGTGTACATGTGTATTCCGCGTAATAACAGCCGCTTAGTAAACCGTAAAACTTTTTTACACCGCATAGCCGAACCAATAAAGGTTATTTTTCGCCTCTTTCTCGTATGATTTCTTTGGCCATCTCCGTTTGGGGTGATATAGATGTTTTTGTTGGTTCCGTAGCCTCAATAAGGTCTAAACTTAAAGATTTGTTTTTATGATGAAATATTGTTTATCACTAGTTATAATTCTAATATTGTCAAAATTTAAATTTAATTTGTAAATCGTCTTACTTTAAGCGCATGCTGGATTTACATCTAGTAGATGTCAATCAGATCGTGTAAATTATTACTATAAACTACTGCATGTGAGATTGTACATCAGATTTGTGAATAAGAATTTTGTTTAAATGTTACGTCGCGTCTACCTATCTAATTTGTCAACGTTCGGGCAAGACAACGTACGTCGAGTCTGCTAGTATAAAATAAAATATTATACCAGATCTTGCAACTTGTTGAATAAATATCTTTATAATGAATACCTTTATAAATAACACAGCCTCTCATCCAAAATCCGTTGTCATAAATCTCTCAATTTAATTTTATTTGGCTGCAAACTTATACCTTTTTTATACACCTATTTAGTTATAAGCAACTAAACGAAAAAGAGTGCATAAGTAAAGTAAGTCTAACTCAGCTAGGAGGAATGCTTAGCTTCAGCTTTGGGAAGGCATGAAACCCAAAATAATTGACACAATGTGTATTATTATCAAACATACATGAATAAATATACTATACTAAAGAAACAAACGGCATATAAAATAAGCTTTTTGGTTCAAATAAATAAAATGCATCATTAAGGTGCGCAGCGCCTGTTATTCCGTATGTGGCACCTTGCTGACCAAAGTAGTTTCTTTTCAAGTAACTGGAGAACTTATAAAAATATTTATTTCCAACTTGTGGCCATCTCCTAAAGAAGTTTTGAATATCGTAAACGAGAGTGGCATTAGTTGCATAGTTTATAAATTCAGCAATGTTATTCACGCTGACTGCTTTGTCCCCAAAATAGTAGTTAATAATTTTATCGCCTATTTTCAACATCTGGCACAGAATTAACTAATATTATTCTAAGAACAAACATTTCTGGAAATTGTATATATCTTTGTAAATATTTATTTACATAATGTTTAATTAAAATCAAATTTTCTTTCTCGTTGTAACCAAAAATGACATCAGCTTTATTTACAGCAGTATTTTTCAATGCTTGAATTGGCTATGTAGATAAAGCTGTCTTCGCAACATTCATTTTCAATTACAGGTGTAAATGGATGGATTTTTAATGTAACATCAGTCACTTCCTCTGATGCCAAAACATAAGGAGTTATATTAAACAAGTCATGATATGAAACACTTTGAAGGAAATGGAGTAATTCTGTGGAGTATTTTGTTTGTAGACCCAATAGTTTCCCTAGAATAAATGCTCTTCGTACTGGCTGGTAAAGATAGGCCCAATCACAAAATGGTACTCCACTCATTGCAATGGCTCTTTAGAATAGGCCTTTTGACTTAGGTGAAAGTAAATGATAACCGACTGATGCTCCGCCGGAACTATCTCCAACAATAGTGACAGAGCTGGCATTACCTCCAAAATTGCTGATATTCTCTTGTACCCATTTCAAAGCCGCAACCTGTACTTTTAATCCGGCCAGGTACATCACAAGTTCCCAGTCTAAGAAACCCTAATAAAGCTAACCTGTAATTAAATGTAATTAAAACGACGTCTTTAGTTACAAGAAAATCAGGACCGTATAAATTCACATTGCCTGATCCGAAAACGAATCCTCCTCCAAAGATATAAAATACAACTGTTCGGAGTTTACTAGGTGTCAAGGAAGTGTGTATACATTGGAAATAAATAGTCTTCACTGCCCGACTCATACTCCATAGTTAAAGGGTTGTATTGAGGGCATATATGTAGGTCCGTGAGTAGTGGCGTTTCTCACTTCATCCCAGGGTACAGCTTTTTGTGGCGTCTAAAATGAGAATCATCAGCCTTCTATATTATTATGTTTACGAGAATTAAATTTAAAAGGATGACCAGACCCCGGGTCGAAAATGTGTGGATAACAAGATCAAACCTATCTATCACAATTAAATAAAACATTTTCAGTGACATTACTTATTTTAAATATTTTCCTTACTATACTTAAAACTAAGAAATTCAAAGTGGTGGTAACCCATTGGATAAGTATGCGGTTGATAGGTCGTGAAGGCCTACCATGGTTTAGTGGTAAATACCAAAGTATCGGGCCTACTTTTCATACCGAGAAACACATTTATTCCGAAATTCGTCCTGGATGTCAGTATATAAACTTTCGATTGTCCTTAACCCTTACATGAAGTAGTCCAAACAACGGAGTAATGTCATTTTGAAAGAAGGGAATTCGAAGTAACTTCACTGTAAGTTTTACTGTTTGGCCCGAAGTTTCGCATAGACATTTTCATGGTTGACATACTGGATTCGAAACCCATCAATTGCACTATTAATGTAAACTTAATACTAACACAAGAGTAGTGCCTTGAAAGGAACAAAGAACATACGAGGAAAATTAAAATCTAATGTTGATATTTAAATGAAACAGAAAGTCATAACTTAAAAAGGCGCAATATATCAAAGTCGTGTTATGATGCTGTTGTTCTTCTAAGTTAATTATATTTCTCATCGTAAATAATAAATAATCTAGTAAAATAATTACTCACATAATGACGATAATTAAGTTTATTAATTTAATTAGTCTCTATTTATATATTGTATTTTGGCAAATTAACCTAAATAGAAAATGGAAATTGCTAATGGAGATAATAGCTTTTCTGGATCCAGGCTGAGTACGGAAGCATTAAAATGTAGACTAATGTTTCTACTTAGGAAATAGTGATTATAATTTACCTTGATTCTCAACTCTCAGATCGGTGGTTGGTGAATGGGATACCCTTAAAGCTGTAATAATCTTTACCGGTGACAGTCGTCAGCTTTTCACCTGACAAAACGCCTTGCTTTACTCGTACCTGAATGTCGGTACCAAAGACTCGGACCGTCCTGAATAAAAACATATGATATTTTATTATCTTTAATACATAACTAACAAGAAATATAATTAAAATTACTTACACGGCAATAAGTATGACAAAGGCGGATTTACACGCCGTTTTGGTGGTATTCCGATTCTCTGCAGCTGTGTAGGCGACGACGGTGACTGAAATCCAAAAATATTAAGTAGCTGTGCTAGCATATATTATAATATATTATATCCATACCTATTCTAAATAACGACATTTGTTACTCAAATAAATTGTTGAAATTACAATTTTTTGTTGTTTGTTATGGTTCTGTACCAACAAATTAGTACAATTTTGTAATGTAAGAACTCCCGCTGCTCTTGAAGCCTTTCTGTATAATGTAATTCCTTATAATTATTGTATAATGATATCAATGTTTTTGCCTCATAAATATGATCTTCAACAAACTGTTTTTTGATTTGAATATTCACATTTATATCTTAATAATTATATCAATATTATTAGTTTAATGTATTTTTATGTTTCTTTCCGTTATTACCACACAAATAAATTCAGGCAGTGGATGGTGCAAAGTTAAGGAAGTAATGAATAAGATGTAACGATATCAATGAAAAAAATATCAATCCATATTTCAACACTGATGTCGATAACGATTTTCAATAAAACGACAATGTGATAAACATTACCAAAAAAAGAAACCCTTGCCCATTACTTAAATAATGATAATAATATCAGCCCTGTATTAAACTGTTCCACTGCTGGGCACGGGCCTCTTCTCAGTGTGAGAAGGTCTACCACGCTTGCTCAGTGCGGGTTTGCAGACTTCACATATCTTCGAGAACATTATAGAGAATTCTCGGACATACAGGTTTCCTCACAATGTTTTCCTTCACCGTTAAAGCAAGCGATGATTTACTATTAACTACGCTCATGACTTCGAAAAGTCAGAGATGCGCGTCTTGGGATCGAACTCTGCGTGGCAGTCAAACGGTCTCCCACTAGGCTATCGTAGCTGTCCCATGTCATTTATTGCTCATGACTTTGTCCATTTTATTTTATTTTTTATAATCGGAAAACAACCAGTATTGACAACTTAAAGATAAAAACAAATAATATTACTAGCTACCAATTACATGTTTTCGCATTTAGATAACAATGAGAGCATACCTGTTTATAAAAAAAAAATTGAAAAAGAAAGAAATGATCATAATAATTATGATACATACTATAACAGCAATAAAACATCACATACAATAATACGTCGTGAAGTGCAATGTTAACAGTTATTGAACGAATTCGTAGCAATGTTTGGCAAGTATTTGATTAAATACATGCGGCTTAGTAGTAAATAAGTCAAGTTCAGAAAAGTCAACCAATTTATTGTAACACTTAGCGGATCTTAAAAAGAAAGAATTATGTCTGTAATTTGTGCTACAGCAAGGGACGTTAAGAATAGGAAAATGTATCCTAACAGATCTAGTAGGGGCTGTAACTGAAAACAGTAACTGAATCTTGGAGAGAAGTTTTGGGGCGTCAATGTAAGATTGTGCTAACTTTACAAGAAAAGAGATATCTGATATACTCCTTCTATCCCAAAGTGGTAGTATATGGTACCTTTTGTACCTCGATTCATAATTACGATCGCGGACAAAGAAACAATATTTTAATTATTTTGACATACATGTTTATTATAATCCGGCCACGAATTAATTTACGAGAAACTGATTCATGAAATTAATTCCTATGCAGTCTAACCGTAGTTCACAGCACGTAGTCACTGGTAACGGCTAATAAGATCAAATATCATATATTTGTTGAATTATGTACATTTATTCATGCAAAAATTAATTAATTATTATAATTAACTATTTACAATTATTGCACCTTAGTAATTGTATAATATAACATCATACAATATAAGTAGGTAGTAGTCAAATACTTTACAGTTTGATTAGCTATAAAAGACGTAACAATACTGCTATCTATCACTTCTTGTTGTGAGCTGTAAGTGAACGGACATATAAAACTTCCTCGTGTCAAAGTATAAAATAAATAGTTAAAGTGTCTGTACAGTGTGTTATTTAATCCATAACCTCTAATAATATTTACATACATATATACCTATGTAATTTATCTGTATTCTGTACTAATATTATAAAGAGAAAATATTAGATTTTTTGTGTAAGGATTTTACTCAAAAACTAACAACCGATTTTAAAAATCCTTCACCATTAAAAATTTATATTATCACTGTGTAACATAGGTTATAGCTTATTTAATTTTCTTTACCTGTTTTATAAAATTTAAATAAATATATTTTCTCCATTTAAAAAAAATGACATCCCCGCACTTGTATTGAATCCTTTGTCACGGGTGACTTTCAAACATTCAAACATTGGACACAAAGAACATCCAGACTCGGAACAACCATTTGTGGATCACACAGATTTTAATCCCATGTGGGATTCGAACCGACAACACTCGGCGCGGTAGCAGTGGCGAGGCAACCACTTTTAGTTAGCCTTGTAGGATTGCTATTTTTCACCAAAAGAAAAGTCTCTTTATTTTGATTGTAAAACTCGTATCTGCGCTGTTACGCTGTTAGGTTAAACTAAATTGTTTGTACATTTTCTTTCGCCTGGTTACTAAAAGTACTTCAAATATTTACATCTACCGTTCAATAAAATATATAAAAATGCGATACCCTTGGTATTGCAAGCGATGAAAGACTACGGTAACATGAAACTATCAGACATTGTTTTATAAAAAATGAACGTAGCTATTCCACAGCAAAATCAACTTTCTACTGAAAGGACTAAAATATACTGAAAGTATATTATCTACAGAACATTGTGTGAATACACAATGAAATATTCATCTTTACTATAACATATATCTGTAGAAACGGACGACAGTAGCAGGTATTCCGAGCAAAATATCAATTTCATATATTGGCTCACTGATTACTTATCCCTTTGAGTACAAAAGCGTGTGGTGCCCTTGGCCCTCCTCACTGAGGTCCCTCGACGAACCATTCAGGAGGTATTGTAAATTTATTATTGTAAAGGGTACACATAAATCCTGTAATATGAAAACGTGTAGACAACGTTTTAGACCCGTTTTTGTGGAATTACAAAACGCCTGACACAATTTTTATAGCAATGTGTATCTAGAGAAGAGTGTGTGTAGCAAAAAACAGAAGTGCAAACGTAGCTTATTAATTGTTTTCTAGAATCTCGCTCGCATATCTTCTCAGATATGCTATCAGAGCGTTAATATGACACTGACGAGGATAGTTATCGAATATGAAATATATCGATAACTGTTCGATTTTGCATTCAAATTGGTTAATCATGTTCTTTGGAGGTTCTAGAATATGTTTAAGAAAGACTAGATTATCTAATATATTAACTAGAACATGATATTTTAAGGCTGGAAAAGTTTGCCGATTTTATAAAAAGGTAGAGCTAAGAATACTCAGACCTATAACTGTTTGTGTATCACATATTTGTATCCTGTATATAAATAGAACCTACAATAGTTACGAAGCGTAATGGTGAAGTAAACATTTGAAGTATTACGCCATTCGTTTGATATAGATTGCTAATTATTATTACTTGGAGACGCTGCGAAAGCCTTCATTATAGTGTGACATAAGTTTTGCCATACATAGTTTTGTTACTCTCAACACTTTAACTCGTAAGAGTCTGAGAAATTACAACAGTAAAAAAAACTTAAATCTTTAAATTAATACTTAAACTTTTACGAAAATTGCGCAGACGGAGGAGTATGAAGTTTGGCACAGTTAAAGTTTATATAGAGAAGGAGGGGTGAATCCTAATATTTTTATGAAATATGCATTAGAAATATATTAAACTAGTGAAAAAACGCTAAGTATATGCATACAACCATTCATTTGACACACGCAGTCGGATCGCGTTCGTAGTATTTCGGCATTGTTCGTCTGACGTCGTAGAATTCTTTGTAACTATGGTTACCTATATCTTATTTATATGCAATAACGAAAAAAAAAACAAAGTAGCAAGCTTAGGAATTTTGGTTGTATTTTGACCACTACGCGACCGCTAGTATAATTAATTATCTAAATCACGTTTTTTTATTTCCATAGTTGGCAGTCATCGCTACCCATGCCTACGTTCATGGTCATGCCTTTGGCTTTTTTGGCATAGCCAAGCTGCTGTCTATGTGAAGTATGGCGAGCGGCTTTGTTGACCTTCAGCCGCTAATGGTTTAACTGAAATATGAACCGCTTTTTGAATCATAAGTTAGCTTAATCAAATAATTATTTTGGCAGATTTCTTATATAAACATGTCAATGCACAACATTATAATAATAATAATAATAATATTCTACCACATACACACAACACCATCTAGCCCAAACTAAGCAGAGCTTGTACTATGGGTACTAGACAATGGATAAACATACATATATACTTTTTTTTTTTTTGTAAATTTATACATATTATACATAGAAACACCCAGACCAAGACAAACATCCATGTTCACGCACACAAATGTTTGACTTGTGCGGGAATCGAACCCGCGACCTCAGGCGTGGCAGTCGGTTACACTAATCACTACGCCATCGAGTCGTCCGATGATTGATGATGATTTATGCAATACCAGATAAATATCCGAGCATAAATTTTAAGTCTTAAATAATTTGATTGCACGGCTGGCAATAAGTAATAGTAATAGCAATATAATATAGCTAGAAATAAGCGCGTTCTATGCTTATGTATACTTTAAAAAGAGCTGTTTGTATGATCCACAAATGTCTGTTCAGAGTCGGAGTGATTTTATTTACTTTAATTGTATGTTGGTTAAAGTCTAGGGTAATGCGCCTAGTGCAGGCCATGTCTTTTAAAAAAGAAACTAATAAAACACCTTTAAACAAATAATTGAGAGGAAAAACAATTACATAACCTCAGCTGTCTTTTTAACCTCAACTATTACCATATAAATACGTTGCACGGAGTATCGACGCTAAATTGGCATTAAGCAGGTGTTAGGTCAACCGGTGAATGACTGAGCAGCTCTCTAGCACCGAGAAGCGACAGTGTCTTGATAAATTATTTGTTTTCGAAGCTGAATTCAGCAATTTAGTTGCCATCCAGTCTAAGCTGCGAAACTAAAATAGTAGCCCGGCGCTGGATTTGATTTATTAATTATGATAAAAAGATGACCCAGTGAACTTTGTACCACCTAAAAATTGTAATTGCTATACGAAATTATCAATCTCGATTTTCCCACTGGGTATTTACCAATTTTCTCATTTCTTAAACTAACCCAATATCGAGGCGAACAAAACAAAAAAGACATTCATATCGGCCAAGCCATTTTCGAGTTTTTGCGGGACTAAAGCACGGCAATTGATTTTTAAATACATAAATTGATTTCCGTTAAGTAAAATCTTATAAACCTTTTAATATTATAAATGTGTAAATTCCTGAAGACGTTTCAGTGTTTGTTACTTCATAACATGTAAACTGTTAAACAGATTTGGATGAAAATACCACTAAAGATTATACTCTAAAATCCGGTATGCATGGAAATGGAAAACAGAAACGGCAAGTAGACGCTAGTTCCTTGTAAAAAATATTTATATACAACGGAAATATTCCAATTTATGTCTGAAATAATCTCGTATCGTGTCGACGCATGAAAAACCAGTAATGACATGTTACTACGAGGCGCTGGTCTCGACAATACGATGATTACGTCACCGGTGGCGACAATTTGCGGGATTAATACTTGCGTGACGACTGTAACGAGTTGACGACTCCACACAATCTGCAAGATGTTATGTCACTCTGATATATAGCGCCGTAAATCATAGCCGCCTCTTATTAAAACTTTAAGAGTAATGTTTCGAAAGAACACATATGTTAAATTTGATTCAGTTTTCTCGTTTTTTTTTTTAATTCTTGTCCCGTTTTCGTGATTTGTGTGGTTGTGTGTCACGGGCGACTGTACAAACATAATTATATGTAATTTGTGAACACAAAGTACACCCAGATTAAGAAAATAATTTGTGGATCACACAAATAAATAATTGCAACGTGTGGGATACAAACTTTTGCAGTAGGCAGATGTATTAATGTTGTTCAAAGCACAATTAAAATACTTCTAACCTAGATAGAACCAATGTAAGCTAACATACACATAACATCGTTTTAGACTTGTACATATATCTTTGAAAGTAGACAGAGCTAGCAAAGTAAACAACTTGCGGCAATTAGCTGTGATGTATTACACGTAATAGCTGCGAGCTATAATAGTAATATAATAGAGGATGAGGACATAGCTGCCTAGTAAGTATCTCTTCTAGATGCTCTATAATACAGCTCATACCTGTCAATGCTTGCAAACGTGTCACTGAGTCAACAATAAAAAAAAAGCGCATTTATATGGAGAAGAGATCAAACATTGTAATTTGACTTTCATAATTTTATTCTTCCTCAAGATTTTCTCTAAGAGACAATTTAGACTCAATCTTCAAAATGCAAAAACAGCGCTTCGGAGACTAATAATAATTAATTATACCGTAACAAATTACTGCCATAATTTTCTCGGGTCTATATTTCCGGAAGTAATATTACCTAACAGCTAAAACAGAAACTGGTTTTCACCATTAAATTGCCTAGCAAATTCTCGAACATTTATCACGAGTACTTTAAATTTTCTACTTTCAAGGCAAGTTTCTTTGTTTGACTATATATTATCTAAATATAAGACGCTCTTCGAGGTCACTACTTTAGTTATTATTTGTGTCAAATTTTAGCTTTCCTTTGTTAGTACGTATGTTTATTCTTTGTCTGATTCGATTTCACCTTCACTTAGTTATTTTGATTTAAAACTGTTATTGTGTATAACGTGTCATTCTTATCTTACTTATCTTATCTTATCCAGTATGCTATCTATGTGGCCATGCATTTGAACATTTTCAGGAGCAGTACGCGGCTTAGATTTGCTCAGAGCAAATGGTAGTCAGTTCATGTACTAAGACCGTGCGATATGAACTGTGAGTCCATACGTTGGTCCAGTCACATAAATTACCTTTTTATAAAGCAAATACTTTATTAATTCAAACTAAGGCCCAATTCGTTAGTATACATAAAGCTTACAAACTAACGTCAGTAATTACAATAACAATGAAACATTAAATCTGCGTCTCAAGCTTAGGAAATAATTTACACACAACGATCCGTAAAAGTATCCATACCTTTATGTTACACATTTACTTTTGTCATATTTCTACGAAATATATATTTCACCCTTGGTCGGTATTTGAATCATTATCTGGGTAAAGCAATTCTATGTAACATCTGAGTTTTCCTTATACCAAGATTCCCTCCGAGAATCCAAAGGCCAAGTGTATTGTGTTTGTCAATTTAATTTTTAAGATGAAATACGAATCGTAATAATTTTGGGAATATTTGAATAGAAAGAACATTACTTTGAATGTTAGCAGCTGTAATTACATATTTTTAATGACGTCAAATCATCCAAATTGTTTTATTAAACTGTGGGTTGATATAAATACTTTGTCGTTATGGATTACCAGTAATGGAGTGGAAAATGGAGAGGCTCTACTGCCGACTTCATTAATATTTCTTTGTTATATTAATTAAATGAGGTTTTGTTTGTATTTTGGTAATAACCTTCAAAACCTAATAGATTTTTGTATGTATTTACTGTACGAGTAGATTAGTGTGGACATAAAAATCTAGTATTTAAATAAAAATCCATGCATACATTATGTCTCTAATCGACGTGGATGTATATAATACCCACATTTCGACAGCTCTGGTTTTAGGCTTCCCGTTTGAGCGAGCATATTAACACCCAATTAGCTCACTTTTACACTCCGTGCTGTTACTAATAGAAAAAGCCTTCTTCGTCTAACCCAGCAATCAAGCCCAAGATCTAATACATCGTTCACTAGTCGCGTTAACTACCATTACACCACCAGGGCTATTGACGACAAAAACCCTTCGGCATTATTATTCACGTGCCAAAACCACGTAATTTGTAGTTCAAGAGAAAAATATTGAAAGAATATAATGAATAAATAGGTAAAGTTTTACAAAATTTCATGCAAATTAATTTAAGTAGAGGCATTTCCATATAAAGTAGAAATGAACTGCTCGTCTGGGAGTTCAACATAGCTCACGTAGTTTCGTATCCGTTTAGAGGTTATTGCCAGGGGATTATCGGACTATGTAGCCATCTGAGTATACTAGTCTAGCCGTTCCAAATTTATTTTCTTTCAATCTTCATTCAAATTGGATCCGTGATTAAATCGTGTATAAAACGCCTAACGATTCTCATAAAAAAAAAAATTCTAGATGGTGGACTATGGCCTAACTCTTCTCACATTGAGAAGAGGCCCTTGCCCAGCAGTGGGACAGTTTAATACAGGGCTAATATTATACTATTATTATTCTAGAAAGTTAAATGTATCTTTTATTTATATGTCTTATGTGTATCAGGACTCGGGTTCGATACCCGACAAGAAATTTTCTGCAGCGGCAAGGAGTCTGGAACTGTGCTCATCAGACGGCGATAGAGGTGTGAGACTATTATTCCAACGGTTAAAGCATGTTTATTGATTACTGCTCAAAGAATCTAAAGAAGCCCAAAATTTTCAAATTGAATCTTACAATTGATTGAATTAGATTAGCCAACTTTTGGCCCAACATTGGTAATAACAGTTGGTAACGTCTACGCATATAATTCAACGTTTCAACCGCTCGCACTTAGTATGGTAATGAGGGTTTCGCAGACATACCAGAGAAACGCACCTCACCTGAGGGAAATTATACATCATTTTGATTTAGGTGCCCCTCCTAAGTTGCAATTAATTCTGCTGTACATTTCGAGTAGGATATTTTATATTGGATTAAATTGTTGGATGTATAACATAACGTGTAATAAAATATTGTGGTTAAAAAGGTCGGCCTATGAATAACATAAAATACAAAAAACTCATTAAAATTAATGGGCTTGTCCATAGAAAATGAATTTATAATGTAATATCTGCGTTGTGAATTTGGTAAGATTACAAAATATAATATACCCAGAAATAATTATTTGAATGATGCTCTCATGTTTATTTAAGTATCCTTGTCTAATCATCCAGCTAAGCGAAATGCTTATCTACGTCGATCGAATTTGAATCCACCTATTTCTACTACCAATGGGATTTATAGGCCAAGGGTGTAATGGCTTTCTCGTTTCAACTATTATATTATTTAGTTTTGATAAACGCTTCGCTTTTTATAATATTAAAAAGCATGTTTATCTACGTCGATCGAATTTGAATCCACCTTTTTCTACTACCAATGGGATTTATAGGCCAAGGCTGTAATGGCTTCCTCGTTTCAACTATTATATTATTTAGTTTTTAATAAAACACTTCGCTTTTTATAATATTAAAAAGCGAATTTTATTATTATATAATATTTTTGATTAATTATTTAAAATAAATATTGATTTGATTGGCTAGTGGCGGATTATTAGGCTGCCGTGTAGTAATCTCAAGTTTTATCCAAGAATTGCAAATTTTTCGCAGTTATGCATATAACTGCGAAAAATTTAAATAATAAAATAAATATATAATAAAATAAAATTTTGCGTATTAAATAGGTAAATGTTGCTCGCTAAAAGGAGAATAAAAACAGAGTGGGGAAACCTGCAACTCTAAGAGTTTTGAATAGCATTCTTCAAGATATGAGAAGTTTACCAACTCGCATAAGACCACCGTGGTATAATATAGTCTAACCTTACACAACACTGAGAAGAGGCGCGTGCACAGAAGTGGGAGCTCTTAAACAGGGCGAATTTAACTATTATATCAATTTACGAATAGTAACATATGTAGATCTGGTACGACACGAGACTACCTAATATCTCCGAAGCCAGATTGGTGGGACATTTTTCTTTTGTTGTGAATATACTAAAAGGATAACCATCCTTTTAGTATATGCAGATAAACACAACCGTGTTTATCTGCCGTTGAGTGTAAAGGCTTACGCAGCCTGCTTCAATAAATTGTACTGTCAGCTGTGAGTCTGAACACAAAGGAGGTTGAACGCGATGCTAGCTTGGTTATATGGCCAGCCAGTACGTAGATTTAGAAACGACTAACTGATATTATAGATGCGGGCCTAACCGATATAAAAACATGAATGCTGTGTTTTTTGTCTCTATTTCAAAGACAAAAGGAGCAATCTATCGGTCACCGTTCTCCAGATATGTTTTTGAAATTGGAATCACGTAACAGTTTGTATATAGGCTAATATAATGTTTGCTTAAACAATGTGTGGTTAAGAAATATTAAGTAGATGCGAACTGAAATGTTGTATAAAAACATAATATGCTAACATTTAACTCGTGACTTCGTCACCAGACCTGTTTACCCTGCGACTTTTATTTTCTAGTCCAATATACCGGCTTTAAAATACAGGGTAGCGAAAATTGAAACAGTATATTTAGACCATCATATTGAGTAAAAATTGTTGCAAGTTTCTTCAGGAAAATGTCCATATAATTTCCTGCTATTTTAAATTAGTCTAGTTGTTAGAGATAACAAATACTACTAAAAAGTGACAACTACAATGTAATTGAATTATACGTGATTTAAACAGTTAACAAAATAAGCTGTACACTTATCGTCGTCATTCCTCGTACGGTCTTAATTTTACGTTTTGTAGGAAATCCCGGGTGGTGGATCGAACCCACAACACTCAACGCGATGGCAGTGGCGAGGCGATCATTTAAACCATTAGTTCCCAAAGTGATCCAGGTGGACCCCGGGGATCTGCGTTGACGTGACAACAAAATGGGGGTCCACAATTCGTAAGCCAGTCCACGAAAATCTATTTGCTTTCGTTAGTGAAGAACTAGAATGTTGGCTTGACTTCACCTATCAATGTAGGCAGATAATATTTTCGACTATTACTTGTAAAAACTTGCATATTTCATATTCAGTACAAGTGGTCTCGAACCAACCGAGTTTTCGATAGAGAATTAAAAAAAAAAACCTTTCAGCCCACTGTGGTAGGTTCAGTAGAGATTTGATAAATTTTCAGAACTGTAGCTGCAGGGGTCCACTGGAACATGCTAAATTTTAAAAGTGGTTTATTAGAAAAAATGTCTGATAACCTCTGATTCAAACTAATACGCCATCCATGTAGTCTTTAAATTGTAGTTTGCCTCGAGATAGGACCTAGGAGAATAGCATTTTTTTTGGCACGTCGTTCCTGAAATCCTGTATTATGATTGTTCAAACATTAAGTTACCATATTAATTGATTTAGATTACCTGTAATTTACCATAGGTAGGAAAGTATAATCTAAAGTTATTAAACTTTATCATAATTACGTTCTCCCTCAGCCCCAATCATCATAAACCAATTGCTATCTATTAATAATTTCCAATAACCGTTATCACATAATTAATCTGGATCAAAGTTATCGACACGGCCTAAAATATAGGGCGGTGTAGTGACGTGAATATATCGATTTTAACGAGGCCCAGCTTATCGATACCTGGTGAAGGTCGTCAGCTCATTACAGAGGGGTAATTCATCATGGCTCCGTTAATCTTTCTGTCATCTGCTTGTATCTCTATTCGCATTACGATTAGACGTGGTTGTGCTGTCGTTGCTATAGCAAAATTTACCGATGAAAAAGCAAACTTGTTTATTTTAGTGTAGAAGACTCGTTATGGCAGAAGTTATTTATAAGCAGCAACATAAAAAGTGTCCTGCGATGCAATGCGTGATTATCGATTGAAAGTTCTGGTCAGTTTAAATCGTTAAAAATATACATAATTATTTAAATGTGTAAATCGATGATATTAATTAATATTAACAAAACTAACCACTTATAAATAGAACAAAATGAAGAGTAACAAAATATGGGACTGTAAAATTTAATAAAAAGGATGGCCGGTTTAGTCTTCGTCGTAAAATTCCTCAGCATCGCTGTCGACCGGGAGTGTGCCCATGATATTAATAAAATATTTAATTACGAAAATCAAAAAGATCATAATTTTTGTTTGTTGGATCAGAGAAGATCGAAAGCACGTCGATGTCAATATGGTCTTCGAATCGAAATCAAATATTGTTGTCAACATAGTTAATCCTTAATTCCTTAACCCTTAATATATTAATATGTTGTCGGGGGTACAGAATAGAACATAGGGTACCTTTTAGTCCGAAAAAAAGGACTGTTATAAAACTGTTAAAAAAAGTACTGTTATTTTACGTGTACATTGACGTTTACCCCTCCGCAGGGGCGGCCGGAGGGGTTATGTCGGACTCACCGGGGAAAAGATGGTGAGCGATATCCCGGTAATACCAACTAAACCCACCATGGTGTTCCTCGACATAACCGCAATCGGCGGAGCCGCGCGAATCACTTTCACATGCAATCGCGACCCCGCCGAGGTTTCGGCCTACCGTATGAATTGACAGGCCACTACACGAAAAGACCTACCCTATGGTCACTTCTAAATTTAAACCCTACTGTCCCCTGGACGGACACACGACACAGAGGCGCGCGTGGGAACACGCACGCGCCTCTCGGACATGGTGCTGATTGGGTGGCGAGCAGGCCCACGAAGCCCACCACCCCCAGGTCAAACCTCAGGGTGGCTGGAGGTCGTCTCGCGCCCTCTGGCGCCCGGTTCTGCGGTTAGGGAGAGGGTTCAAGCACTCCCTTTACCGCTCCGCTGCCTCCTTGATGGAAATTACTTTCTCACAGAAGGAGGCGACGGCGTTCCACGAACTCTCGCTCCGGACCATAGACTGAACCACGGCCGGGAGCGAGAGTGCAACCATACCGACTGCCGCGATCAACTCATGGTGCTGCGATGCCCAGGCGGGGCAATCCGCCAAAGTGTGCAGCGCCGTGTTCGGCAGTCACCGCAGTGATAACAACAGGGCGTCTCTTGCCGGCCTATGCGACACAGGAACTGGCCAAAGCAACCGTGGCCAGTCATTACAAACTAACCTACATTAAGCCACGGGCAAAACCTAGTATATAATAATGATCAGTGACAACGATATAAACAACATCCCGATGCGAGATCCATCTTTCTAATATTCGTATTTGGTTTATCGTAGCATTATCGCACATAGCTATGTCGAATGCGCTGAACACCGGTGTTTCTTTACATTTTAATTATTTTCATCAAAGTGCCGATAGAAGCGCTGTAGGTAAACTTATGAAAAGCCAACCGACGTTCAACGTAATTGAGACCTATGAAACCTTGTGTTAGCAGTGTAGTTCAAAGTTGTACTAAGTGCAGGTTCGCCTTCATCATGGATGCAAAATGGTGAAAGGTAAATTGCGCATACGTATTTTTTTGGAAGTGCTGTAATCTTGGTGATTCTATTCTTATTAACCAATGCTGCATTCTAATCATAACTAATGTTAAAAATGTGAATGTGAGTTTGTTTGTTTCTCTTTCACGCCTTAACGACTCAACCGATCATCACTAAATTTTGCATGCACGTTGTCTGGGGTACACGAAAGGACATACCTATCATCCAGATAAAAAGTATCGTTCCCAAAGGATAGATATTTATTGGCAAAATCTACATTAATTCGAGCAAAGCCACAGGCAAAGTCTAGTAGTTTAACAATGGCGAAAGCATTTTCGGGTATTTATTACACTAATTTAATTATTTTGACTATCCAAAACATTATAGCTTACTTACTCTTATGCTCAACAAATTGATATGGGTCTTTCCTATAATAGTCCCTTAAAGAAAACCATCGGTGAAGAAATTACTGTGAATTTTATATAAAAAGAAAGAAAGAAAGAAATCATTCTTTATTGCCACAAAGAAATATGACTTCATATTTTTCTTACAAAATATCTACAAAATAATAAAAAAGACAATAAAATAAATAGTTCGTAAGTAAAAAATAGGTACATATTATGCTATTGTGGCAACAAATGGTCTCCATTCAGCATTGATGTTGCGATAAAACTGACGTGATATCGCAGCGCTGATTTTCAATGGAGACCACCGTTACGCATGGACGTCAAGCCAGCTGCATACAATTTTACAACTTACAAAAAATGAGAAAAAATGAGCTATTACTTAACTTATTATTATAAAAACAAACAAACAGACAAAAAAACAAAAAACCCATACAGTATGCATGTATTGACTCATGCGGAGATCCAACCCACAACACTCCCCACCGGCAGAGGCGAGGCACACACAAACGCGCCATCCGTGCCGTCAGGACAAGAATAATAATTTTATATTCATCTAAGTGTAAATTATATGAAATCGTCGTTTCAGAATTAGGTACAGTATTTTACTGCTTGGTAAGTTGCTAGCGTCCAAAGACTGCAAGTAAATGTTTACGACCAACCGAGTTGGCCAAGCTTTATTTATTATAATATATGCTTAGTCTTACGACCAGATTGCCGAAAAGATAGGCTTCGGCCTTTAGTGCATTTCACGCATATTTCGTCAGATATGGTTTTAGATCCCACGAAATAGAGGACGCGTCTATTGCCGTCTACCAGGCACAATTTCAGATTGCGTGTTGCAAATAAGAATTTCTTAAAAAAAACCTCAATAACACTATGTCCAACCCGCAAATTAAATCACATGCACGGTACCCACGTTACCTACCGCTACACCACCAATACAGGGTGCCAAATTACAAAATACTATCTTCATTTATTCTTTAGATTATAATACTTTCAGCGGTCTCCCTACAACCACAACGTAAAAAAATTGACTGGCATTTTACATATTATTATGTTAGTTTTTTCAAAATAATCCTGACACTAAAAAAAGGTCTAGCTCTTAAAGCGACGATGTAGTTTCCCGAGGTCACAGTGTAAAGCCCTGCTTCATGTATTTTCGTTTTCCTTGTTAATAATTAACATTTTACCTTAGCATGGATAGGCTTAGGTAATAATTTTCCAATAGCTGTGAGTATTTTTCAAATACATAATCTATTGGAAAATTATAAGAATAAAATTAATTAATAATTGTAAGCAAAACGTCATAGTATTCCGATATGATCACAAATTTATATAATACTAACTGACCCGCGTAACTTCGTCTGCGTCACATAAGAGAATTTTCTCCGTATTAGCAAAATTTTTCATTGATGCTCCGCTTCTATTGTTCGTAGCGTAATGTTACATAGCTTAAAGTCTTCCTCGATAAATGGGTTATCTAACACTAAAATATTTTTTTAATTTGTACCAGTATCCTGAGATTATAGCCTTCAATCAACCAAACAAACAAATTTTTCAGCTTTATAATATTAGTATATGTAGATACAGTACAAAAACACCGATATTAAACTCTATCTAGACATTACAGATATAAGACTCTATTGACAACAAAGGCAACAAAGAAACACCAATATAACACAACATAAAGCTTTACATAAACATTCTTTTTGATTTCTGACACCGGTAGATTTTTATCTGAAACTCGATTGATTCCTTTGGGAAGGCGAAATATTACCTTTATACCTCATAGGAATGAGCAAGGCCGCTAGCGAAACGTATAGGCATATACATAATATACGTATGTGTTATTGTTTGTTAGTTCTATCCCAGGCGTACGGAAAATGAAACTGCTTGTCGCTTTTTTGTAGTTACAACAGGTTACATGAGATTAGATTGTTTTGTGTAACTAATTCTGGCTCTTTTTGTTAGTTTAAAGATTAAGCTTATGTTTTTCTGCTTAATTAAAATAAATACAGTAATATCAGCCTTGTAGATAAGTTTATCTACAATGCACGGACCTTCAGTCGCGCTTTTCAATCAGTGTGAGAAGCATTAGACCATTATCCACCACGCTAGCTGAGGGACGGCACATTTCACATCTTTGAGAAGGAAAGATCTCTCAGATATGCAAGTATCCTCACGATACTTTTACAGTTAAAGTGAGCAATCATTAACTATTTATTAGATACAACTTCTAAAAGTCAAAGGTCATCTTGGGATCAAACTCGACACCTTCGCGTGGTCGCTTATTCATTTAATCCTGTCAATTGTTGGAAGCCAGACATAATTTAGAACTTATTGTGTGAGGCCGTCGGTATGTCGCTGCGACTCAATAGGTTAAATTAGATTAATTGAATTCACATATTAAGTGGCCCGCCGTAGCCAATTTCGGTTATGGTACGAATCAACCAGTCCGCCCGTGCCAGTAAGAGAGTGGCTCTTATAGTAAACCGGCGCAATAGTATTATCACAATTACTGCTTTTTACCAGTAATCGTTCAGCAGGCTCGTATTCCTAACTCTCTTATTTCTTGCATTTTATCATATCCTTAATCCCCCTTTTTCTATGGTTGTTTACGTGCGTGTGATACTCCTGATATAACAAACAATCATGGCCTTGGATAATCGCTCACTATGGCTGATTGCTTCGTAATTGCTTTCACCCGCATTCTTTATGCAATCTCATCGGCTATACTAATTCTAATATTATAAATGCATTTTCACGCCTCAACAGCTCTCCTGATCATCATAAAACTTCACATACACGTTGTCAGGGGAACAAACCTAGACATAGGATACCGTTCATTCAGTAAAAATACTGTTACTAATCACATCTAACCTAACCTATATTTACGCCGCTAGCAAACCCTAGTTAGATATAAACCGCCAAACAATATGATCTTGGGATCAACCATTTAATTCAGTTGTAGTAGGGTAATCGCTAATCCTTAAACCAAAGACAACAAAACGTATGGTCAGTTCGGACCGTGTCCGAATATTACACGTAAATAATTTACTCTAAATTAAAGTCTGACCAGCGATAGCTTTATTCTAAAGTACAACGTCCGAAGAACCGATTAATTATAATAGGATCCCGTGGAAGCGTGGCAAAATCTCGTTATAACTAACGTCGGTAAGCACAGCGTTACATTGGATATTCCCATTACTATGCTAAAACGACGGTCAGTAGAGGTGTAAGGCTTAAGGCATGAGTGGAGAAAAAGCTTGCAGCACCCTTTTATTGAATCCTTTATTAAATTTTATAATTTCTTCAACAATATTCATTTTATGGAGAATTTCATTTAGGTAGTAGTAGGTAGTACTCAGCGGATAATACTTTCTGTTTTATTTATATTACTGTTTTTTTTTCTACGTTCCTGTAAATAATATAATTCTTAGCATTCTAGACGTTTTATATGTTTTTTATATCCTATACTCAGCTTAATCTGTAAACCTTTTAAAGCGTTAGGCTCATTATATGAAGTATAATATAATGAGCCTAACGCTTTAAATTACAAAATATGGAACGTAATGAATTTACTTTGTGATAGCACATTGGAAATAAATAGATCTGGCAACACCATGAGTTATTCAGCCTTTTTTCTAGGTTATGAGCCGAAATTTTGGTAACTAAAATGTATGTTTTCTTCATCCGGCTACTTATAGTATATTAACTTTTGCCCGCGGCTTCGCTCGGGAACAAAACTTTTTTCAGGATGAAAATTACTCTCCGTCCTTTTTTATACCCCTGGCAAGGTGTACGCGAAATTTTATGATGACCGCTCAAGTAGTTAAGACGTGAAATCATAACAAACAAACTTACATTTGCATTTATAATATTACTATATTTTGCCCGTGGCTTCGCTCGTCTAAATGTAGGCCATGACAATGTTCTATCCCTTGAGGTAAGTATTTTTTCCTGGATAAAAGGTTCCCTGTGTCCTTTTCTGTTGCCCTGACAATATGTATGCGCAATTTCATGACGATCAGCCGAGGAGTTAAGGCATGAAAGCTTAACAAACACAAAAACTCACATTCACATTTATAATATTATATAGGATCCAGGACGCATTAATGTGCTTTTAGAGCTTAAAGCATTTCTCTCGCTTCATCTTATAACATAGACTATCTAAGAGCAAGGAGCGGCTCTTCAGCAATTAGACATCATTTTAATGGCACAACTGAACGGGAGATTTTCTAGCATTATCTCGAAGTTTAGCTGCCTTAGTCTGATATCCAATAGCCTTCATTTCATTTCTTCGAGTTGATTACACCGGCGTTCCAACTTCAACTAATGCTAATGGTGGAAATGGGATCCGTAGCTTTCCTCAGTACGTAGACGTTTTTGCTTTCATTGAGAACATAATCTGTATGCAAATAATAATCAAATGAGGGTATTACGAGTAGTACGTGCAGTAATACAATAACAATCACAACTTGTATGGAGAGTGCGATTAGTACACTTACGTAATATTCAGCAATTTGCATAAAATTTTCTGACTGTGTAGATATAAGTTTAGTGGTCACATCGCCGCTACCGATTTGATGCGTTGCAGATTCCACTGCAAAGCTAGTTGTTCCTAGTCTGGGTGTTCCTTGGAATGATCCAAGGAACATCCAGGCTAGGAAAAACTAGTGTATAAAAAAATATTTAAATCAATGACGATTTATATATTTTTTGTTGCTCGTGATCAGGATATACATATGTATATACATATGTATATTATTTGTAATTTGTCTATTATATTAGTCCCGTTTATAGGATGTCCTTGGATTGTAGAGGCAAAGCAAGGTCGTGCTTTATGCGAGGCGGTCAATTGAGTTGGTGCTTGAGGGAATTTCGGTAATTTCTACTCGTGGATTTTAATAATTTACTTATATGCGAAGTTTGAACCCTATAACACTTAATATAGTAAAATGTCGACTCTAAACCGATAATTATATTTATGCCTTATCTCGTGGAAATTCGTAAAGCCTTAGTAGCACCGCAAACAGAACCTCAACGTAAAAGCTTTCTTAGTCCAAAGGTTTAGGTCAGATCTATTCTTTTTATGTTATAATTATGATTGATTTGAATCAACCATATTTTGTTAGAGCCGTTTTGTTAGTATATAGCATCTAATGCGATAGCATTTTTAACAGCAATAAGTTTGGAACTAGGTCTGGTGAATGGCATAAGGTATCCATGTTGCAGTGGTTATAGCGAATCCATGTCTTATTTCAGTAGAGTTAACGCTTGTGCTGTTGTTATGTTTCTATCCTTGCGTGTGGCAAGAATCAAGAATAGTGTAAGTTTGCTTATGAAAATATTGTTTCCAAAACAATATTTTCATATTTATTTTTAAAACCACTAAAGAGTTAGTATCATAAGTTTACAGCTGCATTTCTAGTTAGTTTAATACCCCAGTAACGTGAAAGCATAATAAAATACATTTATAAAACACACGCTATATTTTTTTACGTCGTAGTTATTCTAATAAAACCTTTTATCCAGTACCTTATACGTCTAGAAAGATTTTAATATAAACTAGAGGAAATTTTTTCGAGGCACAAAAATGTCGGCGCGTGAATAATAGACGAGTTGTCTGAAATAATACCAACACTAATGTTGGGCTGTGACTGTCTTTAACTCACTCTGTATAAAGCTGATGCTGAAATACCTTTGGAACTTGACTGACCTACTTATCTAATTCGCAGAAACGGTAAATAAAAATGATTTTGTAACCAGTAACTAACAGAGTCATTATGACGGCGCAGCAGACTATGTTACATTACATTACGTTACATTTACGCTTGAAAGGCTCCGAAGTGCATGATAGTGCCTGATGATCTTTGGCTACTGTAAGCGTGAGCCTACGGGTGGTAAGTTTCGGGCAGTCCGTCATTTGATCCGAACTGAAACAAGCTCATGACGATGCGGCGGTGCGAGCCTTTCCAGTGCTTGTCAGCATAATTAGTGGGACCTGCCAGCACTGGCATATGGGTAGGCAAATGACTGTTGGGGTCGCAAAAAAAATTCGAAGGAATCTCACGGCCCTGGAATATAAAAAGGCAAGAGAAGGAACACGGGTGTGGCTTTATTTAGAACAAATCTGACAAACTTGGTTACTCCACCCCGAGACGAGGGAATAAGATGATGATTACCAACCTAAAATAAAATGTTTAAGTGGGGTTATACCTATCTCGTATTTAGTTTCATATTTTGTTTTCGTGTTATTTCTCTGAACAAAAGAATAATACGGATGCCACATAACTGCATTACCAAGAAAGAAAGATTACCTTGCAAAACTATCAAGAAAATAACGGTGTCAGACTAAATGAAATTGCGCTACGGAATAAATTCTTAAGTAGATAGTGCGAGAATAAGCGGTCTCTATATACATTGTAGATAAGACTTAGTATATCTAAAACATAATGAATAGTCTTTAAACTCAATTAAACAACTACGGTTAATGGATGCATAGTACAAAATCATTTAATAATTGGCAGTGAAAACGTGATTTTGCAAGTCCTACAGCTGTACTAGTGAAATACCGTTGGCCTGCAACGCAGATATCTCGAGTTCGACACAAAGGCAGGTGCATCGCTGACTTTTCACAGTTGTATTAGTTGCGTATTAAATAGTTAATTATAACCAGCTATACTGTCAAAGAAAAAATTTCGTCAGGAAACGTGCGTATCTGAGAGTTTCCCACTGTGGTTCCCCATGATGTTTTCAAAGGTGAATTAAGTCTACCCACCCGCACTAGGCCAGCGTGCTGACATACATAGTGTTATGGTGTTGGACTATTGCCTAACCCGTTTCATACTAAGTAGAGGTATGTACCCAGCAGTAGGTCAGTTTATAGTGTAATAGGTATGGCACGTTCAATCCTTTCATCTCAGCTCGTGACCATTACGTATCAATATTGTACGCGTCTTAAATTGAACTCATACCCACTATCTAGGCTTTGTCCGTCTCTTTATATTAAATTGAATACTTCACTGAGTTCTAGATAGACGTATAAGACATCTTAAAATTCATTTGCCTACCAGTGACGGAATTTATCATTTCCTTGATGTCCTTTGGGTTTTAGAGCAGACTACTAAAAGGGTTACAAATGCTACAATAAACTTGAAGCTAGGCTACAATAATCGACGGAGGAAAGTTAATTTATCAAACAATTTGATTGACGAGCTTAATTAAATAGTTAGCTGTTGGGTCCGTATGGCATTCAGAATAAACGTTTATGTAAATATAATGTTAACAGTCGTATAAATAATAGCACCACTTGTATGTATTCGACTGCTTGAAGCTGGTTTTAATGACATATTATACCTTAAAATTAAACTATTGTATACGTATAAACAGCAGTATCGAATTCATATTTACGTAGGGTAGTCAATTGAGGAATAGATATCATCGTTTAATATATTCAAATTTGTTAGAAGATTATAATAAATCGAATTTTAACCGTTTGACCATTGACCATTGTCATGACCAATCTGGTGGGGATTGAAACATTACATATGGCTTACTGCCTTACGCGATCCCTACAATTCCTATTAAACATGCTTGCTCATTAAAAAGCGTACGGGTCATGGTCTCAGCAACTTCTTTTAAGCAGTTTCGGTAACGCACGAGTGACCTCTTACAGATAGATAGCCTTCAGTAAAAATAATTTGGTTAAGTAATTTATGTGTTTAGAGAAAGAGAGATTGAGATAGAGAGATTAGATAGCAACCGCTTCATATTAACAGCCAATGCACCAACTATATTTACATTAGAGAGTGTTTCAAACTAATTCTCGATTCAGTTCATGACACATAAACTGCTAAGGGCGCGTGTGATATTACGCTCCGAATCTGTATTAGACAGTTTTGTTTACCTTAACTTGTTTGTATACCAGTATATTGGTATACCAGGTATATTGAAAGCTTTCATCGTGAACTGTTGGTGACAGGCTGCTCGTTTGATAGTATGAAGTCATTTGTTGCTCTCACTTTGACGAATGTCGTGAATTCGATTAAAAGGTTTAGTCGAAATAAATCGAAATAAAAAAAATATACTGGGAAATGTGTGAACGCTTCTTTCAGTCGTAGTTGCGGTGTCAGTTCAAGTAAATGTCAATCGAAACTGATATTCATATTGAGATTCAAGCTTATATTCTTGAGAAAGTAGGTAGAGGTGTATTCCGCCAAATTTCACCGGCTATGTTTTTGGTCCCATGTTGTCGCCGTCTCTCGGTCACAGCGCTGCTTATGAGATTTTCTCAACAGAAAAATCTGCAAAATGCTTTCTCCGACATGGGAAACGAACCCGAGTTCCCATACACAGCAGTCGCATTTGATAGCATTGCGTCAAGGAGGCAGATATTTATATTCAATCTAATCGAAAATAATTACATTTATTCTGACAAAAAAAAAAAAATTCGAACAATGTTATTACGTTTTACGTTTAGGAAATTCTCAGTTTTGTAAGCGTTCTCTGACGTCACATGACTGCAATATTGCAGCAATGATCATATGATCATTGCATACCTTTGTCACGCCCTCGGGGAAATGCAAGCGTAATGGGTACTTCAGTGTTCTGTAGATACCAAACACAGAGTTTCTAATTTATTAGTTAAACAGGATGAAATAGTGTGTTGTACCATAATAATATGAGCTCTGTGTACAAAATGTCTCACTGCTGGCAGCGGGTCTTTTTTTAGTGTATGAAGGGATTGGTCTTACTCTACCACGCTGGCCCAGTGAGGTTTGGTAAATTTCACATATCTTCGAGAACATTATGAAGAACTCTCAGACATGTAGATTTCTTTATGATATTGTCCTGAAAGAAAACACCAATCGCTTGGTTAATGGTTCACCGTATATAATTGACTATTTAACATGCACAGGACTTTGAAAAGTTAGAGGTGCGTCCCTTGTGCCCAAGCTCAAGACCACTGCGGGGCAGTCTAGCCGTCTTCCGCTAGGCTATCGTGGCTATGTTTGTGTCCATAACTTGGATGTTAGTAAAGTCCCTCGCGACACAGGAAAGATTTATAGCACGGGCGCTGAATTTTAAAATACATCTATACATATAAAATGCTTTGTCCTGAATGACTGACTGACGGATCAACGCGCAGCCTAAACCGCAGGTTGTAGAGACCTGAAACTTGGAGGATGTGTTCTTTGTATGACATAGGCATCCGATAAGAAAGGATTTTCCGAAATTCTACCCCTAAAGGGGTCAAATAGGGGGGCATAGTTTGAATGGGACAACGTGATTCCTTGGTCCAATCTACTTCAAATTTTGCATAAACATTCTTTAATAGAATTGATGGAAGATTTGTGTGAAGTGTTTTGTATGTTATTGAAATTCATCCCCTAACGGGGTTAAAAAGGGGTAGGAAGTTATTTTAGGGGTGATTTGCTTCGAAGTTTAGCGGAATGCGGGCCTGGCCTAAACAATAGACTCGGCCGATCGCCTCGTTACCTGCTCCCGCGCCACACCCGGCCGCCTCCGGTGCCGCCAGTCGATGGAACACTTCACCGCGTAGCGCATGTTGCTCGGGCTTCCGCCAGAGTATACGTATTTATGTAATACTCATATAAGACGCCTAGCTGTACCAATTAGAATATTTTGAGTGTAGTTAATTTAATTTATTTTTCATTTGTTGTTATAATAATTAAATAAGATTCTTTGTGTTTGATTTATTAGTGTATAATATAGGTTTTTAGTTTTAATTGTAAAAATATCTGTGTTTGATTTGTTGTGTATAATAATATAGTTTGCTATTTGTTTTAATATAGATATTTAAGTAGGTAGTATTTTGTCTTAGAAGTTTAATTTAGTGTGTATTGTTTTCCGCAATTTTTTTACATTTAGAAAATTGACTGTGTCTATTTTTAAAAATGGGAGCAGAGCTGGTTAGCATCAATGGGAAATTAATATTGTAATTATAACCTTACTATTGTACCAATAGTGGGGGATGGTGCATGCCTTTGCCGTATGCTTTCTTATTTGTTGTACGCCACACAAGAAAGCTCAATGGATATTCGTAAAAAAATTGTGCGTCATGTGACGAACAATTGGAATAAATTTGCTGTTATGTCTCATGACCGTCATGGCAACAATCATGGGACAAAAGATATAGATATAAGATATTAGATATGTTACAACACTCTACATATGGCGGTTTCTGCGAGTTAGTTGCAGGCGGTCAAATATACCCATTTGTATTTGAAGTGTATCGAAATGGAACCTGTATGCCAAATTAGGAACAGAAGACCAACCTATTAAAAGTGGACAGCAATTTTCTAAGCGGGATATTGTAATTGAGAGCCATGATAACACATTGCATTGAAAAATTGAAATCCATCGCTCATATGATGCATTACAGTACTTACCCACTTTTGTTTTGCTACGGCGAGGATGGATACTACATTTCTATACCCCAGAGCGATCCTAAGACCAAACAACCATTTAAAAAAATGGTATCTGCTGCAAGTTTTTATTCTTACCGTATAATGATTAGGAAAGGAGAAGATAATCATCTGCTATATTTTCGTTCGCTGTTTAGCCAGTTTTAAGTCGACATGTTTGCGAAAATCAAGACGGAAAGGTTGAGTTATATTAGGAACAATCAGGCGCAGCTTAGAGCGGACAGTTATATACACTTGCAAGATGTGATAGGGAGACAGGACGTTGATGCTGATCAGCTGAATTAAAAGGTGGTGCTGCCTTCTTCTTTTACTGGGGGGCCATGTTATATGCATGAGCGGACACAAGACGCCATTACGTATGTGCGCCACTACGGTCGTGCCGATCTCTTTATAACATTTACTTGCAATCCTCGATGGGATGAAATTACGGAGATGCTTTTGCCTGGGCAAAAAAGTTATGATAGACACGATATAATAGCCAGGGTTTTCCACCTCAATGTTAAGAAAATAATGGCACTTCTAACCAAAGGAAAAATATTAGGAGAGGTACATTGTTTCATGTTCTCTACCGAATGGCAGAAACGGGGTCTGCATCACATACACATATTGTTGTGGATGGTTAACCGCATTTCGCCTGACATGGTGGATGAACTTCTATGTGCTGAGATACCAAATCCAAATGTGGCATGCTCCAGAGTAAGCGCACAGAGTAACCTGGTTTTTGATTTCGTTGTAAAAAGATATAAACCCCTTTTAACTTTCACCAGATCAAAGGCCGAGCTTCGTGTTCATAAAATATAACAAAATTTTATTTTATTTTCATGTTTATTTAATCTTTAAATCCCTACACTATAATAAAGTTTGTTATATTTTATAAGTATTCAAACATTGTAACATGATAATTCATGTGTAAAAAACAATTAAAAATCCTATCAGAACCATTTTCGACTTCTACGCGGACGAAGTCGCGGTCAAAAGCTAGTACATTATAAATAGACAAGGATCTCTGTGTATTCTCTTTAACTACTAGTACGTTAAACAAGATTCTTAAATAATACAAGTAATAAAAATGGACTTGATACTGTCACATGAGATTATTAGAACCGCACATCAACTAATCGAAAAAACGCAGTCTATAGAAAAGGTAGATTAATCGTGAAGCAGACCTTTTAGAAAATGGTCTCTCGTTTTATTATATATCGTCTATACCGATATCAAGTAGAACTCGGCCTAAATCGTTTCAGTATTCCCAATAGGGTTGCCGAAAATAATTTCCTTCCTTAAACATTTTAGCAATATTTTTCCAAACGAATATGATCAAAGACCGTTTGAGAAGATGTCGGGGAGCCAATATCGAAGTTAATTGCTTTGATCATCCCGCGATGGAGTTTAGATTCATTTAATTGATTGCTGACCCAAAAATGTTCACTGTGCACTGTTTATAAAATGAAGGCAGTTGTTTTTATTTCGAAATTGATATTCCGATGTCTATTTTAAGTTTAGCGATGCTGGGTTGTCATTTTAAATTCTACTATATTTTCTATAGTTAGATAAAGTAATATCAGTCCTGTAATAATCTGTCCCACTGCTAGGCACGGATCAGTGTGAAAAGGGTTAGGCCATAGTCCACCACGCTGACCCAGTATGGGTTGGCAGACTTCACATAATTCTTTTTGAACACAGTGGAGAACTCTAAGACATGCAGGTTTCCTCAAGATGTTTAGATATAGAAATACATTTTCTACTAAGTTTTTTATTATAAAAGTTTTATCTGTTTATACTAGCTAAACCCGGCCATGCTTAATTGTGACTCGCCTGATATTTTAATTTACTATTCCCGTAGGAACTTCGGGATAGAAAGCATATAAAATCATTTTAAAATGAAATGCAACGTTGTTTAACAATTTCAAGTGAATCCATCGAGTTTTGCGGATATATACGGAAGCTGAATTTTATGATTATGTATAATCATAAAAATCATCAAAATTTATTAAAATCCGTTTTCTGGAATATCATTATACTTATTTCCTGGCAGTAATATAATACGAATGTATAAAGAATACCATTGAACTAAGTAGGGTAGAGTTACCGTAATAAAAAGGGTCCGACGCGACAGCCGTTTCAGTAAAAAAGAAATAATTAATTTCAATGTAATTTTCTCGTTTACAGATAACATTGGGCGGCTCCCATCTTCCAGCGGTGAGTGCTCTCTTACCTTTGTCATTTAACTTCTCTTGTAGGTACTGTGAAATAATTATAATTAAGAACGATCAAAGAGTTATCGATAGTCGATAATTGATATCGGTGTTCGAGAATTCTTTGTTGGATGTTGAAAACAACAACGTAGGTATCATTAATTATTTTCGAACTTACACGAGCTGAATCTCGATATTAGATGATCGTCCTCTACTTATATTTTATTTTCTTTCGAAAATTAAACTTAAAGCTAAAATTTAAATATGAAGTTCTTCATATTAAAATAAGCAAACCAATTTTTGTATTGTTTTGATAGAATAGAACGTATTTTATCCAGACGGTACGCAAATTGGCTTGTCGTTTGTACCCGTGGTATCGACTCGCAGGGGGCTAGCTTTAAGCGAGAAATGCCAATTATACAAGGTCCTGCTACGTATGAATAGTAAGGATTAATAGGACGCCAATACAGTAATAATAATATTAGTAACTGTCCCAATGCTTGAAATGGACTTGTTCGCAGCGCGACAAGCCACCACGCTGGCCTACTGTGTGTTGGCAGACTTCACATATCTTCGAGAACATTATAAGGAACCCTCAAACAAATATGTTTCCTTACGATAGTGCCCTTTACTGGTAAAGCGAGCAATATTAATACACTCCTACATTCGAAAATTCAGAGGAGCGTGCATTGGGTTCAAAAGTGTGTGTGTGAGATCTCTGCGCAGCAATCAAACGGTCACCTACTTGGTTATCGATGCTTCACCCGTCACCTTAAAATATTTAAAAATGACCGGGTGGTCATCAGTAGTGCATCGGTATATTGCTGACGTCATTAATCAATCGATCTTAAGTAACCGTATTATAAAGCCCACCAATCAATTTGTCTACCTGACCCTCATTCATGGTTCAATCGCCAAGGACACTTTTCATTGTTGACAATGTACCATTTTGTATTCACAGCGTGCACAATAAACGTGCTGTGTATGTTGTACACAACATGATTATCGTCATACACATATTGTTTACGTGAAAGGCTTTGTTAGGAAATGAACTATGAAAATGTGAACGTAATAAGAGTTGCTACAGGAATAGGCTCTTACATATTTTAATAACTACATTCACGATTACAATTGTTTTGATGTTCGAATGGCTGTATAGCTTTTTTATACAAGTAAGATGGAAATTATGCGTACGCCTTGACATTTGGAAAGCGTAATCGCTAAACAACAAGCAGGCACACCTCACAGTATACAGTATCATTAGCAAGTTGCCAAACAGGAATTATACTGGGATGCAAGAAGTGGTTTAGTGAGCTTTGGGCGTTATTAAAATACCTTTACTGTTTACTTTTGCATATAGGAATATAACTTACGTTGTGGACTGCCTTCGTGGCGTAGTAATAGTGTATGCAACAACAGCTATCTTATGCATGAGGGCTTGGGTTCGATTTCCTAGGTGCACAATATGTAATCGGGTTTTCCTGTCAAGAGATTCTTACTAGAAGCTTGGAATCTAGAGCTGTGTCCAATAAGCGGCAATAGACTCAATCCCTGCTAGACAAAAACTAAAACTTGGCGAAATGTGTGTGTAATAGGGTATATCACTATCCCTTTAGATGTTATAGCAGTAAAAATATGTATATAACGATTACTTTTATAATGTTAATAGGCTATCCAACTATTATGTAGTAAATGTACTGTTATCTTCCTAATTTGCATTGATTCAAGATCTCTTGTATACGTTATACAATATGATATATTTTGTAAGCAATCCATACAAAAACTAAATAAACTCTTTGAAACAGGGGCATCAAACTCAAAACCTCACAATTATCATTCACGTTTGCGTTAACACTGACGTCATAATACTTATGAGGCCGTCGTTGGCAGTAATAATGAACGTTGCGTAACAGCTTTGTATTCAATGATGTCCAACGAATAGTAATGAGAGATGAATAACGCAGAAGCATTTCGTTTTTTAAAAATCAAGGTGTCACATCTGTTTGGACAGACTGGCAGTCTTATTGTAGCCTATAATGGCTCGATATGTCCAGCAGCGGATGTCTTTCGGCTGAGATGATGACACAATCGCCATGTAGTTGTGTCGTGTTACTCGAAAACGGGAAAAAGGGAAATGAATGAGAGGTTTAAATCACTCGTATGGCGTAACGGTTTTAATGGTCGTCTTGCCACTGGCACTGCAACTTGGAGTGATCCAAAAATGGTTGTGCCGAGTCTGGATGTTATGTTTGAATATTTGTTAAGTGACAGAGAAAGTATTCTTAGTGTGGGACATGTCATTTGAAAAATCGTACGTTTGATTTCGGGAACTCTTGCTTACCGGATAAAGTACAGTGACAGTGTTACTACTCTTCCGCTGATTTTCTGTAAATGGGTGGTATTTTCAGGAAGAGCTGGCTCGTTTATACCATCACCATTATAATTGACTATGGCGAGGAATTTTACACACCTCCCGTTACCTACTTCTAAAATATATTAAAGCAACACCGTCCGTCCTTACCTCGAAGGTTATGCAGAAGTGTATTCCGGTGTTCCGTTTTCGTTGCCATCCGAAAATAATTATTAACTTGACTGGCATGCCTGACCTTTTGGTTTATTCCTCCATATACCTAGTTACACTTTAAGCTATCAGCTATCTAGACATAATGTCTGTTACGGATGACTTACCAACACACACGAAATGAAAAAGTAAAAAGAAAATACCGGCTAACTAAAAGAAATATTCCTTAACAGTTGAGGAAATAATGTCAGATATTGACAATAAGATGACCCTCTTGTGAGCTTGCCTGTTAACTGATAACAATCGCTTGTTATAACAGTCCTTTTTATTATTACTCGTCGGCCTTCGCTAAGGTTGACGATACGACTAGCTAATCCACCAAAATCATGACGGAATTATTTTGATAACATGATTTCCTGGTATTGTGGCAATAGTGGCGCAGTGTTAGTGAATGCGACTGCTGTGTGTGAGGTTTCGGATTCAGTTCCTTGATCGGACAAAATAGTAATGGATTTTACTCTACCTCTAGCTATGTATGTTATAAGAAACTGTCTTTTTAGCCCAGTATGTACTCAAGTACAATCAATAATCTGAAATGTCTGAGTGATCTGTCGATTGCCGGGTCGGACAAAATTTATTTTTATTTTGTGATAGCTCATATTCAGTTCCATAAGTGTGCGTAAGAGGTCTGGTAAAGTTTTGTAGGGTTTTTCTGACAGGAAATTTGTATCTACTATGGTTTAAAAAATATAACTCGCGAAATGTGGGTATGATGTAAGTCTGCATCCCCTACGAGAATGTACATGCGTGAGACTATGTATGTATTCATAATATACAAGCTACAGACGGTATACATGCCATGACTATTCATAAAAACTTGTGTTTACAGGACTACCACAATGTAAAAGAGTATCGTATAATAAATGTAAGTAAACAAAAAAATAAAAATTCAGATAACAGGTTTAAATAAAATCATTTTAAATTGTTTGTGAAGAATTACTTTCTTATTTTATTTGAATGCCACCGATGGCATAATAATTTTTGTGATTGCTCAGCCACTGCCAATGCGCCGAATATTATGGGTTCGATCACCATACGAGATTCGTGTGATCCACAAATATTTATTCTAAGTATAGGAGCTCTTTACGTCGATTGCTAGAATTTCCCCAGTACATCGAGATAACAATGCCTAGACGTTTCTTAAAGAAAAAGTGTTAGTTATTATTGCCTTATTGTTCTAAATAGAATAACGGATAGGACATTTATACAATTCTAATCTACTAGTGGACTTTGCTAAGTTGTAAGGTTGAATAATATAGCTATTGTTAGCTACCTGCAATATCTTTACTCCTTAATTAATTTAATATACTTGCTGAACTTATCAGAAAGTTAAGCAATAATTTATGTGGATTTTAGACCATATTTCTCTACGACTGTTATCGTGGAGAAAATTTTACAGTTCCTTTTGACAGAAATGATTTTTAGATTATATGAAATATCAATGTCCTTACTAAGCTTAAACGTTTTCACATTAATAATATATTTGCGACAATATGTTTGCTGGTTTTACCGTCACTAGCTTGTTTCACATAGGAACGGTTCAGGTTACTATTTTAAAAACTATAAGTTTTAGAGCGGCGAAGGCCATATGTGACATTTTATCCTTAAAATGCTCAGTTTTTGTGGATAGTCATACATCATTAGAAACACGGAAGTTAAGCCACAGATAAAACTATTCTAATAACTATAAAAATACTTATATTTATCATCTATGTTTAAAATAACGAAGCTACTGTGTAGGATCTGCATAAAAGAATACACTAATTAATTAATTACACGTTTTCTAATCATCATTGGAGTGTTCAAACACCGACACCAGGTCAATGTCAGTCAAGCACTACGTGACGCGACTCCTAATCACCAAATATCTTCCTCACAGCGTCCTTATCAAACCATTTATGATACAACAAAGCATCATAAACTAATCATCATAGTATAAATTGGACCGAAATATGACAACCAGCATCATTCAATCGTCCAACACCAACCATGAAGTTCTTAGTTCTCTCTTGTGTTATCGTCGGAGCTCTGGCTGAACTTCCTCGCTTCAGACCAGCGAGGTTCAGGTCTCAACGCCAAGAGCTAGCTCCGACAACCACTGACTCACCAACTGAAGCTACTACGGAACAATCGGGACCATACCCTCCATCTGGATGGCAACCTGCAGGAGAACCTTTCACGCTGCCTAACGAAGACAAGCCTGCTGACCAATACGGACCTCCAGATGCTCCGTACCCGCCCTCTGGATGGAAGCCTCAAGGAGCAGCATTTGAGCTTCCAAAGGAAACTCCAGAAACCAGCTATGGTGTCCCTGACAACACTTATGGAGTGCCTGATAACACTTACGGCGCTCCTGACAGCACTGACGCTCCTACCACCGACAATCCTGAGGCAGAAAGATTAGAAGGTCCAGTTGAAGTGCAGAAGAGTGTTGGAACATATTTTGTGCTGCTTCCAAATGGACAACTGCAAAAGGTGGAATTCGTAACAGAAAATGATGTGCAAAACATGAAGTATACAGCTCGGCTTCAACTCCGCAATCCCGCCCCACTTCTAGTGTTTAGGCCTTAGTGATTATAAAATAAAGTGTATTCTAGTGTGTATGCTGTCCTAATAAAGTGATATATAACGAAGTATTTTGTTCATAATTATGTCCAGATCTCAACATACCTACCTTATACCATAAACATAAGCGTATCTCTTGTTTTTTGTTTAATATCGTGTCTATTGATCTACTATAATTATATCTGTAATTCTAGCTTTTTATATATAATAATATGTCCTATATAATCTAGTTAGACAACGGTTTATATCCTTTAATATTACTAACGATGTTGTATCTCTTTGTATAAAATGTACAAAGGTTTTGCTAGAATTACTTATGTGGAGTAGTGGCGGTTCGGCAACAAATACGTTTTCTCTTGTGTTAAGCTTTATTTGAATTTAATTAATATGTAAAAGGTAAATTGAAAGCTTCTGCAGGTAACGGATCTCCATATATTAATGTCTTCATTTACGCTTAATATGAGCTTGCCCGAGGCGCCGCGTTATGTGGTGGTGGCTTTATAGATAGATAATATATTATCGTGGTATAATGTTTGATGGTCTTACAATGCAAAATGGTTAGTGTCTCTTTAAGTAGTATGGTTCTAGATATGTACGCCTTTTAAGAGTTCGAAAAAAATCTTATACAACAGCTTTGTCCGTCCGTCCATCCGTCCGTCTGTCTGTTATACAACTTTCAACTCAAGAACCGTAAGAGCTGGAGACTCGCGGTCAACGCTATTCGACTCAGCATAGTCGATATACCCCCGAAATAACTATGACCTTTGACCTCTGACCTCAAAGTCACGTGATACCATCTTTTAACTCAAGAACCGTAAGAGCTAGAGACTCGCGGTCAACGCCATTCGACTCAGCATAGTCGATAATTATACCCCCGAAATTACTATGACCTTTGACCTCTGACCTCAAGGTCCCATGATACCATTTTTTCGAACTCTAAGATTTACGGCAATTCATGGCCGTTTCTCACTTGTTATTCGATTATTATTTTCTTATCCAATATTAATGCGATAAGAATGATTTTCCTTTAAATAGATTTCTGCTTATTATATAAATAATATAACTCTCATCTGTTAGGTGCTGATCGGCAACAATATACATATTTTTATAATTATCTGACCAAATTTTACTCAGTTCGTAATACTGCAGTACAACATTAAACAATGAATATTTTTTTAATTATCTTACTGCCGTTTGGACGCTCCATGAAACACTATAAGATAATCCGTGCGGTTCACAATGCTGATCAATTGAACTTAAATGTATTTCGTTCACATATAATAAATAAGAAATAGTAAAAACTGAAGCATATAATCATTCGTGATAATTCACAATAATTAGTCGAAAATATTGTATTGACTGTCATGACCAAGATTAGCTTGGCAATGAGCAATTTTGCCAGTCTAATTTTTCCATCTAGTCTATCGCTAGGTACAACAAAAAATAAAAAGCATTATTATAGAGACATTTCTACGACTATAGATGGCTGGCAAGGCAACGCCTCGCTTATGCCACCGCCCCACGGTGAGTGTTGTCGATTTGAATGCCACACGGCACTATTACTTATGTGATTCACAATTGATTGTTCTGAGATTGAATGTACTCTATATCTTTCACCCATTGATAAAGTCATACAGAACACTGGACTAGATAACATTGTCTTCTGTTTACGCAATTATTATACCATCAGCTTGGGATCCAGTAATACAAATAGTCAAACCCAAGAAGAACCACAGCTAGACTTCATGATACTTTGAGCTCATTCTGCGTAAATAGAAACACCAATGATTAAATTATGTTCGGGTACTTTAAAATAACTACACTGGAACATTGAGACAACTACCATCTTAGTCTCCCCGTGACCATGGCTGCTGAAAAGCAACCGAAACGTCGGGGAAAGTGTAAAATTAAATTAAATCTAAATAGTTTAATAATAATTTAATTAGCTTAAAAAATTAGGAAAGTTTAATAGTAGTAAAGTAACAATTTTCAAAATTATGTAATAAAATGTCAAATAAACAACGCGATAAAATTTCACTGGACTAGATCCCTAAAGCTTTAAACAAAAATTTTTCGTGTAACTATGTTATATTATGACTGCTTTTAGGCAAGTATCTGATATGCGCGATTACTAATTGCGATATCATACTTTCATAGTGACATTCAATCGTACGTCTAGCTTGATTACAATAGCCAACGAATACCTAGCAATACTGAAGTGATGCAATGATACTCTGCTGTTTCCAATGCAAAAAAGGAATCATTCCATTGTCAGCGTTCGAAACAAGTACCACTAGTCTCCTAGTTAAAGCTGTACGACAACAGGAAACCTTACTCATCATAGCAACTCATACCCAGATTATTTGGAAGCAATGTTTTGTGTGATGGAGATACTTCTCAGTTCGGTTGCTGTAAGTGCTCTACATCAGGTAAAGGAGATTTATAGCATACTTGTTTCTGTCCGTGGCTTTGGTCCTTTGAATCTCATGAGAAAGCATAACGAGACATAAAGTATCCTGTATTTAAGTTGTTCAATATAAGTTGTCTGAGGTATGAGTATAAGGCAGTCCTATTATAATTATTTATGTAATATATGTACAAACATCATTACAATAGGAGTGCTTAAGCCTTGCTTTAAATGAGTAGAGTATCTATGCTTATAAATTCAATGGGTAGCTTATTACATCAGCAAAGATCCTAATTGTTGCTCCATGCAAAGGTAGCCCACGTTCTATTAATTCAGGACATTGTCCTATGTGTTCCAAATATCAAATTAACATTAAACATTTTAACAACCTTTCACAATTGTAGTTTTTTCGCCATTTGTTCTGGGTCTGAGTGTCAGAATCCGTTGTTTGAAAATTTGTAAGGTCCCCGCGATACAGAGACTATTTTCATTGCAAGATTAATGGTTTCTTAAAAATATGGTGTTGTTTGTTAAGCAATAGACAACAACCATAGTCATTCAGACTGAGAATTTCGTGTACGCAACTACCACCATTTTTGAATATTGACCAACTTAATACCGACCAGTTGACAGCTATTTTAGCTTTATTGCAAGCCATTGTGTTGTTAAATGACCCAACTTCGTTGGTGTTTTGCAAACCTTTCTTTGAAGGCCTATAGGCTTGTGAAGTAGGCATTTATGCTCGTATAATGTAAGAATACGTAATTTTTGTTGTTTAAGTCTTAAAATATGTTATTTTAATATTACTATGTTATCCCCTCGGTTTCGCTCGCAAAAATGTAGATTATGTCAATTTTCTATCCCTCGGAAACAGTAGGTACATTTTTTTATGGATGAAACCTTTCATTCAAGAAAAAATTTATGTATGTGTATGGTACCTACACTATGTCCTTTTCTGTACCCCTGACAACGTGTATGCGAAATTTCATGATGATCGGTTGGGTAGTTAAAGCGTGAAAGCGTTACAAACAAACTAACATTCGTATTTATAATATAAGTGAGGATACTTAGAAAGAGTAGACGGAATCGTTGATGCATTGATATGTGGTCAACTACCTGTCATGTGATATTGATTTTGATCCCCAGATCTTACAAAGTGTTAATTAAGATTTTCTCAAGGAATTCTTAGCACCAAAAGAAAATATGTGTGGCAGCCGTCTACCGGAATGAATGCCAAACTTTTCACATAAAAATAGCTATACCATACCCATATACTATCCATATATTAAAGTACCCAAACATGATTGAAGAAAGTTTGGTGCGATAAACTCCTGGCTAACCTTTTAGGGAGGGATATTTATGAATGAAATACCAACAGACTATTATAATAAATCCATGGGCTTTCGACTAATAAATCTCTGGCGGATTTGATATCAACCACAAAACACGGTAAGTAAAATACAATAACATTACGCCGCAAGAATAAGCGAGGGTTGCAACTATATTACCCCAGCTACGATATAAGGTATTTCGTAATGTGTAAACCTGCTACTAGACTCTAAGCTAGTACCAAAAAAGTCGTACTAAAAAAATCATATAACGCATTAACTGACTCGGTCGTCAAAACCCGTGACCTTATACGGAATACAATAGACCGCAATCATAAACGCAAGCTTTTGGCATCGCACCAACGAAACGTAGTATTTTATAAATTAAATTCCTTTTCACTTTATATCAGTACAATAAATTATGTAAATTTAAAACATTTGAAAGGCAGTGCCGTTTGTCATTCCACACGTGTTGAAGATGTGAACTGAGGATAACGGTATCATTAGTACCTTCTCCATATAAAGTCTATATACATGGCAGTAAATGTGAATACATAATACAAGTGTTCTTATATTTTTTATAGGCCTGTAGGTACTAAATAAATGGGTTTGGTTAGAGCAGTAGTACGGAAATATTTACTTCGCTACAACATTTACAATTATATTACAAAGAACAGCCAGACTCGGCAGATCGTGTGGGTTCCGAACCCACATCACTCTGCGCGGTGGCAGTTGCGAAGCGACCACTTCATAAACGACGCTATTCCTGCAGTCAAATATATCCCTGGTTTAATTAAAACATATATATTTATACATTATGACTAGTTGGTTAGTCATGTTGTATAATTATATATCACAATATACTTGCACTACGACGCTACAATAACCGCTTACCATGAGGTATGCGAGGCGACCACTTAAGCACTCATAGCATCACTGATCGGTAAACGAATAGCGAGGTTGAGCAACGTTGGGTGTGGATGGGTGACCGCTTAGTGGGTCATCTGAGCGTCTCCGTGCTTCGGAGGGCACGTGAAATGTCGGTCCCGGTAGTTGTCAAATTGACAGCAGTCGTTAAGCAATGTCAGAGGCCTACAGGCGGCCTGAACAACTCTTGTCAACAGGAATTTTTCGAATAAAGAAATGATCATATCTATAGGCATATTATATAGAGGTAAGATTAGATTTTTTGTTTGTTAGTATGCTTGTTTGTAACGATTTAACTCCAAAACTACTCAATTGATCTGAAAATTCTTTCAGCATTAGGAACCTATATTATTACCGAGTAACATAGGATAAATTTTATTTGAAAAAGTGCTGTTCATACCTTACATAACCTTCTTTTACGCGAGCAAAGCCTGGAACAAAAGCTAGTATCGAATAAAAATAAAGATAGAACCAATTCTCAGTGCTTACTTCAGTTCGGTAATCGAATAATTGGATGATTAGATATTCTGAAAACAACGCCATTAAACTTGGACACACCTACCTATTGTCTCGAAAATGGAGAGCTTTTATTCAATGGATGAATAATGATGATTACGATAAGCTTTGTTGTGCAAACAAATTGACATTAATTTGGAAATTCTTACTTGAAGACACTCTTGATTAATTTGAAAACAAAAATATTTGTGCAGAACGTATGTTTATTACTGAAACTCTACATAAGATGGTAAAATTTAAAGTAATATGAAGAAACTGTAGGGATAACTTTATATCTAGGGTATTTACACCTACATGTAAACTTCTAGATTCCAATACTCATATAAGAACACAAATATTGTTTATTTTCTCCCCAAATATTCTAATGCGGTAGGGACAGAGTATGTATTATCTGTTGAAGTACATAAGTATAATGTGTTATGAGACTGGGGCCTGTACTAGGTTTAACCTGTGTTGCAAGTCTCCAGCCCTCAAATTCAGACATATGTTTACAATGTAATAAATAAAATTTAATAGAAGACAATATTATATGTTTACAATTTTGTTTGTTGAGCAAATGTTACTGTCAGTTACTTTATTGATTGTTTTGTTTTTATTCTATTTAGAAAAGATAACTCGCGCACTAGGATTAAGTTTTGTGTCTCGGGAGACTTTACAAATTATACCCAAAAAACCTTTTGCCGTCTACCGGAATTATCCAATAACTCCATGTCCGACTTGGGCATCGAATCCAGGACTCCATGCGTATCATTAGTCGTATTCACTACTGCTGGGCCATCGAGGCAGTTTATAATTAGCCTCATAAATTTTTGCAATGTGGCGAGTAAAAAAGGTAGATATCAATTAAAACTAATTCATTTCTAATTATTTTTACTCGTGGAGTTTTTTCAACCAGGCTCTTTATTGGTAGATGTACTTCTATGAAATTTAACGTTGCGAGATAAACGGAGTCCATGCATCTGCTTACCGTAGCACCTCGACTATAAATAAGCAACTTAACTTTACACCTTTAACTAAAACACTTCTTAAAAGCAAACAAATTAAAGATATTTATCCCTAATAGTTGTTAGTAGAGTTCCGTAGCTCTTTCATTACCGATGGCGAGTCGGAATCTCACTGTAATTATGTCATTTATAACGGACAGATTTAATTGCTGCACCCGCATTCATTCGACATTTTCATTTACTTTGAATCTGTGTAAAGTAGTGTACGTATATGGTTTGGTAAATGTACTTACATTTAAACTGCGGTGTACATCGATATGTTTAATGCAGTAAGCCTCTTGTATTTTGCCCGCGAACAACGATTATGTAAAACAGGCTGAACTAATTATGTTCCCGTTGTAGTTCTGTTTTACTTTAACTGTCCGTATCCCGAACCGTCAGCATTATTCGTGAAAGTAGGCGTGGAAAATGCTTTTTATGGGACTAATGGTGCCCGTACTCCCACCACTGTAATACCAGGCTTTAAAGTGAAGTGAAAAACATCGACTTTTGACTCTCGTAAAGTCTCAGGAAAATTTAACTGTCTTGAAATCTGCAACGATTTAATGAAAAGTATATAGGAGTAATTGAAAAATATCTACTATTATTTTAAAAACAGCGATTGCCTAGTGGGGAACCGTTGGTCTGCCACGCAGAGGTCCTGAGTTCAACGTGAAGGCGCGCATCTCTGACTTTTCGAAAATATCGTGAGGAAATCTGCATGTCTGAGAGTTCTCCATAACGTTCTCGTTTTGTCGTTTTAAGGTTTGTGAAGTCTGCCAACCCGCACTGGGCCATCGTGGTAGATTATGGTCTAACCCTTCTTACATTGAGAAGAGGCCTGTGCCCAGCAGAGCTGAGTAGCAGGCTTCCAGGTTAATCCTAAAATGGAAACCATTAGGTGCATTACAGCTTTTAAGCAATCTATTTGCTCACCGCAGCCGTTAATATACACCATTGAATATTCACGAAATAGCGACAACACTGACCATAACATATGGCCATAAAAATCTATGAATATAGGCCACCTGTTGTCCCATCCCATGCTTTGTTATCTTGAATCTCAGTGCGTTCGTCGACACTTACGTAGGAAGGGATGGCAGTAAACAGATCGTTTGCATGTCATAGAAGCTTCCGGAAGGTGTTAAGACTGTGGTATATGTTGGAGAATAGCGCTGTTAGGATTGTGGTATGCGCATTTTGAGTGGTTGCGCTTATGTCTAAGCGATCGTGGTACATACATATCTGCAGTTATCTTGGGAATTCTTTCTTATAAATATAAGTATAGACTTCACATAGGATCATTTTGCTATCAAACATTTTTCTGAAGCACCTGTGTGAAGAGTAGATACAACAATCTAGAAATGGTAAAAGGTAAGTTATACAAAAATAACTTAGTATTAACATTTTTAGACCGTTACTATAAGGAAGTGACTTATTAAATATTTAAAGTTTAATAATAATATTAATATAATATTCTACCACATACACACAACACCATCTAGCCCAAACTAAGCAGAGCTTGTACTATGGGTACTAGACAATGGATAAATACATATATACTTTTTTTTTGTAAATTCATACATATTATACATAGAAACACCCAGACCAAGACAAACATCCATGTTAATGCACACAAATGTTTGACTTGTGCGGGGATCGAACCCGCGACCTCAGGCGTGGCAGTCAGTTACACTAACCACTACGCCATCGAAGCCGCCATCGAGGCCGGCCGTTTCTCTGAGTAACTATTAAGTTGGATACAGGATTCTATTGTATTTAGTTACACCATATGAAAGCGAATGCATCTTATTCACAAAATATAAAACATATTACAAAATTGTTAAATTATCAAAGTTCTCTATCCGTCGCGCCTTTCACATTTACCTTATATACTCTTTCTTACTTTTATTCTTTCGCGTTGCATAATTTCCCTTTCTGAAAGGCTCGATGTTTCGACCAGGTTGCACTGGTCGTGGGCACAAGCAAGCATAGAAGCAAATACACATGGCAAAGGTATGTAAATACTTTTTAAGTCAATTTTTTTGACTGCTTTATCGCACGCACACATCGTTTTAATAATAACTTGTTGAGAATAATGATTTTTCTAGACCATGATATAAAATGGCATTTGGGTAGGATCTTTTCAGCGATATGCATAATTTTCTTTCATCAGCTACTACCTGCGAAATTTACTATCATAATCATTAAATAATTATAATAATAATAATTGTTTATTTTCTCTCTGTCACATATGCTGGGTGTTAAATGTTTTTTAAACCCTATTACTGCCTAAGACTCGACGACGACCACTTAAGACTGCGCCGAGCGTAAGACAGATAATGACAGAGCTCGTACGGGCCCATATTCAAATCGCCATAGTAAAATTGTATGGAGGATTTGAAATGCTTTTTGATAAATATATATCTTTATTGTCAACCAATAACTTAAATATTTAGGACGGACAAATTGTAATATAACTATTTATGTTTGGTTTAAGCTGTAAAATAGGATAGATTTCTACTGTTATAATTTACAAAATCACGTAACACGAGCTTACGTTTTTGCATATTTCGTGCAAATTTACGTAATTTTGTAGGCGAAAATATTAATTATTTTAAGGTTTTTACACGGAGTAATCGTAAATACATAAATTTTTATGGTAAATGTATATTTTATATTTGTATTAAACAAAAAGTGTTGATTTTATTAACTTAACTGTGACGGCCTGTTTTGGCACATTTCGGTCGGCGCAGTCTTAAGAGTTTTGAATGAATTTGATTATTTTGTATTATTTTCGGGATTCGCGCAGACAAATAATATTTATACTAAGTCATGTACCCGGCATACGTATTGTACCTACACACTGTTTGAAATAGATTAGAGAATACGAAATAATCAAATTTATTCAAAACTCATTTCATCTGCGCTTTGTCCGAAACAGACTGTAATAACATAGCCATATTGAGTGGCAGTCGACGATATTCATAATTCTTTACTTGTTAATCTCTATTCATTTTCCATTCATGAATGGCCTTGGCCATTATCCTTCTGAGGGGCATTCATCGCGACGGTCAATGACACGAGCATTATACCCTGATATATTATATGAAAAGAGCATTATAATGATTATTGCCTGTTTCAAGCACTTTTTGTGTCTGTCTGCTTATTGTTATGGTAATCTTTAGGATTAACTCCAAATATAGAGAAAATATTTAGTGATTTTCTTTACAATAGTAATACTTTATTTTTAATTAGTTCTTGCCCGTGACTTTGTCATGTGAAGAGTAAGCCCGCGACACCGTTTACGTATATTACTCTGCACTATTTAATTTTGAATGCAATAATATAAAACGTGACTTATATAATATTGTCTTCTATTTACGCGAATATTATTCATTGAAATTAAAATTGTGTGTGAACATGTGCAACAGGGGACCAACCACTACCTGAGATTTGACAAACCACAGATTCTCGCTAAAGAACACCGATTCCTACCCCTACCAAGGATGCTTCGCGAGGCTATTGAAATCAAAAAACATCCTAATTTTAATAGAGAAGATGGTTGGAATGTACCACCAGCTTGGGATCCAGTAATAAAAATAGTCAAACCCAAGAAGAAGCAAACCACAGCTAGACTTCATGATACTTTGAGCTCATTCTGCGTAAATAGAAACACCAATGATTAAATTATGTTCGGGTACTTTGAAATAACTACACTGGAACATTGAGACAACTGCCATCTTAGTCTCCCCGTGACCATGGCTGCTGAAAAGCAACCGAAACGTCGGGGAAAGTGTAAAAATAAATGAAATCTAAATAGTTTAATAATAATTTAATTAGCTTAAAAATTAGTAAAGTTTAATAGTAGTAGTAGTGTAACAATTTTCAAAATTTTGTAATAAAGTGTCAAATAAACAACGCGATAAAATCCGTATATAGCAGTTTAATTTCAATAAACGTGACTATGTTTAAAATTTCCACTTTACGTACATTCAACCTATATTTCAGAACTGGGTATCTTAAAGGCACGATAGTAGTAACAATTTCTTTAAATAGTTTGTTAGTATGCACTTTTGGTCAACTGATTTAATTCATGCCATGTTTAAGAGGTCCTAACTAATATTTTAAATGTAAATGTGAGTTTGTTTGTTTGTTACTTGTGCTTTCATGCCTAACTACTCGACCGATCATCATGAAATTTCGCATACATGTCAGGAGAACAGAAAAGGACATAGGTTACCTTTAATTTAGAAAATAGGTCCTGTTCCCGAGGTTTACAAATTTATTGACAAAACTACATTTACGCCGGCGAAGCCACGAGCAAAATCTAGTATTATTACAGATAGTGGACAGATATACAGATAGTCGTAGAAATAAAAGTTACGTCATACCTATATTATATATATATTTACATGCAAATGTTCTATAAAATAATCTTCTGGCTTTTCAATACACTGTGTTCATGTAACGACTCAGAGAGAGAGCTTTTCGACTTTCTTAGGCTTTATATGGATCTGTCGAAGTTCTACAAAGGAAAATATACATTAATTAATAATAAGCTGTAAGAAGTTAATAAATAAATTAGCAGTGAACAACGATACTTCATTGACAAAAAATGTATACCTCTATAAGATACATATTTGCATCCACATAGATAATATAACAACTCGGAATGGATAGACTATAGGAGAAAATGGCAAGCTAGCAAATCAAATGAATGTAAATGGTAAAATTAAGCCTTCAACGACTAGACGGCGCACGTGCATACGGCGATGATTTTAAGCCTAAAGCTTTATAGTATCAGGAGTCTGAATATCATAGACGTGATATCAGCAGAAGCAAAGACCATGATGGCGCCACCTGGCGCTCATAATAAACCAATAACAAACTTTTTTTAATATGGGTTGTAGTTGAAGATACTTGTATTCCTACTTCAGCTGCTTTAGATTTAATTAGCATATTTGCTGAACCCTTAGATCCAGAACGACTTAAACAGATAGAGAATTTAGTATTCTAAGACCGTTTACCAAAAATCCCGTTGACTAACAAACGTTAAACAGATGACCACCTAGAGATCTTAACTTTGGCTATTAAGATGGTCCCTTGAAAGCAATACTTATAAATTACGAGCTTCATATACTAAGTCGTTATGGGTATTCTAGGGCTAGCTGTATGGCATATAAACGTCTGATAAGAGACTATTTAAATTCATGTTTCCTTGAGGTTAATGTGAAAAGCCCTAGGATGACCATGTCATCATCGTTAACATCAGAAAATGTGCATTTAACGGTGGTTTACCAAACTAGAGATGGTCACGAAAAAGGCTGTTTAAACCTCAATGTATGCGTTGGGTTCAGTTTATGGTTACATAACCATCATGGTATGGTAATTTGTACTTAACCCCCTGGTATAATGAACACAAATCTGCGCAAATATTGTATAGGGACTGTAAATCTGCATGACAGCTTCTATCATAGATAGTCTCATAGCAACTCATGGCCTCATATTAACAGGTTAACATATAATTTAACTTTAGGTTTGTAGAGGTCATATGTTTAATTTCTTCATGGATTGAAATTTTTCTGTTATAATTTACAGTCTAACTTAGCATAGGCAATGCTTATAAAATAAATAATTAATATACTGGACATCTAAATAAATTTGCATATTTTCTCAGAAATAACCAAATTTTGGAAAAAGTAAACCAAGGATGTAATTGCTTCCATGTAGGTTTTGACATTTCTTATTATCTACTCATAGGCAAAAGTAAATTTTGAGAGCACGAAAGTTTTGTTATAAGTTGACATTCTCGAAATAAATAAAAGTTATATTCAAATAATAGCTAAAATCTTAATTCTTAAATCAGCTTTCAAACAAAAACTTACACGATTTTTCCATTATCGAGAAACTTTCTTGTAAATTGACTGAATTATTGAATTGTTCTTTTTTAGTTTTCTGATAATAATCAAAGAAATATTTTCAACTAATAAACTTCTTTTTTCAATGATAAATGTATAAAGGGAAAGAAATATTAATATGAATATAATGGAGATAGTCTTGCCAAAAAGATAATATCAACTTACGATAAAGTCTTAGGCCTTGGAAATAATTATCCTTAACGACCCAGAAGTTAATGATCCACTGGACTATGCCTCTGATGCTGACGAAGGCTAGGAGAATAGATATCCAAGATGTGTCGGTCGGGTGCTTTCTCTTGGGCATCAGAGGGCGCTGGTTCATTGCACGTAGGTGCCCTCGCTGAGATACGTAGCCAATGATAGCAGCTAGAATAAGTGATAACAGTTAAATCATAGTCTTAAAGAACATTTCAATCTGGTATAATATATAGGTATTTCTTTCTGTCTTTGCTTGTCCTTCTTAAATCTTAAGAATAGTAGTAAGGATATGAGAAAGTGATTTTAAGATAAATTTAAAGCAAAGTTATTCATTTAATATATAAAAAAAGCGCTGAGGATTCAATTACACCCATGGTCTCAATTTTTGTATGTATGCGCTAACATTTTGCACTTATCTCTATATTATTAGCTAGATTATCTTTATATAATGAGTACAGGCTGATTTTTGTTGGCATATCACGTGAGCAAAGCTGGATCCGGCCGTTAGGGTCCTATTTCGGTACGCCCCCGGCCAGGACGCACCCACAGTGAAAATTTGTTATTCCGCTACACCCCCGGCCGTGACGCTCCCATTGTAAATCAACAGGAGAAGTCACTTAAGCAAATACTGTTGAAAACAAGTTAAATAATTTGTGCTGTGTGTATACTATCTATCTATCTAGCTTTAGAATTAGATTAATTTTTAATATATTTTACAAAAATATTTTTAAAAATGCAAACTAAATAATATTAAAATGTTGGTTTCCAAGTTAGCAACCTTTCAAAAAGGCAACCCTTTCACTGTAACTGTGCGGAAGCAGTGCAAGGGTTGCTCGCCCATTGTGTAGATTTCAAATTCAAAAACACTTGTTTCAATAGTATTTGCTCAAGTGTCTTCTCCGGTTGTTTTACAATGGGAGCGTCTTGGCCGGGGACGTAGCGGTATAAAAGTTTTTCACTGTGGGTGCGTCCCGACCGGGGGCGTACCGGATTGGAACCCTAACGGCCGGACTCGCAAAGCCGTAGGCAGAAGCTAATAAACTATGTCCTAATACCTAAAGTCTTTTTATAGCTGCTGAGCTTTCAAGAAAACCTCTATAACTGTTACATCATGCCGTTTAAGACAAAACGATTGCTCTGAAAGGTCCAAATCCGGCTTCTAATTCTATCCTTCAGCTTAACGTTTGGACAGTCCACACTGCGCAGATTAAACGGAATCTGTCTGCGATTCAAAGCGAACTGGATAACCGTCGACCGGTAGGCATCAATTACTAACACTAGATGTCGCAGCCCTATTCTGTCTTACTTTTAGAGATATGAGATTGATTCATATATCGAAAAGAGTGACAAAATAAGGCTCAGCGTTGACGAAAATGTATTTTATTTAATTCATCATTCGAAGCAAATTAATTTACCAAATTAATAAACTCAATAACCATTTTGCTAACGGTGGTAAAAATCTCGCAGAAAATGCCCTACACTCTAAGAGCTCTTCTGCTCTGAATTTGATAAGGTCTTCCTCTACATTAAATTCCTTTGTTTTGTTAGATACCGATGTCGATGAAGTATTATATCGAGGTTACGAGACGTTTGTGCCGTTGGGTGGAATAACATATTCAATAACATACTTAAAAGGTTTTAACATCAACTTGCTCTTCCATTAACAAACATTTTTCAATTATGCTTACAAAAAGGAGTATTCCCTCATCTGCTAAAAAAGCAGTGGTTATATACATATATTTAAATCTGGGGACAAACAAAGTATAAATAATTATAGGCCTATCTCAATTTTATCAGGCCTGTCCAAAATTCTAGAAAAATCGTTAACTCTAGATTAATGCGATACCTTGAAGATAACAATTTGCTATCGGAATATCAATTTGGTTTTAGACCTAAAAAATCAACTAACTAATCAGTACATACATTGACTAACTATGTAAGAAGCAATATGGATAAGGGTTTGCACTCCATTGGTATCGTTCTAGACCTTGCTAAAGCTTTTGAAACTATTTCTTGCTCTGTACTATTGCACAAACTTGAAACACTTGGAATAAGGGTAACCCAACTTAAATTATTTGCTAACTATCTTAGTGATCGCCATCAGTGCGTAATATATCACCATCAGTGCATCCGATTAAATGTTATTATTATTTGTTTCTCTTTCACGGGTATTTCCCTAATACGTTAGAAAAATACCCGGTCCTTTGGAATACACGGAGACATGGGTCCAACGTGAATCGGCCCTTCGAGAGTTTTAATCAAATGTGGGATAGAACGTGGTGTTTAATAGACAGGTATATTGGTAACTATGGATGATAAAACGGCGTCTGCCCTGAATACTCTAATAGCATTGTGGCGACTCCGTACAGACGAAGAAGTTTCGCCTACATTGAACAGAGGGCGCTACATACAAGTGACGTCACTATTTTGCATCGCACAAGTGGAGTTTACACAGCAACTAAGTATATATACAAGCTCCCAACATCAACCGTCGGGCCGCGGCCCGCTAGGCACGATCAACCAGCCTGGTCGGAGAATCCTTTGTGTTGGAGGGACATCACACCCTGTTCCTCCACAGCATCAATCGAATAGGCAGAAGGTGACTCGCCAACTCACTGGATGGGCCCTCTGAATAGCCACGATAGGCGTACAAGCCAGCAGCAGAAGGCAACACCGGTGTGAGCGGCTAGGTTTTACCATTACGGGTCTCGTGACAACGGAGACCCGGAGCGGGATTCCCCGTAGTTATGCCCTTGAAAATGACACTTTCAACCCGAAGTATGTAGCTCTAGCGGCCCCCCTCCGACCGGCCGACACAGGCAAGCCAGAGCTGAAAGTCCTACAGACGCTCTTGAAGTTCTACACCAGCCAACCAGTAACGACAAGTCGGGAACGAGCCTCTAACCGACTCTCTGAGGTATTCAGGACCACAGTGTCGCCACTCACATTCAGCTCGCCACAAGCTGCCCTGCGGTTTGTGCACCTTCATTAAACTTGATAATACATTTTTTTTTATATCACAAAGCGTATATGGTAGTTTAAAAGCTAGTGTACTGTGCCCTCCGATATCGCGTTAGTCTCATGATAAAATAACGACTGTCCCAGAGCGGTTTTCTCGAAATCATTTCGGAATTAAATCTTTTCCAACCTTCTTCTTTCATATAGGTTATCGATTCTCGTTAGAGCTTTAACTCGAATAATAGTCAAGATCATATTTTTGTAACGCTACCAACACGCGCCATAACATCTGGTAGTTTTGAATTTTAACAATTTTACAAGGATTTTATCACGGGTTACTTTAAAGAAATAGGTATTTTTATATTAACCGTGATCAAATATATTGATGGATATAAAAATTTAGTTCCATTGCCATACCTCAGACACTATATCAACATGTTCTGGAATATGGCACTCCAATTACCTTCCAACTCTCTACCAAGGGTAAAGGTATTATGTTCGAAAGCTGTACCTGGATATTTAGTTGCACTACTATTGCCCGCCTTTGACACCATAGTGGAAATTCTGTTTCACAGATAGCAGGCAATGTATCCAGTGTTGATTTAGGCAATCATCGATGGAGTAGATTGTATTAATTAAATCTACGCTTATATAGAAGAAAGCTTCTGCTCTAAAGACTTCGAACACTTGCTAGAACTTGTTTGGATTTTGAATAAAATGCTTACTTTTAGGTGGAGGGGAACTTACTTGTAATGCACAACTCGATTCATGTATTCAAGAGTCTCCACTGATTATCTCAATCATCACGTAAATTTCAAAAATACCGAGTTATCGTCTTTGACATGGCATTACGGCATCACGTTAAATGTAGATAGATATACATTCGATTTTACAATGTAAACATGTCACTGTCACGTGTACACCTGTATAGTACGGTCGTCCTTCCTAGTTACATTTCGGGTTGTAGAAAAATCAAACAATCGCTTTTGTGTTTATAATATCAGCAGCAAGTAATAAATAGTTAGTAAAAATGTAGTTAAAGAGTACTTACATTCAGTGCCTGTATATTTAGAATCTAGAATCAATATTATAGCATGCACTAGGTCCACAACAAGCAGAGCTGCGCCACTGAGAGTGAATGGCACTAACGTCGCGTAGAAGCTGCAGGATCTCTCGCCTTGCGTCACGTTAATGATCGCGAATAGGAGCCATAATATGTGAAGAGAAAGCCACAGCTGAATCTTACTGAAACAGGCAGATAAAAAAATTATTTGAGCTCTGTATATAAACTGTTCTACTGCTAGGCACATACCTCTTCTCAATATGAGAAGGCCATAGTGGACACTATGCTGGCCCAGTGCGGGTTGGCAGACTTCACACATCATCGAGAACTCTTAGATATGTAGTTCTTACAATGATTTAATTCACCGTTAAAACAAGCATAAATTCAATCAATGAAAAGAATATTAATAAGAAAACTTCATGAACATTATCAGTCTCGGTTCAGCTTTAGCTGTCTCAGAAATCCTGGGCATAAATGGAACCATAAAGTCATCAAGACACTTCTATAAATAACGAGATTAGTAATATAATGTTCTTTTTATTTATAACGAGCAAAGAGAACATTTATGTTAGGACCCTGCCGACAAAATTATAGCCTTGAAACTCTTCTATTTTCGTCATCTGACCAGCTTAAGCTACTTAATCGACAAATTAAAAGAACTTAATTACAATTACAGTGTTTGATTCTAAGAAAACATTAAAACCAAAATATGTTTTTGTAAGCCAAACAGTAACAGAACTTAAAAAAATAGAATAAACGAATACATTCGTCTAAAAAAATGCGGGCACAACGTGCTATCTGACACTTGTAGTAACAAGATTTATACTTATTCTCTGTTAACATAATATGCGAAAATTTGGATATACTTACGTTCTAAAAGCAGCAGACACTCTATTCCTCAGTGGCCACACAACATTTCCATATACCCTGTCGTCATTGAGATTCGTGATGTTGTAGAAGTAGATCCTACCACAGGCTTTAGGGTCGTATAAATATAGAAATTTCATCAAGGTGACCTCGTGTAGCTCGTCTTTCTCTGGAGCAAACTGACAATCTAGAACCAGCCAGCTAATTATCACACAGAGGATTGCTGGAAGAAGTTTAAATTAATTTTAGCTTGTATCCACTTAAACCTTCTGAAATATGTTAGACGATTTAATATTAATACAATTGGAATGATACTTACTTTGGTACAAAATCAGTAGTAAACTCCATAGACCCAACGAGCCCATTATTTCTGATTATTATTACGACTAAACAACACAAATCTTTTTAAGCCAAGGTCGTCCTTAAATTTGATACAAAATGTTGCCGAGACAATCTAGAGGGCAAACGAATTTCAAGTAGGCCGTGTACGAATTTTGCTGTCACTAAAATTGGTTCGTCCCATGTTTTGATTGCAGGTAAAGTCCAAAATTAATGGCACAGTCCCCCGTCGAGGTGATAATGAAAAATTTAATGGCGTTCTCTCACCAACGTTTGAAATTGAATTCTCTCAAAAATAGAATCGCTTCATTTTATTTCTCATTATCAAGGAGACTGTTAGTAAAATTCACTGTTCCCTAATCCAGACAATGATAGCCAGCCAGTTTTATACGTTATTCTTACAAAAAACATTATCGTTATTTGAAGTTGAAGTTCATAAACTTACGAAATTGTCACGTAATGTCAAGATATTACGTGATAATTTCGTTAGTTAGTTCGTCTAAATTCAACAAACAACATTTTTTTTTGGTCTTCGTTAGATGCTAAGACTTAAATAAATAAATGATCTTTGTCCTTACCATTCTTTTTACATTATATTTTGGGACACTGTTTTTTTTAGTAAATCTATCTCTATTAACCTTTAAGTAGGTAATCATTCCTTTCTGGCCCTTTCACCTTTCTAGAATTATTGCCTACCCGTTCTTGTGAAACAACATCTACTCGAATATTCTAAAAATAAATGATTTATTATGATCAATAAATACAATTGTACTGAAACTACATATAAATACACATTATTAGTATTAGTATTTACTTAACCAACAACTGAATGCTAAAGTTCATTTAAATAGCTAGTATTCCATATATTATAGTATATACATAGGCTAATGCAATAATGTTGGCATATACCTTCATATCTTGGCTCATCATTTTTATTTCGAATGTTAATAGAATATTTCATTTCTGTTTTATTATTTTCCAATTCCATACCATTTTACAATGACACAAAGTGTTTTCTCAATTTTATATTTACACTATATATTACATTATATTTATTAAAATTTGTTTTAAAATTATGTATTATACTAAAATTGATTCGGCTCTCCAACACCAGCTCGGTAGACAAGAGCTTTATCGGTAAGATAAACAGGCCTAGGTTCAGGTATCACCCTGTACCGTTCGTTCTCATATTTTAAATTAATTTCTCTTCTCTTAATCATTCGTATAATTCTTTTAAGAATTCTGCAGCAGTAGATATTTAGCATAAGGATTATGATCCCTCGCATCCAACAAATAGAAGCTAAAATAGGCAGCCAACCGGCGAAATTCTCATACGAGTGTAGTTTGATCGTAGCACTCCATCCACTGTATCTAAGGACCATACCCTTTGTTAAGCTTTGTTTGATGTGAGCAATGTACACAAGAGCCATGGATGTGTCAAACATAATCATGAAGATACAGCTATAGAAGAACACGGCTAACACGAACTTGAGGGCACGAAGGTCGAAGCAATTTTTGGCGTAAACCCAAAGTACGATGGCAATCATCACCCACAAGCAATGGAAAACTAGAGATATCTCTATGTACCTGAGAATAAAGGATAAACTGAACTAATAAACGTGAAAAACAAACATAACAGACTAAACGAATAAATGCTATACTTTTGCTTTACCTTTCGAAGCAAAATATTTATTCTTATACCGTGTAAATGAATAAACAAATATAACACAATTGTTTATAACGAAGGTAATACAGAATTTTAAATGGATTTTATGATACACCTGAATTATTTTGTGCCGGCTTAATACAGTTTTCACATAAAAGAGCGCAGAATACGAACACAGTCACGATAAAACACTTCATAAAACTCACTTTACTGGGTCATTACAAATATATACTAGTTGAAATAAATATTTTGAAGTGACATTTATTTTTACATTTTGCTGCTTAGAATTTGATTTTGTTGTTTATATTTTTGCAATAGTTGGTTCAGAAGTATTTATGTATGTGTGCGTTATTATCAGTCTGAGTTGAGGTTTGACCCTAGATTGCAAATTGCCTTTAATGTAGATATTTGTGTATTCTCATGATATATTCAAGCTATAATGGATCGATGTGTGGTTGCTAAACCGCAATGTGTTTGCGTATATATGGGATTGTTTTAAGTCATATTGTCTATTAATTTGGAATAACATACTGGCCACAGAGGCAAAATCATGCAGCTCACAGCTGACTAAAAATCCTAAAAGAAAATACAGTTAAACATTCTCCTCTCGATTACCATTTAGTAAGAGAACGTCGTACAAAAATACATGATTGAATAAACGATTGCTCTTAAATTATAGGGTCACGTTTAAATCTTTGATGTAGGACCATAAATAGCTTAATTGGAAAAGCGACCGACATGGTTTGTCGAGATTGCAGATTCAATTGTTACTCACGGATTATCTTAATGCTATTTTGTAGTGAGAAAGAAAGTTAGTCAAGTATAAAACACTACTAGATAAAAAAATAAAATTACGTTCTCGTCTTCGCTGATAGTCTGGTCGAAACTATTAAGATTTGTTGCTGCCATGTAATAGGAAGAACATTGAAGCTATGAGTTTCATTACTGAAGTACAAATTGGTTATATCCTTAGACCTTTGCAGTTTATACCCACAGGCATTCGCGTCGAAGAGATACATGATGCGAGCCAATTTATCATAGTCTAGCGTCGCTAGATCAGGGTTCCACACACAGTATAGGATACTTCCAGCACCGAGAAAGACGAAGACGCCTGAAATATAATAATTAATGGAACTAAGATTTACTTTGCGGTAAACTACTAACATTTGTAAACACATTAAAATTGAATAGTATCTATATTTCGGAATGCTTTTTAATTCCATCTATGTAATTTTTTTAACTTAGTACTAGAATCAGTCAAGGAATCCACGAGACAAGCCTGACATAGTGTGGAGTTCATGAGCAATTTTTCCCTTAATCTACAAATTATGTTTTGGAAATTTTAATGCTATGAGTACATTATAATGTCTATTGTTTAAGGAAATCTGTTTATGTTTTTGGCAAATTAAAATCTTATCTTATCTTAACCAAATGACTGCACGAAATGCTTAGGTAGTTTATGTGGTCACTACGCTATTGTTAGTCTGCCGATATTGTGGATTCGATCCTGAAATGAATGCTTGTGAAGTTCCTTGCTATACAAGAGTGATTCCAGTATTAAAATAAAACATTGAAGCAGAATTTTCATACTAACTATAGTTTATTATTGATACCACAGCTAGTTACTCAACTCTTCTACTCAAAAATGGGTATAACTGTTAATTGTTAAACTGTTGTATTGTTAAAAAGACAACTTCCACACAAGGAATAATTCTTGTATCGCTGAGGACTTTACAAACATTCAAACAATGGACACAAAGAACACCCAGACTCGGAACAACTATTTGTGTATCACACAATTTTTGTCCCGTGTGGGGATCGAACCCGCACACTCGGTGCAGTGGCAGTGGCAAGACAACCACTTAAACCACTACGACATCCGTGCAGTGTATTGTTAATGTGGCAAGATGCTGCTATAAGCTGTTCTACCTTACAATTTATTTACTAGCTGTCAATGTCAACAGCGCAAACCCATAGATATAATTATACGTTACTATAGCGAATCGGCTTTGTTTTATCATGCCCGGTCACTTTGTTTGCATTTATGGTTGCCATTTTTTAGCAGTGAGAGTACATCCATGTTTTATTTCCGTTAACTGAGTTATTCCTATATCGGAGTTATCTTTTTAAAAAACATTATAATATATAATGCTCGACAAATAAGCCCATTGACTGTAGATTTATAGAGATAATAAAAAAGTATTAGGACTTTTTAACCTTTTGAACGCCACGCCATAACGGCACCTCCATGTCCTGTACGCCAAGCCCGAAAATCTATATATTATATATTGTTTTTTATGATCAAATATTTCAATAACTAATAACAATTTTGTTTGCTGTATACAATTAAGTAATAATTGGGGATTCAATTTTTAAGTTGTATCACTAAAACACAGAAAACTAATGATTTAGTATGTTTATTTTGTATTTTTCTGTGAACCAACAAAAAACAGTTTTGTCGAGTATAGTCGACGTTGGCGCACAGGGCACGCTTGCGCATGTCGAGTATAGACGACGTTGGCGTTCAAAAGGTTAAATAAATGGAGAATTGAGGGACATTCTCAAAGGCAAGTACATTGTCTGCAGTTTTTCTATTTATTGATAAATAAATAAAACAACTGAACAACAATGATATCATTTCACTAGCACAGGACGATGTAAGTACCTTATCAAATTGGTTTCAATGCAATATATTAACTATAAATATTACATAAACTAATATATTATATTTAGATAAAAAATAAACCTATACCATTTCATAAACCCTTAATAATCAATAATTTTCCGTTATAACAGAAATCGTCTGGCAAATATCTTGGCCTCAGGATAGATCAACATTTATCGTAGGAAAACCACAAAGAACATATAAAGGGCAAAATTTCATCACTTATAAAACCCATGCGATCCATAAGTAAGTGCATTCCGCGTTAAAATTAAGGTTAAATGTTTATATTTCATTAGTCAAGCTACATCTACCTACTATATCTGATCGAAATTTGGGGCAGTAGTACAAAGAACACAAAATAAAATAACTAAAATATAATTTAAATTACCGTATTTTAACTTCCTACTATATACTCTATTTCAAATACGAAGTCCCTTTTGACACTTCATAGCAAGTAAATCTGCACATTTCATATAATTTGCTGAAATAAACAATTATTACTTATGGTACTAAAGACTATTTAAAAATAATTATAAAATATACAAAACATGACATAATTGTTTCACAAACATAATCAATTATTAGTGTCCATTGATATTGGTCTTAACTAAATTTAAACATAAAAATAAAATAACTTCTTCTTTTCGTGTGGTTAGTGGCCAACCTGTTGTCAAAAGTTGTTCAAGCCGCCCGTAGGCCTCTGACATGGCTTAACGACTCTGTCAATTTGGCAACAACCGGGACCGACTTTTTATGTGCCCTCCGAAGCACGGAGACGCTCAGATGAAATACCACTAAGCGGTCACCCATCTATAGACTGACCGCACCCAACGATGCTTAACCTCGCTAATCGTTTACCGATCAGTGAGTACAACTGGCTATGAGCGCCTCGAATAAAATAACATTTCACTACAATACCATGGTTACGCACTATGGTATTTTTTTTACTTTCAGTCATAGTGACGCGACAATATAAATTGGATAAAATCGAATTAACTCGAGCTAAAAACAATTGCCTGAGAAATATTTTTGTTAAATTGTATTTGAATAAAATTTATCTATTAAAATTATTATTAGGTTGCAACGTACCTTAAATCCCATTCAGCAAACCCTTAATATATTTTCTTTATCAAAAAATAGATTTGAAGCGATATTGGACTTATAGTTTTAATATCTCATAGATTTACAAATAAACACGGTATGAATAATATTGACGTAACTATTCTTTCGATATGTCAAACTTGGTTTGACTCCTCCTTTTTGATTTTCTGTTTCTATCATTTCTGTTTCGATTCTAAACCCACATTTATAGTTTGTTTATAAAATTAATCGGTAATTGATTTCGTGCTGTGTCGATTGAAACGGTGTCTTCACTATTGCAGCCCAGCGATCATCTGTCAAATGGGCTTCGTATTTGAAACAGACTATAATCAGAAAAATTCTAAATAAAACCATTCATACAAACATGTCATATGTTAAAAAATCTGATATAAATAAACTTAGCACTCGTCGAGCAAGTCTACTTGTTCTGCCAAAAATAATAACCAGTTATGGAAAAAAGAACATAACTTTTGAAGGTATTCAACTATATAACAGTCTGCCCTCACATATAAGCATTATTTAATTACATAAAAATCCGCATTATTTCATTACATAAAAAGCAACCGCTCGTTTCTCATTTAAAAGATATTTATTGAACTTTCATTAAATATTTAAATGTTCTAGGCGACCATTGTATGAAATAGTATTATTTATTTTAAAATAAGTTGTTCTCATGTAAGTGGCTTGTATTGTCTTTTTTGAGAATATATTCTTTAAACCTAAATGAAATGGCTGACTGTAACGGGTTGCCTGCTAATTAGGTGAGAGCAGAACAAAAATGAAAATGTCTTAATCTGCGTATAAAGAATGGACGACAAAGACAGACCAAAAAATTATATATGACAAATGTGAATGGTACAGCTGATAAAGGAAACCTCGGCGAACTATCTCTGACCACATCGGCGACATTCTAGAAAAAGGCCAGATAGCCTTACTTAACAAACATGCGTGCATAAAGAATATAATAAATTTTGTGTCTTCCGCACTAGAATTAAATCCTGTGTCACGGGGAACTTTAGAAACATGCAAATAACTGCCATAAAAATACCCAGACACGGAACTTCTAATTTTAGCTCGCCCAAATAATATAATAATAATAATGTGTTGCCCTCTGCTGCTGACTTGTATGCCTATCGTGGCTATAAGGGGGGCCCATCTAGTGAGTTTGCGAGTCACCGTCTGCCCATTCGATTGATGCTATTGGAGTATTCAGGGCAGACGCCGTTTTATCATCCATAGTTACCAATATACCAGTCCATCAAACACCCACACCCATGGGCCATATATTAGAATCCATACGTAGCAATAGTCCTACGCCTAATGCGGCTAGTGCCGTTGTAGGTGTTCCATCCCACCTTTGATTAAAACTCTCGAAGGGCCTCTTCTCGTTGGACCCATGTCTCCGTGTAAGCCTCCCAAAGGGCCAGGTATTTTCTAATATAATCATTATGTTAGAAAATACCTGTGATAAGAGAAACATAATAATAATATGTTATCACATACACACAACACCATCTAGCCCAAACTAAGCAGAACTTGTACTATGGGTACTAGACAATGGATAAACATACATATATACAATTTTTTTTGTAAATACGTACATATAATACATAGAAACAATGTTTATTCTATGTGGGGATCGAACCATAACATCGATTCCGCCACATGAGGCGTATAGCAAATAGCGAGGCAACCATAAAGTACTACGAAATGCAATCTTGAAGCAAGTAAATTAATAATAATTAAAGCAAGAAAGGTATGGCAAAATCGTAGCAAGAAATGGATATCCGTATTCACAGTCATGATATCGGGCCAATGGGTTGAGTCTACATGACGTCTCTGCTTAATCTTTAAGGTCTTTACTCACTCTTTGTATGTGCCTTTGTCTACGATCCTGTGCCAATATCATTCAGGTTTCTTATGCCTTGTCTTTGGGCGCCATTCAGTCTTGCTACACATGTCATCATCACCACGACTTCCTAAGTATGCTATCCAACTCCAATATTAATTTCATTATTCGTTTCCTATATTCAATGGCTTGGGAGATCTAGCTAATCTTTGATTGCACACAAGGCGTAGTGGTTTAAGTGTTTGACTCACCATAGCTACTGCGACACGTGTTGTATTCGATTGCTACACGGGACAAAAATGTGTGTGATCCACAAATAGAAGTCCTGAATCTGGCTGTCCCTTGTTTTCGTTGTTTGTAAAGATCCCTGTGACATAAGAATTATTTAGCCCTTTAAAGAAAAATCTCTTTATTTGGTAATTATTATAAAATTTTATTTTGTCCGCGGCTTCACACGCACTAATATAGATTTTGTCAATAAATTTTTTGCCCTTGGGCAGAGAACGTTTTTCTGGATTTACATCCAGATAAGGTACACTGTCCTTTTCTGTACCCATGTATGTGAAATTTCACGACAAACGGACAAGTAGCAAGGCGTGAAAGTGCAAATGAACACACATTTACATTTATAATATTAGTTATGATCTTATTTTATAGGTACTTACTTTGTATGATGACGACGTCTGCTATTACCGTGCATATCGTCCTGTCTCGCGCTCGAATAGGCACATATTCTGGTAATATGATACTAGTCCGGTAAAGGAGCGCCGAAAGCGACATGTTTACCTGTACCCGTTTCCAAAACATATTACTACAAATATACACTTTCCACGGTGGTGGATCAGTAGGTAATGTTACTGTTGGGTATGAGGTCTCGGGTTCGATTTCCGTGTCGGGCAACGTATACGTAATATTGGGTTTTGCTGTTAGTAAAGTCTCAGTAGCAGCGCAGTCTGGTATTGTGCCAGCAAATGAAAGGCGTACGCGTTACGTTGAACCTAGAATCATAGTTTGCGTGGTGTAACAGGATAAGTATATATAAACTTTCCTTGTAATAATAAATAATCCCACTCGTATCTCTTTTACTACACAAAAAGCTTTCGGAAAAATAGAGAAGCGCTTCACTAGTATATATATTGCCTTTTATTTCATAAGCTGTGCATTCATTCAACTACAACAAATTCAAGTAAATTGAGCCGAATTGTATTCCTTTGGACAAAAGCGTGTACTAGTATGATATAACATCGATATAATTTATTCTTTAGTTCATGAGCATCAAATAATATACGGAAATTTGAACTTTCTTTAATGACATAAAGCTATTATAGCTTCAGGTAAATGGCTGCTTAACGCATATTATGGTCATCTATAGACATGCACAGGTTATTTGTAAATATAACAGAGCAATACAGTATTTATCGTCATACTACATAGCTAAGCTAAGAGCTCTATGCCCTTAATATTTATGAACATTTCCTAACACATTGTTTTACAAATGATATCAGATGTGCGATGCCTCACCGTTCAATATACTAGTAGATTGTACAATTATTCTATATGTATTTATTCAATATTTACTTTTATAATAACTCACCTAATAATAATTAATACTAAATAATTAAAGTGTCTATCTTAGATTCCAATAACGTTTTATTTGTGGTGACGGGTGAACTGACATAACTATTATGGAGTTTGACAGTTTTAAATGAAGAATTAATGAAGTTTGTATATATTTATTGACGTTAAATTTTAGTGCGGCAATTTTGATTTTGACTATGAAGTGTGCCGACCATGAAATATGGACTGTTTTACTATAATGGGACTATTATGTGATCAAATATAATTATAGTTGTATTATAATTTTTGTTTATGTGTATGCTTATATGTTCACGCATAATGCAAAATCCAAACCACTATACGAAATTAAATGTGATTATCACTGTTGCATTTCCAGAGGTCTAACTAATGCATGTTTCGTCTTGATACGGTGTTTAGAAGTATTATAATTATGTGTATCAGTTTCTTCTCACATGCAAAGATATAAAAATGTTCTTTTAAATTCCACGTGTACGCAATTGCGGTCCAAAACTAGTGACTTATAAACTACATAATAACCTACTGATACCATTTCTTACTTTGAAAGTTTCACGAATAATAGATTTTGTATTATGTCCTCACGGAACAGCAAAAGGGTTACAGTGGATTTATGATGCGTGTTACCATTCTTAAAACTACACACCCTCATACGTACATTCATATGTGTAATATGTAGGTAAACAACGTAAGTCTTCTCCCCAGTTTGAAAGTCTCGTGCAACTGCATATTGCTATATTTCGTTGCATTGTATATTAAAAACATTATGTATTGTGTGATCCACGTGAATGAAATCACGGGCCAATTTTATCTCCGGTTTCCTTTATCTGAACATAATGAAATGTGAAAGAAGTGGCGAAGCGTGGGAGTCCGCCTGGAGCGAAAGAAAATTTTTCCGCTCTCTTATTTAGACATTTCAGTTTAAAAGACACAATATACAGTAGTTTTAATGAACTTTTTGGCAAGAATAGTCATCATTATCGTGTATTGTACCTACATCAGCCCGTTCCTCTCGTGTGTCATTAAAATTATTATTTATTGTGAAATTTTGCCGCCCTCCAAAAGCCACGGCGGGCCGCCCCTGTACTCCACTACGCTACGCCACTGTCTTTGATCCTCTACAAGAAACGGATTACCTTAAGCAAAAACTATTTTTTTATCGGACTGGTAGTTCTTCAGCGCTTAGAAATAATTAAATAATCTCTTCAGTTTATAGTATGTGTATATCATAATAATATCAGCCCTGTATTAAACTGTCCCACTGCAGAGCACTGGCCTCTTCTCAGTGTGAGAAGGTTTAGGGCATTGTCCACAACGCTCTGGCCCTGGCCCAGTATGGGTTGGTAGACGTCACATATCTTCGAGAACATTCTTGAGAACTCTCAGACATACTAGTACGCACATGTCTTTAAAAAGTCAGAGATGCGCGCCTTGGGATCGAACTCGAGACCTCTGCGTGACAACCCAACGGTTTCCCACTAAGCTATCGCTATCTATGTCTCTAAATTTGTAAATCTAAATATGTAAGTCTCATTTTATGTCATAGCGCAGTAACTTAAATGACCCTTATTTAATCGCACACAACGTCTAAACGCACTTTTATTAGCTTTAAAAGTACGAGAAGCATACAAAAACTTGAAGTTGCACTCACTTGAGGAACTTTATTTAAACGTTTCTTGTTTCATTTAAACTTGTATGGCTGCCTGGTTAATTAAATGTCGACAGTTTTATGTTTTCCTAACTTCTCAGATAAACGACTGACGAAGAAATATACGGGCAAGGAATGGGTGCTATCGCGTATGCAATCCATACTAATATTATAAAACTGAAGAGTTTGTTTGGATGAACGCGCTAATCTCAGGCATTACTGGTTCGAATGCAAACATTTACCGAGGAAGGTTATAAGCTATATAACATCACGCTACGACCAATAGGAGCAGAGCATCAATGAAAAATGTTGCAGAAACGGGGAAAATTCTCTTATATGACGCAGACGAAGCTGCGCGGGTCAGAGTTAGAAAGGTACATATTTTTTTAAATGGTACTGTTGACAGACAACCTATTGGAAAAATTTGCATCAGATTCCATTTAGTGGTTATAGTATTAAACTTAAACAAACAGACAAACATGAAAAAAAGCAACGTAGTTTCGGATTTAACCAACCGTAAGAAAATATCTATACTAAGAATATAATAAAGATGAAGGGTTTGTTTATTTTTGTTTAAACGACCAATCTCTTTTGTTCAAACTCATCTTTGGAAGTAACAGTCGATATTGACATTGCATAATTCTTGAGTAACGTTACAGTCCGTTAATTGTGGAAGGATAAAAACTATATATCATCACGCTACAAGCCTCAGGAGCTGTGCAGTAATCTTAATCGTGGGTTAAGCCGCGGGGCACACCTAGTCTTTAATCTACAGACACAATTTACAGTTTCATATATTCGACTAGTGTTGATGTAGTTATATTTAAAGAAATATTTATGCTAGCGGGATGAACACGCTAACGTTCCATATAACCTGATCCATTGTGCTCGTCTCGTAAATTTGTTATTTAAGGCTTACACGAAATTTCTGGTGCCAAGCTCCATAATTTGGCGAGTATTTGTTACCGTCTGTCGCTAAATTGCGTCATTTGGCAGCATAAAGTAAATTGTTATGAATTGGGGTTCTCTAAGTAAATTACCTATACTATATCATAATATATATGTACAACAAGTAGCTTGGACATATTATGACCAAAGTATCCAAGTGTCCATTCAAAGGCTATAAACGTATGGGATTTTCTAATGACATACAGTTTAATACGGCGAAAACCAGCTTAGCTTTTGCAGTAAAATACAAATATTTTAAGAAACTTTTGTGAGTGGTAATCGTAATCTATAAAATGGTTCAGTTCTGGTTCCAATCAAGGTTCTTAACCCTTAACGGTGACACATGATTTTGTTACACTGCCACTGTATAGGTCTCAGAGACTTCTTTAAGTAAAACTAGATGAAAATATACTTTATCATGTTTTATTCATTGCGTAGTTTAATAGTTACAATATGAATCTAACATATAAATATCTAAACATTAAATAGGTTAACAAATTATACGATATTAAGTCTTTTTAAGTACTATCTTTTATATAGGCACTTTAAGGCACTTCCTTGTAGTTAATTCTATAAAAACAATAATAACAAATAAAGTAATTTTAAAATTAACAAAAATAACTTATTTTTATCTAATCTTTGTAATTCATACTAATTAAATATTTATTGAGGTCATATCATTCGGTGTTCAAATAAAACCTAATTTTCACTGTACGATTTCCGCATATTGCCTTTAAACATTATTATATATATAACATTAACACATTTATTTTTTATATATATAACATTTTTTTATTATGTAACTTGCACCAAACGCATATACATTGTGTATCTCTTTTCTTTTTATAGTCATACATGTCACAATATATGACTTAAACACAGTGAAGCTTGTTCAAAAGTAGTGTAATTGTTCTTGATGTCACAGACACAAACAGTACAAGGTCTACTTTCTAACTGGCCTTGAACTAATCCTTATGCCATATTTTACAAATTCAGATAGATAGATGTCAGTTCTGAAAATATGTATGCGTTAGCTGAAGCTATATCAAGACTGTAATAAAATATAATGCAAGGTTAATGATGTGGGTCTTCGTTTGCATATCTTTTAGAGTATTTTTCATCATCAACTTGTGTTGGCCACAGGCGTTCCAGAAACACAATAAAGATTTTCAGACTGTTCTTGAATATTTTCAAACTCAATATCAGAATGACTACACTCGGAATCGGGATCCGACTGAAAGATTTCATTACAAAATCATTCTGGATTGACTGACTAAATTACCGCTAAAATCTTCATCGTCTTCATAAATAAGCCACTCCTCCAATGTAGAAGCAATACTAGAGTCTGATTAATTCGTTTCCACGTGGTCGCAGTTAACAGGAAGGCTAATAAATTCCAAAACAATATACAAAATCTCTTATATAATCAAATAACCACTGACATGGGTCTGGTAGACCTACAAAAATATTTCAATTAGCAATCATTACCTTAGAGCGCGTGTTAAATGGCCTATCGCTTTGTCTACCTTAGGCTCACTAAAGAACTTATAGGTACTGAGACGCATAACGCGTTCTCACGCAGGATACCGAGATAGCAATAGTTTATTTTACGGTTGGGAGTCTGTCAGACCTATAACAGTGCTTAAGGGTTAATCACTTGCGCGATGCCTTGATGTGACAGAGTCAGATATTGTACTGCGCCTCCGCGTCAATAATTAGTCAGGCAAACCTGGTCCTGTTTGTTCGTGTATAGATTTTATTGAAATTGACTAGGTTAATTGCCTATTGCAGTACGAGAACAACATTAGCTTCTAATGTTGCCTAATTAACCGATAGCATGGACATAATTAATATGTTTCAACACGTCTTTGCCTTTTGAACGAGGCTTCTTTAGGATAACTTCGCTGCGAATAAACTCTTTAAGTACTAAGGATGAATCCAATTTAAAAGTTTTATCAGACTTTAAACCCGCTATACTTCATGGTTACGTAAGCCATACTAAATACATAAATTAAGTTGAAATATAGAGTTAAAGCCACAACTTTAAAAGCTTCAAATACTTTTTTGATGTCACGTTCATAGTTAACCTAGCTTTTGCGCTCTGCGGCTCCGCCCGCGTGGTACCTACATCAATAAAAGTAAGTAAGTAGCCTATGTCCTTTTCCAGGTTTTAAACTATATCTGTACCAAATTTAAACTAAATCGGTTGAGTGGTTTAGCCGTGAAAAGGTAACAGACAGACATATAGACAGAGAAACAGATAGAGTTACTTTCGAATTTATAATACTACTAGCTTTTGTCCGCGACTTCGTCCTCGTGGAATAGTTACTTTGGGCAGCATTTTAAATTTTTTAAGTATAGTATGATGCAGTTTATACTCTTAATGCTTTGATTTACCGCAAATTGCTTATTTTAATACATTTTCATAAACTACGTTTTTTTGTGTTCCACCTTTTGCCTTTGGGTTTGATACTCGTGAGCACGCCACATAGAGTTACCCATGGAAAACAGTTTTGTTTATTATTATTGTAAATGCTGCTTTTAGGGGAATCTGCACTCTTATAAACTGAAATGGCTAATTGTTTATTGTATTGTCCGTAGGTACTGTTTTAGTAGATAGTCTTTGCTGCCTTCCAGTAGGGTAGGATCACTACAGATTGTCACTATACGTATAAGTAATTACCTAAGACTTCATTATTACATAATCAGTCAATATTCGGTTTCTATCTAATCCGTTAGTACGGCAATGAAGTGGAAACTGAATTCGATATAGCTGTATTTGTAATTTAATCAAGTGTTGTTAGTTAGGTTAGTAGTTTAGTATTATGTAGTAACGTGATACCTATTGACGTACAAGTTTCGGCTTGGATGAATTACGATGCAGGATGTAAGAACAAAACAATTTACTAGTCGATTTGTCATTTTTGAATGAGCTCAAAGTATCATGAAGTCTAGCTGTGGTTTGCTTCATGATACTTTGAGCTCATTCTGCGTAAATAGAAACACCAATGATTAAATTATGTTCGGGTACTTTGAAATAACTACACTGGAACATTGAGACAACTACCGTCTTAGTCTCCCTGTGACCATGGCTGCTGAAAAGCAACCGAAACGTCGGGAACAGTTTAAAATTAAATCTAAATAGTTGTATAGTTTAAATAGCTTAAATAGAAGAAAACAGTAACTAGTGAAAGTGTTTAACAATCGTAATTTAAAATTGCAAAATTATGTAATAATAGTGTTTTATAAAAAATAAACAACTCGATAAATTCCGTATAAAGTTTGTTTAAGTTCAAAATAGTCTTTTTTACTTTAAATATTGAATGTGTAGATGACACTATGTATGTATGTATTTTATTTACAACTAGATTTAGTCCGCGGCTTCGCTCACGAAAATGTAGGATATGTATGTATTCTTGGACACGTCAATTCACTATTATATTAATAAAAAATAATAATGAAAATAAATAGAAGGAAATAAAAATTAAGCATTGAAAAAAGCCTGTTCGAGGAGTAGAGCTTTCATGAGAAGAAGCAGGCAAGAAACTCATGGCCACTCTTTTCAATCGCCAAATGTTTACATCAATACAATTTAATGTTATATTATGTTCCTTATATGAGCTGCTGTGTGTAGTTGTTACAGTTATTTATTTCAAAAAGATATATAAGAAAAAAATTGTTATATCTAAGATACATGCCATATACCTATGCTTTTCTGTTAAACCGCATATACATATGTGAAATGTTATTATGATTGACAGAGTAGTTAAGGTTTGAACGCGTAACAAACTCACATTCGCATTTATAATATTAGTTAAGGTATAATGTAATACATTTTATACTAGACTACATTAAATATTATTAAGCTTATATTTTTGCTATTTTTTATTAATTATAAAAGAAGCAACAATGTTCGTATGAATTGTAGCTGGCAATTTTACGTACTTTTTATGTCACTTGATCTGTCTGGTAACACATACACATATTATGTGTTTTAACGCATACATATTTAGCCTTTTTGCCATTAGTACGGTGTTTCAGTCATATGGGACATTTCCTTACGTAATCACTCTGACCTCTTTCATCTTACATTAATCCGCCATCTGCCTATCTTACTGCAGACGTCGTCAACTTTTAGAACATGAAACCTGTTAATTATCTAAAGAAATTGAACTAAACTATTTGATGAGCGATATGTTTCAGATTTTATCACGGTTTAAAATTGGCACGAACGAACTATATTGCCACTTATCCGACTAACATTCAATATCCGTAACAAATTGTTTCATAATAAATTTTTGTAATTTTAATGTTATTTGAATAATACGTCAGACTATATTACATCGCGTAAAAGTAAGTTAGGACTGTTACTAACACAACCTAACCTACTAATATAGCTTTCTGATGGTGAAATAATTTTTCAAATCGGTTGTGTAGTTTTTGTGTTAAAACCCTTACAAACAAACAAACATACAAAAAATCAAAGCTTTCCTCTTTGTTATATTAGTATAGATCAAACTGGTTGCCATATCCTCTAATAAATTAGTAGCAGGATCAGGCTTAAAATATTGAACACACAGTAACTATTCTAGGTTTGCAATCTAACCAGTGACGGCCAAAATTATTCAGGCCTTTGACTGTTCGTAACGAATGTCATGAATATTCGGAAGTCAACTGCATGGATGTGGGGAAATCCGTTCAGTTGTTCACACTAGATGTTGGGCGAGTTTTGCATTACATTATTTAGTTGGTTACCGGTGAGTGTTGATGAATATGTAGTTTTAAGCAGATCCAGGCAAGCTATAATGAGGCAAAGCATCTGCACTTTTTAGACTGCACGCATGGTGAATTGGTTTAAGTGGTCGCCTCGCCACACCCGAGTGTTGTGGGTTCGATCCCTAAACGGGACAAAAGTGGCATCACCCAATTTTGTGTGACTTTGGGTGTTCTTTGTGTCCGTTGTGTAAATGTTTGTAAATTCTCCTGTGACACAGGAGTAATATTTAGTGCGGTAGATGTCTTTTTATAAATAAAATCTAGGTTCAGCCCTAACAAATAACTCAATTTTCTACTTTGTTAATACTACACTACGTAAAAGTCAAGTTCCTCTGCCCCTCCCGAACTGTAATCCTAGATTTGCCACTGCATTTTCGATGACGCACAAATATAGTCTGACGCCTTAGGATATTAGCATATAGTTTGAGGTATCATTGGTGCTTTAGATAACTTTTAAAAAGGACTTGTAGTACTATCAAAGCAAGGTATAATGGTTATAAGTCAGTGTTATTAGCACATATATTATTTCACACTTATACTGTATTACACTCACATTTTGTTAAGTATGGTTACGTTATAAGAGACCGAGCTTATCGACGTCCATCAGACATATTGAAAGATTCCATGCTGTTACTGAAGATATCTTGATAGAAGAACTTAATATATTGTTATGCCTAGTGACATCTCTCGGCATTGTGGGAAAGACTCGGCAGTTCCGTCTAATAATTTATTACACCGCCATCTATTGATATCTTACGGAACTACGTAGTGTGAGTACGCGAAGTGTAGAGAAAACGCTGGCACTTTCTCGAATCATCGTTATGTTTACATACCGGGTATAGCGTTACTAGAAAACTCTAAAAACGCTTTACCCGCGTATAAATAGAGCGCACGCGCACCGTCAAGTCAGTTTACAATCGTAAGCGGTCAAGTGTTCATTGAAGCGAACGGAAGCAGAAATTCTACGGAGTTTGAAGCAGTTACAGTGGAAAGTGCAGTATAGTGTTTGTTGTGTTTTAAATTTAATTGTGTGTTTGAATAAAACGTGATTTAGTCGGTAATATTGTTTGCATTCTTATCCGTCAAACCCAGCACGTAACAATATATTTCCCGACGTGGGTATCAAGCTCGATACCTCATGCACAGCAGTTGTATTTACTACCCTGCGTCACCAGCTTATTTTACAATTGCCATACATTTCTAAACTACCGCATTTATTAAGTGTATGTGTACATAATTCTACTTAGAAATGTAACATTGTCCAAGGGGTGGGGACCTGGTGTCCTGAAATACAGACTTGCCGTCTAGTTTAGGCACCAGTCTCCCACAGTACTTATGCAACATGAAACTTATGTAACACCTAATTTTAATGTAATGTAAATATGTATTGTGGTGAGAAAATAAATCATTATTATTATTATTATTTCGTTATATTAAAAGTAATAATTGGCGACCCTACTTTCCTTTATCAGGCACATTTGCAGGCTACGTTTAACGTAACTATAGCGCTAAAACTGTTTATTATAATGATTTTATGATCGCTCTAGTGGAATTTTAGTAGACATTATGCAAATTACTGTTCATTTAAAGCACTTAAAACGGAATTTTATAGATATAGTTCGAAAGACATAGGTATACTTTTTTTATTGGCTGTGGTAGCCGTATGTCTCATTGCAATTAGTAAAACGGTCTGGCTAGTCGAGTCTAAGTGCAGCTGTCTGTAAAAATATTTTATATTTTTCTTTATGGATATTATCAGTAGGAGTGCTTAAACTGTCCATGATTGTTGGCAATACTATAATATATATCTACTATATGTATGCTTCGCCCAATTCATCGAATAATTTTTAAAAGTGTTCTTTATGGTACTAAGATGGTAACAGTTACATTGCCCGTATGATTGCTTGTGATATAATAGCTTATTGCAATCCTTAACAAGAAAGTCTCTATTTTGTCGTTTCTTCCGATCTTTGCTATTTTATTTGTTGTCTGCTCTGCCAATCTTGCTTGTCCAAAGACTGCCCGACTTGATGGATTAGGTTAAATTTTGCTAGGTTTTGCTCTATTGCTTTGAAAAGGAACTTAAGATTTTACGACTAGGAGTCAGTGAGAGCCTTCAGAGCTTAAAAAGGAAGTAAAAATTTAAAGACAAGGAATCGGGAAAATATGTGCGTCAGGAATTCTTCTATCGTGTCACAAAACCTACAAACGTGTTGATTGTATAGCTCTATAACTTTTGGATAGATGATGCATTGCATCGCCTTATATGCGAAATATAGAGGCAAACATAGCGACAATATTTTATGTCTTTAGAGACTATTTTCAATATCTGACATGGGAGCATTCCCATATCAGTGGTTTAAATGTAACTTTGTATCAAGCTGTGTTGTGGTTTTGCCAAATGAACTATTCATGGAAATACCTTAGTCAGCAAAGCGACGCTACATTTTGTCTAGTTCATAGGTGCAAGTCCTGCTGCTTGAATTGTATTTTACCGCATTTATAATTTACTACAAAAAGTCGCTACGACCTGCACTTGAAGCCACTGTCAAAATACTGACTTTAAACTGAAACTCAATTGTCAAACAAAATTGAACGCAATCGGGTTTGTTTGGCGAAGCTTGCATATCAGTGTACAACAAGAGACGGTGTCGAGTGTACTCGACGTCATCCGAGCTTACAAGTGTTTGTGGAAGGTGTCAGTACGACAGCGATCTATTTTGTAGATCTGGCTAAATGCATGAGAATAAGCTACATAAGCAGCGTTCATTCAAACGTTGTTTAGCATTATTATCAGCCCTGTATTAAACTCTCCCAGTACTGAGCACGGGCCTCTTTTCACTAGACTTTACATATCTTCGAGAACATGTTGGAAACCTCTCAGACATGCAGGTTTCCTCACGATGTTTGCCTTCACCGTTAAAGCAAGCGATAATTAACTATTTAAAGCAGAGGTCGAACTCGAGTTCGCGTGGCAATCCAACGGTTTCCCACTCGGCTACTATTGCTACTTTTTTGTTGTTTAGCATACAATATTCAAAAATAATAAAAAAATAATTAATGTATTATACAAACAATTAAAACTTGTTATTATTAACTTATCTTTATCTAAGCACAACACTTATAATCGGCCTTCTTAATTCTTATTGGGTCCAGCTACACTACATACTACATAATACTACTACATACCTATAGTGACAATGTATCTTTATTTACATTTTCTTTTTCACATTCTAATTAATTTTTGAGTACAAAGGCAACAAACATTACATACAGCTTAACTTAAATTAAAAAACTGAACTTATAAGTAAAACAAATTAAAAAGGAAGGGCACAAAATATATGATAGTAAATAAATAAAATGCCTGGTTTAGGCAGCGTCAGGAAATTTCTCAGCATCGCTGTCGAACGGAGAAAGTAAAAAAAAGATCGTAATATTGTAATTATAATACATATTTACAAATTTGATTCGCACCACTTACGAAAATAAAGTTATAGTTAAGTAATGTACAGTGGCAGTGTCCCTGTTACGTGCGACATAACTGACGATATTTGTATGTACCTATCACATATCTGCTCACCCGTTCGGGGATTGAAAAGTTTGACACTATTATTAATATTTTCGACATTAATACTAATTATTTAACCTTGTGACATTAATTTTGATTATTATTTTATATTGTATCAACCAATTTTTTATGCACACTGTTTGCTATTTATAGGTACCTATACCTATTACAATGCTTATATTTATTATTTGAAACTTTTAATGGATTACACAAATAAGATTTTGATGTTGCATTTACTTAAATATATAATATTTGCACACTTCTTTTGAGGTTATAATTCAGCATGTTCTGTATTATACACCTACCGACTATGTACCAACTTTATGTACCTGAGTTATGCAAATAAATGTTTGATTTGATTTGATTTGAAAATATGTTATGCTTACCATGGTAATACAAGTTGGTAAGACGGTGTAACCATAATGTAAGGCTACTCGCTTTTAGCTTGGCATCTTTCATTGATAGCGATCTTGTTTGGACAAGCTTACAATGTGTGTCTGCTACTTGAATACGGGCGAGGTCGGTGGGTTAACAACATACGACGAACTTGTTTGTGGCGACGAAAAAGAACCTGCAGTAAACCGAAAATAGAACATTGGCTTTGATGATGCAGTTGTGTTATTTCTGTAATAAATATCAAAACAGATATTTATAGACGAAGAATAATTTGTTTAATCAGGTTGGTATTCTTTATTTATATAATAATAATAATAATTTATTTATCAAAAACTTACAGTTTACAAATTTAGATGACAGCGAATTATATATAGGTACATTTGGAACAGTAATCTGTATACAATATTAAAAAACTCTGCCTCTTAAACTAGGAATATCCTGTATCTTAAGAGACAGCGTTTGGCCAATTAATTTAAAATGTTACACATGTGAACTTGGTGTATTTAAAAAAAGTTTACTTGCAATTTGGGTTACGAATTACTAGTAAGGATGTTAACGACTCCCGACAAGCTAGAATGCTTGTGATAGTAATGGTGGGTAGGATTCGAAGCAACGACCTCTCGATCGCAATCACAATGGTTTATCTATTGACATATATACATGTGTATTTATATAAATTTCAACAGATTATAAGCATTTATACATGAGATTAACAGGTATTTAGCTATTAATTTAGGTATTTAGCTATAAGCCAAGTGTAAATATTTAATCATTTCATGTACGAATAATTACGAGTACCTAAATAATATAAATTCAATATAGTAATAACGATTTTATTTCGCGTGGCATAGACGTTTTAATTTTAAACAGTCTATTTGTTAACCCAGTTAAACCTCGTCGTATATTTTACGGTTCATTTTCAACTTGTTACAACAGAACCGTCGAAAAGTCTGTTTTAAACATTTTAATACAAATTTGTTACAATTAATGTTTCTTTAAGTTTTGAACAACAATATCTTAATATTATATTTACTCTATAAATAAGCAAGCATAAAAATTACTCTTTGATACATTTAATTTTCTTTGAACATTAATTTAATTTAAGTTCAAAGTGACATTTAATTAATTACATTTAATTGACGTCTGTTTGGAATCGCAGGACAATCGATCCTCTTTATGAAACTCGATTGTTTGGTCATATTATGTATACCTCCTGTCTCTATCTTGATTGTTTCTCCCAAATTAATAACAATTTTTGTGTCGCGGCGGATTTTATAAACATTTAAACAACGGGCCCAAGGAGCACCTAGATTCGAAACAATAATTTAAGAATCGCACAAATTTTTGTCCTGTTTGGGATCGCACCTGCAGCACTCGGCGAAGTCACAGTGGTGAGGCGACCAAAGACCACTGCGCCATTCGTGCATTCAAGCACATGTATACATACATATACGTCACTCAGGCAGATATGAAGAGGCTGTCTGCTCGTACAAGACTGTTAGATAATAATCGTAAAGGTGCTTACTAAAGGTAACTTGGTAGGTACAGCTGTGTTATATAGATAGATTTTCTGTAGGGAAATTCTCAGCAAACACACGCGGCCTGGCATATGGAATACGGAAATAACTGGCTATCGAAGGCTTCATGTGCACGTTTAATACTTAAGAAAATATCAAAATTAAATTAGTTATGAAAATCTTCGTAGCGTTCTAAAAATTTCGAACTCATTATTAGCTGTCGTTATTTACCTCATCATCCACTTTAACTCTGGGTTCTTGTAAGGCTACTTATATACTTATTAGGTATAGAATGCTGTCACATTGACTGCATTGTTGGAGACAGCTATCAAGTCCTTCTGTGATCAGACACAGAAGGGCTTGATACCTGAGTGTTGAAGAACTTAGTGTAAGATGATGTTGTCTTCGCTCTGGCCAACTTCTGTCTGAAGTCAATTTAGAGACTTTCAGACCGACCAATTTAAAGATAAATTATGAAACGTTGAATTTACTCGTAGGACATTCATTCAGAAATGGAACCCTTGCTATTAAACCGAAATAATAATATTGATATACGATACTCAGTTTCGAATCGATAACTGTAATTAATATGATCACTCGTACCCGATTAGCTTTATTAAGGACATTATAATTGTTATTGCCAAATTAAGTACACGGTAAAGAGTGCTTATATTTGGGTTATTACCTTTTGTTGTCGATAAAATTACAATTCGATAATTTAATTCGTTTCTCTTCTCTCGGATATTTTGTTTCTTTTTCCTTAGAAAATATCCGCTATTTTCTAATGCCGTGATGATGATTTTGCAGTGCAATATAATGTGTATTGTATTATATGAGTGTCATTGCTAATAACGTTGCAGGCCACTACATTGCAACCACGCATTACACAGAACGAATGTTTTTTTTGTAAGCCTATAATTGTTCTGTGCCAGAAAAAACAGTGTCATCGTAAAATATGTATATTCGTGTAGTTATGTTATTAGATATAGTCAAGCCTTGATAAAATGGCTGTCTATTATTTTTTATTGATCTTTCTAGGGAGCTGCGGCCGATGAAAGCTGTCTTCTTAATCACGATTTTGTTCAGTTATTGAAGTTATTCAAGCAAAATTCCTAAATAGTATGCTATGTTTATCTTACGCGTTGTCACGTAAGATTTCCACGAAAGAAATCCTGTAATTGTTCTGTGCGTAATTCGCAGCACAATAACAGCGTTACGTTTTAATTTTCGGCCGGAGCATTTATGCTTATGCATCACTTACAAAAAATAGCGATAGCCTGGTAGGAGACCGTTGGACTGCCGCACAAAGATCTCGAGTTCGATCCCAAGGCGCTCATCTCTGACTTTTCGAAGTTATGTGCGTATTACATAGTTAATTATCGCTAGCTTTAACGGTAAAGAAAACATTGTGAGACAACAAAACTGCATGTCTAAAAGTTCTTCATAGTGTTGTTGAAGATATGTGAAGTCTGCCAACCCACACTGCGCTAGCGTGGTGGTCTATTGCCTAATCCTTCTCACACTAAAAAGGAGCCCGTGCCCAGCAGTGCAATAGTTTAATACAGGGCTGGTATTATTATTATTATTTTATCACTAATAACGTTACAACGACGATGTGTTAACAATGTCACATTATCAGTAGCTATATACAAATGCATATATTGGTCTTATAATCTTTTATACGTTTCTAGCACGGTCATGGTATGAGACGGTGTAGTGGGCAGACTACTTTAAGCAAAGAAAGAACATGTTACTAACATAACTACTTACGTCACAAACGGTTCGCGCAGAAGTTAAAACTAAGTGTAATTGCTAAATCGGGGCATCTCTTGTCATGTTAATATCTCGAAAGTGTTGTCAAAATTTGTGTTTGTTCGAATAAAACCAAGTTTCGTGTGTCCCAGTTTGACATGGTTCATTACATGGTGTCTGTTGTTCAACTAATGTAAGATAAACAAAGTGTATATTACGTAGGATGTGTTGCAGGCTTGTAACTAAACATATATTGTCTAATTAGCTTCTGGATGTGGTTTTGCTTACGTGAATTCCACGGAGACAAACACCGAAATAAGAAGTATCTTACGTAGATATACAGCTGGTGGTAATAGTAACATATAGTTACGTTAATATTTTGTGTTCTCAGTGTCATGTTTTAACCAAATTCACTCGAAGATTTATGTGTGATTCATCTAAACATCTTAAATACTTTACTATTTATAATATACGCCTCAATTTAATTTGTGGTAATTAATAAAACAATAACCTCAATTACATTTATTGTTTATCTAAGTTGTAATAAAACATACTAAACCGAGATGGGTTTGGTATATTTATTAACAAAAATAATTTGTATAATAATAATTATAATATTTGCGCGATCCGGGTTTCGAACCCTATTTTACGCTTGCATGTAAACCCTAAGTACGTTAAAAGAGTAAGTTAAGGTCGTTGCCTACGCAAAACAAGATTGTTTTGCGTAGGCAACGACCTTAACTTACTCTGAAAAAGAGGTGCTCCGCCCATATTTAGCACAATGAAGCTTATATTGTTACTTCAAGCTAAACTCAGATATATGACGTGCCGCATTCCCCTTCGAGATTATAATGGCATGAATTTTTCATTTGCATGTATGTATAATAAGCCTGGTTTAATATAATTGGTTTTATATATCGACTAAAGAAAATCTTTTCTTATAATTGCATCAAAATAAAATGATAGGTATTTTGAAGCTATTCACCTATATTATATATGATTGTTTCACTTTAACAAATTACTTTTAAAACGCTATTGAATTTCTATTGCTTGCAAAATGTAGGTTAGTATTAGCAACACTTTGTAATGGACTTTGTATTCTTTTTTGTTTTTTATAATAATATATCTAGTTTCTATATTTTCTTTAGAATACTTTGTAGATTTTGCATACCATTGGAATACCAAATAAATAGTTCTTTCCTAACTATTTCAAACAAATTCACTTAAAAGATTGTTCTTTGAATAAATTTGTGTAGTTTTATCAATAGAAGATATTTATTTAGCTATTTATATGATATCTCCTGTATAGAAATGTAACATTATATTATGCACGAATCCCTTATCATCCAAACGAACTGTAACACTCGTAAAATAGTCAAAACACATCAAATTATGTAAAACAAAGACATTTATTTACAACGTCCTGAATAAATTACATAAAATATTTATATTGGCGACCACTAAACTGAATCCCATTCAGTGGAACATTCGGTAAACGACTTTGAACAATAAATTCGTTTGAAAAACGGTATTTCCGTATCGCGAGTATCGGATCTGGTATAATCCTTACAAATCTAAATTGCATCCGTTTGAGGGTAACATCACTGCTTAAAAGGGTTGCGGAAATTAGAATAATTGTACGTAAGCAGCGGTTTGGTACTGTGGCACTGTTGTGTATACATACACTGGGGCCCGGTCTTCACTGCTGTACTGAAGGCGGGCAGTGTAAGCCATATTCCTGATGTCGTTTTCTGTCTGGAACTGCACTCTCTGGAGCTGGGCACCAGGCAGCAGGACGTAATACACACCTTGGTTGCTCACCACCTCAGCATCCTTTTTCGGAGCCTCTTCAAGATTTTCCTTTTCTTTTTCTTCTCCTGAAGGCTTTTCTTCCTCTTTGCTAAGTTCCTCTTTCTGTTCAGTCTCACCTTCCTTTGTCTCTACGGCTTCACCTTCTTTCTTTTCTTCTTCGGTTTCTTCTTTCTTTTCAGGAACACCGTATTCTGCTTGAGGAATGCCGTATAGTACTTCAGGAACGGTGTAGGTTATTACTGGAGCACTATAGCTATCATCAGGAACACCGTACGATGTAGATGGAGGAGCGACTTCTTGGCGTGCAGGTAAATTAAACTCCTTGGTTGGCCTGTAACCGGCTGGAGCGTAAGGTGCTTCTTCGGAAGTGGTAGGTTCTTCTTTTTCTGCACTAGCTTCGAGTTCTCGTCTGTAGAATCTCGGCCTGAATGGAGGCTCGGCTACAACTACGGCCGCTAGTAAAACCACACAAACGAAAGATTTCATATTGAACTGATTGCTTCGACTGATTGAAGACGAATGATGCTGCGTTGAGGCGGCGCTTCGTTTTTATACGTTTCCCATTTTCAAAGTTTCCGCGATCCCCGGATGTGTCATCTCTCTGTAGCATGATCGATATTCTGGGTGAGTGGACCGCGACATTGGCCTCCTCAGCGAGGATCATTGGTTGTGTAACGACGGTCGATTAGGACCTGTCATTGTGCGTACGTGATTTGCGTACTCCGTTGTGCCATTTGACTTAAGAAAATGTAGTGTTATCAATATTCATGAATGGTGGAGCAAACGCTTTCTTTTGCGTTTGTAAAATTAGTGAATTTTCGGTTGATTGTGTGCATAATGGGTCGGCTGGTATAATCACCGCCTAGAGCCAATTTGCTGACGTAATTAAAGCACCGAGGGCAGAATTGTATAGTGTCTTTATTATGTAAATAGCGGTTGTGGGTGGTTGTTCAAAAGTGGAATGGTTTTGAATGGTTTTTGTGTGTCAAATTGTCTATACTAATTTGTTTGATTGCTGTTTAATACTGTTGGAACAGTCTCTGTTGCTTAAACTGGTGGTATTGGAAGGAGGCTTTGATTTGATTCTAAATTTATACTTTATTATTTATATTCTTAAATTAGTACATAATAAATTAAATAGATTTGAATACGCTACTGTTGGTACAGAGAGCAAATAATTAACAAATAAAATTTTGCAAGTTTAATTTATATAATTTTTCGTTAAAGCAAATGCTTACTTATTAATATAATTACTTTAGTGCTCTTATTAAAGGATGTAATTTAAAAAAAACTATCGTGTGTTTCAAAATTACGGCTTAAAATATCAAAGGTTTTAATTTTAGACTATACTTAATAATTAACAACGAAATAACTCTTTGCTGTAAAATACTGTTTATTTTACTCAGCAGAAAATATTATTCACCTGAAACTGTTTACCAAAAATTAATAAACGATAATTGCGAGTTTATGGCAAAGCAATCGGTATCTACATTTAGATAAACAACAATCGCAATTACGCTTGTCTCGATGCGTCATGCATTATTCATAATGCACATCTTGGTGGTCATTCATGGCGTTGGCCGACATCAGACAGGTGCCAATGCTACTGGCAACAAGCGTGCCCGAATTTGAAAACGGTGATTCACGTAGTATTGTTTTCAAGGTGTGTTCACGTCACGCATTATTGTACATACTTACGTAGATACACGATCGTTCCTCAGAGGGTGGATAGGGACTACAGATTTTTACTTGCTCTCTATTACGTGGGACCAAAAACATAACTGGCATAATTTTCTTTTTTTTTTTAAGGCATCTAGGTACTCGGTGTAATTCCTGTGTCGTGGGGGACTTTACACACTGTAATACCACATCCGTACTAGGTGTAATTCCTGTGTCGTGTCTTTACAAATATTCAAAGGACCGTCACAAAGATCACCTAGACTCTGAACTAATGGAGCACAAAATTTTTTGTCGTGTGGGGATAAAACCCAAAGTCGGCGCAATGACAGTGACGAGGTGACTAGGGAGGGGGTGATGTGATGCTATGTGGGTGTAATATGCCTCTGCTTATCACTTCGAGATATATACTTACGTGAGATTCTATGCGCATGGCGTTATAGGCACCAAAAAGTAAAGAAACGATGGTGTCTGGAAAGGGTCTAGCTTTATACCTTTCCGTGCTATGTTGATATGGTTATGTTTTTTATGGCTACAATAAAATCTCATTTCTGTTATAATAAGTATATACTTTCAGAATCAGCAGTAATAATAATAATATTCCCCCTTATGTTGTCATGAATAGGTAGGTAGGAGGGCAAAGACGTACGAGTTCAAACGACGTTATTGGTAATTGAATTTTATCAGATTGTTATATTTTTGTGGCACAGCAGTAGTATATGCGCTTCCTGTGTATGGGGTCCCGGGTTCAATACCCGGATCTGGCAAGGTGTTATTGTTTTTTTTTCTGTTCACAGCTGATATAAATAATATATGAAAATCTACTTATCGATTAATATAATTCAAATTTAATACAATAATCAAATACGTATAAATTGTTCCTAATGTATAATTTTACTAGATTTTGCTCGCGGTTTCGCTTGCGTAAATGCAGGTTAGGTTAGATTAGTAACTTCCTATTTTCTGGCAGAAGGGTACCTTTCTTCCTTTATGTCCTATTCTGTACCCTAACAACGTGAATGCGGAATTCTATGATGATCGATCAAGAAGTTAAGGCATAAATAACGTAAAAAACGAACTCTATTTATGGTGATAATTTTAACTATTATTACTTATTACCAATTAGCGGGCAAAAGCTAGTATTGCACACAATATGGACGCAAATTCAAGTCCAAGAGAAAAGAGAGTTTCAACCGCCCTCATAGTCCAACGTGATGGCAATACAGCTGGAGAGAGATCAGGCTTTACGTGCTTTTCTCAACAAGGGAATAAAAAAGCGCCAAATTCTTATCTCCTATTAGGAATTTTCTGACATAAAATCAAACGGAAGTTTAACGGAGTATTTAAAGATCAATATTCACTTTCGTATACTTAAGCCTCTTGTCAAGTAAACATACGTAACAAATTCAAATTACTCTTTCATGTTTCAAAAAATAAAATAAAAATATGTATGCAATACAGCTGTTGTATTAACGCTACAGTAATCTTTATTTCATGCTTATGCAGACTGAAATCCCGAATTAATATTCAATTCTCATATCTGCCGCGAAAAAATATAAAAGAGACGTTAAAACATATTTCGTTAGGGGCGTCGCGTCGCGACCAATTCCCTCATGCATGTTTATACAAAATGGCTGCTTGACGTTTAATTACGCGGGCAAATGGCGCGTCGCACGTGGCGGCGGGAAATGTCTGGCGCGGGTTTGTTGTTATTTCTTTTATAGTAAGTAATATTGTGTTACTCTGTAAGATTTTTGATGGCACATAAAGGGTTTACAGGATCATTATGACTAGAAAGGCAGTGGTTTTAGTACTATCATACAATTAAGTAGGATTTTTATTATTGTTCTTTTTTAATAGCTGGTATTGTTTATTTTAATTTCAACAAAGTGACGTGGGTATGTTTTTGCTTGGGCTTTATAAATTAAACACGAACAAGAAAATTATAAATTTTTCAGTTGGTCCCGTGGCTTAAGTTCGCCATTTCGATTGTGTGGTCGCAGGATACATTCTTGGACCAGTAAAATTGTTATGGATATTGTTCGGGACTTTTTAGTAGCAGCACGGTGCTTGGCCAGTGCACGTGGTAAACAGCAATATCGCTTCTACGCGAGACCTAAAAAACAGCTGGTGAAAATGGACGTGCCTCACTCTACGGAGATATTACTAGCGTGAAGTCGCTATGTATAATATTGGGATAACGAATAAATATCGATATTTTGCCGCAGGTAAGTTAAAATGTTTAATTTATTTACCATAGGATACGTTATATAATCTTGTAAGTTATAGCAACAGTGTAATAGCTTAGTCCAATAATTAAATTCATCATATGGTGCGATAAAATGATACAATATTCGTTACTATAAAGTTATTAAAATTACATTGATTTGCTTTATAGCAACAGGGAAAGTTTTTAAAATTGGAAGAAATTGGTCTGAGCCCTGGAGTCTGCATACAAACTATCTAAGATTACAATAGTTTAGTGTGTAGTAGAGCCTTGCTAATTTTAGCATGAATGGGCCGGTTCGAACGGGGAAGGACTACCCTCTAACAGAATATCGACGTGAAATAGCAGTATTCCTACTGTTGTGTTTCGTTCGGTGAGTGAGAGTGCCGAAAGCCCAATCACCCTCTTTACCCCTTTCCGCTCCTTTTCCTTCCCACATTCTCCTTCTCTTCTTCCTTTCCTAAAGGGTCGGTAACGCACGACTGATGCCTCTGGTGTTGCAGGCGTCCATAGGCTACGGTGACCACTTACCATCAGGTGGGTCGTATGCTTGTTTCTCAACATAGCTACGTAAAAAGAAATAAAAAAGCTCTCAAGGATACATATCCTTAGTGTATTTAGTATTTTTATTTTTAAAGCGCGATTTTTTTATTAAGCGTGAAACTATGTATGATCCTAGTTTCACGCTTATATCCCAAAGGGGTAGGTATATATGTATTACACCCACTATACGCCAGTTATGATTTTTTTGTGTCACGTAATCACCCTCTTTTCGACTTCCCGCTCCTTCTCCTTCCCACTTCCTTTCCTAAAGGGTCGGCAACATGCAAGTGATGCCTCAGGTGTTGCAGGCGTCCATAGTCTACGGTGACCACTTAGCATCAGGTGGGCCGTATGCTTGTTTGCCAACTTAGTAGTATAAAAATAAAATATTTTTTTATCACTATGGAAATATAGAAAGACGATATAGCAGAAAGTAGGTATAGATGGCTGGATTTCATTAGTACTTACTATGAGGTTTGAATAGTAAGTGACGTAATGGCAGCTTGACATTTAATTATGCGGGAAAATGGTTTTAGTTTCACACATGTCTCTGCGACAAGAAGGTTCTGACCGATTTTATCTGTCTTTAGTTTTAGTCTTGTCATAGTCTATGAGTTATAACTGATGTGAGATGTATATCTATTTCAATTTCAATAAATGTATCAAACGTTTTAATCGTGTTGGTTTTATTCAAAAATTTAAAATGTATAAATGAAGATTTCAGAAAACACCTCCGGTACGTGTAAGGACATCAAGTTTTATTATAATACTAGCTTTTGCTCGTGGCTACGCTCGCGTTAATCTATATTTTGTCAATCAATTCTATCTCTTGGCAACAATATTTTCAGTTTTTTCTGGATGAAAGATATCTTTTGTCCTTTGCTGTACCCTGTTAACGTGTATGCAAAATTTCATGATGATCGGTAAACGTACTACGATCGACATAGCTACAGCTATTGGTACAAATAACACTTTAAAGTATCTGCAATTAAAGAACAATTATAAATCACTCTGATACATCGTATATACCTATATACACAAATATTTTGAAAGCTACGAAGGGAAACGTTAAACTGTATCACTAATACACACAGGTTGTAACACAGGTGACTTAAATTGGGGGGCGCTGATTGCATGAGAAAGTATTTCGTGAGAGTTTAAAAAGAAGATACTTCTAATAATAATTATAGGAATAATATATGTGTATAATAATGGATGATATAGCCTAGTGGGAAACCGTTGGACTGCCACGCAGAGGTCTCGAGTTCAAACCCAAGGCGCGCATCTCTGACTTTTCGAAGTTAGATGCGTATTGAATAGTTAATTATCGCTTATTTTAACGGTGAAAGAAAACATCGTGAGGAAACCTGCATGTCTGAAAATTCTCCATAGTGTTCTCAAAAATATGTGAAGTCTACTAACCCGCACTAGGCCAGCGTGGTGGACTATGGCCTAACCGTTCTCACACTGAGAAGAGGCCCGTCCCCAGCAGTGGGACAGTTTAATACAGGGCTGATATTATTATTAATGAAAATTAATATATATGAAAATTATCGGTATTTTCTTGTGATCTGCCAAAATGACTACACCCCGCCTGATGATAAGCAATCGTGTAAGTGAACTACACGGCTGCTTATCATCAGGCGGGGTGGAGCAGAGCCCTCCACACCACGTACTCATTACAGCTGAAGTAGTGCCGAGGCCTCAAGTGTGACTGTCGAAGGATGTGCTTTTTGACGGCCCGCTTAAAATAGGATCGAAGGAAGAATGAAGCACGAGATTCAGCAGAGACAAACATGCGCTATGTGTTAATAAAAAGATACCGTTTATGTACAAAGTGCCATATACGGTAGCACAACATAATAATATCAGCAAACCATTGTCTACCTGGCGGACATATCATAATAACAAGAGGACAGAATGACTCCTGCTTTATTTATTATTTATTTTACTGTATTCGTTTTGTGCCTAAAATATCTTCATTAGACATGTATCTCGTACGTAATTAACCAGAACCTGAATGTCCAATTAAGCCTGGTATTCAGATAAAAAAATAAAAACCAATCATTTCAAAACAAAAACCTTTTTCACAACTAAGTACGATACGCTCTGGAAAGCAACGGTTTTCATTCGCACGAGAGATTTAATACATTTAATGAATAAAGGCCGTGTGTGCGATGAAATTATCCGAAAACGGATTTAACTTCGCGCATTTTTTTGCTACAAAATTGGAAAACTCTAGATCTAATTGTATTTTTTTTGTGTTTTGCTTTCCTCCGTTTCTAATTTTATGATGAATCCATTTGGGTTTAATAAATCGGGTTTGTTGTGTACCGTATTTTGATGAAACTTTTAATCATATTTTTTATGATAATAAATAAAAGGATATTGCTAGGCCATTAAATTACGAAGTTCAAGCAATATTTGAAAGCTGTTTGTGTTGTGCTTTGATTTGAATTGGTTTAATGAATTGATATCAATATACGGTAGCAATTTTTTTTAAACTAAGCTATCTTTAGCTAATGGCTACGAACATACGATTAAAATCTGAAAATATAAAAAAATGTACATAAAAGGTCTTACCACTGTCTTTCAGAGTCTAGAGTTCGAATCTGACACATAAATACCATGATATTTGTAAGTGGAAACCCAATCGAAACCTGTAAAATTAAGAGCGTTGACTTACCGGACCAACGGTCTAACCTCTTTTGACTATCAATAACAGATGTAGGTATTATGGAATTTCTAAATACCACGCAAATAATGACATCTTTCTCAATCATTCATTATTTGAACTAATTTAGAATTAATTAAATTATTAGGAAGAGAGGAACACGCTGCGCACCCTCGGATTGCCCACCCCAACTATTGCAATAAAAAGGTTAACAATACCGAATTCCTTAGGATAGTGACAGCCACTTCGAGGGATCTGGGCGTACGTCAAGCATTTGAACACAAAAGTGCGTTTAATTGAACCCATACAGAAACCGCCATACACGCCAATAATTAGGGATTGACTATAGAGTTATAAATACATATTATTCACTGCAAAATGAGCCATAGATTAGTCAATAAAAAACTAAATAAAGCGCTTATAAATTTGTAATCCGTTTCGACCAGACGCGGCGAAGCTAAATTGGAAGTGATTGTGCTGTGGCAGCTACCAATTTGCATTTATTTGCGTGGATTTATTGCAATTTTGCACGTTTGTGAACAAATGTGCCACGAGCTAATACTAGGGTTTGTCCAATAAATGTTATGTCGAGACTGGATTTACTAAATGTTGAGCTCTTTATACCATTAGATTAAAATTGAAATTATTTTGTAATATGGGTGACGTAAAATGCTGCCAAGTGGTGTTAATTGCGATCCTAAAGCACGCACCTCTGACTCTTCGAAGTTATGTGCGTATATAAAGTAAGCGATAATTTACCTATTTAGGTAAATTGCTTATTTTAACGGTGAAGGATAAAATCGTGGTAAAACTGTGAATCTGAAAGTTTACCATAATGTTCTCGAAGATATGTGAAGTCTTTTAACCCACATTGGGACAGCGTAATATTCAATGGCCTAACGTTTCTTAAACTAAGAAGAGATTCGTGCCGAGCAGTGAGACAGTTCATATACAGGGCTGACATTATTATTTTCAAACGCTACCAAAAGTGTCCAAAATGTGTAGCCGACGAGGTTCAGATCATTCTACCAATTACTAAATAGTAAGTAACGTAATATTACTTCTAAATAGTACAGACACATAAATGGGTTCTTGTAAGTTAGAATTCCATGCGTTGCACCATTAAGGTGACTCTACTTCGTACAAGCGTTTAGTTTAAAAATACAGTGCGATGCCAGCACGATAACAGGACGCTGTTATTGTCAAGGATCTGTGCTAAATGGTGAACGAGGCAGACTGAGCACTCCCTTGGTAATAATTTATGGGGTTGAAGGCTCCTATGCATCTAGTCGTAGACCCCGTGGATCCGGAGGTGAGTCGTTAGGCGCCCATAAAATAAGAATAAAGGAAGCGTTCTAGACGATTTATTTTGATATACTCGTATATAATATTGTCTTCTGTTTACGCGAATGTTATTCATTGAAATTAAACTACTATATACGGATTTTATCGCGTTGTTTATTTAACACTTTTTTACATAATTTAGAAACTGCTACTATTAAACTTTCCACATTTTTAAGCTAATTAAACTATTAAAACTATTTATATTTAAGTTTACACTTTCCCTGACGTTTCGGTTGCTTTTCAGCAGCCAAGATCACTAGCAGGCTAAGATGGTAGTTGTCTCAATGTTCCAGTGTAGTTATTTCAAAGTACCCGAACATAATTTAATCATTAGTGTTTCTATTTACGCAGAATGAGCTCAAAGTATCATGAAGTCTAGCTGTGGTTTGCTTCTTCTTGGGTTTGACTATTTGAATTACTGGATCTCAAGCTGGTGGTACATTCCAACCATCTTCTCTATTAAAATTAGGATGTTTTTAGATTTCAATCGAATCGGTGTTCTTTAGCGAGAGTCTGTGGTTTGTCAAATCTCAGGTAATGGTTGGTCCCCTGTTGCACATGTTCACGCACAGCAGACTTCAACGAGCGTTGGTGTTTTACATAAGCTATGTGTTCTTTTATGCGGATGCCTATGCTTCTCTTGGTTTGACCAATGTATGAGAGTCCGCAGTCACAATCTATTTTATAGACCCTTGCATCTTGTAATATACTCGTATATGATATATCCACTGGATCTTGATGATGTTAGTAGTTTTTCTGGAAAAAGTACGTTATAGTATTTTAAATCGAATAAAGAATTCTAGAAAGGTAAATTTATCACAATCTACAGTCTATCGATATCGATTTTATATTTTGCTGAATGTAAGTGTATGAATACTGCTGAACTGATAATGATTGATAATAAATTATTGTCAATATAAAATATACAAAACTGCTGCTGCTGTAATCTTTAAGTTTATCAAATGAGTCTCAATGTCCTGGATTTACTTATCCACGGTGTTGGGGCTCATTTAATTAACCTTTGTTTTTTAAAAGAGCTGTTTCAACTAGAGAAATGCCATCCATCTATTGAAGGCAACCAGCGTTATAGTAGTAGCATAGTTACTCTGTTTTGCTCATCTTTGGTAAGTAAGAGTTATATGTGTGATATACCTGCCTCTTCTATTCTAAAACAAATAAGAAAATATGGCAGCATAGAGTAGCTGTTTGCCATTTGTAACAAATTAAAGTAATACTTCTAGAAATTTGTCATCACTACATATTTAGGGGCAAGGCGTGTAGATTTCCACATGCTACAATCCTTCCAAATCCCTCTTGATTTACTTAATCTTGACACATCAATCGTGTACGCTCGATATTTTAGGATAATCTAAACCTGGCCTTTTACTAGACTGTCTCTGATACGCCAACGGCTGCGTTAGAGATCCTGCTGGACCTAACGCCGCTACACATTGTTGTGGAGTTGGAGGCGTTGAAGGCGCTACATAGACTGTCTGTGCATGGGCTGTGGAGCGTCAACATGCCGGTAACTCGACACACAAAACTCGAGATTTCAAAGGATCTCAAAGTGATTATGAGCATGGGATGCGACAAAATGCAACCAATGCACATATTCAAAAAGAATTTTACAATAAAGGTCCCCACAAGGGAGGAATGGAGACGAGGTCTACAATCCCCTAACAAGGGTTGTCTCATCTGGTACACCGATGGTTCCAAAATGGAATCAGGATCAGGCGCTGGTATTTATGCCAACGACTGTAAGGTGAGCCAAAGCATGGGCAAATATGCAACGGTCTTCCAGGCGGAAACCTATGCTATAACTGCCTGCGCGCAGGAGAATATCAACAAAAATGTCACTGACAAGACTGTTTATATTCTCAGTGACCGTCAAGCTGCTCTTAAGGCTCTGAACTCCTGTAGGGTGGATTCCGGACTAGTCCTGAACTGTGTTAAAGCCCTTAACAAACTTGGCAGGAAAAACACAGTCAGGCTTGTGTGGGTTCCGGGGCATGCAGGTGTGCAGGGTAATGAGGAGGCTGACGAATTGGCCAGGAAGGGCTCGGAGCAACTATTTGTTGGCCCCGAGCCATTTGTAGGACTCTCTGAGAGTACCGTCAAGGCAGCTATGAATGCACATGGCAATGATAAACACAGGCGGGAGTGGATGGCCCTTAGGGGTCTGGAACACTCCAAGAAATTCATTGCAAACAGAGCCACGGGCTTCACCCGGAAGTTCTGCGGGTACAACAAGGGCCAAATACGCCTGCTCACAGGAGCGTTTACTGGTCACTTTGGCACCAATGACTTCCTGTGCAGATTGAGTTTGACAAACAATTTGATCTGCAGAGCCTGTGGTGAGCGGGACGAGTCCATATTACACCTACTGTGTGAATGTGACGCGTTGGCTGGACTAAGTATGGGTCTGATGGGGTTGGCATATCCGAGCCCTGAGGACTTGAGGCTTCTCCCTCTGAAGTGTACGCTGCGATTGATGCAGTACATTCATAGGGAGATAGCTAAGGTATAGATCTCGGGGCCGACACAAAAGATCCCACTGGGTCGAAGTGTCGCCGGTCTGCACTGACTGGCCCCCGTAACAAGATAAGATAAGATAAGACTGTCTCTGATCTATGCTTAGGGCTCACTACAAAATAGTCGACGTACTTCGTTTTTTAAAAATACCTCAGTGGTATTAAAACTTTTTCGATATAGTTTTATAATAGTATAAATATGTCACATGCTAAGGGCAACCTTCTTGTTTTCCTTATCCAAGTCTTATCTTAACGTAATGACCGTAACTAATCTATTTAGGACGCCATTATCCTTTCACCGCAGGAAAATGACATGGTCAAATGTGTTCGTTGCATTACGCCACATTACATGAGCCGTGATATATTATATCTTACTGGCTTTTACTTACATCTTCACTTGCGTGGTTCAATATAAAGTAAGTATGATAAAGAATTTGTCTATATTACCCGATCTTTTAGAAATCACAGTAGTAGTCAAGTATCTCGAGGGACTTTACAAACATTCAAACAATGAACACAAAGATCATTCAATCTCAGAACAACCATTTGTGGATGCCAGAATTCTTCCACGTGTGGGATTCGCTTGGAAGCCACAACACTCGATTTAATGGCAGTGACGAGATGACCACTTAAACCACTACGTCATCATATTATTAGAACTAAAGTATAGTCAAAGACGACAGTACAGTCGAATTGTAAGCAGCATTTCAAGTGTTACTACCGTAACCAAATTATCTGCATTAAAACCAAATCACGATGTGACACCTGCTAAAGGCTAAGTTTTGTACTTGATCAAGGTTGCTCCTTAGTTCATTCTTCCTCCTATTTAGCCTTAAGATGGCTCTACACACACGCGCTAATTCTTGGCAAGTTATTCCAAATATAAGTAATGACGTATTTTTGTACATATCTTATGAGGTAATGTCATGATACGTTAGTGGTGGTCAATGATTGGAGACTGTGTAATATACCATCTTAGCACCGTTTTTCAGTCATAGTTAAAAGTAGAAGTCGTTATCATAAGATAACGTGAATATTCGCGAGTATACCGGATTTGTTAAATTAAATGTCTGTTACTGAATCACGAGGAATACGAAGGCAATGCTTTTGTTTAAGACTACCAGCAAAGAAACCTTAAATTCGCAAACATAAGCACAACAATATCAATATTTGTATTTTGTTTCTATCTGTAACGTGAGTGTAGAGGTTGCTTTATGAATATTACATGTACATACATCCTTATGAGAGAGTATCATGTGACATCATTTGTTTACAACGTTTGAATGTCTTTGATATCCTTGCGAGTATTTGTAGGCCGGAGGGGTATTTTCCTTGATTTTGGAGGTTCTCGATGGAAATATTTCGCGATAAATGTGTGACGCGAATTAATTATATTTTGGCAAGCCATGTATTTTGTAAGATTTTGAAACTAATTATATTATATATTCGTGTTTTGAGGACCTTTAGAAAGCTTCTAGCAATAACTCCTATTGAATATGGTTAAAATAAACTCAATTGAAGCTTGCCAAGGTAGATATTAATGAAATGAATATCGATGTTTAACAAATAATAAATTAGTAATTATCTCCCAACGCCAGGGAGAAACATTTCTACAGCTAAAACATTACATTATTTCTCGTTTATGTTACATAAATAGTTTAGTATGCTAACTAAGCTATTTATGTAACATCCATTTGTCAATAATAATTAGTCCTAGATTTTTCAGAAATGCAATGTTTTAATATATTATTTGGTACGAGAATGATGCTAGGTAATAAACATACAGGCCGTCTGATAGAAAGTAAGTAATAACTGCAGTGGATACTTGCAACTTTACAAGTTTCAATCACTTGTGGTATACCCATAACTTAGAAGTCGCTGCATAACTCTCGTAAGGAATACAAGGCAAGATATATCAGAGAATCTTCTAAGTTGTAACAATATATAATTATTTAAGACACACAGCAAAAGGCTTTTATAATCCAATCTGTCGTTCTTCGTGTTTGCGTTTTTGCATTTAATGATACCATATAATAATAATGTCCTCCAGACCGAACTTCGGTCACAGCGGCCAATCTTAACGGAGACTGGCCATCTGCGCAGGAGATTGTTTAGTGAACAAGTATGTGAGCAAAAACAAGTGCACTCTCTATTTCCTAACCCTCACGATCCGATAAGACGGATAAACCGACATGACCGGAGAGAGATCAGGTGCAGGACCAACGGCTTAACGTGCTTTCCAAGGCACGAGGGTGTCTATTACTGCCAACCTCCTAACTCCGGGCTGGCATTGAGATTTCTTAACAGAAAAATTCAGTACCTTTTTTTGGCCTGACCCGGGATTAAAACCCGAGACCTCATGCACAGCAGTCGCATTCACTACCGCTTTGTCACGGAGGCAGTTAAAATGCCATGTAATAAAAACTTCGACTAAATGAATAAAGGAATTTTTCTGGACGCCAGCGTCCGAATGTCAACTTAAACATTAAGAGTATTACTCTCGTTGGCCGTCTCGTAGAAGCAATTGCTACTTTTCTCAACATTATCCTCCATATCGTATTTAGTTGACATGTTGACATGTTGACATGACACGTCTTTCTTGCCTTTAGTTTATTGCATAAAACTTCTTCTTTGTCTTCCTTTTCATCTCCTCCACCATGAGTTTATACTTGTAGTAAGATCTAAAATAGTTATCATGTTGTATCAACTGAATATTGTGTATCACTGCAGTCTATTTCAAATAGATTTACTGTTAACTAAAGTTAATTTCAAATTTCAACTAGGTTTCGCTATTCGTAATTGCAATGTAAATATAATAAACAACATCTAAACTTCTTCTTATAAGAAAAATTCTTTATCTAAAAGGAAGAAGAAGAGCACCTAAACTGGACATGATTATTAAATTTGTAAACAATTTGTGTATGTGGTGGAATATTCATTCGGGGAGAGAGTCTCCCCGTGACCATAGCTGCTGAAAAGCAACCGAAACGTCGGGGAAAGTGTAAAAATAAAATAAATCTAAATAGTTTAATAATAATTTAATTAGCTTAAAAATTAGTAAAGTTTAATAGTAGTACTTAATAGTGTAAAAATTTTCAAAATTTTGTAATAGTGTCAAATAAACAACGCGATAAAATACGTATATAGCAGTTTAATTTCAATGAATAATATTCGCGTAAATAGAAGACAATATTATGGTGGAATATTATTATTATTATTATTTGTAACCATAACGCAGTCTGTTCAGACTGCATTATTTAGAATACATGCTGCGATTATTGAATTCAATATATTTATTTTATTTTCATAAAACTGATTTCATACTTTGTCGGCCTCGATGGCGTAGTGGTTAGTGTAACCGACTGCCACGCCTGAGGTCGCGGGTTCGATTCCCGCACAAGTCAAACATTTGTGTGCATGAACATGTATGTTTGTCTTGGTCTGGGTGTTTCTATGTATAATATGTATGTATATACAAAAAAAAAGTATATATGTATGTTTATCCATTGTCTAGTACCCATAGTACAAGCTCTGCTTAGTTTGGGCTAGATGGTGTTGTGTGTATGTGGTAGAATATTATATTATATTATATTATACTGGTAGAGGTTAGCAAAGAACAGAATGATTTTGAAATCTATGGGCTTGGCCTAGCAGTGAGACAAAAGAAAAGTATTGGGACTGGTTAAAGTTAAAAATAATAAACATAACGTAGATATATTTAATATTAAAATATTACAGTTCGTAGTACGTAGCGTTCACATGAAAACAAATCAGGCATAAAACTCATGGCTGCCCTTTTCAATAGCAAAATGGTATATACTCGTACTACAATTCGGTTTTATTTTTTCATATTATTATGCCATAGATATATACAATTTGTAAGCCGCACAAGAAATACCTGATGACAAGAGCAGCATAATAAAAAGTTCACGTATCCTCAGATACATTAAGACTCAATCGAAACACTTTCTCTCACGCATTCGATTTGATAAAAGATAGCTTTACGATTCTGTTCAAATCATTATGCCACTCGCGTTCACGTCACATTGCCGAGTTTTAAGCAGCCTTTTGATATTGAAATAAAAATTTATTGTGTACGTTTTACGTTATAAAAGCTTTAAGTTGAATTTTAACAACAGATTGTTATTATTGTTGTCCATATAATTCCTTAAAATTATATATTAGCCTTGACAGTTAAATAGCCAAATAAATTATCATGTCTAAACAATAATGTCCTGTTAAATACAAAAAGAACCTACGTAAAGTATTACTGCTATATAACTGTCGTAAAATTAACTAAAAAGAAAGGAACATAGGAAGGGTGATAAATTTTTATTCGACTTTTCAAACTCTATGATAATCTAAATTAAAAGTTTATAGTCTGTGAATTAATAATTATGTTAATCTGAATAAAATTGTAGTCTGTAAATAAAGGCCATCATGCCTTATGCTCACGTGGACCAAAGTAATGGTAACAATCGTTGTAGCTATGCGGGTAGTCAGGGACAAGCCGGAGTAAGCGGTGGCACGGTAGCTGGTCTGCCGTTGTTGGTGATAGAACTTTACTGAGATAGTTGTACACTACGCGCTACACTTTTGTTCGGAAAGCTAAAGAAAAGAGCAATATATTTTTTTCAAATTAATTGCATGTTTATTTAAATAGAAACTAAAGATATGTATATTACAACTGCGCACAAGAAATAGTCCCAAAACGAACATTCAAACTACGGCTACAGAATTAGACAGAAAGTACCAGCTACGAAACAACTATTTGTGGATAACGCAAATTTAGATCCCATATGGAGCCTATAACACCCATAAAACTCCGTGCACTGACAGTGTAGTAGTGACTAGTTAACCACTACGCCAGTCTTGCAATCAGTTTGCGTGTTTCCAGGAAGCAATGATACAACGCAATTATTCAGCAAAGGTTATACAGACAGCATAGTTTGCACTTTCAAAATTGTATCTTTCACGTTTTAATCGTTTTAGCATAGAAAATTGCATCCTATAAAACCATGTGTTGTGTTATCTCTGCCATACTTTAGGTTTCCTGCGTTCCTAGAGGAGGTGCTGTGCTGTCAGTAGATCTGTAAAGTGTCCCTAATGAAACGACTATGCATTTAACGGTCAGCCATGCGTGAGTCATACTATAGAAATTGTATATCGCTTATCCTTACTTCGCACCGGTATTTACCACAACAGTGGGACTGGATATTCGTTTTATTAATAGACTACCTATTAATATAATAAATTTACCATTGCTTAAATTTAAAAGCGCCGTTAAATACAGCTTATTCGCAAGGATTATTATTCAGTCAACGACTACTTAACTGACAAAAACTCATGGCATTAGTTGCTTGTTGCATTCAAGATTCAAAGATCTGTATTACCTATAAGTCAATTTAGTAATGTAAAGGTACCTCGTGATTATATGTGATGTTATCAAGTATCCTGCTTCTCATTTTGATTATTATTGAAAAATACAAATCCACAACCGCATTTAGTCACGGACTGCTTTTGCATTATCACAAAGTGTAAGTGTATGCGCCATCATGCCATCCTACTGCCTATTTTAGATTTATATTGAAAAATATAACTAGACCCAAATTATTTAATCTCCATAATATTATTAACTTATTATTGTTATTATCTTTATTTTTTTAAATTAGTAGCATATACTATAATGGTTGCAACACTTTGTTGATATGAGTTGTTAAATACTGAAATTATATTTAATTGGCGATTTAAAAGAGTGGCCGTGAGTTTCTTGCAGGTTTCTTCTCATAGGCTCTACCCTTTGCCTGAACCTAGCAACTAACCTAAATGTAGCTTCAGTAACTTAGAAAACTCGCTAACCTATATATTTTGACGTTCATAAGTGTTACTTTGTGAACCTAAATTAATAAATGATTTCTGACTTTGACAGTTGTAAAAAAATTTTTTATTATTATTTGTACGGGTAAACATCTGTCTTTTATTATTAAACTAACCATATAGCCACATCTAAACATAGACAATAGTCTCCAAACTAAGGAGCTTAAAACCACAAATAGGCGATATTTCATATGAAAGGACAGACTTTCATGATCTAATTTCCGAATATCAGAAATCAAGTTAGATTGAATCAACCCTTTTGACAATATTAACTGCTGACCTTTCTTGACATTGTCTCTGTGAATGTAGTCAAGCTGTGAAAATAATCTTGAAACTATCAATTGGATCAATATTTACTTAGAATATTTGGTTTCTTGGTGCGATGGGCGGAGTACTGTTTATTTGTTTTAATGCTATTGCTACTGTGTTAATTATATCGTAAATTAAATTATTGGATGCGTGGAGAGTTATTCTATGAGGCTACACACATTAAGGTGATGAGTGACTAATAATAGTCTGTCAAATTAAATAACAAATTTTATATTTTTAATAAGCGAGATGGGAAAATTGACGATTCTAGATAATATAATAACATTTGTACTAATCTACACTAATATTATAAAGAAGAAATACTTAAGTTTTTGTTTTTTTGTAAGGATATAGCTCGATAACTATTTTAGCGATTAATAAAGTTGTTTTTGTACCTATCTATGTTATATATCTTTTGTTTTTTCGTTTGTTTGTGCCTAACCTGTTGTCAAGAGTTGTTCAAGCCGCCCGTAGGCCTCTGACACGGCTTAACAACTACTGTCAATTTGACAACAACCGGGACCGACTTTTTACGTGCCCTCCGAAGCACGGAGACGCTCAGATGAAATACCACTAAGCAGTCACCCATCTATAGACTGACCGCACCCAACGTTGCTTAACCTCGCTAATCGTTTACCGATCAGTGAGTGCAACTGGCTATAAGTCAAAAGTATTATGTCATATACATATAAATGTCATAAGAATTAAAGTCATATCTATCAACTTAATTATAATATTCTATGTTGTCAATCGCATCTTCTTTCTCTATAAAGTAATTACCAAACCCTTTCATTTAACAGGTATTTTGCGCGGTCTCTGAACATGGTAAGAATGTCAGATCACAATACGGTATCAAATTGATTCCTAAGACGGGGTGCTCTGGCCGATTCAATTTGAAAGTCAAAGAAGGCTCGGGAAATATTTTCATTGCGCACCCAATACGGTAAAAATGGTGCCGACCGTAAAACTTAGTGAGGGTTGTCTCTCAACATTTAATATTTTTTAAGGAATTGTAATGAAAATATTTACCATGCTCTACGTACGTTATGGAATGTTATCGGTAGTATTTGTAACAGCCCAAAACGGAGATTTCGTACAGCTGTACTCAACACGTTTTTTTTTACTTCAATTAGAAGACCCACCTTTTAAGCAGCAAGCGCGGCTCACTTTACCTTTGGTGATGCCAAGAATATCCTATGCAGGATTAGTGGTATACTTGGCATCACCAAAGGTATTACCCAAATAATTAAAAACAAGGTACTAATATAGTTATAGTTATTAAGCGTTTTTAATTCAATGAATCATAAATTGGGGTAAAAACGTAATACTTAATTCATGACTTTTTTATATATACTATCAACACTTTATAAACTGCCCCATTTTTGGGCACAGGATTTCTCTCAGTATAAGAATGGTTAAGCCATAGTTCACCACAAGCCTCAATATTATATTTTTATTTACGCCATATACCCACAACGGCCACAGCTACAAACATGTAATAAAACTTAAATAAATCGTACCTAATTTGTTAAAGTCGAATAGTATTAAGTTAACACGTAAACTCTACGTAGAAATAAATTTTACAAACTATCGTCGAACTATTCGCAAACTATAAAAGAAACTCCTAAATAAAAGCAACAAGTTGATTCCAATACAAACTATATGGAAGCCCTTAAGCCACCAGCCCTAAACCGATTTGGTCCCATTTGATCCTTCTACGAATTGTTTCCAACACGTACACATACATATATAACAAAAACCTGATTTTATAGCTCACTAGCGACCTGCCCCGGCTTCGCACGGGTATTATAAACTTTGAAAAATCATACACTTAAACCTTCCTCGTGAACCACTCTGTCTATTGGAGTAAACCGCATGAAAATCCGTTAAGTAGTTTTTTTTATTTATCGCGAACAGACGCGGCGGGGGCCTTTGTTTATTATATGTAGTGATATGTTATATTTTTATATTATGATTGGTATCGGTCGTGATACGTTAATTAAAGTTTGAAATAAAATCATCACTGCAGATTCATTGAATTAATAATGAGCATGCGAGAATAATTCTGAAAGTTGCATTAAATTTTTTTAATGTAAGTAGTACGTTTTTTTACGTTCCGTATTTATCAGCAATTAAATGGAATTATAAAATGAGTAATATTTATCCAGAAACATAATTATTCCGATAGTATAAATATTATGTACCTTCATTGACACTTAGACTCGTGCCTATTATAATAATTATTATTGTAACTCCGATGATTATTGAGCCAATTACTATGTATTTTTTTCTGTGACGAAATTCTCGACAGGTCGGATTCTGTAAAAGCGTCCAATCCAATAGGTTCATCCTCAATTATGTGAGATCTTAAATCAATCCTCTGGTGGTAGACAGCGGCGGCATTGTGGGATACGGGCCTATGGCAACGTATATTATAACTCTAGTGTTGCATGCGCTCATAAGCTAAGCTACATTAAATATTAAGGTACTTTTGAAAAGAAAAAGAAAGGTGAAAAATTATTTTAAAGTGGTACTTATTTTTATTGTATACTAAATTTTGTTCGCGGATTCGCTCAGGAATTGTACTTTTTTCTGGATTCAATAAATACTACCTATATCCCTAACAACGTGTATGTGAAGTTTCATGATGATCAGGTGAATAGTTATAGCATGAAACCGAAATAAACAAACAAGACCACCTTCACATTTATATTATTAATTACTTTAAATGTAACAGTTCAACTTTAGACCAGTCTAAATTCCAAAACATTTAAACTTTACTCTTCTATTCATTTTATTATTTCTAGTTTAAATCTAGCTACAAAAGTCAGAGAAACTGAAGAGCTAATAAATCCACAACACCGGATCCAATTCCGTTACAGATTGGACCTTTTAATTTGTCAGCGCGCGGATCGGATTCCGCTAACTAATGGAGTGGACCGGACGTTGGACAGATTGGAGACCGTCAGACGTCCGCGTGACTCGTGCCTTTGTAACCTACGAGACATTTTTCCATTTCCACGTCAAAGAATACAGAGGAACAAATTTTTTGATGCTGGCGGCAAATAGAATAGGGTACCTACTTTAAATGAATTAAATAAATAATTAAAAATAATTTAAATATATATAGAGTAAAATTATCTGTTTTTTAGACAGCCGGTGCAAGCGTAGAAGCACTGTGTTTCACCTGGTAGAAAAATCTCACATATTTACCTTTAATTTCGTTACACTAGGATTTGTAATTGGTGCCGCTTATTCATTATCATAGTTAATCATATGCTTGCTTACCATATATGTTGAATAAAAATCCACTTGGTTTTTTTAAGATATGCCCGAACTAGCCAGTAACTAATAAATGTTCCGAGTCTGAAATCGGATCAAATAGTTTGATTACTACGGACTCTTTTTTGTGTCATATGGGGATGGAACCCACAACACTCGGCGCAGGGACAGTGGCGAGGCGACCTTTTAAATCGCGACGCGATCCGTCTATTCAATTTTGTCCGGAATACGTTTACCAATTATGTATGTCAGATTTCATATTTATGTGATTGTGCTGTGGAACTGTGTAGTTTAAAATACATAAAAAAAAAAGAATGATTCAGATTAGGTTACAAGGTAACGCTTATGAATGTCAAAGTTACACAATTTCTTTCTGCGAATTTACATTTACTGCCACGTTCAGAAAAGCAAGGGTGTAGGGCTCATGAGAAGAACGGGCAAGAAACTCATGGTCACTCTTTTTAATCGCCAAATTTTTGTTTACAAATCATAAGAACTGTAAGGTGCTGCAACCATTTCTCCATGAACTATTACTGAACATACTCAAGCATTTAATAAAATTTGATAGTAGCCTCTAAAGCAGCAGTATGGTAAATAGGAGCATCCACTTACATGTACATTAATAATCAAGACAAGGCATGATTGTAGTCTGTAGTTTAATCGAACTGTATCTTATTGTAGGTGGCTTTAAACCCAAATAATCCCTTTATTTCCAAATTATTCTAATCTATTTCCACAGCATATTATGACAAACAGCCTTAAAGATAACCCTTTCGAATAAAAGAACGAAACATAAATAAAATAGAATACGTCAGTGCATCTGAAATTCACAAATCTACATCAATTCCATTAGTAGGGTATACCCGGCTCACAATAACCCTGATCCTTTACGAATCTCACAATTGTATAGATATCGCATACTTTCGCGATTCGACCCATCTTAAGAAGGATCTAGAAGCTATCTTTACGGGTATTGTGTTCGAAAGGTTGAAGTTTACTGCTAAAGATCTCCATAGGCGCTAGGCCAGACAATGCTTTTATAACACTGATACAAAAAGAAGATAAGTTCAGCATTATAATATGATCACATTACCTAATTTATTTAACTTTTTTGTCTTATAATTGTAATTGCATATTAACATACCAACGTAGAAACTTCTTAGCACAAAAATACTATTCAGCTTAATCAATAAGGCCTGGTATCCCGGTATCCTATATTCAAGAAACAGGTCGTTTTAGCAATATATAGTTAAATTATGACATAAAAAAAATAAAAAAAGCGGCGATAGCTCATTGGGGAGACCAACAGACTGCAGAAGGTCTCAGGTTCGAACCCACGTCACGCACCTCTGACTTTCGGAAGTTATATGACTTATCGAAATTATGTGCGTATTAATTGACAATTATCGCCTGCTTCGTGCCTCGGAGAGCACGTTAAGCCGTCGGTCCCGGCTGCCATGAACATCTATGGCAGTCGTTATTGGGAAGTCAGTGCCCTATAATATCCTGACACTGGTCTAGCCTTAGGGTATCGTTAGCCTTCGGGTTGCGAAGGTCAGGTGGCAGCCGCTCCGTGTAAAAACTGATATCTAGTCATATCCGATTAGACCAGAAAAGCCGACCTCAAGTGACTTGGGAATAATAAAGGCTAGGGAGATTCTTCTCATAGGGTCATCTTCTGATGACCTTATGGAAATTTGACAAAAATTGACTGTGCGTAGGTATTCCGACTCGTTTCTTCGATAAAGCCCATAGAGACATAATGATAAAAGCATTGTGTAATGTTTATGGACGACGGCGTCTGTATAATTAAACCCTTAACTAAGGAGTCACTTATGTAATTATTAAATGTTTTTGTCTATCGCAGGTTATTAAACCTCCGGAGTTAATACTCCAGAGGTTTTAGCAGCACTCTCATATCACTACCTATGTTTATTTTAATGAAGCGCACAATATTGTGCAAGTATTGTCTAAATAAATCAATCAAATAGAGAGCGCGGCATCCTTTACCGATCACAGTTCCAATCTTGCTTCTAAGATATTTTGTACGGAAAAATCCATATCACTGTTCGATCCGGGTAACTTGAAACTTAAGATCGACAGTGAACGTGAGCTTAAACTTAAAGACCTATACAGCCTCACTATCAAAAAATATCGCTATATATTTATATAGCTCTTAACTTAATAGCTATCAAGACCTTGATCAATAATTATAAAATTTTGATCAACAACTCATATAAATAAACTATCTATTATTTAACTAAATCTTAATGTAAACAACTCTGTATTAATTTTTAAATGATTATCCGCTAGTTAATACTTAAGTAATTAACAAACTGACATACACATCCATAGATTTAAATGTGAGTTTGTTTGTTTGTGCCCCTTTACGCCTTACTACTCGACCGATCGCCATGAAATTTTGCATACACGTTTTCAGGGATACAAAAAAGGACATAAGGTAGGTATCTCTTATTCAGAAAAAAGTATTGTTACTAACCTAACCTACATTTACAAAAGGGAAGCCGGGGGCCAAAATCTAGTAGTTTTATAAGTAAGACTGTTCTACCAATTCATTAGCAAACGGGTAAGACAGACAATAATTGAAAGAATTCATCAATTTTTTGAGATATTCATGTCATCATGCCTTCGGTCCTCATTAATACAGGACTGGACGAAGAGGATAAGAGAAAAAGGATCAAACTGACAAGTGTAATACTCGACTATTAAAATATTAGTCGACGTAGACAAAATTATATTGAAATGAGATCAATTAGTGAATTTCCAGTACCGGTTCTTCGCGGATTGGATACGTACTTATTAGTTTACTAGGGAAACCATGTCCCAAGGGTATTTGAGTCGCCTTCCAATCTAAATTAATGCGGTTGATTACTTCTGGAACCAAACTCCGAAAATACCTAACAGGTTGTTAGGTAATTTAATAGGCATTTAAGGCGGTCGCCTAGTGGTCAAAATTCAACCAAAATTCCTAATCTTGCTACTTTGTTTTCTGTTTTTCTCTATTACATATAAATAAGGTATAGGTAACCATACTTACAAAGAATAGTACGACGTCAGACGAACAATGCTGAAATACTACGAACGCGATTCGACTGCGTTTGACAAATGCATGGTTGTGTGTGTGTAGTGTTTATTCATTAAATTATTGTATTTCTAATGCATATTTTATAAAAATATTAGGATTCGACCCTCTTTCTCCATATAAACTTTAACTGTGCCAAATTTCATACTCCTCCGTCCGCACAATTTTCGTAAAAAGGGATACAAAGTTATTGCTTCACTTATTAATATATAGAAGATTTTATTGTAAATAATAATGAGGTCACGGGGCACACGTTGGGTGCATTTAAGTCTCTTTTTAAACAATTTGGGAGAAAGTTGCTGGTATGTACCCAATTGTTTTTTTTGTGATCAATCGCGCAATGCGTGATAGTATTTTCGAGAATTGTAAGTTCGTCAATACGCGCAATTTTCGTAAAAAGGGGTACAAAGTTTTTGTATTAATATATAGATTAATATATAAATACTCTCACCTATATTTTCCCAAAGATGCAGGCAAATATACATTACACCCACTATTTGCTAGCTATGATTTTATGTCCCTTAAAATATTTCCAGACGCTATGCTGCTACTAAAACAAATAGCAACAAGAAAACTTCATAACTTAGTAAGTTACGTATATATTAAATAGTTAATTTTAATTTTTTTTAACGGCGATGGAAGACATCATTACTAAAGCTGCCGAGTTCTCCATACTGTTCTCGAAGATATATGATATTATATATCCTTCTCTCACTGAAAAGAGGGCCATGCCCAGCAGTGGGACAGTTTAAAACAGGGTTGGTAGTATTATATTATTATAGTTTTAACTTAATTTAGTTACTTAAGATCGCTTCTAGCAACACTTATGGGTACATAACAAAGGGTTAGTGAGTTTATTACATTTGCTGAATTTACTAAATGTAAATTGTTAGTTGCAAGTTTCAAGCTATGAAAAGATACTGCAAGAAATTCAAACCCAATTTTTTAATCGCCATCGAATTATAATTTCAATATTATAAATTAACTTATGTACCAGGTGTTGCAGTCATTATGCCATATATAAAAGTACAGTTTATTATTACAGGTAATAATGCATGGATACCTTAAGGTACAAAATCCTGTGAACAATCAAATTAGAATGAATATGAATGAACTAGATGGCGTTGTTTTATAAATATCGCAACGCGTACTCATTTTAGCAAATAGGTGAATTTTATAAAATAGTATTATCTCAACCGAAAAGGCACTCGAACATTGGGACAGAATAATGTTTGCGTACGAACAGAATAGCGAGTCATCGAAAGTATCTATAAAATTTATTTCCCACTATAAATTTATAAATTCATTTGTAATTCTTTGAATCTTGTTTTATCCTGAAAAGTGTTCTTTTTTAAATAAATTATGTGAAAAGAGATTAAAAAATTGCCTAAAGAAAATTTATCAATATTGAGTTATTAAAAATCAAAATTTTTTTAGTTTTATAGTAGTGCACTGCCATATATTACAATATAAATAAACTACTAAACAGTTCTTGTATCGATTTCCGTTAGATGGCGTCAATTACCGGCTTATACCATTTTAGTTTTAAAATGGGTATGCATTTTTGCAGCTCACTGTACATATAAAAATAAATTTGAAAAATAATGGAACATTCAATAATATTACGAAAGAACCATTTCAGTTAAGTTTTCAAACCTAAACTATCGATCCGATTTAAACGAAGTTGCCTATGTAAATAGTTCAGTCCCTAGAAATGAACATACCCTATTCCTAGGTAATAAACGCGAACGAGATAATGAGAAAATACTAGTTTTATACTAAATGTTGAACAGATATGCCACAGGATTTTAGATAGCAAATAGGCATTGCTTAGCTGGGCATAGGCACGTGCCTTAGTTAGCATGAAATGTTTGATTATAAAGGTATGACTCGTTGGCGCAGCGGTAGTTAATGCGACTGCTGTGCGTGAGGTCTCGGGTTCGAATCCCGGGTTGGGCCAACAAACCGTTATTGGGTTTTTCTGTTAAGAAATATGAATAGCAGCCCGGAGTTAGGAAGTTGGCGGTGTTAGACACCCCCGTGCCTCGGAAAGCACGTGAAGCCGTTGGTCCTACGCCTGATCTCTCTCCAGTCGTGTCGGATTATCCGTCCCATCGGATCATGAGAGTGAGGGAACAGAGAGTGCACTTGAGTTCGCGCACACGCTTGTGCACTATAATATCTCCTGCGCAGATGGCCAGTCTCCGTTAAGATTGGCCGCCGTGACCGAAATTCAGTCTGAAGGACATTATTAGATAATGCGATTACTATGCATGGGCTCTCTCGAGTTCGATTCGCAGGTCGGGCAATCTGTTATTGAGGTTTTCTGACAAGAAACTCTCGGTTTCAGCATGAAGTCTGAAACTGTGGCTGAAAGACAATAGCCTCGCTCCATATTCCTTGGGACCTAAAGCAAAATGTGATTATACCCCTTAGAGATATAAGCGTGGAACACTTAAGTTCGGTGTTAGCTACAACAAATCTTCAAATAAAGCTACCAACCGGATGAGATTAAATCCAATACAGTTAGCTCCCAAGTGATTAACACCCAATTTAATGGACTGTTGAATTTACTCTCCCGTCGCGAGAGCTTGTCTCAAACAGGAACACCTAGGAGCGGACTACCAGTAGTTAGCTTGTTCTTTGCCGTTTATTTGTCGTAAAGAGTCTTTGTGCCACATAGGTTTCCTGCTGCTTTATTTGGTGTACTGGCAAAGCAGACGCATCAAAGATTTTTAAAAGCTTTGTAACTAGTGTTGTAAAAGTGCATTTAGAATGATGTCGAGCAAAAAATTGTCTGTAGGGACATTGCTGATGAAATATTAATGGATATATTCACGGAGCAGCAGAAATTATTTCACCTTAGCTATCGGATGTGAACGACCGCGACCTAACGTTGAACACAAATTGAATAAAATGTATCTGTGTAGATTACTGATAATACATGTTATTATTAATGCAAGTACTGACTACTTGCAAGTAGTCAGTTCTCAAAATGAAAAAAACATCAAGGTAACTATTTTATTTTGTACTAGTTGTACCCACGTTTATTTTTTATCACTGCCTCGCCTCCCTGGCTTGTAGAGTGATGTTGTACCTATGTTACTTCTGCATAAAGTTTCGTTCAAATGGTAATTTTTTTTTAAATCAATCTATAACTATCTATAATCTATTCGTTTTTGAGGTTTTTCATTACAAACAAAATTACAAATATTTCCTCTTTATAATATTTTCTTGTTTTACACTAAACTAAAAGTAGAAAAATAACGGAAATTGCGTATGTTGTTTATTTTATACATAATATATTAAATATGTAATTCGTGTCGATGTCTGAACATAATAAATATTTAAGAAAAATAAAAAGAATAGAGCTGTATATGCCAAAACCGAAACTTGAAGTATTTTTGGTCGTCTGTCTGTATGTGTGTGCGTACTTCACGCAAAAACATTTTCACGAAATTGAACGCTCTTTTCACAGTTGTATTGCTGAAAGTGTAATTTAAAATCTGACGAAGTGAAACAGAATACTCGACTGAAGTTGAGTATTCTGTTTTACTTACTCAAACTCCACGCGTATGAAGTTGCAGGCAAAAGCTAGTTGTAGTAAATCTATGAAGGCGATTAGGATTTAAATTCCTAGTGACATATTTAGACGTTATAAAACAAGTGAGAAACGGCAATGAATAGCAGTAAATCTTCGAGTTCGAAATTCGAAAAAATGGTTCAAGTAATATACAAAGGTCACGTGATACCACGTGACCTTGAGGTCAGAGGTCAAAGGTCATAGTTATTTCGGGAGTATATCGACTATGCTGAGTCGAATGGCGTTGACCGCGAGTCTCTAGGTCTTACAGTTCTTGAATTGAAAGTTGTATAACAGACGGACGGACAAAGCTGTTGTATAAGAGTTTTTTCGAACTCAAAAAAACTTATAAAACCTATCATCACTATGAAATGCCACTGACTTAGCTAGTATCTATTAAATGCTATTCTTTTAAAACGGCATTCTAACAATGGTCATTTTTTATTCCCGCTTTCGAAAACTTCGACCTTATCCCCAATTGGCTTTAACTTCTATCCCTCCCAACCAAATAGTTAAATGTTAAACAGGGTTAATATTACCCGGAGGTGCAGGGATTTGTATAACAGACATAATACCATAGGGATTAATAGTGGATTTAATACGTGTTTGGAATCCTTAGGGCGATGTGGTGACCGGAGGAGACCCCATAAGATAAGTCTCGCTTGTTCAAGTAATAAATCGTTGTAAGGTAATTTGAGCTTTATTCCAAAATGCGTAGGGTTCAGACTTTTTTGAGTGTTGACTTTGGTTGGAAGACATGTATTGTATTTATAACCTTAGAGTTATTATAATAGAGTTCAGAATGGAATGTATGGAGACGTTCAATATATAGGAAATCTAAACATTTTGTGTTAACGACAGTGATTTTAGTGATTATTTCATAATAATTTACTTAGTTTATATTTATAACAGAACTATAGAACTGAAAGTAATTTAAAATAGAGCCATGACAAGGACAAATATTAGTGCCACGTTATAACGTATTATAACGTACACCTACTTTGAATAAGTATATGAATGCATCTCTATGACATTCAGAGGTCTAATTAGACACACATTTAAAACCAGCAACAACTTTACTGAAGCAAATAAAAACATAATACTAATGTGTTTAGTTATAGCAGTTCGGACTGTAATGCCTGCACCGCAAAATACCATGAAAGTTACTTTAACGAAAAGTACATATGTAGGTTAATGTTGTATTCATATGCTTGTAGGTCTAGTGGTTAGTGTATATGATTGCCGATCATGTAAGTCTAGGTTTTGAATCCCGGGCCTGGACAAAAAGTTACATATCAGTTATCTTTATATACTGTTTAGGATTGCGTTTGACCGCGATCTCACCTGATCTTAAATGAAGATGCAGTCGACGATGGAGCACGCTTGCCTAGAAGATATCTATTCACTTGTGACTTGAAGACACCCAGATTGTACTCATTGGGAAACACATACTTAGGTAGTGAGTTCCACTTCCTTGCGTTACGCATTATAAAAGTGGAAGCAAAGCGCTTCGTACGTCAATGTGGTATATCCACCATGTACGTGTGCCGCTGGTCTGTTTGTCTGGTCGTCCGATGGTAAAAAGGGGAAGGGGCAAATTATGCAGTTCCTCTGCAAACTCTCCGAAATGTATCCGATAGAAAACCGAAAGCCTGGCAACCTTACGACGATGCTCTAAGCTTTGGAGTCGAGCGTTGACCAGTTGATCATCGACGTTAAGTCTCCTGGCCTTTCACTCAATTGACTCAAAAGCTTCCAGCTGATATTTTGCGGACCCATCCCACGGGCGAGAATAGTACTCCATACAGGATCGAACCTGTGCTTGGTACAAATTAAGCAGATGTTCAGGGATAAAATAATGCCTCACCTTACTAAGGATGTCCAGCTTTTTGGCTAGTTGGGCTTTTGTTTCAATATAGAAGCCAAAGTTAAGGGTTGGAGTCAATGACATACCCAGAAGCTCAAGACGGTCAGTTATCGGCACGGATACATCTCGGAAAGTTGGAGCCCGTTGGAATGGGCTCTTTTTTGCAGAGAACAGACACGCCTGGGTCTTGTAGCCATTGCTTTCATAGCAATTTGGTTCTTTTTATCACTCCACTAGATTTTAATATCACAAAAATATTTAAAACCGGTTGGCGCGAAAATGAGAAAAATAAAACGAATATTCACATAAGAATGACAGATTCCAAATTCAAATGTAATATTATGTTTTTTAATTGTAACAGTATTTATGGCTCGACTAAGTATATATATAATAGATCGTTATTCAATACTGTTTATGAAAAGACACTATCCCTTCCACGTTCCACAGATTTGTTAAGTATACCTGGTTACATATTTAGCACGTAAGAGCCACATTTCCTTCACATCGTCACTGTATAAACACCCCATTTATAACATCACGTAACTGAATTTAATTTTCTCGCTCTGAAACTCCTGTGCGAAGGAAATAAAATTTTCCTTTACTCATAAATCAGGAATTCAAGAAGTTTAATTACCCGTGGTGTGTTTGAGATTAGGTGTGCTTGTTAGCGGAAAGCGAGGCTTCATATTTCAGTTATAGCTTACTTATCTAAAGTCAGATCAATAATATAATAATAGTCACTTTTAATTGTATACCTACTTGCGCGTTACACAAACCACAAATAAAATATTGATTTGATTTGAAAAAAAAAAGAAGCAAAACCCAATACGATCATTTTGTATTTACATACATTTATAGTATACTTGAAGTATATGCTCGTGACCATGCTCAGTACGATCTTGCTGAAACAACAAGTGTTTCAAAAGATATATATTTAACATTTCGTTCTTGTTATTTTTTAAAGACATTTCACGCACTAATAATAATTCTTGTATCGCGGTGAAGTTTACAAACATTCAAAACACAAAAACATAACTGGGTGTTCACAAAGTACACCCAGACTCGGAACAATAATTTATGGATCACACTAAATTTTGTCGCGTGTAGGTATTGAACCCACAACACTAGGCGCGGCGGCGACCACTTAAACCACTACCCCGTCCGTGTAGTCGACCATTAACGCGTTACTTTTCTTTTTCTAATACATACATAAGTATATCCGTTCTATGATCTCTAGCTTTAAGAAGAAGTTTAATAGCCAGAAAATCCGTTGATAAAATATTTTGAGGCTGCTGACACTCTATTCCAATATTCGAAGATGTTCTTGTCATCTTACACCGACATTGGTTGCACGAGTCCTTTGCAACTCGACAATGCTCTATTCAATTCGGCTTTATGAGGATGAACATAATATCATGTACAATGTCTTGATTTTATGCAAGGCTTTACCGACGACGATCATGAATATATTACTTTATAAATCAACTTTACAGGTGCTGAGGACAAACGTCTGAATTCTGTTGATTGCCTCGACTGTTTAGTTTTTTTGAACCTCTACAATGTTACTTTGTGATGTGTAATAAGCAGAAATTTATTTATAGACTACATCTTTAGACCTGATTTTCGGTCAACCTCGGGTATCACATTTCACTCGATTTAATTGACGTAAAATTTTAGCTTTTCTATTCTGTAAAAAATATTCTCGAATTTAGAGTAACCATCGTTCGTTATCATGGTTACTCTCTCAATTTTCATTGCTAACTCGAAAGTGAGTTGGTAGTGAGATTTTACGACTGCCACGCCTGAGGTCGCGGGTTCGATTCCCGCACAAGTCAAATATTTGTGTGCATGAACATGAATGTTTGTCTTGGTCTGGGTGTTTCTATGTATAATATGTATGTATTTACAAAAAAAAGGATATATGTATGTTTATTCGTTGTCTAGAACCCATAGTACAAGCTCTGCTTAGTTTGGGCTAGATGGTGTTGTGTGTATGTGGTAGAATATTATATAATATATTATATTTTAGAATTACGAAACTTCACTTCTCAATAAGATGTTTACTGGAACGAGAACTCTTATTTTAATCCTTCAAGCTGTTTAACCACTGACCATTGTGTCTGGCATATGGCTCGCTTCAAGGGTTAAGTTGTCGTCGGAAATTCTGGACATTGGCCACCCCATTGCTTACAAATCAAGATCCGCACCTCAAGAGTCCTTGGAGCCCGCTTTCGTATCCGAGTTACGTTGAGGGTACTTCGACCTGTCGGTCGCAGTTCTCATGCGACAGTTTAAGTTGTGACCCTTGTCCGGCTGAACCTTCGTAATTCGGTTACAGAGTTCAGTATATATGGAGATTACATTAAATAAATTCGTTCAAGTTCTTTTATATTCATATTATTGAAAGTTCGACTCCTGTAGGCTGTACGTACTCGTATATATATAGTAGATAAATTTAAAAAAATTCTACACTAGACATGTTATGTTGTTTGATTCACAATATATCGGTCCCTATTCTCAAAGCGTCATTAGATCACTATCGGTAGTGCAGATAAGTCTTTGCTTGAGTTTTTAGTGTAGCAAAGGATATCATTACTTGGTAATTTTGCAATGTCTATACCACTGAATTCGTGGCTTGTTGCTAGATAAATTTTCTTTCCTTCTTCGTTGATGTAGCGAACAGATCCATTTGTTCCAACATCCTGAATTCTATTTAATGGCTATTTTTAAGTTATTATCTGCAAAGAAAGGAAGAAAAATATTCAAGCACATAATATTTACTACGGAACACATTTAAAGGAAAAGACATTAGGTGCACATTTTCCATCAGAATATTTCAAGATAAATAAAAGTAGGAGCGCAGGTGTGAGCTGCACGTATTCGAATCAAATATTGCCGCTCAGCACTGTTCCGCATCAGTTATTTTCTCTGCTGGCGCTTATACATATGTAGCCGATCGTGGACATAATACGATGTTGCTATAGATACAGCCGTTATATAGAGTTAGATAATGACTATCAAAGTTGACCTATACCTACATTTATAAGAGGTACCTGTCTGTAACCTAAATGTAATTAACATTTAAGTCACAGATAGGTGCCCGACCATTATAATATACGTATAAATCCTAACATTTTTAATATTATAAATACGTATGTGAGTTTGTTTGTTTGGTATGCTGTTACGCCTTTATTACCCTACCGATCGTCATAAAATTTCGCATACAGTCGTTGTCAGAGTTACAGAAAAGGACATAGAGACACACATTTTTTCTAAGAAAAAATATATAACTATGTATATAAATATATAACTGTTCCCGAGGGATAGAAAGTAATTAACAAATTCTACTTTAACCAGCAAAGCCACGGGCAAAATCTAGTATATAATATATCATAGTTATTCTAAAGTCTAAAGTTAGAGCAGCGATAGCTCAGTGGGGAGACCAACAGACTGCAATGCAGAGGGTCTCGGGTTCGAACCACGTCGCGCACCTCTGACTTTCGGAAGTTATATGACTTTTCGAAATTATGTGCGTATTGATTGACAATTATCGCCTACCTCGTGCCTCGGAGAGCACGTTAAGCCGTCGGTCCCGGCTGCCATAAACATCTATGGCAGTCGTTATTGGGAGAGTGTTGACACAAAAGATCGCACTGGGTCGAAGTGTCGCCGGTCTGCACTGACTGGCCCCCACAAAAGATACATACATACTCTCAAGTTACATATATTCGGTACAGAAACTCGTCAAAGTCAATTCCGTGTTCGCATTGCCATCACATACACGTAAATGCGAATAGCAGTACTTTATTCATGGTCGTCAATTAATGATGATGTAAATTATTTAAATGTATTGTTATGTCTAAATTAAGTACCTAAATTGTGTTTTTAATGACTGTGTGGTTGATTCATATGACTAACAGTTGGATCATATAAAATATATATTATAATAGTTTTAGCAACCGTAAGGCAAATACTATTTATGATCCAAGTATATTTTATCTACATAGCGTCTAATTTTCAACCTTTTCCTACTTCTCCCGCGCATAGACTGCGTCCTTACGTACGGTGCGCAAATTAAAATAGCTTACTTAAGCAAGAAGAATGTGTTGTAAGGACGACGTGTACACGCCCATTCGACCTGCGCTTTTCTTAAATATAGCGTCAGCAAAAATGTCACTGATAGCTTTATAAAGTTGAATGAGAGGAATTCTAAAAGTATAATTTTAATGGGTTTCTAGTTTATAATTTGATTGTCAATGTTTTTAGTAACCATTCAATAGTTTTAAGTACAACGGTCAAAATAGGTTATGTTAAGTCCTGAGATGGGGACGGTCAAAGATAAAAGTGGAGTGGCATCGTAAGGTACACATTCGCATACTGATCCAAGCGAATATCTTTGTGTGTGTGATGTTTTAACGCAAACAATGAAACATTATTCAATGTATTGATACTAGGTGAAGTTCGTCATGCGCATGTACCCCTTTGTAAAAAACTTTTTACGAAAATTGCGCGGACGGAGAAGTATAAAATTTGGCATAATTAAAGTTTATATGGAGAAGGAGGGGCGAATAATAATATTTACATAAAATATGCATTAGAAATACATTAAATTAATGATAAAACACTACACGCACACAACCATGCATTTGACACACGCAGTCGAATCACGTTCGTAGTATTTCGGCATTGTTCGGCTGATATAGTACTTTTTCGTAACTATGGTTATATAATATAAAAATATATAATGACATATATCAGCAATATCTTATAGGCAACCTTTGGGCTGATTGAAATTATATATATTATAATATATTTATTCGTGAAATAAAGAAAAATCAATGATGGTCGAATTTCGATCACTAGGCGCCCACTAGTAACTATAATAACGACTATCCCTTATATTCAACGATAGTGTCTCTGTTAGTTCGTATTTACAATTTAACGCTTAAATTTGCCTACTGTATCGCAGGTAGGGATAGCGGAGCGGTCAACGAGTCTTCTCACATTATCACTAAAATATAATGATGATGGTTCAAATCCTGAGGTCCTCTACTTCCAGTTTTTGTTTTTATTACTGAAATTTTTTAATAATAAAGATTTACGTTATTTTTGTCTACTTATTACGCTAGAATGATAAAAAAACACAAAAGTGTTTTTTAGGAATTAAACTAAAAATTTAATTATTTTATTATTATAATAATTATTACTTATCAGAATTAGTTTAATTACTAATAGATCACATTTTGTTTTAATGTTTAATAAATAAATAAATAATGCAAATTATAATTAAGAAAAACAATATTTTATTCATTATTTATGTTTGGTTAATAAGAAGCGGTCTTCCACTTCCCGTCCGACTTTTTAAGCTCCCTTCGACTTCAAATCGTTTCTCCCAACGATTTACAGTATTTAACTGAAATAAAATAAAAATCTTATGACGTAATCGTAGATAGCGATTCCTTAACAGCGAAATCGTAAATCACAATACCATAACATAATATTTAAAAAAAAACTTACTCTTAGAGTTTAGTCCAGTTTCGTCGGCAATCTAAGATATATTAAGGCCATAATTATGCCATATATTTGCCCTGGATTCAATATTTATATAAGTTTGCATTTTAAATGTAGACTTTCAATAAAAGTATTAAAAAAATGATTGCAATAATAATGACACAAACGCTCCTAACAAAGATCACCAACTTACAACATCACATAATTCTATTCAAGTGAGAAATTATTATATTTTTAAATCCAGCCTCATCTTTTGAATAACTGCGGTTTAAATAAGTCTTAAAGTAAAGTAACAAGTCATCGATGTTTTTAATTTAAGAAAAAATACAAATGATTATCACTTCCTGGGGATCGAACTAACAAGCGTTACATTTTAGATCGCGCTATTACCAACGTAGCTACAACATCACATACTTGCTTATTTGAAATTAATACTCACAATCATAATTAGAACAGGCGACAGTATAAGTGAGGCGGGTTTATGTGTATATGTGCAATGATTTTATTGAAAATGATCGTAAGTACAACTTGTTGTGATTCTATCCCTTTTTTAAGTTACTATTCGACTTTTGCACCTGACTGTACATTAACAATAAATAAATAAAAATCATATTTCAACACGTTGCACACAGAACTGACTATAAATAGAGTATAGACTCAATAATGTAATTGCCCTGACAATTTCGATCATAGATTTGATTTTCAGCTAATGTTTAATTGAGTTTTTTCTTTTAAATCTCATAGCATGGCACACATAATTCGAAAATGCGTCACGAAGACTTCTATACGCTCGTGCTAATTTATTTACTAACCTAAAACTATTGGCGAAATATATGTGTAATATACTTTTACCTAAATTTTTGCAGACTTGCTTGCTTTAATTAACTCTATGTGTGTAAAGGACAAATCTTTAATTAAAAAAGCGTCAGTCCTTAACATTGGGTTACCTTTATTTACAACTCAAATGTGCCTTAGTAAGCTGTTGTAGTGAACTGAACCGCAAGGGCAAAGGTCATTCCAAACGATCTACGTCATAAAGCAACAACTTCAGAAACTTTTTGTTTCCATCAGCGTTTTGATCCAAAACTTCGCAAACTTTAATTAGACGAAGTTTTTTGCTGACGCTACTGGTGGCGGTTGAAAAGAAGCCATTACTAACGTTGGTGCGCAGTTTTTGTTCTAAAACGTGTCACTCTCGGGCTTTTCTCTATTTTATGTGGGTTTTGAGGATCTTAAGGAGTTGCTTGTGAAAAGGCGATGTGAGTAGGCTTTCTAAAGATTTCTTTGTAACGTACTTAGTCACATATTTGAATTGGTACTCATACAGTCAACTGTTTTGCTTAATACGGTTTGGATTTTTTATTTGAAAGTAAGAATATATTCCAGTTGTGGGAACTTCACAAATATTGAAACGACAAGCACAAAATGCATCTAAATCCTAAGACAGCCTGTCCATTGAAGCGGAGCAAGGCTGCGGAGCGAAGGAGAAATATTAAACAATAGGATTGCATACTGGAGCGGAGCGAAGATTTTATGCAATCTTATTAGTTAATTTTTCTCAGTTTCTTAGCTCCGCAGCCTCGCTCCGCTTTAATGGATAGGCAGCCTAAATAACGATTTGTGGATCTCTCACAATTGTTCTCCTTGTTCGATTCAACTACGATGGGTGCGACATGTTTGTAAATAACAACAGCCTTTTACTCAGGGTATATTAAAGTACACAATTTAATAGTATTTCGAAGTGACCAGGCTGACCAAAACCTTAACTTTTAAAAATAGGAATCGTTATTAAATTGAGTATTAATATTTATTTATTTATATATATATATATATATATATATATATATATATATATATATATATATATATATATATATATATCTATGTTTGTAAAAGTCTAACGTATAAAATATATATATATTTTATACGTTAGACTTTTACAAACATAGACTTGGAATATTTTTGATATAAGTCTGTAATTATAACACACAGTTACGCTGCTGCTAGCACACTCTCTCGCTCATATTGTGACATACAGTTTTTAAATGCACTTCTGATTGAAGGTATCTACTAACTTCTACTGTTATCGTAAGCATATTTTCCAACTTACCATATTCGTGAACGTCTCCTGCTATCATCTTGGCTTACCTTTATTTAGAGAACGTGCAATCAAAAAAATTCTCGTCCTCTTTCTGAATAGTTTTCAAGCATTGTGATATATATGTGCGTACAACAAAATTGTCATTATGTATGACAATGAATTGATCTTGGGTTTTTCAAGTTGCTGGCTACGCTTCCGTTAAATCTTATAACTTAATTAGCCAGACTTTATTAAAAAAGTCTGTTCTGTTTTAAATACAACACATATACGATAGACATAATTTATCAAAAATGTATTCCTTTTTGATGAAATATGACTATTGTATATTTATATTTCTATGTAATTTAAACGTAAATATTTGGCCATATTTTACTACGTCAACATAGCTTTCAATTACAGCCAAAGCGTAATCACGTTTCCTTGTCCTTAAATTCTCGCACGTAAGAAAACATAACTCAAAATATGATGTTAGAAACTACATAAAACTGTGGACGAGAAGGTCTACTCCAAAATTCACATAAACCTGTCATAATCCAGGGTACATTTCACAACAGCTAACATAAAGGCCACCAAAACTTGTGGCCACCCACTTAAGCCTGTAACGCAAGATAATCCTCCGCCCGTGGAACTGTAACACTCATTATAACTTCAGCATTATGAACTGTTAGTTTAAAATGTCATTTACTACAGAAAGCCAACTTTAGTTGACTCTGAGTAAGAGAATAGTTTAAAGTTTTAAATTTGTTTTAGTTGATGTTGACTCCTTTATTGTATCGACGTGTGAATAACGTTGTATGTTATAATTTGATGTCATATAATTTTGGTTTTAAATTTAAAACAACGTTACATCTTAATTTATTTAAATTTGTCTTTTGGCGTACGGACGCCAGCGTCTGTAGTTTGTAAATAATAGCCTGTGTCCTGTGACAGTTATCAGAGTAACATGTCGAGGGATAGGACGATTTTGTTTGTCTCTGATTATAAAATTATCGATCAGTGTTATTGAGCTCATTTATGTTTGATATTGTCTTCTATTTACGCGAATATTATTCATTGAAATTAAACTGCTATATACGGATTTTATCGCGTTGTTTATTTGACACTTTATTGCAAAATTTTGTGTGTGAACATGTGTAACAGGGGACCAACCACTACCTGAGATTTGACAAACCACAGATTCTCGCTAAAGAACACCGATTCCTACCAAGGATGCTTCGCGAAGCTATTGAAATCAAAAAACATCCTAATTTTAATAGAGAAGATGGTTGGAATGTACCACCAGCTTGGGATCCAGTAATACAAATAGTCAAACCCAAGAAGAAGCAAACCACAGCTAGACTTCATGATACTTTGAGCTCATTCTGCGTAAATAGAAACACCAATAATTAAATTATGTTCGGGTACTTTGAAATAACTACACTGGAACATTGAGACAACTGCCATCTTAGTTTCCCCGTGAAAATGGCTGCTAAAAACCAACCGAAATGTCAAAAAGTGTAAAAATAAATTAAATCTAAATAGTTTAATAATAATTTAATAAGCTTAAAATTACCTAGTAAAGTTTTATAGTAGTAGTGTAACAATTTTCAAAATTTTGTAATAAAGTGTCAAATAAACAACGCGATAAAATCCGTATATAGCAGTTTAATTTATGTTTGAATTGTATCTGAATTTTCCGCACTCACATTTTTAATTTTAGTTATATACAAACGTTTCAAAGGCTTTATTTTGTGTTATGTTATTCAAATAAAAATATGCAAATGTAAAACTTAGCTTTTTGAAATGTCAAGCTTTAGATAATCGACTTTTAATTATCAAGTTAATATGACGCAAGGAATGTCCCTATTTGTGCACTTCTACTAGTACAGTATGCTCTTGTTTTGCTCACATTTTAGTGTCATGTAATATGGAATTTGATGGCATAATTTGGATGTCATCTGTCACAGGACCCAGGCTATATTTTACGGAGTATAGATACGATCCTTTGACCATTATGCCTAATTATAGTTAAGCTGACAGGACTGGATATAATATTATAACAGTAAAAGTTGATCGGATTTGGATGAAACTCAGCTCGTAGATAGATTAGGTCTTGAATATGTAAGATACCTTTTATTTCGGTACGCGTGTCCGTTTGATTAACGCGTGCGAAGTCACGGGCAGAAACTTGTATTATACAGTACAACACTTATTTTGAGATCTAAATGATATTTAAGGTAACGTGAAACTCTCTAAATTAATTTTAATGATTTATATAATTAAACTAATATATTTTATATACGTTAAATAGGGCTCTACAGTTAATATCTTATAAAAGAGATGAGTTGATTTGATATAACTCTAAGTAGTAGCTCCTCTCGCTCCCGGCCGTAGTTCAGTCTATGGTCCGGAGTGAGAGGTCGTGGAACGCCGTCGCCTCCTTCTGTGAGGAAGTTATTTCCATCAAGGAGGCGGCGGAGCGGGCGAGGGAGCTTTTAAACCCTCTCCCCAACCGCAGAGCCGGGCGCTGGAAGGCGCGAGACGACCTCCAGCCACCCTGAGGTTTGACCTGGGGGTGGTGGGCTTTGTAGGCCTGCCCGCCATCCGTTCAGCACCAGGTCCGAGAGGTGGCGTGCGTGTTCCCACGCGCGCCTCTATGTCGAGTCCGTCTCCCCTCTAGGGGGGACAGTAGGGATAATATGTTAGAGGTGCCTATAGGGTAGGTCTTCCGTGTAGTGGCCTGCCGTTTCATACGGTGGGCCGAAACCTCGGCGGGGTCGCGACCGCATGCGCAAGTGTTTCGCGCGGCCCCGACGATAGTGGTTTTGTCGAGGAACACCGTGGTAGGTTTAGTCGGTATTCCGGGAGGTACATTTTCTGCTTAACATCTTTCTTTTACCCCGGCGAGTCCGACATAACCCCTCCGGCTGCGCCCGCGGAGGGGTATGCGTCATGAATTCCCACACGTAAAAAAAAAAAAAAAATCTTAGTACTAGCTGTCGAGAGCTCCGACGTCATGTTTGAATTCATCCGTCAGAGACTAAGAAAAATAAATTACGAAATTAAATTACTGATATAACAAGCAAGCAAAAGAGTAGTACCTATTTAGAATTGTGTATCTTACTGAAAAAAGAAGAAAAATATTTTCGCTATAAATCCAAAAACGGCCTGAATCATAATCATAAGTAATGATGACCAAAAATAGACAGCGTGCCAATTATATCAACAGCCTCATTCATAACATCTCTCTTAAAAGGAATCACGGATTATATCCCCCCTCCTCCCCTCTCCTCCACACATGCCCCCTCCTCGTTCAACATCAAAAGCGGCCCGGTTCAATGCTCATGTTGAAAATTGAGGTATTTCTTGAGATTTAACGAAGGAGCTCGTGTGAGCATATTATCGCGGAAATGAACAAAGGAGTTGCTCGCCCTGAGTAATGTGCTTACTGTTCCAATCGGGAAATGTGTTTTCTGATGTTTACGTACATTACACGTTCAAATGTAATTGAAGTTTCGTGTCTTTTTTGCTTTATCCTTGTGACACAATATTTTGTGATGACTCGATGTGATGACTCTGTGCAAAAATTGGATGAAATTTCAAGATCTAAATTTAAATCCATGTTTTGCGTATCCCTCTGGTATAACTATAATTTGTGAACTGTGTTGGTCGCGCAGTGTCAGTGAAAACAGTTGCTTTGTATGAGATCTCGGATTCGATGCACGAGTTTAGCGAAATGTTATAAAAATCTCAACCATGTTGGGTACAAACAGATTAATACACTGTACAGTAGACATTATTACGTGAGCCCTGAATTCATGGTTGGCAAAATTTGGATATTATACATCTCTGCTTAACGCTTTTGTATTAAACCTATGGCTTTAACGAATTGATTTTTTTATTCAAATATAATAATATAACATATGCTACATACTCTCTCAGACACAGCTCCAGTCTACGTAAAACAGAGAAAAGTTGTATACGTCATCTTAGATAGACCACGGTTAGTTTCGAATTAGAAATGTGAAATATGGATGAATATAAACGGGTGTATCAAATAAAAGTCTCATTGGATTTACGGTAATGTTTTCATCGGGATTAACATAATTGGCTTATAACCGTACATTTAATTGTTTTATGATAGCCATTAAAATTGAAATCGAGGGTTCTATATTGGAAAAGGATAACGACTATTAATATTTCATATGGATATTTAGGTAATGCGATTTCGGTAAAGAATCCATATCATCCCCGTTGGTACTATAGAAGATAACATCTTTTGTACAATTCTGATCAGTTAGGAGTGTTGAAATATTTTGTCCGCTTAATATTACTAGCAGTTTAAAATCTAAAGTTGTACTTGTTAAAAGATAAAAGATTTTCACCCGAGAATCTCGAGAATTCCGAATTCTTTTTAAAAAATACATCTCCATCTTTGAATATTTTACACAAATAACTGACACAAAGAAAACCCAAACTCGTAACAACTATTTGTGGATCATGCAATTTTCTGTTACGTGTATGGTTCAAAACCGCAATACTCAGCGTAATGGCATTGATGAGTTGATTACATAAACCACTCCGCCATGCAGGAGAATAGGCCCCCTTTTTAATGGTTTGGTGGTGGTACGAATTGGCTCATCCGTCCTACGGGTAAATATTTATAGCACAGCTACTGCTTTTAACCCGATAATCGTACCAGCGAACACAGAGAGTAACCCGGGCTCAGAGCAACTAGTTGTGGATCACACAAATGTGGGTCCGTGTGGCATCGAACATTTGACGCCTTAAAAGTAGCGAAACAACATTACAGTCTATGCGAAACTTTTCACAAAAATTATCTATCACAAACTTAATATTTGCTCTTGTAAACGTACTTAACATTAATAGTTGTAATACATTTTGCACGATTCCAAAGTGTTACTTCAAAATTAACGCGTAGAAAATCTGGTTGACGGGATTTGTAACTTTTACGGGCTTAAACAGTTATCATTTTTCACAAGTACTCTTGCTAGCATTAATGAGGAAGCTAGTTAACTCATGCAGTTTAAACGAACATTAGTAATAGTTAGAAAGTGCCATGTCCAGTTCTATGAAATGAGCAGTATTCCAGATTCCTGCGCATTTATAACCTGCCGAGTTCGTTTTCTATTGAAATTAAACTTCTATATACGGATTTTATCGCGTTATTTATTTTACACTTTATTACAAAATTTTGAAACTGTCACGCTACTACTAGATACTATTGAACTTTACTAATTTTTAAGCTAATTAATTTATTCAAACTATTAAAACTATTTATATTTAAGTTTACACTTTCCCCGACGTTTCAGTTGCTTTTCAGCAGCCATGGTCACGGGGAGACTAAGATGGTAGTTGTCTCAATGTTCCAGTGTCGTTATTTCAAAGTACCCGAACATAATTAATCATTGGTGTTTCTATTTACGCAGAATGAGCTCAGAGTATCATGAAGTCTAGCTGTGGTTTGCTTCTTCTTGGGTTTGACTATTTGAATGACTGGATCCCAAGCTGGTGGTACATTCCAACCATCTTCTCTATTGAAATTAGGATGTTTTTTGATTTCAATAGCCTCGCGAAGCATCCTTGGTAGGAATCTGTGTTCTTTAGCGAGAATCTGTGGTTTGTCAAATCTCAGGTAGTGGTTGGTCCCCTATTGCACATGTTCACACACAGTCGTTTTCTAGTTTGATAAAGAGCTATATTGTAATACAAACTGTTGCAGAGTGGTAAATACCTCTATGAACAAAAGAAGGCAAGTTACTTACGGCTAAAATTAGTATGCATGACAACAATTATTAATACCAGCTCTGCATATGAACTATCCTATTGCTGGGCACAGGCTTCTTCTTAGTTTTTGAAATGTTAGGCCATAGTCCACCCAGCAGGCCTAGTGCGGGTTGGCAGATTTTACATATCTGCGAGAAATTTATGGAGAATTATTAGATATGACGAAATATATATTGTTTTCTCACGATGCGCGATGATTTCCTTCACCGTTAAAGCGAGCGAATATTACCTATACAGTTACGTACGTACAGGTACGGACTTTTAGAAACATTTTTGATGTAAGATTAGATCCTAACTTAATGTTATATACTCGAAAGGAACTCTGTCTGTCTATTTGTCGGTCACCTATTTACGACTAAACTACTCAACCGATTTGGATGAAATTTGATACAGAGGAAGTTTAAAACCTGGGAAAGTACATAGGCTACTTTTTATTAATGTAGATACCACGCAGGTGTGGCCGCGCGCAAAAGCTAGTAGTCTATAATAGTAAAGTCTGTAGTAGTCAAACTCCATTGAAATACATTTTATCTGAGAAATTAGATAATAATTTTATGGGTATACACATTTTTATAAAACTAAACAATAACATTCACATTTTATCTTTTCGCGAATGGGTTTGCTGGACTTGCTAAGAACAACTAAAAATTTACTGGATATTGATTTTAAGTTTTAAGGGTGTTTGTGGTCACTTACATTATGTTTTCATATGTCCTAAAAAAAGTATTAGTTAACCGATACGTGAAATCGTTAATGAATAAACGCAGCGTAAGCGTTGTATTTAATTACTTTAAATCTAAAAACAATACAGAAATATTATTTTATATAAAAAACACATTTAAACGATATCAGAATTCTAACAGCTAAACCGGAATCATCTATATCCTATTACAATTGTTTGATGTAAAAACGATATTTTTATCGATGCCTAAGGATCAGTAACAATCGATTGGCCGTCGATTAGGTGGCATTAACGATGGCTGATCGTGTTACGTAGATAAAGGGAAGCTGTCGGCATTCGTCGTTATTCTTAAGGTAACGTTTATAGGCTTTGAGGTGAAGTGACGAACGCCGGAGGCAGTTTCAGCCTCTGCTGGATGCGTTTATCAGTCTGTCAATCTGATTGACTTTATCGATTTAACAACAGTTGCGTGATCGATATTTCATTATGTGCTTAGACTAATACTTCGATGAATTAAGCAAAGGCGTATTATAATAATAATATCAGCCATGTATATAAACTGTTACACTGCTGGGTACGGGCCTCTTCTCAGAAGGGCTAGGCCATAGTCCGCTACTCTGGCCCAGTGCAGGTGGGCAGACTTCATATATCTTCAATAACATCATGGAGAACTCTCAAATATGCAGTTTTCCCCACGATATTTTTCTTCAACATTAAAACAAGCCATAAAGAATTAATTAATACGCACATAACTTCGAAAAGTGGCAGTCCAACGGTCTTTTACTAGGTGTATTACATACATATTTTACTAATTACGTTTTAGTTAAAATGTCATAAAGAGCGAGTCTTTTACCCTCTACCGCAGGTTATTGCCGAACTTTACTTTTGATGCTTGAAATTACAAAATCATTATAAAACAGTAAACGGAGGTGCTGCAATCTTTTAAAACGTAACCATCAATTCAATTTATCTAGACTTAACTTGATTTGAAAAGAGTATTTACTAAGATAAAATTTTACTAAGAGTTAACTAATTACATTTAATAGTATATTTACGAAAATGTATGTTTGCTATTATAAAGTTTATAGCATAGACTGGCCAGTTAGTACTCAACAAAGTTTTACGATCTTTGAAGCGCGTCCAATTTGTTTAGTACGGACTATGGCTGAAATCAATAACCAATTATTCCATGTTCTCGAAAATTAATAACATTGAAAGATACATCGGATATTTTGTTCAATACATTAAAAGTACATATATGTTAGTGACAGCATTGGGAGAGCCGTAGTATAAATTTACATTACGCATCTAAACTTTTCAATCCATTATTTACATAGTAACAGAACCACAAATATAATATAATCATTTCATCTATGATACACTTTCGCTTTAGTCTGTAGAGTGTAATAAAACATTGAAAAATAAAGCCCGAATAAAAAATTACATTTAACAAACTTAAAATATGACAATTATTTGCGAAGTTGCCAATTGGAACAAGCTACAAGGCATAATATGTGAAGTAAAAACATTGAAGCTCTTTTTAAGTGTATTGCGTACATTGAGGCGTGATATTTGATAAAGTTGTATTTTTTTATGAAGAAGAATTACAAACAGCTGAACACTCGGCGATCCCTAGTATATTTAATTATGGAGAAAACCTTTGCGAGAATACCAGCATATTCAAAAGTTCTCTATAATATTCTCAAAGATGTATGCGGACTGCTAACGTGCTCCTGGCCAGGGTAGTGATCTATAGCCGTGTGTTGTCTTTCACATTTGCGTCTGATCCTACATATTTTGAAATTATATTAATATTAATGGCATTATTTAGTAAACATTCTAAAACAATTGTAAAACAAAATCTCTATTTGCCTCGTATCTACATGTTCTTGGATATATTAAAGACAGAACATTAAATTATTATAGCTTATAATAATTGCAAAGTCATTTGTCAAATTTCGTGTAGAATAGAGGCTCACAATCAAATTTAATGTTTCTAAAGCAAACACGAGAATAGGCGACACTATATCTACTAAGTGAGGAACGTTTCGACGTGAATTAATTATGAACATCCGACTATCTCATCCTGTATAACAAGGAACAATTATAACTGTGTTTGTTGAGTTATTGCCGTGTATTAGAAGGGTTTTTGGAGCCGGATAATGATGACTTCCTATTGTTAAAGGTTTGAACATTAACGGAGGGTGGTGAAGTGTGTATGTTTTGGTTTGCGATACATCTGTTTGGAAGATAATTATCTAATATTTTTATTTTAAAAAGACAACTCCCGCACTTGGAGCAATTCCTGTGTCGCGATAGATTTTACAAATATTTAAACAACGGACACAAAGAGCACCCAGACACGGAACAGTCATTTGTGGATCACACAATTTTATTTATCCGTGCGGGACCAGTGGGACCCATAACACTCGGCGCAGTAGCAGTGGCGAGGTAATGGCTACATAGTTTCACGGTATTACACAAACATTTAGGCAACTATGTGTTTATGGTGTGGTGGGTTTAATAAACACACGGAACAAAAAAATGTGCGAGCCTTTGTCAGTAACATAAAGTTGTTCCGAGTCTGGGTTTTCCTTATGTCTGTTGTTTGAATGTTTTTAAAATCCTGATCTAGGAAACTTAAATTTTGTAACGGAAATCCCCGAGGTAGGTAATTTCCCATAGAGACGCAACATAATTTTTGCTTACGATGTCAATTTATATTATATATATGATACTTATTTTGAATCTAAAATGAGTAAACCGAAATTATGATACACTGATGTCACGTTACGAGTACATTAATGATTAGCAAATTAGTAAATTCCAGAATTTTCTTCTCAATACTCTTTTAATCTTTTATCATATTCTAAAATATTGAGCAAATGTCTGGACATTACAAAAATTAAAATGTTAAGCTAAACTAAGAATACCAACTAAGCAACACAAAGCAATTAATTTCTGAGGCGATAAAAATTATCGCTTGTACAGTTTTAATTATTAATGCTTTTCTAAATATAATAATGTTATGCCCTCTGGAGATTCAGATATTCGTTATATACCTTGGAATAAGTCTATTCCAATTGATTATTCAATGAATTAGTCTGCAATGTAATGGAAGACTATCGAGTCTCTCGCGATTTACCCACAAATATAGTTGGCGAAATATTGATGACATAAACCTCTCCTAAACCCATTGGGGGTTAAAGGGGATAAAGGCGTGTGGCTATGAATGTAGGTGATCTAAACACAGCGATAAAATGTGACCTTGAACTATTAGTACACCTTGAGCTTTCAATTACTGAGCTAGAGGCGCTTCGGCCGTTTGTTATCCACGTGATAGCAGAGCTCATGAACTCAAATGAATGTAATGTATGACGATAGATGAGCAGCAATTAATTTCAATTGAGAAAATAAATCTGTACGGTATTTCTCGAAAGATTTGTGAACAAAATTTCTCGGTATCTAGCAATTATATTAAATCTATGTAAAAAATACAGACGTGTAGAATCTTTTTCGTTTCATCCCTTATTGTTTTTACTCTAGGCGGTTACGGTTTGAGTAAAAGACAATATAATTACGAGTATACATTAAATTTATTACAATATGTAGGTATTATTTTGGAACCAGCTCCGAAGCTGACGACTAAGCTAATATCATCAGGCACTTCAATAATAATTAATGTTTACATTGTATTCGGAACATAATGTTGTGTAAGTAAATAACTTCTACGCCCGTTTTTTAAAATCAATTCGACACTAAAATTTGTTAACCGTCGTTCTGAATCGACTGACTGAATAAGGCAGTTGTCTAGGTTCGATTTTGTATATTATTTTACTAGCTGTGTCCGCGGTTTCACCCGCGTTTATGGTTACTGCGCCACCTCCGTGGGTCGCAGCGTGATGCTATATAGCCTATAGCCTTCCTCGATAAATAGGCTATCGAACACTAAATAATTTTTCAATTCGAACCAGTAGTTCCTGAGATTAGCGCGTTCAACCAAACAAACAAACAAACTCTTCAGCTTTATAATATTAGTATAGATTCACAAGAGCAAATAGCAATGAATACAAATCAATTTGTGCAAACAGGGTCAACATTGGTTGCAAAATAATAGAGATATTATTATTTTAAATATGGATGTAAGTAAAAGTGGTATTGTGGTGGGTATGTCTCCCTATCTCCCTCACAGCTTCGGTTAAATAGCATAGCAATAGAACAATGAATAGCCTCAACGTAGGTATATTTTCAGGCCGTTTTAAGCCGCAGTATGCGATTTCAATGTAGACATTTTCTTATATAAACAAGTAGACTACTCATTTCATATAATGAAACGTCCTAAGTAAACACTAAAATATGAATATAGCCAAAATCTTGTCTTTTCTTTGTACTAAAATTAATATATATTCTGGCAAATCCGCCTAGATTACTATTCTGAACTCAATATAAAATTTCGGATTTATATTCAAGAGGCTTATGCTAAAATTGAAGAATTCACCTTTAAGAAAGATAAGTTTTGTCTACTATTGGTATGATTGGCGTGTCATAATTTCAAATAAGTTTGAGAAGGTCATATCTCTTATCTTTTCTGTCTCAAGATAATCTATAATTAAATATTGGTACGACCTTTTTGGGATCAGTTATGGAAATGAAGGATTTGCAAAGTTAAAAAGATTTTTGCGAAGAGATTTGTACCTATATCTCTTAAATACCACAATCTGTCTTACTGGCATAGCCAAAGTGGGTAAAAATAAGCCATTTCGGGTTGCGTAACTACATCTGATCTTTCAAACTTAGTACTGCAGGCTTTGATGACATGTATGATGTGATTAATATCCTTTTACATATTTAGGCATAATGGATTTAGCGAACGCAAGTAGATTTACGTTATGGTAACTTAAAATATCTGCAAATGTACAGCAGACACGTAGACAGTGATTTTAAATTCAATATGTTATTTTCCATATAGAGCAGTTTTAAAACAGATACGACAGAAACCAAAATAAAAAAAATTGGTAGTAAATGAAATGAATGAATATATTATGTATTTCAAATATTATACCAATATCAGGTAGATATATAGTCAGTTTTATTTTCTCTTTATCATGCTCTAAATCATTTTGTTGATTAAAAGGCTAAACGAAATAAGTCTTCATTTGTCTGCCGATCGCACTCGCAGTTACAATTCCTGAGTCAGGCGAAATGTTACAGTGAATATAAACTTGACCTATATTTAGTGGGCCTTAAGCATAGCTGACGTAATGTAGATAAGACTAAAACATATTATATATGTAGGTTTATATCTTCAAGCCATTTAGGAATAAACACGTCTGATTAGACGAGAGAGAAGTTTGTTTAGCATTATATAAGATTTTATATAATCCTAAACAAACTTCTTCTTCTCGAGTCGATGGTACAATTATTTTAAATATGTCCTGCCCAATGTTTAGCCACAGCAATCACATCAGCAGTTGCATCCATCAAGTCCTCCATGATGCACCTACAGGGACAATTTGGGCATTTCAACAGATGTGACGTGGTTTGATTGGGATCACCACATTCACACTGTGCTTTGTGAGGTTCCCTGATTCCTCATTTTACTAGGTTGCAAGCACAGCAGCCGACTTGAGTACGAAGTCGATTTAAGGATTTCCATATTGTTCATGGTAATTTCGACTCTGGTGGTAGATATTCCCTCATTTTCAAAACAAACTGTAATTAGTCTAATTGAGTGACGGTTTTACTGCCACGTAAAAGTCTCCTCGATCCCACAACACGCAACTTTTCATTTGTTTTAATAGAGAAGTAAAACATCCTATCAGGCAACGTGCATGTTTGAGAGTTACACGCACTAAGCCTCCGTGGTTAAAAATTTTTTCTTGTTAAAAAAGACTACTCCCGCTCTAAGAATAATTCCTGTGCCGCGGGAGACTCTACGAACATTCAAACAACGAATACAAAAAACACCCAGACTCGGAACGACAATTTGTGGATCACACAAATGTATGTCCCGTGTAGAGATGTAAGTGTTGTATTATACCATTTGTATTGAAATGTATAAAACGAAAAATACCATATAATACGGTATTATACCATTTAATTTTGCTACGGTAATTATGTATAAATCTAATTTAGCTCAGTCGGGACACTAACAGACTGCAATGCAGAGGATCTCGAGTTCGAACCCACGGCCTCTGATTTTCAGAACGTATATGATTTTTCGAAATTATGTGCGTATTGATTGACAATTATCGCCTGCTCCGTGCCTCGGAGAGCACGTTAAGCTGTCGGTCCTGGCTGCTATGAACATCTATGGCAGTCGTTATTGGGAGAGGGTCGGCACAAAAGATCCCACTGGGTCGAAGTGTCGCCGGTGTGCACTGACTGGCCCCCACATAAGATACAAGATACAAGATGTATAAATCAGTTGTTTCTATATTTTTTGAAGTAAATTATCTGAGTAATCCTTAAAAATACTGAATACGATAAAATTGGACAGAAATCGATCCGACCCGATCACACGGTAAATCGTACCGTGCGGTCCATAAATTCTATATTTAACAAACACAATAACGAAAAATTGTCGGAAATATAATATTGTAATAATGTCTGTAATGTTTACTAAGTAGTAATTTATTTACAACATGTCACAGATATAACGCACTACCTCAAACACCCAATTAGATTATTAAATCGTTATAATAATATAATCATTAAAATGTTACTTTTATGTAAGTACTTAAATATTTTAATGTAACGAATTAGTTCTCCTTATTGTGCGCGGAAGTATGGGTATATTACTATAAATTCCAATTATTGCCTTTATTGCATCAAAAAACTTATTGCCTTGAATTATCATACATTTTCGTTTATTTCAGCTGTTTAATAAATGGCTGTCTACAATTTGATTCGTTTTAATTATTTTAAGAATAAAAAATCACCTATATTAAAAATTGCTGGAATTGATTCAGTAGCCGATTATGAACAAACTACTTTCAGGATGTGCGTTTATTATGTTACATGTTGTATAATAATTAGTCATTCTACAATATAGAACACAATCGAAATTTAAAATATATTTTATGTATTAAACTAGAACTCTACGCAATATCGCAGGGTCTTTAAAATGTAATCAAAATATAAAATACATAAAATTCCAATAATACCGTAAGTTATAATAAAATACCTGTTTAATACATAACCTTTTGATATCATACGGTATTTTTACAACACTAGTCCCGTGTGGGATTTGGACCCACAACACTCGAAGCAGTGGCAGTGGCGAGGGGACCACTTAAACCACTACGCCATCCGTACAGTATATATACAGGGTGTCCGGTAATTAATAGATAACCTTGAAATGTCATACAGTAGAACTGATGACCGTAAAGAAAAATAAATGTATCCTAACTACTACCTGAGATATGTTTTTTTTTAATTACCATATTTAACTTTCTTGTACACTAAGACCATAAATGAATGAATTCCATCGGTTTCCTGTCGTTTTTTTATTAGGCACTAATTATGCTATAGATAGACAGTCAAAAGTATGACTAGTAGCTATAGCACTTTTTTAATATTTTTTCCTGATCTGTCTTCAGTTCTGCCATAAGACATTTCAAGGTTATCCATTAATTACCGGACAATCTGTATATATCCGAGAAGTGTTACTAGCGACTAGTCCCAGACCCATCTTCGCACGGGTACAAAACCTTAACAAATTATACACCTAAACCTTCCTCATGAATCATTCCTATTTATGAGGAAAATATATCATGTCTATTGGTAGAAACCGCATGAAAATCCGTTCAGTAGTTTTTAAGTTTATCGCAAACATACAGACAGACAGACGCGGCAGGAAACTTTGTTTTATAATATGTAGTGATATATAATTAATTCCTTAGAATAAATAAGAGCCTCAAAACATACAAATATTTTACTTCCCAAAGGATGACTAGGAACCTAGAAAGCTTGACAAGTAGAATTTGGCTTTCAAATTATTACTGATATACCCATACCATTGTAACTGCAAGAAATATTCGGTCTTGTGTATCCATACGCTGATGTTATTACTCTAAGTTCTTTGTGCCTCGCACTGCGAGAGCTTTTGCATGCCTAGTCTGTAAAGGGGCTGTTTACAATGATTAGATGACTGCGTCACGGATGTAGTTAAGTAAATGACTTTATTGATGTTTTTTCAAGAGAGCATCTACTGTGGGTTGACTGTCTTTATAGCATTAAGGTTTAGTGTTAAAATAATATTTATTTCTGGTTTACAGGTTAACGTTAAGTAACCCTATTATCCAGAAATAAATATAGTTTTCTAAATTGCGGAGAAAGCGCAAAATTTTGAAAAAAAAAAATCCTTTCTATCGGTTCAGTTGTTAAAGCGTGAAAGCGTTACAAATAAATAAATAAACAAACTTACATTCGCATTTATAATTTTAGTTGGGATTTACTTAGCGGTTGGTATATAATATATGTATATAGCAGCCTCAGTGACATAGCTGTTTTGTCTCCGATTTCCAGTTCCAACAGCCTTTTTGGATTTTTACGTCAATAAATTGTAAGGACCGAAAATCATAGTGTGCAAAATGAAGGTGTAATACACCTGTCGACCTTATTGGGAGGTATAGGCATAAGTCGTATGTAGATATAACAAAACCAAGGCGAGTTTGTTTGTTTGTTACTCTTTTACGCCTTAACTACTTCATCGATCATCATGAAATTTCGCATATATGTACGTTGTCAGGGGTACAAAAAAGGACATGGGTTACCTTTCATTTAGGAAGAAAATACTGTTGCCGAGGGATAGAAATTTATTGTAAAAATCTATATTAACTTGAGCAAAGCCGCATGCAAAATCTAGTTGATATTTAAATTAAATATTGCAATACGGCTATGTATATGACCTTTCAGATCCGAACGATATGTGCGTATCTCAAATGCGAAAAGCAGTCATTCAATTAATCGACAAATTGCTTCACACATATATTTACAAAACCTGTTTCGCCAATCATTTCTTCTGAAGCATTAAAATGGCCTCTTGAGTATTTCCACGGAAATTTCAATCGCTACGCAATGTAAACGTTGCCTTACCCTCGCTGAGTTTAATCTAGCTCGCTACCACTCGTCATATCTATGCTCTTAATGAATTTAGAGTTGAACTAGATATGTGCGCCTTGAGTTGTTCGAGTAAACCTACCTAAGTTTAGTGAAGTTATTCCTTAAGTTATGAGTATTATAGTTAGGCGTGTATATTCTTTATTTGGAAAAATGCATTACAGATATGTTCGAAAGTGGTCGCAACAATTATCTCCAATATACTCCGTGCAAGAGGACGGGCAATAAAAGTGTGTTATTTAAAAAATCTTTCTCGTGTCAGCGTTGTCTGGCAGAATATGGCTTTTTTGTTGGGTGATTTTAGTGGCAGCACGAAGTCTAGTCTCGTTGTAAGCAACAATAAAAGTAAAAAAAATTGCATCGTAAATGTTTAAAGACTGGAAAGGAAATATATTAAAATGTAAAAAAGAAAAATAATGTGCTTGACATTTATTTATTTGCATTGGACAAAAGGCTGCCTCAGTTGATACTTAAAATCTGTAGATCATAGCATTTTTGTCCACCATAGACTTATATTTCCGTCTCACTGGTAAAGTTGATAATATGTTAAATAGCACTCTTCATTGCTCTCTCTGCATTTAATTTGTAAGTTGTACTAAAACTCCATAGCAAATGGATGGTTTTATCTTATTAACCGTCTCCTCTCACTCAAGAGTTCTCAACTGCAGTTCCGTTTTATTGAAAACTTGGTAAGATAATATTAACATTGAATAAAAGACTTGAAGAGTGCTCACATGTTGGAGTATTGTCTTTAATAAAGTGCTCTTCAACAACGTTTCCAGTTCCGGCCGTCGTCAAACTCATTACTGCCCTCTTACTTGCCCTGAACGACCTTCGAGAAACGTATTGTTGAGTGTTTTGGACGGCTGCGTTCACAAACTGTTCAAAGTATACGGAGGCAAGACAATGTAATGCCGCTTTGTGAACTAAAGTTTTGAATGGCGAGAATATTACGCATAATGTGAGTAGGTCTTAGTATTTGATTATATGGACTGCTTTAAGTGGAATTGGAATTTTGTGCAGATGATAATTATATAGGTATTTCTGTGAATTGTAGTGGTTGTTTTGGGTTCGGATGTTTATATCATGCTATCGAGTTGAATAAAACCTTATTCATTATCACGACGAGCCAGTAACTCATCATACTGTAAAATATCACTACCAAACTCAATTACGAGTTGGTACTAAGAATTATAGTTTCTCTATAATAACCATGGCGATGATTTTTATTCAGCGATAGCCTAGTGAGAAACCGTTGGACTGCAACGCAGAGGTCTCGAGTTCGATACCAAGGCGCGCAAGGTTATGTGCGTATTAAATAGTCAGTTATCGCTCGCTTTAACGGCGAAGCTAAACATCGTGAGCAAACCTGCATGTCTTAGAATTCTCAATAATGTTCTCGAAATATGTGGAGTTTACTAACCCGCACTGGGCCAGCGCGCCTGACCATGGCCTTACCATTCTCACACTGAGAAGAGACCCGTGCCCAGCAGTGGAACAGTTTAATATTATTATACCACACTCTATCTCCAAATGTGACTATAGTTCGAGTACATTCCTTTTACAAAATAGTACAGGTCATAATAAGCGTAATAAAACTGCCGTTCATGAGTTTGTGTTAATAATTCAAGTAACATTACCAAAGCAAACACAGCTACCCCTTTCCTAACGTAAATAAAATGATAACAGGAACAGCTATTCTGCACTTCCGTCGTAACGCTAATATCAACCAAAAATAGGCAGAATGTTGGTGTTAAACCACTTTAAATCTGAACGAGTACCTACATCATTCTGCTTGTTGCCACCTGTGGAAGAATAGGAACGAAGGGAAGGAATAGAACATCGGATTGATCAGCATATGCGATATAACCGAGTAACCGGAGTCGCATACTCAAGTCGCCAGCATTCCAACTGTTACAGCCACGTTTGACCTTGGCCTTAAAAAGAAACGAAATAAATTGATCGGATGACGTGGGTTTTAGTGGTTGTCTTGCCACTGTCATTGCACCAAGTGTTGTGGGTTCGAACGCCCACAAACATTTACGTACAAATCCTTGTACCGAGTTTGAGTCCTTACTATCCTTTTTTTTTAATGTTTGTAAAGTCCGCGACACAGGAATTGTTTTAGCTACGGCCTTGACTTTTTAAGAGAAAACAATTTCCCCATTGGCCTAGGGATGCCACGATACAATGCTTTTATGTTTATGATTCGATATATACTCGTGTTTATTACCTGCTTGCCCATCTGGAGGTGGTAGTCCCGTAACAGAAAGGGAAGATAAAATATAAGCAAAGAAGCATAGTAGCATAATTCTAGAGAATATACGGTTGTAGCCAGATGCTTAACTCTATATATCCTGCTCCCAACATTCAGCTTCGAAATCTACATAAGGAAACGAACATCAGAATTGTTGACGCTTTACGTAATGATAATATCAAATTATGGTGATAACTAATGCGTTTAGCAAACACAAGCTCCGACAGTAGCAACAGGTAATTAGGATATTTACATTTAGTACTAGGGTACATACAACAATGTAACGGGAAGGTCCGGTTATATTTCCCGGGTAAAGTTGGCCTTGAAATCAAATTATTTTTGTGACGTAATATAGTAAGTGCTGAAGATACTTTTTCGTATATGAAACTCTTTGATCGTTTAGGCTCGGTTTATATTATAATGAATAATATATGGTATTGCTTTAGTATATCTTTAATGATTGGAAACAATCTGCAAAAATGAATCGATGAAGTAGTTTTTTTCTTAACGTTAGGTTATGATGTAATGATAAGCAGCGATAGCTCAGTGGGGAGACCAACAGACTGCAATGCAGAGGGTCTCGGGTTCGAACCCACGTCGCGCACCTCTGACTTTCGAAATTTATATGACTTTTCTAAATTATGTGCGTATTGATTGACAATTATCGCCTGCTCCGTGCCTCGGAGAACACGTTAAGCCGTTGGTCCCGGCTGCCATGAACATCTATGGCAGTCGTTATTGGGAAAGTCAGTACCCTCTAATATCCTGACATTGGTCTAGCCTTAGGGTATCGTTAGCCTTCGGGTTGCGGAGGTCAGGTGGCAGCCGCTCCGTGTAAACACTGATATCCAGTCAAATCCGGTTAGACCAGAAAAGCCGACCCCAAGTGACTTGGGAATAATAAAGGCTAAGAGAGAAGGAGGTTATGATGTAATGAACATTTTAGTACTTGCCTGTAGCCGCAACTTTGCTTTCTTGGTTCTAAAGGGTTATTCCACAGGGACCACGAATTTATTTTCTGGTTTAAGTATCGTTATTCTCTTGCTGCTTAAATAAAGTGCAGTAAACCAACGAACTCACTTTTGCTTTTATAATTGCAGTAAGCATAGGTAACTATACTTATCTCTGCAAATAAGGGTAGGTATGCTTTCCTACTGATAGTATGGCTAATTAATACAAACAAGTTAGGACTACCAGAACGACTTTCAGCCACGACGGCCAATCTAAACAAAGAATGATCATCTACGCATCAGATATTATAGTGCACAACAAGACTCTTTATTTCTTAACTCTCATTATCCAATGAGGCGACAATTCGACACGATCGGAGAGAAATCAGGCGCAGGACCAACGGCCATACGTGCTTGGCGAGACAAGAAAGTTTGCAACACCTCCAACTTTTTAACACCGGCCTGCTATTGAGAGTTTCTTGGCAGAAGACCCAAATAACTGCGTCGACCCGGCCCGGGATTCGAACCTGAGTCTACACAAAGTTGCATGTTTGTCACATTCACTACTGCTACACAACATATCTACATTGTTTAGCCAAATTTTGTTCAATGAGAAGTTGTTATAACAGCGGTCTCGTTTGCATTACAACTCTGTGTGTTTCCAAATAATTTGTCGTAAGAACTCGGCTAATGGTTTCCCCTCACAATGGCAGAATTGCGCGCAATGCTGTTTTATCGCTGCGAATATAATTAGTGGCGGCGCTTCCGAATCACTATGCTAAGATGAACACGTTGCTTTTTGTTTTGTGAATTGGTCTTTAACTTTTATTTGGAGGACTTCAGAATATATTATTACTGTGGTAATATAAACGAATTTGAAGTTGTAAATCATTGAAACTAGAATTGCAAAATACCAATCAAAATAAAACATATCTCTGAGATTTTTGAACAGAAGCGGTGGTAGCCTAATGGATAAGGCATTGGACTTGCGATCAAGAGGTCGCGGGTTCGAATCCTAACCATTGCACTACTGACATCAACCCATTCCTAATACAAGCATTCTAGCTTAGTTGGAGGGGTTAACAAGTACACTAGTAATTTGAAACTTTAATTGCTAGTAATCTTGTTAATAAAAAAAAGACGGCAATATTTTGATTAAACGTTATGCATTTCGAATTGGAAAGAAAAGAACCCACCACGCACCGTCGGATTCTTCACGTACTCCTACTTCTAGTGATCCGCTTTGAACATTTGTGTTCAAACCGGAATATTTTGATATGCGACGCATATTTTGTGCGAATCACACTAATTATTTTAACCAGTGGGATTCGAACTCACAACGCTCAGCGCGGTGGCAGCAGCTGTGCCTTAGACTGCACAGTTAACGCAGCGGGCAAGCTGTCGTATTGGTTTATATTATTTTGCATGAATACGGTTAGCAAACCCAAGCTCCTATACTATTAATAATATTACCTAATATATTTGGCCTTTAAAAAGAATGAGCTCTTATTATTGACAAGCGATTTTTAATTTCCTTTTAGCGATGCTTAATATTGTTTATTTGAAATTGCTGCAGCTATTTACAATATTATTTTTCTAAAATACGTTATTTATTAGCCAAAAAGGAAACAATATGACATCATTTTTATTTCTACTTCGACAAATTGATTTTACTACTTTACTACAAGAAGCGTTTTGCTTCTACTTTTATAATGCGTAACGCAAAGGAGTGGAACTCACAATCTAAATCTGATTCCCGATGAGTACAATCTTGGTGTCTTCAAGTCGCGAGTGAATAGATATATTTTAGGCAAGCGTGTTCCATCGTTGACTGCATCGTCACTTAACATCAGGTGAGATCGCGGTCAAATGCAAGCCTATTAATATAAAAAAATATCGAAATCCGTATGTAGCCGGATAGAAGACAAAAAATATCCCATGTTATCACCATTATGTTACAAATAATTACGTTTATCCATCACTAATGCGTCCCAAGCTACAATCCGTGTGTTTCCTTATAATTTGTCTGGAGACCATCAGCTAATGTTTTCTCGTCACAATGGCGGATTACTCGTTGCTGTTTCACAAAGTGTTTAATGCTTCAGTATTTTATTGTCCAGCTTTAAAACCTGCTTTGTGTTTTAAAATAATTGTTTTATGTTCCTGGATTGTTTTATCTAGCTTGTTTTCTTATTGTGATAGAAACAGTTTTTTGAAATTTAATTTTTGATTACTTTCGTACGTTTGATGATAGGAGGACACCCTAACTAATATTATAAATGTGAGTGTGAGTTCGTTTGTAATGGATTCGCGATTCGACTACTGTACCGATCATCATGAAATTTCGCATACACGTTGTCTGGGGTACAGAAAAGGATATAGGGTATCTTTCATCCAGATAAAAGTACTGTTCCCGAGGGATAGTTTATTACCAAGTTCTAAATTAAAGTGAGTGAAGCTGCGAGAGAAGAGAGAGAGAGAAAAAGAGAGAGTGAGAAAGTGAGAGATAGAACGCGAGTAGCTGGTTTCTCCAGAACTATCATAAATTTATTTATTTATATGACTATATTAATATTAAACTTTTTTTCTTGCAGAACTATTGCAATACCTGAAAAATTGGGTGAGTACATAGATATATTTAGTAGTATGATCTATTTATTAATTATAGAGTAGACATCTCGGTTAAGTAATTATTTACGATCAATATTAAAATGAATTTTAACTGTTTTGCGTCAGCAAGTCATTGTATGGTGTTGATTTTTATCTGATATTATACGTTTTACGAATATACTTTGATAGTTATTAATGTTGATGAAAACCTGATAGAATGACCTGTGCTTTATTCTGACTCCAATTCCTCAACTTAAGCTCCTTTGGTGACATTGGACTCAGATGGCCTTTTAAACCGGAATGAAGAAGCTTCTTCAAATATTTTTTTTTTATGATTACATTCTGAAAGTGGCATACTTCTTGCAATCTAATAAAAAAATAAATTATGGTTTCGAAAAGTCGCACGTGGAATTCCGATTGAAAAGTATATATTTTTAAAATAACGGTTGAAGTAAGAAGCTTGCCACTCTATTTCAACAATTACTGAAGAAAATGCTATTTTCTCAGAGCAATATATTTTAAGAACAGCTTAAAGGTAAACTAAAATTACCATGTAAATAACGTTTTTGTATTATATAATTATTACTTTTATAACTGAACTGAATTGTTTAAATCACTATAGGTTAAGTACAACGTTTCATTTTAGATTTTGTTTGTTATAAATTGTCAAATTCATTCAATTGTGTTCACCATCACTTTCATTTTCCATTGTTAATCCGTAGACAATGGTGTTGATTATATGTTTGATAATTTAATGTAAAACACTATCTTGTAATACTTTAACATGTAATTGATTTAGGTCCATAATAAATAAAAAAAATAAAAATAACTTTTATAGCTGCAAGTTATAATATGTCACAATTTCAAAATTGAATCAAATATAACTACGAGCAGCGATAGCTCAGTGGGGAGACCAATAGACTGCAATGCAGAGGGTTTCGGGTTCGAACCCACGTCGCGCACCTCTGACTTTCGGAACTTATATGACTTTTCGAAATTATGTGCGTATTGATTGACAATTATCGCCTGCTCCGTGCCTCGGAGAGCACGTTAAGCCGTCGGTCCCGGCTGCCATGAACATCTATGGCAGTCGTTATTGGGAGAGTGTCGACACAAAAGATCTCACTGGGTCGAAGTGTCGCCGGTCTGTATTGACTGGCCCCCACATAAGATATATCATACATCATCTATATAAAGCTTTTACATATTTCTTTTATGCGACATAAGTCCTCTATGGTGCTATTTACTCTAACTACATTTGAAGGTCGAAGATATTTTAAGGTTACACAATTTGTTGAACTTGTCGTCCTCATAACACATTCAGTGAAATAACCAAACAGTCATTCCATTTGTCCCCTAAATAGTCAACTTAGAAACATTCTTGTACAAGTTCTTCTAACAAGTTCTGTAAGCATCTGTATTGCTTTAATGTTTAAGAAAATTAACGTATGGACTACCATCATCAAGATTTAACATATTATTTTTTATACTAGCTTTTGTCCGCGGCTGCACTCGCGTAAAAGTATGTGAGGTTAGGATATGTTAGTTTTAATAAAATATTCAATTTTACACGGTGATAATATAGCTTGCCGGTGGTAAAATAATTTAAAAATCGGTTCTGTGGTTTTTGAATTAACCAAACAACCTAAAACAAAAAATATAATCTTTTCTCTTTATACTATTACCTAGTATATATTTTGCAAGTTTCATTTGAAGTACCAGGAAATAGTTGGTAAAGGTATTGCATTAAACCAAGCACATTTCTAACTGCGTGCTGAAGATTTTCGAATACGAAACCTCAGTAACATTTTTCTTGACTTAGAAATTTAATTCAGAACTTCATGGTCGCTGATAATCATGTGTACACTAGTGCAAACTTATTCTGCAAGGTCAACGAGGCATTAGTTATATAGAATATAAATATATTCTATATAACTATATCTAGTGAGATTTATATGTAATTGACTTTTGCTTAAGGCCTCAAAAATACGCGAACTTTAGTTAAAATTGACTTTATAAATACGCTCCACAGGAAACATGCGGCATTCCTCTTCAAAAAAAATATTATAATCGTGCTACAATTCGGTGAATTCCAAGCGCTTCATACAACGCCATTTTACGGAATTCGTATTATTTTTCACGCGGCCAACACTGTAAATACCAAGTGTCCGGAAAATACCGTACGTCCCGGAATACCGGACTACTGGGTAAGGTTTCCGGAGTGACATTCGTTTAATTTACTAAGGAAAAGACACCCTCTCACGCTTTTTATGGGATTGCCTGTAAGGCGGAGGATAGCAGACATTTTTCCTGAAATATTTTTTTAAATAAACAAATGCTTCTGGAGTAATAAACGTTATTTCATATTAGTTGTTCAGCTTGTATATGTATATTTTATTTGTGATTATAATAATATAATAATACGTTTATTTTGGACGAAGTCCATAGCGTGTTAGTAACTAACTAAATTTACTTAAAATACTCATGTTAGTAGACAATACATGAGTAATATGCATGATTAAATCACAGCATGTAGCTGCATCCATCTCCACAACATCTTCGTCTACCACCGGATCGATGGGAGACACCGATGTTGAGGCAAACACAATCAAGATAGTGTTGGTGCTCCCGCCTGCCTGATCTGCCAGGACGCGATTATACAACGTGAAGCTTAAAATTCATGTCATATACATTTTGTGATAATTTTAAGGTACTTTTCATGTTATATGACCTATGACCATTGCTGTATTTTTATGTCACCTAGACTGGCATCTAGGGACAGACATATATGTTGAACACATTCCGTTAGTACGTGAAATGAAATAGAAAATAAAGCTATTGCTGTGTATGAGTTCAGTAGCAATTTTCGTACTGCTTTTGAAATTGAAGTTAGAAATCCTTATATTTTCTTCTACCGGAGCTCCAAACAAAACATTCATGATCATTAGTTTAGTATGGTCTTGATTACGTCATTCAAACGTCGTAATCTTCTAAGAATTGAGCTTTATATTGACGTATGAACTAGCTACGCCTACCTTGATAATACGCTTTCGATCGATCGTTTTCTTAGAACCAAACAACTTCTATTAAGTATAGATTTAAAAAATATACTAATAATACGAAAAATACGTGAAGTTTAGTAAGAGTTCGTGGAATAAGATTTAATATCCATCATTCCGAAAAGAAAACAATATGCGGAATTGTTTGTCAAACATTTCTCCTGTTTGCAATGTTCCTTAAACGTCGAAAATTATGTTTGACGAAAAGTTTGGCGTATTTGCCAAAGGTGTCTTGATCCATCTGGGGTCGGCAAACAGAGGCACATCGCTTGACAAACATAAGTAATTATTTGCTGACGATTCTGATTCAACAAGCGTTATGTTAATAGAAATATAAGCCAATGATACAGTTTCTCGTGAAACAACAGTTTCTGTGTACGTTTATTAGCTAAATATTTTATAGACAAATAATAGCTCTCCATATATAGTTTATAAAACATATGGTAGTTTAGATGTTTCTTGATTTTTGTTTCTTGATAATATTATTTATACGTCCATTGCTGAGTGTCGTTGCAATTTGATAGTATTTTTTTTATTTCATCGGAATACTGCTTGTCTTTGATTTCTTTTATTTGTGCCAATACACCACTATGTTCAGTTTAAGTATTAGCAGGTAGTAGTAGATCCATTGCAAAACATTACATACGTCTAAGACAAAAAAAAATTACAAAAAAGTCAACTGATGAAAATATATAATACAACGAACAATTCCAAACCTTTGGATTTGTGCAGTTTGCATCCAAATTATCTATCTATATAAACACGTCTCACCGCACCTTTGGTAAGTCTAGGGCATAAATGTACCCTTTTCCTAATTAAAAATACAAAGTAATAAAAAATATATTGAAAGCCTGTAAAGAACTTGCATGGGTGCAAGTAGTTCACAAAAGTATTATTTCATGCCAAGAACAATTATTACTTATCAGTATAAGCTAGATAATACGACACGGAATGAAATAAAATGCGTTCTTGTGCTTGCCTGTAAAATTACAAGCAATATGCTTGTCTTACCGATACACTATATAGAGAGCATGTTATCCATTGGTTTTATTGTGTAGTTGGCATAATAGAACTTTTTATTTTAGCTTGCTTCTTTATCCCTATAGAACACGCTTGTTAATGTGTGTATGCGATTGGTAAATCTAGGTTTCGATTCGGTCTGGCAGTGTTATCGGGTTTGTCTGTCAAAAAATTCTCAATACTAGTCTGGAGTCTGGAACTTTGCCCAAATTGGTTCTATAAATTATCTTGTTCCAGATTTCGTAGAGTCAATATATCTTTTTTTATGAACTAGATAAGCTCATAAAAATGTATATTATAAAAACTATTCGTTCATCATAAAAAAATGCATTCAAATCTTGTATACCAAACAATATCTATTCTTTTAAAAACCTTTAATTTAAAAGTATTTGATTTTACCCTTCAGGGAATGTGGCCTGAGCAAAGAGCCCTTGAGTGGGACAAAAGGTTTCACCAAATAGAGATTTATATGAGGTGTGTCACCAACTGTTTGTTGTCAACAAGTCTGGTAAGGAGCTTGCAAATGTATCCAGTATACAGCTTATATTTGTATATATAATTCTGCAGTACACGAGTTTTAAGAGCATAGATGTGATATTTACTAGTCAAAATTGTTTAAAGACTATTCTGATATAATCTCTCATTTTTAGGTAAACTCAAAAATTATTTACTACTACTACTACAAAAATAAATTACTCAAAAATTTCTATAAAATCAATATTACACTTTTTGGATTCGTCAAGTTATATGGTAATATTAAGTTATATTACAAGTAATATTAAAAAAAACTTAAGTTTATAATAATTCAATAATTGTGTGACTATATGCACTGTTTGACTGTACGGATGCCACAGTGGAATAAATGGTCACTAATGTCAGTGCGTATAATGGATTATCCACGCACGGGATAGAAAATAGTGTAATTTTTAAATAGTTATTTAAATATTTGGTAAACAACGGTTCTAAGGATCAGCCGGACAAGTGTTCTTGTAGCTGTTGTTTTAAAATTTGTAAGTTGCTTACGATGCAACTTTGCATATGCAACAGAAATTATTCTGGTGTCTTTAGAAAACATTTTTATTCACCTTCACTTAATAGCATGTGACAATTTATTTGTAGACTAATGGTTATGTTCTAGAAAGAGGTATTGAATTTTCTATTACGTAATTTTCAGTAGCAGTATGGAATTTCGAACTGTGTGACCGGTGACTCTAAAATGATCAGCCTCTTTGACGTGGTACCAGAAAATATATCTGCTGAAATGTGGGTTCAATGCACCTCTGATTACATCTTAGGGAACATTTTCGTGGGACTATATATTATATGTATAATATCAGCCCTGTATTAAACTGTCCCACTGCTGGGCGCGGGCCTCTTCTCAGTATGAGAAGGGTTATGCCATAGTCCACCACGCTGGCCCAGTGCATGTTGGCAGACTTAACATTTCTTTGAGAACAATATATATGTCGTTATATAATTATGTATGTACGTATGCAGTTATTATTTATTTATTTTATTTATTAGTATAAACAAATGGACAACATAACAGTATCCACTAAATCGTTGTACAAGTTAAAACTTATATCTAACATTATATACATTTATATTACCAGACATAGTATACAAGGTTTATATAAATTATTATTACATTTGCTTACATGAGTACAATAAAAGATTCGTAACTTAGTAACTAACTAAATATCTATCATCTTACAAAATCTTAAACAACTACGACTCACATCCATCCATCCCGAAGCAAATAGATCACATTCAGATTCTGATGTCAGAAGCATATTTAATAAGGTTAGTGCACAAACAAGGAGCGAGTTGGCATGTGCTACTGTATGTGCATAAGGCACAGCTAGTAACTGGACTTTGCGTGATCTAAGTTGTATTTTAGGTACAATGGGGACAAATAACCTAACCATCTGTGTTACTAGTTCCGGACAGTCACATTTACCACGCACGTTATAACTGTATGTATGTAGTATCAATGGTAATGCCATACACAGGCATTCATTTGGAAATAAGAGAAGTTAAAACTGCAAACATTAAGTGATAAAATATGTAAAATACACGGACGGGTACATTACATTTCATACCCTGGCCGATAGCCAAACGAGCGTCCATATTGAACGGCCAATATTTTTAGTGAACGCGCCAAAATTTTATAAAAGACACAAAGCGGCTTTTTAATATTTATATTTCGTATGTTATGTGTTTTACGTTTTGTTATGGCGGGTGTGGTTTAAAACATAATATTTTGTACTAGCTGTAACTTTAACTACATTATAATTCTCATTTATTATTGCTTTGTTTCGAGTAATCTTAAAACATTTAATTATGGATCCTGTTAGGCACAGCATAGTGTACCTAGGTACTAAAAATATATTATGGCACGATCCTTCTCCCTACTTTCTAATATACCTATTAGGAGGTAGTGAGAGGGCTCGTTCCATGCTATTTTTAAAATACATATATATGCAAGATATATATCTTTATTGATTAAAAGTCGTTGTGCAGGTTCCGCTTTATTTAGTAACACATTGTATGTGATAGCATGTAACAAACGTACAAACATATAATTGTATCTATACCTAGCAAGACGCTATGCTCTAGAAAGTCTAGAAGAATATGTTTCATTGTCTAGTACCCATAGTACAAGCTCTGCTTAGTTTGGGCTAGATGCTGCTTATATGTATAGTCAGTACCTTCATCCGTCGAAGAAAAATATTGGAATCATTTTTATACCCCTGAACCATAAGCGGGTGGTAATTTGTATATCATTAACAGATGCAGTCATCACATGCGGAGTTTATTGAAAATAACATATCGTTTAGATATAATTTGCATATCGACTGCCTCATAAGTCCCATTACATATTTTTGGGTTTATATTTACCGTTAACTGTTATGTCTCGGATTCGATTCCCGGGTCAGCTAAAGTAATATTAGGTTTTCTTGTCAAAAAATTCTTAGCACCATCTCACGCCGAGCTTAAAACCAAATCCATTATTTGATGGCTATAGGCTAGCCATGTAAGATCTAAGACCATAACAGATAAAATATGGTATTGCAGTAAATGAAATGAAAAAAGGTTTATTAAACACAAAAACAAATAACAAAATATTAAGGTGAAAACAGCATTTAAATCTATTTACTAAAACCAATTTCAAGGTACAAAGGCTTTTAGGCAGACTGAAACTGAAAATCAACGCTACATACATACCTATGTAGCGTTCATTTTCAGCTCTACCTACCTTATAGGGGATAGAAGGCGTGAAGCTATGTATATATACTATGGACCAATTGTGTGAGATTTTCAAGCCAGGCATGCATGTGCAGAGTTATATCCGGGCGCTGCATTCAAGAAACTTTGTGTATTATTATGGTAAATGTCGTACAAACTCCGACTGCGTGTCCCTACCACATATTGTATTTCAACAATGATTGAATGTTGCTCTTATAGCGTGTGGCTGCATATTGAAAGGGAAACTTACCTTATTTGGCTACTGGGAACAAAATCGTTTACAGAATTGAGAGTTTTCGACGAAATTACTCTGTTATAAACTTTTCTTTAAGAACAGTCAAAGTTATTATTAAGTTGTTGTTGGTATTAAAAAAGACAACTCGCGCACTAGGAATAATTCTATATCGCGGGGGAATTTAAAAACATTCCAACAACGGACATAAAGAACATCCAGAATCGGGACGAACATTTATGAATCACACAAATTTTTGCCCCGTGTGGGATTCGAACCCACAACACTCAGCGCAGTGGCATTGACGAGACGACCACTTAAATCAATACGCCGTATGCGCAGTCAAATGATTATATAATTACTTTTTATTTACACTTCAAAGTTTGCTAATGATAGAGTTTTATGATCGCTTGCGATACCAAAGACATCTCTCACGTTGCCGACCTTAAAAAGAGGAATTGAGCCCCTGAAACCTTTAGTCGCCGGGGAAACCTCAATAACAGCGATGCAATTGTTATATCGGTTTACTAAAAGAGTGTATGTGTTAGCTGACTAATTCATAACTCTAAAATATAATTCATCAGTTTATAAGAGGAAACATTATGTTGAATCAAACAACGTTTTCGTAGGTTTAATAGATCCAATACTAAATTGACTATAATTATATGGTTTCTTTTACGAAATTGTCAGTGAAACCATAGGTCTTAAAGAGTCTCTGATAGACAGCATCCTTTATAATGTGGTACCTAAAATGCCCATGCTCATGAAAACTAGGTATAGTTTTCATGAGCATGGGCATTTCAGGTACCACGTTATAAAGGATGCTGTCTATCAGAGACTCTATAATACACCTACGGGAAATGAGCAAGATATACATGAGAATTGCTACATAGTTAATGAAAGTTGGAGCAGCGATAGCTCAGTGGGGAGACCAACAGACTGCAATGCAGAGGGTCTCTAGTTCGAACCCACGTCGCGCACCTCTGACTTTCGGAAGTTATATGACTTTTCGAAATTATGTGCGTATTGATTCACAATTAACGCCTGCTCCGTGCCTCGGAGAGCACGTTAAGCCGTCGGTCCCGGCTGCCATGAACATCTATGGCAGTCGTTATTGGGAGAGTGTCGACATAAAAGATCCCACTGGGTCGAAGTGTCGCCGGTCTGCACTGACTGGCATAAGATACATACATGATGAAAGTTGAGTGTAATATACTTTTGACTGCACATATGGCAAAATGGTTTAAGTGGTCGCCTCGCCACTGCCCCTGCGTCGAGTGTTGTGGGTTCGAATCCCACGTGCGACAAAAATTTATGTGATCCACAAATGGTTGTTCCGAGTCTGGATGTTCCTTATGTCCGTTGTGTTTGTAAAATCTCCCGCGATACAGAAATTATTCCTAATACGGAATGTAGACTTAAAAAATATTGGAATACAGAAAATGTACTGGGCAGCATCAGGCACGCTCCGTATTATGTGGGACTTCAAACATAGCTGGTTAAAGTTATCAATACTAATCTATATTAATATTATAAAGCTGAAGAGTTTGTTTGTTTGTTTGGTTGAACGCGCTTATCTCAGGAACTACTGGTTCGAATTGAAAAATTATTTTAGAGTTGGATAGCCCATTTACTATATAACATCACGCTACAACCCACAGGGGCGGCGCAGTAATCATAAACGCGGCTGAAACCCTGGGCACAGCTAGTAATATTATTAAGAGAAGATTTGATTTTTTGTTTGTTTATTTGTAGGGTTTAATAACTCATAACTACACACTTCTATCGCTTTTACTATGGGGAGTGCTCCGAGGAATAGTTTGGACTGATCCCTGCCGCCTCTTTTCGCCATCGTCCTACGCGATAGCATTTTCATTCCCATAATTTAGATGGTTGGTAGTTCACAACTGTGCGTTTCTCTAGGAATTTTCTGCCTCGCATAACAAAACTGTGGAATGAGCTGTCACCTGCGGTATTTCCAGACCAATACGACCTTCAACAACACTTCAAGAAAAGAGCGTACTCCTTTTTAAAAGGCCGGCAACGCACTTATAACTCCTCTGGTGTTGTGGGTGTACATATGTGGCAGTAATCGCTTACCATCAGGCGATCCGTCTGCTCGTTTGACCCTTAAACAAAAAAAAATAGCGATATCAAAATTCTTTCATCATTAGTAAGCTATATTATCACCGGGTAATATAGGCTATATTTTACGCGAGCAAAGCCGCGAACAAAAGCTAGTCTGTAATATAAATCACCCTACCCCTTCTAGAATACATGCATAAGTCTATATGTGAAAATGAACTAAGCTGGAATAAAGCTTAACGATTATTAACTGAGCCAAAGTACAAAAGATCCACTGAATACTTAGAAACTTTCCTTTGACTTTGAACTTCACTGAAAATACAGAGAATATAAGAAAATTATTCTGGATCCAGTATTATTCCAGCTCTGAATTGAATGGTTTAAAGTATTCATATAGTAACAGGTGTTCAGACGACATGCATGTGGGACTGAAAACTTGTAGAATACATTATAAAGTGCTGTATTCAATCAAGTTTTCTTTGAGTTTGAATATCGAAGTAGTCTTGTATGAACTGTTAAAGTTACACTCCATAATAGTATTCTAGTATTAACATTAGTTGAAACGTTGAGTAAAATCCTTTGTAAATTTAAGCATAAAATTATATTTTGCTTCAATATTGTTTTAATGAGTTCAATTTAGAACATCATTTCAGATCGAATTTAAATGATGAGTACACTTTTTGAATAAGTAGAAATTCACAATACTTTGTAAAATTTATATTATTGTTTTAAATTCAAAGTACGGAATGAGTTCAAATTTTCATTTGAATGATTTATGAACTAGTTTCGCTTCGCTCGCGGTAATGAATTATTTTTAATAAATTTGTATCCTGATCCGGATACAAATTTATGCAGGCAGTAGGTTCTTTTTCTGGATGATAGGTACCCCATGTCTTTTTATCAACCCCTAACATGTATGCAAAATTTCATGATGATCGGTCGATTAGTTCAGGTGTTAAAGCGTAATAAACAAACGAATAAGTTTACATTCGCATTATGATTTTGAATAATCAGATGTAATGATCTAAAACGACGCTGTCTTTCGCTTTTAAACACGAGGCCAATGTGTTGAGAGCCGTACCGTTCAATCCTAGTAATATGCGCAAGTAGTGGCACTTGCGTGGGTTGTATATATCGTATATACGAACCACCCGCGCAAGTATCTGTATAAATGACTAAATATAGCCTGCGCTAGTTATTTTCACGTTACATCCCCAAAGGGGTATGCGTACGTTTATTAGACCCAAATTTGACCAGTTATAGTTCTTAGGTCCCGTGTAAGCAAGCCCATTGCCGTCTACTATAGTTCCAGACTTCGTGCTGCTGTCAAGGATTTCTTACCCCATTAAAGAAATTCTTAATAATAGCATGGTGTCTGGAACTGTAATAGACACAAAACTACTTATACTACTTGACTCTGCAATCGAAGCCGAGGCCTCACGCACAGCAATAGAATTTACTACTGCCACAACTTTACAAGGACGATTAAACGCAACACATGATATTTTAATGAGAACATTTAGTCTTACAAAATAGGCTTAACCCTACAAATCTTCTGTCAGGTCGTGTACCTAACCCTAGTAGTATATCAGTGGTACTAGCATACGTCATCGGCACTGACCGTGGCATGCTTGGACGAGGTCCAACCGCATGTAGGTACTGAGATTATGTGCATAACTTATATAACGTATTTGTGCACTGCCAAGCTTAGATAATTACCATGCATATTAGAGATGCGTTCCAGCCTTCAATTTGTCGCATTGTATGCAATGGCTACTATAATGACAAATATGTTATTTTTTCTTATTTCACCCAGATTTTTTGAAAGGAAAACTTCTTTAGGCTCGTTAAGCACTTTTTGGGTGAACAAAATCATGGAACTCGCGTCATCGTCACCGAACGCATTCAATATTCAAAAATAATAATCTAATAGCTCGACGATACAATTCACAAGTTACTTAGTTTTTACTTCTATCGGCAGTCCCCAAAAACTGCCACGCATGTTTTTTATTTGTCAGCCACATACGTATGTTCATATTATATTTATAGTGTAACTAGTTTTTGTCCGTCTTTTCGCTCGCGTTAATGTAAATTTTATCAATAGTTTTGTATTCTTCGTAAACAACACTATTTTTCTGGATAAAAGGTAACATATGTATGTCCTTTTCTGTACCCCTAACAACGTGTGTGCGAAATTTCACGATGATCGGTCGAGTAATAAAGGCACGAAAACGTAACAAAAAAAACTCAGATTTGCATTTATAATATTAGTAAGGCTCCACGAATCTAATATTGTTTACTGACAAATATATTAATTTACTTATGTTCTAAGATATACTAATAATAATTGTTCATCTGAATAAATGCCTAAAACATTAGCATTGCAAAAATACAAACTTTTGTTTTTAAATGTAGTTTTTGTTTAACTGTTAATCATCACTGCCCTGTATTATATTTGTTTTTACCATGCTGTCTACACTTATTGAGGAAAATAGACTATAATAGATTTGTATACCTTAATATTTAGTGTTGTGATTGTACTATATTTTGTTTTGTTTGCCATATAAAAGAAATTTATAAGAGAAGATGGTTCGAATGTACAACCAGCTTCGGATCCAATAATTTATTCACTCAAACCGAACAAGAAGAAAAACACAGCACGACGTGATGATACTTTGAACTCATTCTGTGTAAATAGGAACACCAAAAGTTAAATTATATTCGGGTACTTTGAAATAACTACACTTCAAGACAATGAGAGACCACCGTCTTAGTACTTCGTGATCATGGCTGCTGAAAAGCAACCGCAACGTCGGGGAAGGTGTAAATTTATATAGTGTAATTAGTTTTTGAAGATAGATAAAAGTTATATTTCTTAAAAGGAAACGTTGCGTTGGCTTTGAAATCCGTATATATATAATAGTTTAATTTCAATAAATATTGTCATGTTATTTCAGTGGCATAGTAGTAAGTTTGCGCAATCGTCAAATGTAGATTCGATACCCCAATCGTAATGTTTAAATTGGGCTTGGATATTTTTTCAATAGAATACAAAATCTTGGATAAGGCATAAGCAGTACGTAAGCATACGTTTTTTCGAAACCTTATACAGCGATAATCCCTGTAGGACTCAATAACAAAAGTCTTTTAAAGGAATCTGCAACTCTACGCGTATTGGTGACAACTTAAACCGCAGCGCTATCTATTCCATTCTAAATGTCCCACAATTTTAATCTTGTTACAAATCTTTTCCCATCCAATTTACCTTCGACAAACCATAAAAATACACCACCATTCAAAGTTAGAACTAAAAGAAGTCCCCTATACCCCATAAAATATATCCTAACTTTGTCTTCCACAGTTATGGGAGCGGCACGACATGACATAGCACTCGACTGATTGGAGCTATTGTACTATAAAGATAAGCTGTTTTGGTGCGGGTTCGATGACCGGGTGAAGGAATGTTGTTGTTTTACGTTATGTGCGGGGAATAGGGCGTTATGAATATGTTGTGTTATTTTAGGATAAAAGGTTTCAAGGAGGACTATAATTTGTGAAAAAAAAGGGAGAATAGTAATAGCGAATTTCTGTCAAAGTTAAAGGCAATTTATTTGTTTAGGTCACAAGATAACACTTATGAAGTTAACGTTCATTTGTTAATGAATTTAGTGAATTTAGTGCTTTTACATTTATATTTATTGCTAGGTTCAAGCTAAAGGTTGAGCCTATAGGATTATACCTGCATGAAACTCAAGATCATTCTTTTAAATCGCCATTAAAATATAATTTTTGTATTTTACAACTCATACCCTAGTGGAGTACCGTTAGGCTGTCACGCAGAGGTCTCGAGTTCTCTGACTTTTCGAAGTTATATGCGTATTGAATAGTTAATTATCGCTTGCTTTAATAGTGAAGGAAAAACATCTTGAGGAAGCCTGCATGTCTAAGAGTTCTCAATAATGTTCTCAAAGATATGTGAATCTTTACCAACCCGCACTGGGCAAGCGTGGTGGACTATGGCCTAACCCTTCTTACACTGAAAAGAGGCCCATGCCCAGTAATGGGCTGATGTTAGCAGCAACACTGTACATAAACAAAGTGTTGTAGCTTTTACCGTATGTTACTGGCTACTAAATTGTATATTTGCAATACATTTTGTTTTAAAGATTACTAGCAGTTTGGGTTGCAATTAATAATATTATTGTTGGCCCCACCAGCTTAGCTAAATGCTTGTATTAGAAGTGGGTCCACGTCGGTAGTACAATAAGTAACAGTTGAGTCGGACTTTTGCTCTATCACGCAATATGTGAAGTTATGTGCGCATTATTATTGCTTGCCTTACTGCCGTGTTTTCTCCCACGGAATTATGTTTGCGTGCATTCGCTAAGTTTTCTTTTGGAAAATTCTTAGTTTGTAGTAGTCGGTAAACGGCCATGAAGGTAGGTCCTTACGTGGGATCTAAACGCTATAATGCATTAAATTTGGGTGTAATACATCATTGCCTACTGCCTCAGGTTAATAGGTATTGTGGCCAATGGATTAGAAGTATTAAACAACTACTCATTTTTCAAATACGAATCATTAAATTGCTCCCTTTTTTATATTTTAGGGACATGAGTGTGTTCAGTATATTTTTTTGTCGTATGTTATTGTCGGTAATTTATCCTATGCATGTTTTGTATGTGCCAAAGTGCCAAATAGAAATCAGTAACTTGGGATGGCGTTTCGTTTGTTGAACATCACCTTCACCAACACAATAATTATTATATTATAGAAAACCTAGTTGATAATATTGTCTTACGTTTACGTGAATGAAATTATACAACTTGATACGGATTTGAACGCTTTACTTTGAGCTTATTCTGCGTAAACAGAAACTTCACTAATTAAACTATGTTCAGATACTTCAAGATAACTACACTTCAAGACATTGAGACAACCAACCCAACATCTTATTCATTCCAATCAACAAAAATATGTCATTCAAAGGACCTGGTGTTGGAGATCTTATGGTATGGTTTTCAAGATCCTTAAGAAGTCGCAATACTTTTAGCAGGAGTCCAGTACTTCTCTTTTTTGCGCTGACAGCACAGCCACTGTACTTTTTGGGGTTTATGGGGCAACACAGAAATATTTTCTCTGATAAACTTATGCCACTCAATCATGAGAACAAACTAGACCTGATCAGACGACTTCTAACTTTGATTACATATTTTAGCAGATTATTGTATGAAACGCATGTAAACATTAGGCATTTTATTATTAGCAGGCTTTCAAACCTAAACCAGATGAGATGACTTTATTTTTCATTGCATTTACTGTCAATCATTGTACTAATGGAACACATTACGCTTGTCAGCAGACACTTTCAAACTAAAAACTAAACACGCACAGGTAAACCCAAATAAATTCTGCATCATGACTAGGTGCGCATAATTAACATTTAAGATAAGTCCTACTACTATAAATTACCACTGCTAATAGTTTGCTACCAAATCAGTGCGTATCACTAGGCGCGCATAATTGCATTCAATTGATACTTGAATGCAGCCGTGCTATTCTGCTAAAAAGCTTGTCATGAGCTCGATTGTCGCCTCGCCAGTAACCTTAGTAACCAATTATTATTGCCACGGTTACTGTAGAAAACTTAATTTCAACAGTCTACTCGGATTTAAGTTTTGTAGTGAGATTTAACTAAATTGAACAATAATTGTGCACAACGCGAGTATTTTATATACCTATATATAAAGAAGCAGCGCAAGTATATAGATATAGTGGTTAAAAAAAATACATCTCACACTAGTATATCATTTCTAATAATCTCATGTGACTATAGTATCGATTTATGTATAGTAATTTTATTTTTACTTGTTTATTTAGTAAATAAATATGGTGTACGTACGTGTAGTTAGAGAGAATACACAAGAACACAATGTAATTTTTTTAAAGCTAACTTTTGCACTCCAAATAGTAACTGTGTTGCCGGGGACAAACATTCAAAACGGACATAAAACATCCAGACCCATATAAACCACACAAATATATTATTATTGTAAGCCTTTTGTCCCTGCCAGAAACTGCTTCCACAAGGCCTAAAACAAAAGCTTCGTAAACATAAACCAAATGTTTTAAACTAAAAAAACTGCACTGTGTGTAGATGGTAAATGCGGTAATCTTTATATGTCATCTACCTTGCGGTGTCTCAACAAACTAGGCTATTATTTTTAGTTAGCATGTAGGTTTCATATTTAAGTAGCGGATAGATAAGTAGTATGTATTATACGAGTATATAATATACACACATGTACCTTTTATTACTTATCCTCAACTGTGTAGATGTTAGTACGAGTGTATGTATATTATTATGTGCACAGTTAAAGGTAATTTATGTTTTTACAGGATTATCTTCTTCTGCTATCTTAACTACAAAAGATGGGGCTGATGAGAGGCAACACGTGTTTAAAATGCATCTAGAGGTTAATTGAAAAAAACATCAACATAACATTTGTGGTTTTTCGAAAAATATATTTATTAATCAGTCGAAAATCGGTATGATCCAAAAACAAATATAATTAAAATCCCAGAAAAAGAGAAAGTGACTAAATTACTGTAACAATTAAATTACCAATAATAATAGAAGATAAATTTCAAGAAAATGACCGTTCACTAAGTATTTTCAAAAATAGTGACAGATATTGCTCATGTTAAGAAATATGTTTTTAAAAACAAAATGTGTTTAACAAGATCAAACTATTCAGTATAAGAAACAAATTTCATGTCACCATTAAATTGTTTCAATACTAAACTTACACGCAAACATAAAAAAGAACTCCATCATTAACACTTCTGTAAGACAAATTCTGTGTCGTAAGTAACGTCACATTGTCAAAGTTTTTAGACGATCCAGTACAATTTGTTGTCGCCCAAAAGTTTAGCCTTCCGTATCTTTTCCGCTTTGTCGCAAAAAGAAAAGTATTTTTATGAACTTAGAGCATATTATTTTAGATTTAACTGTTTGACTTTTCTATGAAATATTAGGGTGTATTTTCATATACATTTTTATAAAGGCAACAATTCGTTCTTTTCACTGCAAGCCTTAGTACCGACGATACGTTACTTATATTAAAATTAATAATCTATCTAATCCAATCTTTTTGATTGACGACAATTAACAATTTCTTTCTTCAATCGGTTGTTAGTCAATTTTATGAAAATAAGACTCAGGATAGTAAAAATATCTCATATTTCATACATCCACGAACTACGATTGCGCATACTACAAGCGGCATGTATGCTTAATTGCCATCTTAGTAGCCTATAAGATTGTGCCAGTTACAGCAAAATATTTACTAGTCCACATAGATACGAATGCCGTAAATCTTGTGACGTCACAACATAATCAGCTGCTATATTGCGTCAAAACGACAGTTTAATGTTGTGATTGCATTTGTATGCAGCGGATGCGAGTGCCAACAGTCGCACTGCAAGACTGATGTCTCTGAGGAATCCGCTCACATTAAATTATACTTGGAAATAGTTCGTATACATTTGGAATATTCTAAGATTTATTTAGTCAGATATTTAGTGTACTAGATAAACTCATGGGATAATATAAAATAAAGTTTAAGAATGTGTACAATAAAGATTGAAATTGAAATTGACGTTTTGATGATTAATAATATGGAAGTAACTAAAAGGTTATCAAAGCGAAAACGAAAGACTAACTAATGAAATGGTTAAAACGAGAAGAAAATTAACTAGTTGTTTTGTTTTACGGAAAGCAATAACTGTAAAATTATCCAAGCAATAATAAAAAGCCACAGAAAATGCTGCTAGATAGAACACAATAGTGTTTCGAATATGAGAAGGCTTTTTAGAAATACTTAAGAAGATGAAGTGATTCTAGCAGTAACACTGCGGTTTTCTTTTCTAGGCATGGCTGTTTTATTTCAGAGGCGGTAGAACTTGCATAATATTCCTAATATTTTGTTACACCAAAAGCAAAAAGAAAATAGCAAATATTTTACTCGCATAAATATTATTTTACCCATCGATACAATAAGAAAAAGCAACAATCGTGCAAAATATTATTCCTTATTTAGAGCTCCATATTAGTAATAGTTATTGACGGAGATAAGCAACTGACATATAATACCCTCTTCCTATTACTCTGAACGCGCCCGTACGGCTCATCCGGATCTATACCTTGAACCCGGAAAACTCACAAACTCATATTTACTGGTTTAAGGAAATATTAATATATATTTTTTCGCTTTAACTTCTTTTATTGCTTCCCGAAGTTTGCTCCTTACGATCTCAATGCCCTTTTGTTCGTTTTGATCAAGTCTTTGTATTTGCTTTTAGCCATAATGATGAAAGAATAAAGTTTTTAATTTATGAATTGCTTGCTCTTTATAATCTCCACCCAATTTTCTTTGTATCTATTCAGCTATGATTCTTGAAGTTGATCTTAATATCACGAAAGTTTTTTCATGGCCTCAAGCCATTTAGATAGCCGATAGTACTTATTGTTATCAGAAAATTTTAATTTAAGTAATCGTGTTGGACTTATGATAGAAACTTCAGTATTGGAAGTTCACTTTATTATACGCAATAGTTTCTAGCTACCCCAGAGTCTATGAATGTTGAATTCAATGGTGGCGATATTAAACTAATTAAAGAGGCATCTTAAAATAATATGCAGCAATAGATCTTTGATCAGTTAAACTGACATCGGAATGATATTCAATATTATCACTACATAGGAACTTTATATGTATATAGGATATAAGAACTATTTTATATTCGGTTTTGAAAAAAATATTGTGTAGTTTAAATGTGACAAGCTGACGTTTCCATCCGGTGGAACACAATTCAAGCTTTATTTGGACAACGTTAAAAGTACAAAACTATGTATTTTATATACCGATGTAGATATACAAATGTACACTGACTATATATTATATAGTCGCGTGAATACCATTAAAAAACCTACTACACCAACACCTATTAAATTATGAATACCTAAGTCTGGCAGCTAAAATACAAAACGATAACAAGATAAAAAAAAGTTTAATTATGTAACGGTGGCGTGCAGACTGCATCGATCGTTGCCCTTATTAATTCATGGCTGGATTTTCCATTGACTCAGTTTATGGTGGCCATGAAAATGTTCCAGACAAGACATTGTAAAAAAATTCTCGTTAAAAGTTTCCTTATTGTTGTTGCAAAGTAATTCTTAACGCGGTGTTTATTGCTTACACTTTGAATTATATTTTTATGTTCAGTGTTATTTCTATCCCTTTGTTAATGTGGGGAGTTGTTGGAGTTGTTGGTATTAAAAACGTTAGGTGCCTGATAATCTGAAATTTTATTAGATGTAATACATTTTAGAATACCGTATTACTATTGGTTAAGCACATACAAACATTTTCATATATTTTCATGCAATTGAATAAGAATAATAAATGGTAGTCAAGAGCTTAATAATATATCAGCTCGGATTTTTTTAGACTTGCTTATCCGCTATATTGTAACTAAAACCAATCAAAAATACTTACTAAACATAAAATTATATTTGAATACATATTCGAGAGGCTTATCATAGGGATAGCTAGCTAATACTTATTATATATTTTACAGTCATGACAAAACTTATTCAACAATGATTTAAAGGAGTTTAATAGTTACAAGAGAACAATCTTTACTAAGACCCTCTACTGTCCCCTTGTAGGGAGACAAAAACACGACTCAGAGGCGCGCGTGGGAACACGCAAGCCGCCTCTTGGACCTGGTGCTGATCGTGTGGCGGGCAGGCCCACGAAGCCCACCACCCCCAGGTCAAACCTCAGGGTGGCTGGAGGGCATCTCGCGCCCTCCGGCACCCGGTTCTGCGGTTGGGGAGAGGGTTTAAGCGCTCCCTCTCCCGCTCCGCCGCCTTCTTGATGGACATGACTTCCTCACAGAAGGAGGCGACGGCGTTCCACGACGTCTCGCTCCGGACCATAGATTGAACCACGGCCAGGAGCGAGAGGGCAACCATACCGACTGCCGCGATCAACTCACGGCGCTGCGATGCCCAGGCGGGGCAATCCGTCAATGTGTGCAGCGCCGTGTCCTCAACATCGTCGCGGCAGTCGCCATAGTGGTGACAACCGGGCGTCTCTTGCCGACCTATAAGACACAGGAACTAGCCAAAACAACCATGACCAGTCATTACCTGTGTCAGCCGGAAGGTGAGGACGCCATGCCGCCTCTCCGGCCACTCCTCAAAAACGGGTCTTACCGCCACGATTGTGGCGTGCCCGGCACTAGGGTGCACAAGTCGATTTCTACATTCTTCCACCAGGACCTGGTGGAGCTCGGACCGTGCCGCCTCTAGAGTGGGAGGAGGTGGTCCTTCGCCCCGAGCCAGCGCCTCCTGGCGCCAACGGTAGAGTGACACCAGAAGCGCCGCTTCCAAGTCCCAGGGGATCGATCCGGCGAGGAGGCTCGCTGCCTCGAAAGAGATCGTACGGTAGCCTCTAATTAACCTGACGGCCATGGCGCGCTGTGGCACACGAAGTGCTGAGATATTACGGGCCGTCAGGTTGTCTCCCCAAACTAATATTATAAATAAGAATGTGAGTTTGTTTGTTTGTTTGTTTGTTAGGCTTTCTTTTCAGAGTTAAAGAAAATGACATTGGGTTACTTTCATCTAGAAAGATAAAAGTGCTAGTTCCAAGGGATAAAATTTATTAACTAACTCTACATGAACTCGGGCGTAGCTGCACGCAATATCTAGTAAGTAATATATCAATGATTTGCAAAGGAACACACAGGATGAGTAATAATAATCATATATCGTAGACCCACGCCTGTATATTAATGATTTTGTATATCAATGCATTTACCCTTAAACTGTAAACTTTTAACACTTTTACAGTGACAGTTTACGTAAGCTGAGTTAAAGTACTTCCTTAAATCTTCGGTAATACTCACATGCAAGCTGCCATGCTATTTCGAAGCTCGGCTAGTCTCACAGTACTGCAAATACTTGGACATCCTAAAATATACCCTGTATTGATAACGCTCGTATGGTAACGAATGGTATAATCACGACTAAAACATGTTGCGCTATCTTATTCATAGTACTGTTGAATACAAAAGTGCTTCCTGTTTGTTAACCTTCCAACGATTTCAGATACACCTATGTTGGAATTTGCATTCTTTACGTTTTTGAAGCTAAAATTTAATCAGTGTTGAATGCAATTTAATGCAATGTGACATAATATGTAACTACTGTTGTACTTAAAGTTATGTTTGAAGTTGCTTGAAATAAATCGCTATCATCACTTGCTATAATAGTGAAAGAAAACCTTATGAAGAACCTTGTATGCGTTTTTTTTTTTTGAGATTACTAAAATTTATTCGTCCTAGAATTTATTCTTGAATACCAGGGGCGTTGACAATTATTCGTAAATAAGCATAAAGAACATCCAGACGTAAAGCAAATAATTGTGACTTCCGCCATTTTCACCGAATTGGTATCGAACTCACACTCTGCGCAGTGCCAGTAGCAAAACGACCAATCATATATTTTTTGATAATATTAGTATAGAAATATGTACCTTAGAAATAATTCATAAAGACGGTTCTAAAAGATTTTTTTCTAAGGTACGGCGGTCCAACTACCGTCAGCCATTTTCTGTTTGTCTGAAAATTCACGTTACGACAACGTTCATTTACCAGATAGACATTAACCAACTGTCTTAGGGCGAGCAAGCCAATCAAACGTCAAGAGAGAAGCTGAACGAAATTGATGTCGGATACGATGAAATGGACTAGAACTGATTAGGAAGTAACTTAAGAACATTGTAGGTAATATATTTTGTTTAACAGTATGGGTTATTTACTTTTTTTCTTGCTGTTAAATCATGTGAGTATTAGATGTTATCCTTACTAGTAAAATTAAATGCCAATGTGAGTGTGTTGGTTTGTTACGCTTTCACGCCTTAACTATTGGACCAATCATCATAGTATTTTGCATGCCCGTTGTCAGGGTTACAGAAAAGGCAAAAGGGTACCTTTCATCCAAACAAGAGTACTGTAGCCGAAGGATAAAGAATGACAAAACCTACATTTACGCGAGCGAAACCGCATGCCAAATCTAGTTGTATTATACCTATTGTAACTCGGCTCAATGCAAAAACTGCGACTGGAATAAAAAATTACGAATGGTCCCATACTTTACCACAACGTTCAAGACAACGTTCAAGCTAGGAATATATCTGCTTCCAGAGCAGTACTAAACTTATACGCTAATACTTTATGTTGTCTATACTTCTGTACTAATATTATAAAGAGAGATGATTTGATTTTTGTTTGTTTGCTGGTTTGTAGGGATTTAACTTAAAAACTACTCAACACGAAATGTAAAAATCTTTCACCATTAGATAGCTATATTATCACGGAATAACATAGGCTATATTGTATTTTTAAAAAGTAGTGTTACTAACATAACCTAACCTACTTCTGCCGCGGGCAAAAGCAAGTACCTTATCAAGTTCACCGCAATAATGAATACGTTTAGAACTTCTGCAACCGTATTGCATCTTTACCAATAAAATATGATACAGATTGTTTCTGCAGTATATAATCTTATCTGAAACTTGTAGACACTATGTAAACGGTCATGGTTTTATCTGTCGGACGAAAATGACCGCTTCTGCCAGTAAGAGATTGCGGTTATCGGCAGGCACGATCGTCACTTACTTCACAGACTAAGGTGATATCCTAGCCGCGACATTCTATTAAAGGATAGTATTGAAAACGAGTTATTTGGTGGACGAAACTGTGAGGACGGTCTGACATAACTTGCTTGTATACTAATCATCAGTAGGACATTATAATTATATATATAAGATTGTGAAGATGTTTGTTGTGTGTATGTTTTGTGACGATAATCGCCTAGACGCCCGGCGAACGCGGGCGCACGTCACTAGCCACCTCTCGCGACCGGTGGTGCGAGTCTATATAAGGAACGGACGGCGTCAGTCGCGTCCTCCTTGCGGCCCGGCTTCACACTCCCAGCTAAGTGTCCTGATTATACAAGGACCACGAAGTAAGTCTTTAGCGAACCACGCCCTGACTATAGTTATATAAGTAAAGATTGTCTCTTTTATTTGTATCTTAATACATTAAAAGTGTATTTGTTATACCTTCTCTCATTGTACTTCCTAATTATATCTACATTCCTCTTAAAGTAAACCCTAAAGGTTACAGTTTTACTGTACTTATCAAGCGTAAGCTATTAAATATAAATAAATGAAACGTATAGAAAATGTCCTTCATAAGCACATAATATGATATTTTAATCCCGGTATACGTAGCCGTGGCATTCATGTGGGCGAAGACGAGGACAAAACCTACTAGAGAATATTAATATATATATTGCAATGTTTCTCGTTTCAATAAATACAACTCCCTCTCGCGCTAGGCATAATTCGTATGACGCGGCGAACAATACAAACATTATAACAAGGGAAACATTTTTGTCCCGTATGGGGATCTAACCCTCAACTCTCGGCGAAGTGGTAGCGGTTCGTTCTACTAAAACTGCTTAACCATTTGTGATTTAAGAATGGATTTTTTTAACATGATCGTTATGAAATAATTTATATTATTTCTCAAGCTTCTGTCAGTCTTGGAACCTGCTGTACTCATTGCATGAGCTATTCTATGCATAAACTTACACATACAAATTCTTTTATCACCATACCGTGTAAATCCGGCTTCCCTACTTACGGCATCTTCGATTTCCTTATAGCCATAACATTTTTGTATGTTTTCTTCGTGTATGTGAAACGTATGTAAAGAACGAAAATACACCTGGAGCTCACTCAGCATTTTTTAAGAAAATGTTAGAACTAGCAACTGCCAATGGTTTCGCCTCTGTTGTAAATACTAACTAACATCATAAATGTGAAAGTGAGTTTGTGTGTAACGCTTTCACGCCTTAACTACTGGGCCGATCATCATAAACTTTTCATCCCGGAAAAGTACTGTACACGAGGAATAAAAAAATGACATAGGCTACATTTACCCGAGCAAAGCCGCTAACAAATTTATTAATTATATCCTTGGTAAAGCAAACAAGGAAATTTTACCACTAAAGGTCGATAACTTGTTTGCCCATAGAAAGTATAAAAAAAAATTTAAAGCCGTTGTCGACATTTCTGAAATAGGAGGTTGTAATTTGTACGTCAGGTGGCCATGATGGATTGGTGACGTCACGGTTGGACGCAGAGGGGAGCTTAATTATTGATAAGCTCGGCAAACACTTTTGTTTCTGACTGTGCTTATGGAAATAGATTGTTCAACAGGAATCTAATTATTGCATTGTTTGAAGTTACCGTTGTTTTATAATAACGTTAATTGTAGTATTAAATACAAATTAGGAATGGAGCGATTTAAATACAGTATTAATGGTTACTTCATAAACTTTCGATCACGATATTTAGATAAAATAAGGACTTTGTTTTATTATTGAACTAGATGTTGCCCGCGGCTTCGCTCGCGTAAATCAAGGTTAGGTTATTTAAAAAAAAATATTACTCTATGTTCTTTTCTGCAGCCGTGACAACGTGTATACAACATTTCATCATGATCGGTTGAGTAGTTAAGGCGTGAAAGCATAACAACCAAACAAACAAACTCACGTTTATAATAGGATTAGGATATTATAAGGACAATTATATTTATTTTAAATTTTCGATTCGTAGATATCGTTACACCATAATAATCTTTATTTGCTAGAAACACGGTTACAAAGATGTTTAAATAATAAGCACAGCATGACTCACAGTATGAACGGTATACAAAATTAAAATTGTTACGTGCTGTGTTCGACGGATAAGAATATAGACAATATTACCAACGGAAACACGTTTTATTCAAACACACAATTAAATTTAAATCACAACAAACACTATACTACACTTTTTCCGCATTTCCGCACTTCTCCTTTAACCGCTTCAAACTCCGTAGTATTTCCGCTTCCGTTCGATTCGATGAACACTTGACCGCTTACGATTATAAACTGACTTCGCGGTGCGCGTGCGCTCTATTTATACACGGGTAAAGCGGATCCATATTGGCTCAAATAAAATTCTAAATCCTATTCTTTGTCTTACTACAGATTTGTGTTCATAATAATCACTCTTCATAATTTGATTTTCTATACTTTTTTGTTCATATATTTTTATTACTACCAACGAAGCTCATAACAGTTAGTGATCATAATTTTTTTATTAATACTGTTAGTACCAATAACCAGCTTAAATTTATAATTTTTTTCAGATCTTTTTTCTACATAACATTCAGTGATCATATTGTTATAATTAATAATGTTGTTACTAAGAACATATTTCAACTCATAACGTCGTTGTTCAGAATAGCTTACTTTATAACAGACAATTATCATATTTTTTGTATTAATAAAGGCAACACTATGATATTATAAGGCAATAGTAAATATTTTCAATATTTACTATTTTTTTTAAGTTTCACGTATCTGTCTGTGTGTCTGCCTACTTTTTTATCAACAACCACGACCTCTCACTCCGGACCATAGACTGAACTACGGTTGGGAGCGAGAGGGCAACCAATCCGACTGCCGCGATTAACTCACGGCGCTGCGATGCCCAGGCGGGGCAAAGCGCCAAAGTGTGCAGCGCCGTGTCCTCAACAACGTCGCGGCAGTCGCCGCAGTGGTGACAACCGGGCGTCTCTTGCCGACGTATACGACACAGGAACTGGCCAAAACAACCGTGGCCAGTCATTACCTGTGTCAGCCGGAAGGTGAGGGCGCCATGCCGCCTCTCCAGCCACTCAACCGTGGCCAGTCATTACCTGTGTCAGCCGGAAGGTGAGGGCGCCATGCCACCTCTCCAGCCACTCAACCGTGGCCAGTCATTACCTGTGTCAGCCGGAAGGTGAGGGCGCCATGCCGCCTCTCCAGCCACTCAACCGTGGCCAGTCATTACCTGTGTCAGCCGGAAGGTGAGGGCGCCATGCCGCCTCTCCAGCCACTCAACCGTGGCCAGTCATTACCTGTGTCAGCCGGAAGGTGAGGGCGCCATGCCGCCTCTCCAGCCACTCCTCAAACACGGGACTTACCGCCACGATCGTGGCGTGCCCGGTCACAGTTCTAACCTAACCTAACCTACTTGTCTGGTAGCATCTCGTTTCTGGTAGCAATTTGATTTTCACTGTTACCTATCCCGTTTCATTTACACTTATGATTAAAAACTATATGAAAATGAATATATTAGTATAAAACAAATATATAAATAAAGACATTATGATTTTCAATAATATGGATAAAAACACTTATGATTAAGAAATTTATAAAAACAAATATTAGAATAAAATACATTTATGAATATTATAGTTATTTATTCGAATGATTAAGAGTTTCGATCATTAGTATAAACAAATATATGAAAACAAATATTAGTAAAACTAAGTGTATAATTAGTGATATTATGAATTTCAATGATTATAGTCTTAAATATTTAGTTTTTGAATTTTTTATGAAGAATGATCATTATGATTTTAAATGGTATGAGAAATATTTTCGGACCTCCGATGATAGGAGTTGAAAAGTTATGTAAGACAAAGCGTTTCTAGAGTTTTCTAGTAACGCCATACCCGGTATGTAAACAGTAAGAAGATTCGAGAATGTGCCAGCGTTCTCTCTACGCTTCGCGTACCCATACTACGTAGTTCCGTAAGATATAATAGATGGCGGTGTAATTAATTATTAGACGGAACTGGCGAGTCTTCCCTACAATGTCGAGAGATGGCATTGGGCGTAGCAATATTTAAGATTAACAATATGTGAATATAAGATAACATTAAGATAACAATAATAGGTATGTACTGTATGAAATAAAATAAATATTATCCTTAATTAATTAGCATCGTCAATTTATGTCATGAATTAAATTACATTAAATAAGGAATTATAAAATTGTATTAAGTTATAATGAAAACATATAATATCATTATTTACGTTACATTATTAATTAAATAATAATAATAATAATAATAATAATATTCTATCACATACACACAACACCATCTAGCCCAAACTAAGCAGAGCTTGTACTATGGGTACTAGACAATGGATAAACATACATATATACTTTTTTTTTTTTTGTAACTACATACATATTATACATAGAAACACCCAGACCAAGACAAACATCCATGTTCATGCACACAAATGTTTGACTTGTGCAAGAATCGAACCCACGACCTCGGGCGTGGCAGTCGGTTACACTAACCACTACGCCATCGAGTAGTCTGATAAAATTATAAGTATATTATTTTTATACATTTGCACATTATAGTATATGTATTTGTGTGTATTATTATGAACATAGGTATACAAATAATAACATATTCATTAGGATTATAATAGTTTCTACAAACAAACATACATATGTATATACTTTGATTTTTGCAAATACTTACATATTATGCACAGAAACACCCAGACCAAGACAAACATCCATGTTCATGCACACAAATGTTTGACTTGTGCAGGAATCGAACCCGTGACTTCAGCCGTGGCAGTTGGTTACACTAACCACTACGCCATCGAGGTAACCCTCTAATCTCTATTTAACCCCAAAATGTGAAGGGAACCTTTCAACCCCAAGTGTTTAAATAAAAAGGATTTTAATAAACCTCAAAAGTAATTCCACTCCAATCAAGGGGTGAAAAGAAATCAATTTTCGATATCTCCCATTATCTAACACGATTGGATCCAAAACCATATTATAGACGTATACTTTAATCGTGTATTGAATATAATATTGAAAATTCGTGAGGGGAGGCTAAAATGTGTTACTATAAATATTTAAAGGCTTTTAAATATTTATATCCGAAATATTTTGGGAAAGGGAAATTGTGCTGTCTTTTGATCCCCTTGTTTCATTCCTTTGTCCGTCTATGTATTTCGAAAACAATGCATTTTATAATAGAAAGTCATAAATGACGTTAGTATTAAAACTTACCTAAGACCAAAAAGAAACAATGCATGTTGTTATGATTTTAACTAAGAATATAACGTGTAGTAAAAAATTTAGAGGGTTATTTTTCTAAGACCCCTTATTATTATTTATGCAATAAATAATCCGAAACGAGGAGATAACCGTTGATAAAACAGCCATTAAAAGCCTAAAAACTGGACTATCATAGTATTTAAAGAAACGATCGCTTCGCAATAAAAAACTACAGCGGCGGTTTTTGCCTTCCTCTAAAGAATAATCTAACAACACCTTATTTATAATCTCCAAGAAAATTCTTTAAGTTATTTAGGCTACAGAAAGGTCTAAAATTTATATACATAATGATATACATATGTACATGTATCTTATGTGGGGGCCAGTCAGTGCAGACCAGCGACACTACGACCCAGTGGGATCTTTTGTATCGACACTCTCCCAATAACGACTGCCATAGATGTTCATGGCAGCCGGGACCGACAGCTCAACGTGCTCTCCGAGGCACGGAGCAGGCGATAATTGTCAATCAATACGCACATAATTTCGAAAAGTCATATAACTTCCGAAAGTCAGAGGTGCGCGACGTGGGTTCGAACCCGAGACCCTCTGCATTGCAGTCTGTTGGTCTCCCCACCGAGCTATCGCTGCTCATATACATACATTCTGGTAGCTATAAAACGATACCCTCAAACATCACCAAACAAATCCGTGAAAACAAATTACTAAACACCTAAAACAAAATAAACACAAATTTTCGAGAAACGTAACAGTTCATGTATTAGCATAGGAATTTACAACAAAGTCCATAAAATCTCTATTGCCATCACCTGGCAGGCTACAGACCGAATGAAGGTAATTTCCGCAAACAAAATCAAGAGAAAATTGCACCGAATTGGTAATGCACTAAAACTAGCCCATTTGTACCCTGAACGAAGCACTTGCACCCTCTGTCCTTTGCCAATTTTCTTTAGTTGCCCCTGTGATTAGGGCGTGGCCACAATGAGATACCATGAAATCAAATGTTTTTAAGACAGATTTCTTCAAACATTTTTTATGTACAAAGTCTCTAATTTAGCGTTTGAATAGAGATATCGCAAATAAATATGTGTTTATCAAATTTGTATAACTTGTTTTCCTAAATTAAACATTTATTATTTTCTATACAAGTTTAGAAGCAGCTGTTCTTTTTAAAAATATATGATTTGATTGAAGAATGTAGATCTATGTTTTGAATTGCCGTTCTTACTCGAGGAATGACGGGCTAAGCCTTGAATGACTAGTCAATGACGATATTCAACCATCCAGAACCCTTTGTGCATTGGAGAGTACTTGTATCCGTCTCAATAGCTTTGTAAACAGCTGTGTCCTCATATTCAGTTGCTATAGATATCTTTTAAGAATAGATCACCTCATATGAATTAAGAAAAGTATTGCCTCAAAATTGGTTTGCGTACCATACTACCTGTCGAGTTTGATTTGGTAAGTAAGAATTTATGTAAATCTTTTTTTATTTAACATTACCCATTGAATTGGTATGACTCAGAAGTTCTTTACTTAAAGAAGTAATTTTTTATATAACATAGCCAAACTAGACAAAATGTAAGCACTATTCCGATAGCTGAATAAAGCCACAAAAAGTTTTATTAATTAGATCAAAGGTCAGCCTAATATTGTATTCTGTATTGCCATAATATGTAATTTTATAAAAATCAATTTTAATGTATAAATCATTTCATCGTTTCCATTAGATTAGGTTGTCCGACTGCCGTATGAATTAAGAAATTTGAGTGATCTACACAAATCTGTAATACAACTGGGTGGTCATTGGATTATTTTTTGTTCACGCTATCAATGTTAAGCTCCTCGCGATATATACTCGTATTAATATGATAATAATAATATAATTACTTAAAATAATTATATTTAAAGAGTCTACTAATAATAAATAGGATAAGTTTACATTACAATTTTTCATAGCTTTATAAATAACTTTCATGAATGTTAGATAAACAATTTGTTGCAAAACATGCAAACATTGTAACACCGAATATTTTCACCACTACTCGACACAGTGTACACCAATTTATATTTTAAAATAGTTTGCGTGTGCGAACAATGGCCTCCGATATTAATTACCATATTTCGGGACATTCTTGTAGCTCAAATTTTTATTAAAATTGTACAAGCTGTGACTATAGCTAAAACCGAACTAATTATAATTGTTTTTAGTCGTTCACAAGAGATTATTTAAATTAATGAATATGAAATGTTTATAGTGTTGAATAGAGTGGTTTATTTTTTAAATAATAATTTTAGTACCCTTGGATAAATATCTAGCTTTCTCCTGAGGCTTCGCTCGCGTAAAAGTAGGGTGCTATGCTATCTATGCTACTCGGTGATAGCTTTCAAATGGAGAAAGAATTTTTAAAATCGGTTGCCTGGATTTTGAGTTAAATCCTTACAAACAAACAAACATACAAACAAAAATTCAAATCTTTCCGGTTTATAATATTACTATAGATATAGACTAACTTAGCCACGTTTACGCTACTTTGATTTTAAGAATCTATGCCAAGAGAATATTTCTTAAAAAAAATGTGATATTAACTTTTTATTACTTGCTAACTTAAATTGTATGTAGATCGTTTAAGACTGCGCCGAGCGTAAGACAGATAATGACAGTGCTCGTAAGGCGCATATTCAAATCGGCGCGCGGCCGCCATAGTAAAATTGTATGGGGGATTTGAAGTGCTTTTTCGATAAATATGTATCTTTATTGTCAACCAATAACTTAAATATTTGGGATGGATAAATTGTAATATAACTATTTATGTTTCGTTTAAGCTGTAAAATAGGATGGATTTCTACTGTTATAATCTAAAATTCACGTAACACGTTTAAGTTTTTTACACGGAGTAATTGTAAATACATTCCTTGTTATGGTAAATGTATATTTTATATTTGCATTAAACAAAAAGTGTTGATTTTATTCACTTAACTGTGACCACCTGTTTTGGCACATTTCGCTTGGCGCAGTCTTAAGACAGAGTTACCTTGGCGCGTGTACAGGTGCCAAGCAAAGGAAGTCAATGTGCAATATAATGTACAACATAGTTATAGTCATTGCAAAATATTTACACAGATTGAACAATCCGTCGGATAATAGCTATTTGTATTCAATTTGTGGCGTGCTGTGTATTTTTAATTACATTGTAGCACACTTGCATATAGGATTTGTGGTTGTAACGATTTAACATTGTAACTAACTAAAATGTTATTGTTATTGGATGTAGGGCTATTACTAGTATTCTTCATTACAGCCTACTACTTTTTGCAACTCTGCGGGTTAGACTTATTGTGAAAGTACTAACGCAATTCTATAACTCTGACTTACATACCTTTTCCTTTAACTTGCAAAGCGTTTAAGAAATACCAGCACAATCCATTGCACTAGTGTGGCCCTGTCCTTCTTGTCACGTTAGCGTGTAGTGACAAAAATATCAATAAAATAAATGAAATCGTCTTGCTGGGCGTCAAGCGCAGCGGGGTCTGACTGCACAACTGTCATGGCGCCGGCCAACGGGAAGTGAGAAATGAGGGATCAAAATATTAGAGGGTTGTTAGTTAAGCTTCTATGGTATATATTATCATAGCTTTGGCCGAGGCTTAATACACATAAATTTTATCTCTTTTAGGGATTGGCATGTAGTACGCAATATTTTACTCTTTATCATAATATTATTCTTATTTATTTCAGATTAACACATAATTATGGTTGTGTACTCGTAACAATCGTTTCCATTACAAATGTATATTGTTTTATTTCTCAGTTTCGTGTAAATGCAAATGTGATCTTCAGTGATAGCATAGGTAAACGGAGATATCTGTTATTTAAAAAGGCGTATTAACAACCTTCTACATCATACATTGGTGGCAGGGCGTGGATAAAAAATGTGCTGATTCAATTGTTTGTTAAAATGTTTATCAAATCTTTGTTAGGATGAAAATGTCAGCTAGTCAAATTTCGAATAGACAATCAATCTTTACAATGCCTTGAAATATCCTGTAGTTATTTTCTTCTGTCGGCCCAGCCCTACCTGCCAGTAGGGTGACAAAAATATCAATAAAATAAATGGAATAGTCGCAGCGGGCGACTGCTGACTGCGCTAGTTGTCGCGACGTGACATATTGAGAGATCAGAGTGTTTCGTCTGTGTTCAAACGTTCCTTCAGAATAGAACGCAACTGGGGCTTAGTGGCCACAAACTATTAATTTTAAAATTGGACACATTGTGAAATATGAACACTATTGTATTTATAATATATTTTACTGAAGAATAATGGATTTATATAATAATAAAAACAAACAGAAAGGGTAAAGATGCAAATTACCAAGTAATACCTCTTCTTAGTTTTGAATTATCAGCTGTCATAAACACACACAGACTAACATCTTCAGGTCTGTTCAGATCGTCATAAATTAACATATAGAAAAAAACACATTTACGGCGATTGATTTGACAGTGCCACCATTCTTGAATTTTTCTGTTCCTTGCGGACAAAGAAATAATAATTTTATTATCTTTGGTTACAGAGCACATTAATTAAAAGAACAATCAAATAATCAGACAAATTATTTAATCTTACTCTTGTAATATCGATCTTTAGTTTTAGCAGAACAAGTGGGCAATCATTTCATGGAATAAATAATATTTAGCTAGCAACAGGTGTGTCTACAATCCATTATCCTTAATAAACTTTAAGTAGACGTTCCACGGATTTAAATAATTGATTCCAAGAATAAATTGCCATCTTATATCTTTTAAAAGTCTGGATTTGTTTATCTGAGGGGTATTTTAAAGCATCAGTGTACTTTAGCAATTTACAAATACCACCGGTGGCTACAAATGTGAGCAGTCTCTTGGGAGTAATCCACCGATAATGGGACGTGACGAGTCTTGCAGTTAAACAGTGGCGATAAACAGGGGATTGTCACCGCTCATCGATCACATTAAGGTGTGGTACCAGATAAACTACATTATTCTTAGCTGAAACTAGAAGGGTGCTTTTGGTTTAGTTGGTGCTGTTGTATTATTATGTATTTTTATTTCGACAACCTATAAGTTTATTTTCATTGTTTGAGTTACGTAATCCATGTGCTTCCAAGCATGTGTGAGCCCCAGCATTACCTAAACATAATGTCTGCAAAAATAAATAAATACCTACCTTATCTAAAGAACTGAACTATTTTCCAAAATATATTAAATAACACGCCTGCGTAAATCCATCGGAATACACAACACATAAATGGGATAATTCAAGACATTGTCTAACAGCGAGCCAATTTTCATCCTAATCCTTTCGACGGATTGCGCGTAATTTAACTACCATCTTCACAAAATTTGACATTTATAATATTAGTAAGATTCGAAATCTTGCAGTTAGGTTTAATTATTTTATATATTGTTTTATTATCTACCTTCACCAAACATTTTTGTATTAACTTATACCATATTTATCTGTGATCTGCTTTAAAACTAGATTCCGAAAATAATTATCCGATTCATTTATTCTAAACACTCAAAAGAACAAATACCTAGGAAGGAAATCCAAAGCAAAGTTTATTTAAGCATTTCATGAACCTGCAACTATTTCCTTTCTGAAAACAAGATATTAATAGTAAATTTGACAGCGTAACTACACAATAAACCATTACAGGTAAATAACGTCAGGTAAACGAAGAATTTTCTTGCCGATCGAGGGAAGGTATTGTGAGTTAATGGCTGTTGCATTCTGCCATCAATTTTGCTATAGTAGTTTATCCTTACAAAGTGTGGCGCAAAAGTGGAAGAAAGGCGAGACGTTTTTTTTTCTTAATTAAAAGATTGGAAAGGTCACGGTTGAAGTCTGTTCCGTTACACGACAAATGGGCAGATCACTACATATTATAAGTTTTCCGCCACGCCCTCTGTCTGTCTGTTCGCGATAAACTCAAAAACTACTGAACGGATTTTTATGCGGTTTTCACTAATATAGTGATTCATGAGGAAGGTTTAAGTGTATAATTTGTTAAGGCTACCCTTGCGAATTCGGAGCGGGTCGCTAGTATATGTGTATTCAAACCAACTACCAGTAGTATAGTGTATGGCAAGAAGCCGACTTTAATGAATATTTTAGAACATTATCGCATTGACCTGGAGTTAAAATACTAGGCTGAAGTGAGTAAATATAAAACCTTGCTGATTCGTATATTTCGTGTTGGTGTTCAATGTCTAGAAGTGTACTTATTTGAAAGTTTCCACGCATTGTTTCATTATGAGTGTTAATATTTACAAAGTTTGAGCATTAAGTCTTGTTGAGTTTCGTTACGTCCCTTTCAGTAATTTAAGTTTGATACGCGATTAATTATGCTTTTAGCTTGAAAACCTATTGTGTATGGCCACCGGCTATGTAGCCTGCATATATTATTTTTTAAATAAATGCATGTATGATACTGACAATGTTAACCTTGTAATTGGATCTCTCTTTACTTAAACCAACGGCTTACCCACAGGGGGAGGCTAGACATAGATGTAAAGGGGGTGTTTATAAAAGCTTCAATTAATTATAGCTCAGGTGAAGCGCGGAATAAACATGAGGGATTTATATGAAACTGTGCGGTTTCACCCCCACGTCGCCTTTTCGTTTTATTTCGGTTTTATGCATTTCAATTGAAGAGCAATTTAATTTTGAGCTTCATATGAGCGTATTACTGCACTGGCTTTATATTTAACCTGTTGCCAATTTGTGAAATGCAATATGTATGTTATTTTTATTACGATTTCTTGTTTCTGTTTATGTTGGCACACAAACTGAAGTTCAATTTTGAACAGAATTGAAATGAGATTACCTAAAGCAAGAATTTTAAAGTCAAAGTAGTAAGTTTCTTAAGAATATCAATACCATGCCTGTAATATATGCCTACAATGTAGAGTCGTATGAGGGCACTAACGCTGCCTAAATAAATGAGAAGACAAGGTTTCTTAGGGAACATCGTTCAAGATTAACGTTCTTCTTAAACTATGGTATCAAACAAAGATCGCATCTTATTACTGCTGGTGCTGCAGTGGTCAATATTTGCAACACCATATACTAATAATAGTAAACAATATCGTTACTAAAGAGGTTTTGTTAGTAACTAGGCACAGAAATGAAGTAGTAACTAAAACTGTAATAAACCTACTGAAACAATTAGGTGCCCGATCTGATGGGTAGCGATACTGCTCAAATGAATGGTCCTATTCTCTTAGCGTTACAGGAGTAATACCAAGGAAACACAGCTAAGATGCTGTCTATCGTAAAGAGAGAAAGGACAAGACCGAGTATTCTGGCTTTCAGTTAGCGTACAAATTTATTTGTCAACCAAAATGTTTAGTAAGGCTAAACCAGCCCTTTCAGAGCCAGTATTAAGTCTGAAATCCTTAATTATACAGGACTCCAGTTATAGGAGTTTTTGAAAGAAATAAGATATCAATACCGTAGATGAGACAGAAACTACCGTATTAACAAGTTCAAAACTTCGAACTTACATAACCACAAGCTAGAATTATATCTAACTATATGACTAGCTCAGGTCAAAGTAGTTATTAAAGAATATTTGAGCTACACCAAAGAAGCAAGCGTCATCCTCGATGCATGATGAAATCATTTAGTGATCTTCGTTAAATTGTTGAAAGTGTTGAGATTGTTTTCTGAGAATCGGTATAAGCAAGTCTGTCTCATATATTGCTTTACGTCAGATTGACCTACGTGTGACCCACCCAATGAACGAGCTATTTTATATAATACGTTCATTTATCGTAACATCAAGTTTCCAAGAAGTCAATTATTATATTATTTTAATATCAGATCAGTAGCCATATAATTTGTTAATACGCAAAAGCGTTCGCTTTATCATAATTGACTTAGCCATTTACAATGCCTATATATGATAATCAATAAAGGTACAAATACATTTGGTATTTGATTAGTATCACTTCAACAAGGTAAGAAACCATTTTTCAATGCTTTACATATGATAGAAGTTATACTAATGTCAATACTTTATCCGCTAGTTACCTTACTTTCGTTACTAGTAGGTCAAGTGGTAAAATTGAACTAAAGGTTCCAGCCAAAATCTATAAAATAAATAAAATTGAAGTGTCTGTTTGTAATATCAAAATAACAGCTTTTTACTTAATGCATGTGAATATGTAATAAATAAAATGTATTTTTAAATATTTGTCTGTCTGTCTGTTTGTTCCAGCTAATCTCTGAAACTTTTACTGGCAGATAGCTGATGTTATAAGGAGTAACTTAAGCTACTTTCATTTTACAAAAAAATATTTGCGCATTGGACAAACACTTTTTGGTAAATTCCACGTGGATGGAGTCGTGGGTAACAGCTAGTATTGAAAATGAGTACGAGACTTAATTTTAATTTAGATGAAATTTTGGAAGCACTCTTGTACCGCACTAAGTGTATGTCTAATTATAATTGTGCCACTTCACCAAGACCTCACTTGAGAAAAATTAATTTCTCTTCAGACCTTACTTATTAACTACATAATGTTCACGAATTAAAAGGTTTTTAAATGGATTTTTTAATTTAATATAACATTTTATGGTTAATGGCATTTTCAAGAGGGTTTTTGTAAATCGAAGTTAAGTTGGACTGTTAATTGGATTTGAAATCAGTATTTAATGGATTTTTAGTAACATCAGATTCATTCTAAAATACATAACAATTCATTTTTTTTTAAATTTTACTCTATCAATAAGAATTGATCCTAATTATTCTTATTTTGTGAAAACTTGAAACAATGATTTGCGGATCATTCAAAATGTGAATGCTAAACGAAACGTCGTTCTCGCAGCACTCGTCCAGCTTATTGCAATACGATCACTTAAGCCATTGCGACCTCCGTATGTACGTCGATTATTTTGTAATAACTAGTAGTACCAATAACAGTAAATAAAGCTGAAGATTGTAGGTTTAAATTAAAAGTTATATTACAACTGATATCCTAACTAATATTATAAATGCGAAATTCAATTTGCTTGTTTGTTTGTTTGTAACGCATTCAAGGTTTAACTACTCGACCGATCGTCATGAAATTTCGTAAATACTTTCTCAGGGGTACAAAATAGGACATAGTGTACATTTAGTTTAATATAAAGTTATAGTACTGACGAGTCTTATCCTTACCGTGGTGTGCCTTATCCTAACCACTATGAGTTTTATCGTGTAATCCCTAACAGATATTATCGTGCTATTAACCCCGAAATAGGTCGGTCCCGGTTGTTGTCAAATTGACAGCAGTCGTTAAGCCATGTCAGAGGCCTACGGGCGGCTTGAACAACTCTTGACAACAGGTTGGCCACTAACCACACGAAAAGAAAAGAAAGAGAGAACCCCGAAATTGACCCTGAGTTTGTTCCTATGGCAATATCTGGCCATATGCCATTTTATTATGATTATAAGCAAATAAGAGATGTTAATTAATAAATGATTTTTATTTTATGCCATTATTATTTATATTATATTGTCTGACATTTTGTATAACTGCGTACTTATTGTCGTAGATATTATTTCCAAGTCAATTTATCAAATATAGACAGTGAAAGCACTTTAGTATTGTTTTATTTTCTTTTTAAATATAATTTTACTATTATAAAGAGTAAGATATTGTATGCATGACACTATGTCTCTTTCAATGGAAACGCTGAAAATCCAGCCTGCATGAAGTCTGCTGCAAAGTGACAATTCTGTAGACATGTCGCAGTCTTAATAAAACAGCGACTTAACTCAAAATTTGAAAGTAAGGCAATTTGAACTCTAATTGTATATGTTAAATTCTAATATTATATTTGTGTTAAACCTTTGCAATAGAGTTCAAATTTGTTTAATCCAAAATACTGAGATAAGTCTCTGTTTTATTAAGGGTGCGATGTCTTGTTAAATGCCACGTTTTGTCTGACTGAGGATTGTACAAAAAATGATACTACGTGCACCCCTCAATCACCAGAGTTGAAACAACTCTATCTCGAGTATACTGTTTCGCAAACAGACCACACTTGAAAATTTTTGGGCCAAATAAATATTTATTACGACTCAGATTACTTTTATGAAAATATATTTTAAAGATAAGTTATGAACGTCCATAATTGACCGTTTTAACAGACAAACTAACAAATGATGGCCTTAGCGGTAACCCAGGTTAGTGTTTAAGCTTTTAACCTTGGTAAACGCCGCTTTAAACAGCCGACACTAAGATAGTTGAATTACATATAGGAATAAGAAAAATTATACATGCTAAATTATAAAGTAACAATTTGCTACAGTAAAAATATAATTGACTACCGAGTCTACATTGTTTTAATTTGATTAGAAACTTTAAATGATAAAATCATAAACATTTATTTGCATGAACATGGGTTGTACATAAGATCTTAAGATTAACAAGAGTTCAGGTTATCAGGTGTGCAATGTGTATTTATAAAATTCTAAATAATTAGTGATAGGTACGGTATACCAACTATTGATGCCTGATGCATCGTTTTTGAGAGAGAAAAGCCCTTTGGGAATCAGTGGAATTTCCCACAATATTAGACCATATCTTAGTATGGCACTTACATAGTCATGGTATGTTAAGAGTACTGTCTGCAGGTTTAAGGTAGCCTTAAATGAAAATAGGATAGTATGTTTTTAAAGACAACTCTTTTAGTAGCAGTAATTCCTGTGTCGCGTGGGAACTTTACAAACAAAAAAACGGACAATGAACACCCCAGACTCGGGCACAATAATTTGTGTAATTAAAATGTAATTTTCATCATTTTTATCGTGCATTAATATTGCACCCTATTTGACCTGATACTTAACCTATACTAATTAATTGACATTAAACTACTATATAGGATTTTACCACGTTATTTATTTTACACTTTATTACAAATTTTTGAAACTGTTACTCTACTACTAGATACTATTAAACTTTACTAATCAACGTACATTAACGTACAAAACGTCGGGGAAAGTGTAGACTTAAATATAAATAGTTTAAATAGTTTTAATAATTTAATAAGCTTAAAATTAGTAAAGTTTAATAGTATTTAGTAGTAGAGTAACAGTTTCAAAATTTTGTAATAATGTGTAAATTAAATAACGCGATAAAATCCGTATATAGTAGTTTAATTTCAATGAATAACATTCGCGTAAACAGAAGACAATATTATCTATACTAATTAAAACTACTATTACAGGCTTTACCGGGAAATATATTAAAATATGATACATTATCGTTATTTTTCCACCAGAAATCATCTTGAAATGCGGTCAACTAGAACGTTGAGCTCGCATCGCAGCCAACTCGATATCGAAAGGTCAGCTCACTGCACATTGAAGTTCGGATAATGGAATAAGTTCAAATTATATGACGAGTTCTGATTTTCTATACTAAAAGTAGAAGTTCAATAGACCAGCGCGTAAAATATATTAGATTTTATACATAAAGAGAAAGCAGATATATAATTTCCCTGTTGTGTATATTTTAAACATTAGTTCAACGGCATACGGCTTGCCTGCACGTATCGTAGACTATGATTCCTTGTGATACTCGGGAAATCACATGCGTTACTAACCCTAATAAAAGCAGCCCTGTATTAAATTTCCCACTGCTGGGTGCTTAGTATGGGAAGGGTTAAGCCATATTTCACCACGCTGGCCTAGTGCGAGTTGGTAGACTTCACATATCTTCGATAACATTATAGAGATCTCTCAGACATGCAGGTTTCCATACGATGTGTTTCTTACCGTTAAAAACGAGCGATAAGTAACTATTTAATACGCATATCTTCGAAAAATCAGATATGCACGCCTTGGGATTAAACTCGAGTCTTTGAGTGGCAGTCCAACGGTTCCCCAATAGACTATCGCTGCTTTTCAGCGTTACTAACGCTAGTAAGTAGGAATTAAATATGGGATGAAAGGAAATGCGAGAGTAAAACATATATATGAACCTCCGGAACTCCTACTTACTAGCCGAAACGCAGTAAAGTGTTACTGGGTACTCAAACGCCGCCTGTTACCTGTACCTAAGTTACTACTCCGGGCAAGCCGACTCATGTAAGGTAACTCAATAATTGACAACAACACGTCTTTCAACTTATATTTCTTTATATGGCTTTTAAACTTTTTCATAATCAAGCAGGACTTTTGTAGGACACAGTCGTAGATAGTTTGATATTAGTCTAGACAGATACACGAGTAACAAACTGTGTATTATTAATCAAGCTAACTTTTTACTCGCGGATGACAAGATTGTGTATAGTCTGTTAGGTGGAAATCGGTACCAGTATTAGGTGCTTACCTTTTCCTGGGATACCCTGTTGACAGTGCAGAGCCAATATGGAGCTATGGTAACTCTAGGTACAAGGACAAAACAAGATTCATTAGCGGCGATAGTTCCTCAAATATTTCTCCTGTCAAAACTTGGATTGTTCTTAAGTAAAGTTACTTGAATATTTAAAATATATGGTTTAATGTAGACATTGTGCTTCAAACATTTATTCAATGCAAATTTGGGTTATAGATTTTTGTTCTTGAAAATGCAATTGTGCTGTTATTTACGTAGTGTCATGTTGTAATTAATAAACAATATATAATACGAAGAATTGGTAGACATTTTCCAAATATTATTAAACTAAATACGATATTCTTTGGAAAGATTACGCGCTTATATAGTGCACTTCATTTATTATCAATAGTGTCAAGCAACGTAAAATATTGTCAATTTTACTGTTGCACGAAAATAGTATAAAGCCTTTCGCTCTGACTTGACCAACCTGCACAAATAAAATAATGTAAGTATTCAGAAGGAATTCAGGGCTCAAAATAGATGCATAAGAACTATGTTTAAGCTACATGTTACTGACAGCTGTTAGCCATACTTTAAGAAATATAAAATGTTGACTCTTACCTGTTTATATATTGGAAATTGCAATATTTGTAAAAATGAATCCTCATCTATTTGTACAATTATCTAATAGAGTCGATCGTAGTAGACGGGACAATAGTAGAATTTGCCTTCACAATGCAAGGACCATGCTCATGCGTAAGTGTATTTTGTATGGCTCCAATAATTTACAATAAGATACTCAAATGTTGAAAGGAGCATAATATTAATGTTTTGAAAAATAAATCATTTAACTTTTTGGCTGAAAAAGCTTACTATGATATCCAGGAGTTCATAAATGAAAAGTTATATAATACATTAAACGTATTTTACTTTAAGAATTTGTTTTTTATAATAACTAAAAACTAATTTTAATATATATATATATATATATATATATATATATATATATATATATATATATATATATATATATATATATATATATATATATATATATATATCATATATGTATATATATATATATATATATATATGAATAATTTAATTTAATTTTCAATATCTTTTTTATTAATTTTTACAGTGCCATATTTTGTTACTCTTCATTTTGTTCTATTTATAAGTGGTTAGTTTTGTTAATATTAGTTAAGTTGTAAATTATGATTGTTGCTTTCACTACTATGAACTATGAATTATATTGAATGATTATTAAAACTATTTAAATCCCATTTAATTTTCTCTTTGTTACATTTTATTTTAATGATTTATATTTAACATTTGTACACCCTAACGGCAAAACATGACTGAGCTACTATGTTTTATATTTTCCAACTTGTATACCTACGTGTGCATACTTATGTTTTTACAAATAAAACTATCTTTATAACAAATTAGTTCATACCTATGTATAAGTTTAGTTTTATATCAACCTCGAAAAATATTTTTTTTAAATTTAACCCTTGTAGGTATATTCTGTACATTTTAAAATAACTGCCTTCGTGGCGCGGCGTTAGTAAATGTAACTGCTATGCATGAGGTCTCGGGTTCGAATCCCAGGTCGGGCCAACAAAAAGTTATTGGGTTTTCCTGTTAAGAAATCTCAATAGCAGCCCGGAGCTAGGAAGTTGGCGGTACGACACCCACGTGCCTCGAAAAGCACGTAAAACCGTTGGTCCTGCGTCTGATCTCTCTCCGGTCGTGTCGTATTACCGTCCCATCGGATCATGAGAGTTAAGGAACAGAGAGTGCACTTGTGTTTACGCACACACTTGTGCACTATAATATCTCCTGCGCAGATGGCCAGTCTCCGTTAAGACTGGCCGTCTTGACCGAAATTTGGTCTGGAGGACATTATTATTACGTTTTAAAATACATTGTTTGCTGCATCTAATTACTTTTGTACTTAAATATTATTATGTGGCTAATGGTGCTGGTTACGTGATTACTTAAATATGTTTTAAAATCTTTGTTACAGTATTAAGCTTTATCGTGCAACTGTTTGTTTGTCATTTCATGATAATATGTCTATCAAGGGATAACTAAATGCCATTTCAAATTTTTTCTTTGGGTTAACTCCGAACAATAAAATATGAAATGATATTAACAATAATCTAGTTCCTTAAAATAGAAATACATCAGACTCACGCGTATATTATCTATCAGTTCATTCATGGTCCATGCTATGGTAAAGAGGCGCTATAGCGATTGTGTCAAACGTTTATAACTAACACTTGATATTTCTTTCTGCGCAAAGCAAATTCACTTGCTTATTGCTGTACTAGATAATGCCAACGGCTTTGCTCGCGTAAATATACGTTAAGTTAGGTTAATAACAGTACTTTTTTGGGTGAAAGATGCTTTATCTCCTTTTCTGTACTCCTGACAACGTATATGCGAAATTTCATGATGATCGGTCGAGTAGTTAAGGCGTAAAAGCGTAACAAACAAATAAACTCACATTCGCATTCATAATATTATTTAGGATAGTCTCTAATTTCCATCGTTACCCATCGAGATGGTTTAAACTTGGTTTCTTATCAGCACCACGAGTATTAACTGCGCAGCATAATGCTCGATCTAGTAGGATGACAAATTGTTTGAAAATTAGCTTAATTACGATATTAATAGGATTTTGATTGATCGTTAAGATAATATATAAGAGGCTTTAATATAATACTTCATTGCTATTTGCTTAAGCCTCAGACAGTTATAAGGTAAGAAAAAAAAATTAACGAATTAGAGACAAAATTACAAGTATCTCAGGCCTTTTTTGGGATCAGAGATAAAACTTAAATAAGTATAAATAATACAACCTAAAAAGTAATTACTGGCGTATTATTAAACAAGTTTCCTTTGAAATGTTTTAGTTGGTTCTTCTGTTAGTTTATCTTTTAAATACGTCACAGAAAATGACAAAGGATGTTTGGCCAATGAATCCTCACGCTTATAATGCCAGTTGTTAATAGTCTAATATACTTTCATATATTTTAAAATGTTTTTCTGGAACATAGTTTGAGACAACGTATAATATTTATTTTCTGTATACTCAGCATTTTTTATGTACTGTATGTTTGATATTTGTGATAAGAAAAATAAAATTAATATTATTTTTAAAAAGATAATAATATATTATTATCTTTTTTAATAAGATAATGATATAATATTATTAAATTTTTTTTAGATGAAACTGCTTACCATCTTAGCATTGGCCTTAGTCTGCGTCTCTGCTGAGCAAGAGTTACAAGAATGGAAAGATGAATATGGTTCCTATCCAATCATCGATGACGTCGTGTCTTTACCTATAGAACAATACTACCGGCACTGGTATGGAGACCCGGTGTTAAGATACCGGTATGAGGTACCGCTACCAATATCTCATTCCGTACGCCTGTCTTATAATCGGGAATATTTCTATCGGTTATACGGTTATTATCCTGAAGACTGACGTGAATAAAATTGTTGTTTAATATTATTTGTATTTTGTATCGTTTCAATCAATTGAAGCTATCGTCGAATGTATTATTCAATAGCAATAAAAAGCTAACCCCTTACCAAATCTATGTATAAGGCCATGAAATACAGTAAAATGTGAATGTACATCAGTGAACGAATTTGATCAAAGATTTTTTATACTATACGCCTATATCACTGAGGGATTTATGGGTATGTAAATTAGATACAACGCAGTACAATCGATGACATGTGGATTTATTAGGTGTGCTTTGATTCTATCTGGCGAAGAGAGAATGCTTGACTTCTTTTCCTTGCCTCTTTTACTCTATATCTAGGGAAAGGTTATACGCTGTTTGTGGTACAACTTTTGACCGGCTTGTCCGAAGTAATACTTCCCTTATAATCCTTTTGTTGAGTATAAATGGTTCATTGTTATGGTACTGTTATGGGCCTCGCCAAGGTTAGGTTTTTAAAAAAAGAAACTCGATAATCGGATTGAGACAACCGTCTAGGATGGCTTTTAGTATGAGAATGATTGAATGGATGGGCGCTTCGACTATGAAAAGACAAATGCTAAGTAAGCAAAAGGAATGTGTGGTTTGCAAGAAAGGGTGCATTACATATCTATAACAGTACCATCAGAAAGGTTGAGCTATAGTCACATTTTTAGTTAATAATTTACCGCATTGGTGCTTCGGCGCCAAAGAGAAGCCGAGAAGTTGCTGTAGCTTAAATTCATTGTCTCTTCACAACATATCAGAAAACATATTTCCCCGCCACGTCTGTCTACGATAAACTCAAAAACTACTTAACAGATTTTCATGTGGTTTTCACCCATAAAGTGATTCGTGAGGAGGGTTTATAATTTATTAAGGTTTTGTACTACCCGTGCAAAGTCGGGGCGGCCCGCTACTTGCAGAATAAGACTCATTTACACTAGACATGTTTCATGAAGCAAGTGTTGTACTATCTTTGTCTAACAAGGTAAATATACAGCAAAGCATGACACTTACTTCAAGAAACGCTTTACATAAATGGGGCTTAAAGCAAACCCGGTATGTCACTTTAACAATAGATGAAGTAAAATACATGACTCGCATGTTGCACTAAAGGCATGTTTGGCCTGAGCAGACAATCAGTAAGGTATGGTAGACTTTTGGGCTTATATGAAAGTACCGTACCTACCACCAACTACTAGTAATGATGTACTCTAATAAAAAATAACTGCAACATATATTTTTATTATTTTAAATCAAGACTCCACTGTAGTAATTACAACTTGTATGTAGTTTAAAACAGTGCAATGCTCACACAGTGGCCATTCATCAGGCCGACGTTACAGACCAGAAACAACATGCATCTCAACTTGTGAAGTTTTACGAACACGTATAAATTGTAGCGCAACTAAAATTGCTCGTCTGAAAACATACCTGCGTTCGTTTGGAATACATTAGAATTATTTAGTAGTTGTTTTCAACAGTTTTTGAAGACTGAAGCCAGTGTTCTTTTTAGTTATTAAAAGAATATTGAGTGCACAGATTATATATGAAAACCGATTGAGGAAATCTTAAAGTACACCCTTATTTGTGATTTGCATTTACGTTTACGGCTAATATAAGTAAATTGTTTTTTGTTAGGTTACATCATTTTTAATACCAGCAAAGGAAATTGCTGATATGCTTGTCATTTATCTCGTGAGAGCTAAATCATCACTGGCGATATAATATGAATGTGAATGGCCTCTGCTTACCCTTTTAGACGTTCGCATGAGACAATTTAAGTACTTATATTATAGTCAGTGTTAGATCTGAAGTAATATTATGTATCAAGTGAGTTAGTGATGTATGTTATCAATTGACCAATGGTTTTTCCATGTTGGAATGCTTGGTTTTTAGGTTTTCTTCCATTGTAATGTATCGACTTTAAACAAATCACACGTCTTAATACAATCAACGCCACCACTATTTTCTAGTAATTCTCAGCGATGCCGCTCTATATAAACCGTGAACACGCTAGGCGTGCCCTCGGCATTGCAACATGAAATTAGATGGACACGCTAGGCGTATTCATTGGCACTGCGATAAAAAGCGATATTTCGGCTTCAATTGTGCTGATTGATTAATCTTTCTTGCGCTACAGAAGATATAATATGTTTATAAAAGTGCTTGTTTTTCTGAAACTTTAATTATGGCAGGAAATAGATTTAGATGGCACTGGGCGTAATAGTATAAATAATGTGGTGAAAACTACATACAGTCGTTATTTGAAACAAGTGCCATGCTATATTCATTTTAATTGAGACAAAAACAGGCAAAGTAAAACATTTGCTTCAAAAAGTTTTCTTCGTGTAAATGGGCCTTTACCATAAAGCTCATTCGTTAACACTGCAATTTTTTTAACATTGAAATAACCGTTCCAAGTAGCTACACCATTTCGTTTGTTTTATTTTCCAATATTTATATCCCAACATAGTAATGTTTCATTTTTATAACAATATTAGTTTATAGCGTGCTCTTTATATTTTTACGTGTTACCTTTTGCAGACTGGTGTGAATCGAAATGTGAGGGTCAAAAGTGAATATTTACTTTTACGTTTCAAACAATATATATACATATACATTGTATGAAACGTAAAAGTAAAAATGTATTACTGTGTGAACTTTATGACCACCGCGATGTGATAAATTGTAAATAAAAACATATATACATACGTAGCAATAGCCCTACGCCTGCTACGGCTAGTGCCGCAGGAGGTGGTTCATCCCACCTCTGATTAAAACTCTCGAAGGGCCTCTTCACGTTGGAGCTATGTCTCCGAGTAAGTCTCCCAAAGGGTCAGGTATTTTCTAATATAATATGTTAGAAATAAATAAATACATAAATTATATGCAATAAAAATGTTCAACAACTGGTTAAGATCAACACACATACATAGGTGTGTGTGTTGATCTGAACCAGTACTTGCGAAAATCTTAACAATATTCACAGTGATTTTGGATATTCGTTTTTATGCAAAAATAGGTATCGCCGTCATAAGGTAAATAGACGTATCTAACATTTTTCAAAATTGAGCTTTTCATGTATTCGGAATCAGTAAAAAAGGATGCATGACCGCGAGTCTCTAGCTCTTACGGTTCTCGAGTTGAAAGTTGTATAACAGACAGACGGACGGACGGACGGACAAAGCTGTTGTATAAGCGTTTCTTCGAACTCTAAAACTAGATTGTGCCGCGGCTTCGCACGCGTAAATGTAGGTTAGGTTGGGTTAGTAATTACAGTACTTTTCCTAAATAAAATGTACCCTATCTCTTAAATATATGCAACATTTTATGATTATCGGTCGAGTAGTTACAGCATGAAAGCGGAACAAACAAACAAACTCACTTTCGCATTTATTATATCAGTTAGAATTATGTACATTATCACAGAAACAGAACAATAGAACAAACTAGACATTAATTAATTAAAATCCAGTATTTAAAACTACTTGTTGCTTTTGGAAATAAACTACATTTTAATCGATATAACAATACTATTTTAATATTATACTTTATCTATGTTTTAACTATATACTCTGTTCCAATAGAATTAATATTTTATGTAAACAATCGTTTTATGTCTAATTAAATATAAAGTCATTTAGAAAATTCAATCTCTCTTTGAAAAGTAGTTAATGAATACAATAAGCCGTATGAAAATCCTTCTTTTGATAAATGTCAATAAATTTATTACACAGAAAAATATTTTATGATAAAAGTCACTAAAAGTTCTTTACCTTTTATTCCAATTCTATTGGGATAGACTATAATTAAATACCGCTTCAAGCCGCATTTGAATTTTACATACTAGTTGGCGATATCTGTAAAGCACTGGTCCTAAACACGGATTACCCTAATGTTAGAGATGTATTAGTTATGTCTAAATCCTTACATATTATATATGTAAGGATTTAGATGACATAAATACAGGGCTAATGTCCTGTATTTAAACTGTTCCATTTCTGGTCACGGGCTGCTCTCTGTATGAGAGTGTTAGGCCACTGGCCCGTTGACTTTCACACATTTTTAAGATCAATATGTTAATCTCCCAGACATGCAGAATTCTTTACGATGTTTTTCCATCACCGTTAAACCGAGTCATAATTAACTATTTTAATATGCACATATGTAATTTCGAAATGTCAGAGATGTGTGCCTTGGGATCCAACACGAGAATTCGGCATGACAGTCTAACGATTTAACACTAAGCTATCGCTTCTTCGTTGTAATTTGGTAATCTAAATTGAATTGCAATACTTAAGGTAATCAAAACAGTATAGTAAAGGAAAACTCCAAAGAAGCCGTGATAAAACATAATATTATACACTCGTCTATAATCTTATTAAAAGTTAAAACCATTATGATAAAGATATATAATTCATCAAATACCCATCAGATTTGTATTAACAGATATATTTATCACACTAATATAATTTTGTAGTCTATATAAACCATATGAATCACCCTTTTTATTCAGTGGCTAAGCCGAATTTTGCCTACATATATGTAGCATAGATATACGCAGTTGATTGGTCATTTGTTTACAAGGTATGTACATATATTTTCTTCTCTTTTTTTTATTAAATATTTAAATCCGTCAAAACATTTTTGTTCTTGACATCAAGACATGAAGATTGAAATATGCTCGCGGGGACTACCGTAATGTCTTTATATAAAATGCATTCTTAATATAAACAAAATCGGTTTATTATGATATTTCAGATATATTTTAGTAATCTAAAGTTGACCTTACCTGCGATGTTCTAAGGTTGATATTTGTGATAGATGTAATAGTTATATTTTCATTACTTAGTGGGATCAAAATTAGTTATTATAATATATTTTGACGTTTCTAGCAGGCAATATTATCGTATAACATTTAAGAATAATAATTTATTTAAATTAATTTCTTTGCAAAAAAAATCCATACGCGCCTTCCATACATTTGAATAAAACTTTTTACAATGGTAACCTGATTGCTAAGAGACTTAAAACTGAATGTAGTGTTTTCCTTGCTTCATGCTTAGACAAGGCGTCAGAATATTTTAAGTGCGCTTGCAATAGCTCTACGATCACATGTAATAAAATACGTTGCATTTGTCATTAACCGCGCCGTATAATTGTTAAGCCACGTATCCACTAGGCAACATTTGACGCGCGATATGTTGCACAACACTGTTGCTTACAGCAACGCAGGACTTTGTTTAGCAACGATGTCTGTCCACGCATGATCAGTTGTGGGCAACATGTCGCCAGAGAAACTAGTGTTGACTGCAGCGGCTTTTTCACGTCTCAACAATTGATGCTCAACTGCATGTTGCATCGAAACAAACAACAAGCCGTGTTATCGACGACTCGATGGCGTAGTGGTTAGTGTAATCGACTGCCACGCCTGAGGTCGCGGGTTGGATTCCCGCATAAGTCAAACATTTGTATGCATGAACATGGATGTTTGTCTTGGTCTGGGTGTTTCTATGTATAATATGTATGTATTTACAACAAAAAAAGTATATATGTATGTTTATCCATTGTCTAGTACCCATAGTACAAGCTCTGCTTAGTTTGGGCTAGATGGTGGTGTGTGTATGTGGTAGAATATTATTATTATTATTATGTTGCGCGCCATCTGGCAACGTCGCACGTTGTTGCACAACGTTGCTGTTCCTGTTGAGCGTCACGTATTGTGCGTCAATTGTTGGCTAGTGGAAACGAGACTTTAGCTTCACTGAATGTATAATAACAGCATTTTCAGATGTCCAATAAGATATTTCTGCTCTTCGTGATCGCTGTCAGCCTGTCGGCAACAGCAGCCATCTACATGCCTGTCATAATGACATATCCGTACCCATACTACTACTATCCGAGCTACTACTATACTCCGTTCTTCTATTATTGGCCATTATCAAAACACCCACCTAAGGATGTCCATAAAGAGGAACACAAGGGAGAACATAAAGAGGAACACAACGGAGAACATAAAGAGGAACACAACGGAGAACATAAAGGGGAACAGAAGGGAGAACATAAAGAAGAACATAGAATTGAAAGACATGGAGAATAAAGGCTATCTATGTATGTGTATTTTTATTGTATTTCATAAATATTTTTTTATAAAGACCACTCTTCTACCAGGAATAATTCCTGTATCGCAGGAGACTTAACAAACCTTCAAAGAACGGATACAAAGAACACCCAGACTCGGAAGAGCTCTTCCGAGTTAGTTCTTTCTTTTTTTTAAAGAGTTCCGCGCTCTAGTAATAATTCATTTCAATTCAATTCAATTCGTTTATTGCACTCCATAATGTATATACAGGTCTTATAAATCTAGAGAGAACAATTATGGACCCCGTCCATTCATCATTCTATTATCATTTAGCATATTGAAATAAAATTTTAAGCTTAGAAGATACTTATTTAATTACTCACGTATTATAATTAATATTCTATTATAGATTGAAATTAAACTGCTATATACGGATTTTATCGCGTTGTTTATTTGACACTTTATTTGTCATAAAGTGTCAAATAAACAACGCGATAAAATCCGTATATAGCAGTTTAATTTCAATGAATAATATTCGCGTAAATAGAAGACAATATTATTCTATTATAGTTTATTATTAATTTGTTATAAAGTAAGTATTAACCTTATTTTCTGAATATACTTACATAATTTGAATTATTATTTATCATTTAAATATTCTTGTGTCGCGGGGATCTGTACAAACATTCATACAATGGACACAAAGAACACCCAGACTCGAAAGAGCTATTTGTGGATCACACAACTTTTTTGTCCCGTGTGGGGATTGAACCCACAACACTCGGCGCGGTGGCAGCGCCCACTTAAACTACTACGCCACTCGTGCAGTTAGTACATAATAATTATACTAGTCCTGTATATAACCTGTCCCAATGTTTGGCATGGGCCTCTTCTCAGTTTAAGAAGTGTTTGGCCATAGACCGGTTCTCTTCTGAGTATACATCATATTATCCTAGATTTTAGTCATCTAAGAGATAAGTATGTATACTCGGATATGCTGGTTTCCTTACGGTGTTTTCCTTTACTGATAAAGCGACTGATAATTAACTATTTAGAACGCTCGCAACTTTGAAAAGTTAGAGGTTGCCTTGGGCCTTGGGATCGAACTCTGGACCTCTGCGTGGCAGTCCAACGGCCTCCCACAAAACTCTCCCAGTTCTATGTAATATACGTATAAATGAAAATAAATACGATACAGTATAATTATAATATTAGCGTTCGTTGTTTCTATAGTAACATAATTATAACAATGTCTGACTCGCAATTCAAACCTGTGTAATGTTATTGAAAATGTGAGGGAATAAAAGCATATTATTACATTGAGAAGAAGGATTATTTTATACACGTGCGTAACTGGACGATGTGTGTACAGAGGATATGTTTAAAACAAATTCTCTCTCGTCTTTATAAAGTTATAGAAGCCAAGACAATTATTTTAAGAATATTTCTCTATATGTATGTACGCGCATCATGCAAAAACTACTGCGTGAAATAGAATGCAGTCTTCTCTGGAAGTCAAACTTAAAATCTGGTGCATGTTTGTTTTTGATACGCCACGCCGCCTTGAAGACTAAAGTTATAGACAGTTACGTCCAAGATTCACGCGTACGAAGGGTAAAAGCTAGTAATAAACAATATTATATATACAGGCTATTATATATACAGGCTTTGCCTAGTGTGGCTATCAATGTTAATGTTAATTGTAATTTGGACTGCGTAATAAACATTATTATTATTATTATTATTATTATTATGACTGCACGGTTGGCGTAGTGGTTTATGTGTTCGCTTCGCCACTACCATTGCGCCAAGTGATGTGGGTTCAAACTTTGTGTGATCCACGAATGGTTGTTCCGAGTCTGGATTTTCTTTGTGTCCGTTGCTTGAATGTTTGTAAATTCCCCCGCGGCACAGGAATTATCGTAGTGCGGAAGTTGTCTTTTTTTAAAGGAGAATAATCATATTATAATATTGTCTTCTATTTACGCGAATATTATTCATTGAAATTAAACTGCTATATATGGATTTTATCGCGTTGTTTATTTGACACTTTATTACAAAATTTTGAAAATTGTTCCACTACTACTACTATTAAACTTTACTAATTTTTAAGCTAATTAAATTATTATTAAACTATTTAGACTTCATTTATTTTTACACTTTCCCCGATGTTTCGGTTGCTTTTCAGCAGCCGTGGTCACGGGGAGACTAAGATGGCAGTTGTCTCTATGTTCCAGTGTAGTTATTTCAAAGTACCCGAACATAATTTAATCATTGGTGTTTCTATTTACGCAGAATCATAATCGAATCATCATGTAATATAATCATATTATATTACAAAGTAATACAATTATTGTATTCATTTGTTTGTGAACCTAGATAATTATAATAGAAAGGGGAATCGACTACCGTCATGTACAAATATATAAACCACCTGGTAGAAATACGTATTATTGTACTTAAATTTGAACTATATTTTCTAAAAGATCTTACTCTATATCAAATAAAGTTAGGATTAACCAAAAACTAGATTGAAGCACGTTAACATAAACCCATAATCGCAATATAGATTTTCGATCAACCGACTCAAATTAAAGAAACAGGTGTGGAATTGAATCGTTGAAGGTAAGACGTAGCAAAGTTTCAGCTTGCAATCTGAGTTGGACAAGATTCGACTGCGGGTAACGACACTTCAATGTAAGATTTCTGTTACGTCCAATCATTGCGGAGTTTGGTGCGGATGTGTAATATTGGGGAACTTTGCTACCTGAGAGGTAAAGGAATGAGAGATGGGACTTTTTAACTAGAATTTGTTTACATGCTCAAGTTTTATTTATCTACGTATATGTTGGTATAATGGTATGAGTTGTCGTCGGACCGCATAGTGTGACGTGTAGTTGGATTTAATCACTCGAAATACAAATATGTGACTCTCTAATCGTTGATCCGATCGTGTTCCTTATGTCCGTTGTTTAAATGGTTTTAAAATCCTCTGCAGGGATGATAGTTAGTCCGAGATTAGCTTTTAAATAACATTTTACTTTCAACTTTCATAAGGAGTTGACGAGTAATATTTTTTTAAATGAATGTATCCATTAGCCTCTCAAAAATGCCAGGCATAATTGAAAACCTATTGTGGCTGGCCACTGGAGTGCCGCTTGGTCCCAATATATTAAATAAATATTACAAAAATAATCAGTGGACTCTCTATAATGTACGTAAATAGGTATACTTACATAAAAATAAATTAAAGTGAATGAAAAAATATATCCATCACTGTAATAGCATCTTACATCAAGGTGTATATTTCTGGTTCTCTTCGTCGCATTACAACCCACGAATTGTTAAAGTTGTCTCAATTAATTACGAGCCGTCAAAATGTTAAAACATTTGTACAAAAGAATTGTATTATGAAGCGGATATCGGTCTATCTTTTCAAAGAAGACAGAGAAATTTGTCTCCCAGCTGAGTACACTGTCAACATTATTATCCAGTATTAAGGTGAACACTTAAAAATATATTATAAGCTATTTGACGTAATACAGGAGCCGGCGTGGGCCGGGCTTATACTTTCCGTTCCGTTAGATACTTACCGGGCAGAATTAAAACCAGCTGAATCGCTACATACACAAAGGCGTGGGGTCACCATTGGGAGCAGTCGCAATGAACGAAAACATTAGGTATCTATGCCGCCACAGGACCGCTGCCGCTCAAGACGTTATTACCTAATTATTGGGGTTATACACTTTTAATGAAAATTAATAATAATTTTAATTAAGATACATAGGTATAACAACAGCTTTCCTTCAGCTGGGGTAGTGGTGTAATTGGTTTCCTTACCATTGTCACTGTGCCGAGTGTCATAACATACTTTTTTGTCAAACAAAGAATTGTGTGTTCTACAAATATTTATTTAATGCCATTTTATTTGTGACTTTTTTTAATGTATGTGAAGTCTCTAACGATACAGGATTTATTCCTAGTGCAGAAGATATCCCTTTAAATAAACAGCCCTCACCTCACACCTCAAACATTTAGCCAATTTGTTTGTTTCTTTAAAAAAGAGTTCCCCGCACTAGAAATAATTCCTGTCGCGGGGAACTGTACAAATATTCATACAATGGACGCAAAGTAGCCCTAGCGATAGCTCAGTGGCGAGACCAACAGAATGCAATGCAATAATAATTGTCACCAATGGAAAGAAATACCTCAAATAGCTAGATTATCTTTACCAGGGGTTTTTGAGTGTTGTGCTGTTGAGCTAATTAATTATAAATTGATAGTCATATGTCTCTATAGAGTACCAAATACTAAAAATATAACAGTTTTTTTTTTAATAAACTAGAATTGTTACTCAAAGATGTATCAAACCGGCTTAATAAGAACATTGTTATTGCAGGCGATTTTAATATCGATATCTTAAAACCGAACGGAAATTCAATTGCACTGCAGTGTATGCTACTAAATTACAACTTAAAACTTGCTCTTAAACAACCGACTCGGATGGCTAGTAAGACATGTATAGATAATTTTGCGCATAGTTTTAAAAAATCTGTAAAAACAGATGTCTTGGAGTTTGCATTGTCAGACCATACAGCACAGCTGCTTCAATGTCCAGTACCCTCTGTATGTCGAATAAAATACTGGTATATAACTAGAAGGGATTACTGCAATGAAAATATAGCAAAATTTAAAGACTGTATAAACAGTCTCAATTTTTCGGAGATATATGTTACTGAAGATCCTAATTTGGCCTATAATGATTTTATGAACACATTTAAACTATTTTACGATTTATGCTTCCCGTTCAAGGAAATCAAAATCAGTGCATTTAAGAAACCTAAATGGTTATCAAATGGTGTTAAATTATGCAGTAAAAAAAAGATAAAACTCTTATGGCAGTCTAGATTGAATCCTAACCACGAAAATAAAAAGAAATTTGTTACTTATTCTAAATTATATAGTAAAATTATAAATCTAACACAGAAAGCACAGAATAATTACAAATTACAACAATAAAAAAATAAATCTAAGACTACATGGCAAATAATTAATCAGACAAATAACAATATCCCTAAACAGCAAATTGAAAAACTAAGAGTTGGTGATCGAACTATTTACAAACCTTTGGATATCGCTAATGCTTTTAATGACTTTTTTATTGACAAAATTCATCCAAAATTAGATGCTGAATATAAACCAAAAGCATCCATTGCATCAAGAAATGCAAAGTCAATGTTCATGGCTCCCAGCACACCAAACGATATACATAGAATAATAATGTCATTAAAAAACACTGGCAGTGTTGGTGTTGATGGGATCGCCACTAAAATACTAAAGTCAGTATCAGTCGAGATATGCAGTCATCTGAGTCACTTAGTCAACCTCAGTATATGTACGGGTATATATCCAAAGGCATTAAAACAATCTATAATTAAACCTCTATTTAAGAAACTAGATAGGGAATTGATGGAATATTATAGACCCATCTCACTCATACCAGTGATCTCTAAGGTATTTGAAAAGTACATTTACAAACAGTTAGCTAACTTCATTGAAAATAATAACTTATTATGTGAAGAACAGAAAGGATTTAGGCAACATAGAACCATCGATATGGCAATTTATGACTTTTTGTTTCCGATTATTAGAAATGTAGATAAACGACTCCGCATATGTGCAATATTCTGTGATATGACGCAGGCTTTTGACTATGTCCATTATAATACGTTATTAAATAAGTTGGAAGCCTACGGTATAAGAGGCAACGTGTTCGAGCTAATGAAATCATATTTAGAAAACAGAACACAGATAACCGAAATTAGTCGCATCAATGTAATTAATAAGCATGAAGAGATATCTCGATCCCGAGAACGTAAAATTACATTTGGTGTTCCACAGGGAAGCGTTTTGGGCCCGTTTGGATTTATATTATATGTTAATGATATGCCCACGTCCATTGAACATCCCTTAACTATGTTTGCTGATGATAGTACCATAACGATCCCATGTAGAAATGTAAATACATATGAAACGGACATAAATAATTCTCTTGACAATTTAATTAAATGGCTAGATAAAAATAATTTGAATATAAATTTAAGTAAGACTAAGATAATGCACTTTAGACAACGTATGCCTTGTGTAGCTAACCTTCACATACATTACAAAAATGACGATATTGATGTAGTAACTAATACCAAATTTTTAGGATTACAAATAGACTGCAGTTTAAACTGGAAAGCACATATCGACATGTTGTGTAAAAAATTGAGTTCATCTGCATTTGCTTTATATAGATTATCCTCGATAGTGGACACGAAAACACTTCTTGCGGCATACTACGGTATAGCTGAATCGCACTTACGCTACGGTGTCATTTTCTGGGCGAACTCGACCGATAAAGAAATAGCATTTAAGGCTCAAAAAAGATGTCTCCGGTCAATGTTTAAGCTAAAAACCACCGACAGTTGCAAGCCATATTTCAAGCAGTACAACATATTGACACTTCCCTGTATCTATGTTCTTGAAGCGGCTATGTTTGTGAAGAACAATCCACATCGTTTTGAACGTTTGTCCGATGTATACCCAAGAAATAGACGTGACAATTCAAAATTAATTAATGTACCGTGTCAAACTACTATGATGCGCAAAAGTATTTATTGCATGGCCCCAGTTGTATACAATAAATTGCCAAGTGCTTGGAAAGATTTGAAAACGGTGCAATTCAAAAGTAGACTTCGCAAATTGTTAATAGATAAAGCATACTACAGTGTGAATGAGTTTTTAACGAACAAATTTTATTAAATTACCTCGAATTTTAATAAATTAATTATTTATTTACTCTTTGGAATCGTAATGTTAGTTTGTTTATTTATCTTCAGACCAAGATTTTTATTTTATTTTATTTCTTTTTATATTTTATTTAGACTTGCTGACAATTTACATTTGAACAGTTTTATTTTATTTATGTATAATGTAATAATTAAGCTTATTTTAATTTATCAATTTAACAAATAAAAATTAATTTATCAATATGAATTTAAATGTTAGCAATTTAAAGTATATAAGAAAAATGTTTGCATGCCGAACGGTGAAATATGGCAGAACTCTGATGTAAATCTATTACCTTCTTATGTATTACCCATATTTGCAAATAAATGCTATTCTATTCTATTCTATTCTAAAGGTTTTCGGGTTTGAACCCAGGTCACGCACCTCTGACATTCGGAAGTTATATGACTTTTCGAAATTATGTGCGTACAATTATCACCTGCTCCGTGCCTCGGAGAGCACGTTAAGCTGTCGGTCCCGTCTGCCATGAACATCTATGGCAGTCGTTATTGGGAAGTCAGCGCCCTATAATATCCTGACACATCCGGTTTGATCAGAAAAGCCGAGCCCAAGTGACTTGGGAATAATAAAGGCTAGGGAGAAGAAGAAGGACGCAAAGTAGATCCAGACTCGTAACAACTATTTGTGGATCACATAAACTTTGTCCCGTGTACGGGGATTGTATCGGGATCGAACCCACGACACTCGGCGCAGCGGCAGAGGCGAGGCGATCACTTAAACCACTACGCCATCTCTGCAGTCATTACAGGTTTACAGGATTAAAATACTTAATAGTAACAAGAAATTAAACTCGTTGCGCTACTTTCTCAATTCTTCCCCTAACATAATTTGTCTCTTACTTGATACTTAGTTTGAACAACTGCGGATTTTTCAATAACCCAAAGCGAACGTATTAATTACTCTCCAGAGCCGGCAATAACAGTATGGCTTAGCGATAATTTGTCTTAACTACGTAGGCCGCCATTTAACTAAAGCCAAACCTAAATAACAGCCATGCCGTCATTACACATTCATATTTCTACAATAAATTTCAGATATTCATTTCTCGAGGGAAGGTAACTTTAGTGTTATAATATTTGTATTAATTTTAATATCCCTATAAATATAGTATTGGCATTAGTAACAGCTGTCCCGGCGGTACAGGCGGAATATTAATTATCCTTGAATATCCAAGGATTCTGAACTGTTTAAAGACGAATATCCAACGGATATTAAAGGGATATTAGAAGTATAAAGACTTATTCATGATATGATTTAAGGAATATTTATATAAGTTGAAATTCTAGTTTAATTTGTTAGACATTGAGTTACTGTTTTGACAGAAAATTAAATGCAGATATATTGCTTGTAACATCGCTGACGAAATATTTTAATGGAAAACAGCAGAGAATATATTATTACTAGTTTTCCCCCGCGGTTTCACCCGCGTAAGTCCCATTCCCGTGGGAATATCGGGATAAAAAGTAGCCTATGTATGAAACCAGGTTTCCAGCTATTTACATTTATCGCAATCGGTCCAGTAGTTTTTGCGTGAAAGAGTAACAAACATCCATAAATCCATACAAACTTTCGCGTTTATAATATTAGTAAGGATGTTTAAACAACTTGATTACTTATAACTGGCTTAGTGCTGTGGTAGTGAACGCGACTGTTGTGCGTGGAATTTGATTCACGGGTCGTGCCAACAAAAAGCTTTTAGGTTTATCCGTCAAGGAATTCTTAATAGGAACCTGTAGGTAGGCACTTTGCGGTGTTACACACCTCCGAGCCTCGTAAAGCACGAAAAGCCGTTGGCCTGCTGTAGGTACTACTTTTCGACTCTGGTTTGGTTCTGGTCGTATCGGATTATAAAATCTCTCGAACAGTTGGCTAGTCCCCGTTTAAATTACCCGTCTTTACCAAAAATAGGTCTGAGCAATCAATTTTGGACATTGTTACTCATTTTTTACATAATTGCTGTCACCTGCAAAGATATTCGTTTAAATAAATTATAGAAATTGATGAAATACATTTCTCTTTGTCATGTAAATCAATATTTTTCACATTAGGACGTGCTGTATGCAACTAACTATAATTATGAATAATAGAATGTGATGAAAATGAAGATCTGAAACTTGGCTATTGTATTTACCAATTGTAGACTGGAGAGTAACGTAACGTAGCTAGTATTTATAATATATAATTTAGTGTATTTCTTAATGTCCGATCAATTAACAATAGTTCCAAATTACTCCACTAAATCCACGTGGCGGTAGTTTAATATAAACAGCATTAGGGGTGAATTAAGTCAAGAGGTCCCCATTTGTGCCAGATAAACAATGGACCCTTCTAACCGTTTGTACTGAACAAACTATTGTCAGTTTAATCACATATTTTACTAGTTGATGCACCCGTATAAAGATCTGGGGCACAGTGGTGACCCCACAGAATGACTGATGATAAGTAATGTTCAAGTATTTAGTTGGGTGACAATTTACAGAGACAACGTCTTAATATTATCAGATCATAAATTGGTATTTGGCGACAGGTGACCAAATATACAAATAGATTGTGAATATATAATTTGATTCTGTAAAAGATTAATAAAGTCCTGGAGAAAGAATATCGCTAATGGCTGCTGTCTTAACGGAGACTGGCCATCTGTGCTGTAGAAAATTTGATGCACATGTACATATGTACGCAAACACAAGTGTACTTTACATTCCTTAACTGTCAAAATCCGATGTGGTTATCCAACATAACTGGCGAAGAATCAAAGAGAAGGAAATTACACGGCCACGAGAAAGCGTAGTGTGTTTGTAGAGAAAGGAGAGAGAGGTAGCGATATTAACCAACATCATTGACATTGAAGAGTTTGAAGTTGGGATCTAGCTTCTAAAGTAACAGTCTTATATGGTTACTTATACATATTCAAACAGTATCAAAGTAATCCGCCGGCTGTTAACCTACCTACCCACTATCTCTGCCATTGAGTCCTCCGTCCTAAGGATTAAGGAGAACCGCCAAAATTGTATCCTAATTCCTCTGGCAAACGACCATTCATATGTTTATGTAAATAAGCTCTTGGGTCCTCGGGCTACGGTCGCGTTAAGTGCTTTCTAGTAGCCAGGGTTGACACACAGATTGGATTGTGGTTAAGGCTAATAGGTGTCTTTTAAATATTTCATTTATTTAAAGTAAGTAGCGTTATCTGAAGCTTGCTTTTAGGTACAAGAAAAACTAATAATTATCAATAAATTTCAGTTTAAAAGCAATAAAATGGAATATGATATTAAGTCACTGTTGTCTACAATATGTTTTTTTATAATTGGATATCGACTCACCCGACTCAACATAAGAGATCCTAAATAATAACGCAGGCGAATGTCTCTCCCTCATAAAAAGAGCCAAGTGTTACCTAACTCAGTTCCAAAGGCTTCACTATTATACAACTGATGCAAATCCCTAGTTTGGTAAGCAAAAACACCTACAGTGCTGGGACATTAGACCTAAATGTATCAGAGGAAGACAAATAAATATTTCAGAATTCCGAATTTCTATTGAAACATAAGATTTCGTTTATTCTTTCAGGAGACTTAATATAAACATAATCTAAGATATAATTGAAAAATTAAGTAATATTTGTCCATTTCCAGTTCAAAACCTTTTTAGAGTCAGGCATCTTGACCTTTTATGCAAGCAGAACAGCGACTAATATCATGAAGAACTGCAGCAACTTCAGGCAAAAGGCCGTGCCAGCGCAAGTGAAAATCCAACAACATGCGGTTTATGCCTACTAGGTACGGTGAGCAGCAAACACGGAGCATTCTACGTGTTTATAGGCTACAGTAACATGTAAGTCCATAATTAGAGTCATATCACTGGAGCAACGATACTAGTCTAAAAAGAACCACTATAGAAGTGACAACCCTAGCACTTATACTAATTTTGAGAAACAAAATGGACTGGAAATGTGTTTGCTTAAGCCATGCGCGCACAATATAATTTTTGTAGCACAATGAAGTAAGGTTCTACTCTTCAGTAATTTCTGTAATTTACCCTAATTACTTTGTTTGTCATATTTAACCTTATGTGAAGGGTTAATGGCTGGGCTTCTAAGTAGATTGATTGATGTGACATGGGTGTATATACTTACTAGCTTACGCTCTGAAAGTGGCCCGGGTGGATAAAATCTTTAGCAGTGCGATTTAGCGACCGTATTAATAGCATGATGAACTGATAGATTTTTCGAAAACGGAGAAACTAAAATTATTTTCGATGAGTAAATTATTTACTTAATATAAATCTTATCAAGAAGTGTAAAAAATTTAATCTGTTCTGATGTAATTGAATAGCCAGGAAGAGGAATAGCGTAAACGTTAAGTAGGCTGGTTGCTTACTTCTTTTGTTACACACAGGCGCGAGACTATGAATGGGTGTGATTACCATAAATCAATAATTGGCCAGCTCCGTTTGCTCATTTGCAAAAGCAGGCTTACTTCGCCTTCCGCACAAGAATAATCAACCATTGAATCAAATTATATACCGTCTGAAGATAAAAGGGGTTAGTGTAACTGACAATTTCTCTCTCAGAAAACAGAAACTCTTTGCCAATGGAAATGTTAAATTATATCGAATCTTTGTCCACTAAGAGATTTTACAAGAAATCTGGTACAACTTACGCAATAAACCACGAATTTTACGATCAGCACTTGCATTTTCAACTATCATAACAACAATTTAGTTAGATGCGTCCCTAGTCAGATGTAAGATAATATAATTAAGCGTGAACATAACCAGAGGGTATCGTCTAAACCTCCAACTATCTCGCAAGAACAGTAATATTAACTGAATCCTTAAGTACAAATAAATGATTCAGCCTGAACTATGATAAACTTTGCTAATAACTTGAGGTCAATCTTGAAGTGCGTAGGTAAGATATGGACTTGTAGCGATTTTACTATAAGTTTAAGTTAAATCTGTTTCTCATAACGTAGAGGTATAGTTTGAAAATTCAAAACATATAGTATCATTTCTATGTTACTATATGTTTTGAAGCTTTTTAGCTTTTCTGTGTTACTAGACGTAAACAATACTTACTCATAATAAACAATATCGAATACTTTTTTAAATTCTTCATAAATTTTTTTGTTTGTTTTATTTACCATCGTTAAAATCTCACAAATATATATTTTTCTCAGAAATTCAATCAATATGTTTCATATTAATAATTTTATATTTAATTCGGTTAGCTTTAACAGTTGCAATTATAGAAAGAAACTAGAGATTAAAGATAAAATATATATGTTATATTCACTTTTGACTTGCACCAGCCCTCAACACTCTATGAGATATGAAGTCCACAAATCAGCTGTACATCGTGCCTCTTGGGCAGAAGTCGAGCTATTACTCAGCGCATCATAGACGCATCAATCACAGTAGAGCTGCTTTAAACTATCTGCGCAAAATATTTGCGAAGATACCAAGGTTTGGAGTTGTATGAACAATGTACACAACTTGCTTACTTATAAAGATTGTGGGTGGTTGTGGTTGGTTTTGTTTGCTGATAAACTTTACCAATTATTATTTCTTTATGTTCTCTTTAACTTTATTTATATTATTTTATTAAACTTGCATAAAAATAGACATATTGAAATATTTACATTTCTTATATTACTAAGGCTAGAATAGTGTAGTGTGATCGGACTTTTCATCCTCCTATGTTTTCCTTCTAGAACATAATAATTTTTCAGATATTAGCATTACTTACTGGTTTACATGTATCTTCCTTTTTTGACACTCTTCAAATATATAAGAAAAGTATTTTTGTATGAAATTGTACCTACATCCCAAAGCTGAATTAATAATTACACACAATCTTATCTTAGCAACTACTACAAATACAACCAAATGATGCGTCGAGCGTAAGACGCGGTTGGACTGAATGACAGAGCTCGAAATTCAAATCAGCGCGCGGCCGCCATAGTAAAATTGTATGAAGGATTTGAAGTGCTTTTTTGATAAATATGTATCTTTATTGTCAACCAATAACTTAAATATTTGGGACGGACAAATTGTAATGAAACTGTTTATGATTCGTTTAAGCTGTAAAATAGGATAGATTTCTACTGTTATACTCTAAAAATCACGTAACACGAGCTTACGTTTTTGCATCTTTCGTGCAAATGTACGTAATTTTGTAGGCGAAAATATTAATTATTTTAAGTTTTTTACACGAAAAAATTGTAAACACATTCATTGTTATGGTAAATGTATATTTTATATTAGTATTAAACAAAAAGTGTTGATTTTATCAACTTAACTGTGACCGCCTGTTTTGGCACATTTCGCTCGGCGCAGTCTTAACTTTGAGTTTTAAGAATTTAACTGATTAATTATTCAATACTTGTAATACAAGTCTACATCCCCTTAATGTCAGTATTTTTACGAGCTCACGTAAGTAAACAATCGGGGTGCATACACAAACAGTACGTCGATCTGAGGAGAAACAATACGTGGGAATACTAAAATATAGCTGATATTTGTTTTGAATATGAAATATTGTTATTATAGGGCGTTTTGTAAACGTAGATTGATGTTATAGGTACAAGTATCTTTATTTGTAATAGTACTAGCTTTTGCGCCTAGCTCCACCCGCATCCTCCTACATCGGTACCTACATCAATAAAAAGTAGCTTATGTCTTTTCCCAGATCTTAAACTACCTCTAAGTATATCAAATTTTATCTAAATCGGTTGATTGGTTTAGCCGTGAATAGGTAACAGACAGACAGACAGAGTTACTTTCGAATTTATAATATTAAGGAAGGAAGGATTTGTCAAAATTAATGCTTCAACTTCGAGACGATATTTAAAACATGCGTGTCATGATAACAACTGGTGAAGATAACCAAAGAGAAATGTAATACGTTGAGATATTGTGACGTCACCGTTCCATAGCGTTATTATTGTCTATATCAGATAGTATTATAAAGAGGAAAGATTTGATTTTTGTAAGGATTTTATATAAAAATACACAGCCGATTTTAAAAATTTCCGTTAGGATGTTATATTATCACCAAGAAACATGGGCTATATTTTATATATGAAAAAAGTTCTGTTTCTAACCTAATGTAACCTACTATTACGCGAGTGAAGCCGCGGGCCAAATCTAGTATAATATATTCCATGCATACAATCATTAATATACATATTGCAATAGTAACACTATCCTAAACATAAATACACCCTTTAGGTACACATCGTACGTAAATAAACTGTGGACGATTTCCAAAATAAGGAAGATAGACATACGATCACATATAACCTTTACGAAACCTCCCTAGAACTACTTTTTCTTCTTTTTATTGAAAATATATCAGCAAATATAAAATAAAAGTATTATTAAAAATAACATTTTAACCTCGACCATGTCTTCCATCATAAACCGTCATTTTGAAGTGAGAACCGCCTCAATGACGTGACCCGCGTCACACTGACGGCTGACGCAACCAACAGAAAACAATTTATCGAATGCCATGGGCTTAGATGGAATGCGGTCGGCATTTACTGGATTTCGATGCGAAGCACTCTGGAATACGTAATGTGGTATTGTTAAATGTATCGCTAAAATGTTTTTGTGTTGTCTGTTCTACATGAATGTAGAGAACAATTTATTTCGTACGTTGTAAATATGTTTAAACTACGTGTTGAAAAAAGATGTGGTCATGTTTTAGGGTTGTAACCACAGAGTACGGAATACCGCGTGCCTATTAGAAACGAAAGTAATATAAATATTCGTGTTTACCAACGAAAATCGCATAGCCAGTACCAACAGTTCGACAGTATTATTGCATTATCTTATCTTATGTGGGGGCCAGTCAGTGCAGACCGACGACACTTCGACCCAGTGGGATCTTTTGTGTCGACACTCTCCCAATAACGACTGCCATTATATAGATGTTCATGGCAGCCGGGACCGACGCCTTAACATGCTCTCCGAGGCACGGAGCAGGCGATAATTGTCAATCAATACGCACATAATTTCGAAAAGGAATGGAAGGTATGGCCTTTTCTGTTTCAACGTGTGTGCTTTCATGGTGATCGGTCGAGTAGTTAACGCGAAAAAGCGTAACAAACAAACTCACATTCGCATTTATAATATTAAGTTAGGATGACTAGCGAAGCATCTTTTGTTGAAAGCAAACGAGTACCGTGCTTGTAACGCTCATTTGAAAATTAGTTAAATAATATATGAATTTATCATATTACGACCAAAATAAATAAGTGTATCTAAGAAAGGTTGGAACATCGGGATCCAAGCTACCACAGCGTTACATATGACTGCACGGATCGCGTAGTGGTTTAAGCTATTGCCTCGCTTCTGCCACTAACTGAGTCTTGTGGATTCGATACCCACATGAAACAAACAATTGTGTGATCAGCAAATATGTGTGTCGATTTTGGATGTCCTATTTGTCCGTTGTTTTATTTTTGTAAAGTGGCCCACGGTATAAGAATTACTGCTAATGCGGGAGTTGTCTCTTATTTAATAAAAGTCCATGTCACCATACCACTCACTAATTTCACGCTTTTGTACCGCAGTTAATAGTGACAGTTAACAGTGTTGATACGTGGTCATGATCGACGGTTAGGGATAAGCTGCACACGTCTCACTGTACACCGAGATCATTTGTAATGTTGGGATATACCTTTGTTTTGTATTGTCCAATATATTGTTGTACAACTAATATGTAAACAAGATGGATACAGGTGTCTTGTTTATGATAGAATGTAAATTAAAATTATTGTACTGTAAATATTATGATTAGAAAACATCGTAAGAGAACCTGCTTATTTCAGGCGATTGTTACATAAATTGGAAGATTTAAGATATGAGGTGTATTATAGCCGCTCATAGCCAGTTGCACTCACTGATCGGTAAACGATTAGTGAGGGTAAGCAACGTTGGGTGCGGTCAGTCTATAGATGGGTGACCGCTTAGTGGTATTTCATCTGAGCGTCTCTGTGCTTCGGAGGGCATGTAAAAAGTCGGTCCCGGTTGTTGCCAAATTGACAGCAGTCGTTAAGCCAGTCGTTATGTCAGAGGCCTACTAGGCTTGAACAACTCTTGACAACAGGTTGGAAACTAACCACACGAAAAGAAAAGAAGAAGAAGAGAGCCGCATTTTGCTATTTATAGCTTATAAGTCTCACGAAATAGGGGACGATCATGTTGCTCTTTGCCAGGCGCAGTTCCAGACTACTTCTACTGAGTATTACTTGATAGAAAAACCAAATAAATATTTGCCCAACCCAGGGTTTAAACCCGTGAACTCATACACAGTAGTCGCGTTTACTGTGGTGCGCCATCAAGGTAGTATATCATTATTTATTTCTTTTGATTACGTGACATGAGTAGGTCTGTTATTATTTTTATTTACTGGCCATCATACCGTTCTCTGGTATGATCGTTTAAATACTCTTGAACATGGGTTCAACGCCTCTTAACTTTACTCTGTACATAATGTTATTTACAGATTGAACTAAGTTCTATATGCTTGAACTAAGTTCTTGTTAAAGCAATGTCAAAAAGACAAATTATGCCTCAGTCAATGTTTTAAGTCTCTAGGTTGTATAACTGAATCAGTAGAGGGTTTGTATTACTTATTTTTCTATGCCCCTTACGTAAAATACAGTGTTAGAAAACTTTATCCAAATTCACGTCCACATTTCATTACATGTTGAACTCAAAAAAATCCTGCGCCATTTGCAAATACGAAATGCTTCCTAATTTGTACAGTTTGGCCAATTTGTGCGAGAGATTAAGCTTGTTATAACAAGTATTTATTAATGACGACCGAGCCGCTGCCTCTCGAAATACTACGGTAAAAATCTCAACGAAATTTATCCGTAGTGATGTCCAATATATCTTATTACAACCAAGAGAAAACACGTAGTAATATACAATTTTTTTTAATATATGATGCTTGCTTACAGTTCTTCTATTACGTGTGTATAAATTTGAAGGGGCGATAGCGAATTGGATTGGAGTTTGAATTTCATTCTCTGTAGTACCACGTGAACCCAGTATACTATGAAACAAGGACAGCTTAGCTGCAGGGGAAGCTAAGCTGTCCTTGCAGCAGTCCCAGTTATTTTGTTAACCAAATTGTTAGTAATATTTATAAAAAATAATAAAAGTATAATTTGGTCCAACAACAGTGTCTAGTTCATTGCTGAAAATCTCTTCTATTGTGAATCGTTGACTGATGCAATTAAAAGAAGCAGTAATTGTCATTTTTGTAGGGCTGCTAATATATCATATTAAGTCAGTACCTTTAAAATATATTTATGCAACATATAAATGTCAGGCCACTATGCCAAATGAAAACTTGGTGTTCTTTTAGTCCGTTGGTTGAATGTTTGTAAAGTCCCCGACGACAAAGGAATTAAAGCCAGCTTGTCTATAAAAAAAAGGAAAAATGAAGATAACAGTATGAAACACCATAAACAAGCTAAGCAAACAGTTTTAAATTGAAAAGTGTTTTAAATTATCAATTTAGACGGAATCCCTCTGTATCCTTACTGTATCGGATCTAGCTTAACTTAACTGATATTTCGCTGAAAATAGAGCAGCTGAGCTAGGGCATTACATCCAGACTACTATAGATCGTGAGGTAGACAACCTTGTGTTTCCTTCAATTAATAGAATTGCCTGCCTCCTTAAGAAGGCGCTATCCTGACAGTAAACGACTTGTAATCGTTGGACTGATGCTGGTAGCTCATACAGTCCTCTTTTAAAGAATTGGAAACAGTTGAGTAATATTTATAATATTTCCAAGACTGTATAGGAACTCTCATATACATTACAGTTTAATAAGCCAGTAGCCCATGGGTACAGACATCGGAATAAAAGGTAGTTTATATCCGTTCCTAGTATACAATGTATCTCCTTGCCAAAGTTCATTAAGTCCCTTGCAGCAGTTTAATCGTAAAAATACAGCAAAAAAACAGAGTTCCTTTCACATTTATAATATTAGTGTCGGTCTATATAAACAAGGAGACTCAACAATTCGATTAAAATCAATAAAAATCTTATACGAACGAATCAAACGAAAGAGGAATGTTCACGAAAATATAAATCGTGTTTCGTTCAGCTCGTGTTATGGCTGTTGAAAAGTTGCTCTAGAAACTTCAGCAACATGACATAAGAACACGAGGCTGAGAAATAAGGTATATTAGATTTACGCGAACGACAACAAATAGGAAACAAGAAACACTTCAAGCTTTATACAAAATCGTAACATTTCATATCATAGACTGTCACTTGTATATACCTGAAAGAGTGGGCATAGGTGAATTATACCCACATTTCTCTAGCAATATATTTAGGTCTCATATAATGGGGCATGAGTCTGTTGTCTACCAGATACAATATATTTAAACTCCATGCTGCTAGAGATAATTCTAATAGAAAGATACAATAACACTTTGCGCTTTGCAAACAAATACAAAACATAAGTACACGAACTACTAAATGAAGTGGGCTCAATTACTAAATTAAGTGGATGTTATATAAATCTAAAAAAATATCAAGCAAAAAATAAACAATCGCATCTCACATCATCCCATCACTATTAAGCCTATACATAAATTCAACTTTATTTTTTCTACCAACGACGCTCGAGGAGGCTTTGAATTTTTTAATGAACGCCTTAGAAAATCCGCAATTTTATCACGGAAGGTTTTATTAAAACTATTATTAACAGTAAAAATTCACTTGCTTAATTTAAATTGCTCCAAATTCCACGTGTATTAAACTTAAGATGGGCTCTCAAGTCTCGTAGCGGAGCGTTTATTTTCCGGAAAATTCCGGTTCAAAACGGTGAGACGCAGCGGCGGCACATAAATGCGGCACGTGACAAGTGTGCACGTGCCTTTTGTGTAAGCACCTTTATAAGTAATAATATCATGTAATAACTAGCTACCGTGTATAATAAAGGCATAAACGAGGTTTCGTATGTTTTAAGAAGTAAATACGCACTGGGTCACCTTATTAAGAAGGCAGCATTGCGTAAAGAAAATAACTAATATTTGTTCGTTGTATGAAACGTCTAAATGAAACCCCAGTGGTTTGTTCTGCTGATAGCAACTTGGTTATTTGGCTTTTTATTACGAGAGTTTCCTGGTTGTAACTTATAAAGTTACATAGTTGATGACTCGGTTACCGGCAAACGGTTTCATAAGTCATCAACGTCACACATGGCTACCACTTACCACAGATGGACCGCTGCCTTATCTGCCCAAAAAGGAATCAAGAACATCCTTATGTAAGATTATTGGATCGAAGTAGTTGCATGAATGAACCAATATTTAGAGGAAACTGTTTAGGCTAGAAGTACTATAACACTATTTAAAATAATACGGCTACAAAAATATAAATTATTGAGGCAAAGTCAACATTGACATTCTCACATAGAATTATCCATTTACATGTTCTAATTTAAGCTTACAATCCTAAAGGTAAGACGTGACAAAAATTATACGCGCGTATCAAATTGTCTGCTTCTATATAAATTATGTTCATTATGCAAATATGTGTACCTACATATATACACATACAATACGGTCATACAGAATCATCGTTCATGGCACACTGATCTCGCATTACATTGATTGTGACAATTCACGCGTAACTTATACAAAGACTTGTACAAATTCTTACAAAGGAACAAAAATCATAAAGTCCCATCTTTCATGTTTTGATCACAAGTTTTCCCCCTTTGTGAATTAATAGGGAATCAATGGGAATTCCTTTTGTCAAACAGTAGGATGTCTGAGTTGAATAATCAAAGTGACGGGACGCTTTGAACACTCGATCGTACTCGCTACATAGAAATATTAAAATAAATGTTGTTTTGGGGTCCCTCTGGACAAAGCAAAAATTTTAAATTTATTTATTTTGCATTGTGTTAAAATGGAGAATAAAAATGAGGAATTTTAAAGTATTTATCTCTCCGCTGCTAGGAAGTATATTTTCAGGGCTGTGATTGGTTGAACACATCCCATTATCATTTCAATGACCATAGACATTTGTTTGATGCCGCACTGGTGTGACCTTGCACTCGAGAATTTTATGCTTGTATAGTACCCGTGAAACAAATTTGATTAAACTGGTTAAACTTCTTCAAGAATATTCAGGTTTTCTATTAAAGGCACTGTTCAAATTATAATGAAATCTGAAACTATTCAAATGTTTGATTAGCTTGTATTTTTATGGAGCTTATGTTGTATAAGAATTTATAAAGTGCCTGAAAGAAATTGGTTTGAATTTTTTTATGATACGATTTTGGAGTAGTAGTTTCTTCAGAATCTGAGATATATGTATTATTTATATTCAGAAGACCTGTAAACGTCTATGTATTTACTAGGGCAACATACAGTTCATATAGTGCTATATTATCACATTTCTAAGTCAGCGACGAGTTTGCTAAAAACTATGATCTGGTATCCGAATACGACTTCGACTAAGGAAACCACCTCCACCTTTAAAAGACTAAGTTTTTAATTAAATACGAGCAACGGGCAATTGGTCACTGCCTTACCTCTAAGTTAGAATAAAATACTATTGCGGTCGAACTGGCGAGATCTTGGTACTATAATAGAATTGGATTTCTATTTATAGAGTAACGTTAAAGGTATTGTATCGTAAATCTAGCGTAGCCGACGTACCTGAAATAAATTCTCGACAGACTTTAAATAACCGTTTAGCCATTAGGAAAAGTCTTACTGAAAATACTGTTACAATGAACATGAAAATGAACTGATCCAGGTTACTCTTTAATGTGCCAGTTTTGGAACCTCTTACACTAATGCATACTTATTAAGCGTCCAGACTTTGGTATAGCAATATCAGTCCCGTGCGGGATCAAACTTCACGGCATATTGACATTGTTGAGAGTACTATAGAGATAACTGATTTTAAAATGACGCTGAATATGACTGTTTATTTTTGTACCAACAGTACTCGAATATATGTGTATATCATTAAATTATTATAAATATTCACAAGCGTAATGATATTAAATGTAATCTGTTATGAATTTTGAATTCTGCTCTGAGTAAGTAAACATTGAATCAGCTCTTTCATATACTAGCAAAAAGGAAATGAAAATACGTAAAATCAATTTTCAATTTGGCAATTTATGATAAATCATCGGAAGTAACACCTAAATGCATTCAAAAGAGTCCACCTAAATTACAGTGGGGCTATCAGTCAAGAGGCGCTATAATTAAAGGCGCTATGATTAATACGATTATTATTCGAATAAGTGGTATAATTTCATATATAAGTAATCACAGACAAATGCAATTAATGTTGTAACTTTCGGTCAGTCATCACTATTGGACTTCAAAAATATGATATTACTTTTCTAATAAACTGCCTTTTTTCAATTCCATCCAAACTTTTGCTTCGATAAATAGGTCCATGTCGAGTTTCAGAACTGAAAAATATAATACCAAGTGCGGAACCTTTGTTTTAAACATTTATTTTATTTCTTTTTAGAACATCGAGAGTTGAAGTTTTCAAATAAAGTTGCATTTCAAAGCGGCCGGTATGAATGGTAACAGAATATTATTCAGTTTTAAAACCATCTAGACTGTTGTCATCTGAATGTCTCGAATGTTAGTTTTGTATTATTTTATTTTGTTTTTAATAAGTATTTCATTCAAGTATAACTCTGTAAACAGTAGCAACTTATTTATGTATTTAGGATAAACAAATAACATTAGGCGTCTTCTCAAAATAACTTAGCAGTTTATTTACTGCTTCGTTGAGGTGACATAAATGCTCATAATTTCGTGTGTGCAAATCTTACCCGTGCAATCTATACTTGATATTGGTTATTCCAATAAATATTGTAAACGGTTTACCTGATTACTATAAAAGCAAAATCTTACAAACAATTCTTGTTGTAGACATACATATGTTATAAGAAAAGCTAACCACATTATACCTACATAAGGATGTAATTAAGAAAAGGAATCAGTTTGATTATAGGTGATTTCTTTACTAAGCTTACGCTTGTGTCGTTAAGTCTTTAAAAACTTAAACTATAAATAAAATTATAACTCAATTACACTGTTCCTTTTGTACAAAACAGGAAAATTTGGCTAATCTGTTACACGTGCTTTTCAAGGTGATACAGTTTCTAGATTATGTACAAAAGTAAGCTTTTATCCAAAAAAAACTACATTCCTTTCGGCTTACAATCCTTTGCCAAGGCATTACGAAATTGGAAGTGCACATTCTATTAGGTATTTTTTCTTTCTATTGTAATTACTATTTACCTGTCAAGTCTTGGAATGCCAGACATAATTACAAACCTATTGTGTGCTACAGCTGTTAAGCGTAATTTTACATAACTTGTTAATCTTTTTTATATTTTGAAAATGTTCTTCAATTGAGTTACTTTCTTTCTTTTGACCATATAAAATATGTATCAGAATCATAAATTTGATTAACATAAATGTGTGTATGATTGTTAGAGACTATATCCCACGACACAGGGAATCCTAGTGTGGGATCTAGGCCATCAAATTGTTATATTTGTAACCTATTTGAACAATGAATACTTATTATCTGGTTGCCGTGTACCGCTGCGACTCATATGATAAGACCCGACCGGAGTTCTAAATATGGACCGTATTTAGAACTGCGGTATTATTATTATTGTTATAAATATAGGTTAGGTCAGTAACAGTACTTTCTTGTAATCTACCCTATGTCCTTTTGTGTTCCCCTGTCAACGTGAATGATGATCGGTCGAGTACTTAATGCGTGGAAGCTTACCAACCAAAAAATAAACAAACTTACATACGCATGTATAATATTAGTTAGGATTTTATGATTCTAATGTATGTGTATGTTTGTTACAGAGGAGGCGGTGCGTGCGACAACGGTTTGATGGGGCGGTGACGCAGCATGCGCCGCGTGCCGCTAGCCGCGCTATTGCGGCTTATCATTATCGCAGGTAAGAGCCGTGATTCGAGTAATTATACTTATACATTCCTTTTGCATATTGCCGATACATCAATATTAAACATTAATGCGTAAATTATTTTCAATATTTCGCATAATTCGACATTATTAATTGCCTAAATAGTCTTCTGAAGAGTTAGACAGAGTAGAGATATACCCACATATCGCCAGCTATGGTTTTATTGCTCACCTAATAGGGGTTTGATTCAACCTGATTGCCGTTTGACGGCAATAGCCCTGATTTTTTTAAAGAAACACTAACTTTAAAAAAAATCACAAGAATCGGACCCGAGACTTTATGTAGCAGTCACATTCACTACCGCTGTGCCAACGGGATTACAACCATTCGAATTTGTATCGATATTCATCCATCGGCATTTAAAAGATAATTGAACACCACACACATACCAGTCGTATCTAACGCTGCCGCCGAGACACTTACAACGTTAATACTCCTAAATAGACCCTGTACATTGAAATTAAACTACTATATACGGATTTTATAAGATTACACTTTCCCTGACGTTTCGGTTGCTTTTCAGCAGCCATGGTCACGGGGAGACCATGGCTGCTGAAAAGCATTATTATATATAAATAGTACCTATAGTAGTATTAAATATAAATAGTTTTAATAATATAATTAGCTTAAAAATTAGTAAAGTTTTATAGTATCTAGTAGTAGCGTATTAGTTTCAAAATTTTGTAATAAAGTGTAAAATAAACAACGCGATAAAATCCGTATATAGTAGTTTAATTTCAATGAATAACATTCGCGTAAACAGAAGATAATATTATAGATCCTGTACATACGAATTGATTAATTTAGTAACTAAAGTAAAGTTTGTAAACTAAATATTAATAAATATTAAAATAGCATTTCAAACGTCGTCAGAGTGCATAGTGCAAGTTCATTTTACGTTAATGCGATTGACACGTTTATGACGTTCGGCGCTTCGATTGGCCCGCTCCAAGTTCTTAACCAATCAGAGAGCCAAACGTGGTTAACGTTTCGATCGCATTAACGTAAAATAATATTCGCACTAGGCAGGGTGCCTAATAAAATTATTAAAGTTTCACAATAAAAAAAGCACTATTATCAAAGTTTATAGTCAGAAATATAATATTTGCGCACGCAGAAAAGTTGAAAGTAGCAATTCTGTTGAATGTAATGACTACTTTTAAACTTCGTGTCAGTAACATTAAGGTAACCGTTTCCATCTGCAGATAACCTTAAAACTTACGAGGTTTGTGCGTTTTACGTTTTACGCCTGTAAACGAGCCCCGGGAACAGGTGTTTAATTACATTTTAATTAATTTGCTTTTCTCCGAAAACATATCTTTTACCCTTTTTATAATATGATATATATACATATATACATGTCTACCACATAAACCGTATATTTACAAGCAATCCGTGTATATATAAAAAGTCGATTGATAACGTAAGGGTCAGATCATGAGATATAAACTAATGGATAGATAGTAAAGTCATCGGGCACTAGCTTTTGTCCGCGGCTTCGCTCGCGTAAAACTGGGCGAGGTTATGATAATGACAGGATTTTTTACGTTGTATAAGCAGCGATAGCTCAGTGGGGAGACCAACAGACTGCAATGCAGAGGGTCTCGGATTCGAACCCACGTCGCGCACCTCTGACTTTCGGAAGTTATATGACTTTTTGAAATTATGTGCGTATTGATTGACAATTATCACCTGCTCCGTGCCTCGGAGAGCACGTTAAGCCGTCGGTCCCGGCTGCCATGAACATCTATGGCAGTCGTTATTGGGAGAGTGTCGACACAAAAGATCCCACTGGGTCGAAGTGTCGCCAGTCTGTACTGACTGGCCCCCACATAAGATACATAGATACGTTGTATATACGTATGTTACTCGGTGATAATATAGCTTTCTAATGGTGAAAAATTTTTTTAAATCGGTTGATTGTTTTTGTCCTTACAAACAAAAATTAAATATTTATTTTTTATAATATTGGTATAGATAATGGACAGTGAGCTTTAAACATGAGAATAGTATGCTAGTAAAGATGTAACATAATCGTTGTTATACTATCCAGGCTTCAGTCAGCCAGCTAGTGTCTCCTCGTTCAACTACACTAGTTTTACAAGCTGAGCTGCAGTCTCAATAGTTCGCAACGTGAACCAAAAACGATTGACTTATTATATTGTAATTTTGTTCTAACCTAGTATAATAATAATAATAATAATATTCTACCACATACATACAACACCATCTAGCTCAAACTAAGCAGAGCTTGTACTATAGGTACTAGACAATGGATAAACATACATATATACCTTTTTTTTGTAAATACATTCATTTTATACATAGAAACACCCAGATCAAGACAAACATCCATGTTCATGCACATAAATGTTTGACTTGTGCGGGAATCGAACCCGCGACCTCAGGCGTGACAGTCGGTTACACTAACCACTACGTCATCGAGGCCGACTATGAGTATGTGGAATGGCAGTTGTTTACGTCGTGAATTATTAAATATTTACTAGCAAACCGTTTATAACTCGCGGTCTAAAATAAAAAACATCAAAATCGAAATATGTTTATTTATTTAGGTCACAAACTAACACTTATAAATATCAAAATTACACTAACTAAACTCTACTATGAATTTACATTTACCTGCTGCCACGTTCAGCAAAGCAAAGGCGTGTAACCAATGAGAAGTACGGCCAAGAAACTCGCGGCCACTCTTTTCAACCGCCAATTATATAATGCTGCTTATTTTCCAAATTATATCTGTCAGGAGCTGCAACCTTTATACCATTTACCTACTTGACATTAAAATAAATAAAAATAAATGTTAGCCTCTATCATCAGGCAGAACAAAATAAGAACATCTACTCACATGCACATAAAGTGTTAAAAGTAACGAGCGACCATATTGTCCGGGTGACCTATATAATACTGTAAATACAAAAGACTAAGTGCTTGTCCCACCACCTCCAAATAGCATTTATCTATAAGATAAAAGTCTCGCCATCTCTCTTCTTTAACCTAACAAGAGGGAGACAGCATGTGATTTATCTTTCTGATAACTTTTACTTGTTAGTTCTGGGACTGGCCATAATACTGTTGAGCTACTTATTTATCTCATGTATAATCTTAACCCATTATTCCACTTATCTTATCGTTTAGGTATATCGATTCGTTCCACGTGCCAGGCAGTACAAGCTGTCTGTGGGCGAATTAATGTGTCTGTCCCGCCCTGTCTTGTCTACTTCGCCCCAATAACTATTTAGTGTAACGGAAAAAACGTGATTTGAAAATACATGTTTTATTTTCTTCATGTGTTCTCATTAGTTTAAATAGAGTTATTGTCTGTATTTAATTTTGTTCACTATTTTACACACGAGAGGAAATAGCAGTTAAAGAAATCTTTGTTTAAACAGCATTAGAATTAGTGGCAAAATAAGGAGCTACTCAATATTTTAAATTCTTTGATTTAATATAGATTGGGTTTGTGTAGTGTTCACATGACGCTATCTTCCTCGGACAGATGCATTTAAATAGCGGTTACGACATACTTTGTATCGTGCATCCTTTTTCTATCATTTGATAATTACCCCTACTAACAGATTTGAAATGCTTGGGTCTTATTTATTTTTGAGAAGATTTCCAAAGTTCTCTGATTTTAGTGTTTAAGTAATGTTACTATTTGACTTGAATAATAAATAATTATGTGAGATAGCTACCCTATTGTTACTCTGCGGGCTTCTAAGTTCGGTATAATAAATACATTCAATTATTGCATTTAATATAATGCTGCCGGAAATAGTTTTAACAGATCAACGAATTCTCACCGCAACTTGATTTTATTTTTAAATGGCTTTCACTTAATTATTTAAAAAGTTACTTTATACTCCAGCTATCATTCAACGTGTCCAAGTAATTTAATTAACCTTTTTCGAACATGAAATCGCGTAGCAGGTACAGTCAGCGATATAAGTCGATAACCACATGCAAATTTTTTGATTACCTCTATCTTACCAAATTTTTACTGTAGTAATAGTAAATAAGTTCGTTAATAAAATCATAGTTCAAAAATACAAAATAATAATTAGATTTACGTTAAATATTTAGCTGCAAGGCGATAAACATTCCCGATATTTTAAAATGCTTTGTTGTAGTTAATAATGGTTGTACCGGACGGGCACACTTCGGGCACGCCACGATCGTGGCGGTAAGTCCCGTGTTTGAGGAGTGGCTGGAGAGGCGCCACGGCGCCCTCACCTTCCGGCTGACACAGGTAATGACTGGCCACGGTTGTTTTGGCCAGTTCCTGTGTCGCATACGCCGGCAAGAGACGCCCGGTTGTCACCACTGCGGCGACTGCCGCGACGTTGTTGAGGACACGGCGCTGCACACTTTGGCGGTTTGCCCCGCCTGGGCATCGCAGCGCCGTGAATTGATCGCGGCAGTCGGATTGGTTGCCCTCTCGCTCCCGGCCGTAGTTCAGTCTATGGTCCGGAGTGAGAGGTCGTGGAACGCCGTCGCCTCCTTCTGTGAGGAAGTCATTTCCATCAAGGAGGCGGCGGAGCGGGAGAGGGAGCGTTTGAACCCTCTCCCCAACCGCAGAGCCGGGCGCCGGAGGGCGCGAGACGACCTCCAGCCACCCTGAGGTTTGACCTGGGGGTGGCGGGCTTTGTGGGCCTGCCCGCCATCCGTTCAGCACCAGGTCCGAGAGGCAGCGTGCGTGTTCCCACGCGCGCCTCTGTGTCGAGTCCGTCTCCCCTCTAGGGGGGACAGTAGGGAGTTTCTTTTAGATGTGCCTATAGGGTAGGTCTTTCGTGTAGTGGCCTGCCGTTTCATACGGCGGGCCGTAACCTCGGCGGGGTCGCGACCGCATGCGAAAGTGATTCGCGCGGCCCCGTCGATAGTGGTTTTGTCGAGGAACACCGTGGTAGGTTTAGTCGGTATTCCGGGAGGTACATTTTCCTCTTAACATCTTTCTTTTACCCCGGCGAGTCCGACATAACCCCTCCGCCCGCCCCCGCGGAGGGGTATGCATCAAGCATTCCCCCACGATAAAAAAAAAAAAAAAGGACGGGCACACTTTGGCGGTTTGCCCCGCCTGGGCATCGCAGCGCCGTGAGTTGATCGCGGCAGTCGGGTTGGTTGCCCTCTCGCTCCCGGCCGTAGTTCAGTCTATGGTCCGGAGTGAGAGGTCGTGGAACGCCGTCGCCTCCTTTTGCGAGGAAGTCATTTCCATCAAGGAGGCGGCGGAGCGGGAGTGGGAGCGTTTAAACCCTCTCCCCAACCGCAGAGCCGGGCGCCGAAGGGCGCGGGACGACCTCCAGCCACCCTGAGGATTGACCTGGGGGTGGCGGGCTTTGTGGGCCTGCCCGCCATCCGTTCAGCACCAGGTCCGAGAGGCGGCGTGCGTGTTCCCACGCGCGCCTCTGTGTCGAGTCCGTCTCCCCTCTAGGGGGGACAGTAGGGAATTTTTAGATGTGCCTATAGGGTAGGTCTTTCGTGTAGTGACCTGCCGTTTCATACGGCGGGCCGAAACCTCGGCGGGGTCGCGACCGCATGCGAAAGTGATTCGCGCGGCCCCGTCTATAGTGGTTTTGTCAAGGAACACCGTGGTAGGTTTAGTCGGTATTCCGGGAGGTACTTTATCATCTTTACCATCTTTCTTTTACCCCGGTGAGTCCGACATAACCCCTCCGCCCGCCCCCGCGGTATCCCTCCGCGTCATGCATTAGACCACGTAAAAAAAAAAAAAAAAAAAGGACGGGCGAACTTGGGGCTGAGGTTATTATGGCGATGGTTACGATAACAGCCGTCAAGTCGCTGACGTCCTATACACGGTGTGTGGACTGTACTATAGCGGTTACTGGTCTCGGAGTGGAGGCGCTGAAAGGCGTGTCATACAATGTGCGGGTCGGGGCTTCGATAAATAATACACATGCTTCTGTTCAGTTGTTTTGAGGTTTCTGGCTGGCTCCATTCGGTTCTTGAGGCTTGAAGATGAGGTTTCTTGAGCACCTAATTTCGATCGATACTGTGTCGCTTAGGTACCTCAGATCTTTACTGTAACGAGAGCCGGCCAGAAACCACTGTTAAACAATTTTATTTTATTTATAAAATTTACACATTTCTGCTTATAACTATGGAACTATGCTAGCTAGCGCGATGGTACAACCAGTGCCGCGTAGGGCACAAAAAGACCTTAGTTAGTTAGTTAGTTGGACGTGTGTTATCCGCACTTAGCCCTACAATTGGGCCATTGTGCGTAAGTAGCCGACGCGAAGTATTGTTCGGTTACTCATACCACCTCAGCTCCGTCCAGAATGATAATAGGGGACCGATGTCGCGCAGTACCTCTTTCATCGTTTCTGGACTGTTTAGGAGTTTCGCCCGTTGGTTGCTCACGCTTTTGCAATGTAGGATCACGTGAGCCGATGTCTCCTCGGTTTCCATGCAGCCTCTACATAAAGGACTGTCAGTGATGCCGATGTTGAACAGGTGCTTGTTAAGTGAGCAGTGGCCCGTTATTATACCCACCAGGTGGCGTAGGTTTTTCCTTGTGGAACGTAGCAGTCTGCGTGACAGATGTCTGTCCAAGGATGGAAGGGCTTTGTTCGTCTGTCTAAATTCTTTTGCTTCTGTCCATTGTTTTTCGTGTAGTTTTGTGGTTCTATCGCATAACCATGTTTTGAGTTGGCAGAAGGGTATCGGGACAATCGGTTCGGGTCCTACCATTTTGATGTTCGATCCTCTCTTTGCCAGTTGGTCTGCAGCATCATTGCCATAAGAGTTGCTGTGACCGCGTATCCACTGCAACGTTACCCGATTTTTTGTTGCAATACTTTGCAGCTCACGGTGACACTCCAGGATGAGTCCACTGTTGAAGCAGTTGCTCTTAAGAGCTTGTAGTACTGCGGCGCTACCTGAGATAATGCGTATTGACTTATCGCTTATACCTCTTGATGTAACCGCTGTTGCGGCCCGGGTAATCCCAACACATTCTGCCTGGAAGATAGTGTTGAGGTTTCCCAGGGTCGTTGAGTAATTGATGTTTAGGTCGTGGGAGAAGACTCCGACTCCTGTTCCTGATTTTGTTTTGGATCCATCCGTGTATATTCTCATTTCATGTGTGCCAGAGCTATCTTTAGGTTCTTCATGAAGTTGGATGTGGTATTTTTTGTCAAAGACAAAGGTTTTTGGGATGATATCACATGTCGCCTCTATCATTGGAATTTCGTGGTATACTAACTCCTTTAGGCGCGCATGAGTTATTCTATTGTCCCGTTTCCAGAGCCCTACCTTTTCAAGCCACAAAAAGACCTAGCTAGTGCTATAATGTTCATCTTTCGGAAGTTAGGTCTAGGTACAGATAACTTAGGTTTTATGCTAAAAATCTAACTTGCGGTTATACCTACAAAGAGAAAAAGTTTAATAACTTTATAACTATGATATATAGGAATATAATTCCTTCAACATCCTATAGCGCCTTTCTTAGCGCATAAATAAAACACAACAGGTGAAACCCTTTATTAAAGCCTTATGACCTAGGAACCCTGATATACCTAACTTGAGGTAAAAAATGTACATTTTGTCAGTAATGTTTACATATTCACAAAATATTTCTATAAACTATAGGAGAAACATAATATTACGTTATTTACACTATTTAACTATATTAATTAGGTCTATATGTGACCTAATTCGACACTATTTCCGAACTATAAACTTTATTGATACAGTATACTTAAATAACACGTATTAAATTTATAATCATAATATGAATCTTAAGTTACTGTTGACGTTGTCGCGAACAATGGTAATTTCTCATCTTTTAAGGCAGTAACAGCTGAAGGATCCCTATTTTAACCACAATTAATTACTATAAAATAATTATAAATAAATTTTCACTCACAAAATAATGTTACAAATTTGTTTAATATGCTGCCAGTTATGTCGCTGACTGTACCTATATTGTAGACCGTAGCACACATATCTACAGCTATTGCCAGAGTTTGGTTTTCAGTGGACAATATGGAATTGGTTCCGAGCCCGTCGATCGCAATTTGGTAGAGTAGAAAATAGACGACTGTGCCAATATGCAATCTGAGGGTGATGATCTTAAGCAAACGATGCTACGGTACGCCAGTGCCCAAAAGGCCTAGCTACATCTATATGGGATGATTTTATGAATAGGACGCAACTGTAATGCCTTTATTTGAAGATTACGATTAACTGAAATAATCAAATCCACATTTCATTCTGCTAGATATTATTGCGTCCCTCGTAAGAACGAATCGATTATCCTCTACAAAATTTTGAAACTAGTGGTGAGACTGAGCATCTGTAAGCAAATAAATGTATATAATATTTTCTTACAAATGCTCAATATATTGTCTTCTGTTTACGCGAATATTATTCATTGAAATTAAACTACTATATACGGATTTTATCGCGTTGTTTATTTTACAGTTTATTACATAATTTTGAAAACTGTTACACTACTACTTTATTACATAAAGTGTCAAATAAACAACGCGATAAAATGCGTATATAAAGTAAAATAAAGTAAAGTAAACATTTATTTTTCAAAATATATGTAGATACACGATCTAGTACAAATATTAGAACACAGAAAACAAAATTTAAAAAAAGTACATATATCATGAAAAATGAGGTTACCACTCAGGTTTATTGTTGGTTTGCGGTTGATACCTCAAACCAACCCTGATATTATTTGGTAACCCCAAGTGACGCCCGGACGTACATCAGCTACTCTTGTAATAATTTACAAACACAAAACACAAAACTACGTAAGATATATATTACTTAGAAGATATATATATATATATAGTAGTTTAATTTCAATAAATGCTCAGTATTTTATTTAGTGGATGATCTGCCGCTGTCATTTGTTTGGTGATATTACGAATGAACCAGAGTCGGCCGAATAAGTACAGCACTTTAAAGGAAACAGACGTAAAAGTAGTAATAGTATCACTGTGTTAGGCTCTTTGATTAATTGTTCCAAAAGCTCCCTACCTGGTCTACCTCTCTCTCTTCCATCCATTCTTGCTATCTTTAATTCCTGGAAATTGCAAACAATCATAGCTTTCGGTACTGATTATTATCAGACGTGCCAGCGAGCAATATTACTTTATCTCATTCGGAATTAAAACTCGAGACCACACTTACGCCATTGGACCAGCGTATTAAATATACAAAATAAATATATTATTCTATATTTAAATAATACTGAACATCCGCTACAGTTTGGTGCTTAAATTTTTACCATTCTGTTAACTTTATTTTAGTTTCTGAGAGGGTTTGCACTGTGTAGAGTCTACTTGAGATTGTCGCTCAAAGACATCGACTGTAATTGGTTTTGTACAGGTAACGTAAAGGTTTCTGGTGGAAATGTTTCGAACGATGTCTTTGTTATATTAGAGTTAGATAAAGGCTTTCTACTTCCTGGCTCTATATGTATCTTTAGTAGATTTAATATAGTGGGTTAACCGGCTTGTAGTAGTAAGGTATGATGTAGGTCGTTTTAGATCTCACGTAATAACTACGAATGTAAGTAAAATACATCTCACGTTTTACTGATTTCGAGTCACTTACGGTGTACCATCGGATATATGAGCGTGAGATTATGCATGTATTGGGGTTTTGAGTTGGGGTTGACTTTCTAGTCTTAACTAGATTCGACTGAATATCATTATATTGGCGGCTCGTCTGATGATCCGTACCAGGGGTAATTAGACGTTATTTCCGTGTGTTGCTGACCATCAGCAAAAGGAATGAAAGGAAACGAATAAGAGATGTGTAAAGCCCAGCACTTTTGACACTTACAGTTGAGCACTAGTATCTGCCAGCAGTTTGCTCACTCAGAAACAGTTCTTTTTTCTAGTTGAAAATTACTCTATGTCCTCTTCTGTACCCGTGACAATGTGTATGCGTAAATCTTATGATGATCGATCAAGTAGTTAAGGCGTGAAAGAATGACAGGCACACAAACTCACACTCGCATTTATAATATTAGTTATATAGTGATGATAGTGCTTCTTCAGCGAACTAACTCATTCGTATCGTCAAGACCTAATTGGCAAAGGGAATTGCTAAGTTTTTTAGGGTGCTTCGGCTTGGCGTGGACAATAATTATAGTAATAAATGCATTGCTTTTTAATATCTTATATCCAAAACAAACTAAATATGATAATAAAGCTGTAACAAGTTGTTAAAATATGCATTTTCTAGATACATTAATTGCAATATTGTCACTTGTAATTGACTAAAAATGAGCATTTCATTGATTGAATAACATCTATAATGAATAAATAATAACATCTATAAAGAAGAATAAGGGCAGGAGGATATCGGAGGATGATAGGGGTCTAGACCAAACATATTAGGGTATTAGGTCTGTGATATAATAAAAGAACTATTATTTGGAATATTATTTATTTATTTACTATTATTTTATTAATTTAATTCACATTAATTAAACCATGGAGATAGCTAGTTTCAAATAAATATATGTACTACATATTTATAATACATAAAAATGTGAACACTATGCTCACCTGTCGTGATGCTATCCACTCGCTAATAACATTTCTTATATGTGTTTCTCTTTTGTTGTTAGTGTTAAGAACATGTGATCTAACACGCAGTATGGATCATTGACAATTGACACAAATTGACCCAAAGTTGTTGACGATGACCACTATTTCCACTTTGATCATTTTCTTGGGCCGATGAATAATTAAATGTAAACATCCAGCATGAATGACACACTAAGCGCTGAGCTGTTATCTGTAAATAATACAAACATTTTTATTTTTATGTATTTTGTACAGTTATCATTAACACAGTACTAAGTTACATGATAAATAGATTTAATGGAGATTCAGGTCTGATTTTTAGTGAATGTGGACTGTTAATATAGAGGGTTCAGACATATACCTTAACACACAATGTAACCCATCGTACAAAACTTTAAACCCTTAGGAAATGCTAAATTGATCTAGAATAGCTTAATATCACATTAATGATATCGTAAAGTAGTTTGTGAAATAGGATTTGCAGGAAACATGTTAGGCCTTAGAAAATAGACTTACCACTTGAGGGGCAGTCCATTGTCGAATCACTGATAGCACTTCAAGTAGCTCTAGCCTGCGTCTTCTGCGATGCCTTATATCGGTAGCGCAATTGACACATAGCTGTTCTTCTTCATTCCCTCATGAGGGATCAAGAGCATCTAAGCTTACGTCTAGGTCGTGGTTTAAACCAGATTCAGTCCAAAACAGCGCCAGGGTCAATGTTAGACGCAGATTCGGGGTCCAAAACAGCGCCAGGGTCAACATTAGAAGCAGTTTCGGTGTCCAAAAGCAAGGCCGGGTCGTCATGAGAAGCGGTATAAGAGTCCATTATAGCAGATTAAAACGTTTGAAAAAAGCAACCGAAACAATATTCACAATGCAAGGAGGAGATAGATGCGCGCGAGTAGCGAATGTTTGTTTGTTGTCATTGTTGACAGAAGACATTGTAAATGTTGTCAGTAAAATAAATAAACGTCACTTACGGATTTTAATATACAAATCGATAAATAATGTATAAATTGTTATACAAGCCTTTGATTTTTTAGATCTGACTGCTAAATTCGTATTATATCTGAACCGAACCTCTGTTTGTAAACGTTATTAAGAAAACAAGTATCTTATTAAAATGCACGTTTATTTATATGGTAACCCAGAATGGAGCGCAAAAGAAGAAAAATGGCGGTACCTATGATTGTTATCAGTTTAAATATTTGTTTATGCGTCCTTTTTGACCGAAATATTTTCTGCAACGAGGTATTGTTTAATATTTTTTTATTAATTAATTTTAATTATTGGTAAATAGATTTTTTACTGAGCAATTTGTTCACGCAAAGCTGAAAGTAGCTATTTCCTTTGACTCTACTTTTCATCAACAAAATTTTGGAAAATATAACATGATTCTTTAATAATTACCGATACATTTTAGCTACACGTAGACGTGAAAAATATAATCAAATTGTCAATTGTCTTTACCTGTACGTCTTAACTAATATTATAAATGCAAATGTGAGTTTGTTTGTTTCTTACACTTTCCTGCCTTAACTACTCGACCGATCATCATGAAATTTCGCATAAACGTTATCAGGGGTACAGAAAGATCATAGAGTACTTTTCATCCAGAAAATAGTACTGTTCCCGAGGAATATAAATTTATTGACATAACCTATATTGACGCGAGCAAAGGCGTGGGAAAAACGCGCATCACGTAAAAAGAACTGCACTGAATGCTTCTTCACAGTTGTTTTTCTGGAGGTTTAACTAAAATTCTGGTGCATGTTTCATCTTTATACAGTGCCTAAAAGTCGAGTATTATACGTGTAGATGAACTTTACTTACCTGCAAAGAAAGAAAAATATAGATAGGTACTTTATTCTATATTCCACGTGTACAGAGTTGCGAGCAAAAGCTAGTATAAGATAAGATCAAAATAACTTGTATATGCCTGTGCCATCGTTAACACGAATAGGTATATTGGCCTTCTTTTATATTATAAGCTCTGTTGACATGCGAAGATTAATCAAGAAAATAATGTTGGCACATATTGAAGACGACTCTCGGGAAATATGGCCTGAATAATATTTGTGAGCTTATCAGGTTGCAAATGTTAACGTCGAGGAAATAAAGTGATGCCTGTAAGGATTGGTGTGTTGTGTGTAATATTATGACGATATAGTACTGGCTGCTTAAAAAATATCCATGTGTAACTAAAATCTTTTCTTACTTCTGGCTCTTGTATCATATATATAAGTTTGTAAACGTGGCTTTAGTAATTTGTCTGCTCACGTTAGGGTCCAGTTGGAAGCCAACGCTAGCATTAGTGGTCTGGCAAATGCTGAAAAGAACACCTTTTGCAGCGGCCGGGGTACCTAGACATATGTCTATCCTGAAGAGGTTAACAAGAATACTAGTAATTTGAAACACAAATTGCTAGTAATATTTAAAAAATATTTACTGACTTGAGAGGTTGTCAGTTGAGAAATATAATTTCTTTTCTTTTAAATTCAATTATTTTGTCTTATGTCTGTTAACAAGCTATATTCTTAATTTTTTTTATTTATTTTACTATGTCTATCTTAGCCAGGAATGTTTCTTTCTTTCCTATTAGATTTATTTCACGGAATTCGCTAGTTATGTTATTCAATGAATTAACTTGATGTCTAAAAATAAATAATATTATCATTATCTCTCATAAAAACTAAATACACAGAAAATGAGATAAGCTTGTTGTAAGCCATTAATTAATTATTAACAACTAAACAATTGAATACATTTATATTGTCATTTTTATCAATTAATCTGCAATCAATTTTGTAGTACACATTTTTTATATCACAGAACATATTATACCTACAATTTATAATTAATTGTTTATGTATTAAAATCACTTACTGAACGAATGTACTGTACTTTAATGTATAAAAAACATAAAAATTTGAAAATTTTATTAAATATGTAGATCATTGTTTCGAAATTATTTAATCTTATGTTACAGACTCGACTCCCGCTGTTTAATCACGTCTCCAAGTATCCTGCCAGTTAAAGCAAAAACACTTCCAACAGGAAGTCGTCGCCGCCGCGACAATTTTCTTCCTCTTCCCAATCACTTTGAAGAACTGAGTAATTGTACACAATTACACTTTATTTAGAAGCTTTCTCCCATTTGAGAGATTTACGGGTCTGCAACTTTGTCAGTTCGCTTGCTGTGTGAAATTAAAATTGCATTCGTAAAAAGTATTTTATCAAAATTGAAGAGCATAGCCAACTTATTATATTGTGGGTTTGATCACTCCCTGGAACAAACATTTATGTAATTAACAAATAGTTGTTCTGATATTCCGTTTTTCTTTTAATCATCAAATATCATGCGACACATAAATTGTCCCTAGTGTCGACATTGTCTTGTAAGATATAAAAAAAGAAAAAGAAAATAAATATTATGTCCTGAATATTTCTTAAAAGCAATTGATATGACCATTAGGACTATGGATACTTGCCAAGGTATAAACATTATTATTAACAAAGTATTAACATGCTGCAAAAATTGTTATATATTTGCTACACTGATTAGCATAATATAACCACAATGAATGGGACCTTTATTTGTAATTCATAGTGTCAAAGCCCTTTGTTAACCCTGTTACTATCAATAGTACTCGGATATTTATTTTGGCTATGTTACCACTAACTACTTTAGTAGTAACACATGACAATTTCGTTTTTTTTTTACGTGTGGGAATGCATACCCCTCCGCGGGGGCGGGCAGAGGGGTTATGTCGGACTCACCGGGATAAAAGAAAGATGTTGAAAAGATAATGGACCTCCCGGAATAACGATTAAATTTACCGCGGTGTTCATCGATAAAACCACTATCGACGGGGCCGCGCGAATCACTTGCACATGCGGTCGCGACCCCGCCGAAGTTTCGGCCCGCCATATGAAACGGCAGGCCATTACGCGAAGAGACCTACTCATTGGCACTTCTCACTCACAAACCCTACTGTCCCCCCCTAGAGAGGGGTCAGACTCGTCACAGAAGCGCGCGTGGGAACACGCACGCCGCCTCTCGGACCTGGTGCTGATCGGATGGCGGGCGACCCACGAAGCCCACCACTCCCAGGTGAAACCTCAGGGTGGCTGTAGGTCGTCGCGCGCCCTCCGGCGCCCGGCTCTGTGGATGGGGATATGGTAAAGCGCTCCCTCTCCCGCTCCGCCAAACCCGTGTTACTACTGGTAGTAACACGGGTATTTTTTGCCCGTATTACTACGGGAACACTTAGTGGTAACACGGGACAATTTTTATTTGCCATATTAATACTGGCCATTGACATTGTCGAAACTTCCTCCTTTTTCCAAAATCATTGACATTTTGACTTAATTAAAAATAAACATAAAAGCTGTAACCCTACTCATTTTACAAAATCTAGCCGTCTTTTGTTTTACAAGTGGTAAAAGTAAAAAGAAATTTCAGAATTTGGATTATAAAATAAACTGTTCCCTGCTAAATAAAAAATAAATAAGCAAGATAGCTTCCTTTTAAATTTGAAGTGGCTCCTCAATCCCAACGGACATACTAGAATTTAGTACATTTGTAAATTATCAAATCTAAGTAGGCGCTTAAACGTCATGTTTTATTCTTCCACGGAACATGTGATATGTAGTGACATTAAATATCTTGTTATGTGTATAAAGATTTTAGTATCACCATATGTTCTGGCGATATTCAGGCCTACTGGAGTATAACAAACAATCAAATACCTACGTTCTCAAATGTTATCGTAAATGCGAAATTACAAAAAGTGCCTACCAATTTAGTTGTGGATCACGTAATTGCTGTTATATACAAAAAATAACAATCAACACAAAAACTATACGTTTTTTTACGTTTAACAATAGTTGAAATGAAATGCGATCTCATAAATAATAGAGCAATATCAAGTAAGCAGACGAATTAGGAAGATCCAAGTTCATTATAAACGTTATTCGCTTAACAAAGGAGAGCGGTAATTAGGCTTTTGCAAACATAATACGACTCGAGCTCTTCACATACCATGTTATCCGTCATTTGCATTTAATGACAAAATGTATGTAAATTTTGATGTACGATGTAGCGTACAGCGAAAATTTTAAGCTTTTACATATTTTGAAGGAATTGTTGTCATAGCTATAAACTGGTGGTTTCTGAGGGCTTACGCAAGTATATTGAAACAATGCAAGCCGTCAATCAAAAGGAAATTTCATTTTGACAACAATACAGAAATTATGAAAAGAATGACGCAACATAGAAATTGTTTGGCAATAGAATATAGCTAGATCTGTCATCAATACCTATGTATTGATGACGGATCTAGCTATGTTTTTTCGCTCAAATTGTTGTCAGACAGTAAAATACCTTATCCCTCAAGAGGCATCTTGTCCTGTGTTCATGCGTTGAGTATGCTTACCAGGCTTTTTAGGGAAGTGCTGTGCTGAGAATACCGATAGTTCTGTTTGCGTTTGATTGAAGTGGCTTCTCAATCCTTACGGACATTTCTGCTGGCAGCACAAGAACTTCTGTTGCTTACGTAGTTTAGGTTAACCAATTACTATCAAAAAGTCATATTTATAGGTAAAGCTTAACGTTGACATATACTTAGTTTCAGCCACTTTTTCATTTCACCTAATTCAACATTTATACATTGTTATAAAAAGCCAACCGTCCCACTGTGGCTACAGTTATACCAGGCTCTGTTTTCCTTCAAAGAACTTTACCTCAAAATTAATAATAAAATACGAAAGCATAATATTACGTAAACTTTGGACAACTATCTCATTATGTATTTACAAAAGCTAAGTAGAACTCTTCGCATAAGCTTAAAATCGTCTATATTTAATGCAAAAGCTACTTTTATTCTCTTTATTACGTTGCATTATGAAGACGGTCAACAGAAATCTTACTAACAGGTACTTTTTCTAAATGCCTTTTTAAGTAATGCAACTGTCTTTAAAAGGTTTCCTGGGAAAACAGACCCTTACTTCTCATTAAAAGCATTTATGAGAAATGTTTCTTTGAAAGTCTTGGCAGATTCAAAGGAGGCATTTCATCTATTTGGATGAATACTAAGTCTGGTCTGTGGAGTAAACATTTTAAATAGTTTTGGCTATATTAAAACAACTTTCTGCTTTTGGCTCCGCCGCCGTATTAGAATAGTAAAATTATTCTAATGTTCCTTGGTAGAGCAGGTATAATAAATGCTACTACTGTTCTGTAAGTCTCGGGTTTGATATGTGGATTTTTGGCAGCAACAAGTAATCTGAAACGTTATTACGTACGTGAGAGCTAAAACCATAGCTTGCGAAATGACTCTCTTTTCAGATATATTAAAGTACCTATTTATGAATGTATGTATGTGGTTACCATTTTCGATGGTCGCTTGCACCACTAATATCACTCTAAGTACAATTATTTTACATTTTCATTTAGTAAAAATATTTTATATATTATTCGGGTGACCATTTTCATGAGTATTTACAAACTGTCAATCCTATCCGATAGCCTAGCGTTCCAATATTCTATCTGGCTAAAGCGTTTACGTTGTTGGCATTGCTAATTCGAATCTTTCATTTTTCCATGGTTTATAAACATATGCGCAGTACAAACATGGCGTCAACGACGCATATGACAAAGCAACGTTAGTTCACACTAGCGTTTCAGCCCTTAGTGTAGTGTGGATCTGGTACCTTTTAAGATTCCTGTTCCAAAAACAAAACATAACGTATGTTTATGTAGCTAATAGTACAGTTTGTAATACACGAACAAACATCTTATTTTGAGGAGCATGAATGTACTGTTTAACTTTACGAATTATAGCCCAATGATCATTGTTAAACTTCACAGGAAAGTTGCTTACTCCAAACCCAAGGTTTTGGATAAACGAAATATAACCAAAAGATTATTCTAAAGTAGATTCTTTAGAACAATATTTAGACTGTTATAATTAAACGTTGGCTGCTTATTATAAAGATTTATTTAACAGCTTAGAATAAGTTTGCTTTGTTTTGTCGCAGAAAATGTCTGCAAAAGTTTCTCTCACTTCAAATTGTTTTTGCCACAAATAGTTAAAAGTTTTGAGTACTTTGTCAAAGTCGTAAATTACTATCTATTTACTAAATTAAATACATACTTTATCATTAGCATTATCATTATAAAAAGAAATAAAAGCAAATTCTCATTCTTTCTTTAAAATAATTTAAATCAAAATACAAAATTTGATTTTCTCTAGGCGGCGCTACCTTCGTAAATCCCTACGTGAGCGAAGACCGCGTCGACCTCAACCAAGTATGGGTGGAGATTCCTTCAACCCTTGTGGCATTGGGAGGCGACGTGCACATCCGCGTCCACGGAGCTTCGGGCACCGGCCTTCGAGTCCGCCTCGCTCGCGAAGACGACGACGGCAGAGCACTCGTTGCAGCCATGCCTTTAGCACTTGACTCCGAAAAACGCATGACGTTACCTTGTGGCTACTTTTCAAGAGGAGGCACTTATTATCTAGAATTAGTTTCCGATAAGGACACTTATCTACTGGATTATGATAACACAACAGAATATGCTAAGCGTGATGTGGAAACGAAGGTTAAAAGAGACGTTAGTGATGGCAGTGTGATGGAGACTGGTGACAGTGTTGTAAAGTCTTGGAAGTTTGACGTGTTGTGGCCATCGGCTAATTTGGATGTTACACCGGAGCAGATACAAACGTATCCCGAGAGGCAGGTAACGGCCATCCTGGAATTTCCGAGGGTGGTATGCACGCCAGTGGAGTCTACCGGCTTGGCTGACTTCTGGTTAGAGTTGCTGTATTGCGGCCATTCCAGTGGCGGAGCTGTGCTTTGTGATGGAAAGAACACAAGTTCCCATGCACATGTATTATATTCTGAACAGGTAAGACTATAAAATTATTATTACGCGTTTTCTATTTCATTTATTAGACCGAAATAATTAAGTCATTCACTTAAAAAAATGTCAAGCAATACACATTATATATTACATAAATTATATCGAACGCCAAATAATAAAATAGAAAACGACTATGATTTTAATACTACATATATGTATATATTAATTGCATTATGTATTTCCTACAAGCATGTTGTGTGTACAAAAATGTATGTATAATATGTTATTTATGTCCCCAGATGCACGGTTTTCCAGGACGTCGAACAATGACACTACGCTGTGAACTGTTTGGCCAGGCTGGGGACTACGCACTTACGTTAAGACCAGCTGCGGCTGCTGGACCTCAAGACCTAGCAACTGCTTTTATTAAGGTAATAACAGAATAAATAATAACTAGATCCTTAAATAATAAGTTAATAGTAAACGCATTTACGTTCCATGTTGATCTTACAAATGCCTGAACATGAGGCTTTAGACAAGTCGTGTAAAGACTTAAAATATTTTTATATTTTATTTTAGTGATTTATTATCTAGCTTTATCTCTTATCTTATAAATATTGTAGACATTCGTTATAATATTGTAGTACCTATACATAACATTTAAGTTCAGTAAAACTCAAACTTTCGTATAGAATGTTTGTATAAATTTTGTATAAAATTAATATACCTACAAAACCTTTCAAACGAGTCGCACGCCAGTCCGTTTAGCTGTCCCTTTCTTTTATATTGAGCCTATTTGCGAAACTTCCACATTCAGTTTATTTAATTTTATTAGGGTTGAGTAATGTTAATTAAAATTCTTCAAGTCTTTTGAAGGTTTAAATTAAAGAAAATTTATCAGATTTTGTTGAGCTACCTTGTTGACATCACGATTTAAATTTTGAAGGCATATTTGTACATGGTAATCAAAATGAAACCTCGGCTGACTTCAATGCTCGTAAAAAGCCTTTTCAAATGAGCACCTCCATAAATATTTACAAAGGCAAAGGCCAGGTGGGTTAGCCAGGTGCTGGATTTTAGTGAGGACTTTCTGTTTTACAAATACGAATATACATACGGCTATATTCCTAAAATACTCATCTCTGCGCTATATGGCATTTTCATATTTGTGAGAATATCATTTCAGAATACATGTTACGAAACGCAGTAAGCGATATGAAATTCTTTATATATTCGCTTTTTACTAACTTTGTATATTCTAATTCCTCATATATAATACCAATGAACCACACCATTGATACTTCAGATTTTTATGAGCACGGACATGTTCAAATATGTCCGTCATAAATTCTAAATGTTGTGGTGCGCCTATCGGATTCATATTTTATAAGACCCCCGGGAAGAGGTGTTTCAATGTAATTTTTACACAACAATATCAAAAGAGGACAACTGAAAGAGATTGATCGGCTCTTAAAATGTTTGAATAAACAGTTTATGTTTGAATAAATTCGTTACACCGTAGGCGTAACGTATTATTTTTTAAAGTTGTCTATATATCCTTACCGTACTAAATTTTAAAAGATGTACAGTTGTTATACTATGAAATCATAACTTATGTCTAATACTAGAATGGATTAAAATCTACTTAAACAGTTAGAGGATTCATACAGGTAAGATTGGGTTATTTCCTGAAACAGTTCACTGAAAGTTTAAGCTATATATGAATACATACATATTTTATTTTGTATAAACTTATAGTTAAAACAGTCGAGGACAACACTTGCTTAATGGCCATTAAATGAAACCATTCAACACGCGCGAAAAATTAAAAACATAACAAAATGCGAAGTATAAATATTTTGATCTCAAATACTGCAATGAAATTATGGAATTTGTAAACTGTTGCGATATTTTAACAGTTTGCACGAATAAAAGAATTTATTTTTTAATTCTTGGTACAAATCTTTAGTTGGCAATCTACACAGCTTTACCTATTACAAAACTGACATAAAAGTTAGCGTATTTCAATATTGAAAATGTAATTTCAATGTGTGCACAAAAAGTTATTAATCAAGGTGCTTTTTATACTGTTATTCTATCAGTAATGGCTCTGTGGAGCTATCAGTGCAGAGTCTGCTTTAATAATTACGAATATACGTAGGTATTGATTTAGAGTGTGTCCCGTAAATATATTTGCGTAAAACATATAGAACACTGACTGTACACCAGGGAGTCTTCCCCTACTTTCTGTGTGTTTTATTTTTGACGGCCAGAAGGTGTGAGCTAAGCAATATGGCCGTATAGGCACAGAAGCAGCAAAGCGCAATAGCAAATAGTCTTGGGACATAAATAGGTTTGATATTAAGTCAGCTACCAAGCGAGGCACATGTTTGTTAGCCATAATACTGAAATAAAATTATGCCTCCTACACTGCATGAAAAAAATAAACTTTTTTGTCTTCTATTAAGATGAGTGTAAAGGAAATGATTATACTTTATAACGGTTGGTACATAAACTTTGTGTAACAATCTACATAAAAGTTTATGTGTAATAAATGGTCCTGGTTTTAAGTGTTGTGTACCATTATTTTGCGCCGACAACATTTTTATGATGCGAATAATTTTATCTGTGCGTTTTAGAAGTTCGTAGAATATTGATGATTTGGAAGACATTGTAACAAGTGAGCTTGAATTGTTTTAAGTGAAAATAAAATTACTTACTTAAATTGTTTTTTTTTTCTTTATGAAGATACTCTGCTATAATGGATTTCTAATTAGCCTGGTATATAGTGACCCAATCTGAGGATAGTTCGAGCGTATTGGCCCAAGACTTTAGATGATAAATAATCTTGTACGGTGTTCAACATGAACACTTATTTTCCTGAATCTAAAACCTGTTGTAATATAGCAAATTAATTGAAATAGTTAATTTCAGAGCAAACTCGGTTATAAATCCGATATTTTCACTAATATTATAAATGAGAAAATGGTTTGTTATTTTTCCCTTCTTTCACGTAGCCTCAATTTGGAATGAGTTTCGAATAGATTTATATCGCGAAATAATGCACGGTTCATATTGGATATATCTTAAGAATCATCAGAGTGAATCCGTTGATAAAATCAATAAATAGAATATAAATTTCAAATACCTCTCTAATCCACTAATAATAAAGTCAGGTGACCCATTACTTTCGCGCCATTAACCAATGAGAAGAGTTTCCATTAGCAAAGGAAACCATTTTATTCAGCCAATGCAGGAAGGTAATCATACTTATTTTCAACGTTGAGACAATACGATTTATCTTTTTAGATTTGGCACTTTATCTTGGAGTATTTAGATGCTCACGTTTAAATTTTTTATTTCTAGTAAAATACTTATAGCATTTCCCAGGTTCTTGAAGAGGGAATCGAGGAAAAAGCCTGTAATTCTATTTCACATAGCTGTTTGCTATACTAAGAATATAGCATATTACTGGCATAATAGATACAGCAAAATGATGACAAATTTGCTACATTAGGCTGATAACTTAAATAACTATGACTTTTTAATCGATAGAACATACCTACAATTTAAAATGCAACCGTAAAAAGTACAACTTATCCATTTCCTATAGCTTAGATGAACTTTTCATTTTCGCAGGCTGACTGGTCAGAGCAGTTCGTGCTGAACGTGCACGGTGGCTCTGTGTTCCCTTGCGGTGACGGCGTCAGAGTTCTGTTCCAGTACCCAGAGTGTGTACTGGAAGGAGCTGACAGGGTCAGGGTGTTTGGACGAGACGCTGACCGACTCAGATATGTGGCGGAGAGGAGAGTACGTAGGTGAGTTGATCATAATATTTAGAAAGCTGTAAAATGTAATATTTTTATACAATCTCACGACGTTGTGACTATAAGCACTGATGATGATCTCAAAGATTTACACAGCAATCCAAATTGTACGGTTTATTTCCAACAGTTGGCGATACATTTTATGGTTTAATGACAATTGTTTTTTAAATTACCTATTATTTGCCAAAAGCATATTTTTCAAATGAAATCGAAGTATTTTAAAATAAACATCGCGATTCAATGTATAACATTCGCGTAAACATAAGACAATATTAAGAGAGAAATCTTAGTTCTATTTGCCTTCCTTAGACTTTATGTATGAGTCCAGTATTTTTTCGAAAGTTTATCCTTATGCCTACAGTTATGGTTATTTTGTTTACTAATAAAAAGCGAGACCTATTTTGGTCATCTAGGCAAGCTGTGCTGACACTAAAAATTCCTGAACTAATAAATCCAATAACCTTTCGACTTATCGTGGCGTCAAACGCCTGATCGACTGCAAACATAATGAGAGAAAAGGGCGGTTTTACTTTGTATTCTTATAATGAAATTATTATTAATAAATCTAAATGTACTTTAGAATAGGTAATCTATAGATGAACACAGCTAAATTGATGACACACACATGATGTGATTTTGGTGGTGAGCCGTATTTATATAAGCCATTTTACCACCGAATTTCGCAACAACATTTCTTCTAATACAATTGTAACTGGTCAGTGTTACAGAGGAGATATTTAAGAAAGTGAAAACGAATTGCTGGTGGTCTAACGTAAAATCTGGTGCATTTTTTACCTTCATACGCCGTTTAGAAGTCAAGTATTAAGGAAGGAAATATGGTAAGGTGTTTCCGAATTCCACGCTTACAAAGTCGTAAGCAAAACCTAGGTTTTATATAAAAAAGAAAAGTCTTGACTCAGCCACTCACTGACTCATCAAAGCCAAACGTAAACCACCACCCACCAACCAGGCAGCTGAAATTTTACACAGTTTGAGGTTCCCGTTATATACCTATATATACAATAGACAAGAAGTATGGCCCAATTTATCGAAATTCCCATAGAAAATATAGTCTTAAAAAGTCTTCAAATTTTTGGCATGTCAGTAGGTAATTGTAATTACTAATAACTTTTAGGAGTTTTCGAAATTCTGCATGCACTCTACAAAAGAATTTGACAATTATAGTCCAAGCGCACAGAATCACGGGCATAAGCTATTTAGGCAATAAATATAATTATCTAGCCGAGGGATACATACATTTTATATACGAAACTATTATTACAAAAGAAATTGTTACTTAGTTGCTCAAATTGCCATAAAATTAATATTTCTCTTACCACAAAACACGCTATTGTAATCTTATTACTACACTACTACAAGCCTAGTTCGATAATAATGCCTGAAACCACACAATATTGTATCATAAATAACTAATATCCTTAATTAATTGTTAAACATTGACGTACTAAATCCGGGTACGCTTTAATTTATGGATAGATATGTACAATAATTTGTGCACTATTGCTGTAATTTGCGGTGCCTGATAATCAGTTTATTCGACCGCAAGCGATGCTATGATTTTAGTTCGGTTGATAGTTAAACATCTGCAAAACATTTATGATCTATATCAAGAACGATTGGATGTCAAATGCAGAACTATTATACTGTAAATTTTATTAGCCTAGTTATTTTGCCGTATTGAATTTGAATACAGCGGCTGCAGGTTTGAATCGGATATGTCATTTAATTGAATAAACTAGACAAGTCGGATAAGGATATGATAGGATTTATTTCCGCGTTGCGAGGCACTTTTTAAACATTCATGCAAGCAACTATTCGCAAATCCACACCATTTGATTTTTGTCACGTGTGGGATTCGAGCCCACAACACATGGCGTTGTGGAATTGGCGAGGCATCCATTCAAGCCTCTACGCTATCCATGCAATCAAATCAGTCAGTTCTATATCAAGAATGATTGGATGTTAAACTTAGTGCTACTATATATAAATTTGCCTAGTTATTTTGACGTATTCAATTTTAATACAGCGGCTGCAGGTTTGAGTCAGATATGGCATCTCACTAAATAAGCTAGCCAAGTCTGAACTGCTGTTTTGTTTTTTAAAATACTACTTCCCCCGTAGGATTAATTCCTGTGACGCAGGGGAGTTTACTAATATTCAAACAACAGATATAAAGAACACCCAAATTCGAAACAACTATTTGTGCACCACACAAATATTTATTCCGTGTGGGTTTCGAATAAAACTCGGCGCAATGGCAGTTGCAAGGATACCATTAAACAACTACGCGATCCATGAAGTCAAATACAATGGACATTAATATACTAGCCATTGCTTCCTTACTAGATACAACGATGAAGCAATCATTGTTATGTGTTTAATTTTAAGAACTAATCAATATACAATATATATATAATGACCATTCAGTACAATAATAATTAGAGCTATGTCCTTTGACATACTACAATATCGTTTGTACTCTCTGTCACAATGGGATGAAATTCAATCAATCCAAGCTTCCAATTACTGTCAACTAAACATAGGCCTTTAGTATTATTATATGCCGCACTGTAATTTAGGAGTAATCTGTGAATTAACATTAGCTTGTAGTAATTAGAACATCATTGTATAATATATTACCATACTTAATGCGCATATGAATATTATTTGAATATAATTGGACTATAGGAACCTCCTCGTTGCTTCAATCGACAACACGGATAACGCAGTGGTTAAAGTGATAGCCTCTTCCATGCCACTACGATGAATGTTGTCGGTTCGATGACCACATGGGATAAAAAAGTTTGTGTGAACCACAAATGGTTGAACAAATAGCTATACCGAATCTGGGTGTTCTTACTGTCCGTTTTTTGAACGTTTGTAAAGTCCTTCGCGGCACAGGACTCATTCCTAGTGCGTTGCCTTTTCACAAAAAGATAAGAGGTATAATATATTTAAAAGAAAACAAATCACTAAACGCGACCACGCTATTACTACAAAAAAAAGGGCTGCCGTTCTTTTTCGTATGTTATCCATATATACTAGATGATTAACATTTTACCACACCAATGACTAAAACTAAGGCTAGATAAAATAATAAATTCAAGGTTGTTGCCTGAAGGTTAGACAGAGATCTACTGCATCCACAATTCTCCAGTTGTTTTTAAGAGAGATTACATGGTGTTATATTTTCTATATAATGCTTGCTTTCTAATGTGGCTTTGCATGTTTTTTCGGGATAAATCATAGATAATATATATTACAATATATATTACAACCATAGTGCAAACTATGATTGTAATGACATCGTTCACATTCGACATATTATCGATCTTTATTTAAAATTTGTTAATTATGTATTGTTACAGAGGGCAACACACAGCGTCGTTCGACTGCCGGCTATTCACCGAGCGGTACCCTGAGTACTGCTTCGTGTATGTGTCGCAGGCAGTCACAGGTGCAGTCGCTGATGTCAGGATGGACTGTCTACCGACATCACCCCTATCAGGTTTACTTGCCTTATTTATAAGGCCATACGAAAAAATACTACAGATCAACACCATTTCCCTTTACGCGAATCAGCTTAGACTCTTTACGGTCAAGTTCTGATCGTTCGATCGACTTGAGTGTTGATGAGTTCTTGGTTATTTAGGCTGGGTAAACACATAAGCTTTTAAATTTAGTAATTTGGATTTGATTTACTGATGACTGCACGGATGCCGCAGCAAACAAGCAGTTGCCTAGCCGTTGTTACCGCGCTGTGTCTTTGTGTCGAATCCTACACGGTACAGTCTTTTGTAACGGATAAATATTTGTTCTGGCTCTGGGTGTTCATGATTATAAAATCTTCTGCAACACAGGGGCAGAACCGTACCCCATGAGATAACGTACAAAAATACATTTAAATAATTTGCTGTATATTCCATAGAATCCTATTTTAATTTTTGCCCAGACGGCGGTGCTGGTGGCTGGGGCGAGTGGTCAGCATGGTCGGCTTGTCCAGCGCCAGCACATTGCTCGACGCGCACGCGCAGTAGGCACCGCTTCTGTGATTCACCGCCGCCCGCCTATGGCGCCAAGTTTTGTGAGGTATGTTTGTGTATTGGCATTTCACTTCCCTTGGCTCCAGGTTCGTAAAACTACAAAAGAGAGTTTTAACCTATTGAGTCGCAGTGGCAGATCAGCGGCCAGACTGTCACTGTGACAATCAGACACAAAAATGAAAATATTGTTACATTTACTAATTATAACCAGCACTTATACGTACTACATCTGAGATGTTACTGTGTTAAATTATAATATTTAATAGAAATTAATAATATAGAAAAAATATAAAAAATAATTAAAGTAATTTTAACATTTATTTATGTTATACTTACCGGATTTTCTGAATCTCGGATCTATGAGAAAAGAACAGTATCGGCACGAAATCAGGAAATGTGTCCGGTAATCAGTCAAATTTAATACAGTAGATTTGGTACGGGGTCATTAAAATATAGCTGTTGAAATGTCTGTCTACCTCCCGGGGTATATCCCCCGGGGAAAGACAGGTGTGACTTTATGAATATTTTGTCTCATTATTTTTTGTTATATAAGAACTTCTGGAACCTCAATGTAATCTAAAAGCACATAGACACCTATGCATCCACTTATTCGGGTTAACCAAGTAGGTAGAAACCAGGACACGTATTACAATACCACAGAGATAATCCCTACTGATGTATATCTTCATACAAATGTTCAGAACACACATTCAGTATAGAGCCCATGGATAACATATACTATAGTCCTATTATTCGAATCCCTAACAACCAACCACTGCACCACCATCTATAATAATTGTTTACTAATTGTTTCGTCAACATAATAATGATCAATACTTTACAACTTGCGCACATTATCAACCTTGTTATGCTTGTTTATGATAAGTCTACGAGTTTTGTTGCCATGATACAGGTTGCCTAGCAACCATTGTTTAAGTCAATATTTTAGTGAAGAAATGTTTTGATCCGATATACTTTTTGTTTTATATCTGTTTTATTTACTGTTTATAATTAAAAAATGGCACCAAAAAAAGACAAAGGTAAAAAGGAAGATGAGAAAACAGGGGTATTTAATGAAGTGGAGAAAACATTTTTGGAGCTGCAAATCTCTGAATGTAACCGCAAAATTGCCAGACTTAGAGCAGCCGTAGATGAATATGAATCGCGTAATGAAGAATTACAGAGGTCATATGAGAAGTTGGATGAAGATAGAGCCGATATTATTGCTTATTTGAAAAAGACACTTACTGCAAAAAATGAAGAGAATAGTGAACTTAAAGAAAAAGTGAGAGGCCTTGAAGAAATAAGAGACATTGAAAATGAACAATTCAAACAAACAGTCACCCAACTGGAGAAGAATTTCACTATAATGAAAGATCAACTTACATCTGAGAATAAATTATTAGCAGGTAAAATTAATACCCTCGAAGAATTTAGGAGCATTAGGGATGATTTAATGAAAAAGTTCGAAAAACAAGAGGAAGATTTTCAAAACCAAGAAATGAAATACAAAAGAATAATTTATGATGCTGAAAAAAAGTTTGTCGTTGGGAAAGATAAGCTAAAAAAAGAAATGGAAGCCAGACTCTTACAACTTGCCCAAGATTTCCAAGATGCTACTGAGCTCAGGATTGCTGCAACTACCCACAGGGTGATACGAGAAAATATAGCCTTAAGTAATGAGTTAGATAATATTTTATCAACTCAAAAAAAGGTAACAGAACAGAACGAATACTATAAAGAAATTGTAAAAGCCGCTAATATTGCAAAAGAATTGGCTGAAGAGGAAAAAAACAAGGCTATTAATAAATGTGTCGTCCAACTTAAAGTTATAGATCAGTTAACAGCCGCTTTTGAGAATATTAAAAAAGAAAAAGGACTTTTTGAGAAAAGAACTTATGACTTTGAAACATTCCAAGCAAAAATAGAAAAATTAACAAAAGAAAATGAGAATCTAGCTATGCAAGTACGCATTTTAGAACAACATTTACATGTGAGATTAACTGAACAAAACAAAGCTATTGTAGAAGCTTCGAAAATGTCCGCTGAGCGAGATAAACTTCGAAAAATATTAAAAGAAGCTGCATTTGCTATTCAAGCGGCATTGAACTTAAATGAATGGACTGGTGCAGATTCTACTCGGCAAAAAGTGGACCGGAAATTTCTCCTTTCACATTTACTTGAGATTGTGTCACAGTTTCGTGAAGTACATGGAGCAGATTCGTTGTCTACTGTTGCTTCATTTAGCAAAGTGTACGAAGAAGGTGATCTTGGCTTTATTCCAAAATCCACGATCAAGAAAAAAAGATCTGCAGATGCATTCTCTACTCAACAAGATAAAAGCCTACAAAAGCAAGAATCATTAAAAGGAACAGACAAAAAAAGTATTAGGTCTAGCTATGCATCAGCTTCTTCGGTCAGCAGTAGTATTAAAACTATCCCAAGCATTCAAATTGTACCTATATGCTCAGATGATGAAATATCTATCATTAAGCCAAGTATTGAGTCCTTTATGACATCCACCCAATCAACGGTCTCATCTGAATCAGCAATAAATGAAGAAGATAGTCAAGATAAGTCTGAGGTAGAAAAACAGTTATTAGCTAGTAAGCTTGAAATACAAAAATCTATTATGAAAGACCTGGCTATCTCCCAAATATCTTTCAAACAATCCCAAATGCCAAGTAAGATAAATTTGACAAGTGAACAGAAAGGAAAATCTGTGACCATTGTGGAAAGCATTGAAAACATAGAAACAGTAAAGGAAATAACAGAACCAGATCATGAACAAAAAAAAGAAGACAGTGAAAGTGTAATGCAATCACAAGTGCAACTGCCACCTGATTCAGATTCGACAATACTGCTTCCGACAAAAATAGAGGAAGACTTAGAGCATGCTTCAGAGTCGGAGCAAGAGTCGTCTATCAAACAGGAAATAGCCGAAAAACGAGAGGAATGAGGTGAATCATAATTTTCATTACATTTAGTTGGCACTTTATCGAATTAGTGTCGTAGAAGAAATATTATATATTCAAAGATAACTAATCTAAACATAACCTTTTTAATTTACTTAATTTGTTACTTTTTGTCATAAAAACAACTAAATAAATTTTGTTGAAATATGGTATGGAGATAGCCTGGCAATTCGGAAAGCCTTTAATAAATTAAGTAGCAATAAGGGTAATATCTTGTTTTTATTTATTTAAATCATAGCTTTATTTTCTTTTTTATTTGCGCAATAAAATATTTTCAAAGTATATTTTCTTTTTATTGTTTATCTTTCATGGACTAGGGTCTTATTAACATTGGGCACGCCACAATCGTGGCGGTAAGACCCGTTTTTGTGGAGTGGCTGGAGAGAAGGCATGGCGCCCTCACCTTCCGGCTGACACAGGTAATGACTGGTCAAGGTTGTTTTGGCCAGTTCCTGTGTCGCATAGGTCGGCAAGAGACGCCCGGTTGTCACCACTGTGGCGACTGCCGCGACGTTGTTGAGGACACGGCGCTGCACCTATTGACGGATTGCCCCGCCTGGGCATCGCAGCGCCGTGAGTTGATCGCGGCAGTCGGTATGGTTGCCCTCTCGCTCCCGGCCGTGGTTCAATCTATAATCCGGAGCGAGACGTCGTTGAACGCCGTCGCCTCCTTCTGTGAGGAAGTCATGTCCATCAAGGAGGCGGCGGAGCGGGAGAGGGAGCGCTTAAACCCTCTCCCCAACCGCAGAACCGGGCGCCGGAGGGCGCGAGATGACCTCCAGCCACCCTGAGGTTTGACCTGGGGGTGGTGGGCTTTGTAGGCCTGCCCGCCACCCGATCAACACCAGGTCCAAGAGGCGGCGTGCGTGTTCCCACGCGCGCCTCTGAGTCGTGTTTTTGTCTCCCTACAAGGGGACAGTAGAGGGTCTATTATGTAGTGGCCTGCCGTTTCACACGGCGGGCCGAAACCTCGGCGGGGTCGCGATTGCATGTGAAAGCGATTCGCGCGGTCCCGCCGTCTATGGTTATGTCGAGGAACACCGTGGTAGGTTTAGTCGGTATTACCGGGGTATTACTCCCCCGGTGAGCCCGACATAACCTCTCCGTCGCCCCGCGGAGAGGTATGCGTCAAAGCATTCCAGCACGTAAAAAAAAAATAAAAGGGTAAGACCCTTTTATTTTTTAACATTGGAATTAAGAACTATAATCGTAATTATCAACAGTTCCTTTTGGGGACACATAAATATAATACTTGTACGTAATACGTCATAATATTGCACAACTGTAATTTATATTTAATATTTCCTACGCCTGACATGGTATAATTATATTAAATCAATCAATATTGATGTTAATATTTTTGTAACCATATAGTTAATGCATAGGTGCAACCAGTGAACACGACTTGTATTTTAAATTCTGTACTAATATTAGATTTCCTGAATGGTTAATCAATAAACTACAGACTACTATTTATTTATTATTGTACTATTTCGTTAGGCATACATCTCGTGCTTCATTCGATCGCCCAAGTTATCCAAGCGAAAATAATTATGCCATAAATTGAATTCTGCCTGATTCACTGAATTTGTGTAAATGAGACACAAATTTAATAATTTAGTGAAATAATAAACTATTTATTATGGTACATTGCATACCGTTAGAAAGTTAATACACTAGAGAATTTTTATACAAAATGGCAGATCGAGATCGCTTTTACTTTTTTTTTTATCGAGATGTAAAGTTGACTCATAAGTAAAATTTTACCATTTACTAAACTTTGATAGTATATAAAAAGGAGAATTCGTGTTATTTGCAAGTAATTCTAAATTTTATTGAGAAACATAACGGTAAACATCAAGACTAGAACAAAATTTGAAGGCTATATCAGCAATTTTGCTTTTAAATTTAGTTTTAAAAGCTGAGTATAGTAATTTTTCAAAAAGGGAAATTTCCGTGATAAAAAAATATCTCGTGATGTGAAAAGTGAATTAGGCTGCTTAAACTATAGCAAGTGATACTCCCTTTCAGCCAATTAAATTTGGCAAACGATGTACCAAACACCATACCATACTTTTCGGTCAATCCAGATTATTTCCAAATGTCAAAACCATCTTCGTACATCTTTCCCAATAATTGTAATTATATTTTCTTTCATGCCGCGCGCTCTCTTACCTCACTATTTTTCACTGTACCTTTTAAAGCACATACTTTTAGTACTCTATTTTTACCGAAATTATTATTTTTTTGTGTCTTTTCTGCCATTACCAACTTTCCCGGCACCATATTATAACCAATTAAATTATTTTTAAACCGAGAAACTGATGAATAAAGCGTAAAAATGCAAAGAAATATTATGCAAAGAAATATAATTTACTTACGTATTTATCTGACTACGGCTCGATTTTTCAATCGGAAGCTTTCGAATAAATGTACCAGAAACACATTTATTCATATTTCAAAGAGATATTTTCTACTGTTAAAATTAGCAGTTTTCTTATGTCAATATGTCAAAACGCCAAAGGGGCATGTGAAAATTTAAAATAAGCCTATTAAAAAAGGTTTTGTTGAAATCAAAGAGATTTAGTAAGGTTGCCAGTGATTTTATAATATACTATGAACATGTACATAAATATTCACAGTATTATATAAAATCATATAATATATTTTCCTTTTACATTCATACATGGCTACTATGTGGAATGTGGTGTCTTGAATATATGTATATAAAAGTTTATGAAGCGATTCGACGTTTGGATGTTGGTTACTCAATAATACGTAAACATTTGAACGGGTTTATTGTACATTGTTACGCACCTAAATAGGTTATGGCTTTAATACATAGGATAGTTTTTATAAGCAGTGCTATTCTAGTGGGAAACCGCTGGACCGCCACGCAGAGATTTCGAATTCGATACCAAGGCGCGCACGTTTGACTTTTCGAAGTTATGGACGTATTAAATAGTTAATTATTGCTTGCTTCAACGGTGAAGGAAAACATCGTGAGGAAACCTGCATGTCTAAGAGTTCTCCATAATGTTCTCGAAGATATGTGAAGTCTGCCAACGCGCACTGGGCCAGCGTGGTGGATTATGGCCTAACCCTTCGAACAGTGAGAATAGGCCCATGGCCATTGGCTTATCAGAACCTTAGCATAGTTGAACAATTATTGTTATTTCGTAACATTTGTATTATATATACATATTTGTAATACACCCTCTTTAATATACACCTTCAATAAATTACGTTATTATTATATCTATATACAAAAGTCAGTTGTAATCTCGTATAAATTAGGAAATGCCTGGACAGACATGACTTTTTGTTTTGGTCACCTCTGTACTGTATTGGTTAAGAAAAAAATTAAATTAGGAAATACCCAAAACAACCGCCATCAAATTGAAAATAGCGATGTCGGTAATTTTGTTACAGATTTTTTAAGTGGGTAGTATCTTAGTGGGTTCTTCCGTCCATCTATTATTGTTAGTAAAAAGGCTAATATATCATGTAATTTTTTGTAATTGTTCTGATGAAATCCTACAGTACGTTTGCCAATCAAATATAAATAAATAAATTACTTAACACCCTGTGCTTAAACAGTTAGTATTGATATAATATTTATATATTTTCTCTTGCTGTGATAAGACTTTTTAAAAAGAAGGCACTAAACTTAAGAACCTCTCTATCAACACACATCATTAATGATTAGTAAACTTTACAATTGTAAATAAGTATTCATTAATTCTATTCATTACATAAAGCTATATTATAATCCTCCATTGTACAAGAAACGTAATATTTACATTGTATTGATATTTGTATCGATATCTTAACGTACAATTATTTTGAGAAACAGACATCTATATTGTGTGACCTTACTGCCACGTAAATTTTTTGAGATATTTGTTTAAATTAGTCTGACATGGCAAGAGTTCTGTATAAAATTCTATACTTTAACTGTGTTTTCGCTAGAAGTTGTGTGTGTTTTTTAAAAAGTCCAATCTATAAAAGTGGAAGTTATACGAAGAGAATGAGTAGTAGAGCCTCGTTGATTTCAGTATAAATGGGACGGCTCAACCGGGGAAGTACTACTCTCTCACAGAATATCGACGTGTAATAGCAATATTCCTACTGTTGTGTTTCATTCGGTGAGTGAGAGTGCCGGAGGCCCAGTCACCCTCTTCCCCCTTTTCCGCTCCTTATCCTTCCCACTTCCTTTCCTAAAATGGGTTGGCAACGCGCAAGTGATACCTCTGGTGTTGCAGGCGTTCATAGGCTACGGTGACCACTTACCATCAGGTGGGCCGTATGCTTGTTTGCCATATTGGTCGTATAAAAAAAACGAAGTCATGCGTAATCTATCTGACGTAATTTATTTTACTTAAATCGTGATATTTTTACTGCATGCACATTTATAACAAGTGCTAAACATGCGCCAGGGTAATAAAATAGAGCTTTTAAGTGTTCTAACCATAGCCACAGTATATTATAGTAATTTGAGAGATATTTTAATTTTATTATTATACTTGGATTCGTATGTCGAGGATTCCTACTTCTCCTTTCTTTTAGAATACTCAAAAGCTGTTGCATTTGTGTCACTAGTAGAACTAGCTTTTAGCAGTGACACATGCAACTAATTCAGATAATGAATAGTATAAAATAAAACATTCATATGTTGTTTTATACTCATAGACTTATAACATAAAGTTTTGTTTATATTTTATATAAGTTTAATACATTTTGTCATGCATATATAAATTTTGTAATTTTAACACACTTAACCTCTTTTAATTATCGGAAGAAAGAATATAAATTATAAATATTACAAAAAGGATTAAATAATGTCAAGACTGATCTTGTCACCAAATTAGGATTTTGATTAGATTTTGAGATAATTGTGTGATTGCATTTTTTGTTTGTTATAAATATATTTTGTTAAACATGGGACCAAAACCGAAAAATCCTGAAGAGCCCCAAAGGGCTGCTATATTTTCTGAAGTCGATAAAGCTATGTATGAACTGGAAATAGTGGACTTGAACAGAAAGCTTGCCCGTCTGAGATCGGCGATTGCTGATTATGAAATCCGAAATGAAGAATTACAAAATTCGTATGACCAACTGGATATGGACAGGGCTGATATAATTGCCTATTTGAAAAAGACCTTAACTGCAAAGAATGACGAAAATACTGAACTTAAAGACAGGGTCAAAGGTCTTGAAGAGCTAAGAGAGCAAGAAACACTAGATTTTAATGAAAAAGTTGCTGAACTCCAAAAGAATTTCACTAGTATGAAAGATCAACTTACCTCAGAAAATAAGCTTTTAGCTGGAAAAATTAACACGCTTGACGAGTTTAGAGCAATTCGAGATGACCTCATGAGGAAATTTGAAAAACAAGAACAAGATTTTGAAGATCAGGAAATGAAATACAAGAGAATTGTTTACGATGCTGAAAAGAAATTTGTTATTGGAAAAGATAAATTGAAAAGAGAAATGGAAGCAAGACTGTTGCAACTCGCACAAGATTTTCAAGATGCAAGTGAGACTAGAATTGCTGCCTCAACCCACAGAGTAATTCGCGAAAATATTGCTTTAAATAATCAATTGGATAACATATTATATACACAAGCAAAAGTAGCTGAACAAAACGAAAAGTATAGAGAAGATGAAAGAGTTGCACGTAATGCTCTTGAGGTCGCTGAATCAGAAAGAGATAAAGCAATCAATAAAAGTATTGTCCAACTTAAAGTGATCGATCAGTTAACTACCGCATTCCAAACTGTGGAGAAAAATAAAGCATTGCACGAGAAAAAAGTGTATGATTTGGAAAATCTTCAAACTAAAGTGAAAAAATTGACAAAAGAAAATGAAGACATGATATTACAAATAAGAATACTTGAACAAAATCTACATGCAAGTTTGGGTGAGCAAAACAAATACATCGTTGAAACGGCAAAACTAATTAGAGAACGCGATAAGTACAAGCAAGTAATAAAAGATACCACATTCAATATTCAGTCAGCTTTAAAAATGGATCAGTGGGCTGCGGTCGATCCTAAACGTGAAGTATTAGAAAGAAAGATAGTGCTGAAAAATATACTAAGTGTCATAAATAAACATCGTCTCGCTGTTCGGGCTGAATCTATAGATTCACTTATTTCATTTAGTGATGTTTATGAAAAAGGAGATCTTGGATTTGTGCCGAAGCCTGCACCAGGCTTTGCAAAACAAAGAAAATCGAAGATATCGGTTACAACGACCCAGTCGCAGGAAATATATGAAGATAAGCGCAGCTCTCCGTCGATATCTACTTCAGAAGCTTCACTTGCAACTCTAAAGACAATACCGAGTATATCCATACTGCCCGAGGAAGATGTAGTTGAAATTGCTTCTAAAGAGAGTATTCCATCGTTTACTGTGACATCGCTACATTCTAGCGAAGAATCGAGCGAACCTAAACCGGAAGACTCTTTCGAAGCTCTAAACGAGGTTGAAAAACAATTAGCACTTAGCAAACTTGAAATACAGAAATCTATATTACAAGATTTAGCATTGTCTCAGACTGGTATGCTTTCAAAATCTCGTATTGACTTAAGTCAAACAGGTGTAAAGTCGAGATTAAGTCTATTAGGTACACAACGTACATCATCGATTTCTTCAGACAAACCAGACATGAAGGTATCTGAAAGTGGTACAACATTAGGTGCTACAACAGACACTACTGCAACAAAAGGTTCTACTGCAGATGTAGCTGGAGAAAAAACCGAACCAGCAAGCGAACAAGTTCAACAGGACGTAGATAAGGCCCAAGTGGACGACGCCAAAGAAAAGCCAACAAAAACAAAAGGAGAACCTGAAACAGACGAAGACAAAAAGAAAAAAGACGCAGCTTAGATATGGATCCGTAGTTTTTATATTTATAGGTGTGTTCCAGTTGTGACTCTGAAAAAAATATTTCATGAATTTCTTTGTGACTAGTGTTATATGTTAAATTAAATAGCACTGTTAATGTTCAGATTTTGTTATCCTTCATATATTCCATTAGTATAATATGATTACTCTTAAACTACTCGGGATCAGCATTCAAAATATTTCGATTAGTTCAAGCAATCTCCATGGAATTTATTACATGCATGAATTTTACACCTGTTGTTGTTATTAAACTGTAATTAAATAGGGAATGCCACCTGGCACAGATACAAACTTTGTGCTGCTACTGAAAATTTCTGCCACAGAATTTCTCACCACCCGAGGATTGAGCCTGGAGCTCATGCAAAACAGTAGCATCCACTACCATTGTGCCACTGAAGCCGTTTAGAGAAGTTATTTAGAAATGATTTCATCAATTCAAATGTGCTGTTTTTAGACATCGTTTAATTTTTACTGTAATCTTTACATAAACTACTATCTATAATGTAACACATTTTGCGAGGGTAATGGTATCTCTTTTCTGATATTTTTCGTCGTTAATTAACAAAGTATCATTAAAAGTAGAATATTTCATAATGTCCCAAGTCTTCTTCTCTTCTTCTCCCTTAGCCTTTATTATTCCCGAATCACTTGGGGTCAGCTTTTCTAGTCTAACCGGATTTGACTGGATATCAGTTTTTACACGGAGCGGCTGCCACCTGACCTCCGCAACCCGAAGGCTAACGATACCCTAAGGCTAGACCAGTGTCAGGATATTAGAGGGTACTGACTTCCCAATAACGGCTGCCATATATGTTCATGGCAGCCGGGACCGACGGCTTAACGTGCTCTCCGAGGCACGGAGCAGGCGATGATTGTCAATCAATACGCACGTAATTTCGAAAAGTCATCCACTAGCAGTAAATTCCCTTTACCATCAAGTAGACCGCTGGTGTCTCTGCCACCAACAGCAAGAAGAAAAAGCCTTCTGATATTGTTAATGTGAAAGTTTGTGAAGAATTTGGAGGTTTTATTTGTTTGTTAATGAATCGAAATCGAAAAAACGTACACCGTTTGACATATCTGAATAAAACTTGACTCACAAATAGATTGTAAACTGGATAACTGTATATGAATTATTCGTGCAAGTCGCAGAAACTAGTAATAGAAAAAGAATACTGTATCTTCTTGTGGTAGTAACCAGCTTACGTTGATGTTTTCCATTAGGGTCAAGCAGTGGAGTTGGAGGCCTGTGCGTGCTCGGCGCGGCCGTGGGCTGGAGACTCTTCGATGGTGGTTTCAGAAGTGGGTGCGAGATGTCGATGTGGCTGCGTGTTGCATCTCGCTCCGGCTGCTAGGCTTCTAGCAGGCTCGGCCAGAGCATGTCCGTCTAGATCATTTTGGTTACTACAAGTAAGTTTTATTATGTTATTTAAAGCGAACATTTGTTATAATTACACTAGCGGCCCCGACATACATACGTTCTGCCGGGACGTAGGCTTGCAACCCGATCGTAGCGTCTTCGGCAATTCATACAGTAACCCAAAAATGAGCATCGTTATCGAAATCATAGATTCTGATATATTATTTAGCTAAGTATTTGTGAATTTGTGATGGCCTAGTGGAAGACCGTTGCACTACTACACAGAGGTCACGAGTATGATTCTATGGCACGCACCTCTGACGTTTTGAAATGATGTGCGTATTTAATAGTTAATTATCGCTCGCTTTAACGTTAGCGGAAACATCATAAAGAAACTAACATGTAAGGGAGTTCTACGTAATGTCCTTGAAGATGTGTGATGTGTGTCTGCCAGCTCATAGTGTGGCAACGGGATGGATCTAAACCTTGTAACAGTGAAATGAAGCCTTTGCTGCGCAGTGGGGCAGTTGATAAACAAATATTATTATTATTTGTGATAACTTCATATAATTGTATCGATAACATTTATTCTCTTTACGTGTTTGCAACGAATAAGCCTCAAAACTGTACTGAGGATGCCTCGTCTTTTGTGTTCGACGCCAAATATAGAGACGCAGCTATTTATCATCAGAGGAGTTCAATATTGTCAATTCTTATCTACTGCATTATCTTCTGAAGGAGCCTGGAAGGCACATTAGGCCTATATTTCTTTACTAGCGACCCGCCCCGGCTTCACACGTGTAGTACAACCTTAACAAATTATACACTTAAACCTTCCTCATAAATCACACTCGCTCTGTCTATTGGTGAAAACCACATGAAAATTAGTTTAGTAGTTTTTAAGTTTATCGCAAACAGACAGACATACGCGGCGGGGGACTTTCTTTTATAATATGTAATGATAAAACGCAAGTTTTTCTTCCCTATTTATTTATATATGTCGTCGCAAGTCCACATAACTAATTATTTGAATACATCATTTTACAGATAATTGACTTATGGTCGGGTCTCTATTTATTTACTAAGATTACTTCATGATTACCACATTGTATATGCCAGTCTTACCAGTTATTGCTTAAAATAAGAGTTGTAATGGTTTGTTGTTGGTTGATACGACAAACTATTACTCATTATAATTTAAACATTCGTTTTGAAGTAATTAAGCAATTGTTAAATTCATTACTTGATTTTTAAGCAATAACGAATTGATTTCTAGACATTTTTGATTTTCTAGACATGTTGAGTTTAAAGTAATTCGAATACTTTCAAGTTCAAGATTAAATTGCAGAGTCAAACAGTCGTTTATTAAAACATTTGAACTGAAATTAAAACGTTCTAAATATCAAAAGCGGTCTGTTGATTTTTTTAAAGAATTAACGTAATTAAATTAGCTATTAAGGAAGTGTGTGTTAAAATAATAGTGAAATATTGTGATTGTGTATTGACCTCCCAACGCCCGCCATCTTGAGCGCGTTTGGCGTTGTAAAGTCAAGCATTCTATTACGAGTTCTCACGGAGGCAAGAGCTCTTCATAAAATTGTAATCTTGTGAGTACTAAATTTAATATTGATTTTTACTATGTTGCTTTACATAGTTAAGACTAAGATTGTGCTTAAGAATTATAAGTGTTTGTTATCGAAAGCGTGTTTCATTACTTTCATTATTTGCAATGAGCGATCCATCTATTGAGAATAGTGACGCCAGCTCTGCTGTGGTCACAGCTTTTAAAAACCCTGCTGGACCTTATGCTGCGTTATATACCATCTGGGTGACAAATAAGCATACGTCGCGTAAGCATACGCCTGATGTTGGCTATCGTAGTTAGTTTTCACTTTTAGTGCCAGAAAAATCATTCCCACTTTGCCAAGTCTAGGAACAAGGAAATAAATAAAGGATGAAAGGAAAATAAAGATGTACCCCTTTCTTTTCCGTTCATCCTTTATTTAATGGGAAGTATCTCAATTCCTACTTAGCGGGCAACTCAGGGAATATGAGAGGATGGTACTTTTTCGGGCACTCAATGCCGCCTGATCTAAATATACTAATATTATAAAGAGGAAAGATTAGATTTTTTGTGTTTGTAAGGATTTAACTCTAAAACTAGTCAACTGATTTAAAAAAATCCTTTGCTCATTAGAAAGCTGCATTATCACTGAGTAACATAGGCGATATTTTATTTTAAAAAAGTAATGTTACGCGAGCAAACTAGTTATTGATATAATACTATAGCAACGATAAGGCCTTCCGCTCCTTAAAGCAAAGTTACAGATAGGTGATTCGCTGTAGGTTAGGCTATTTTATATTATGTTTACAAATATGAATTAATAAAAGATTAGGAGGATATTTTTGTATGGATGTACCAAACGCATTTTTTCTTAAGATCGATGGATAAAAAGGTGGACGACCTTGGTCAACTTTTGATAACTTATACAATACGCTATGAAATTCTTGTCGACGATACTCACGAGAATTATATTGTCTAATGGACTGTTTTGCGTTAGTTTTAAAACAAAGTTTTGTTGTACTTTAAGTAGTTCGAGAAAACTTTAATATTTCTTCAGAAACTGTTGTATTGTTTAGCGTTATGATTTAAGTGAACCTACAGCAAGAAAACAATACCAATATAATACGATACCCTAATGGGAGACCGTTAGACCGTTGGATCGCCATGTAGAGGTCTCAAGATCGACTCTAAAACACGCATCTCTAACTTTTCTAAGTTATGTGCGTATTAAATAATTAATTACCGCTCGCTTTAACGGTGAAAGAAAACATCGTGAGGAAACATATGTCTGAGATTTCTTCATAATATTCTGGAAGATATGTAAAGTCTGCCGACCCGTACTAGGCCAGCATAGTGAACTATGGCCTAACCCTTCTCAAACTGAGAAGAGGCCCGAGCCCAGCAGTGGGATAGTTTAATACAAGGCTAATCTATATATTAATACGTGAAGCATAAACTTTGTACCCCTTTTTACGAAAATTGCGCGGACGGAGGAGTATGAAATTTGGCACAATTAAAGTTTATATGGAGAAGGAGTGGCTAATCCTAATATTTTTATAAAATATGCATTAGAAGTACATTCAATTAATGAAAAAACACTACACGCACACGTATATGCATTTGACACACGCAGTCGAATCGCGTTCGTAGTATTTCGGCATTGTTTGGCTGATCTCGAACAATTCTTCGTAACAATGGTTACATATTATCCTAAGTACCGTGAAATGTGACTTATAATCACATTTCACGGTGTAGTTATATACTACAAAACCTTAATAACGATCAAACATAAAATTTAACTCAATTATGGTTGAATTTTGACCACTTGGCAACCGCTAATATTATACACTGTGAGTCTTTATAATGTGCACATATCAAAATGAGAGAATTGAAGCTTCATTTTGAAAGATTTTTCAGTCTATTGACTAATGAAGTACCTGAATTATTGGAGTATGTACAACTGGCTTTGCGTCGAAGGATGTTTCTGCAGATGGACGGATGCCCTGCCCATTATGCTAGAAATGTTAGATCATTTTTAAACGATAATTATTGTGATAAATGGATCGGCCGGCAAGGACCTGTAGGGTGGCCTGCGCGATCACCCGATTTGACGCCCTTTGATTACTTCCTATGGGGGACCATGAAACAACGCGTCTATAGTCCCATCAACAGTGAGGCCGATTTGCGTGACCGCATAATTAATTGTGCGAATGATATTCACAATGATCTCGAAATGATAAAGAGAGCGACACAACAAATTTTAATTGGCGCGGGTTTGTGCCTACAACAATAAGGTATATATTTTGAAAACCTGATGCATTAAAATTTGTGTATAATAATAAATGGTTTATTTGAACTCTTTTGTATTAATTTATCATCCCAGATAAACCATCTTTAAGAGAACAATAAATGGCGCGTTCGGAGTGCCAGCTTTTAACACCTAATAGAAAATGGTATGATTGAGTTAAAAACATGCCATTTTTGCCATTACGTGGCTAATACGATGAAGAATAATTTAAAATAATAAAAAAGGTACGTAATGTCGGCGTATTATTGAGAAATTTTACGATTATTGTAAAAATTTATGGAAAAGAAAGAGATTTTTGCTAAAAATCTTTTTTTTATTTTCAATTGGGGGTAGCTTTTCCCTTAATTTTCTGAGGACGCCTAATTACTTGCAATCATTATGGAGTTGTCTCATCGCGACAGATCATTAAGTTTATAAGTTACACCGTTTTGTTTACACTGGGGTCACAGGAGCGAACAAAATTTTTAAATATGCCATAAGAAATATAAAATATATATGGCACTTTTAAATATTTTTCAACAGAATTAAGCATAAATTCCCTCATTTCGATATGTGCACATTATAAAGACTCATACTGTATATTATGTAATTCTTCAAAATAAAAACATAATTATTATACACGGCATATTGTTTTTCTTTAGGTACTTGTTTCTTTGACCTTTGTGACAAGCTTGCTAAAGGTAAAGAACATAGGGCAACATTATGCAGAATCGGAGAATATTGGATAATAATTAATAAAATTAATAATGATTTATTTTCTCTTCCACAAAGGGGATTCAGTATGATGATAACAAATGTTACCTGATCCTATTCTGGGTGTAAAAATGTTAAAAAAATATAGTGTATCCATTCGGCTGTATGAGTTCGGGTTAAATATTGCTATTATTGGCCGACAGAACGGACACTTGAACAAGCATTTAAGATTAAATTTACGTCCAAGCAACGTCTTTTAATTAACAGGCAATTAATCAGAATATTATATAAAATGAAAAGTCCTGACTCATCAACGCCCGCCCAGTTGAATAACGATAAAAAGCATATTCGCTATATTATTAGCTGTATTTATATGTAGCAGTTACCCATGACTACGTCCGCGTGGTAATTAACAAAAAAAAACTAAACTAAAAGTAACCTACTCCTTATAACATCAGCTATCCGCCATTGATAGTCCCGTCAAAATCAATCCAGTCGTATGAGAGATTAGCACAAACAGACAAACGAATAAATAAAAACAAATAGATTCTTAAAATTTTGAGTTTTTTTTATCTATGTACCGTTAATATGTATTTAGTAAAAAGCTGTTATTTTGACATTATAAACAGAATTCAACTTCAATTTGATATAACTGTATCGATTATTATGTGGGCATTTCAATAAATTCGTCATTATGCCTTATGTACCATTATAAAAAGAACCTTGGCATGTGTTCAGATATATAAATAAAATCACTGATATCTATTTCAATATTTTGCATTATATTATACACTAGATGGCGCTCATCTAGTAAACAAATAAAATAAAACCCTCTGCAAATTTAACTAAATAAAATATAGTTAAAGTTATTTATTTCACATGTATCTAGCTAAATTAGTTAAAGTACAGTAGAAATTACAAGTAAGAGTGTTTTTCAAGAAACCAATATTATAATAACAGCTAAAAAAACAATAAACAATTAGTGATAAAGTGACTTGAATATAAAAATGAGATAAGAGTTATTAAAGGACTTTTAACTCTAAAAGATACAACAGAAGAATATTCATTTTTGGAGTGTTTTTCTCCAAAAGTGAATATTCTGTGCTTGGATCTTTGTAAAAAACTAACAATTTGAAGGGATACAATTAAATACGAAAAATACAAAATATATTCCTTTATAAAGCCGTTTGCTAAGGGTAATGAGTCATTGAAACCATGTTATAATTTGAAAAATATTGGGTAATACTACCTCTTGGTGAAAATGATACAGACCCAAACCAAATCCAATTTCACTTAAAGAATAGTTTAGAATTGTTGCAAAAAAGTAATTTAATAATACTCAGCATGTATATAAATACATACCTGATGAAATAAAATGAAATAAACTGTTAAAATTTACATGTCACACTTACCATGATTGTAATTTTTTGGATATTCTAATTTAAATGAACATTACTATAACTATCACCACTTACAGGGTCATATAAGCAGGTTAATCAAGCTAACCATAGATACAAAAGATTATAAAACTAAATACATTCCTTCTAGTACAAATAAAGTAAAACCCTATTATCTTTCTATTAATAAACATGGCTTACTTAAAAGTTACCCTTTGGGTACATACAGAGTAAAAGAGACAATCCCATATTATTTTCTTATTATTAAACCTAATTCAACTTGAACATCTTCTAAAATATTAAACAATGAGAGTTTTTTATGTGCAAGCCAAGGGAATTAAAAGGGATAAAAAAGTTAATAAAATAACACTACTCCATCAAAACATGGCAGGTATTTTAAATAAAATTGACACCATAGAATTATGCCTAATTGAACTTGCTAAAAATAACTATCCAATACAGATTTTATGCTTTAGTGAGACTTTAATAAAAAGAGGGGATGAGTCAAATATTACTATTAAGGGATATATATTGGGCAGTTACTATTCTAGAAAAAAACAAAAGCGTGGTGGTACTTGCATCCTAACATATTGTGGAATTGACTGCAAGCCAATAGAATTATGTAAAGAATGCTCTTGTGATAATATATTTGAATGTTGTGGTATAGAAATCCCCAGTATAAATACTGTAATAATATGTTAATACAGAACGCCTACATCTGAAATTCATTTATTTTTTAATAAATTAGAATTATTGTTACGTAAATTAAGACACAAAATTATTAAAAAAAATTTAATAACAGGCGATTTAAACATTAATATACTATTAAAAAATAAAAATACAATTTATTTAAAAAATATCCTCTTTAATTTTAATTTAACTTTACATATAAACAAGCCAGCTCGACAAAATAGCTGTATAGATCTCATAGCAAGTAATCATGAAGAGGCGTATGGTACAGTCCACCGGCTCTATCTATCTGACCATGATACCGCGCCAGTGTTAGACTTTCCAGAAGGTGTGTGAAAATATCACGATTTTGGTAATTAGAAAACGAGATTTTAGTGATGGAAATATAGAAAATTTGTATATTACATATCACAATTATCTTGGCATAAAGTCTACGCTGAAACAGACGTAAATAAATCATATACTTAGTATTTTTCACCAGGAACTTACATTGTATTATGAGTTATGTTTTCCCTACTATAAATCTAAAATGACTTCAAAAAGTCAATTTCCTGCATAGATTACTAAAGGTCTAAGAAAAGCCTGTGCCATTAAAGGACAACTAAGGTTTACATATTATAAACATAAGAAACAAGACACACTTAAAAAATATAATACTTATGAGAGAATTTTAAAGAAATGCATTATAATATATGGTCTAAAAAAATATTAATAGAAAACTACTTAATAAACCAAAAAATAAAGGAAAAGCCGCTTGGAATATAATAAAAGATAAAAATAATAGTATCAATTCGATTAACAGCGTAACATCAATACAAAATGATGAAAATATTATTCATAATCCAACTCAAGTAGCAAGATTATTTAATGACTTCTTTATTAATGTTAGTAATGGTAATCATTTACATTCTTCTAATGAGCAATATCAAAAAATACAACAAAACAAAATATGGCAGCATTTCTTCCAACCTAGCGAGTATGTTTGCGTTGTCACCTACAAATTATACTTTCTTATTTTGCAACCGCTTTGGTACAGTACGCACAAAAGAAATGTGTCGATTGCTGTTTAAGTATAAAATAACTAGCTTTTGCCCGCTGCTTCGCTCGCGTAAATGTACGTTAGGTTAACACCCTAAGCACCTAGCAGTATGAAATATACTTTACGACCTATTCTCATACCTACCAAATATACATAAAACAATTCATTAAAATCTGTTGAGCCGTTTCGGAGGAATGCAACCACAAACACCATGACACGAGATTTTTATATACTTATATTATATACCTATTGATGTACAAAATCAAACAGAGTCAACTACCTTATTTAACACAACGTTTTTCCCTATGAAATTTGCAAATATATGTACATACGTATATAACGTCTATACCCATATGAGTAGAGGTGGATATTATATTAAAAGTTCGCCAGCAATTTTTCAGGCTCCAGGTATTAGTGGGCTAATCTATTGCCGTCTACCGGGCACAGAGACCAAATCTTTGTTGCTAACAATGATTTCTCGACTGAAACTACTACTAATAACCTTTTGCGATGTTCAAGAATTGAACCCGAGACAACATACATACATCAGTCACATTCGCATGTGCGTCACCGAAATTGTTCTAGTCATATATCTAGCTAAATAGATCTACATAGATAGGCAGCTAGTGCTCTTGAATGTGACACCGCTGTTAAACCTTTACTAAAATGTATGGCTCTTCGTTGACCAAATATCAAACACGGCACATATTCAAACGCAAAATAAACGAAGTTATTCGACGCCTGTATATACGCCGCTAGTCCTGTCACCGAGCCGTGCGACGGGACTATTATGAATTTCATTGAGTTGTAACGGACAGAGGAGCGTTTGATATGCGTAGTCCACTAGCAGTGCCAGTAGTATAAATTTAAATTCTGTAATGTTTTGACAGCTTTTGGAAATGATTCGGTGCACTAATGTAAATATTAAGCTTGAATCAGCAGTTATCTTGATTGTAACTTTACCGATTACAATTACGGTGCCCGTATGAAAACTCGGATGGTCGAGTCATGTATGAATATCATAAAACAGATAGAATGCATCGTATAGTAGTTCTATGTCCTATAAAAAATGCTTGTTTTATTTGTATGAACTAACTCATGAATTAGCCAGCTACTGGGTGGATGAAATTTTAAAATTATTCTTTGACACCGGGGTCAAAGTGATGGCCCGAAGATTAAGCGTATTAAAATTTCCGTAACTTATTTATTTATTCATCTAAAGTTTTTAAGAATAATCCTTTGAGCCCAATAAAAATACTATAAAGTCTTTGATTTTCTAAACATCATACTGTCATTGATAAAAATACCCAAGTATAAAAATGGTAATGAAAACATACACAAGCTTACACACTAATACTTACATAATTATGTTCTAGTCCAACTAAACATTTACATATTACTATCAATCGTTGATCGTTCACTACAAGTAGCTTCCGATCACGAGCATGACAAAATCTCTCAATTTACTGGCACGTACTAAATGCAGCACTGTTGTTGTATTACCATGCAGTCATTAAAACTTGTCCATTTCCCAGGTAAGGTCGCCACTACAAGTAGCTTCCGATCACGAGCATGACAAAATCTTTCAATTTACTGGCACGTACTAAATACAGCACTGTTGTTGTATCACCAAGCAGTCATTAAAACTTGTCCATTTTCCAAGTAAGGTTGCCCTGCCGATACCCGGTTTAACAAACTAATTTGTCCTCAATACAGTTTACGGTTGTGTGCTACTCACAAATGGCAATTAACTCACAATATGGGTTAATTAAAGTTGTCAAGCTTTCTAAAAGTTAACCGTTATGGGAGTTTTGGGTGAAATTGATCATGAGATAGTTAAGTGGCATCGAAATTATATTGTTTATGAATAGAATAATAGTGTTAAATGTTAAATAATCTCTATGATAGTTTTAGACATCTCTGTAATAGTTTTACAACATAATTGTGTTCTAATTTAGCAATGCGTATGATTGCCGTGGAATGATAATTGAACGCAGTTATGTACAACTGGAGAGTTGCTCTTAGCGCATACAATCGTGTATAGTGCTGTACATCGCTTATTTGATTATATTCTTCTATTTAGTGAGATGAAGCTATATTGTATTTGACATATTTAGAATCAAAAGAACAGGACATTACATCCTACAGTTGATTTCAAAGCTAGAAGCCAAGTTAAGGACACGTTTGTTCAAATATCTACACTAATTAAAATTAATGTAGAAATTGCACTAATTTTCTACACTAGTGTAATTTACACATTCTTGTAACTTTAAAGGAATAATTGATTGACTATAGTGGGAGTTCTGCCTTTTATAAGTACTTATAAACCTAACCTAACCTATAACCTAACCCAAAGTTCATCTTTGGGCTAGGTTACATAAAGGACTCGCGAGATGACCTCCAGTCACCCTGAGGTTTTACCTACTGGGCTTCATGGGCCTGCCCGCCACCCGATCAGCACCGGGTCCGAGAGGCGGCGTGCGTGTTCCCGCGCCTCTGTGTCGTTTAGTATTCTCCACAAGGGGACAGTAGAGGGAGCCTTTTTATAGTGTAGTGGCCTACCGTTTCATACGGCACGCGGCGGGCCGAAACCTCGGCGGGGTCGCGATTGCATGTGAAAGTGATTAGCGCGGCCCCGTCGACTCTCGTTATGTTGAGGAACACCGTGGTAGGTTTAGTCGGTATTACCGGGATATATTTTTCCCGGTGAGTCCGATATAACCTCTCCTTCGCCCCGCAGAGAAGCTTGCGTCAGTGCATACCCCCAAGTAAAAAAAAAGGTTACAGTAAGGACTACATACATATTTAGGAGATGCACCAATAATCAGTCCATGTATGTAATTACATTTGTAGGATGTATAGGTATACATCATATAAATGTAATCACATACATACAGGTGTAATACCTACAAATAGGCTTTGATGGTCGATCTTATCTTATCTTATCTTATGTGGAGGCCAGTCAGTGCAGACCGGTGACACTTCGACCCAGTGGGATCTTTTGTGTCGATACTCTCCCAATAACGACTGCCATAGATATTCATGGCAGTCGGGACCGACGGCTTAACGTGCTCTCCGAGGCACGGAGCAGGCGATAATTGTCAATCACTATGCACCTAATTTTGAAAAGTCATACAACTGCCGAAAGTTAGAGGTGCGCGACGTGGGTTCGAACCCGAGACCCTCTGCATTGCAGTTTGTTGGTCTCCCCACTGAGCTATTGCTGCTCTTGATAAGTTTGATGATAGATAATAGTATAGTATAAGTGGTATGTTATATAGTCAAAAAAATAAAAGTCACGAACTAATACAAATAAAAATAATAATACAGCCTGCTGTCACAAACTAAAAATAAAAGAAATATATTTTTTTATTTCTGAAAATTATTTTCTTATTATTAGGTACAAAATATGCTTTTATATCTATGTAACATGCTGAACTAAGACTATTTATTCTAAAGTATTATAATAATACTAAAGTAATCTTTAAAATTGTGGCAACCAAATGCTTTGAATAAATTTAAAAGTTTGAATAGCTACTTTTCAATGTGTAATAAAAGCTAAAGTAAGTTGGTGACACTCAATACATTTGTGAACAAGTATCGGTCTTCAATAATAGTAGGTAATGACGTGAAGGTTTATTTTGTTTTATATTAAACTTGGTTAACTTAAATAAATAACAACTTCTAACAATCATAATGGTATACTATTTACGGGGTTAAGAAGTGTTGCCACTATCAATTTGATTGATGGGTAACCATTTACAATAAAAGCCATAGTAGGAATTGTCTTAGTTTTTAATGTTTATCAAAGACTAGCTGACTGGACAGTCGTTGTCCTGTCAATCTATAAAAAGGTACATTTCGCGTAATTAAATTCTATATTAAAACGTCAATCAATTCTTTTCCATATAAAAATAACATTTAAGTTTTCTATATTTCCTGCGGAATTTTCTCAAATTTTCATTCACACTAACTTTGTCCTGACAATTATAAACACAACAAAAAAATTATAGCCAAATCGGTCGAGCCGTCCATAAGTGATGTTCCGTCATATATTATGTGGCAATTGATTTTTATTAATATAGATTAAACAGGTACTCGAATTCTCAAACATGTATGTATAACAGTCGAACAACTTTATGTGCTATTTAGTTAGACGGAGATAGGCATATCTAATAATACATTAGAATAATATCAGCCTTGTATATAAACTTTTCCACTACTGGGCACGGCCTTTTTGTCAATGTGAAAAAAGTTAGGTCATAGCCTGGCACGTTGGCCCAGTGCGGATTGGCAGACTTCACATGTCTTTGAGAACATTATGGAAGAACTCACAGATATGCAGGTTTTCTAACGATGTTCTCTTCACCGTTAAAGGTAGCGATAATTAACTATTTAATACAAACAAAACTTTGAAAAGACAGACGGTGAGTACCTTGGGATTGAACTCAAGATCTCTGCGTAGCAGTCCAACGTTCTCTCGGTATAGGTTATCACTTTCTTTTTATAAAATACATTACTTGGCCTTATATACTTAGTTCTCTCAGGTCAGTCTTGCCAGCGTTTATGCCAACACTATTGAACAACAATGCAGTCTTACATTAATACAATAGTTTCCTTTAACTAAAGCAACTTTATTCGTTAGGAAACTAAGTATAAAAAAGTATAATTCGTTTAGTTTAATTGAGTTCCAACTTCCAAGCTGCCACTTCGTCTCCCTTTCTTTTTCTTAATTTGTAAAATCTGTGAAAGGAAATTCCTTAAACTTTGGTAATCAGATTACTAATTTCCCTGGTAAAATCGGTTAAAGCGAACTTTCTCTTTAGCTTTTACAGATATACCTAATATAAAAACATAGATATACCTAATATAAAAGCATAGGCTCACTTCGCAAAGTGGTAAGCAGAGACTATGGATTTCCACTTTTTATATCCATACTTCTTCTTCGTCTTTCATTTTCAATATATTCTCCATGCACACTCGTCAATTTAGGGCAACAACACGCCAATTTGTTGTGACAGTTTCAAAATCATCAATTCTCAAATGTTTAGCGTCCTCAGCGGCCTCAATCAAAACGCCTGTTTTACAACGAGGTTGCACTGCGAGCGGAATTATTTTAGTATATTTACCAAAATTATATTACTGTGTAAATTACACAAAAAGTAAACGTTTTATAGTGGTCATATCTTAAATGTTTACCATCAACCAAAACGTATGCTGATTTATTATTTTAGCAGTACGAAAAACTAAATGTGCGTGGATGAAGAAAGCAAAACGTGATATTTCTGTGAACTGCTGCACATACACATAATCACTTATAGCGTGTAGGTACACAGACAATTCACATTATACATGAAAGATACAGAGCCTGTATGTATACAGAATACACAAACTGTATATGAATTACTAGCTGTCGCGGGTATCTACCCGCTATGCTATGTTTTGCCATTAAATAATGGCATGGCAATTGGAAAACATAGCATTTAGATATAATGAATTCGAAAATTATATCATGGCTAGAAAATAATAATTTAAAGAAGACTTAAATAATGCACTTTAGTCAAAGACAATCTATTGATTACAAAATGAGAATTAATAACCAGAACAATTATATATGCATTACAAATCACGCTAAATTTCTTCGTTTTTAGAAAGAAATTAAGAATATTTTTGGCTGAAAAGTGTTACTATTCCATCATAGACTTTCTTAAAGACACAATTTAAAAAATAAATTTTTTGTTTGTTAGATAAAATTTTGTTATTTTATAGATCTTTTATTATTTGTGTTTTTAATTTTACTTACAGTTTATTATTAACATGTAAATATTTGTACGCCAATATTGGCAAGGCACAGAACCGGACTTTTTTATTTTTTTGTATCATCTTTTAAACCTGTGCTTGGCAAATAAACGGAATTTGAATTTAAAAGAATTCTCTAGAACAACTAAAAACAATGCAGGATAAAATATCTCTTGTATATATATTCCAGCAAAAATCTACTTATGTACATTTCAAATTTTATCAAAATCCATTAGATACGAACTATTTTTAAGTTGCTTTATTTGTATCCATTAGTAGCAGTAAAACCTGGACCTTACTCGGAACAGATTCATTGAACGATTTTCATTCCTCTCGATCTGTTTCAGTTATATTTCAATTAAAAGTTGCTGTTTATTCGCTTCCCAGAAACCTATTGTATGATCGTTACAATTGTTAGTATTTCATTTGATTCTCAAAAATGAATTGTTTATGCAATGGTTTGCTGTAAATTGGATTTTACATTAATTAATACAAATTGCTTTGTTTCTTTGTATAAAAAAGATAATCTGCTTCTCATGCTAACGTTTTGTGATTTTATTGGTTTCTCTGCTTATCCTAAAATAAAAACAAGCGTCAGTATATATGTATATTGCTATAGGGTAGTTGCCTGTTTGATGTTAGTACAGAAGATGGTTGGAATGTAGCACCAGCTTGGGATCCAGTAATACAAACAGTCAAACCCAAGAAGAAGCAAAACACAGCTCGACTTCGTGATACTTTGAGCTCATTCTGCGTAAATAGAAATACCAATAAATTAAGTTATGTTCGGGTTATTTGAAATAAATACACTTGAGAACATTGAGACAACTAGCATCTTAGTCTCCCCGTGAACATGACTGCCGAAAAGCCGAACCTAAACGTCGGGCAAAGTGTAAACTTGAATATCAATAGTTTTAATAATATAATTAGCTTTAAAAGTATTAAAGTTCAATAATCGTAGTGTAACAGTTTCAAAATTATGTAATAAAGTATTAAATAAACAACGCGATAAAATCTGTAGGTATAAAGTAGTTTAATTTCAATGAATAACATTCGCGTAAACGTAAGACAATATTTGTACGATATTATACACATAAGAGCAATTAACAACAAAAATTTTTTTTTGTTAGAACTGTTTCAATTTTCGTTGCAAAATAAGGGACTAAATTAATATTTTTAATTAGGATATAAGAAAATGTGAGTTCGTAGTGGGGATGTCTCGATTTCTCCATCGCACAGGTGCGGTTAAACAGTGGTTACGTCATAGCTTGTATCTAGCACCCTTTTTCTGTCATTTAACAGTTACTCCTACTACCAAATTTTAAATGCTTGTATCTTATTTATTGTAAAGTAGATTTCAAAATTCTTCATTTTGTAGAGTTTGAGTCATGTAACTATTTGGCTTTAAGAGTGCGCCGAACGTAAGACAGATAATGATAAAGCACGTGCGGCACATATTCAAATCGGCGCGCGGCTGCCATAGTATAATTGTATGGACGATTTGAAGTGCTTTATTGATAAATGTGTATCTTTATTGTCAACCAATAACTTTAAATATTTGGGACGGACAAATAATTGTAATATAATTATTTATGTTTCGTTTAAGCTGTAAAATTGTAGATTTCTACTGTTGTAATCTAAAAATCACGTAACAAATTTTGTAGGTGAAAATGTTAATTATTTTAAGTTTTTTACACGGAGTAATTGTAAGCACATTCATTGTTATGGTAAATGTATATTTTATATTTGTATTAAACAAAAAGTGTTGATTTTATTCACTTGACTGTGACCGCCTGTTTTAGCACAATTCGCTCGGCGCAGTCTTAATAATAAAAAAATTATGTCAGGCAGCCTATATATACGTTAATTTTAAATTGTCAATAAATGTCAAATTACAAAATAGAAACCGTCGGTATTGAACGATATAACACTTAATTTGACAACAGAGTGATGGACTGTTTTTAGAATATTACCGAACCGCTATTATATTACCACTTTATAATATAATATACGTTATATTAGGATGATGATAGAATATCAAATTATTAATTATCTGGAACTTATATTCATAGCCCCGCAGCAATATTACAATAACATATTGATAGATAGTTTCTAGTATAACTATATACCTATATTATGAACAGTTCTGTTACGAAAATTATGTGAACAGAATTCTAAAGAGTACTTTTTCATAATAATAGTCATATTTAAAGATATTATTCGATTAACCGTGAAATTGCGGTGCCTCGGTATTGAATACACTGAAATGCCATTTACGCCATGTAAAAAGATTAAGTGTCCTTTTTAGGTCCGCTGTGGTAAAGTATCTTATAAACCAAACCGAATCTATGATTTGGTATCAGATTCAATAGCATGTAGATATGAGCCAGCTCTCAAGAGTTAATTCACGACATTAAAAAAGTTTAAATGTAATATATTATGTACTAGATTTTGCCCGCGGCTTCGCTCGCGTATGTATGTATGTAAGTTACGTATTTTTAGTGGAGGAAAAGTTTTGTACATCTGACAACGTGTATGCGAAATTTCATGATGATCGGTCGAAAGCGGTTGAAAGCGTATCAAACAAACAAACTCACACTCGCTTTTATCAGTAAGAAATACTGCAACTGTAGTGCGTTTCAAATACACCATACACAATAAGACCCATTTGACAGATGATCGTTGAACAGTGATAGTGAAGAGACCGTTTCAATCGACACATCACGAAATCGATTACCGATTAACTTTCCAAACAAACTGTAATCGAGGGTTTAGAATAGAAACAAAAATAATAGAAACAGAAAAACAAAAAAGGAGTCCATCTAAGGTTGACATATCGAAAGAATAAAAAAGTCACAGTTACATATAACATGTTAAATTGTAAAAAAAAACTGGACTATCCTTGATTAATTCCTAGTAACACATACATACTTAGTTTGGGTGAAATAAATGTGGTATAACAGATTTAGATACTAGTTTTGATTTTGATAAAACTATGGGATATTTAAACCATACCTCCAATATAGCATCTTCAAATACATTTTTTGATAAAGAAAATATACTAAGGGTTTGCAGAATGGGATTTAAAGTACGTCGCAACGTAATAATAATTAATACCAAATACAAATTTACAAAAGTATTTCTCGGATAATTGTTTTTATCTCGAATTAGTTCAATTTTATCCGATTCATAATGTCGCGTCACTATGACTGAAAGTAAAAAAATTACCCTAGTGCGTAACCATGGTATTGTAGTAAAATATTATTTTATTTTGATATTTAAATTATTTAAGTTTAAAATATGTAATATCAATAGAAATTATTAGTTGATTATATTTGTGAAACAATTACATCATGTTTTGTATAGATTCTAATTATGTTTAAATAGTCTTTAGTACCATAAGTAATCATTGTTTATTTTAGCAATTTATATGAAATGTGCAGAGTTACGTACTATGAAGTGTCAAAAGGGACTTCGTATTTGAAACAGACTATAACCTAACCAAACAAAGCGGCGGGCAAAATACAATTTATTCACATTCACAACTAATGCTTTTAGAAAATTATAGATATTTTGCCAGAGTATACGTTTCATATTTACTTTTTATTGTCTCAGGCTGAGGAAGGCTTGGTGGTACGGCTGCGGATGGAAGCTGTTCGACTTCCTTGCGCTGGTCAAGCATTGAGGGCCAGAGATGGTGATTCCTTAGGATCCCCACTACTCGCGTCATGGGATGGACCTAACAGTGTACCCTCGGTGAGTTCTCTCTACTAGGTACTTAATGAAATATATATTTTTTTATCTAAATGAAGATGTCTATTTCGATGGACTATTTAGTTTTAGAGTAAGGCAATTTATTTTGAATCATTGTAATGTGGCCCTTATTCTCCAATAGGTTGGTGACGTAGAAACTACGACAGATTCGAGCGGAGCAATGGAGATAGCTGGCGGTCGTCACATACTCGTAGAGCTTAGGTCAGGAGACACAAGCGATCGCTGCGCAGGTGGATTTTTAGCTCACGCTTCACAAATCGGTGGGTACAAACTTATCATTAAAAATAATGTTGTCAAGACTTAAAAGTTTAGTTATAACTAATTAAATTTTTAGAATCAATTTAATAATCACTGAAAAAGAACTATAAAGATTTAATTATAGTCAAGGCAAACTACTTATATTAATTATATTTCAGAGGTTACAGGTGTAAAATGCTGTCTGACAATTAAGAACACCTCTTTGCCATATAGGTTCATGGACCAAATTAGGATATGGATGTCGTCTTTGGGCTACTGTGTCAGGGACGTGGCTATTGTTTGTGTCTGATTTCTTAAGTCTGATTGCCGAAATGGCAATTATAACGTCATATAATGATATTTTACAATTTATTTTCCGAATTATAAAATCCTTCTACTTAGTTAATCAGTGCAATATAACTATGATGAATAAAAACGCCGTAGGACACAAAATAGATATAGTGAATATCGAAGTTTGAACTGCCTGTTTCAGAGGAAATTATATAGAAGGCTGTATCAGGGATTTGATAGGCTTAACTTTTTTCATTAAATTATAGCTTTAGAGTAGCTTCGCTGACTGCAGTTTGCTTTAGCATTCTTGTTATTTTAAAACAATCTTTGTTTAGGTAATCTCAAACAGTAGAGCATATCATACCAGAATTGCTACCAAACTCGTTAAACTAAATGATCCATTATGTTCCATATAGAGCCCATACGCAACGCGTCAGCTGCTTGGGCCTCTGTTAGTGGAGGCATCTGGTGGCGTAGTGGTGGTGGAGCTCGAGGTGCTGCCGTGGCCCTCGCAGCAGCTGCAGCGCTGGCAGCGTTGTGCCTCGCGCTACATTCAGCACACCGCACCAGAGCGTACCAGCGTGCTGCTGATAAGGAGTCACTCACCGATAGTGACGGTACGGTTACCTTAAATATATTTTCAGAATGTAGAATCAGATTTAGTAAAGTTTTTGGTAAGTAATCAATCCTAATAAATAAACAAATCAACAAATCCTAATAAAATCTGTGTATTTATAATAATGAAGGATCAATAAAATTTATAAAAATATTTGAATCATCCTTTACTATTTGAAAATTACAGTAAAATAAGCTCTTTTGGTGAACCCTGCGCGAAGGCGGAATCAATATTATTTATATTTTATATATTTTGTTCAAAATCACTATAGTGGTTCATTATAAAAATGCCATACGAAAAGACGAATTATTGAGTTCAAAGATAATTATGTCAGTACAAAAAAACAATATCTTAATATTAGACGTGAATAATAATAATAATAAATTTTGTGGCGAGCTGAATGTGAGTGGCGACACTGCGATTCTGCATGCCTCGGAGAGTCGGTTAGGGCCTCGTCCCTAGCTTACCGTTACTGGTTGGCTGGGGTGGAACTTCAAGAGCGCCTCTCAGCTCTCAAATCTGGCTTGCCTTGGTCGGCCGGTCAGAGAGGGGCCGCTAGAGCTACATGCTTGGGGTGGTGAAACCGGCGCCGCCACGCTCGATACTCCTAGCCGCTCGCACTGGTCTTGCCCTCTGCTGCTGGCTTGTATGTCTATCGTGGCTATTCAGGGGGCCCATCTAGGAGTTGGCGAGTCACCGTCTGTCCATTCGATTGATCTTATTAGAGTATTCAGGGCAGACGCCGTTTAATCATCTATAGTTACCAATATACCAGTCCATCAAACACCCATACCCATAGCCCATATATTAGAATCCATATTTAGCAATAGTCCTACGTCTGCTGCGGCTAGTGCCGCTGTAGGTGTCCCATCCCACCTTTGATTAAAACTCTCGAAGGGCCTCTTCACGTTGGACCCATGTCTCCGTGTAAGCCTCGCAAACGGCCGGGTATTTTCTTAACATAATAGGAAAATACCCGTGAAAAAGAACCAAATAATAATTTATTCAATAAATAAAAGTCTTTACAAAACACATTACAGGCTTCTAATTGTATTAAATTGACATTAGCTCTCGAATGTGGCCATGTACGATGATCGGTATGGATCAATGTGGCCATTGATTATGACTTTGGTTTTATCCAAATTCATGCCAAGACCGATACGTCGCAAGGCTGCAGCTAGGCCGTCCAGCATCTGGTTCAGCTCCTCTAGCGACTCCGTCATTAAGACTATGTCATCTGCGAATCGCAGGTATGAGATGTAGTCGCCGTTTAAGTTAATGCCCGCCGTTTAAGTAAATGTTCTTTATATCTTTATCTTTGCCCTTTCCTTTCCAGTACAGCGTCTTAAACATATCTTCCAACGCGCTTGTGAACAGTTTCGGGGATATAACATCCCCCTGATGGGATGGGATGTTATATCCCCAAGACTATCGTTATATCGAGGTGCTGAGATGTCTGTACGAAGCCGCCACCATGAGTGTCCAAGTACAGGGCGAGCAGTCTAGACCCATCCAATTGCCCAGAGGCACTCCTCTGGTGGCGGCTTCTTACAGACGTCTCAGCACCTCAATATAACGATAGTCTACTTGTCATCGCTGTAGGGATTCCAGAACAGCCCAGGTTTCGATACAGTCAAAGGTCTTTTCATAGTCCACAAAGGCCAGACACAGTGGCTGATTATACTCTTCGGACTTCTATATAATCTGCCTTACTGTGTGAATGTGGTCTATAGTGCCATATCCTCCGCGAAACCCGGCCTGTTCCGGCGGCTGGAACTCGTCGAGTCTCCTGGCGAGACGGTTTGTGACCACTCGTGAGAACAGCTTATAAACATGGCTTAGGAGCGAGATGAGTCTGTAATTTTTAAGGAGGGTTCTGTCATCCTTCTTAAAAAAGAGCACCACCAAACTCCCGCTCCACGCCTTTGGAGTTCTCTCACTGTGAAGGACGGTGCTAAAGAGGTTCTGTAATTCCTGTATAACAGGGACTCCTCCAGCTTTTAGAAGCTCGGATGTTATTCCGTCCTCACCGGGGCTTTTCCATTTTTAAGCTGCCTCAGAGCTAACATGATCTCGTCTTGACTGATGTCTGGCAGTTCGTCGGTGTAGTGGCGAATCAGGGTGGCTCTGAAATCGTGGACGTCTCGTCTGAAATGAGGGGTTTGTGCAGCGTATAATCGGCCATAGAAATCCACTATCGCGGCGAAGATCTCCGGCTTCGACGATACGGTCTTCCCGTCATGCGTTTTAAGTTTCGTCAGGTGGCTCCTGCCAAGCTGCTGAGTGAATAGTTTGGACCCTCGGTTTCGCTCTATCGCCTCTTCAATGAGGTGTATGTTGGAGCTCCGAAGGTCGCGCCGTACCATCTTCGCAATTTGCTTGTTCAGGTCTGACCTCTCAGACGAAGTCGCTTCGGTGGTTTCCCGTCTTTCTGTCATCAACCCGAGAGTCTCAGCCAAGAGTTTGGATTTCTTGCCAGTCCGTTGCGTTCTGCAGAGTTTGATGCCCTCGTCCCTCAGAGTTTCGACCAGATTGTGTAGGGTTTCGTCAGCGTCATCGGTGGGTTCCAAGGCAACAAATATATCCCCGAGAAGCTGCTAGAACTTCTCGGTACCCGCCATGATTTGGATTGGGTTAGGTCGGAGTGTGGACTTCATCAGGCGGTTTCTTTCAAGCTTTAAGTTGATATTCAGAGAGCCTCGAAGGAGTCAGTGATCACATCTGGTATTGAACCTGTTGATCACTGAGACATCTCTGAATATGTGCTTGCTATCCGTTATGATGAAGTCGATCTCATTTTTAGTCACAGTGTCGGGGCTTTGCTATGTCCACTTCCTTTAAGGCTGTTTCTTAAAGAAGGAGTTCATTAAGAACAGTCCCTCTTTCTCAAGGAAGTTGACAAGCATTTGCCCTCTGTGATTTCTAACTCCATAACCACACTTTGTCGCTAAAGTCCCCCATAATAACATTGAAGTGAGCCTTAGTGGTGTTGTGCAAGGCTTTGGATATGTCTTCGTACATATCCTCCACTTCATCATCCTAGTGTGTCGAGGTCGGTGCGTAAACCTGTATGACCTTCATGCTACCCTGCGCTACTCTGGTCGACACACTAGAGATTTCTTCAACGTTGTTAGAGAGGGCCTTATTGACGAGGAAACCTACGCCACCCTGGGTGGTTTTATCACCCTCGCGAAAGTAGAGAAGATGGCCCGAGTCTAGGATTACTGTATCCTCCCCCTCTCTACGGACTTCACATAACCCCAGAAGATGCCATTTAATGTTCTCTAACTCCACTTCCAACTGCGCTAGATGGTGGTCAAGCCTAAGAGTGCGTCCGTTAAACGTTGCCAGAGTCAAATTTTGTAACGAATGGCAGCCTTATGTAGCCCGGGGATTCTTAGCACCCCCTGCACCGCCGTTACCGTGGCCGCTGCCATGGCCAGGAATAGCGAAGCGGCCGGGAACTGCGTGCTATTTTCTTTTGGCATGTACCATCATTTGGGGGTAATGCCCATAATCCCCACGCTGGACATGCAGGTTGGGGATCGCAGTTCAGTGGTGGATTTATACTGCAGGGAGTGCTGCTGCCCACACCCCGGTTTGTGTCCCTTAGTCGCCTTTTACGACACTTACGGGAAGAGTTGAGTTGGTGCTTTTCTATTTGGCCGACACCACACAGCATAGTTAAGTATACCAATTAAAATAGTTTTAAACAATAACAATTATAAATGAAAAATTGCTTAAACAATAAGAAATTATTTTACAACTAGCAATTTCTCTGTATCTGAACACGTATACGTTTTTAAGTACTTAGTTCAACCTATGTGACATTGATTATGATTAATGCTATATATATCTAATTACTTATTTAGTTTATGTACAAAAAAGGCTCTAAGAATAAAAAAAAATCTTCATGTAAGTATGCTTAGTTAGGAAACTATCACAAACTAAGACTTTCCTACTTTTGTCCGTAGGTAAAAAAGGTAGTAGCGTATGTTGTTTAAGGACAGTGTGCAGGCTAAATAGCAGACGGACAGCTAAAATGTCGGTGGATTGGTATAGTTTATAGGTAGAGAAGATGAAAGGGCGCAATGTGGCTACCTTTAAGATGGCTATTTGCGCACGTTCTAATGGCAATAATATTGTTTTCGATGATCCACCCCAAGATATTACACAATAGGTTATGATTGATTGGCATAATGCTAAATACATCTGTTTTAGTAATTCAAATTTTGCAACGCTATGAAGATACTTGAAAATATATATTACTTTGCGTACTCTATTGCATAATAAATAAATATGTTTGCTAAAATTAAGATTAATGTCAAGCGTATTGCCTAAGTATTTTACATTACATTATACAATCGGTTGCTTCTAAAGTGGGCCAAGTGCATGCGGTGTCAGCAGATAGCAGACAATTATGATTGTGAGCAATAATGTTGTTTATGTAATATGGCGTGTTTTTGTTCCGCGTTCAAAAGTGAATATATATATAGATTATTGTGCATTTAGGTTTAAACAATTGTTTGAGAGCCATTTACTGACAGTATTGAAACCTTCTTGAGCTCGCTCATAGGCTTTGATGCGTGATTGAGCGGTGAAAAGTATCACTGTGTCATCCGCGTATGATATTGTAACCCCGTTCCGAAGATACAAACTACACAGATCATTTATATAAATAAGGAAAAGTGTAGGATCGATAATACTTCCCTGGGGAACACCAAAAGAAGTATTTGGGATGTCTTTACTGATGATTTCGCCTATTTTTCGCCAGCAAAAATTTGTAGTTGTTTGCCTCTTATTCCAACCGATACGAACTTTTTAAGCAATATAGAATTCGAAACATAGTCAAATGCTTTGGTGAAGTCCAAGAAGATTCCAGTTGGACGCATTCCATTATCCAAGTTAGAGGTTATATGGTCAGTTAGTTGTTAAACCGCATGACTGGTTGATCGTTGTGGTCTAAATCCAAACTGTCTGTCTGAAAGAATATTGTTTACCTCTAAGTACTTTATTAATCTATTATTTATTAAAGTTTCCAAAACTTTGGACAATGTTGGTAAGATAGTAATTGGTATATAATTGTTTAAGTAAATCGCTTATCTTTCCGGACTTATGGACCGGGATAACAACAGTTTTTTTAATACTTTAGGGAAAATTTCTTCCGTCATACATATTTGAAATATATGAGTTAAAGGTTGGGCAAGAAAGCGTTTAAACCTTTTGATTTTAAACCTTTACGTTGGTAGGAATATTATCCCAACCAACTGCACAAGTGTCCTTTAGCCCAGAAATTACATTTATAACCTCGTCCATGTCAGTTTCTAGCAAAACAAAGAATTTAAGCCTGGACGGCGGATAAATCTGTATTGACACTTATGACAATATATTACATCTTCTAGGATTAAATTACATACGAATTCCCTTCTAGCATGTTCAGCGTCACTGGAACTCGGTGGAGCAACTTCAGGGTCCCGCAGTACCTTACTGTCGGAGGTGGTCGGCGGAGGAGTTTCGTTACGACGGCTCCTACCTTCAGGCAAAACCAAACACACCCGGCTTAGAGATTCTGACAGGAATTCTGAAAATGTAGAACAAAGGTTAGTAATCTAACAAAAATAACAAAAAATTATAAATTACAAATCTATATTGATCAGCGGTGATTGGAAGTAACAATAGTATTCAGTCTTTATCATTTTGCATCAAATTCAACCAAATATAAAACTAACCTTTATCGTGAAAATCTCAAATATCTAGAGTATGTCGTTTATTGATTTATTCTAAATGTTTTAGATAAAACATTTATTTGACTTGATCTACATATTAAATGAAAACGTTGTAAGATAGTTAATTCTTATATAACATTAAATTCAATAAATCATAAACTTAAACACATCGTTCCCTTTAAACAAAGAATAATAAATCATCGCACTGAATTAGTACGTAAAAGAAATATAATTTTAGTGTTTAATAATCATTTGCAATACGTTCACCTTAAATATATAATTATATGGACCTACAAATATGATAATATATTACCAATAATCAAACACACTGTCATACATCCACTTTAATTGACCGTATGATTCATTTGTTTGTCTTTTGTTTTATTTCGTTCTATCTTTATTTAAAGCTCGCTAACATCAAAACTTTAAACAAATATGTTACTAAATCAAAAATTCAAATGTATTTCAATTAAACCAGTAGTAAAGGCACCTGAGGTAAATTTCTGATTTTGTGTTGTTTCTTACTATATACTTATTTCGAAATATTCAAAGCCTTAATATTCACAAAATATTTTTGGTATAAAATGGTTAAAAATATGAACAGGAAAACAGCCTAAGATTTTCACTTCCATCTAACATGACGAACTTATAATGAAAATTAGTTACGCTAATTAATTACGTCTAAGATTTTTATATTTAAAGTTTCAAAGAAAAATAGGTACTTACTTCCACTTCGCTCGTACCGTAGCTAAAACTTTCGACTGAAACAAAGGAGTATAATTTATTCCCTTCCGTGTCAGAAAATATATTCTAAAAGCTGGATAACTTAAGTAGAAGTAACAAATATTAAATAAGATCATTTGTAAATGGATCCAAATACTGAAGAACCATTATTGACGTCGACCCTTTATTGATTAATATACATCTAATTTAATATATTCCATTTTATCTTTCGAAAATTCCTAACCTTTCATTAAAGATCGGTCGAGATTCTTTGAGAACCCTTCGGTGAAGTGAGTTGAAAGAATAATTAATTAACAAACACTTGACTTTCTCCCTCTGAAATATAATGAGTGCATTGTTTGAGGCGGTTCCATTGTTTGAACACGTATCGCTATAAAATCTCTACATCCGATAAAAATCCCCTCGTTAGTATTATTTTTTTAGTGTCTGACTGATGTTGAGCATTTACAAATAATTTTCATTGTGATGTTGATATTTTGTAGCATAATTGAAATATTATCGGACGTAATCCTAGTATAGAGTTATTATTTGATAATGTTGACATATTCATATCTAGTGTATTTACAAAGAGATAATTTCGTTTGTGGTTATTAAGGAATGAATATTAGATATGAATACTGATGTTTATGATAATCCTCTCTGTGTGTATTGAATCGAAATCCTCTTATATATGTATAAAGCGCTGGTTAATATTGGTAGCTCATACTGTTTAAGTTATTTAAGCACAAAGCTTTCAAATTTTTATCAGTAGGATATACATCTACATGTTGATACATGTAGGTGTGTTTCCTACTGATATCATACAGATTTCACCTTGTATACAAGATACATGCAAGTATACGTTATATTTTAGGCCGCAAGGATTGCGTAGTTGTTTAAGTTATCGTCTTGCCACTGCGACTGCACCGAGTGTTATGTGATCGATCCCTACATGAGACAAAAAATTGTATCATTGACAAATAGTTGTTCGAGACTGGATGTTCTTTTTTGTTTGAATATTTGTAAAGTCCACCATGATACAGGAATTATTCCTAATGCAGGCGTTGGTTTTATGTAAGGAAAAGAAAATATCAAACACATTCCATTAGTTATATTTAAGTTGCTTGTAATCGGAGGCAACTCTTTTGCCAGGTTGACTCTCCGTGCAACCTCTGTTAATGGCCTGACAGTCAGATAGACTGGACCCAATTATGTTTTATCCAACCCAATGAACCAGAAATTGGTTTGTTATTTTTGGTTTTAGAAAGTAAACTCCATGGTTCTTAAATTTTAAATGTTAAATACAAATACAGAGTTTGTTTTTTTATTATTTTACAATTTTCTTAGAGATGATGAAGACGCCGGTACTGACATCGAAGCTGACGTTGGCGACAATACAAGTGTAGCCAGCGCAGACAGTGTAGCCAGCCAAGCTACAGTAACTCCTGAAACTGTATCATCAAGCAGTGCGCCTGCTGGAAGAAACATTGTTGTTCCGTCACCATTGAGGCGATCTCATACTGTTTCTGCCACGAATGTTGCACAGCCACAAGTTAAGGTAAACGAAATTTATCTTTACTATCTCTCTACTAAAGCGCTGTTAGTGATGTAAAAGGCTATATATAGAATAATTACGTTGAGTAGAGTGTCTCTTAGGAGGAACATTGTTGGATTGTCTCCTCTGAGACGATAAAAAGTTCAATGTATATATATGCAGCATTTGGCCACTAGTTAAAGTACTTGTCTGATTATTTTTCTTTTACCATGAATTCTATTGTCTCTTAAAATACAAATAATTTTATGATCTTTAAAGGTATCGTCACCACCCCAGCAATCAACAAGTGAGTCAGGGGTTGCGGAAATGAGCGTTAGTGTAAGCAATACGACTGGGAGGGAGAGTACCTGCAGTAGCGAGAAGGATAAGGACAGCATGTGGGATAAAGATCGTAGTGAAAGCCGAGCATCTTCTTCAACGTCAGCTGCGACATTGACCAACGTGAGTGATAGTATGAGACTTACACTGGAAACAATTTATCAAAATTATCACTCTTTCGTCACGTTACATACTTACTTATTATAAAATTTTCTTAGGGTTGGTACTCACCCGCTTTAAGTGGCGTCTCTGCAGCTAAGATACGCGACAATCCAAAACATACCAAAGAATCATGCAATCGTCGTTTGTTGAAGTCGGATCTGAGCCTCACTTCACATCCTGAGATGGAGATCGACTATTATGATTATGAAGTTAATAATGCTGGTGAGCTACTTAACTATTTTCTAAACAAATTAATTGAACTAGTGAATTTTTAGATATAGTCTATACTATTTAAATAACTAAACGATTTTAAAACATAAATTTCATTAACCTGTGACTAGTATTTTTACAATTACTACTATTCAAATATAATTTTCTATTTCTTTTACAATTGTTTTCTAGCATATACATTTTAAATGATAATTGTCACTAAATATGTACCGAAATAGCAGTGTGGTTAGTAAAATTTTACTGTCTTTTGACTATAGGATCAGTTCCCGGTTCGTATTTGGGAATGGATCCAGCATTTCTAGTATGGATACCACCACTAGAAGAGGGCGACATATTGAAGGAGATTGATGAAAATACCGTACCGGTTTACGAGGTTTGTAGACCATTATTACGAAACAGAAATTAAACACACTATGAATGATAAAAAACATAAAATACATATTGCGATTTTTTTTGCAGGAGATCTTGCTAAAAGGTATGCACCCAGATCCCGGCAGTAACACAGAATCACCAGAAGATAGGCCTGTGGCAAGCACGTTAAAGAGAAATTCAGATAATCGCACCAACAGATCGAACGAGTCTATTAAGTCCATCCGAAAAGTGAATGAGAAAGGCAACATCATACATCCTCTAAACTTCAGCATAAGTGATTTGCAAAATACGCCTAAATTGACAAAAAGAAATAAAAAGAAGAAGGTTGAAAGTCCTGTGACAATACAAATGAAAGATTTGAATCTAACGCGTTCTCCAGTCAGAGTACACAGAAAAGAAAACCGAAGTGATTTCGATACGTCGACTCTTAAAAGAGTCACCGATTCGAAAGAAAAAGATTCAGGTACATTGAAAAGAACCGATTTTGCTGACATAAAATTCGCTGATGAGAATTCCGATTCATCAAACGAAATTAAATTTGCAGATGATTCACCTGATAGCAATAGAATTGTTGATAAATATAATGTTAGGACTTAACTAGGTATTTCGAAGTCACTTCGTTCTTGATATTTAAAACTGATACATAGAAATACGTGTACCCCTTAATTATAAAAATAAATAAATAGCTAGTTACAAAATAATTTCTGTATTCTATAAAGATTCTGACGTAGATCTTTAAGTAAATGAATATTTTTGAATAGAATTAAGACGCGCTGTTTCAAGATGTTCAAGCATATCTAGATATATTATTATTATATCTTTACTTTTTATTACGCTAAACTGATCGAGACAGCGCCTCGGCTCATTTCATTTAATTGAGATCTTTTACTTGGAAGTTCTGAAATAGATCTAATACTTACTTAGTGAAATATACACCTCTCCATAAAATATAATTTTAAATTAAAATAAATAAGTTTCTTGAATAGCTTTTATAATAATTTTCATCTCAATACAAAATAATAGAAATAATTATGTAAGACTAAAGATGAACCTATTTGTATAACTAAGGGGTAATGTTTTAATTACATCAAAAATATGCCCATTTCCCATTAGTTGTGTGTAAGGACCAATCTGTGAATAAATCCAATATATAGCATTCATATCATCAAATCATATTTTTCAGTCGTTGTACCATTTATCGCCAATATAAGGTAGTCACACATTAGGTATGTAATAGAATTTTATAATCAAGCTAGTCGTTCGTAGTTTTGTAGAATTCACTTGGCTGTCACTTATAGATACAATTATTGGAATTTAGGAAAGGAACGATGAATATTATAGGGATCTATGTTTATGTTGAGTTTATTAATGTCCACTTCAAAATTTTAAAAACAAATTAATTTATTTTATGAAGTCACAAGCTATTTAATTTTCTTCGAAGATTTTTAAGTTAAGTTTGTTACTAATGGATGCTATTTCAGTTTAGATTTTTGTTTCAGAATGATTAGTAATAAAGTTTTATTTGTTATATAATATATTTATTCCTTTCTTAAATTCAAATTAAATCGGTGTTACACGCATTGTATAATATCATAGCATTTTCTGATTGTTCATATGTATTTAGTTTATCGCAATATAATATAATGTTACTTCGCTGTGCCCATGCTGCCAAAGTGTAGTTTTAGTGCTAAGTTTCAGTTGGAAACTTTTCTTCTATATATTTTCAAGTTTTAGAAGACTGACAAGCGGGCAGTGCAATAAGTTCTTTTTAAAATTTGAACTGTGTCAGGTCTTTAAATTCTAGTCAACTGTGTCAAAGGAATCAATGTTATACTTTAAGTCGATGGTATATTATTTTTTTTATCGATTATTGCTTGAAATATTACGAAGATGCCGAATATTACGTACTCAAAACCTTACATTTTAAGAAATTAATAATAAATTATGAATTTATAATAATTCATAAAATTGCGTATATGACTAAATTGATTTGCGTTTAGCAAGTTATATTGCATTTATTATTATATTGAGACTAGCAATAAGTAATTTATTGTATTGTTTTTAATATTATAATTGTATATTTAAGGAGGTCCTAGTATTTCGTTGGACATGTTGTTTTAATGTTTAATTTATGGAAGCTCCATTAAAGACATTTTTATTTTGTAATTTGATATTGTTCTTTTATTTCGAGAATGACCCTATTCTTCTAATTATAATTGAAAATAAACTTATTAAACCTAATCTACTACTACGACTCGATCGATTGATTAAGGACTAGCAATTGGGACATGTTTCTCCCTATTTCTTTTTTATAAATGATAACTGCCGCTTTGGTCTTGTCTGTGTTTTTCAGGTCTGGACCCTTAGCAACTATTTAGGTATCATACAAGTCGTTGTCCTGTGTGGAAATTGAGTCGATTATAATACTCGGCGCAATGTCGTGGCCAAGCGACCACTTAAATCACCACGGTATCCGTGCAATTATTATGAAGAAATACCATGAATATTATCATTACTAGTTAAACACTGACCCAACTTCCTAATAAACAAGATTTTGCATGATCCCTGAGAGAGGCGAATGCAATAGGACACATATGATGAGTATTTTTTCTTTGGCCGCCCTGATCCCGATATCGGCATCTATAGGCCGACCGTTTAACTCGCGTATCGCCTGCGCGGTAAGAAGGGAGCGGGGGCGCGTAACGCTACACGCGATTGACGTGAGCTCTCTGCTCCGCGCACCCCTCTCACCCACCTGGTAACATCTTCCTCCACTCCCTTCTTACCGCGCAGGCTATGCGCGAGTTAAACGGATGGCCTATAGAAAAGTAAAGAAGCCGCAATCACACACTTGACTCATTTCCACCGCAAACCCAATACAGGCTGGTAACAATCAGGACAACACCTGACTCTAAACATATGTTTTTGACTCTAAACATAGGTCTTTAGACTTTAAAAGTTACGAATATAAGCAAAATAAATATGTTAACAATGACGGTGACATTTTTTCTTTTGTAGGGCAATGAAACACAAGCACTACTGAAATTGTGTCAGTTCGGCGAAATCGCGAAAGTTGATCGGTAAAACTTCACTGAAGTTAGCGAGTTCCAACATTGGTCGAAGAAAAACTAAAGTTGTCGTTACTATATCTGTATATTTTAGGCAAAGAGTAACTTTATGTCACTTGAAGTTGTATCACAAAAACTGATAACTGCATGTTATTTAAGATGCAGTTATCAGTATAACTTTTACTTTTTAGTTGTGGGACTGGCCATTATTGTTTAATAATGGCCGGTCCCACAACCAAAAAGTAAAAGTTATCCAAAAGATAAATTGCATGCTGTCTCACTCGTGTTAGGCTAAAGAAGAGAGATGGTGAGACTTTTACCTTATAGATAAATGTTATTTGGAGGTGGTGGGAAAAGCCCTAAGAATCGTAAAATATCTTTGACAAAGCTCCTTTGTGTTAATTATCGGAAATGCCAAAGCTATCAATTGCTACTATACACGTATAAAAAAGATCATTATTGCTTACTTTAATGGCCTTCGGCTTATAGTTAAACTACTGTTTCCTTTTAACGCTGTTACTAAAAAAATGCAAGGCAATGAAGCTTTTGCTAATAGACAATTGACTATTCAATCCTTAGTAATTACTTATGCAATGGCATGTTGTGGCTTTCAATTGAATCGCAAATTTATTAGTGACTTGAAACCTATTTAGGATGTATCGGGCAATTCTAGGGGACTCAAGAACCCATCATAAGACCAGAAAAAGGAGATATATACTAATACACCGCGGTACAGGGTGTGCAACGCTATCACTTTTAAAGCCGAATTTACATAATCGAGTTTCCTACAAGAGAGCAGGTTACAAATACTCTCTGGCATTTCAAGTTATTTTAAGCTACCTAAGACCTCTTTTATTTTTAAAGTATAATATTCCGTATTTGCGATCAAACCCTGTATCGCAAAACACCATATAAAACATACATTTAACGGACACATAGTACACCAATAACAATGGTCAACTCACGTGTGTGATTCTATCCCACAACACTTGACGTAGTGGAGGCGGCCAGGGACTTACTTGCCTGCTACGTTACCCGTCTTCTCTGACTCCTCGTTGAAAGGTAGGCTTGTCTTCTTCATCTCGACTCCGTGCCTCACATAAGCTGATTTCAATCAATTGAACACTTTCCCACGAATTAAATCCTCGCGATCACTAATTTGTGCAAGAGTTTACATTAATTATTCGATCTAATGTCTCGTTCTTTCTCTAACATTACTAGCTAAAGAAACCCTGTTTTCATAAGTAAATTTTAATGAAGACACACTAAGTCAGTATGGTATTAAATGATGAGGAAAACAAGTATCCGAAGCTGCCTGCATAGTATTCTATAAAAAAGTTAAGTCAAAGTCAAATCAGGAGGAGGCCTGTTTTCTATAAAATAAAGGTACTGAATAAAACATAAATATTTCTACTATTAAAATATACAACTATTCCACTAGAAATATCCTCTGCGTCACATTTTCTTCAAAGCCTTATTTTCAAAGAGAAAATAACGTAAAATTTAGATGAGAAGGTATTTCAAGTCAAAATTCAATAAATTGCATCTTAAAGCAAGTTGCATGTTGTATGAAACTGAAACTTTATGATGCATACATTACAGTGCGTGATTGGCCCAGTTCATATAACTTTATGAAACTATTACGAAGCACGCTCGATACGCGACCCGAAGCAAACTAATTGCTTCGAATCACATTAGATGTTAATAAATTTTATATTAAGTTTGCTTCTCTGCAGTTCACTACTTTGTAGTGTGACGGCTTCATTTAACTTTATCGTCTATCGACTTACACTGCAGTGAGATGGACGTGAACATTGGACCGATGCTTTATAATGATGTAACTACACGTTATAATATAACTAGCTATTTGCACGTGTTTCGCTTGCGAGGTAACACTGAGATTATAGTTAAATCTCCTACAATACCACACAATAAGGAATTCTATATGCGACTATATGAATGGCTCAGTGGTTGAAGGGGCCGCCGTGGTCACTCGGCCGTGTAATAAATAATGCAATCTCATTAATATGTCTTAAATAGCTTTTTATTTTACCTTGTAACCTTGTAAGGTAAAGCATTACTAAAATAAAAGGTTTAACTTTTTATTTTAGTAATAATTTACCTTATCAGTCTTTGACCCTGATATCGAATGAAGATTTGAAAGAATGTCCCGGGCAGAAGAAAGTCCACGTGAGACTTTATTTTTTCCTGGAACATCATTTGCATAAATCAGACGCAATCACGCAAATAATGTCCCGCTATCTGTTGAATGGTATCAGATCAAACATGACTTAATTTTTATGTGAACATTTCTACGTAATAAACAGTATAATTTCTTTTTTTCAATTTTAGCGTTATGTAACTAACAACAAATAAACTGAGTTCTTAAAACCATAAATAAACAAGTAATGCAAATGCATTGACGACCTCGATGGCGTAGTGGTTAGTGTAACCGACTGCCACGCCTGAGGTCGCGGGTTCGATTCCCGCACAAGTCAAACATTTGTGTGCATGAACATGGATGTTTGTCTTGGCCTGGATGTTTCTATGTATAATATGTATGTATTTACAGAAAGAAAAGTATATAAGTATGTTTATTCATTGTCTAGTACCCATAGTACAAGCTCTGCTTAGTTTGAGTTAGATGGTGTTGTGTGTACGTGATAGAATATTATTATATTATTATTATTATAATCTAATTACTATTTAATATTTAAATACCTACAATGTACTGACATCTATAGTTATAAAATATGACTAATTTATGTCAAAGGCTTCGTCTGCGTGAAACCAAAGGTAGTGCATACCAGTATAAAATTATCCTATGCGGTATATAAAGATCATGGTCTATCTGTGCTCCAAGTTTTATTTAAATCGGTTTAACGGTTTACACGTGGTTGTGTTACAGACATCTAAACATCTACTATTAAATTTCAATATCTATACTAATATTATAAAGCTGAAAAGTTTGTTTGTTTGGTTGAACGCGCTAATCCCAGGAACTACTGGCTCGAATTGAAAAACCTTTTTTGTGTTGGATAACCCATTTATCGAGGATAGCTTAAAAGGCTACATAACATTACGCTACAAACGATCAATGAAAAATGGTGAAAAACTGGGCATAATTCTCTTATGTGAAGCAGACGAAGTTGTGCGAGTCAGCTAGTTTATAATAATATTAATAAAAATGAATAATAACGTTGCTTGAAAGAATACTTGTATGCTTTTCACACCTGTTTTCGATGCGGCTATTATTGTTTCAGCGATGATGAAAGCACTATATAATGTATGTACTTAACATACATTTTATATACTTGAATACTAAGCAGGTGCAGCCTGCAGTGTCTGTTAGACTGCTATACTTATATTATTATGTGAATGCATTTCTACAAAATATAATAACATGTTTCTAGTTACTTTTTTACTATGGACTGTGGTGAGTATTGTCAAAATTTTATTTTTTGCTATTATTTTCTTTAAAATTCTTTTCCCTGGCTAAGAATACTTACTTTTGGCTTGCACAGAAGGAATATATTATGTAGATCATAAAAATGTTTGTCTCATGTGGGAATCGAAACGAAACAAAACGAAATCGAACTGAAACCACAATGCCATTCGTACCATCACTATATACATCTCCTTTTCCCTAGCCTTCTATTATTCCCAAGTCACTTGGGGTCGGCTTTTCTAGTCTAACCGGATTTGACTGGATATCAGTTTTTACACGGAGCCGCTGCCACCGACGTCCGCAATCCGAAGGCTAACGATACCCTAAGGCTAGACTAGTGTCAGGATATTATAGGGCACTGACTATAACGACTGCCATAGATGTTCATGGCAGCCGGGACCGACGGCTTAACGTGCTCTCCGAGGCACGGAGCAGGCGATAATTATTGTCAATCAATACGCACATAATTTCGAAAAGTCATATAACTTCCGAAAGTCAGAGGTGCGCGACGTGGGTTCGAACCCGAGACCCTCTGCATTGCAGTCTGTTGGTCTCCCCACTGAGCTATCGCTGCTCTCTAACTATATACATATATATTTCTTTTATTTTTCTAGCATCACAATGTTGTGGTTGTAATAAAAAGATACCATTAAACGTACAGAAGAAAAACATTCTTCAACAGTTAATAATGTAATATGGTACCTACTCACGAAACAGAGCACTTGCTTTTATCTACGCATACAAAGTGGAAAACATCATATAAATGTTAATTTAATTTTAGTTTTGTAAAAACGTGGAGCTAGTTTTAGTGCGAGTTGAACAAGGTCTACTGGAAGGTGAACTGCGGAATAGATCTTACTGGCAATGGCCAATTCTGCAGCTTTAAAGGTATTCCGTATGCAGCGCCTCCTGTCGGCAAACTCAGGTTCAAGGTAATTCTAGTAATTATAACTAATTTTTAAAGTTATAAGTGAGTAAGGGCAACATTTTTAAATAATGTGTAACATACACTTTTAAATAATACTAGTATCACTCAGAGTGAAAATAAAAGCTGGCTGTAATTTAATAGTTCGGTGTTCGATTAACAATTGACTGGTCGTATGTTTCAATTAATACCAGACATGCATCACTGGTTTGATGGAAGAAGTAGGATAAACAGTTATACTTAAAACAGAGTGAAAAAATCTAGAAGTTTTTGACATTTATATGTTGAAACATAATTATTAAAAGAAGGAAAATTGTCTCAAGACTAAATTTTTCTATTATATTGATATTTAATTTCTTGATGCTTAATTTTGGTTTTAAGGCTCCTCGACCTGCTTTGCCATGGGAAGGCGTAAGAAAAGCTACAACGCATGGCCCAGTGTGTCCACAAAAAGAAATTGTTACCAGTCGATACATTCCTGGAAACGAAGACTGCCTATTCCTTAATGTGTATACTCCAACTATAAATCCTAAAGTGCCTCTACCTGTAATGTTTTACATTCATGGAGGGGGTTTCCTTTCAGGCTCTGGTAATGAAGATCAATATGGACCAGATTTTCTTCTCGACCATAATGTAGTCGTCGTCACTATAAATTTCAGACTGGGAGCCTTAGGCTTCATATGTTTGGACATTAGAGAGGCTCCTGGAAATGCGGGCTTGAAAGACCACGTTGCTGCTTTGCGATGGGTCAAGAAAAATATATGCAATTTTGGTGGAGATCCAAATAAAGTGACAATTTTCGGACAAAGTGCTGGAGGGTCTTCGGTTTCTCTTCATGCTGTATCACCGATGTCAAAGGGCCTCTTTAAAAGGGCTATTGCTATGAGTGGCGTGCTTTTAAATGACTTTTCCGTCGCCTTTGAACCTAGAAGACAGGGATTACTACTCGCTCACAGAGTGGGGTTATACACTAAAGACCCATATGAAGCATTTAAGTTCCTTCAAGATGCTCCAGTAAAAGCCATTGTAACTGCACAGACGACCTTGCTTGCACTTGATAAATTTAAAGAATATGTATGGAAATATCATGTATTTCCACCAGTGGTGGAAAAACAGTTTGGTGGGCAGCATTTTATGTTAGAAGACCCAGAGGAATTACTTCTTAAAGGAAAAACAAATACAAAACAGATAATTCTTGGAAGCGCTGCTATGGAAGGCCTTCCATTAGCCGTGACACAAAAAAAAATCATTTTTGAAATCTTCCCTTATTATAAAGAAATGCTTGTTCCGTCCATAATTTATAGACATCGAGACCCAAAGAAAGTCTTAGAATTAGCAGATATTATTCAAAATTATTATTTTGGGGACAAAGAAATAAGCGAATCAAATATGAAAGAGTTTATGAAGCTATATTCACAAATAGTTTTTGCCACTGACATTTACAGATTCCTAGAGATGTGGATAAAAGGGGGTAATAGAGCCTACTTTTACTTATTTAATTGTTTCTCTGAAAGAAATGTCAATGGTATGTTAGGTCTAAAGTATGATGTAAGAGAAGCGGGGCATATGGATGACCTCATGTATGTATTCGATGGAAAGGCACACAATTTAACTTTGGACAAAAACCGCCCGTCGTATAAAATGATCGTTCAAACTTGCAAGTTGTTTACTAACATCGCCAAATATGGGTACGTTTCATACATTAGTGTAATCACTATTAGCTTGTACTTAGTAACTTACATACTGCACACGATTTTATTTCATACGTCAACTTTCACATTTGCCATGATCCTGCCAACTTGATTTTCTTAACTCAATTTTAATTTAATTCTTAATTTTAGTACTTTCATCACAATTTTACGGAGATTAGGCCATCTCTTACCATTACATTTCATTCATTATTATTAATACTATACTGGATTTGAAAAACCAAACATTAATTTACTATGCCAAATCATTGATGTTCCATAACTATCTCAGTCAGATGAGAAAATAGTTTTGTAACATTTATATTGTACTCGTCTTATGCTCATATGATTGTGCATACATTTATATTTTCCTCAGTACCAATTAGTGCATATTATTTCACATAGTCACGTTCTTTTATACCTTCATAGTTTCAGTGCTATACCATATTTACAACAAAGAGCTCTCATCAATACTGAATATATATATTATTATTTACACTAAATTATAAACAAGTCCAACGACGTGGCTACTAACAAAATGTTGTGTACTTGATAATAGTCTAAAGTCTGGTCTAGAGTTTTGCTGAATATTTATCATAAACCAGTTGTTAAGATATATAACATTGTCATTCATTTATCCACTGTATAGTACCCATAGTACAAGCTCTGCTTAGTTTGGGCTAGATGGTGTTGTGTGTATGTGATAGAATATTATTATTATTATTATAACTATGGTATTAATTTATTAGTAATTCCATCAATGAATTATTTGATATAATTATGATTAAGATTTTATTTTTAAATTGCTGCACATAAACATTTTGGAAAGAATAGTTTAAACTAGACTTAAAGTAACTACACTTTTCATATGCTTTCTAATAACATATTTGATGGATAAAAAATCATAAAATAATTAATTGGTACAAGAAAGGTCAATATATCGATAAATAACGTTATAGTCTTGTTTAACAATAGAAAAAACTAAGTATAAACATTTTATTACACCTAAATAAACATGTATTTACTGAAAGCTTAATGGATGTGTGTTTTGCATAATCATCCGTGACGACTGACGAGAGTAAGCGCGTTTGTGCAAATTAATAATATTGATTCAGCTTGATAGAGTTTACATTAATTAACTTTTCAGTACGTAATGATTATTGCTGTTCTATTGATTTAAAGCAATCCTACGTGGGTGGAATACCGAACGGAGACTATGTTATTACATTTTGTTATATCCAATTATTTCAAACACGCTTTAATACTTATAAGGATTACTTTATGTTTATTCTAGATTATGCCAGCGGCTTTGCTCGCGTAAATGTATATTAGGTTCAGTTAGTAACAGTACTTTTTCAGGATGAAAGGTACCCTATTCCTTTTCTATACCCCTGATAATGCGTATGCGATTTCATGGTAATCCGTAGAGTAATTATGTCGTGCAAGCGTAACAAACAAATAAACTCACATACGTATTTATAGGTAATAGTAGTAAGGATTATCTCAACACCCCATCATGTTTTGTAGCCTAAATGATTTGAACCTGACGAATGCTCGATAAAATAGCCTGCTGACAAAATAACCTAAGATTTATTACATCGTGATGGTGCTTCCCTAGATGGGATAACCCGTTTTGTAGGCATTCTAAGTTTAATAGTGCATTAGAGATAGTTTACAGGGACTACGTAAGACTGAGATTTCATTCTCCCTCAGCTAGCTCCGACTGTGCAAGGATCTCCTCGCTATAGATGATCGCAAACAAACATCAACATCTTGTTTTGTGTTCCTGCAGTAATCAGAATCTCTTTAGGGAACGTTCATTGAGAAGTTGTAAGATCAGTTTTTCGTGGCGTTCCTGTACTTCAGCTACTTACCTTAAAAATAGTTTTAAATACCTTCTCACACTGAGATGAGGCCCGTGACTGATAATAAAACTACTTACGTAATATTTGATAATAACATTTCTGTCCACAGCAATCCAACGCCAGACAGATCGTTGGGCACCATCTGGCAATATTATAACAACAACCAAAGTGCCTTAGACATAGACCTGAAGTTGACATCGCATAGAGCGAATTTGACAGAAGTCAACTTCTGGCGAAGACTATATGACCTGGCTGGAATAAGATTCTCTTAAGCTATTGAGCTGTGATGTTATGTGGATTTTGGGAATATACATAAAGAAAGCACGTTACAGACTCCAAAATCTGCAATACCTGTAATTATTTGCGCAGACATCCGTTCCAGGCGTCTAGCAGCTGCACATATGTGTGTGTTTAGTCAATTTACGTGTGCTGTGATCAGACTCAGACATTCTAATATTGTTAAACTGTAAGCCTGTTCGGTAGTATGTATGTTTTTCAAAAGACAAAGTCATATAGTATTTCAACGAGTATAACGTAAGGATTGAACTTTCATTTTTACTCCAAGAATAAAGTTACAGGTATAAGAATTTGCTTCTTCGATATATATACCTAACGTACGATCAAGCATATATAATACATCTATAAATACGACTTGTTTTATTAAGAACCTGTCCTTGATTAAGTAACGATTTTTCCCTTTTAATGGATGGAGTTATGAGGCCGTGACTACATATTGCCAATATTTTTAAAAATTTATTGACATGGACGTTTAGATGCGTTTAAATGAAAAGGTTTATAAAACATTTTGTCTGGCTATATTTCGGCATCAAGCAATACTCATCCAAGGAATTTTACTGCAGTTTACACAGTTTGATTAGATAAACTTAAAATCTAAGCCACGTTTAATATATTTTAATTCCGGACAACCGGAAATTTAGGGCATACCCTGATGCACGCAAAGAAAATTGCAGATAAGCATATCAAATATTTCTAAAGACACATTAAAATAAAATAAATGAATGATGAATGGAGTAGGCAGATGTGTATTAAGTCCACTATAACTATAACCCTTAAAGGCTGCTTGTAAAACACCCGGCTTGAATAATTGCCATAAATAATATAGTTAAAGATATTATAATTTTTCTTTATATTTACTTTGATTATGGTTCGTTCTCTATGGTCATCTGATTTATTGGCTTAATTTCTTTAAAAAGAAACCGCAACAAACTGCAAGTGAATCGAGGCTTCTAAAAATTATGGAAATTTTGAAGGTGTACGGAAAAACATGAAAACATGTTCATTGAAATTATCGCGTTGTTTATTTGACACTTTATTACATATATATGTAATAAAGTGTCAAATAAACAACGCGATAAAAGCCGTATATAGTAGTTTAATTTCAATGAATAATATTCGCGTAAACAAAAGACAATATTATGAAAACATGTTTATTATGTTATTTTAATTAGTCTATATTGTGTTGTTTTAATAATCACAGATAAGCATTTATTTTGGCATATTATTTATACCTATATATAAAAAGAAAAAAAATTAATCAAAATGAGATCCCGCATTCTTTTTCAAAGATGTTTTTTAGATAAAATAAACATAAAATCAACCTCTTTTTAGTAATTATATACTACAATAATGAAAATATACATCACTTCTAAATTCCGTTAATCTTTGGCAAGTAAAATATTACTTATTACAGTCACATTTGATACATAATCTAAATCAAAAATAGCATATAAATATAATAACACTGATAAAAATAATACATATTAAAAATAATAATCATACTACACACATACTAAAAATAAAACATTAAAAATTCAATGCTGTAACTCAGTAGCCCACTATGACTACAATGGGTGAAAAACACCGTTGCGAGTGTAGCTTGAGACCAGCGCTCGCGCACGATTGTGCGCGATCGCTAGTCTCAGGCTTTAACTCGAAGCTTTAGCTCGAACACGAGGAGAGAGAGAGGTTTCTCTCTCCCCTCGTGTTCGAGGGCTACCGTTGACTTACGAGAATACATGGCATCTCAAGGTGCTGAGTTACATACAAAAGAAGATACAGGCACAAACATAAGTCACCCGGGTGTAAAAACACCGTTGTAGCCTTTAAGGGTTAAATCCAAAAATTGCTCGATCCCGAGCTGTTACTGGGAATTCCTCTTACTGAAAAACCTATTCACACTTAAGACTGCGCCGAGCAAAATGTGCCAAAATCAAAGGCGGTCACAGTTAAGTGAATAAAATCAACACTTTTTGTTTAATACAAATATAAAATATACATTTACCATAACAATGAATGTGTTAAAAATTACTCCGTGTAAAAAACTTAAAATAATTAAAATTTTCGCCTACAAAATTATGTAAATTTGTACGAAAAATGCAAAAACGTAAGCTCGTGTTACGTGATTTTTAGATTATAACAGTAGAAATCTATCTTATTTTACAGCTTAAACGAAACATAAATAATTATATTACAATTATTTGTCCGTCCCAAATATTTAAAGTTATTGGTTGACAATAAAGATACATATTTATCAATAAAGCACTTCAAATCGTCCATACAATTTTACTATGGCAGCCGCGCGCCGATTACTGATGTGACGCACGTATTTTTTTTTTTTTTTACGTGGGGGAATTCATGACGCATACCCCTCCGCGGGGGCGGGCGGAGGGGTTATGTCGGACTCGCCGGGGTAAAAGAAGATGTTAAGATGATAAAGTACCCGGAATACCGACTAAACCTACCACGGTGTTCCTCGACAAAACCACTATCGACGGGGCCGCGCGAATCACTTTCGCATGCGGTCGCGACCCCGCCGAGGTTTCGGCCCGCCGTATGAAACGGCAGGCCACTACACAAAAGACCTACCCAAAGGCACTTCTAACACTCCCTACTGTCCCCCCTAGAGGGGAGACGGACTCGAAACAACAGAGGCGCGCGTGGGAACACGCATGCCGCCTCTCGGACCTGGTGCTGAACGGATGGCGGGCAGGCCCACAAAGCCCGCCACCCCCAGGTCAAACCTCAGGGTGGCTGGAGGTCGTCTCGCGCCCTCCGGCGCCCGGCTCTGCGGTTGGGGAGAGGGTTCAAACGCTCCCTCTCCCGCTCCGCCGCCTCCTTGATGGAAATGACTTCCTCACAAAAGGAGGCGACGGCGTTCCACGACCTCTCACTCCGGACCATAGACTGAACTACGGCCCGGGAGCGAGAGGGCAACCAATCCGACTGCCGCGATCAACTCACGGCGCTGCGATGCCCAGGCGGGGCAAACCGCCAAAGTGTGCAGCGCCGTGTCCTCAACAACGTCGCGGCAGTCGCCGCAATGGTGACAACCGGGCGTCTCTTGCCGGCGTATACGACACAGAAACTGGCCAAAACAACCGTGGCCAGTCATTACCTGTGTCAGCCGGAAGGTGAGGGCGCCATGGCGCCTCTCCAGCCACCCCTCAAACACGGGACTTACCGCCACGATCGTGGCGTGCCCGGCACTGGGATGCACAAGTCGTTCCTTCCAATTCGCCACTAGGACCTGGTGATGTGCCGCACATGCTCTATCATTACCTGTCTTACGCTCGGCGCAGTCTTAAGCTAACCCAATGTGCTAACCTGGATCTTTACAATCGGAATATCGCTAATAATATAAATTAATGAAAAATAAACTTAGACTATGTCACAGGACTGAACAAACGGTAATCGGGTATTACAGTGTAAAAAAAAAACGTATCAGTATCAGCATTTAAAAAACGCATTAAATTTGCCGAAACTTCATCGTTTATGTATGCCGCGATATTAAGGAAACAGGTAATTACAGATGCTTCCTAGTGTAAGAAAGCAAAGAAACTATAGTAATGACGATTGATCAAGTTAGAAAAGTAAAGTAATTTAAAGTCCAAATGGTAAATCGATGACGGTGTGACACAAAATAGCTGTAATTTGTTGGTCAGGTCAAGGAGAGTATATATGTATAAGTATAAAAATATCAGCCGTGTATTAAACTGTCCCACTGCTTGGCACGGGCCTCTTCTCAGTGTGAGAAGGGTTAGGCCACAGTCCACCAAGCTGGCCCAGTACGGGTTGTCAGACTTCACATATCTTCAAGAACATTATGGAGAAATCTCAGACATGCAGGTTTCCTTACGTTGTTTTCGTTCACCATTAAAGCGAGCAATAATTAACTATTTATTAAGCACATAACTTCGAAAATTCTAAAATGCGCGTCTTGGGTTCGAACTTGACACCAATCCGTGGTAGTTCAACGGTCTCCCACTAGTCTATGGCAGCATTATTTTAATTATTATTTTATCCATTTGTAATGATCAAAGTTTCTGTGATTAATAGGTTAATTTATCGTATGAATGAATGAAATGAAAATTAAAACTTATGATTTATATGTTTCAAAAAATATTTTTACTAGTAATATTTTAATGTCTTTGTTTTTATCAAATTTGCACATAATAAATATAAAATAGAAGGTCGAATTTAAATAAATAAATATATATATATATATGTGAAGCAAAAACTTTGTGCTCCTTTTTACGAAAATTGCGCGGACGGAGGAGAATGAAATTTGGCACAGTTAAAGTTTATATGGAGAAGAAGTGGCGAATCCTAATATTTTTATAAAATATATATTAGAAATACATTAAATTAATGAAAAAACACTATACGCACACAACCATGCATTTGACACATGCAGTCGAAGCTCGTGGTTACATAATTATATTAATAAATAATGACATATATCAGCAATATCTTACAGGCAAACTTTGGTCGAATTTCGAGCACTAGGCGACCGCTAGTAATAAAAAAATTGACATTAATTATTGCGGTGAAAGAAACATTAACATTTAATGTTTATTTTGTAAATAGAGTCTTAAGGTTGATAAATTAGAGGTTTTAACCTTGATTGCATTTTAGCTGGAGAGGGTATAACGCCTTCACAAAGCAACAATTATTTTCTTGGGTTGGTATTTGAGTAAGTGCTGTACCTATGGAACTTGTAACTAGTATTTAACCCGCCGAGAAGGACCATAATGAGGCTCGATTCTCAAGTACTGTGCCATATAAGGCAATAATACTTATACTACGTGGATGGGATAGTGATCTAAGTAGTCGCCTTGCCATTGTCATTGCGACGAGTGTTGGGAACCTACACGGGCAAATATTATTTCGAGTCTGGGTGTTTTTTGTGTTCGTTATTTGAATGTCTGTCATGGTTCCTGCGACACAGGAATTATGCGTAGTACGAGCTTTATTTAAAAAATAAAAGAAATACGTATTGTCTTGATCACTTAGTAATGCTAAGTGATCAAGACAATACGTATTTCTTTTGTCTTGATCACTTAGCATTAGGTATGCAAAGCAAGTTACTTAATAATACCAAGCGTGGCGGGCTCGCATGTCGTGTGTAGGACTAAGGAGCTGCCATGCTATTCTTTTAAATTGAATTGCGAATTGCTCAACAAAACGATGAGCTCGTTCTTTAGACGGTCCTATGAATGAAAGCGCAACGCCGCCACGGCCAATTCAAACGGTATATACGAACGCATTAATACTCATCGAAGTCGACGAGCGACAAGCTAGTCTCCACGCAGAGGTCTCAGATTCAATACCAAGGCACGCACCTCTGACGTTTCGAAGTCATGTGTTTATATAGTTTTCAATAAGCGAGAAAGTCACCATCAGCTCGCGAGTTCGAACATGTGGTTTCAATAATTATTTATAATGCACCCAATAGACACCCAATATTTATTTATTTATTTGATTCACCAACAGTTGTATACAAACATTCATTTACACAGTATAATATCATTGATAGGTTTAAAACTAATTGCATAACTAATAATAGGTGAATACAGCATGCATTTCAATGTTTATTAAAAATTATAATATATATTTACGTGTAGTGGTTACTATTTACAAACAAAAGTCCAACAATATAATATATAATTAATAATAATTTCCAAGATTCAGCAAAAGGAGACGTAATTATTCTAAAAATTACACGTGATTCCAAAAAAAATATTCACGATCAAATTAAGGTCAAGAGCCATTTGACATTTAGTTTTTACAAGTCATTTTGACGTTTCATTTCACTATATGTTTTCCACGTTTAATTACGTCTTGAACGGTACAATATATTTGCAATCAGGAAAAAATCCGAAAGGTGGCAGCTACTGGAATAATAATACTAATTGGATAAGTAAATATTATAAATAATACAAACCTGCTACAAAATAGGGAGGTATGGTGTACATAGTGTTAGATCGAACAACTTGTACATTTTTTTACCAGTACAAGAATTTGCTTTTTCTATTTATACATTCAATACGAGATATGTATATGTATATAAAAACAATTTAATGTGTGTTTTATTCAGAACTTGGTATTAACGTAACCACTGTTTTACTTATGAATAACGTAAAAAAGGGCTGATGCCATTTTTGTTATTAAAAATATACAAATATTATTATAAAATATGTGACATACATGGATAGGCGTCCCTATACTCAGACGTACATAATTAACGCCTACAAATCATCAGCTATGTGTTTGGCTACTCCGAAGCAATAGTAAGCGAGCCTGATGCTTACTTAACACATTTGTAAACGTTGTGCTGCTACAAAGAATTGCTTAACAAGCAGATGCTCTTACCTTTACAATTCCATTACCAGTATCGTAGAAATTATTAATAAGAGAAGAGATATCTCACGAGAACGCCAACTAGCCCAAACACGACTCAGAGACGATATTCGTCATGAAATGTCAATAGGCGCCCAACTTTCTGTAAAAAAAAACTTGCGGCGCAGTCTTTGGGGACTGCCGATAGAAGTGAAAACTAAGTAACTTGTGAATTGTATCGTCGAGCTAATAGATTATTATTTTTGAATTTTGAATGCGTTCGGTGACGATGACGCGAGTTCCATGATTTTTGTTCACCCAAAAAATGCACAACTCACCTAAAGAAGTTTTCACTTTAAAATGGCAACACCTGCGCTATGTAATTATTCCTGTGCCGAGAGGTCTGTACAAACATTCAAACAACAGACACAAATAACACTCAGACTCGGTACAACCACTTGTAGACTGCACAATTATTGGTCTCGTGTGGGTTTTGAACCCACAACACTCCGCTTAGTTTTAATAGCGAAGCAAGCTCTTAAACAACTACACTATCCACTGCTGCGCCAACGAGGCAGTTAACAAATCACACGCATGAGGACATAATATTGTGTATGTATATTTTATATATTATATGTAGAATCACGCTTGCATAATCTGAAAACTTTCCTTGAACATGAGGGATTGTATCAATGTACTATCATGTTGATTGAATTAGAATATACTATTCGAAAACATTATGAGTATGCACACGTAAGTAGCAGCTCTAAAGAGGTAAGTAGAGATGTATAACAATAACATAAATATCACGAGGTTTTTGGTTATAATAATAGGCTCGCCGCCTGTTACATACTGAGAATTTCTTGGAAAAGAAAAACCTAATAAGATTTTGTCCTATCCAAAAACCGAATCTCATGCACAACAGTCATATTCGCTACAATTCTTGCAACTCACGAAGGCGAGCGGGCTTTATTTGTGGTAAACGCGAATATGTATGCTGTGTGTAAGTGTCGCTTGCAACTGACCGCTCTGTCAAACACGCATACTACCGCACTGTGCATGTACACGTTCAACTACAAGTAAAGCCCGCTCGCCTTCGTGAGTTGCAAGAACTATACCGCTATGTCACCAAAGATGGGTAAAGTATGCTGTATATACTGTAGTTTATTCAGAACTAGTTTTCGCCTGTGGCTTCGCTCGCGTAAATGTGGATTTTGTCAATAAGTTTTTATCCTTTGGGCAGTCTTTTTTTTGGATAAAAAGTACCCTATGTATTTTTTTGTATTCCTGACAACGTGTATGCAAAATTTCATGGTGATCGGTTGAGTAGTTAAGGTGAAAAACAAACAAACACATATTCGCATAAATAATATTATTTAGGTTGCATTTTTCAGTTCAAGCAAATCTTAATATACAATTACGTTGAAATAATAGAAAAAGCTCAACAGAGCCTCAGGCCTCGGTCTTGGTATTCCAATAATTTCAAAATTCATTAGGCTCTTTTTGCGAAAAGGCCAACTAATGAACATTTAACAGCGAGCTAACTTATTCAACAGAATACGATGGCAATCTCGCGGCCCTAATTGAGTACTAATCCCTTGACGATGGACCAGATTGCGTCGCTAAATGTACTCTGTATATTTACGTAAGTATGTAGTGGCTTGTGACGTCACAATGAGATTTAAGAGAAAATACACCCATCAAAACAATTAAAGAAAACATTTTAAACAAATCTATAGCTGGGCCTAAACGAAATATATTTATATTTCGTTTAGGCTCATTGAGCAAAATATATAAATACAGCTCGGACTGATTATACCTCTAAAATCGTTATCTAGTATTCCCCTGTTTCCTTTCCAAAACAAAACGTACAAAAAGTTTTTTTGTTCCTTTAGTATCATTCTTCAGAGAGAAAGCAGAGGAATACGTGTAAAATGTATGGGCTGCTTTCATTTGCCCTAAATGTCAGTTCAAGACCCAGTTGATCCAATAGCGTATACAACACACGAGTTACTACTGACCTTGATATTTCAGATTGCACAAGTCATAGACTTTATAGGCAATAAGCCGTCTATTCATACCTAGCTTGAAGCCTAGAACCGTGCTCAATACATCTCAATATAGGTAGCCTAAAGCCTCGGTTTATTTCACATTAAGCTAACGTATGGTAGTGAATAGGCCTTTGCTGCCAATTTGGATTTGAGTGGATAGAACTAAGTGTACTGATAGATATCAGTATCAATTGTTGAATCTTACCAATTGAATAAAGGACTGTGTATAATGCTAGTCACTTGCTCGCTGATCTAAACGAGCAAGTGACAAACATTATACACAGTCCTTTATTCAAATTGGTAAGTGTCATCAATTGGTAAGTGATGTCATCTATTCATTATAAACGCCTTTTTCGATATATGTAGTAAAGGAACTTACTTGCAGAAAATGACAGTCAAGTCTAGGCGATTTTTTTGTCAATCTTTTACACGACGCGACGGTTCAAAAATAGTAGCGTTGTTTTAGGTCTAACATGTAGTACCATTATTCTTTATATCATCTAATTCAATTTGAGTTCACCAGACTATTTTCGTCCATTCAGAGTAAAGCAATAGCAAACACAATCCTTTTCCATCACTAAGGAGTACGTAGACAGCGTATCGTCTATCTACTTGACGCGATCTTGAGACGTCTTTTACGATGCCCAGTGGGAATAAATCTATTTCCAGCTGACACTACTCAAATGTACACCTTTCACTTGTCACTAAATTGATTTTATATACCGAGTAAACGGTAATGCGTTATCGGAAGCGAGTAAACGAATAAAATCGGAGCTTTTATTGCTTGTCATAATGTTTCGTACTGAGTTCCAATAAAGTATGTATGGAGTAGGGTAGTTGCCTATGTTTGATTTTGTACATTATTGTATACAATAGTAAATAGCTATCAAAAGAAATCTTTTTGTGACAACAGTATCAAAATTGGTAGCAGAATAAAGGAGTTACTAATATTTTAAATTTGGATATTAGGAGTAGTAGGTCGTATTTGGGTTTTCTTGGATTCTTCCTCGCTTATTCGCTATATTATATTAAACAACAGTTACGTCATTGTTTGTATCGTGCATCCTTCTTCTTTCATTTGACGTTTGAATCTCGAAATGTTTGTATCTTATTTATTTTTGAAAAGATTACAAATTTTGTTTATAGTAAGAGTTTGGGTTATATAACTAATAGACTTAAATATTAAAAATTATGAGCTGCCTGTTTTCGTATTTTTCAATGGCAAAATACCACATCGATGAGTTCATCGACTTTGATTTTCTTTTAATTTTATAAATTATGTAACGTAAAGGATCATAGTTGTATCTTCTTGTAATACAAATTTATAATTAATGACCATTCACACAACAGTGTATGTATATATTAAAGAAAAGGTAATAAGGTGTTTGGCAATAATAATATATTGTTCAGGACTTGCTTTTAAATTTGGCATATTTGAATAATACATGAAACAGTTTTATGGCAACAGGCAATATTTAGACTTTGTACTTGTTGAAATTGAACTTAGAAATTTAGCCTAAAACTAAATAAATCACTTTCAATCTATCAGTAGAGCATCTTAGTTGAGCTTCGGAGCTGCAGCGGGCAACTGCTGCTGAAAAATATATTCCTTGTACTAGCAATAGTTGTGTGGGAAGTATTTGATTAACGCTTGCCCTCGGGCTGGCAACTCAGTATCAAACTTACACAGCACCTGCCGTTGCCGGAGCTGCGTTATCGGGAGCGAGTGAATTATGTCGTTTGCCACTACGTTTAGACTCCATACTCTCTGAAATCACTGAGAATTTCCTAACAAAATCCAATAATACGTCTCTATGTAATCGAACTCATTCAAACAACGAGCTGTTAAATTCAGAGACGGTGTAGTTTGATGTCAACTACGTGGACTAGGATTATGATAATAATCTGTGCATAATTGCGCCATACATAAGGTACCTGTCTATATAAAAAGCCAAGTTAACGTTTCACTTGAATATCTGGCTACCGAAAGTAAAGCTTTTTGTGTAATCTTTATTGTATCTCTTAAAGAGGAAAACTAAGGAAATGCATGCGATTGAGTCAATTTTTTCTTTGTTTAGTTGTTATCTTTATTTCGAATCTTTTTGCTTTGGTATGTTAAGAATTTCTTTGTAGTATTTTCACGAGACAAAGCGAGTAAAAGTTTGAATGTATTTTCGAGATATTGGAATTTGTATTACGACTACAATTTTGTATGTGCAGAGATTGTCGATCTGAGCAACTACAGTAAAAAATAATGGTGCTAATATACCGTAACATTACATTTCAGAGCATTATATAGAAAACTATAAAGACAATTTAGTAGGTAGAGCTTGGAGGCTTTTACTAAAAAGCTGATTATGTATATTAAAGATATAACAAACTAATTAAGGGTTGTCGAATACGAAACGATGTGTTTTTTTTGTTTGTATGTTCAAGCTTCACACCTAAAAAACTGAATCAATTTTAATGTGGTTTTCACAATTTAGTAGCATGGAGTTCAACTTAATATGCGCTACCTACGTTTTATCTTAACCTGTTCAGTAAAACCGGAATAATAGTTTCATGTGCGTTCATTATGTTGTTCGATTGAGTACTAATTAGTTCTTTCTCGCCATAATTAAATATTAAAATCAATAAGGGATATTTTAAAAACAATACCCTGGTGAAGTAGTGGAACATTGGATGCAGCATGTAGTTAGTCGATTTTTATTTGTTTTTTGTTATGATGCATGTATCTCTATTTTATTTACAAGCAACTTGAATACAGACTTTTTAAACTTAGTTAAAGGTAAGTTTTTTATTTCATTACGTATTTTGTTATATATCTTAGGAGCTGTACCAAAAACACTCTTTTGCATTAGAGCTGTCTTGCACTGTACATTACACAATTACTGTCCTTTATATTGAGCACGTAATGGTCATCTTTTAAACTCTGACACTTTTTTTAAAAGTGTTGAATTAATTTTTACAAATAGTTTTTACAAAAACAGCTGTTTCGATTATGTACAACGCTGGTAATGTTAACAATTTGAGGCTTTTGAAGTAAGGTAAGCAGCTGCCCGTTACTCTTAAGCCAAACCTTGACCTGATACATCTTTTTTGCATTCTGAATACCAGTTCTCTATCTGACTGACCCCAAAATATTATGCCGTACCTGAGTATAGACGCCACTAGGCTGTGGTATGCAGTTATGAGAGATTACTGGTTTACTTTTTTGGAAAGTTGTGAAAGGGCATAAACTGTTTTACTTAGATTTTTTCATATTTCTGCTAATGGGGCTTCCAGATGAATTGATTGTCGATGGTAATACCAAGAAATTTCGCCACTTTTGTCTCTTCTATTTCATATCCATTGAAAGTAATATCAAGTTTTGGTATGTTACTTCTTTGGTGAAAATGCATTACATTTGTCTTTTTTAAGTAATTTGCAAATTATTTTTTTTCAACCTAGCTAATAAACTCTTTAAAGGTCTACAGAAAAGTCGCCATCGCAGACTTTTCTGTCCATTAATGCACAGCATAAGTCCATAGTATCCTCATTTCTACAACTAGCGAGCGAGAAAAAAATCTATCGGTATCGGTCTTATACCGACTAGAATCGCTTGATGCAACATGCTTAATGCTACAAGCTGATGAGATACTGATGCTGTGCTACCCATATAAAGCTGGGGCAGGGTCGCAGTAAACTTATAAATCATTGTTTTTATTCTTGTAAATTGTCGTATTAGCTTATTTTATTTGGTAGGTTTATGTTTTTATATGTAGATAGTCAATTAATACAGAAAATATATACAGGAAACGAAACTAACTAAACTTATATATTCTATCGACGTCGCGTGTAATATTTCCATCAACGCTTATGGGCAGGAATTTAATATCAGTGTGATAGGATAGTGAGCAATTAAGTTGCATGCCTCGTGTGGCCTGGCGCTGCGAGAGCGTTACGGTTTTACTAAACCGTGTTATTGAACGCATATCCTCTAAGCTTAAATTTAGCGAACAAAATTTTGATAAAGCTTTACTAAACTTTACGTTGTGTTTAAACTATAGATAAGCTTAGTTATTAAACAGCGCTGTTACACAACGCAAGTAGCTAGCCCGGACTACTTGCATGAGTTACATACTCTATTCAAATATGGGTTGGTTACGTTTGTGGCTCACGACGGTTAATAACAAGATGTATATAAACGGCGCAACTTGCGCATTTTAAATATTTAATGCAATTTAATATAAACACTATTTTGGGTAATAACGATACTAACAAATAAAATTGTCATGAAAGCTAGGGCTCAATTTTCTCAAAATTTATTATATTCTTTATTTAAAAATATTATTTAGCGTTGTTATTTTTGGACATCATTTCTGAACATTTCGTTAAGCCCGTCTTTCTTTTTGAAAGTAAAATATTTAAAGTATTTTCCTGTGAAAAAAAATAAGGCACATCCATTATATTTTCATGATTTTCTTTGTACTTACAAAAACACTTGTAATAACATTTGTTACACGTTGTATATAATATGGAAGTAAAACACAAATGAATATGAATATTTTTATTATGATTTGGATATACATACATACGACAAAAGCCTGTGCGAAATGTGTTGCTGTCGAAAACTTACACCATTTAATTTTATTGGTGTAATGAGTTCGATATGAGTCTATTAGAAATATCTTATATACCGAATGCCTTAAATTGGTATAGACACATTTCCTAAATATTTATCACAACCAAATGTAAGTGCGAAAAATTTGGTTGAGTTTATGGCACGATTATTTAATAGGATAGAATTGTTAAATAATGTGCATGTTTTGGATATGATAAGACTTTTACACGCTGTGTATAACAAAGTTGTTAAACAAAATTAAGTTTATGTCTGCACTGGAACAGCTTTAAAATGTCCAACTTATTTCGACTCTCAATTATTCAAGAATCTCTTGCATAAAATATTTCTACTGATTGCAACGTATATTTTTAATAATATATACATATTATACATATTATACACCCCACAAAATTAGATAAATTATCTCTTTTAGATGTTTTTTTAAGTAAATCGCATCTACAAATAATAAATCTACTATACTACAAAATCTTTGTATAGTATTTTTGGAGATCAAAACAAATAAGACTAAGTAATAATATAATAAACAAGTCAATCAAAAATAAAATGCCATTCCGCGTAATTAAAGTCACAGAATGACACAGATACTTGCTTGGTAACAAATATTTGGGTGGAAAATTAGTGCAATTAATTGTACTGATGCAAAAGTTTTCTATGTGTAAATTTCTATCATATAGTCATCTCAATTTAAGAGAATCTTCTACCAGTAGATTCGTACAGATATCTCCAAAAAATAATTTCTGACAAATTCACCCGATGCTGCGTTAGTTCTAAGTCTATGTCCAGGAAAGTTTGGTCTCTGTTGTAGTATTGCCAGTTGATACCTAGTGATTTGTCTGGTGTTGGATTTCTGAAAGGGAAAATAAAATTGTCTTTTAAATATGATTGGACTGTAGATCCGATACAATGATGTGCATTTGGATATTATAATCTGCATCTTCTATGCCACTGTCTTGAGATTACAACGTGATAGTAAAGATAATTATATATAGGTACTTATTCAAATAAAATTTAAGAAGTTAATAAGAAATATCTTGGTATCCAACTTACTAAGAAGAATAATCAGAAGAACAGTTTCCTTGCCGAGAATATGTAATTCTGTGCAATACATATTCTAGGCATACATATTAAAAAAATATACGTCAGCTACAATAAGAATTGTGCGCCTAAATCTCCAGAGAATAAATATTAAACTATTATAAAAATGTTAACAATAGCTAAGCAGTGTATCTGTATATTTAAGTACATATACCATTATTATATCAGTCTGTTACGTACCCATATTTGGCAAAATTCGTAAACAATGTGCAAGTCTGTTTAATCATTTTATAAGAATGCTTCGTTTTATCCAACGGTATATTGTATTTTTTTCCATCAAATAGATACATTAGATCATCAAAATGGCTAGCTTCTTTCAAACCATACTTCTCGCCTGTTTTCCCGTGTACATTTCTTTCTGAGTAACAGCTGAATTTGTCAAAGTATACCTTATTGCTTGTTTTTACCCACATTTCTAAGAATCTATGAATGTTATAGACATACACGAAGTATGTATAAAACTTGATAAAGCCTTTCATATTTCTTTCGCTAATTTCTTTGCAACCAAAATAGTGATTTTGAATTTGATCTCCTAATTTTAGTACTTCCGTTTGACTTGCTGGTAAGCCAATCCTAGTTGGAACAAGGACTTCTTTAAAATAAGGGAATATTTCGAAACTGTAATCTTTTTGTGATACGCCTCTTGTAACCCCTTCCATTGCAGTGTGTCCTAGTATCAGTTCAATCTTATTCATGTTTCCTTTAAGGAGCGTTTGTTCTGGATGTTCTAGGAGAAAATGTTCGTCACCGAACTGTGTTTCTACTACTGGCGGAAAGGTAAGATACTTTAATATATGTTCAATCTGTTCATAAAGACCAAGTACACATGGCCTCGCAGTCACAATAGCTTCCACAGAAGCATTTTGAAGAAACCTGAAAGCTTCATGTGGATCTTTAGTGTAAAAACCTAATCTGTGAGCAAGAAGCATTCCTTGTCTTCTAGGTTCAAAGACGTAGTCATTAAAACTTACTCTACTCATACCGATAGCTCTCTTAAAAAGTCCTTCAGACATAGGTGAAAATGCATGAAGTGTGACCGAAGATCCTCCAGAACTTTGTCCAAAAATAGTCAATGTTTTTGGATCACCACCGAATCGGGCAATATTTTTCTTAATCCATCGTAAAGCTGCTACTTGGTCTTTCAAGCCAGCATTTCCTGGCGCTTCTTTAGTATGCAAACAAAGGAAACCTAGGGCTCCCACTCTGTAGTTCATAGTAACCAATATTACGTTATTATCAAGAAGGAAATCTGGTCCATAATAGTCTTCATCACCAGACCCTGAAACGAAACCCTCTCCGCCAATGTAAATCATGACTGGAAGACAAGATTTAAAGTTCGTTGTTGGTGTATACACGTTGAGAAACAGACAGTCTTCGTTCCCAGGAATGTATTGACCTTCGTGTGTTTCTACTTGTGGACACACTGCACCATGTACTGTAGCATTTCTTTCACCTTTCCATGGTAGAGCCGGTTGTGGTGCCTAGAATCCGAAAGGTTGTAATAAAACAAGTATAATATTTGATGTAGCCCACCATTATGAGGTGAAATTTTGAAACGACAAACTCTTAACCTTGTTTGCAAACATATAATAGTTTCAAGATTTTATCTCTATATATTCTGTATGTTAAGATTAGGCATATGGTTAAAGCCTCCATAACTCATTATTGTATTTTAAATATATACAAATACCGTTTATAAGCATTATTAAATATTAACCAGAGTATACATTATTTGTTCGTGTAATATATATACATAATGTGTTGTGAAGACTGGAGCCTGTACTAGGTTTAATCTGTGTTTCAGGTCTCTAACCCTCTAACTCAGACAGGCAAGGTTAAAATTTTGTTTGTCAAGCAAATAAAATAAATAAATAGCTTAGTTGGAGATGAATATCAAATAAATAAATTGGTAATATATACATATATCGCACTCTTAATAAAACAGCGACTTAACTCGAAATTTGAAAGTAAAGCAATTTGAACTCTAATTGTATATGTTAAATTCTAATATTATATTTGTGTTAAATCTTTGCAATAGAGTTCAAATTTGTTTAATCCAAAATACTGAGATAAGTCTCTGTTTTATTAAGAGGTGCAAATTATTTTCCAAATCATTTCTTTTGTATAATTTTTAGTTAATATATTATATAAACTTTATTATTCTTTCTTATTTTTTAAAAGACTTCTCCTGCCATAGGTATAATTCCTGTGTCACGGGGGACTTTACAAACATTCAAACAACGGATACAAGGAACATCCAGACTCGGAAAACTATTTGTGGATCACAAAAATGTTTGTCGCGTGTCCCACAATCGAACCCACAAAACTCGGTGCGGTAACAGTGACGAGGTGACCAATTAAACCACTACGCTATCCGTGCGGTCTATATTTTATTACTACTTACTATTATAAGGTATATTACATCACGCTTATTTAATATATTAACATCAATATATACATAATAAACTCGCCAAACATCTTTTAGTTACAAGAATATTATTATATATGGATACTTGCTGTCCCGACAGACGTTGTCCTGTACACACGAAAAAAAAACCATCCTCGAATCCACATGAACACACACAATTTTTTTTATCAAAATCGGTCCAGCCATTTAGAAGCAGTTCAGTGACATACACACGTACAGTAGAATTATATATATAAAAATACTTCATCTCTAAATATTTTGTATGGTAAGATAAGGTTTGGTTGTTGCCTCCATAACATATTCTAGTATTTTAAATATATCAAAATACAATTTATAAACATTATTGAATATATTACACATACATTACTTGTTCCTATGCATATACATAACGTGTTGTAAAGACTGGTACCTGTACTAGGTTTAATCTGTGTTTGAAGTCTTCAACCTACAAAATTAAAATTATGTTTGGTAAGCAAATAAAATAAATAAGTAGTTTAGCGGAGATGTAGACCAGATAAACAAATTGGTTATCTTACGAATCACTTAGTTAATATATTATATTATAATATATACTTACTTAATATATTAACTGAGCAGCGATAGCTCAGCAGGGAGACCAACAGACCGCAATGCAGAGGGTCTCGGGTTCGAACCCACGTCGCGCACCACTGACTTTCGGAAGTTATATGACTTTTCGAAATTATGTGCGTATTGATTGACAATTATCGCCTGCTCCGTGCCTCGGAGAGCACGTTAAGCCGTCGGTCCCGGCTGCCATGAACATCTATGGCAGTCGTTATTGGGAGAGTGTCGACACAAAAGATCCCACTGCGTCGAAGTGTCGCCGGTCTGCACTGACTGGCCTCCCATAAGATACATACATACTTAATATATTAAGATAAACACATATATTTTTGACCCACTTAGGCAATAATTAAAATACTATGTTTACCTTGAATCTAAGGTGTCCGACTGGTGGTGCTGCGTACGGAATACCTTTAAAGCTGCAGAACTGACCGTTACCTGTCGATCTATTTCGCAGTTCACCTCGCAGTAGACCTTGTTCCACTCGAACAAGAACTAACTCTACGTTGTTACATAGCTAAAAATACATAAGTAGAACCATTAATATTACATTACGAGTATACTTATAAAATGTAGTTTCTAAAAGAAATTGTCCTGTAGTAAGTGACTGAGGTCGTTTTAAGTACCTATACTAGCGGTCGCCAAGTGATCAAAATTAGACCATAATTGATTTAAATTTTAAGTTTGATCATTATTAAGGTTGTATTGTCCATAACTATACCCTTATAATCACATTTCATTTAATCAACTACTTCACATACATATGTAATCATAGTTACGAAGACTTCTACGAAATTAGCCGGACAATGCCGAAATACTACGAACGTGATTCTACTACTTGTGTCAAATGCATGTTTGTGTGCGTGTAGTGTTTTTCCATTAATTTAATGTATTTCCAATGCATATTTTATAAAAATATTAGGATTCGCCACTCCTTCTCCATATAAACTTTAACTGTGCCAAATTTCATACTCCTCCGTCCGCACAATTTTCTAAAAAGGGGTACATAGTTTTTGCTTCACGTATTAATATATAGATGTCAGAATATTAGTTAAATGAACAAAAATTTATTATTTTATTTATGACATAATGAAGTAAGTCAGTGCCGATATTTTAAAAACATGCATGTGATCCTTCTATTTAAAATTAGAACTTGATACCCAGGTATTGGGACCACGAAGACTATTTCTATTAACTGTTGCCCAAAAAATCATTAGTCACGTTGTACGAAAAGGTACTATTTTGTCCTACTAACCTTGATTCATAGCTTTATATTTAGGTAATAATTTCTAAATATATAAGGCTATGGAATTAGATTGAGTAATTATTTGACATAATCAAATACCAACTAAACAAGATTTAAAATATAATTATAAGATTTCGTGTACGGCTATACAATATACAATTGTAGAATAAGGTTAAGTACGAAAAGAAAATAAAATATAAAATATAATAAAAATATAGTAATATAATATTGTCTTCTATTTACGCGAATATTATTCATTGAAATTAAACTGCTATATACGGATTTTATCGCGTTGTTTATTTGACACTTTATTACAAAATTTTGAAAATTGTTACACTACTACTACTATTAAACTTTACAAATTTTTAAGCTAATTAAATTATTATTAAGCTATTTAGATTTCATTTATTTTTACACTTTCCCTGACGTTTCGGTTGCTTTTCAGCAGCCATGGTCACGGGGAGACTAAGATGGCAGTTGTCTCAATGTTCCAGTGTAGTTATTTCAAAGTACCCGAACATAATTTAATCATTGGTGTTTCTATTTACGCAGAATGAGCTCAAAGTATCATGAAGTCTAGCTGTGGTTTGCTTCTTCTTGGGTTTGACTATTTTTATTACTGGATCCCAAGCTGACTTTATTACAAAATTTTGTAATAAAGTGTCAAATAAACAACGCGATAAAATCCGTATATAGCAGTTTAATTTCAATGAATAATATTCGCGTAAATAGAAGACAATATTATATTACTATATTTTTATTATATTTTATATTTTATTTTCTTTTCGTACTTAACCTTATTCTACAATTGTATATTGTATAGCCGTACACGAAATCTTATAATTATATTTTAAATCTTGTTTAGTTGGTATTTGATTATGTCAAATAATTACTCAATCTAATTCCATAGCCTTATATATTTAGAAATTATTACCTAAATATAAAGCTATGAATCAAGGTTAGTAGGACAAAATAGTACCTTTTCGTACAACGTGACTAATGATTTTTTGGGCAACAGTTAATAGAAATAGTCTTCGTGGTCCCAATACCTGGGTATCAAGTTCTAATTTTAAATAGAAGGATCACATGCATGTTTTTAAAATATCGGCACTGACTTACTTCATTATGTCATAAATAAAATAATAAATTTTTGTTCATTTAACTAATATTCTGACATCTATATATTAATACGTGAAGCAAAAACTATGTACCCCTTTTTAGAAAATTGTGCGGACGGAGGAGTATGAAATTTGGCACAGTTAAAGTTTATATGGAGAAGGAGTGGCGAATCCTAATATTTTTATAAAATATGCATTGGAAATACATTAAATTAATGGAAAAACACTACACGCACACAAACATGCATTTGACACAAGTAGTAGAATCACGTTCGTAGTATTTCGGCATTGTCCGGCTAATTTCGTAGAAGTCTTCGTAACTATGATTACATATGTATGTGAAGTAGTTGATTAAATGAAATGTGATTATAAGGGTATAGTTATGGACAATACAACCTTAATAATGATCAAACTTAAAATTTAAATCAATTATGGTCTAATTTTGATCACTTGGCGACCGCTAGTATAGGTACTTAAAACGACCTCAGTCACTTACTACAGGACAATTTCTTTTAGAAACTACATTTTATAAGTATACTCGTAATGTAATATTAATGGTTCTACTTATGTATTTTTAGCTATGTAACAACGTAGAGTTAGTTCTTGTTCGAGTGGAACAAGGTCTACTGCGAGGTGAACTGCGAAATAGATCGACAGGTAACGGTCAGTTCTGCAGCTTTAAAGGTATTCCGTACGCAGCACCACCAGTCGGACACCTTAGATTCAAGGTAAACATAGTATTTTAATTATTGCCTAAGTGGGTCAAAAATATATGTGTTTATCTTAATATATTAAGTATGTATGTATCTTATGGGAGGCCAGTCAGTGCAGACCGGCGACACTTCGACGCAGTGGGATCTTTTGTGTCGACACTCTCCCAATAACGACTGCCATAGATGTTCATGGCAGCCGGGACCGACGGCTTAACGTGCTCTCCGAGGCACGGAGCAGGCGATAATTGTCAATCAATACGCACATAATTTCGAAAAGTCATATAACTTCCGAAAGTCAGTGGTGCGCGACGTGGGTTCGAACCCGAGACCCTCTGCATTGCGGTCTGTTGGTCTCCCTCCTGAGCTATCGCTGCTCAGTTAATATATTAAGTAAGTATATATTATAATATAATATATTAACTAAGTGATTCGTAAGATAACCAATTTGTTTATCTGGTCTACATCTCCGCTAAACTACTTATTTATTTTATTTGCTTACCAAACATAATTTTAATTTTGTAGGTTGAAGACTTCAAACACAGATTAAACCTAGTACAGGTACCAGTCTTTACAACACGTTATGTATATGCATAGGAACAAGTAATGTATGTGTAATATATTCAATAATGTTTATAAATTGTATTTTGATATATTTAAAATACTAGAATATGTTATGGAGGCAACAACCAAACCTTATCTTACCATACAAAATATTTAGAGATGAAGTATTTTTATATATATAATTCTACTGTACGTGTGTATGTCACTGAACTGCTTCTAAATGGCTGGACCGATTTTGATAAAAAAAATTGTGTGTGTTCATGTGGATTCGAGGATGGTTTTTTTTTCGTGTGTACAGGACAACGTCTGTCGGGACAGCAAGTATCCATATATAATAATATTCTTGTAACTAAAAGATGTTTGGCGAGTTTATTATGTATATATTGATGTTAATATATTAAATAAGCGTGATGTAATATACCTTATAATAGTAAGTAGTAATAAAATATAGACCGCACGGATAGCGTAGTGGTTTAATTGGTCACCTCGTCACTGTTACCGCACCGAGTTTTGTGGGTTCGATTGTGGGACACGCGACAAACATTTTTGTGATCCACAAATAGTTTTCCGAGTCTGGATGTTCCTTGTATCCGTTGTTTGAATGTTTGTAAAGTCCCCCGTGACACAGGAATTATACCTATGGCAGGAGAAGTCTTTTAAAAAATAAGAAAGAATAATAAAGTTTATATAATATATTAACTAAAAATTATACAAAAGAAATGATTTGGAAAATAATTTGCACCTCTTAATAAAACAGAGACTTATCTCAGTATTTTGGATTAAACAAATTTGAACTCTATTGCAAAGATTTAACACAAATATAATATTAGAATTTAACATATACAATTAGAGTTCAAATTGCTTTACTTTCAAATTTCGAGTTAAGTCGCTGTTTTATTAAGAGTGCGATATATGTATATATTACCAATTTATTTATTTGATATTCATCTCCAACTAAGCTATTTATTTATTTTATTTGCTTGACAAACAAAATTTTAACCTTGCCTGTCTGAGTTAGAGGGTTAGAGACCTGAAACACAGATTAAACCTAGTACAGGCTCCAGTCTTCACAACACATTATGTATATATATTACACGAACAAATAATGTATACTCTGGTTAATATTTAATAATGCTTATAAACGGTATTTGTATATATTTAAAATACAATAATGAGTTATGGAGGCTTTAACCATATGCCTAATCTTAACATACAGAATATATAGAGATAAAATCTTGAAACTATTATATGTTTGCAAACAAGGTTAAGAGTTTGTCGTTTCAAAATTTCACCTCATAATGGTGGGCTACATCAAATATTATACTTGTTTTATTACAACCTTTCGGATTCTAGGCACCACAACCGGCTCTACCATGGAAAGGTGAAAGAAATGCTACAGTACATGGTGCAGTGTGTCCACAAGTAGAAACACACGAAGGTCAATACATTCCTGGGAACGAAGACTGTCTGTTTCTCAACGTGTATACACCAACAACGAACTTTATAATAAAATGAAAATCAAAATTTTGTAATAAAGTGTCAAATAAACAACGCGATAAAATCCGTATATAGCAGTTTAATTTCAATGAATATAGTAATAGACATAATTTTTATATCAGCAGCTACTCAATCAAACAAACGAAAAACAGAGAATAATATGGATTCTTACCGCGGTTAATGTTAACAAAATTACTAGAAGCATGTTCAAATTTCACAGAGACGTATTCACAGGAATGAACTCAATAACTTACAAGAGTCTATTGCAAATTCACATATCTAATTCAAAGGACAGGGACAAAACACCTTACTTATATACTAATAGCTTCCATTCAAGTAAATACCGATATCTGCATCGAATAAACGCGAAAGTGAGCAATTACAGCTTACAATATAAATAAAAATATATTTTAATATTTTTACTAAAACGAAAGGCCTGGACTATATATGTATTAATGATCATAATAGCATATGTTCTTATGATCACAGCCTATTATGTTTCAAAAATAGAACACTGTTAAATAAAAACAGGCGTACAGCGCATATTTAGCAATAGCAATAAGTTTTATCACAATCATTAAAGGAGTCTGCCCACTACACTGTCTTATACCATGACCGTGCTAGGAACGTATCAGACACGAAAAGCAACACGATACGCCCTGCTATGCCCACTGAAACGGATCGACGGCGTTCTGTGCCCGTATACATCCTGTATGATGCCCGTATGTAACCCGTATATTGCCCGTATGTAATCTGGGATGACAAATCCACTAAAATCGATAGGAAGAGTTAATAAAGGCGTTTACAACGCCTCTACAACGGTCATCATAAGCGCTTATAACCTGTATGCTCACCGTTTCACCGCTTGCGCACATCGGTTTGGCACCGTCGCGTGCCATGCGTGGAGCGTATCGGCACCGGCAAAATATTCTCGTCGACAATTATTAACACTCCGTGCATGGCAGGCGACGGTGCTGGTCGGTAATGGAACAGTGTAGTGGGCATAGTCTTATACATTTCCTTACAAAGAATATTTTCTTGCCTGACACGTTCTTAGCACGGTCATGGTATGAGACGGGGTGGTGGGCAAACTCCTTAAATCCTTTTTTCAGGAACCTATATTTAAAGCTCATTCAGGGAACCTTAAAAGACAATTTGTAATTTTGTTAAATACTACTACTAGGTAGGTGTTTCGCCGGGGATTTTACAAACATTTTTTGTAAAATTTGCATACGGTGAACGGACTCAAAGAACACCCAGACTCGGTACAACCATTTGAGGATCGCGCAAGTTTTTGTGCCGAGTGTTGTGGGTTGCAATCCCCGAACCGGCACGGCGATAGTGGCGAGGCAACCACTTAAACCACTAAGCCATCTGTACAATTTAATTAATTATTGTAACAAAATATTAAGCCCAAATCTCTTTAAAAGTAGTTGTAAATATTACAGGGAAAAGCATCAAAAATAGTTTTCTTTCATTACACGTTTATTCAATATAGCAGTGTTATAATTGCAATAGATAATATGTTAATTACACAATTAACATACCAGCATATCTATAATTACACACAAAAAGCAGTCATCAATTAAAATAACTTGATTAAACGAATTTATTCAAATATTTAGATAATATAAAGTTTTATACGTCACTACATTGTCTATTTTTCAGCATATTAAAAAGAAAACATTGTCTATTTTAAGTATATTACGCGCATGGTGTAGTGGCCGTTTTAGCTCATATATATCGTACTAGCTTTTGCCCGCGGATACGCTCGCGTAAAAGTAGATTAGTTATGTTAGTAACAGTACCTTTTTTATATATGTATGTTACTCGATGATAATATAGCTTTCCAATAGTGAAAGAATTTTTAAAATCAGTTGAGTAGTTTTGATGTAAATCCTTACAAACAAACAAATATTTGCTCTTTAGTATAGTACCTATAGACAACATAAATATAAATAGTCTCACTCATATCCGAATATAACTTATGTTTTAGATTCCACAAAATAGCGATATTATCGTATATCGAACACATACAAGTCATCGCGTTGCTACTGAATATTGGTTAGACAAATAACGCGATAACAGTTAACCTAGCCACGAAATCAAAACCGAAGCCATATAATTATAATAATAATAATAATAATATTCTATCACATACACGCAACACCATCTAGCCCAAACTAAGCAGAGCTTGTACTATGGATACTAGAAAATGGATAAACATACATATATACTTTTTTTTTTGTAAATACATACATAGAAACACCCAGACCAAGACAAACATCCATGTTCATGCATACAAATGTTTGACTTGTGCAGGAATCGAACCCGCGACCTCAGGCGTGGCAGTCAGTTACACTAACCAGTACGCCATCGAGTCGTCGAATTATATCATCACTTAAACCAAATATTAAATTATTAAATGATTCAAGTGAAGCCCGTATTAAAATGAGCCCCATAATTAAGTTGCTTATAGAAGTGTGCACAAATAGATGGGTATGGTATATTGTCCCATGCTACTGTAAAATGTAAAAAACTGTTTAATGTTTAGCCATTCTATTACTCCTATGTTAGAAATGTAAACACATTTACCAAATTGAAGACATTTCGTCAAAGAATACTGAGTTGTCAGTAACGTAAAGTCAAAAGTGCAATTTATATAAATCCTTGTCCGTTCAGCTGTATAACGTCAAATTGTCTGTCAACTAATTTTGTAATCCACAAAATCACTTTTGTTTTCCAACTTGGAATTTTGAAGATAATTTGCTTTTAGAGTCGTTTGTTTTACAAGTTGTTACACCTAACTTATTTTGGAACGGTTTCGATTAGATCCAGGGATGATAATAGAAATTCGACATTTATAATTCATAATTAACCATTGCGTAAACCGTGCACACTTTATCAATAGACTTCTATCTATCGTTACTTTCGTGGCATAAACTTAACATAGCGTCCAATCCCGAGTTCGGTTACCAGCATAATGTTATTGCTCGAGATATTTTAGTTTTAAGCGTATTGCCAGGTTTCGACCTATTTCACGAAAATTTAATAATAATCACAGACCGTAAGAGCGCGTGTTTCCAAGTATGTACTTTTTAATGTTTTTTAGACACCTAAATATTTTTAATTACAACCATATATATTAGACAGAGACAAGAGTGCAAAAATACCCTAAAATCAATAGTAAAATGACTTCTTTAGGTGCACAATTGGTGAGTATCTCACACTTGGCGCAATAATCAGCAATTAAAGCGCGCTATATCAACATTGTTGTAAGGCGCTTATACCCCATTCCACCCTACCACAATTTTACGCCAATAGATCAAGCACTAAGCCGTCCCACAAAACAAAAACTCAAACACATGCAGCTACTTAGTTTCCTAAACAGTTTAATTAGCAACAAAGTTGAAACGCGCCTTTGTTGCGGCTGCGTCGATGCGATGACGCGCGGTATTTACATCGCTCGCAACTTACTCGGGGCTTAAAGCTCGTTTTAATACCTCCAGTGCATGTTTTATACCCGTTATATATTTAAGCCTGCGTTGATATTTCGCAAGTTAGTTGGTAGGTCAATGACTTTAGCTTGCACTCATCATGCGTGGTGTTACTTTTGGGTTTATTTGTTAGAAATTTTTAACAGAAACACAGAGTCCATAGTTGCGTATGACAGCCATAGTAAGTTCGCGCCTGTTCGTAAAAGGGGCTTATGACTTAAAGATTTTCGTTGATGTACACGCACCGTTACACCTGCCAATCCTGATACATTTGACGCTGCATTCGTGGGATATGGACATAAGACATAAAACAATAGCTATGTAACTGCGTTGCAATGAAGGGACATAGCTTTTGACAACCATGCATGTAACCATTTATCTCATACTGCTATCATAGAGATCAGAGCAGAATAAGATAGATGATTATGAATTGGTCGCAAAGCAAACATATATATTTATATCTAGATGGCATTTTTACTGTCACCCGATAGTCGAAGCCGAAACAGGAAGATTTATTGGTTTTTATTCTAACAGCGCTCTCCGGATAAGAAGCCGGCACAGTATTAGAAGAAAAAAATTGAAGTAGTTGGGACCCGTTGCATGTCATTGAGATGACCGTATGATGATAATAGATCAAGCATTTCAATTTATGCCTGCCATATGATAATTTGCACTTGGCCAGAAACAAGGTTATTTACAAGTAAAGATTTAATAAATTATGTAAGCTCATTTGTTAATATATTATGAATAGTGTATTATTGTCTTAGTCAAGATTTGCCTGCGGTTTCGCCGGCGCAAATCTCATGGTAACGTATCTAGATAAAAAGTATATTTATTAATCTATTACATGGTAATACACATATACATATACATACTATCTATCTGTACGCAAAGTTTTATCCAAATCCGTTAAACACTCTACGCGTGATATAGTAACAAACATCCTAACATCTCCACTTAAGATGTTCTGACTAGTCGGTAAAACCGACTATTCGGCCACTGTCGTAGTCGGTGACTATTCGGCAGAGAGCGCCGACTATCCGGCTTCATACTTTGCATCTATTTCTCAATAAAATGTATATAGGAGGAATTATATTCAATAAAAACCTTGACTGTTAATTAATATTTCTATTTTAGAATCAGTATTACACATTTTGAAATGTAAAGCAACCTTTCCTTTGGTAATCGCTAATCAGTCTCTAAAATTACTTACTTGTAAAGAAAAAATATCTATGACATTTATCAACCAAAATTAGTGTCAATTAACAAACAAAAGTGCATAATATCTTCAATAAACATTCATAATTATTTCTTCTTGTTTAGATGAAACAGCAAGAGTTTTTTTATATAACAGACTAAGTAATATTAAACCAAGATTGCATGTACATGAGATACAGTAAAAAAAAATGCTTGTGAATTAGCCGTAAACGAAGCCTCAGGGGCAATTGTCGAATACCCCCAAAACCGTGATCGGATTGGCCGACTAATCGGCCTCTTTACAACCGACTAATCGGCTAGAAGGCTAAAGTCGTAGTCAGTACATCTATAATCCCCATTATTATAATATTAGCAAGATTTTATAATATTATATTAATTGAAGAGCTTGAACATTATACAGGTGCCCGGTAATTAATGGATAACCTTGAAATGTCTTATAGTAGAACTGATGGCCGTTCGGAAAACCACATTGTACACAAGCCCACTTTATGACTCTCAAATATAAATACGGTTACATTTTCCTCTAACAATCAAAGTGGATTTTGCAAATTTATTTGAGCTTCATAATACTAACCTAGAATAAAACAAGTTCATCATTAAATTTCTTCGGATAAAAGATTCATTTATAAATAGAATTACACAAAATAGTACGGTATGCAGCAGAAACAAGCAGTATTGAACAAATATTACGATGGAGAAGGCATTTATAATGCCTGTTTAGAAAAATATATACCTAACAATTAAGTATGACCGTATTTTAGGTATTTGTGATTTGTTCAAATAAATAATACTACTTTTAGTATTAGCAAACATTCTCTAAATAAAGCAATTTACTTAAAGAAATAAAAAGCTCCATCTTTTGACGAGCGTTGGTAATGTTAAACAATAGATGGACCTATTAATAATATTATGCAAAATTTATTATAGAATGTCTAAAACATTTCCCAAAGGAGATGTGTCTATTTTAAATTGTAATAATTGCTAAAATGCTACATTACATCACGGGTCATGCAAAAAATCGCAATAGAAGCACGAAGCTAGTAGATGTATGCACAGACTCGCCCCCTTTTATATAATAGCGATACCTATAACCATAGGTGGCTAGGTATGAGGTATCAAACCTATGCCTACCAATTTGTGGATATAGACGTGAGATTATGTAGTTTGATAGATAACACTATTTGCATCTGCTACAATTGTATCCAATTCTTGGTCATTTGTCCAGAATTGTGGTGGCTCATGGCGTTTATATGCCACTTCCGTAAGCTTAACTATTCTGTGAAAAGCCTTAGGGGTTGCAAGGCTTCTATAACATAATAATACTTCCTCAGCCAAGTGTAATATTGTGAGAGGGTAGACGAGGATTTATCAGCTTTACTTTATACTAGACGGTACAGTTTATGCCTTATTAAATATTTTGGAGATTCCGTGTGTCTTGGAGAAAATTTAGTTTGTACTAAATTTTGTCAGCGGCTTCACTCGTGTAAATGAAGGCTAGGTTAGGTTAGATTAGTAATATTACTTTATTTTATTTTATATTTTAAGAAAACTTACAGCTATTAAAATAATAAATATAACAATATAAACAAGTGAAAATTGGCAATGAATTGCCGTAAATCTTAGAGTGCGAAAAATTGGTTGAAGTAATATGCAAAGGTCACGTGATACCAAGTGACCTTGAGGTTAGAGGTCGAAGATCATAGTGATTTCGGGGTATATCGACTATGCTGAGTCGAATGGCGTTGACCGCGAGTCTCTAGTTCTTACGGATCTTGAGTTGAAAGTTGTATAACAGACAGACATACGGACGGACGGACGAAAAAAGCCGTTGTATAAGATTTTTTTCGGACTCTAAAAAGGAAAGCCAATTACAAGTTTTTACTTATACATACTTATAACTTACATTGGTAAACAATAAACCTACTCACATAATAATAAAAAGCAATTTATAGAGTAGACACATTATTATTATTTATACTTAATAGCAACTACATCTTTAGACGCTGACTCCAACAAAGTACCAATTGTACAATATCTTTTTCAATTTAGAAATGCTAGTATTAAAAATATCGATATCAACATCCTGGCTCGCTGCATTGTACGATCGACATGCTATAATTAAAAATGAGTTTAATCAGCCTATATGTTATCTTTGCTAAGAGAGCAGCCAGCAGGTGTGATCTGCGTAGGAATGCAGATGGTACTCGTAGGCCGATTTTGCTCACCAACTCAGGTATGTCAACGGATCCGTTCATCACTTTACATAGAAAAGAAAGATCTGCAATTTTTCTTCGCTCATAGAGAGGAAGAAGGTGATATTTTTTGCAACGGTTAAAATAACTAGAAAAATAAAAAAATTGCCCGATATTGAATGCACCTCAAAAATTTCTTGTGTATTCTTTCAAGTCGACTTACATATATATCATAGTTTGGATTCCACACTTAAGAGACTACGAACCAAACATAAATATACAATTTTTAGAGTCTTAATGTTTCTAAAGTCTGATGAAACTCTGAGAAGGAATCCCAGCGCCCCATTTAGAGGCCTTTCTTACTAAACTATCTATATGCTTGTCAAGTAAAAGCTTAGAGTCAAACACCACTCCCAGGTCCCTAATGGTGTGGACTCGGGTTAAGGAAGTGTGGAGTAGCTTATAATCATAGTGAATGAGACTAAGTTTGCGTGTAAATGAACACACGTAACATTTAGCGACGTTTAGCTCTAGTTTGTTCAACTGACAATAGTCTTGAAAGCGCATGAGTCATCGTCCTGTAATAAAAGAAGACACTCTTTTACAACGGCGGATAATTTTTTAATTATCTTGATATCATCCGCATATAATAATATTTTAGAGTGTGTGAAGCATGAACTGATATCATTAATAAAAATGTTAAACAAAAGAGGCCCTAATAAGGAGCCTTGAGGAACCCCTGAGGGAATGCGAGTCACTCTGTAAGAGTACCCATTTAGTACTACAGTTTGACACCTATTGTCAACATAAGACGAGAACCATCTGAAGAGATTGCCGCGAATACTCATCGACAATAGCTTTGACAATAGCATAGCATGATGTATTCGATCAAAAAAAATTCGGTAATCTGTATATATAACGTCAATTTGCGCTTTTTGAGCCATGTAATCCGTTAAGTACTCGCTAAAAACAATAAGGTTCGATGTGGTAGATCGACCTTTTAAAAAACCATGCTGATGTTCGATAAAATTGAGTTTAAGAGCAGCGTATACCTGTTTATGAATAAGTTTTTCAAATATTTTAGCGAACACGCAGAGCTTTGAGATCGGTCTGAAATTTTTAATGGACCTTTTTATGTATTGGCGTTATACTTCCAGACTGCAGGCATTTCACCCCTCTTCAATTTAGAGCTTAAAAAGGATTGAGAGTGGAACAGTGAGACTTTTCGTGTAACTTTTTATATACATGGGTGAAATATTGTGAAATATTGTTTGGGCCCACTGATTTGTTTATATCTACCTGCTGCCTAAGGTCTTCACATATATCGATAGAACTAATATCTGATGTGACACATTCAAAACGCCAATGACGTTCGTGCACACCTTGGGACGAAGAAGCATTCTTAGTATCTGTCTCTTCAAGAAAATTAGAGCAAAAGTAATCATTAAACATGTTTGCAATTTCATCGTCATTACTCGAGTAACTCTGACCAAAATGTAGTACTGAGGGGTAGGAGTTGGATTCTCTCTTTGACTTAACATAACGCCAAAAAGCTCGCGGGTTGCTACATATATCCTTTTCAATTCTAGCTATGTAGTTATTGAATAGTTGTTTTTCTAAGGTTTTAGCCCGATTTCGGAAAGTAACGATTTTATTAATAATACGTACCCTATGTACTTTTCTGCTCCCCTGACAACGTGTATGCAAAATTTTATGATGATCGTCCGAGTAGTTAGGGCCTAAAGCGGTAACAAACAAAAACGCATTTGCATTTATAAAATTAGTTGGAATCTTCTCTTCTTTCTTTTTTTTCGTGTGGTTAGTGGCCAACCTGTTGTCAAGAGTTGTTCAAGCCGCACGTAGGCCTCTGACATGGCTTAACGACTGTTGTCAATTTGGCAACAACCGGAACCGACTATTTACGTGCCCTCCGAAGCACGGAGACGCTCAGATGAAATACCACTAAGCGGTCACCCATCTATGGACTGACCGCACCCAACGTTGTTTAACCTCGCTAATCGTTTACCGATCAGTGAGTGCAAATGGGTATGAGCGCCTCATTGGTTGGGATGATAGTATTAGCGGGAGACTTTACAAACATTCAAACAACGGACACAAATAATACTCAGATTCGGAACAACTACTTGTGGATCACAAAAATATTCCCGTTTGGGGCTCGAACATACAACACTTGTCGCGGTAGCAGCGGCGAGACCACCACTTAAACCACTACACCTTCAAAGCAGTCAAGTCAAATGATTTTCTTTTTATAAGATGCGAGACTTTAAGACGAGACTATTTTTCTCTGTGCACGAGGTCTCGGGTTCGAATCCTGGGTCAGGCAAACAAAAAGTTATTGAGTTTTTCTGTCTAGAAATCTGAATAACAGCCCGGAGTTAGGAAGTTGGCGGTGTTATACACCCCCGTACCTCGGAAAGCACGTAAAGCCATTGGTCCTGCGCCTGATCTCTCTCTGGTCGTGTCGGATTACCGTCCCATCGGATCATGAGAGTGAGGGAACAGAGAGTGCACTTATGTTTGTGCACACACTTGTGCACTATAATATATCCTGTGCATATGGCCAGTCTCCGTTAAGACTGGCCGCGTGACCGAAATTCGGTCTGGAAGACATTATTATTTGTTTTTGATTTGACAATACACACATACTTAAAAAAGTTATCATCTTCTATTTATACCATAGTTCTAAATATCAACAATGAACTACCAACACACGCTGCAACTAACTTTAAGCATACGTATAAAACTCGATAATAATAATAATAATAATAAATTTTATTTCCAAAAATAACAGTACAGCCTATTACAATATTCAACACTGAAGTCCTAGCTAGGCCACTAAGTAGCCTGTGTTAAGGAAACTAAACATATGTCCCGTAGCAAATGGCCACTGAGTAAGTTTAAATCCACATGTGACCAGTTGTTCGTACTGCCTGCCGGCATTAACTGCAGTCACTTAACAAATGGCTGTGGAGCCAAAGATGTAGAGAAGAAACAGGGTCATTATTGTGCTGTGACATTATAAAATCCTAACCAATACTATAAATGCGAATGTGATTTTGATTGTCTGTTTGTCGCACTTTCACGCTTTTATTCGACCGTTCATCATGAAATTTCGCAAACATATCATCGGGGGAATGAGAAGGACATAGGGTACCTACCTACTGTAACTAACTATTTTTATTTTGTTTTACTTGGAGTAATGCATTGACGCATGCCGGGAAAAGGTGAGTGGAGAAGACCGCTAGCGGCGGCTTCGATCCGCAAAGATTATTTCCTCACGGATCCGCTCTAACGGCTCCTTCGGCGAGATAACGTCCACGCAGAAAGATGCGACCGCTACCGAGTTTTTCTGGCTGTTCTTTGATCACGGCCCGCAGCGAGAGGTCAATATCCACAACATCAACGATTTCACGGCACTGAAAGCTGACAAGATTTACAAATGCAGTATGGTTTCTACAAATCACACAAAATTAGCGTTGCCTATAAGAAGTTGCGTATCTACGGAACAACACGTTTCGTTTTTTATTTACACGTAAAGGTCGTAAATGTAATTATGCCTAGAAACAAATTTCTATTATTTATTAATCTTTTACGGCACTTTATCTTTTACTATTCTATCTGTATGTATATGTATGTCTGATTCTTAGTGTAGCATAAAAATAAATATCAACATTAAATTCAAATTTCACAACAGTTAGGTCACTCGGACAAAAAAAAATGGTATGTTATAATTGCGATGGATCTTTATAAGTGCTATATAAGGCAAAATATTATTTAAGAATTATTGTACGTCTCGTATATTTCTACGCGCATCACGTAAAAACTATTGTACGAAATTGAATGCGGATTGCTGGCCTCTCACAATTGTATTGCTATAGGTTTTACTTAAAATCTGGTGGTTTATCTTGATACGCATATAAGTCGATAATTATGTGCGTAGATCAGCTTCTTCTAACATGCAAAGAGAGAAAAATATAGGTACCTACTTTCAAATTCGATGCCTATAAAATAAATTTTCAAGTCAAACAAAAACCATTCTACTGAAATGTTTATGAACAAATTGCAGTTTTATCTCTTAAAAGTACACAAATACGGCAATTAGAATAGGCAATTAATAGAAGTCGTCTTTAGACTAAACCACTTCTAGTAATGGTAGGCATTCATTCCCTTTTGTGCTTCGTACGAATCGTGGCTCTCATATTAATAATAGTAATTCTGTTAAGCCCGCTCATTACGAATATTAATGAAAGGAATTTGTTTTCTTTTAGAGTCTACTTCACTGAAAATAATTAGCTCAGCTTCCAAACATTAAATTTCAAGTGCGGGTGCACTGATGTAGAATTTATTCATATACTTAGTGAACATACAAGTTACCAAAGACTTAAAACAGTTAATTTTGAAATCCAGTATTATGGTTGGTCACAAAGTGATGACGTTTACCTAGATAATACAAAATTTTTAAATCCTAACTTTCTAATCTTATTTAATATTATAAATGTGAATGTGAGTTTGTTTGTTTTGTTACGTTTTCACGCCTTACTACTCGACCGATCAACATGACATTTCGCATACTCGTTGTCAGGGATACAGAAGAGGGCCTTTCACCCAGAAAAAAGAAGTGTTCCTGAGCAAGCGAAACCGCAGGGAAAGGCTAGTATTTTATATTTGTGTCGCGACAGGACTCACATTCCTGCGTCGTGTTTTAACTATTTGAGGCAATTTACGAATATTAATTCAAAATCAGTCTCTATACTATGTAGTTACTATAAAAGTATGCGGTATTAAGGTAAGTAATGTAGTAGAAACTAGATATTTTTAGACAGCTAAATCTACCACTTATAAACTTGAACTTATTAAGCTCAGCCTGACATCCGACTACGAACGCTATTTGAAAAGTTCTCGGTCTGGGAGATAAAGTGCAGCTTGATAAGAATATTTTTTATTTTACATATTTTCTTTTCAATGTAATGCTTCTCTTCCAACGGTAAATGTAAAAGTAAAATACTTTTTCATTAAATGGCTTACCAGTTTAACCTTTCAAGATTAAAGCGATACTTACATAATAATTGAGGATAGACAATATATTTATAAATAAAATTTACCGGCTTTGAATTAGTTTTGCTTATCTGACAGTAAGATTGTTTAAACAATGCACGGTATGCCAATAAGTTCTGTTTTTTTTTATATCGTTAACTAAATTAATTCTGTTTGACATCACCAACAGTTTAAATAATTTAACTAGGCTTTAGATGACAGTCTTTCTCCGTCAAACGGTAAGTAAATAACCAAGTGACAGCATTATAACTAAAATATAGACTAACTAGCCAAGTTGGTTTGATGTTTAGACTAGCAGGCATATGCGATATGTATATATGATATTGGACGTGATCGTAGTCTGATTAATCACATATGACACATAAGAATAGGCAAACGTTATTAGGCTTTCGCGATTGGTACACATTCTTAATATAATAATAATAATTTATTTATTTCTCTCTCACACAGAATGATTACAAAATCAGGTCTTAAACTAGGTTTTACATGATCGAGTAAGTGTAACTACGTTGGTTGGTATTCATAACATTTAAAAAGGTGAGATCTGTGTGAGAAACTGGTATCCGTACTAGGCGGGAAACCTGTATGACAGATGACCAGCCTCTCCTACTTCTAAACATGAAGTTGTTAGTGTAGTTTGTGTTTCAATAATTATGTTGTGATATTATTTTAATTTGTGAGATGAGGAAGTATATCAGTATTCGTGATGTGTGTGTGCGCGTGTGCGCGTGTGCGCGCGTGTGCCTGTGCGTGTGCGCGTGCGCGTGCGTGTGCGTGTGCGTATGTGTGTGTGTGTGTGTGTGTGTGTGTGTGTGTGTGTGGGTGGGTGAGGGTAGTGCGTGTGCAAGTATGAGTTTGAGGGTGTATGTAAAGGCGTCTGTATATGTGTATGTGGAAATGGAAAGTGAATAAAGCTAACTGATTTGACTATTTAATTGGTAGTGCTAATTTAATTGCGACCTTAAATATGAAATAACTATGATGGGATAAAAAGTAGGTTTTCGGTTTCTTCATAATTTAGAGATTTTAGCCAATTTGAAATATTCTGTTTAATAAGATGCTAAATACAGGGTTGTACTCTATCGATCGTGGTCAGCCGCTGCATTTTTAAACAAACAATACATACATAGATTCATGCCTGTTTCCCAGAGGGGTAGGCAGAGAATACGGATTTCCATTTGCTACGATCCTGACACACTTTTCTGGCTTCATTCAATTTCATCACATTTCTCATACACGCCCGTTAAACAAACAAACACATAACAAATCTTATATTATTGTGTCAATCGTGCAATTTTGTAACTTTTAATGCTTCTAGACTTAATCTTAACTCTTCTAAGCAATAAACAGAAGTCTCATACTCATAATTCATCAGCATATTTTTAAGCCCTGGTTGCTATAAATATATTGCAAAAATCCGTGCGATTAAGAAATTCTTAATAAAAACGCACATCACACTCGGTTGCCAAAATAAGCACACTTATTTCTTAGGAGCAACGAAGATTATTTTATGTATCGAACGAAATAAACAGGAATAAAAACGTGTAATTCAGAATATATGCGAAATTTGATTTGGCTAGTATTTAATAATTACAACTTATTTTTATATCTGTTGGGGTGCTATGAATCATGATTGTGTGTGTTATATATAACGCGAGCAGCCGCTCGCTAACCTTGCTAACAATTGATTAGTCATAAAATAATAGTATTTGATTGGACTCTATATCTCATTTATCGAACTATTACTACATTATGTACAAAATTATTCGAATTAATCGAACATCAGTTTAGGTACTGGTATTCGGTTATATGCATACGCGAATACGCGGGTATCTAGGCATTCTAATATCACTAGATATTATAAAACAAAATCGCCCGCCGAGTCTGCTGGTCTTTGCGATCGACTCAAAAATTACTTAACGGGTTTTCATGCGGTTTTCACCAATAGACAGAGTGATTCATGAGGAAGGTTTAGGTGTATAATTTGTTAAGGTTTTGTTCTATCCATGCGAAGCCGAGGCGGGTCGCTAGTGTTGTTATAAATGTAATATATTATAAAACCTACATGATTCAAGGCCGCCACTTCATATCTATGCAAAAGTGATTAAATACTTTATACATCGTTTCTATTCGATCTTTCATTTAATTTTCACTACGAACAATACTCAAACCTTTAAAGGTTATAAAGCCCGATTTTCAGTGTCTAAACGCCGCAATATTTTCCACCCCAGTACACACACTTGGACAAATTATTTCCCCCCAGGATGTAAACTTTCAGGAAACGTTTAGAAGGAGACAGAAACCCTAATTGCGTCCCTCACCTGCCGTAATTACAAGGAACGAAGGATTACGCCACAAGATCCAGGATACCTCGGTGAAATGGTAGGGGAATTTATGCATCGCCTGACTTATCTGAGGAGTAGGCTACGTATTTAGGGATTATGCAAGTTTCAGGTTTATACCAAGTAAAGCTTGGTAGTTAGGCTCTTGTTTAGAAAGACATTTTTGTTTTTTTCTTGGAAAGCTTACAACGGACTAATGACAAAAATTTGAATACACAATGAAGTTACTAATTAGAAACCGCCAATTTTAATAATATATATACAGCATATAACAGATAGGTGTGGTCATGTTTTAGGGCCATCATATATATCTGACACATTATATATTATGTGTCCTCACCAAAGACCAAACAATTGATTTAAAAGTTTCTTAATGTTTTACTTTAGTCTGGTATCTATTCCAAAATACAATCACCTAGTATTAAACTTAAAAATATATTATATCAAGATAAATCGGACGGCACTTGACACAATTACTAAGATTTTCTTCAGTAAAATAAGTACACTTCCAGCATTCACAATACCGAGAATCCTCTTTATCCCTTAAAGAAATGAGGTGTCCCTTCACACGGCTTAACAAACGAGCCACTATAAATTTTAATTTTACTCAGATTATAAAAGCAATTTCCTCTTCCGTAGATAATATCTTATAATAAGCTGGTATTAGTTGCAGCGGCTCGCAATTCTGAAGACTGATATAAACGTTTCGTGTCGGATAAACCTAGAATTCATTAGTCTTCTGGTTCTTTCTCCTGGCTTATGCACTTATGCAATTTGTTTATTTATATATACAAGCGGTCGCCTAGTGCTCGAATTTCGACCAAAGTTTGCCTGTAAGCTATTGCTGATATATGTATTATGTATAGTCAATTTCAATACAACAAAATCAAAAGATATACAAACGGTTCATCGAGATGACCATGGACATTTTAGTGATGTCCAATTGTAGCGTCAATTGTAAATCAATTAATTACCTAATCGAATCATTCGGTTTGATGCAGCGAAAGACTTAGAAATTACATAAACACTGCTACAATTATATCTTACCGCGCTATAATTGTGGCCATCATTCGATATCCGCAGTTGACCAAACAGAATATAATAGTTATACAGTAAAACTAGTGCAAAACGGCAATAAATTGCCGTAAATCTTGGAGTTCGAAAAAATGTTTCAAGTAATATGCAAAGGTCACGTGATACCACGTGACCTTGAAACCTTGACCATGTCAGAGGTTATAGGTCATAATCATTTCGAGGGTATATCGACTATGCTGAGTCGAATGGCGTTGACCGCGAGTCTCTAGCTCTTACGGTTCTTGAGTTGAAAGTTGTATAACAGATAGACGGACGGACGGACGGACAGACAAAGCTGTTGTATAAGAGTTTTTCCGGACTCTAAAATCATTTGCAAGGTATATAATTTTACATTGTTAAAAAATAACCTAAGGATTATTTAGTAATTATTATTGACAGATTAATATAAATTTTAAATTCCTCTAAATACGGTGTATTTTATTGCAAATTAATTATTATTATTATTAATTATTATTATAACATGCTTTTTGTTGAACATTTGACTAACTAATCAATTACTAAAATTTTACGACATAAACGATATTTTTTGTCGTACAGCCTTACGCAATCATAAATTATAGATATTTTTTCATCTGACAAATAACCTGACTTTTCGTCTACTATTTTGCAAATCAAATAATTATTTATTAATCAAACGCCATTCTTTAAAATACACTAAGATATCATGTGAAAACGTTGAAAATATGGATAAATGTGTTACTTATTCCATTTAGTAAGTAATTATGTGATTAATTTAACAAATTTAACATCAATTTGGTTTGTATACATTTCCATCCTAACGGATTGAAGTCGACTATATGTCATTATATATTGATATATGTAACCATAGTTACGCGCTTCGACTGCGTGTGTCAAATGCATGGTTGTGTGCGTCTAGTACTTTTTCATTAAGTTAATGTATTTCTAATGCATATTTTATATAAATATTAGGATTTGCCCCTCCTTCTCCATATAAACTTTAACGTGCCAAAATTCATACTCCATCGTCCGCGCAATTTTCGTAATAAAGGGAACAAAGTTTTTGATTCACGTATTAATATATAGATATGATTCGCAACCATTTGTTTAGTTAAAACCTCTATTTAAATGTTTTAACATAGAATTCACTTTGAGATTGTGGCGACTCCGCATAAACGAAGAAGTTCCACTTACATCTAACAGATGGCGCTAAATAATAGAAAAAAGGAAAAAAAAAGTGCAATAGTTAGTCATACTTTTGACTATCTATCTATTAGCATAATTAGTGTTTAATAATAAAACAACAAAAAACCGATGGCATTCATTTATTAATGGTCGTAGTGTACAAGAAATGTAAATAAGGGAATTTAAAAAAAATCATGTCTCAGATAGTAGTTAGGATAGTTTTTTTTCAAATTTTTTCTGAACATCCATCAGTTCTACTATAAGACATTATAAGGTTATCCATCAATTACTGGACATCCTGTATATGTAAAAATTAATTTATATTTATAATTATTCCAATAGGGTTATATAATTTAACATTATCAATAGCCATTTAATTCCCTGCTGTGGTTTACCCACAAGACTACACTATGGGGCTTTCAAAAATGGTGTTGAAAGGTTTTTACATGGTCAGCAACGCGCAAGTGATGCCTCCGGTGTTACAGGCGTCCATAGGCTACGGTGACCACTTACCATCAGGTGGTAGGATTGATTGTCACTACAGCTGTATACATTTATTTTTATCCTTACTAATATAATAAATTTGAATGTTTTTGTTTATTTTATAAGCTCAAATACTTGACCGATCATCATGAAATTTCGCATACACGTTGTAAGAGGTACCGAAAAGGACATAGAGTACCTTTTATCCGGGAAGAAGTACTGTTACTAACCTAACCTTACCTACATTTAAGCGAGCGAAACCGCGGGCATAATCTAGTTATTAATAAACCAATTTAGATAATGCCATAAAAAGTTAACCAGAATTAAATTTAATGAATTTGTATAATAATAAAATTTTCTAAGTTAAAAATTGTCATAAAATATTAAAAATCATTGAAAAGCTATTTCTCATATTAACTTTATTTTGAGGACTAGATATCTGAAAAGACCATGATAGAGTATTATAATAATATACATAGGTTAACGTATGTAATATACTCGTTTGGAATTGGGCCATCTTTTCTTTGCTTTCTTTAATATTTTTGAGTAAAAATACAATACAATCCAGTGGGTGAAGTTCTGTTACCCTTGATAGTTTAGTTATTAACCTGTAGTAAGGATTAATAGTCCCCTTCCCACTGGTATGTATTATAATTACAATTATTCTCTAAAGTATAACAATGTAATTACAATTTAAACTACAATAAAAAGTTTAACATATTTAAAATAACTCCATGCAGTGAAGTTAGTGTGTGTATTAGTGTATAATATGTATATGTAGTGTGTGCGCGTCGGCGAGTGCGTGCGTGCGAATGCAAATAAAAGAATAATGTTATTCATTTTAAAGGTTATGACAGGAATGCCTCAGTTTCATCATAGGATTTGTTTCGGAGAAATGATCGGACATTATTTTTACATAAAAAGTATGATGAACCATATACTGCACATGTTAAATTTATTTTATTATATAGATAGGGAACCAAGTAATGAGAGAAGCGCTTAGTAAAAATTGTCCGCGGTAAATTTTGTTTGTTCCTAAAACAAGCAAAATGTTGTCTTTTCGACGTTTTGTTTGCTTTTTGTTTGAAGTGTTTCTGTGTTGTAAAGGGATTGTGTGTAATATAAATAGCTGTCGTACATTGAGGACGTTACATATTTTGTACAATAATTTAGTAGAGAACATAATCGCTCTAAATGTTGCTACCTTTAGTATGGCCCTGTGTGCGACTTCTAGCGGCATAAGGACCGTTTTGCTGCACGAAACAATGTGTGCTTACAATGTGACAGTGAATAGTATTCTTCATATAACCTCTATTAAAAGTTGTCGTCTGACGACATATTGCCAAGGGTCATTAAAAGAAGTACCCCGTCCTTCGACGTACTGTCATAATCATAACGCAATATTTTAATTTCCCGCGTAATGACGTACTGTCAGCGAAAGTTTAAAGGTAAGTGGGGTTCTAGGTTGCGATTTTGAGCTAATGGAAAAAGTAATATATTTAGTTTTCTCTGTGTTTAATGTTAGAGTGTGGGAAGACAGCCAGCTTAATGCTAGGTCAAAACCATATTGTGCCCTGCGTTCCAACTCTGACCATGTGTTTGCGACAAATGTTAGTATGTAGTCTAGTAGTAGTAGTAGTGTCTGCATTACATATGGTCTTTGATTCTGGAATTTTCAGTTTACAGTGGTCATTTATGAATACAAGGAACAACGTCGGACTAAGTATGCCACCTTGTGGCATGCCGTAGTTGATAGTTCCTCGTAGGTCGTTCCTCGCTAGTATGATTATCAATTTTAACTATTTGCAAACGATTTGTGAGATAACTTTAAAATAGGTAGGTAACTTTTAAATTGTGTTCCTCTGACACCCACCTTTTGAGTTTGATTAAGAGTGGGGCTACGGTTAACCGTGTCGAAAGCTTTTGTGTGGTCTAGAAATATAGTTAACACTTTCTTATATTGATAAAGGTTTTGAACAATATAATTTGTCAGTTCATAGACCACATCAATTCAGGTGGATTTTTTTGGCGAAATCCAAATTGCTGAGATGAGATGAGATTATAATGATCCAAGTACTTTAGATAAGGCGCTCAAAACTGCAATAGGACGGTAATTGTTCGGCAGACTCCCGTAACCCCCCCCCCCCTTCACCTCCTTGAAGATAGGGTGTATTATAGCCTTCTTAAAAGCTTTGGGAAAGACAGCAGTGTCGAGGCAAAGATTAAGTATATGGCTTAAAATGGGTGCCAGACAGATATAGTATCTCTTTAGAACAAACTGTGAGATGCCATCCCACCCGGTAGACACATTAGCACGTAATGAATTCATAATTGAAATAACTTGGACAGGGTCCGTATGATTTAAAGAATCAAAAAGTTCGTATGATTTAAAAAATCAAAAGACGATCATGGTGTGACATTATGTGTGGGCTGTGATGGGCTTTGATGTGGAGATTGGTTTTTAATATGTTTTTGCCTACGTTAACAAATAATGAATTCATATAGTTACAAAACATAGTGTACGAAGGTGAAGACTCAAGTAATTGTGTAGAAGGTTTTTTTTTTTGTATTTTTAATTAGTTTTATAGTAATTTAGGATTGTGACTGACTATATTTATTTGTTACGCAGCATAAAGCCGCTTCGTTTATTTTTTCAATATACTTGCACAGAATATTTTATATAGTTTGTAAGTAATTAATAATATTTCATTTGTTTGAGACTGCTTAACCTTTTTATGCAGTGCGTCCCTATGTTTTATACATCGAACTAAGCCGAGCGTAATCCATGGTTTAAATTATCTTTATAGGTGGAACTTTTTTAACGATTGTATGTTTTGTAATAGCTGATCTAAGTAAATCTATTAGTTTGTCCGTTACTGTGTCTGGGTTAGCTATGGAAAAAAGTTAGTGAAAATCTATTTGAGATATTGTTTCGTCAATGGCCTTGTAGTCAATTTTAGTAATGATACGAGTAACAGTCTTCTGAATATTCTGGTACCTTATACAGAGTAAGGTAGAGTATAAATTAAATTCTCTGTATCGAAGTTTAATATGTTTGTCAACACGTTACGGGCTGGCACCTGCCTACTACAGGTGAACATAATGCACATATTATGTAGCGGCAGTAGGAAAGCTACATGTACATGTACATAATATGTTCTCATATATAATATTCTCGAAGATCTGTGAAGCCTGCAAACCCGCACTAAGCTAGCGTGGTGAAATATAGCGTAACTCTTCACACACAGAGAAGTGGCAATTGCCCAGAAGTGAGACAGTCTATGTACAGGGCTTGAAATTATTATATTAGGGCACTACCTCCGAAACACATATCCTAACTGTAGGCACATTGCAACTGTGTCACCTCAATATTTTAGACGTACGTTGCGAACTTAATTGTATAACCCAATTGTGCTGAATTATTATTTGTACTTAGTCTTACATATTTCTGTTTCCATGTGTGTATGGAAATTTATTTAGAAAGACTACATTAAAGTGAACAAAGTGGGCAAAATCTAGTCTTTATTATTATTTTAAATGCGAATGTGAGTGAGTTTGTTTGTTACGTTTTCATGTCCTAACTACTGCCTTCATCTAGAAAAATGTACTATTCGCGCGCGGGCGAAGTCGTGACCAAAAGCTAGTATTAACTAAATTAGAATACAGACCATAAAATGTACATCGACTAGCCTGTCCACGTCGATAATAAATCCTCGATTCGAATTCAAAGTCAGGCACAGTAAGTAAAATTTAAAAGAAAAATCTTCTTTGCTGTTCTCCATTGAAATTATGCGCGGAAAACGCCAAGAGGCACGTCCCCGCTCGTTTCCGTTTGAAAAACCATTATTCGCAAACTTAACCATAGTTTGCAATAATAAATTATTCAGACTTGCGTCCGGTTTTTGTAGATAATTTCATTCATTATAATTACTGGTTGTTTTTTGTTATGATGTTCATTTTAATATAGGATTTTTAATATTTAAATTTACATAGGTATATATATCTAGTATTGGTAATATTGATAATATAATTCGTTCATCTTCTTTTACATAGGCAAACACCTATATAGAAAGAACCGCAGGAGCTAGCAAAAGGCAAGTAAACGTATGGTTTTAAGCCTTCCATAATAGGGAGTGAACTTATTGTTTATTTTCTCAGATTCCTTGCTACTATACAAAAAAATTTACTACACGTATGGCGTAGTGGTTTAAGTAGTCGCCTCGCCACTGCCACTGCGATAAGTGCTGTAGGTTCGAATCCCAGAAGGAACAATAATGTTCTTTGTGTTCGTTGTTTAAATGTTTGTAAAGTCCAGCGATAAAGGAATTATTCCTGGTGCGTTTTTTTAAAGATAAATAAAATAAAATAAATAAATTCATAGCAAAAAACCTCAATAACACTCTACCCAATCCAGATGTTGAACCCGAACTCTTATGAAGATCATTCGCATTTACTATAGCGACGCCACCGAGGCGGCGCTTGCTAAGCATATTTAAAAAGCAAATATTTTTAACACCATCATCAAAATCTGGAAACGCTGGTATAATCGAAGTAATAATTAATATTTGAGCTGTTCCAGCGAGTTCTATAGATTTAGAAGTTACTCGCATCGACACCAGCAAACTGCTGACTCGAGCCGGGCTGTGTTTAACACTGATTGAATTTTCAACTTTGAAACTTTTGAAATTGATTATAACGTCATGTGGAATTAGGATGCATGAGTTTGTGTTTGCGCGATGTCTGGAACTGAATGCTAGCCGACGCGCGACGCCAACGATATTTGTAATTTAATGCTACAATACCAACTACATCGAACTGCCTCGTTCAGTGACATACATTTGTATTGTGCCGATTGTGACATACTACCAATAATTGGCCTGGTGTGAAGTTCTTTTTTTATTAACCTATTGAGTCGCGGCAGTACACCAGCGGCCAGACACAATAGCTTTACAATGATGTCTGGCGTTCCAACAGTTAACAGGTTAAACTAGTTATTGCCCGCTACTTCGTACGTATGGGACTTGAAAATAGTACCTATTTTTATTTTTCTTTCTTTGCATAATACTCGTCTTCTAGGCAACGTTAGAAGATAATCCATGTGTTTAAGTTAGACCTTCAGCAATACAACTGTGAAAATCTCATTCAATTTCGTGCTTTAGATTTACACTTTACTCGACGTTTTGGTTGGTTTTCAGCTTTTGCTTTTTGGCTGCCAAAAAACACCCGGTACCGTTAATAATTTAAATAATTTAATAGTAGTGAAGTTCAATTGTATTAATAGTTTAAATATTATCTAAACGTAATGTTTTCCTAATTAACCGCGATACAATCGGTATATATACATATGTAAAGTAGTTTAATTTCAATGTCAATGTATAACACTCGTGTAAACGTAAAAGAATATTATGCATATCTTTATACTATTTTAATTAAATATAATTTGTTTTTTTAATGTTTAATAAAGCAGCGATAGCTCAGTAGAGAGACCAACAGACTGCAATGCAGATGGTCTCGGGGTCGAACCCACGTCGCGCACCTCTAACTTTCGGAAGATAATATGACTTTTCGAAATTATGTGCATATTGATTGACAATTAGCGCGTGCTCTGTGCCTCAGAGAGCACGTTAAGCCGTCGGTCCCGGCTGCCATGAATATCTATGGCAGTCGTTATTGGGAAGTCAGTGCCCTATAATATCCTGACACTTGACCTGACCTTCGGGTTGCGGAGGTCAGGTGGCAGCCGCTCCTTGTAAAAACTGATATCCAGTCAAAGCCGGTTAGACCAGAAAAGCCGACCCCAAGTGACTTCGAAATAATAAAGGCTAGGGAGAAGGGAGAAGAATAGAATTCCAATAACAAATAAAATTCATTTACTTTAATTACTCCTGCATTAGTAACAACCCCTGTGGCGCGGGTACTTTACAAACATTCAAACAACGGACACAAAGAACACCCAAACTTGGGACAACCATTTGTGAAACACACAAATATTTGTACCCTCACAAATTGTTGCCAACCCGCAACACTCAGCGCGGCGGCAGTGGCGAGGCAATCATTTAAACCACTACGCCACCCGTGCAGACAATATAGATTGCCGACTCAACATTTGTAGTTTGAATATTTATTATTCTGTTATTTTTAAGGACACAGTGATAATCAGATAAACTTACCTAAACATGCCTCAACTCTCAAACAATAACCATTAGTTGGCGTATTTCTTGCTATAACCCTTTCTTTAAACAGAACTTCTCACCAATTAAGAGAATTTATTAACTGTCACAGTTTTATATAATTAGTAGAGCTTTTAAGAATTTTAATATGAGCACAAAGTAAGAGTAATAGTGGTGTTTAGGAGACTCTTATCATAATGAAAGAAATACATCATGGGAGCGTAACACTAAAAAGGTTAATTACATTTAAAAATTACATTTACAGGAAATAAATGTTTTGATAACAATTTTAGCATTGTATTTTTTTTCTAATCCAAACTGCACTGAGCTTACGTGACAGAAGAATTTTCGGGTAGAACAGCGCAGATATATTCCAGAGTGAACTATAAGTTTAACGTAAATTATACCAAAACTAATTTTTTTGGTTTTTTAATAATACAACTCCCGCTCTAGGAATTCGAACCCACAACACTCGGCGCAGTGGCAGCGGTGAGGTGACCACTTGAACCACTACCTACGCCAACCGAGCAGTTTAGAAAAAAATGTTTGAATTAGCTAGACTGTATATAGTAAAACGCAGAATTGTCACTTCTGTATATCTTCTCCTTAAGGTAGGCAGTATCTTGATTGTGGTCTCCTCAAATAAAGTATTGTCCATAAGCGGTACTTACATAACCATCAGGTAAGGTACTGACTAAACTTACAACAAAGTGACAATTTAAAAAACTGCACCATATGTACAAATAAAAAGAAATGAATAATACGTCGAGAGAACAAAAAAAGCCTAAAACCTTAACCCTGTTTTAAAATCTTAATCATAAAAACACTACATATTTTTAAACCACTCTACACCTAAAAACACAGTAATGATGAAAACATCCAAACCCTCTTAGTTAAAACAACTACCCTCAATTCACTTCTGATGGTTTTGTACTCTCTACAAACTTCACGTTTAAGAGCCCCTACTCACGCCTTAGATTTGTGTCAAATCAGTCGAGCGAGTCAAAGCACGAACAAATAAATTGTATTGGTGTAGGATAGTAAATAATAATAATAATTTATTCAACTTGAATTGGTACAAATAGATACAGAGCTTAGGTTACATCGTAAAGGTAATATATAAGGGGTGCTTGTACTAGGTTAAACCTGTGCCACAGGCATTAAGGGCACATACTGTATAATATAAATATAAAATCTAAAACAATACTTATAAAACATTATTATTTGTATACAAAGACTTACGAATTACATTATAAACTAAGTGATTACTATGACTACTTAAAGAGCTATTTTATTGCGTAACACTTATTGAAGAACAGTCATCAAATTTTCAGTTTGATCGTAGTTCGAGGTTTGTAAATATTATAACTTTTAAACTTTCGCGTTGCATGATATATATATGATATATACACGTCAAACATAAAAAAGGTAAACATTATGCATGATTTGTAAATATCATTATCATCATAGAATTCACAGTTGCGCGCGAGACGCAGTGACGAACGCACGGATACTTACTGCGAATCGGGCTTGGCTATATATATTTTTTTCAAATACCCTTTAAATTGTTAATAATGGACGAAACTAGTTTCGGTGAAGATGATGGAGAGAAAAGTGATACTGATATCATTAATGAGTGTGAAAGTGAACTACAAAATATGGCAAATCGGGATACATCCGGGCATTATGGTCAAAGTAGCTCAAAAAGCGTAGAAAAAAGGCAAAGAGAAAAAAGTGAAGATAGCAGCGAAGAGGGCTTTGTTACAGTTATAAGGAGGAGACCTAAAAGGCTTATAAGGAGTAATTCTTTGGATGTACAGAATATGAGTACAACATACAAGGAAGGTGGAGAAATTGAGGGTAGTTATGAAATAATTTTATCATCACTTAAAATACTACCTAAACAAATGGCTTTGGCTAAATTATTACGAAGCGAAAACATTCAAAGTATAACTACTATAAAATATAAAAGCCCGTTTAAAGTTTTAATATGTTTAAACTGTAAAGATCAAGCAGAAAAGATAATAAAATGTCAGAAGTTTGCTGAATTAGATATGAGGGTGACTTTTTCGGATCAAAGTGTAACGTCTTACGGAATAATAAAAGGTGTGGATTTGGATATTAGTGAAAATGAAATTATGGAATCTTTAAGCAGTATTACTAAAATACTATCTATTAAAAGATTGAAACGGATTGGCCCCGATGGAAAGTGGATAGATAGTGAGTCTGTTCGACTATGTTTTAAGAGCCCTTCCACCCCTCCATATGTATATGCCTATGGGTGTAGATTTGGTGTAGAAAAATATGTTTTTCAAGTTATGCAATGCTCTGCTTGTTGGCGATATGGTCACATCAAAAAATTCTGTCCTTCTAATAAGATTTTGTGTCCAAAGTGTGGGAAAGAGCATGTCAACTGTGATATACAGATATTTAAATGTCTTAACTGCAAAGGGCCACATATGGCATTAGATAAATCATGTCCTTTCTTTTTGAAAGAAAAAAAAATACGTCTGATAATGAGCGAAGAAGATGTAAATTATAGAAAAGCGTTAGATATTTTCTTGAAAAACGAACAAAAGAATAAACTTCCGGAAAATACAGATATTACAACTGATGTTCCGCAGCCATCACATCTGATTGCTAATAATACATACAGTAGCATATTACAGAAGAAACCTGCCCCACAAGATGAGTTAACTGATGAGACAATTGAAACAGATCAAGAAGGATTACCATACAGTAAATCTAAAGATAAAAATACACTAAGAGTCGCTAAAAACAGAAGAAGTAAAAAATCAAAGAATAATTTAGAGTTTCCAGATATACAAATACACCCTGAAAGTACATATATGTATACTGAAACATCACACAATTCTGAAGAACAGGATAAGAGGAAACAAAATAAGTTGAAAATAAGAGATATAATTGATAAAATAAAAGAGATTGTGCTTTCTAACAGTACATTCGAAGAGAAGATCGTATCTGCACTTAAGTTAATATTCGAGGGTTTAAAGTCATTTATTTTAAATTATTTTAGTGGTGAACAGTTGTTAAATAATATAATTAATCTGTTTAATGGATAGTCACGCTAAGGATTTTATGATTAATATTTTCCAGTGGAATTGCCAAAGCTTGAAGCCTAAGTTAGCTAGCTTTGATCTACTACTTAACAGAGAAAACATACACATCGCTGCTATTTGTGAGACTTGGTTGGATTCAGATTTAGACACTGTCAACTTAAGTGGTTATAATATTTTTAGAAAGGATAGATTTGATGGCTATGGAGGAGTGGCCATCATTATTCACAAATCTTTTTGTGCCCAGGTATGCCCCATTAATTTAAATAACTCAGGAATAGAAGCAATTCATATAAAAGTGTTAAACTGTAGCGTTTTAGAAAATATTATTTGTATTTATTGCCCATCTTCAGTCTCTACAAGCTCTTCAGACTGGGATAGTTTGTTTTCTTTAGTGTCAAAAAAGTCTTTAATTTTAGGTGACTTTAACGGTCACCACACTAATTGGTCATATAGAACTGATCAGAGAGGAAATCATTTATTAGATGCCACGCTGGAAAATAAATTTATTTCTCTTAATAACGGCGACGCAACTAGAGTTAAATTAGTTAACGGTGTGGTACAAAAAACGTCCCCGGATATTACATTTATTTCCATTGATATAGCTGTACTCACCAATTGGCGGGTTTTTAATGATAATTTGGGTAGCGATCACCTTATTATAAAAATAACTTTAAACTTTCAAGATACTTTAAACCTTATTATAAAGCGTAATTTTAAACAGGCTGATTGGGTTAATTATAATCATGATCTTATAGTGCCATTTTCAGGATTTGATGACAACTACTTTTTAACCTCACATGTTCAAGATATATACGACTACTTACATACTCAAATTAATTACTCTGCGGATAAGAATATTCCGCTAACAAAACAGTGCACTAATCCAATTAGCAAATTTAAATCAAAAAATTATTGGGGCCCTTTACTATCAAAGGCAGTTGCAGAACGTAGATTGGCACTAAGTAGATTTAGAAGAAATCCAACTCCTGAAAATCTTAGGCAATTAGAAAGTAAAACTGAAATGTCGAAATCCTTAATAAGACGTGCAAAATCAAATAGTTGGAAAACATTTTGTAGTAGTATTGACGCTATTACTTCGGTGTCTGATATGTGGCGAAAGATGCGGTGGATGAAGGGTTACCGTCAAACGTCTTGGGCTCCTTCAGTTGATAAACAAAAAGAATTATTACGTAAACTCACCCCAGATTTCGTCAAAAATAAACCACTGACTTTTACATCTACAAATGAATTGTTAGAAGTACCTTTTACCTTGCAAGAACTTAGAAAATCATTAAGAAAGAAAGACACTGCTCCTGGTAATGATGGTATCACATACTCTATGATTTATTATCTTCCTCATATTGCTAAGTTGTATTTACTTCAGTTATATAATGCCATATATAGGTCGGGTTATGTGCCAAAACAATGGCGGACCATATTAGTGGTTCCGATCCCTAAAGCTGGTAGCAGTATTAATGCAGATCCTAAACTTAGACCAATTTCTCTTATAACCTGTTTATGTAAGATATTCCATAATATGCTAGTAGACAGGCTTGAATGGTACATAGAAAAGAACCTTTTATTGTCTCCATATACTTCGGGATTCCGAAAAGCTCATTCATGTCTGGATTGCCTCACAAGATTAGTTGTTTACGTGCAGTCAGGATTTTCAAAAAATATTCCAACCGTTGCTTGCTTTCTCGATATTTCGGACGCGTATAATAATGTTTTGGTTGAGAGAATGGTACAAATACTTGACGAGTTGAAAGTAGGTAAAAACATATGTAATTATATTTACTCGTTTCTTAGCGAAAGACATTTAATGATTAAAGATAAAAATGTAAATGCCTTCGAAGAGATGGGTGACTGTATACGAAGGACGAATAGAGGACTGGCTCAGGGGGATCCGCTAGCTCCATTATTGTTTAATATTGCTACATTTAATATTTGTCATAAAATTAAGGATATTTCATTTGCACAATACGCAGATGATTTTGTACTCTATGTAAATCATAAGGATTTAAATTATTGTCAAACTCATTTACAGGCAGCGTTAAATTCAATAACTACTGTTTTAAATGATATTGGTCTAGAGCTATCGGCGTCAAAATCGAAATTCTGTACATTTAGTAGAGGTCGTATTAGGAGACAAATTAGTTTAGTAATTAATAATAACCCATTAGATTCTGTAGAATGCGTCAAGTACTTAGGTGTTTGGCTTGATAGATCTCTTTTGTGGAATAAGCATATAAATGAAATATCTCAAAAAACCTTAAAATTTATGAATGTACTTAAGGTATTGTCGGGCCGTACTTGGGGAATACATACAAAACATTTGCGAAGGTTGTATATTTCTCTGATAAGAAGTAGATTGGACTATGCTTGTTTCCTTTATGACAATAGTGCTAAGACCCATACCTATAAATTAGATAAAATCCAAAACCAAGCTTTAAGAATTATTGGGGGATTTATTAAAAGCTCACCTATTTATGTTATGGAAAGCGAATTATGTATACCACCTTTATTTATTAGGAGACAATATTTAGGTTATAAATACTGCATGAAAACCCTGTCTTGGTCAAATAATCCTACTATAAATCTATTAGAAGAACTAAATTCTTTATTACATGTTAGATTCTGGCAAAACAAGAAAAAGCCTCTTTTATTGTCATGCTACAATGATGTTAAGAATAATAATATTCATACATCCTATCCTCTTGAAATGTTTCGGTTTGATACTTGGATTTCCTATATAAATTTGGATAATATTATTAGAACCAACTTAGATTGTATTAATAAGCCGAAACATAATTATGATATTCCTATGCTTAAATTTGAAGTTTTAAAAGAATTGAATATTACATATTGTGGATGGATTCAGTTATATACAGATGGTTCCAAAACGTCAGAAGGCCAGGGTGCCGCGTATTACTGTCCACGTGAAAATATTTTGGCTACATATAAAACTGATTCACCCGTTTCAATTATGACGATGGAACTCACTGCGATCTCGGAAGCCTTAAATTATATTAAGAATATGGACTGTCAAAATGTTGTGATATTGACAGACAGCAAAAGTTCCTTACAACATTTGGCTCGATGCGCCTCTGGTTGCAGAGGTACACCGATAGCTTATGTTGTACTAAACAAAATTAAAGAAATTAGTCAAATAAAGCATCTGAGACTGCAGTGGATTCCGTCGCATATTGGTCTCATGGGTAACGAGGAGGCTGACCGATTAGCAAAGATAGCTATTTCAGAAGGAGAAGATATCTACATTGCGCCACATTATACAGAAGTATTATATAAATTTAAAGATATCTGTTATAATAATTGGAAGGAATATTTTGATGAAAATGCTAAATTTAAAGGAATATGGTATAAAACTATGCAATCAGAACCTCCTCGTATACCCTGGTTCAGTAACGTAAATTTAAGCAGAAAGTATGTGACAACTGCTCATAGATTGCGTTCCGGGCATATTCCATCCAAGAAGTTTGAACATCTTATGGGAAAAGCATTATCACCAAACTGTGAAATATGTAACACAATTGATGATACTCAGCACCTGTTGATGGAGTGTTCAAAAAACCAAAGACAGAGGGATAGAATGATACGGGAACTTAACATTAATAGGCTGGATGTTGGTATAATACAAAGTATTTTGTCTATACCAATATCCAGTGAAGCTAAACTTATTTATGATTTAGCCTTGTACAAATATGATGGCTCTTAATTGTATGCAGTGTTTGTCTATTCCTGTTCATTTTATTTAGATATAAGTTATATGTGTATATTTAAGTTTAAGGCTTGATGGGACTGACATATCCTAAACAGATAAAAGTCCCTAAACAATAAAAGATAAAAAAAAAAAAAAAAAAATCATAGAATTTTTAAACTGATTATTTAGTGTTAGCATAATTTTCGTCATAAATCATAAATAACTTATATTGATAATATATGTTATATTTTAGATATAATATAAATTTATATATTTATTTTTTGATTTCTTACATCGCTTTTATTACAGGGTTTTCTGTATTACCAACTAGCTGTTACCTGCGACTTCATCCGCGTGGAATTTAACCAAATATTTATTATTTCTCAGTAATCTAGTTTTTCCTAAAAAAAAAAGCCTAAGTTACTCCTTATAACATCAGCTACCAGGCAGTGGTAGTCCCGTCACAATTGGTCCAGCCGTTTCAGAAATAAGCCATTTCTTCATTGCCATTGCCATTTATTTCAGTTTTTTTTTTATATGCATTCAGTCAAGAAAGTTTCGGGAATGGATGATTTGTTTATGGTTCCAAATTCAATTTCTTGACTATTTTTTTGTTGTTAGATTGGCACAACAATTTTCCATTTTGGCGCGGAGTTTGAATTGCATCTGTTTATTAGATTAAATACCGTGCTGTTTTTAGTTAGATCATATGTAGTGTGTATTGCGAATTTCGTAATGGACAAAAATATCGAACAAAGAGTAAATTTTGCATCGCCAATGGAATTTCATGTTCAGAGTCACTGAAAATGTATCAGAAGACTAACGGTGAATCGACTTTATCAAAAACGCTTGCTTATGAGTGGTACAAAGCGTTCAAAAGTGGTCGAGATGTGATGGAAGATTTGTCTTGCTCTGGTAGGCCATCAATGTCTTCAACTGAAGTTAGCATGGTAAAAGTGAAGGAAATAGTGACTGAAAATTCTCATTCAAGTTTGAAAGAGATAGCCGCTGAACTTTATGTGTCTCACAAGTCGATCCGTACCATTTTGTGACCGTGATTACGTGATTACGTGATCATGGGATTCACCAAGTCCATTACCTGCAATCATTTTAACTTGCAATGGTATGTAAACATGATTATATAATAGATACCTATTAATAAAGGAAGTATATTCTTACTAATATATCACAGATGTTTCTTGATTTTCTATACTAAGCTTAGATTTATATTGCTATATAAATCTAAGCTGAGTAGGTATGCATTATACAAATATACAAAGTAACTTTTAAAACGAAGCGTTTTAAACCGTTTCGGCACTTTGCCTAAATGCATTCGTCAGTTTAAATTGTGCCAATATATCAGTCGCTGAGAAATTGTATCTACTGAGTCGTGGTCAAAATGTTCGTGAGCAGAGGGCTTTAGGAGCGCAGTCCCTACGGAGTATTAGAGTACGTAGAGTACTATAAACAGTGCAAGGGTCAAAGTGTTGCCTCTTAACTGATAAAGCGTTGAATTATTTAGTGCTGAACTAAGAGAGTGTTCTTAAATTTTAGTAGCATAGCATTAATATGAGGGAAAACATTCGTTGTTTGTTTCAGTATGATGATACGCTGGGCGATGTTTCCTAAAATAAACTTTAATAATAAGTTATACTAGATTTAAGCCGAGGCTTCGCTCGCGTGAATGCTTCAGGTTACGTTGGTAACAGTACTTTTTCTGGATGAAAGGTACCCTATATTGTTTTCTATTCCCTTAACAACGTATGCGAATTTTGCGTGAAAGCATAACAAACATACTCACATTCGTATCCTAACTATATTATTATTTCTTTCTCTGTTACAGGTACTTTACTAATACGTTAGGGAAAACTCGGCCCTTTGGGAGGCTTACACGTGGACTTCGCTCCAACATGTAGAGGTCCTTCAAGAGTTTTAGTTTGGAGTGAGACGGGACACTTACCGAGACACTAGCCGCGGTAGGTGTTAGAGACTATTGCTACATATGGAACCTAATAAATCTATATGGGCTATAGGGTATATGTTTGATGGGCTGGTATAATGAACACTATGGAAAAAAATGACGTCTGCCAGAAATACTGTCTCAGTACAAATTCGGCATGGTAGACGGTGACTCGCTGACTTTCTAGATGGTCTACCTGAATAGCCGCGGTAGGCATACAAGCCTTAAAGGCAGCGGAGGGTAACGCCGGTGTGAGCGGCTAGGAGTGTCGAGCGATGCGGTGCCGGTTTCACAATCACGTGTGTCGAGAACACGGAGAGCTGGAGCAGGTTATTCCGTAGTTATGCCCTTGAAAATGACATTTTCAACCCCGAGCATATAGCCAGTCGTTGCCCAATTATTTGGTGTCAAAAATAATAAGCTGTGGACCAACCCAGGGAGGTATTACCATCTAGGAAACTGACATAATAAGAGCAACATTGTTACTGTGTTATGCAGTTCAAATACCTCCCATCTCCCATTCCTTTTTTTTTATCCTGTCCTTAACATTCCCTATAATCAGTAACGCGCGATCCATCATCACCAAGCCAAAAGCACTGATGCTAACGATATAAAATATGAACAGTAGGTTTCTCTTTGCAGTCTAAGAAGGTAAAGTCATTTTATTTATAATATTTTCTAAAGAGGCCATCATACTTGTTTGCCAACTTAACATTTAAAAACAAACCTAAAAACAATTTAAATATATAAATAAATTAAAAGTAAAAATTTTTAATGTAAATTATTTAATATATTTTCCATTTTAATATTCTTGTATCATCCTTATCGTAAATTCTTACGTCATCTATCTATATATTAATACGTGAAGCAAAAACTTTGTACCCCTTTTTATGAAAATTGCGCCGACGGAGGAGTATGAAATTTGGCACAGTTAAAGTGTACATGGAGTAGGAGTGGCGAATTCTACTATTTTTATAAAATATGCATTAGAAATACATTAAATTAATGAAAAACACACAACCATACATTTGACACACGCAGTCGAATCGCGTTCGTAGTATTTCAGCGTTGTCCGTCTAACGTCGTCCAATTATTTGTATGTATGTATCTTATATGGTGGCCAGTCAGTGCAGACCGGCGACACTTCGACCCAGTGAAGATCTTTTGTGTCGACACTCTCCCAATAACGACTGCCATAGATGTTCATGGCAGCCGGGACCGACGGCTTAACGTGCTCTTCGAGGCATGGAGCAGGCGATAATTGTCAATCAATACGCACATAATTTCGAAAAGTCATATATCTTCCGAAAGTCAGAGGTGCGCGACGTGGGTTCGAACCCGAGATCCTCTGCATTGCAGTCTGTTGGTCTTCCCACTGAGCTATCGCTGCTCACAATTATTTGTAACTATGGTTACCTATACCTTATTTAAGTATATGTCTTCTTCTCCTTAGCCTTTATTATTCCCAAGTCACTTGGGGTCGGCTTTTCTAGTCTAACCGGGTTTGACTGGATATCAGTTTTTACACGGAGCGGCTGCCACCTGACCTCCGCAACCCGAAGGCTAACGATACCCTAAGGCTAGACCAGTGTCAGGATATTAGAGGGTACTGACTTTCCCAATAACGACTGCCATAGATGTTCATGGCAGCCGGGACCGACGGCTTAACATGCTCTTCAAGGCACGGAGCAGACGATAATCGTCGTTTAAGTATATGTAATAAAGAAAAAAGAAAACAAAGTAGCAAGCTTAGGAATATCGTCAATAAAAGAGTATAGTCAAGTAAATAATAATTTGTTTGAAAAAGATAGATAAATTTAACCTGTATAGCCTTGGCGAAATCTAAATGGAATGTGATTATATGGGTAAAGTTATAGACAATAAAACCTTAATAACAATCAAACTAACCATCGACGCGCGCTATCCTTGCATGTCACCCTTTTTTTATTGATGCATGTTATCTGTCATTATTGGTTGTGAACAACCATGTCAAACGGGAGCATAATTTAAGGTATGTCAATAATAAATATAACACCTGCTCGATGGCCACCGGTAAATGATGGCAAACGCTTACCTTACTTATTGCATAGTCTACCGGAAGCTATGAGGTATAAAGGTAATACATGTAAATTTTTTGTAAAATTAAACAACTTATATTACCTAGACAATTTATTTTGTATATATGAAAAGATTTGTTTTGTATATATAAAATTTAAAAAGTAGTCTGCACATGTAACCTGCTTCTATTATGCAGAAGTACCATACGAAAGCCGTTTACTTAAGTTAAGCCAGCGATTTAGTACAAACTGATGAAACCCGGCTGGGAATGTAGTACCAATGCCTTACAGAAGATTGTAACCGATTGATGTATGTAAATACCAAGCATTATTGCGTGAATACCCTTTTACATTTAATATTTTGTTATTAATCAATATTAAAATTACTGATTTTTTCGCGTTGTTTATTTTAAAAACATATATTTTACAGAATTTTGATACTATTAAACTAGTGTTAAGTTTACTACAATTTAAGATATTTCAAAAATTAAACTATTTATATTTAAGTTCACAGTTTTCCCAACGATTCGGTTGCTTTTTAGCAACTATAGTAGTTTATTTGTTACGCTTTCACACCTTAAATACTGAGCCAATCATCATAAAGTTTTGCATACACGTTGTCAGGGATAGAGAAAAGGACATAGTGTACTTTTCATCCAAAAAAATCTACAGTAACGCGTGCGAAATTGCAGGAAATATCTAGTGAAAAATTTAATATATATTTAGGGTATGTGTTTATTCATATTCAGAATAAGAACGAGGTATGTTAGTTCCCTCTGTAAATACAGAGAATAGAGAATATGGATTAACACCTTGTATTTATGTATATAAATACAAGGTGTATATGTATATAAGAATGCTGTAAAACCTTGTATTATGTATATAAGAAGGCTGGAATTACAGGCTAAACACTTTAATATACTAAGCTAAGTGTACAGCATTTGATACTGCTTAATTATTTACATAGCTTAGGGCGAAGCTTAGTTAGTAAGCAATGTATAATGTCTATAATAGCTCCTTTATGTTTAAGTAATGGGCTTTGTCGCCTTAGTGTTTAATATGCATTGACAGTTTAGGCTTTGAGGATGTGAAATAGTTAGTTATAAAAATGGCAATGAATAGTAAAAATTATATGCCAGTTATTAATAAAATGATTTAGAATTTTTAATTCTGAACGAAAGTGCAAATGGCAATGGAAATGTTTACTTTGTCCTTCTTGTTAAAAAGACAACTGCAGCTCTAGGCGTTTTTTCTGTATCGCGGGGCATTTTACAGAAAATCAAACAACGGACATAAAGAATATCCAGACTCAGACCAATAATTTGTGGATCACACAATTTTTCGTCCCATGTGGGATAAGAAGCTACAAAATACGGCATAGTGACAAGACAACCAATGAAACCACTACGCCAGTCAGGGATAGATTAAATGTGAAAATTTGAAACACTATCTATTCTCTAGAACGTAAAGAGGTTGTAATACTACGTTATAAATAAGTTAAGTAAATTATTTGAACATAGTTACGGTTACAAGCTTATCCAGAATATAGCCAGGAGCTGACTTAATAAGTAATGTGAAGTAAATAAAATTGAAGATCAAAGAGGGGAAGTCCCGGGGACTATTTACATAGCAATAATATTTAAGATATGACGTAATATGATAGGAAATGTGTTCATACTTTAGGTAATTGTATACATACATATTATATTATGTGCGTATTGAATAGCTTATTATCGCTCGCTTTGACAGTGAAGGAAAATATCGCGAGGCAACCTGCATGTCTGAGAATTATCCATAATGTTCGCGAACATGTATGTAAGTCTGCCAACCCGCACTGGGCCAGCGTGGTGGTCTATGGCCTAACCTCACACTGAGAAAAAGCAGAGACCAGCAGTGGGGCAGTTTAATAGAGGGCTGTTAATATTGTATTGATATATTATTATTTTATTATAGACTCACGCTTGTATTGAAAGGAAAAATATGTATTATCCCTACATTTCTCCAAGTCTATTTTCCCGATCCGAAATCGGACTGGATCAATCACACGCGGGCGAAATATGACCAAAAATATATAGGTGAAAGCTTGCTACAGAACCAATGAAGCATATAAAATAATCAACAAGAAAATATCGTATGCGGTGCTGTAGTTGCCTCGCTATGGCCAATCTGTAAAAATATTGTGAACCACAGTTGTTCTTTTTTATTTATATGGATTGTACATCGTTTGTGTTGCTTTGAAAAAGTTCACAGGCTAAGATATGAGTATATTAGTTCTTATTATTTCCTTACCACCCCGTACATGTCGTGCTTATTAAAATTCTAAGGTTGGTTTAGGAGATTGGACGTGAGTATAATTAAACGGCATGGACTTCATATATGTATACTGTTTTCGCTATTCATGACTAATACGTGGCTGACAGTTTTATGTTGTCTAGACGCAGTTGAGGGGACTATAATGACTAAAACTGGATTTCACCTGGCTTTGTGGTGACACTAAGAGTCTGTAGTCTAACAAATATAAAATTCCTGGCCTGTGGATCAAAAGTCGTCGTAAGCTTGATGCTTGACTTGCTTCTTCTCCTGGAATTGTATAAATTAATAAAAATAAACAATAATCGTTAAATAAACAAGTGGTAAATGTATTTATTAAATGTACGTATTCTTACTAATATTATAAATGCGAATGTCCGTTTGTTTGTTACGCTTGCACGCCTTAACTACTTAACCGATCATCATGCACTTTCGTATAGATGTCGTCAGGGGTACAAGGACATTGATCTAGAAAAAAGTCAATAACTTATTATCAATAAGGGTAAGTGGTTCTTCGTTAACTGTAGTACATTTTGTACTAACAGTAGGCAGTAAGCGTGCGTTGGATTCGTAAGTTTGTAGGTTATTACTATGCAAAGTGGCGCAAATGTTATCACATTATTTGACACCACATATACTACATGGTATTCTTCGACGATTTACAAATTATGAACCAAATGTATTCAATAGTTTAGCCACAGGATTTATTTTTGTCTTCATAATTTCGTAATTTTAGAACATCATGTAATGCAGAGATAACTGTATTTAGATGTCAAAGACCTTAAGCAGCGATATTAAAAAACCGTCGTATTGTATCGAGTCCGGGAATTTCCGGATCCTAGCGAGTTGACAAAGACAATTTCTCGGAACCTATGATCGTTAACGAGCTGGCTACAGCGCATGATTGGTTACAATGGTGTTCCAATTTGTGTCTAATTTTATTTTATTTATTTTGTTCAAAAAATAATTTCTTAATTTCTGCGAAAATATTTTTTTGGTTTATGTTAACCGTCTTATATCAACCAGTTTAAGGTAGTATATCATTTAATGTGATAACATTTGCGCCACCTTGTATAAAAGTTCGCATTACCTCGAGTATCATTATGGTCTTAGCGTAATCTATGTTCATAGTGCGATGGAACTATGGCAACCTAATTCACCCAAAAATACCAAATAATGTTCTTTAGCCACAATCATAGCGTTTTCTATAGTTGGGCTGCTCGGTATCTAAGTGGTTTATACCATATTCCAATAGTAAAAAGAATAATTGAGGCACCGAAGCATAAGATACTACTCTGTTAGTATTCAGAAGCCTCACACATTGCCTCACAGCACAGCAAACCATTTTAAAAGTTGGGCATCTATAAATTGTTGCCATATCTATCTATATTTATATAATAAAATCGTATATAAATATCGGAGGAGGCTAAGAATGGTTGACTGACTGATCATCCGTCTGTTCTGTGTAACTATCATGACACTACGCTGTTAGTGCATAAAAAACAAGACTATCGACATCTTTGCATTGTTAACAGACACATAATTAAGTGTCAGAACTTGGTTCTATACGTAAAGTAACTTCTATTTGCTAGAACGAGCAAGGCGTGAGGCATTACCAGAGAATTGCATTTGAGGGCCGCTGACTTTCCAAACGGATTATAGGTATGTTTATTTACCACTTTCTCTATACAATTGAATACATACTCATGAATGAGACGTATCTCTAAACATTTCAAGGGTTCCACACCTATCGTAAATAACGGTTTTTTTTCTTCACTGCGAATGAAATAGATAGCATCGGCCGTTTATCTTGCGTCTTGTCGTAAAAGTCAATTGAAAATCGAAAACTGCCCAAGCAAGGGACTCTTTCTAAAGGGACGTTAACAGCTGATGTACATATATGGCTCGTATTTATTTTATAGGTAATCTAGAGAAAAGATGTAGCAGTAGTGTTGATCGATTGTGAGTTGATACTGCCCATTGCACTACTTATGTGAGCTCATTTCTTTACTACAAATAATACAGAATTAGAACGAGGGTCAACTACATCACATTGTATAAAAATTATATCACTTAATTTAATATGTAGTCCGTTCACATACGTTCAAAAATTACCTAATTATTTAATAACTTTTTTCTGTAGCTTAAATAGCTTTTAGAGGTGGTTAAACAAAGTCACCGTGAAATGTTATTTGAAGTTGGGCAACTTAAACAATTTTTTTTTTTTTTTCGTGGTGGAATGCTTGAAGCATACCCCTCCACGGGGGCGGGCGGAGGGGTTATGTCGGACTCGCCGGGGTAACAGAAAGATGTTAAGAAGATAATGTACCTCCCGGAATATCGACTAAACCTACCACGGTGTTCCTCGACAAAACCACTATCGACGGGGCCGCGCGAATCACTTGCACATGCGGTCGCGACCCCGCCGAGGTTTCGGCCCGCCGTATGAAACGGCAGGCCACTACACGAACAGACCTACACAAAGGCACTTCTCACAAATTATCCCTACTGTCCCCACTAGAGGGGAGACGGACTCGACACAGAGGCGCGCGTGGGAACACGCACGCCGCCTCTCGGACCTGGTGCTGAACGGATGGCGGGCAGGCCCACAAAGCCCGCCACCCCCAGGTCAATCCTCAGGGTGGCTGGAGGTCATCTCGCGCCCTCCGGCGCCCGGTTCTGCGGTTGGGGAGAGGGTTTAAACGCTCCCTCTCCCGCTCCGCCGCCTCCTTGATGGAAATGACTTCCTCACAAAAGGAGGCGACAACGTTCCACGACCTCTCACTCCGGACCATAGACTGAACTACGGCCGGGAGCGAGAGGGCAACCAATCCGACTGCCGCGATCAACTCACGGCGCTGCGATGCCCAGGCGCGCCAAAGTGTGCAGCGCCGTGTCCACAACAACGTCGCGGCAGTCGCTGCAGTGGTGACAACCGGGCGTCTCTTGCCGGCGTATACGAAACAGGAACTGGCCAAAACAACCGTGGCCAGTCATTACCTGTGTCAGCCGGAAGGTGAGGGCGCCATGCCGCCTCTCCAGCCACTCCTCAAACACGGGACTTACCGCCACGATCGTGGCGTGCCCGTGGGCAACTTTAACTATCAATGCTAATCATCTATCACAGTTTTACATCGTATCTAAGGCACAATTTATTTCGATCATTTCCATTTCTCGTGCTTAAATTTCTTCTTTCTTCTTCTTTTTTTCAAATTCCTAGCTTTATTGTTAAATCCATAGGCATTTTTTTTTAATTTCATTTTTATCACCGTCTAGCCCAAACTAAGCAGAGCTTGTACTATGGGTCTAGACAATGGATAAACATACATATATAGTTCTTTATTTTTTATAATTACATACATATTATACATAGCAACACTCAGACCAAGACAAACATCCATGTTCATGCACACACATATTTGACTTGCGCGGGAATCGAACCTGCGACCTCAGGCGTGGCAGTCGGTTACACTATCCAATACGCTATCGAGGCCGACAAATTGACTAGCTAGTTGGACTAACGAGGCTGTCGTTCTTACCCTGCAAATTACAACAACTTCTCGTGTAAGGACTTTTAAATGTTTACTTAGATAAACTAAAGAGATTCTAATTAGGTAAAATACTTTTCCAAGCACAGATGGTGCAGCAGTCAAGCGGTCGCCTGACCGCTGCCGATGTTCTGAGTGCTAGAGGTTCGAATCCCATGCCGAACAATTATTTATATTATCTACAAAATGATTGTTCTGATTCTGGCAGTCATTTTATACGTTCATTGTATTTTTGTGTAGCCATTAATTACCTTTCATTCTTTAAAAATAAAAGGTATCTTTTACTTTGGCGAAAATTGGCAAGCAGAAGTTCTACCTACTAAATTCAATATATCTGATCATTATAATAATTTGTCCATTGTTGGAATGCCAGACATTATTTGTAAAACAATTATATCTTGCCACTCACAGGCCGCTGTGACTCAAGACACTAAATTACAAAACACAAACTGACCAACGAAAATAATGTATAGGAAAACGGTTAGAGTCTAAAACGTGTCACCTTCCAAAACACTGGTAACGAATGCAAAGCTTACATTACAGCTAGTTAGTAAGCCATTTTAAATAGTTCGGCAGTAGAGCAGAATGGTTCCGTTGTCGCTGCAACTGACGTGTGAGCTTACACGCTCACAAAGCGAACACTGAGCTTTGCTGCGGCAAAGTTGCCGATGTCTTTGTTTCAAGTACTTTTAGTAAGGTAATGCGTCTTTGTAGATTCTCTCTTTTCAGGTCTATATTTGGTGGTGCTTTTGAGTTCATATGTATACTGCCTCCGTGGCGCAGCGGTAGTAAATGCGACTGCTGTGCATGAGGTCTCGGGTTCGATTCCCGTGGCGGGCCAACAAAAAGTTATTGGGATTTGCTGTTAAGAAATCTCAATAGCAGCCCGGAGTTAGAAAGTTGGCGGTGTTAGTCACTCCCGTGCCTTGGAAAGCACGTAATGTCGTTGGTCGTGCGCCTGACCTCTCTCCGGTCGTGTCGGATTACCGTCCCATCGGATCTTGAGAGTTAGGGAATAGAGAGTGCACTTGTGTTTGCGCACACGCTTGTGCACTATAATATCTCCTGCGCAGCTGGCCAGTCTCTTCGTTAAGATTGGCTGCCGTGACCGAAATTTGGTCTAGAGGATAATATTATACAAAAACGGTGACAGTTAAATAATGAAGGAACTTTTTAGGTTACATAATGCCAATATTTCTAAAATACTATTCCTATAGGATTCATTTATAATATTTACATAAATCGAACAACAAATTATATATTATAGTCAGTATTAGACGTAAATAATAACTAGAAAACAGACAATTCATTAAACTGAACTAGAAACTGTGACCTCGATAAACCGTGAAGTCGATTTGTGAGTTAAGCTATTAGCTAGTAGGAAGTAACTGATCAGGGATGGATTTTTTTTAGATGTCATCTTGCTTTATGGATTGTTTTTTCTTCGTTTTATTTGATTTGTTACTTCAGCATGGAAAATACTTTACTTTTAATATAATATAGTATAATAATAACCTAGTCAAAAACTTGTTAGAAATTCATTTAAAAAAACTTTTTGCATTTTACCTGTAATATAATTGCCGAGCCTAATATTATTTATCACGTGCTTTATGTAAGCATAGGTTGTATGATATTGAACAAATGTTCAAGTATTGAAACCATTGTTAGAATTAATGTATCGGCTCAGAAAACTTTAACTCACAGCTCACAATCTAGAGGTATAAATTTGAAATCTATGTCAAGTTTTACATTATTATGATGAAACAAAGTTTTTGAACGGAGTCTAGAAATAATCCTCCCTATTTCCCGGTGAGCACGTAAAACCGTCGAACTGATTTCATTGTATTGTGTGGTAAACTTGAACAATTATTTTGCGGATGAGACATCAAGTTTTTAACCAAAAAGACTATTAGACGGTCACTGAGACAAAAACGATGCTATATTAAATATTTAGTATTAGTTACTCAATATACAGTATAAGATTAGAGATTATTAATAAAAGCATTTTAAACATATTTTGAGGGCAACAGTATATATACAATTATTAATAAATAATATAATTGAGCACTGAATGTAATGAATGAATAAATAAAGAAATTAATAATAAAAAGAGGCTATTTTTACGTTTCGCCCACCCTCGATAGACATAATTAGAAATCTACTATATAAGTGATTCATACCGATTTTTAAAGATTCACTGCTTAATGAGATATATGAGATATGAATAGTCATATCCCATTAAGCAGGCAATATTTTACCCTTTTGAAATATGTTAATGATATAAGCTGCAGTGTTGTCCTTTTTCTCGTAGTAAAATAATAGTATATTAAGTCTTCAGTACCGTTATGCAACTTTTTAAATCCAACCAGAACCTTAAGACATTATAATTTACGCTTAGCTAAAATATTCAAAGAATACTTGACTCCTCTTAACACCGTGGAATCTTCTCAAACCCTCTTTAATTAATTATTATTTTAAAGTCTCAACTCGGAAACCGGGTAAGCTCGCTTCACACGGATATTATCTGGAAAATCCTTAAATATAAACACAGTCTACGTACTTAAAATGAATGCGACTACTGTACAAAAGGTCTTGTATTCGTTTCTCTTATCCTGCTACGGGCTAATGAGTATTTATGTCAAGAAATTTTTAGAAGCAACATGATTTCCGAAACTGCTAGGTAGACGGCAATTGGCTCACCCCTAATTCTGACAAACCTAAAATCATAGTTAGTGAAATGTGGGCGTAATACACTTAATTTTCTTTCTTTAAAAAGCACTAGGAATAATTATTATTCCTGTGACGCGGGGGTCTTTACAAACATTCAAACGGACACCAAGAACATCCAGTCTCGGAACAACCATTTTTGTGGATCACACAAATTTTTGTCGCATGTGGGATTCGAACCCACAACATTTGGCGTAGTAGCAGTGGTGAGACGAACACTTATTTTATCTTATTTTATGTGGGGTCCAGTCAGTGCAGACCGGCGACACTTCGACCCAGTGGAATCTTTTGTGTCGACGCTCTTCCAATAATGACTGCCATAGATGTTCATGGCAGCCGGGACCGACGGCTTAACGTGCTCTTCGAGGCACGGAGAAGGCGATAATTGTCAATCAATACGCACATAATTTCGAAAAGTCATATAACTGCCGAAAATCAGAGGTGCACAACGTGGTTCGAACCCGGACCCTCTGCATTGCAGTCTGTTGGTCTCCCAACTGAGCTATCGCTGCTGTGAGACGGACACTTAAACCACTACGCCAAACGTTCAGTCATTATACACTTACAGGAAATAACTATTATTTTAATGCTACAACACTGTAACGCTGCATTTAAATTAACAACCTTATGGGCATTTTCATAATAATGAATTAAATAATTGTTGTTTTATTACCTCATTAGCTTTTGACCGCGGCTTCACTCGCGTAAAAGTAGGTTAGGTAAGGATATGTTACGACAGTCGGGCACGCCACGATCGTGGCGGTAAGTCCCGTGTTTGAGGAGTGGCTGAAGAGGCGGCATGGCGCCCTCACCTTCCGGCTGACACAGGTAATGACTGGCCACGGTTGTTTTGGCCAGTTCCTGTGTCGTATACGCCGGCAAGAGACGCCCGGTTGTCACCACTGCAGCGACTGCCGCGACGTAGTTGAGGACACGGCGCTGCACACTTTGGCGGTTTGCCCCGCCTGGGCATCGCAGCGCCGTGAGTTGATCGCGGCAGTCGGATTGGTTGCCCTCTCGCTCCCGGCCGTAGTTCAGTCTATGGTCCGGAGCGAGAGGTCGTGGAACGCCGTCGCCTCCTTTTGTGAGGAAGTCATATCCATCAAGGAGGCGGCGGAGCGGGAGAGGGAGCGTTTAAACCCTCTCCCCAACCGCAGAGCCGAGCGCCGGAGGGCGCGAGACGACCTCCAGCCACCCTGAGGTTTGACCTGGGGGTGGCGGGCTTTGTGGGCCTGCCCGCCATACGTTCAGCACCAGGTCCGAGAGGCGGCGTGCGTGTTCCCACTCGCGCCTCTATGTCGAGTCCGTCTCCCCTCTAAGGGGGACAGTAGGGAGTGTTAGAAGTGCCAATAGGGTAGGTCTTTCGTGTAGTGGCCTGCCGTTTCATACGGCGGGCTGAAACCTCGGCGGGGTCGCGACCGCATGTGAAAGTGATTCGCGCGGCCCCGTCGATAGTGGTTTTGTCGAGGAACACCGTGGTAGGTTTAGTCGATATTCCGGGAGGTACTTTATCATCTTTACCATCTTTCGTTTACCCCGGCGAGTCCGACATAACCCCTCCGCCCGCCCCCGCGGTGGGGTATGCGTCATGCATTCCCCCAAGTTAAAAAAAAAAAAAAGAACGGCTGTGCCTTTTTTAAAAGTCTAATTTTGTCCGTGTTACTCTGTGATAATATAGCTTTCTAATGTTGAAAGATTTTTTTTATATCGGTTGAGTAGTTTTTGTGTTAAATCCTTGCAAATAAACAAACAAAAATCAAATCTTTCTTTTTTATACTACTGGTATAGAAGTATAGATTAATTGTACATACATAGACAGATCCGTATACTCAAACCTAAACCCCTCGATAGGAATAAGCAAGGGTGTATCACATACTTAAACTTCTCAAAGTATGTTTTCTGTTCACACGCTCAAAATTATTATTGGGAACAGCTGCAGACGCCGGGCTACTACTGATAAATCCTTGATAAACATCCCCGTAACACTTTGTTCGATCTCGTAATCAAAACTGAGACCTCATGCACAGCAGTCGTATTCACTGCCACACATAACACAATCTTTACGATAAAAATAATTCATCTCTCTCAACATGTGGGCAATTTGGTATTATAATAGATACGATGTGCCATCCATTTTAAAACATGCAAATGCATACAATGGATGTGTAACGCTAAAATATGTATAATATATAGTTATAGTAAATAAAGTTTTAGTTCCGCTCTTAAAGCTAATGAACTTATAACACGTTGAGTGGCCACGCATCTGGGGAACGCTCCGGGTCCGTCCACACTTACTAACCGAAGACCTTCCAAGTGTCGTACCTTAGTAAGTCCCCTGAGAAGGCCCTCCGTTATACATACGATAGCTGAAACCTTAGCTCAAACTTTAAGGCATTAAGATTGCATGGAGTTATTACTCTTTGCAACAGTGATTGCGAACCTTTTTTTACTTTATGATGAAGCAGAGCTTCTTAATATTGTTGTTGTACCTTGTGATTTGTTTAATATAAAAATGGTAGCAGTAAGCATATGGCCTGCCTGATGGTAAGTGGTTATTTTAGTCTACAATAACTCCCAATACCAGGTATATCAGTTGTGCGTTGCTAATCTAATAAAAGGATTAAAAATGGAATGAAACAAAAACCAGGGAGTGGAAGGTATGTGTGGCTAAGTAATCTCACTCACTGGGCGACATGCTCTACATTACATGTTAGCCAATTGCAACTTTATGTTAGTTGTACATGAATCCTATATAATATTATAAATGCGAATGTGAGTTTGTTTGTATATTTGTTACGCTCTTACGCTCTATCTACTCGCATACACCTTGTCAGGGATATAAAATAGAATATAGGATACAAAGGGCATCCAGAAAAAGCACTGTTCCCACGAGATTACTTGTAAAAAATATTAGTTAAGTGTTGTTGAAATTGTGTTCTAAAATATAAAATAAAGAAAGGCATTCATTTTGGAATAAAATAATTAACCAAAATTATTTACAGCTGGCAATACCGAGGCACTTTATTATTTTATAACTTTGAAGTAAGCAACATTATCTTTGACAGATGCGCACGTGAATAATACTGAAAGATATCGCGTTACTGTTTAGTCAACGACCCGGAAATAACCGTAGATACCGTTTATTTCGCGGCAATGTTTTTCTGTTTTCGAAGTGCCTAATAGATGAATGAATAAGCATATTTGCTTATTTAGTGCGGTGTATAAAATGTATAAACAGCTTTGTTTAAAAATACTGTTTTAAATATTACTATTACTTAATTTTTTAGTAGGAGATATTTTATTAATAGTTTATTTTTTTTGCAATGGTAACTTAGATCTGGTTTGTAATGGTACCAAGTTTTTATCTTGCCAAACGTAATTGTTTAACGGCGAGACGCGCTATTATATAACCTATGTTAAGATTCAGCTGTGCACGAGGACTCGGATCCATTCTCGCAACGGGCAAAATATTATTCGTTATTATTATTTCTGACAATAATTTCTCGGTAATATCATGGAGTCTGAAACTGTGTCCAGTTAATGGCATAAGGCTCGCCTCCTATAAAATAGGACCTAAAAATTTTGTTGACGCAATGATTGAACGCATGCCTACTCTTGCAAAGATATGGGCTTAAAACTATGTATGTACATACATATATAATATAATAAACCACATACATTTTGACGTATAATAAAAAAATACTTAAGACCTTCTCTTCATTTTCTAACAAAGTTCTTATTTTACAATTTTTAGCAACGATTATCAAGGTAAGGTGAAAATATTACTAGCATACCAATATTGATTAATTAACCTGTTAAAATATATCAGAGATTATTGTCCAGCGCACTTGCTAATTACTATTCGAAGCTAGTATGACGTTAACTGTTGAGGAGTTTTATTAACTAACTTATATGTCCTTTTTTATGTAGAGTGCCTTTTCAAATTAATTGCCATCTATACTGGTTAAGAAATGCCAGCAATATGATGCAACTAATACCTCTCGCATCTTTTATAATGTTTAATCTACTTGTAACTTACGAGTAGATTTGAAAACATCCATATTTTTAAAATATGTTATACATATATACAAATTCTTACGCATATAGATACTCCTTTAATTATAACACGGAGATGCAAGTAAGAATGAAAACAACATTTTAAATACGTTGAACCTCCATTTAGAAAACACGATCAGAATAAAAAAGCAAGTCATCCTCAACATTTCCCTTCCCATTAAAACCTGCATCCAAGAAATAACCTGAGCATTATAAGAGCACACTCCGTTTAATTATTCTTACAAATCTCAAGTTGAAGAGCTCGTGCCGGTATTATGCGGCTAAATGCGGGAAACGATCTCTCGACTACGCTTTCATTATGACACTAGCAATTTACGAATAGAGAAAGGTAACTTGCATACCTACTTGTTTGAGCCGGATTACATTAAATGATTCGGAAATGCAATTATTAACAGATATGTTAGTACGTCTTTTACGATAGTGCTTTCTCAAATGTCCCGGTTACTTCATATAGTCGGCAAATAATTGGCAACGACAGAATTTTCGACTCTAAATGCTACAAAGTACTATTGTAGACATATGCTTTTTGCTAGAAAAGAAACAATAAACATAAAATGTTCGTGCGTTGTAGAACCCGCGGTAACAAGTCATGATCTGTACCGAGTTTAGAACAGCACTTCCTTAATCCTAACTAATATTATAAATGCGAATGTGAGTTTATTTGTTTGTTAGCTTTCACGACCTAACTACTCGACTGATCATCGTGAAATTTCGCATACGGTACCTTTCATCCAGAAAAAGTTAGAGTAGTAGAGCCTCGCTGAGTTCAGCATGAATTGGTTCGGCTCGACCAAGGAAGGACTACCTTCTCACAGAGTATCGAGGTGAAATAGCAGTATTCCTACTGTTATGTTTCGTTTGGAGAGTCAGAGTGCCCAATGAAGTCATTTCCCCCTTCTCGCTCTTTCTCCTTCCCACTTCCTTTCCTAAAGGGTCGACAACGCGCAAGTGATGCCTCTGGTGTAGCAGGCGTCCATAGGCTACGGTGACCACTCACCATCAGGTGGGTTGTATGCTTGTTTGCCACTTAAATTGTATAAAAAAAAAGAAAAAAGTATTGTTCCCGAGGGATAGAAATTTATTGACAAAATCTATATTTAGCGAGCGAAATCGCTGGAAAATCCAGTAAGCTCTATATACCCAGAATAAGGTCGAAATAATTAGAAGAATAAGATAGAATTAGAGCTTTCTAAATACTTGTCATATTACTGCTAGGAGAACTATCTATAATTATCTGACAGCTGTCTACTTAAGGTGATAGTCTTAGGGCTAGTGGTACCACCACCAGATAGAATTTATCTATAAGATAAAAGTCTCGCCATCTCTCTTCTTTCACCTAACATGAGTGAGACAACATGCGATTTATCTTTAGGATAAATTTTACTTGTTAGTGGTATTAATAAAGTCGGTTAAGTTTACGGGCGATGTCGCTCAATCTGTTATCTCTTATGTGTAAGTACATAATTTTGCTTATGATATCATACTCGTATCACTAAGGCGCCTTTGTTAAATCAGCGTGATGTATTGACATATCTCACCAAAGAAATTATGGCAATTTGTTAATAAATGTCGAGTGCACACATGCGTAAGTAATCACCTCACCACCGACACTACGCCAAAGGTTGTAGCATAGCATGACACGAGTCAAAAAAAATGTGTAATCCACAAATTGTTGTTTCGTGCATGAGTTTTATTTGTGGTATTGCTATTACGAGTACCTATAGTACGGAGCGGGCTTTATCTTTTATAATCAATTAAAATAAGCTTTATAAGCAGTAAGAAAATAAGCACACTAATCCAAAAAGTTAGTAAAAGCATTTCACTGCATTACAGTAAACAGTAACGAAGTTATATAGGTATCAAAACGTAAAAGGTCGCAATAGAAAAACCATTCTAATTTCATTCGGGATATTGTAACAAAAAGAGCTTATAGCTGGATTTTTCCACTATGCAGTTAGATTGCAGCCGTGGACATAAAATTGAGTGCTTTGAAGTGGATTGCATTTTATTGAGTGACCTCTGAAAAGAAACACTACAATGCGACTCTTGAATTCCTGCGTCACTACTTTAATAAAGAAGTTTTCTTTTTTATATTTTGCTTGAATAACTTGGCCTGGAATTTGTTTGAAAAGTATACGTTTAATATTATTCCGTTGGTCTTGAAGTTTACGTTTGCGCTTATGATTGCGACCAGTCGAAAGATCGCTATTTCGATTTCTGAATCGAGTATAGGGTTATTATTGGGATCTTCTGTTTAGATATATTTTCTAGTAACAAGGATTATTATATACCTAATATAATATTAGACAACAAATCTTGAAAGCATTATTAGTAATGAAGATAATTATGTTCAGATCTGGTAGCAGTGGACTGTGGGGAATGTCGCTAGGTTGTTGGTAGGGCAGGAAGGCTTCAGTCTTTGGTGAAATAAAAATCTGGAGTTACAGACACGTCCATTTATTGCACAGTTTGGTTGGAAGAGAGCGATACAATGGTTTCCACAGATAATACAAACATACATTAAAAATGTTGATGTTGGTGTTGCCAACATGCTGCGGCCTGCATAAAGCTATTTGTATAAAGTTATTTCAATTTAAATCTTGAGTTTTATTACATAGTTACCTACTAATTTAATTGATGAACTAACTAAAGACAAATTAATTTAGCATTGTTTAAGACTATTTACTTAATTAGGTATATTTTTTATTACTGTGCAACTATGCATCTTACAATTAAACTTACAGAAAGTATGAGTTACTGAAACTATTAACATCTAAGAGTTATTACTGTTATAGGACACAATGTTACATTTAAATATTGGTGATATAAGAAACTCTGATGAAGAACTATTACAAACATCATTAATTACTATAGACATTAAATATAGCAATAAGAAGTGTTTCCATTTTTAAGAAATTAGTTAATAACATGCACTTTTATCTATTATGCTTATTATCTAGTCAACTTACAACTACGGACTAAATGTATCAGTCTGTTTGATCTATAGGTAAAACACTAACTTTAGTTATGGAACGTACATGAGTTTTTCCATTAGGAGTTTTTACCTCCACAGCTCTAACTTTCCCATCATGACCTGGAAATACATTTGTTATTCTTGCCATGGGCCAAGATAAAGGAGGGATATTATTCTCTCTAAGTATAACCAGACTACCAATTTTAATGTTACACATACTGTCTAACCACTTAGGCCTATTTTGCAATTGATTCAAATACTGTTTATGCCACATTTTCCAGAATGATTAATTTAAGTTGGTACATTGTTGCCAAAATGAAAGTCTATCATGAGGAAGGTTGACAATATCTGGTTCTGGATACATAGTTAAAGATTCACCTATTATAAAATGAGCCGGCGTAAGATAACTAAAATCATCTACGTCTGATGCAGACACTGGCAAAAGAGGGCGTGAATTCAACACGGCTTCTATCTCAGTTAAAACAGTATTAAATTGCTCGTACGTTAAAATGTTATTTTGTAAAATTCTTTTTAAATGGTGCTTTGTACTCTTAACTGCAGCCTCCCAAAGACCTCCAAATGTAGGTGAATAGCTTGGAATGAAGTTAAAATTAATGCCTTGTTGAGCCGCATGTTCATGAACCTTGCTCTGGTGGTCCTTGGAAGTCTGCAAATTATAAAGCTCAACCAATTGGGTCCTTGCGCCTTTAAATGTACTCGCGTTGTCACAGTGGATCTCAGTGGGCAAACCGCGTCTTGATATAAGCCTTCGTAAACATGCAAGGAAAGTGTTGGTAGTTAGATCTGAAGCCAATTCCAAGTGAATGGCTTTTGTCGTAAAGCAGACGAAAACGCAGATGTAACCTTTACCTATTATTGCTCGCCTCACACGGGAGTTTTTTACACTGATTGGCCCAGCGAAATCGACACCGACTTTCTTAAAAGGACGGCTGGTTGCATTCACTCTGTCGGCAGGCAAGGATCCCATTAGTTGTCTCGAGGCATGAGCCTTTTGTCGGAAACAAACTATACATTGGTGAGTGATTTTCTTTATAACTCTTAGAGCATCAATTATCCAAAATCTTTGATTTAAGTTTGATAACAAAAGTTTAGGTCCCGCATGAAGAAGTCTTTCATGCTCCTTTCTTATAATAAGATATGTAATCTGAGAACCTTTAGGTAATAATACAGGATGTTTTTGTTCGAAGGGAATATTGGCATAATGAAGTCTGCCACCTACTCTTAACAAACCTCGCTCATCCAAAAAGGGGTGCAGGCTCTTTAGACTACCCTTAATCCTTGAATTATTTATTATTAAATCTATTTCCTTTTTATAATGAATTTGTTGCTCATGTTTAATTATCAACATTAAGGAATGCCTTATTTCAGTGCTAGTTAAATAGAGATAACTAATTTTGCTATTTTTTGATTTAACATTGTTATAAAACCTGAAAATGTATGCTAATAGTCTAGTCATTTTATTAATATCAGAAATGTTGTACAATTTATCAAAAGTGTCGTTGACCTCCTGAGAGGCTGACGCCTGATCGCTGGAGATTGTTGAACAAGATTTCATCTCGGGTACATCAAGAGATGGGCTGAAATTGGGAGCAAAAGAGTACATGCCGTCATGCAGGAAATGTGGACCATGCCACCACATATCGCAGCTACTTAAATCTTGAGGATTGACACCTCTGCTGATGAGGTCGGCAGGGTTGTCCCGCGTGTCGACATATCTCCATGTCCAGTCAGCTGTTAGCTGGTTAATCACATTTACTCTGGTCGCGACATAAGCTTTCAAGTTAATTGGATCTTTGCTTATCCAAGCTAGAGCAATTTGCGAATCCAAGAATAAATAAACACCGTGAATATTAATTTTAAGCATAAGCGTGCTGTGAACCCTTGCTATTAATTTTGAAAGCAATAGTGCTGCATTTAGCTCTAGTCGCGGCACGGTCAGACTCTTATCATTTAGCGGATTAATTCTAGATTTCGAACAGAGCAAATATTGATTAACTTTACCTGATTTATCGATGACCCTTAGGTATATACAGCAGCCATATGCAGTTGAGCTGGAGGCATCTGCAAAGCCAATTAATTGTACAGTGTCTGAATCTATAACTTGAACATTTCTTTTTAAAGAAATTGTACCCATGAAAGCTAAGCTGTGCACAAACTGAAGCCATTCTTGCGTAATACTTTCAGGGGGGGGGTCTGTCCAATTTACTTTGCTCAACCATAGTTTCTGCATAATAGCCTTTGCTTTTACAATGATGGGACTTATAAATCCCATAGGATCATAAAAGCTACCTATGTAACTTAATATCTGTTGCTTGTTAATCTCATTGCAGTCAAATGGGTGTGGGTTACTTATTTTGAACTGATCCTCATTCATGTTTATGAGAAGTCCTAAAGTTTTAAGATTAAAATTTTCCTTTTGCAAATCCATACTATCAAAATGCTGGTCACTTGAAGGAATGTCAGTCAATATACGAGCGTCATTGGAAGCCCACTTGTGTGTTTGAAACTTACCTAAACTAAGCAAATCGCGCAATTGACTTTTTGCTTTAAGGATTGTTTGCAGGCTATGGTGTGAATAGATGACGTCATCAACATACGTTGAATTTTTTAATATTGCTGAAGCTAGAGGAAATTGTTGCTCATACATGCAAGCAAGTTCATTCAAGCAAGCTGTAGCTAAATATGTCGAGCTTTTTAAACCGTATGTAACGGTATTTAGCCTAATACATTTAACACTCCCATTGGGATGATCTCGCCACAATATATTTTGCAATGAGGTGTATTCAGAGCTGACCTGAACATTTCTAAACATGCGCCTTATGTCAGTTGTGAATGTGTATTGGCCAAACCTAAATAACATGATGATGTCAAACAGATCTCTTTGGACTGAAGGCCCATTCAGCATTAAGTCATTTAAAGATAACCTTTTGTTTGTTTTCATTGAGCCGTCAAATACTGTTCGCAGTTTAGTAGTTTTACTTTCTTGTTTAATGACTGCATGGTGTGGTAAGAAATAAATTGCATCTCTACTGAAAAGATATGAGTCTATGTCTACATAGTGACCATGACCTAAAGCTATGTATTCATGAATAAACTTTTGATATTCAATAAAAAGGGAAGAATTTTTGTGTAGTTTCTTTTCTAAATTCAAAAACCTTTTCAATGCAAGATGAAATGAATCACCTAGTGTATCATTTACTTCTGATAGAGGTAATTTTAAGGGTAAAACGACTTTAAATTGATTGTTTTCTAACTGAACAGTACTCTTAAAAATGCTTTCGCAAAGCTGATGCTCTGAGGTTTGCTCGTTGAAAACTTCAGGCACACTTTCTGTTTTCCAAAAATTACTCAATGATTCACTGAGGTCTGATGTACAATCAATACATTTCAATGTTACCTTATTGCAGACCTGAGATTGGCACTGTTTTGGCAAACCGCCAGCAATGATGTGCCCGAACTGGGTGTTGATGATGCATGGCTCATGTGAGCTGTTTTGCAGCGCTGACTGCTCTTTCATCACAGGAACAGGCCTCTCCAGCGGCATCAGCACCTGAAAGAACACATCAGCACCCAATAGTACTTGAATCTCACTTGGCATGTAGAAATGATCATCTGCCAATTTTGCGCCTTTAGGTATATTAAACTCTGAAATGTTTAATTTAGTCTGAGGTAATTTGCACGTTATTTTGTCTACTACTTGGCAAGTAACTGTAGATTTGAACGTGGAATTTAATGAATATATCTCTATGGGTAAACAAAACCTTATTGTACTTTTCATATTAGTAATGCCAATGATGTTTGTGTCAATTTGCTTTGGTTCCAAACCTAGAACTTGCACAAGTGAACTTGTGACAAATGACAGTTGCGACCCACTGTCAAGCAGAGCCTTGACTTGCAGCTCTGACCCATTATGGGCAACAATCTTGATTTTAGCTGTGGGAAGAAGTACATCATTAGTAGTATTGCCCGTCAATGATGTGACAGGAAGTGCGTTTGCAGCAGGATCGTGATGCAATAGAGTGTTGTGTTCTTGCTTGCACTCTTTGCATCGGAAATGAAATTTACATTTCCCTGAATGCGCACTTAAGCATATTTTGCAAAGTTTATTACTTGTTGCAAATTGCACTCTCTCATGAGCGGTTAATAAATTAAACTTTTTACAATTAAATAATTTGTGATCTGTTACCTTGCAGTACAGGCATGAAGATTGCTTTCCAGCTGCAGCATTGTTGGCCACTTTGGGTCCCTGTAGCCGTGGTCCACGCTCTTGATCTACACTCTCCAGCGCAATCGCCCGCCTCTCAATATATTCTAGGAAGTCAGCCAGAACTGGTTTGGTAGGTTTTTTTCGTTCCAGCTGGTAGGCTTGCGAGGTGTACAAATCTAGTTTGCGGTAAAGAATGCACAACACTATAGGATCCCAGTATTTAACACTTGGTTCAATGTTTTCTAATGCGGCTAATTGTTGCTTTACATCAGACAGAAAGTTTCTCAGATTACTACCTGTAGATTTAGCTATTGGTTTCATATCTATAAGAAAGTTTATGTGGTCATTTATTATTTTTTCTTCATTATTATACCTATCGTTTAATATTTTCAATGCTTGACTATAACTATCACTGACCAATGGTAAGTTTTTTATCAAGTCATATGGTTCCTCTCTAACGAAACTCCTAAGATAATACATCTTTTGCACAGCGTCTAGCGATTTATTGTCGTTAATCATTGAAGTAAAAACATTGATAAATGGTATGTAGTCGCTAAACTTACCCGTGAATGTTTGAATTTGCACCTCTGGCAGTTTTATTCTTGCGAGCGCAGTGGCAGAATTAGCTGATGGTGAGGAACCTGAAGTTTCTAACATTTTAATTTGTTTATCCAAAACCCCAATGATGTGAAAGTAAATTGTCTCAATTTCGTTTACATCTTCTTCGTCCTTGGGGTGAAGACATAAAATTGACTTGTTAGCTTCTTCGTAATCGTTGAATACCTGATGTGCCCGTGTTCTCTTGTTCACAAGCTCTTCTATCGAGGCTGAACCAACGCCCTTGGCGTCACTAGCAAAGTTATTCAACCGCGTGAGTGAGGCTTTTAGATAGCCTCTTGAAGCCACGAGGCGCTTTAAATCTGGTTCTGCCATTGCACTCGCAAACACTTGAAACTAACACGATTCTTGGCAGTAATTACGATTATTAACAATAACTTAATATTAAAATAGAAGCTAACAAACACTCGTACAACAAGATGGCTACTCAAAAATACAGGTAGGTAGGTCGTAGAAGATCTCGTTGCGTCACTTGGTCGCTTGCGCCGCACGCTGTCGCCAATCGCCTTGCACTTGCCGCGTCGTGATTCGCCGGAACGTCTTGCTGCCACGATTGACCGTATCACCCGTCCCGTTCGCACGCGCAGGAAATGTTATCGCTGTCTCACTCGTACTTGATGCGCTGTGTTGCGTCACGTCGGAGATTGCTGATTCGTTGACGACTCAAACCGAAGATAGGCGAATGTACACGATGTCCTGCATGCATCAACTCAACCTTGTGTGAAGAAAAAATGTCCGCCATAGAAATCTTGTTCCAACTTCACAAATCGCAATTTCTGTTGCCTCCTCCTCTTCAATATCCGGCTCGAAGGACCATGTTCAGATCTGGTAGCAGTGGACTGTGGGGAATGTCGCTAGGTTGTTGGTAGGGCAGGAAGGCTTCAGTCTTTGGTGAAATAAAAATCTGGAGTTACAGACACGTCCATTTATTGCACAGTTTGGTTGGAAGAGAGCGATACAATGGTTTCCACAGATAATACAAACATACATTAAAAATGTTGATGTTGGTGTTGCCAACAAATTATAAATACCTATTTGTTACCCAACGTTTCGACCTACTTTCAATGATCGTGGTCACAGGTTGACTAGTACGAGCGCTGGCAATAAAAAGGTATATCTTTAAATAATTACTAACGCGATGAAGACATGTTGTCTAATATTAGGCATTAAGTATGTGTACAAATCGCAAAAGTCTAAAACGTTTATAACAAAGTTTATGTAAACGCGGAAAGCATCTGTAGCCTGACACATGTTTAGACTACACTCATTAGTCTCGCCTTTTATTACGCGTGACCTAAATATGATATAATACATTTGTTGTAATTTTAAATGAAATAACATCAAGAAACTATTTGATTCACGACAGATACGCGTAAAACAAAATACCTAAACTCCATTATTTCAGCTCAAAATTCATTTTATAAACTGCCGTCGAAATATTGAACACAAAATATGTAAAAAAAATTAAAATTTTGGAATCGTTAAAATAGTAGGTAGTCTATAAAATATACCTCTAAATATATCAAAATCAGAATGTTTTGCAGCGATAGTATTGGCCGTTGAACAGCTATACTGAGGTTGGAGTTCGATACCAAGGCATTCATTTCTGACTCTTCGCAGTTATATGCGTATTAAATAGTTAATTATCGCTCGTTCGCCTGTGAAGGCAATCATCGTTAGGAAGCCTGCGTGTCTAAGAGTTTTATAAATGTTCTCGAATATTTATGAAGCCTGCCAACTTGAACTGGACTAGAGCGTTTTGGACTATGGTATGCCCAGTCCTTTTTGTTTTGTTTCGCCAGTGCCATCGTATAACTGCCGATCACGCTTTACCTGTTTTAATTTTCTAGGACAAGTTCTCGAGAACGAAACATTTTTGCGCGATCTGCGACTTCAAGTTTTCTGACCGGTAATGTTCAGAAACAGCAAGGAGTTAGTAACTGGGTAGACGGCAATAGGCTTGCACTTTATTATATGGGACTACACTTGAAGAAATGTGCGTGCCCTTTTGGGAATATAGGCGTGAGACTAATGTAGATGTGTGTAGTGAGAAACGGCAATGAATTGCCGTAAATCTTAAAGTTCGAAAAAATGGTTTAAGTAATGTGCCAAAGTCACATGATACCATGTGACCTTGAGGTCAGAGGTCAATGGTCATAGTCATTTCGGGGTTATATCGACTATGTTGAGTCGAATGGCGTTGATCGCGAGTCTCTAGCTCTTACGGTTCTTGAGTTGAAAGTTGTATAACAGACAGACAGACGGACGAACAAAGTTGTCGTATAAGAGTTTTTCGAACTCTAAAAAGTCAGTCTTCTGGGCATGGTACCAGTTGACCGCGATGCTGACGAATTATTTTCATGTTTAAAGACAAAGTCCCCACAGTGAATAATTCCTGTGTCGCGGGGGACTTAATATAAATATTCAAACAACGGACACAAAGAACACCCAGACTCGGAACAACCATTTGTGGATCACACAAATTTTAGTCCCGCGTGGGATTCGAGCCCACAACACTCGGCACAGTGACAGCGGCGAGGCGACCACTTAAACCACTACGCCTAAACCAGTTTTATAAATATTTGTATTATAATTATTAGTATTTTATCATTACTATGTCTTTGTTAATATGTGTTAATACGCGATAATACATATATGTATATGATTAAATAGTATTATATAAATAATGTATAATGTGAATGTCACTTATACTGCCGTCATAAGGGGTCTGCCAGTATTTTTGTACTTATTAAATATAATATTTATATTTAATAAGTACAAAAATACTGGCAGATACATCTTTTTTACTGACTCCAAATACGTAAAAAACCCATCTCGGAAAAATAATTGATCATGGAAAAAGATACGTCTTTTTTCTTATGACGGCAGTATAATTGAAAATATAAGTACAGAAGTACTATAACTTAAATTCAAAGATTGAATTGTTCAATCAGTTAAAATATATCGTATGGGAATAAAATGCCACACATTTATTTTAGCCGCTACAGCACAATATTTGATTTACACCCACATTGCAGCAAAACCACAACACCGGTTTGGTTTTGCCGCGGAAAGCTAAAACCGCGCGCGTAGTAAACCTCATATTTTAGAGTTATTAATCTGTAGAGATTGCGAATTCTATACATGCAGTTACTGTGCTATCGGGTTCGATTCGCAGCTCAGGCAAAGTATTATTGAGATATTCTGTCGAAATTTCTCAAAAGCAGCACGGAGTACCCTATCAAGTAAGGCATAATAATTATAACCATACTAAATGAAATGTGGGTGCAATACATTTCATAAGGTCGTGGGATTGTGTATATTATGTTAGTTATATTATGCAGTTTTATTTTTCTATATGTAAGATATGTATGGTATGTCCTTTTTCTGTACGTCTAACGACGACCAACGACTCAACCGAATATCATGAATGTGAAATTCATGATGATCGGTCGAGTAGTTAAGGCGTAAAGGCGTCACACCCAAACCAACAAACAAACTTACATTCGCATTAATCATATTAAATTAAAATGTATAGTTAGGATTAGGATAGATTTGCAAGACATTGGCGCTTATCTTGACAAATCTAGACCACAGTTTAGACAGTAATGACAATATATTGAGAATATAATTATATTGTTATCACTGACCAAAATATGGCTTTCGGAGTCTTGAATGTTCTAATGCAATTATTTTCTTAGCTTCGCAGTATAATTTTATTGTTCCGCTTTGCAAGTATGAGTTGTAAACTAACACAATTGAAACTTAATAGGCTGCTATTAACTAGAGCTAAAAGCGATCGTAAGTTTATTGCAGCTGTAAATACAGCTGCATTTAAATTACAAAGTATTCAAATTATGATGTAAAGTAGTCGCGTCCTGTATTCTTAAAGGATTAGGTAGAAGTGTATTACTCCCTCATTTAGCCAGATATGCTTTTGGGAGCTATATAATAAATAACGAGCCTACTGCTGTCTGCTGGGATGTTTCAAGTCTCTAAATTTTGCAGGAAAATATCTTGTATCTCTTTGGTCCCCAATTGATATCGAAAACGATATCTCACGGTAGATTGATATCAAGAGCAAAAACTTACATCACGCGGTAAGCCAGTTGATACGTCAATACTTTTGCTTTACGCCCTGAATCTATAAAAGTCTTTTGAGTTTGAGTTTTAATACAAAAATATAAGGAAATTTAATTTAAACAAAGTACACAAATGTTGCGCTATTTCAACTACCCTGTAGTTGATATTATGTTTATAACCAATATCCCGAGGAGACGGTCGAACGGAAATTGCATGCCGACTCGAACATACCCTTGGAAAACATACACGCTTTTAATGCGATTCAGTTTTCTAGAAAGGTAATATGCTCCGAACTACAGTCTGGTGATATCAGGATATTAGTGCTGCAGGTCATAGGTATTGCACCTTATTGTTGAAATAAGGACCTTTTATGTCGACAGTGCGAAAAGTGGTATTACATGTCCTTAATTTTTTTGTTTATTTTACTAGGTGGCAAAGAATAATACTGTCTGGTAAAGCTTACTTTCTCAGACAGTATTTTTATTTTATGTTCTTTCCAATCGCCACTGAGACGCGTAATTTTACTCTACACTTATGTAGTATATAGTCTTGTATCACAATATGTGTGCTTGTTTTAAATACTAAAAAAGAAAAACGCGAATATCTAAATCTGCAAAAAGTTAAACTTGTTGTTCTAGCTAGCGTGATCTTTGTCCTTCCTGTTGTACGGTTATTAACAAGGATTGCAACATAGTGGTGTTACCAGTACTGAAAATCCGAAGAAGAATGTTGGTGATTGTATAGTACAAAAATAATAGGGGTTAAAGTATGAAGTTGCCGTTGTATAGTAATAGATACTTTGAATTGTCATAAAACCTTCATGGTGTGATTTTCGAGTGAAACTTTTTTCACATGATACCTATAAAATTCTTCTTTTAAAAATTGTGCAGTATTCGATTTTCGACTTTCAATTGTTTTTTTTTATTCTGCTTAGACGGGAAAGATCGATACTTCGAAAATCCAAGTCATTTTTGAATACGAGTTCCAACGCAAAACTAACGCGGCACAGACGGCTCGCAATATCAACGCTGCGTTTGGAGAGGAGACTGCTAATAAACGCACCGTGCGTTTTTGGTTTAAACGCTTTCGTAGTGGAAACTTCGACTTGAAGAACGAACGAGGAGATAGTGGAAGCCGATCCGAGTCGTCAAACTACCCAGGAATTATACCCTACCGTTATATTGGCTCATTTGCATCAAATCAATTAGATACAAAAATATGAAAAATGGGTGCCTCATGATTTGACTGATCTGCAGATAGAAATGCGTGTTGAAACTTGTGTTGCTTTGTTGAATCGGTACAGAAATGAAGGAATATTGGATCGAATTGTGACATGTGATGAAAAGTGGATTTTTACGATAATCGTAAGCGAAAAATGCAACGGCTGACCCCAGGTCAAACGCCGCAACAGCAAAGCTTACCAATAAAAAGGTAATGGTAACTGTTCGGTGGTCTCTTCAAGGTGTTATTCACTATACCTAGACTTTCTCAGGTCTGCTCAAGCAATAAGAGCAGATGTTTACTATGCCAAACTTCGAACAATGATGGCAAAACTGGCAGTGAAACAGCCCCGACTCGTGAATCGATCTTCACCATTATTGCTCCATTATAACGCAAGACCTCACACTGCACGAGAAACCTTTGTAACTCTATAGGAGCTGCAGTTAGAAACCATACGTCATCCTACGTACTCACCAGACCTTGCACCAACGGACTACCATATTTTTCGTGATTTGGACAATTTTCTATGTGATAAAAAATTTTCTTCCCAGGAGGCAGTACAAAATGCTTTCACACAGTTTGTTGAATCTAGATTCGACAAACTGTGTGTAGAGTTCTATCGTAAAGGGATAAATGAACTTCCCTTTAAATGGCAGCAATGTATAGTTAATGAGGGTAAATATTTCGATGACATAGATCTAATACATCTTAAAAAAAACGAATTTCAATTTTTCAGTACAAATCGGCGATTTCATACTTTAACACCTAATATTTGGCAGCACTATTTGGTAGAAAAATTGTATTTTCCCAGTTAGACTGCTAGATCAAAACAGCGATGCTGGCGCAACCTTCTTTTCTAGCTAATATTATAAATGCGAATATGACTTTGTTTGTTCGTTATTTATGCTCTCACGTATTATCTTCTTCAGTTACTTGTTTTTTATTTTGTAGCACATGTTAACAGATCACAGATCTTCGATTACAACGGTGCGCCACACATCACTCCTTGCTACGTTTAGCAGACGTTATTTGGTTACCTGCTTCTCATTGTCTCTAGACAATATCTCTGCCCAATAAAAAAATATGTCGTAACATTTTCCACAGCAGAATAAACATGATTGTCAGTTCCAATTGTAGCCCCTTTTCTTCATGCCCCATATAAATTAATCCAAATATCGTTATGAAAACAATTACGTTTCATTTTACCCTACAGAATCCTTCATACAATTGTTACGTTCGTAAACAAATTACAGGACCCGTATCACTCGGTGTCCAGCGCTGGGAAACGTGAGCATAGGCGTGGGCACAGTCGAACATTAATCTCGCGACTCAGGCATTTTATTCCAAGAGCATCGTCCGCAGTTTTCGAGGTACATTCCTTTTGTGACCGGTCATTTATGCAAATGATAGCTACTGCTTAAATTATCTCGGAACATATGGAAATATGTTGTTTGTGTGTGTGTGTGTTTGTTGTTTCGACTTAGATAAAACCTGAAAAGTCCTAATAAAAATACTTTTAACATTAATAGCATGTTCAGAAACAATATAATTATGTACATTACTAGAAATAAAGGAATTATAGATCCTACTTCCAAAATCCATCCTTTCTTTGCATGTAAGAAGAAGCTGATGTACACATAATATTCGACTTCTAGGCAATGTATCAAGATGAAACGTATGTACATAATTGTTTTGGCTTCTAAAGCTTTTATAAAATCCCCTCACATTAATATTTATTTATTTATTGATCGGTTACAATTTTAGAATATGTATAGTATATGTATACACAAAAATATATAAAACATTTGATAATATTCCGATAAGAAAAATATTTAATGGATGGAAAAACATAAAACTGCTACTAATTTCATTGCGCTCTATTTGTTACTTTCTTTATTTGGTTTCAGATGCTTTGGAAAAACATATTTTTATTGCTGAAATTGGATACAGATTTTTAAACGACACTTTATATAATATTCTCGTCGGAGTATATATCTTTTACCATATAATCATATATTATATTAAGCTGCACTGCAGGTATGGCTCGGAGCTAAAACCCTTAATTTTCAAATAACCATAATTAACAGTAAACTGTCGGAAGTACTTCGGTCTTGCACGAAACTTCACGTAATAAATATTAAGCTAGCACTTTGTTGGACTGACTTTTCAAGTTATGTTCGTATATTCAAACGGTGAATAAAAACTAGTATAGGATTCCTAGAGACATTGTCATAAAACTCTCAAGGATGTCTGATATTTTGCTATATGTATTTTGGTAGCGTAGTATAATATGGTCAAATCTTCATTAATTTCCAGATTTCTGATTTTAAAAATATCGATGTCTATGAGGTCACAGGTTGCATGGTTTTGTTGCATAGCAAAAATGTATTTCATGCAAATTTATAAACCTTCACTATATTGTATGTAAAAGAGAAACATATATTTCAAAAGTTTTATCCTCTTTATTTATCAATATTTGGAACAGATTCAAACCTGGATTGAACAGTCATTATATATTTTTAAGCTCAGTCGTTCATTTGTTGCCAAACTATCTTAAGGATGCCTTGCGCTGAGGTGAAACACATGTCGACGCATATTTTGTGTTCGAAGCAGAATACTGTAAGTTGAAGTACGCCCGGATCTTACGACGGCGACGCGGCTCTTTCTTACCAGCGGTGTTATCGTCAACGATTTTCTATTGTATTTCATTTACATGCCTTATAGTCTGTTTCAAATACGAAGTCCCTTTTGATAGTTCATAATACGTAATTCTGCACATTTAAAATAAATTTCAAAAAATTACAATGGCTACTTATGATACTAAAAACGTTTTGATACAATTTGAATCTATACAAAACATTATATAATTGTTTTACAAACATAATGAACTATTTATTTCTATTGATTGCCGTCATAAATAATTTAAACATCAAAATAACCACAATAGCATGGTTACGCACTATGGTATTTTTTTTACTTTTAGCTCCAGTGACGCGGCAATATGAATCGGATTCAGTCGACTTTATTCGAGGTAAAAATAATTGCCCGAGTAAAATATGGTTAATTTGTGTTTGGTATTAACTATTATTAAGTTGCCACGTACCCTACATCCCATTCTGCGGCACTCAATATATTTTCATCATCAACAAATTTTCAAGATAAGATATTGAACTTTAAGGTTTAAACAGTCCGATGTTTTAAAGACTAGCCGCCTTACTAATAAACATTTACTATGTCACATTTATATCACCTTTTTGCTAAGTATGGCTGTTTTATTTGGAATAAATCAAGAATAAGCCAGGCATATTTTTCTACAAATATACCTAGTTTAACATTGATGTTAATATTCTTTCGATATAAACCTAACCTAACCTAACTGACGTACAACAGAAAGCTCGTAGAAGGTTCACTATTAAAACCAAGACAAACAAAATTCAACTCAATTATATATATCATAATGTCTTAAATTATATATTATAGATTAATGAAAAACTTGACGAAAGAGTCTAATATTAGCTCGGTGCGTCCCTGTCACACAAATAGGTTGTCATGGTTTTGTTAGTAGTATGACTAACTGCCTCCGTGGCGCAGTGGTAGTGAATGCGACTGATGTGCATGAGGTCTCGGGTTCGAATCCCGGCTCGAGCCAACAAAACGTTATTGGATTTTTCTGTAAGAAATCTGAATAGCAGCCCGGAGTTAGGAAGTTGGTGGTGTTAGACGACCCCGTGCCTCGGAAAGCACGTGAAGCCGGTGGTCCTACGCCTGATTTCTCTCCGGTCGTGTCGGATTATCCGTCCCATCGGATCATGAGAGTGAGGGAACAGAGAGTGCACTTGAGTTCACGCACACGCTTGTGCACTATAATATCTCCTGCGCAGATGGCCAGTCTCCGTTAAGATTGGCCGCCGTGACCGAAATTCGGTCTGGAGGACATTATTATAAGTAGTATGACAATCATAATTTGCAACTGTCGTAGACTCTCCTAAAATACTTTTTACATTATATTTACTTTATACATTACACAATACTATATATTTTTAATAATTGTACTTACACTTGATTCTGATAGTAAATAAAGCTTAAGAAAATTAAGATTTTATCCAAATTTTACAAAAACTTATTTACATAATGTCGGTAAGTAGTAAGTACGTATTTAGCCTAGTAACAAAACCATGACAACTTAAATGTGTGATGTGAAGGGACAAACTAAGCTTACGTCTCTCTCTCTTGAATAATTAAATATGTAAGTATATAATATAAATAATAATATATTACGTTGTATGTATTTTTAATATTTAGAGAAGTTTGAATTTGACAAATAAAGTGAAACTTACATTGTAAATTGGTTATCAAACTTTATTACATTGCGGGTAATGTAACACTTGTTAAAGTTATTGGGCATTGACCAATAAGGAAGGAATAGTCCTTCCATATTGGTCAGCCCTGAACACCCATGGGTTATTATACCTTTTTTGATTTCTATCCTTTCTGTTTTGATTCTAAACCATTCGATTATAATTTGTTTGTAAAGTTAATCGGTAATCGATATCGCCCTGTATCGATTGAATTGGTCTCTTAACTATTGCTATTCAGCGATCATCTGTCAAATGGGACTTCGTATTTGAAACAGACTTATAGTTGTTTTGTATCAGTGTGTGCTCACTGGTGCTAAGAGGAAAATATTCGATGGTCCGTTAATCTTAATCCGAAGGGCAAGCCTCCTTATAATTAATTACAGTTTTTAATTAAATTTAAGCATTTATTTTCGTTGTTTATTTTAATATATAAAAAAACTGGGTATCAAAGTTTTTAGTTTAATATTTATTTTGATGTTAGACGATCAATAAGATTATTCTGATTATAGATACGGACTTTGCAGTTGCTTGTGACCGCGACTTAATAGCCTGTATATCGGTTTCGACGACATTAACGTTATAGTTACATGTGGTTATATATGTACTTGTAGTCCAGGCTCTTTAAGGACACTCCGAGAATATGTAAATTTACGCGTATGAAATTGTTGACACAGCTAGGACTAATCATTCAGCCATGAACACCATATACATATAAGTAGCATGAGTAAGTATATGAATATATGAGTAGTATACTACTGCAAATGGGCCGACCAGTCACTATGGTGGCTGGTCGGCAGAATGAAGACTTTTTAAAATGGCGTCTTTTAAAAAATCAATCATGTTATGAGAAAATAATTATTTCCTATTTATTGAAATAACAGATTTAAAAAATACGATAAAATACGGATTTTATCGCGTTGTTTATTTGACACTTTATTACATAATTTTGAAAATTGTTACACTACTACTACTATTAAACTTCCTACCAAGGATGCTTCGCGAGGCTATTGAAATCAAGAAACATCCTAATTTTAATAGAGAAGGTGGTTGGAATGTACCATCAGCTTGGGATCCAGTAATAAAAATAGTCAAACCCAAGAAGAAGCAAACAACAGCTAGACTTCATGATACTTTGACCTCATTCTGCGTAAATAGAAACACCAATGATTAAATTATGTTCGGTTACTTTGAAATAACTACACTGGAACATTGAGACAACTACCATCTTAGTCTCCCCGTGACCATGGCTGCTGAAAAGCAGCCGAAACGTCGGGAAAAGTGTAAAATGAAATTAAATCTAAATAATTTTAATAATAATTTAATTAGCTTAAAAATTAGTAAAGTTTAATAGTAGTAGTAGTGTAACAATTTTCAAAATTATGTAATAAAGTGTCAAATAAACAACGCGATAAAATCCGTATATAGTAGTTTAATTTCAATGAATAATATTCGCGTAAACAGAAGACAATATTATATTTCCTATTTACTTAACTTAGTAAATACTAATTGAAATTGTATTTAGTCCCTCGACTAAGATACAGTAGAGACTGATTTATATGTTAAAAAGGTTAATCTGGGATCAAAGGCTCAAGAGTTACTTAGTTCGGAGATAACTGTCTATACAGTTATACTGTACTATACTGTCTACGTAGTTAGCAATATTTATATAGACAAGGTGATTCCAATGTGGTAAGGTCAGTCGTTTATCGCTTTTTATCACTATATTTCCTCATACATACTAACGCCTTCTACATATATGGACAACATTTGCTACACAAAACAATATTAATGACAAAGTAGCTGGTTTGTCTTTTATACCTAAGGTGGTTTTCGGAGTTAACAATAGTCAAGAGGTCCTATAAAATCTTAAATATAACCACACAACGGCTTGATAAGTAAACGTATTTGATTTTTGGGTTCCATTAGTTCTTATAGCGGTTTAAAATATTATATGCTATCCTTGTCTCAGTAATACGTCTATGAAACTTTCTGTTTACTACCAAGCACAAATATTTTTACGATCCATAAAACTGAGTCTAAACTCCAAAATATTTTAAAGCCAATCTCGGAGCATCACCAGATTAAATACTACATTCAAGATGCTAAAGCTAAATGTCTTATTATAAGACACATTTATAGCGCAACATTGTTTCTGGAAACATAATAAGTAACAATACGAAGCTTAACTATTTTTATTATAAAACATTAACAGCCTTCTATCTAAACGAATCTTTAAAACGTAAGCGAATAATCAGGGTTAAATATCACTAATAAATATTATTCATAGCGATAGCTCAGTGGGGAGACCAACAAACTGCAATGCAGAGGGTCTCGGGTTCGTACCCACGTCGTGCACCTCTGACTTTGGGAAGTTATATGACTTTTCGAAATCATGTGCGTATTGATTGACAATTATCGCCTGCTCCGTGCCTCGGAGAGCACGTTAAGCCGTCGGTCCCGGCTGCCATGAACATCTATGGCAGTCGTTATTGGGAAAGTCAGTACCCTCTAATATCCTGACACTGGTCTAGCCTTAGGGTATCGTTAGCTTTCGGGTTGCGGAGGTCAGGTGGCAGCCGCTTCGTGTAAAAATTGATATCCAGTCAAATCCGGTTAGACCAGAAAATCCGACCCCAAGTGACTTGGGAATAATAAAGGCTAAGAGAGAAGAAGAAGAAATATTATTCAACGTAGAGTTTTGGTTAAATAATAATTAAGCAATAGCGATGATTAAAGGTTAATCATCGATTAAGAACTTGAGAGCTATTTAGTTGAGAGTTAGCTACGTATAAGCTCGCTGTGTTATTTTATTCTGGCATATTGGACGGCACAAGAGACATTGCAAGGGACAAATAGGTACTGTCCGCTCGTCCCTAAAAGTTGACAATTTAGGTCACAAATTAACACTTATGAACGTCAAACTTAAGCGGCTAGTAACTAGTAAGTTTACTTAATTAAATATTCACAAGAGAAATGTTTGTCTACATTGTCTCTGAACAAGACACGTACTGGCGACATAGTCCCCTATTAAAAATAAGTCTTCATATCTGGCAACATTGTAACACAATATAATGTTATATGCTTAGCTAGTTCCATAGTATAAATTTACGTCTACGTTTATGTTTACGATTGTGAAATCTTAGATTCCATTTTCACATTGACAAAAACGTCACTAGGCACTTCTGTAACGATATTTTCTTTTATACAGAGTCTGATAATGTTCCAAGTAGGCGACAATAGATTGCCCGTGTGTGCTCAACAAAATGCTACGCAACAAAATGTTAAGACATATATCAGTGCGTGACTCCTCATAAGAAAGCACTTTCTTGAATGAAATCTTCAAAGTAACGTCCATGTTTTATTATTTTTTATTTTAAAGTTGTTTACAGGATTTAATATGATAGCAGAATAGTAATCATTAGGTATACTTGTTATTGTATGTCGTGTCGTATATGTTGTGCCAGCCATATTTATATACATATGTACATATATGTTTATGTTTATACTGCTTTTTCTTTTTTTCTTTTTAAATGTGTTTGGGGTCTTTTTAACTTATGCTTTGATGGTTTGTAACCTTTTGTCTTTGTGTACATTTATGTGCTATTAATATTAATTTAATTGTCAGGGCCCAGCTGAAAACCAGTCCTGTGCATGTGCGCAGCAAATACTAAGCTGGAGCCCTTTGTTATGCATGTACCTATGCCAGTTTATATTTATTTTGTATGTGTAATTGCATTGTAAATGCTGTCTTAATTCTATAAATATGTAAGTTTTGTACATATGTGTAACGAAAATAAATGGTTTAAATGGTAAATAGTAGCTTATTTAAATTATTACAATTTTAACTATTTATTTATACAAATATGTACCTTTTTTTGCAGACATGTCCACGGCAGATGTATGCCATCATGGCTGCTGAAAACCACATGATCACCTCGATAAAATCCGTAATAAAAAGTTTAATTCCAATATTTTAAGTAAATATTTTGTTTCTCATTCACAACTTACCTAAACTGACTTATTATGCAAACGATGAGGATTATGTCAACAGAAAATTCATAAAAATATATTAAAAACAAGTGTTCATTTATTCATACTACAGGACAGTTGGAGTGGACTGAGCCTGAAGGCTTAGCGCTAATTTACATACACCGTCAGCTACGACCCGGTCTAGACATTCTAACTCATTATTAAAACCCACTTAAGCACTTGAAGTATGGACAACAGGAAAATATGTGGAGACGCAGTAACGTAACGATGCGCCGACCGGAATATGGAATCTTATGTACTTACTAGCATTTTCGTTCTATTTTTGTACTTTTCCTGGTACACCAAAATCCGACTCATTATACTATTGTAAAATTGGTAAATGGTAAAAGATAAGTCCACCATTATTAAAATAATGATGGATATTATTCAAATACTTCAATAAATTTTAATAATTACACATTACTACTATGGCTAAGTAGAACTTCTTTCATAGTTCATGCAAAAATCTCGTAAGGTTTTGCAGCGAACGCTTGGTTTACATTCAAATACTTTAAAGTATGTCAAATAAATTTAAATAATCACACATCACTACGACTTATAAATAGTTATGTTCATGTCTACAGTCACACTTCATACAGAGATACTATAAATACTGTAGCAATTGCAGCCTTTTTAGTTTTGCAGAATAACATGAAAGAACGTATTACCCGTTAAAAAAGATTTAAGGACAAAGTCTGCCTGCAGTATCAAACATTTACTACGTTGTCACAAACCACTCCAGCAAGAAAACAGCGTCCTTGTATTAAAGATCTCTATTTTTTTTTTAATCCTGCCTAGCGTCATGGATAAAGCAATACTTTCAACTATCTTTTATAGAGTAGAAATTGTTTCCCAGTCGCATTCCTGCAGGCTAAAATCGGGATTTGGCTGTGACATCTCAAGGATTATTTACATTATTCGGTTTGTATTCAGTCTCAAATCGACTAGTGTTTCGTGAAACGCTTTTGGTTGACACCAAATGCGAGCAACGCTTTCGGTCACCGACTTAAACCAGTCATCGTGCTATAGTTGCGAATGTTTATCGTTTTTTATAGTGTAGGAAGCAAACGAGCAGAAGGATCGCCTGGTGGTAAGCGATTACCGCCGCCCATAGACACCCGCAACACCAGTGCAGAGGAGTCACAAGTGCGTTGCATTCCATTTAAATTTGCCCCACCAGAAGTATGGGGGGACGGTTAGGCCTCCGGTACCCTCACTCACCCGACGAAACACAACGCAAATGCTATTTTACGCCGTTTCTGTGAGGCCGTGGTATCACCCCGGTCGAGCCGCCCATTCGTGCCGAAGCGTGGCTCTCTCACGGTATAAACGGTTTCAACTATTACTTTGACTTTCATAATGATTAGTGTAGCTTAAATGCGATAAATGATATGAATGAATGATATTGATATGACTGCACGACTTGACGTCTCTCCGCTGCTACCTCTCCGGATTTGTGGATGAACCCCACATGGGTCAATAAATTTATGTGATCCACTAAAAATTCTCACGCCACTTTCCCGAATGGATAGGCAAAGAGACTTTACAACATTTTGGCAACTACAATTTTAGGTTCCACGTAATAGGGACCGAGCCTATTGCCATCTACCGGTCACAGTTCCAGAACGAGTGCTGCTACAAAGAATTTCTTGACAGAAAAACCGAATAACATTGCCCGATCCAGAAATTTAACTGCATACACTATCGGTGAGCGTGGGTGTGTGTCCTCCAGGCCGAATTTCAGCCACGGCAGCCAGTCTTAACGGAGACTGGCCAACTGCGCAGGAAATATTATAGTGCACAAGTGAATGCGCAAACACAAGTGCACTCTCTGTTCCCTAACTCTCATAATCCGATGGGACGGTAATCCGACACGACCGGAGAAAGATCAGGCGCAGGACCAACAGCTTTACGTGCTTTTCGAGGCACAGGGGTGTCTAACTCCGCCAACGTCCAACCTCCGGGCTGCTATTGAGATTCTTAACAGAAAAACCCAATAACTTTTTGTTGGTCCGACCCGGGATTCGAACCCGAAACTTGCTGCGCCACGGAGGGCTTTGCATCCGTCAGTTTAATTTGTAGAGGCCACTGCGGCAGAAGACTGAACTTTAAAAGCGGAATATCCAAAAGTACATTGGTTTTGATTAATTTATGTGGTATTAATAGTTTATTACGAAGGCGTCTCAATAGATGTCGTATGTCAGGTATGGTCACGTGCGCGTCTCGCAAAGCGTCCAGGTACTGTCCACCCCTCTAAACTAATACTTTGATGATCGAGTTGAATGAAACCTGTAATTTATAAAGTTATCCCTTATCTATGTTCAAATAAAGTTGCGATATATAACGTATATTTGAGGTGATATTTATTTGTCTGGCGAATTACGGTTGAAGCCTTGAAATAGAGAAGAAATAATTCGATTGATTGCACAAATTAGAAATGGGCAATTGCAACGTCAAATGAAATCGAAAATTGTATGACTGTGGATCCGAATGTTGATGAATGCGTTGTGTAATTACAATTGTATTATGTTTTATTCTCTTGGAGCCGGTGAGCGTACATCATAATGGAAATACCCGGTCGATGCCAAAAAATTTCATTTATTTCAGGCTCCTTGGCAATAGCCAAGCCCCTTACTCTAAGTCACGTGAATAATTAATCGCGGTATTGTATTGAAGGCTAATACATTAAATGATCAATCAATATGAATGTTTAATGAATTCGAATATTCGTTTTAATTGTTTATTTTTCGAATAATTCGAATTTTTGGTGTAGATGGTTACCCCGCCACTATGCAGCGTCGAGTATTTTAGATTTAATTCTCGCACAGGACAACATTGTATGAACAGCAAATAGTTATTAAGACTCTGAATATTCTTTTTGTAAGCTGAGTAAACGATACAGAGATAACGGTGCATCCTCAATGGTACAGAAATTATTCCCAGTACAGAAGTTCTCTTCTAAAAAGAACAAAATAAAAAATGGATTGATGTTCAACTCGAATCCGCAAAACCTCAATTTCCAAAAGAATGCGGACTAGATCGTCCGCGGCCTCGTCACAAGCGCTCCAGATGCTCAAGAAAGGCATAGTTTTCCCCCGAGAGTGTCTGGAGTGCACCAGGCGAGTTGTAAAACGCACGCTGATTGCAAACGTCGTAGCTTAAGGATGCTGTACATTGTACGAGCTAATATTCAACGTGTACTTACAAATTGTATTCACGTTTCAGCATAGATGTAGCAGATAAACTATGAAAGTATACTGCGTCAAAATGTTGAAGTTCGAAATAGCTAAATAGTTTCTTTTTCTAATACAGAAATCAATATTACAATTATGTTATGTATGTAGGTGTCTGGTACTACCGCAATTTAATTTTGTAAAATTAAATGCAGCACACTTGCCTTCTAATTATGCACTTTTTATGAAACACATATTAATAGTGTAACTTTCTTTCCAGTTAGTTAACTTAAAGATAGTTATCATGATAGGGTTATGCAAGAGACCTTATATTGGAACATCAGACACAAATTATAGATACCCAGATCTGGAACAACTATCTGTTTGAGGATCACACATGAGTTATTCTTGCGTATCCAATACTTATATTTATTGCAATTTCATGTAAGTACGTGCATAATATAATCACCAAAACGGAATCTATTTGTCTCTCCATTTGCCTATCACAATAGTTTCAATACAATAACAAGTTTCAAATATATAACTAAAGAATTAGGGACAGAAATTCTCCTTTTCCATTTATAATAATTATATATGTCACGTCCACAGAAAATGTTTAGAAAACCCAGTGTAAACACACTTTTGTACAACATTAAAGAGGCGTGCCGAGCCATAAGACGCTCAGTTGATTGCGCGAAATGCATCACAGCCCGCTAACACTGTCGCCGTTGTTTAAGGTAAATAACCGCTGTTATTGTTTATATAACATTTAAGCATTTCATTTGTAGAGAAGCGTTTATAGTTAATAAGGGCTTAAAACTAACCAGCTCTTTGACTGCATACTCATTTAAAAAGCAAGGTCTTTTACATATATTATTAAAATATTTTTTGTAGTTTCAGCGCCAAAATGTTAAGAACAAAAATTAAGAGTCGCAGCTAGTTTTAAAATAATGTTACTTTGGTTTGAACATGTGGTAAGAGAGAAAGGTGAAAAATGAATGACTAAAAAGGTAAATATGCATAATCTACTAATTACAGTAGTTGCTAGGAGGTCAAATAAAATATGACTGGACTGGACTGGACAGTCAGAAAAGAAAGGCCTACGCGAATGGCATCTGAACCAGAACACAAACATGAAATAAAGCCAAGTACTCACAAAAAAAAGTTCAAGTTGTAGCAGTAAGTCAGATTTTCAGCAAAGTGAGTCAGCTTTCCAAATCCATAGTTTCTACCTACTCTATCAAGAACGTATGTATATGCCAAGAAAAGGTAATAAAGGCAACATGAAGGAGGCACTACAAATATGAACAACAGGAGCGAGTCAAAAAAGGCAAGCTTACCATTAAGGAAACAAGTTGCTTGTGTCAAAAGAAACATGAACGAAAGAAAATGCGTTGGAAATAAGAATTCTAGGAAGTAGCTTGTCTTTGTGGGATATTATGGTGAATACCTAGAATAAAAGTAAATTTTATTTAGCAGCTGACTTTGGTCCAGTGATGTAAGACTGCAGTTATGAATCTGGAATTGTAAAGCGTCGGGTTAAATTCTCGGGTCGGGTAAAAAAAAAACTTAATTGGTATAAGAAGTTATAAGAAACAGCGCGGCAGTTAGATTCGCAGCAATAATAAAACAATCGCGATATTATGTTACAGTAAACAGTAAAAAACTCGTCTTATGGACTAACATAGCCGACAAGCTTTATTCTACCCGAACGATGTCTTGCAACCAATTCGCAACGCCAACTATCAGTTTCGATGATGAATCTAAACACACATAATTTTAAATCATAGATGCGTAGAAGGACGTAGTTGGGCTACTACGTTCAAATATGTTTATCTTTTTGGACGTTACGTTGCCATCCGACGCATGTGCGTGCCAACATGAAATCTTTATTATAAATATAAATAATACATATATACTACTCTCACTCATATTAAAATTTGTACACAATCGTACTCTATCATATAAATGTAATGTGTGAGATCGCTCTTTTTAGTATGGACACCTATTAGAGCGATCTCTGTACGGTACAAAATTTACATCATACGTATTTATAAGCTATATTTTGGTAACCGATTTCCAAAAGATGGTACCGCCTATAAAATAACAAATGCCGACTTCTCCGTATGAATTAAATAATTTTCAATTAGAATGTTGCATTCGTCCAATTAAAACGTTGACGTGTTGGCGAGGGACTATTCCGAGACTGTTTGATGTGTAAATTATATTAGCATACCTAGTATTTGCTCACACAAGTTTGTTATTTCATACGTCTACGTAGGAAGGACTCAATTCGTATGACCTCATTGTTTCATTCTTTATTTTTGTTATATAATAATTATTAAAATATCTAAGTACATATATGCACAGGCACCTAAGATTAGGCGCAGATGTATAAATTATTTATTTATCACTCTTAAAGTACCGACAAAATTAAGGTATTTATACTGCTTGAACAAAATTACATAATATGTATACGCTGATATTTGTTATAAGTTGATAGTTGTGCAATCCACTGAACCCACACAACACCTTTTATATGTACTGATATTGAATGATGATTCACGAAAAACATACATATATTAATTATTATATAGTAACACCGTCCTCCATGTAAATATATACATATATACATATATATAATAAGCGGTAACCGTGGCCTATTATAATCGCTTATAATACTAGAGGTGCCACTCACACGTTGCCTAGGGTTCTAAGTAGTAAGGAATTAAACAAGAACATGTTATGTTTTTAGAAATAAACATGCTATAAGTACAAGAAAAAAAAATAGAAGAGCTCAATCATAATACAAATGTGCTAATAATAATAATAATATTTCTATGATGATATTATATTTTATTAAAGTGTAACTTTATATTTTTCAATAAGCATAGGTTACAAAAACAAAATAAGTTATAAAACAACGTGGTCATCTAAATTAAAACTCAAAAGATAAAACGATTAAATAAAAAAATCTGTATAAAAATTTTGTATTTTTATGCTAAATAATTTTATTTAGCTATATATTAACTCTACATATCTAAAATATAACTAACTGTCAAATAACATTATACCTACAGAAATATTTGTATGTGACCAAAACCATACGAATAGTCTAACTGAAATAAAATACAAAAAGTGCACAAAATAAACAGTCCATGTGAGAATCGAATTAAGCAATGTAGAGTAACATAAAAATCTCACCTATTATTATTTATTTTAATCTTACCGGTAGGTATGTGGATTTTATAGCTCCATTTTGTTAAAAAAATGTGGAACGCTTCACGATTTTGCGTGTCATCCTTGCGCAGGGGCCATGCTAATCTTCTCTGTATCGTTCCAATTTTAGTATATGTACTGCCGAAGCAAGTACAACAATTGTGCCGAAATAGAGGTTTGCGTTGTACTTTACAAGGAAAATGTCACTTGCGCGATGTGGGATTTTGTCAAAATACTCAAAAACTACTGTATAATATATGAATAAAGTAACTTACAATGTAATCTTATATTATTTGAAATTATATCATTAAAGTAATCTTGGTAAATATGCATTATTTTAAGTAAAAATGCCTGATAATTAAATTGTGATAACTTATTTGGGTAACACCGCCATCTGTACTTTATTTTGGGAACTACTAACACACACATTTGTTCACACAGTTAGTTCACTGTAGTTTGATAGAGGGCGATATTTGAATAAACTGTACCGACAATGCGAAGTTTTATAAAAGATAATATTAAATACAAACTTAAAATACGTGACAGCATTAAAATAAAATTTACCCGACTATTTGAATATCGGCGTCAAATGGTAACTACACGCAACTAAAATACATCTCTTTTATAATATCGGGCGAAACGCCATCTATATCTTAAAATTGTGATATAGCACGTTTTTCAAAGTTCTACAATAAATAAGTTCTAACATTTTTTTATAGATGGCGCTATACTGGATTTGCATGAGTAATTTTTTTATAAATAGTTCATTATATTAATATTAAAAAATATCTGGATGAAAATTTACACCACTGTTTCTGTCAAAAGCTAAATAGTTGGCTTGACTTACATTAGCAAATTGTTTGATTCATACTATGGTATAAGTCTTTGATTATACGGAATGTTCCGTAAAAATAGATAATAACACATAATATTAGAGCTATTGGGGACCCATTATAAAATACAAGTTTCAATATTATCCATTGTCTAGTACAAGCTCGCTTAGTTTGGGCTAGATGGTGTTGTGTGTATGTGATAGAATATTATTATTATCATTATCCATTCTTTACACGAATTATCCCGTTTAAACGAATTATCATCAAAGGGTGAAGGGTACTTAGCACTTCGGACGATGTACAATAATTTTTTAACTACTTAGTAGACGTTCCGACGCCTTCGACCGGACACTTTACAACATAATATGCATAATATGCCTCTATTGACTCACAAACTACTTTATACAGATTATTATATCGAAGTTTATTTTACACTAGCTGACCCGCGCAACTTCGTCTGCTTCATATAAGAGAATTTTCCCCGTTTTTGCAACATTTTTTATTGCTGCTCCGCTCCTATTCGTCGTAGCGTGATGTTATATAGTCTATAGCCTTCTTCGATAAATAGGCTATCCAACACTGAAAGAATTTTTCAATTCGAACCAGTAGTTCCTGAGATTAGCGCGTTCAAACAAACAAACAAACTCGTCAGCTTTATAATATTAGTATAGATTAATATTGTCTTATATCTTATATTTAAGCAGCGATAGCTCAGCGGGGAGACCAACAGACTGCAATGCAGAGGGTCTATGGTTCGAACCCACGTCGCGCACCTCTGACTTTCGAAAGTTATATAACGTTTCCAAATTATGTGCGTATTGATTGACAATTATCGCCTGCTCCGTGACTCGGAGAGCACGTGAAGCCGTCGGTCCCGGCTGCCATGAACAACTATGGCAGTCATTATAGGGAAAGTCAGTACCCTCTTATATCCTGACACTGGTCTAGCCTTATGGTATCGTTAGCCTTCGGGTTGCGGAGGTCAGGTGGCAGCCGCTCCGTGTAAAAACTGTTATCCAGTAAAATCCGGTTAGACTAGAAAAGCCGACTTCAAGTGACTTGGGAATAATAAAGGCTAAGGGAGAAGAAGAAGATTGTCTTATATCTTATATCTGATATTTTCATATTAATTATTTCCACCACAGAGTACATTTTATGGTCTGAGAGTTTCCACCGTTAATATGAAAATACGGCGTCCATGTTTTATTTACTTTTACTGGTACCTACTACACTACCAGTGCAGACTTGTTGCGTTTTAGCGCTCGATTGGACACAAGCCACTGTTAGGGCTATTGTGCAGGCCACAGACCCTATGCAGAATTATAGCTCATTTTTACACCAGACTGCGTCATAACTATGGGTGCAAATATCGTCAAAACGCCGAAACGCTACAGAAGCGAGGTAGGGTTATATAACATTAGTCATTACTAAGACAAGAGCTATAAATAATAATGATAGCTATAAACATAACGTTCTAACTTGAAATAGGGCGGTAGCACACCCGGGATCATTCCGGGATCTGCCCGGGATTTTGGTAAAAAATTGTTACTATACTCTAGTGTATTGGAGTCAGCTTTTATGCTCAATATAGGTACGCTTGAAATCAATCTTTATTATTCTTCAGGGTATTGAGAGTAAGAATCTCTATATAAGGTATGCTATTCGTGTATTAAATAAAGTATTTTTAGTTTTATAGAGGTATAAAAGTATAATATTATTAGATCTTGTCCACGGTTTCACTCGCATAATTGTGAGTTAGGTTAGATTAGTAACAGTATTTATTCTGGATAAAAAGGGGACCCTATGTCCTATTCTGTCCCCCTGACAACGATTATGCCAAATTTCATGATGATCGGTCCAGTAATTAAGGCGTGAAAGCGTAACAAACAAACAGACAAACTCACATTCGCATTTTATAATATTAGTTAGCTTAATTATTATCGCACGTATGTCGCATCAGTTTAAATAGATACATAGATCCTGTGATGATTTTAACATACATACAATTAATGGACACAAAGTACACCAAGATTCAAAACAATAATTTCACTATCATCACGCAAGTGAAAGTATTTGCCATATCTGGAATTCGAACCCGTAATACTTAGCGGTGTGGCAATCGCTTATCCGCTACGCCATTTAATCATCTTACCAGCTATCACTATAGCTAGATCTATAACTATGTCTGTGTAAGATTATGCATATACAGCAAAAGGTACTGTAAATGTGAATTGTTTTACTGAGAAACAAATACTTTTTGCCGAACCAATGGCAACGCGCAAGTGATGCCCTTGGTGTTGCAGGCGTACACAGGCTACGGTGACCACTTACCATCAGGTGGGCCGTATGCTTATTTGGCACCTTAGTTGTATAAAATAATAAGAAAAGAAAAGACGTGAATCGAATCCGAAACCTCAATATAGGCGTTAACATAAACTTTACTCTATGCTACTGCAACGGCAAGGCATTAGTTCGAGGGTCATCTTATCATTAACAAGCGTCGAGAAAAGGGTGATACTCAAACAGAGAGCCGAGTTTGGGTGTTCTTTGTATCCGTATCAATGTTTATAGAACCTTTTTCAAGGCTCAGATTATCTGTATTGGAATATATGTGTTAAGAAATAAAAGGATATTCCTTCAGGGTTACGCGCAGGCCGGATATTTTTGGTTTAGAAAACTTTTTGCCGATATTGTAGTAATACGGACTGACTACCTATATGTTCTAAGTTTTTTCTTTCTGTCAATCTTAGTTTAATATCGTAGGGAAGGGTAAGAGAGCTGTTTTTATAAGTACTTAAAACTTACATAAGTATGTTTATGACATAGCATACTAGATTTTGCGGCGCGCCGCGGCTTTGCTCGCATAAAGGTTATGTTAGGAAAGGTTTGTAACAGTTCCCTATTCTGGATAAAAAGTATCCTAGGTCCTTTTTTGTACCACTGACAACGTGTATTCAAAACTTTATGATGATTAGTCGGGTAGTTAAGGCGTAAAAGCGTAACAAAAAAACAAACAAACGAACAAACTCACCTTCGCATTTATAATATTAGTTAGGATTATTTATATACCTCTAATATATACCTACACTTACACAATCATGTTAGTTTACTACAGTGCCTAATTAAAACATCGCATTGCTTGTAGCAAATTAGGTCAAAGGGACTTTTTGATAAAGATTATAATACGTATTAGAAACAAACTCAAGCAAAACCGTAAGTACCTATTAACCTGTAAGTTGTTGGTATGCCAGACATATTGTAAAACCTATTGTGTCTAGCCGCCGGTATGCCGCTGTCACTCAATTAGTTAAAACCAAACATCCATTTTTTACCATAGGTACCTAACATTTGTGTTGAATATATCATGTGATTTTTTTGCTTGCAATTCGAACATATTTTTTGTTCGAGCGCGTGGTTCATGGCACTTGCTTACTTCTTCTAATGGTTAATGCAGAACTGGTTATTATAATAGTTTAGTCATCTACAAATAAAATTATTGTGATATAGATATAATATTAATAATGTAAGTCATAATAATATATGTAAAATTTATCACGCATATTTAAATGAGTCTGTCAATAACCCTTTTTGAATTAGTTCAAGTGCTTAATTCTATAAAAGTAATAGTTTCAGCCTATCATAATCTCAATACTTCTTAGCTTTAATCCATTATTTTACAATTGCGGAGGGAAATGTTTCAGTCAATTGTTTATACAGCTTAGCCACTAAGCCGATTTCAATTAATTGGTTAAAGATAACTTGAACCCTAATTACTGACAGACCTTAAATATTCTGAACTAAAAATAGGTCACAGGTAGCAACTAGCGCTAACATAAATTAAATTAATAGTAGCTTTTGTGTATAGACTATTACTAATTAGCATCAACGGTTACATAAAGATATTAGTTGCCCCCGGTTTAATACGATCTGTACTAAAATCGTAAAATTTTACCCGTTTAAACATAAGTCTAAGCATTTTAATCACATTTTTATGTGTTTATAAAGCTGGTGAGCGATGAATCTCAATTAAAAGTTTTATGTTAAACGTACCCAGAGCTTAATGAGTTTTAAAATTCAACTTTATGAGTGTGGTACTGTTTGCTTTTATTTCTATAAGCTGTGTTCGTATACCAGCGCGAAACCCTGCAAGCAGTTTCAAAGCTCGTTTGGTGATTAGCCTCAATGTACTTAGTTAAGTAAAAAGCGTAATAGTAACATAAAATCTTACTTATATTATAAACGTAAAAATCTGCGAAGTTGTTTACACCTTTCAGCAAAGCTATAATGCTTTTCTTAGGAGTGGGTTCCAGGCGGTAATGCTATAAGTAGGAATCGAGTCATGACCTCTTGAGTGCAAGTTCAATGGCTTATCCGTTGGGCTATTTATTTATTCATCAATTAGGTGTAAGTTGTTGACTGTATTTCGACAATAATTCTATCATATAAATCAATTAGTATACAGATAGACTTTTTCCTGAAAACTGTTTATGCCGATAATTCGTTCTCGCGGGATTCACGTAGACAGCAGTGGACAGAAGTTAGTTCAGCAAGCTTATTGTAGTCAACAATCGATTACTCTATCGCACATTCATGCTAATCGCACCGGTTACTTGGCAATAAATATTCATGTATTGCAAAGTAACCGGTGCGAGGTTCAAACTTACCTACATGCATTTTTGATATTTGGAAGAAAACAGCCAACAATTTTGGTTCATTTTAACGTTGGAGGTGAATATCGTAATTCGTAAGACATGTGTATCATGCGTATGTCATCGGCGAGTATTGACATTGGCTTAACCGATTACATATTCTGAGACCTTCAATTAGTAGATAGATGCGACGTTAATGTGAAATCCATAAATCACAGCGCCCGCAAACGCTTTTAAACTTATTTTCTTTACACGTTTACTGACCAGACATCCAGTGCAAGATCATTTTATTTTCTACTTAAGTGTTTGATGTACAACAAATCTTGCAACGCCTGAATATATTAAGATACGATTCCACTGTAAATTCTATGAAAGTGAATATTGCGCTTTAAATGTAAGAAACATACAAAATATGTTACCACTGTTGACACAGCACCCTCTTCTGGAGCTATAGTATCCCTAGTTATTTCAAAACCAGTCGTTTACCGTGAGAGAGGCATGCTTCGGCATGAATGGGCCGGCTCGACCGGAGTGATACCACGGCCTCACAGTAAAACGGCGTGAAATAGCGCTTACGTTGTGTTTCGTCGTATGAGTGAGGGTACCGGAGGCCCAACCGTCCGGCAACGCATTTGTGACTCGTCTAGTGTTGCAGGTGTCCATGGGCGGCGGTAATCGCTTACCATCAGGCGATCCGTCTGCTCGACTCTATACGATAACATAAAAAAAGAATAAAAAAAACATAACAGAACGATAGGCTGCAAAGTGCTTTAGATGGAAGGTTATTCCGGACTGCTCCATATTCAAACAGACAACTGACTAAGACTTACTGTCATAAAGTATGTGCGTAGTGAGGTCTCCATACTACACTGGAATATTGCAGTGTAGTATGGAGACCTCATTACGCAGCGCATACATTACGTTTAGAGCGAGTGCAGAAACGCTTCTTATGGCACCTTGCATTTAGGGCACATAAAGCCAAACAACTGCCCTCCTACAATGCACGTCTGCTATATTTCAGGATGCAATCTCTATCAATGCGTAGAAAAATAAGTGATGGTATGCTTGCATGCAAACTGTTAAAAAATAAAATAGACTGTTCTAAGTTGCTTAGCTTCTTTAGATTTCGTGCACCAGCAAGGTATCCAAGACATAGCATAACACCTCTGTGTCCACCCCTAAGGAGAACAGTGCTCGGGGCAAACTCACCTATATGCAGAATGTGCAAAACTCTGAACGAATATAGTGATGTAGTCGACATTCACCATGACAGTTTAAGCAAAATATGTAGAAGTTTTATTGTTAATTTCAAGTAGGTAAATTTATTTATGTAAGTTGATAATGTAATTTGTTTTCATACTTCATGTTATTTTAATTAATCAAATATCTTCATGTTCACTATTATTATTGTTTTTTATCCTAATCAAATCCTATTTTATTTTATTTTTGTTTCCATTTTTAAATTGTATTATTTATTGAAATTAAACTGCTATATACGGATTTTATCGCGTTGTTTATTTGACACTTTATTACAAAATTTTGAAAATTGTTACACCACTTCTATTATTAAACTTTACTAATTTTTAAGCTAATTAAATTATTATTAAACTATTTAGATTTAATTTATTTTTACTTTTACACTTTCCCCTTTTGTTGCTGTTTCCAGTCCGTACTGATTTACATAATATTGTCTTCTATTTACGCGAATATTATTCATTGAAATTAAACTGCTATATATATATGCTATATATATATATGTATTATTTATCAATATTTATAATGTAAGCGACATCAAATTATAACATTGTTTTCCTTAAAATTGTAATCAAATTAATATTATATAATTAAATTAAGTAACTAGAGCCGTATCAAATGCATGTGGTGTTAACCTATAATTAATTGTTGCACTGAACTATGTTACCTTAGTCTGTAAGTTCTGATCTATGTATTGGTGTAAACAGTTGTTGGTTGACCTAATAAAGATAAATAAATAAATAAAAGTATTGTTAATGCTAACTAACTAAAGCACGCTAATTGCCAATAGCAGAAATTGCACAATGAATGCAGCTATATTGACTTTGATATTTAACGGAAGTATGTATGTCATCTCCCATTAAAGTAAATACGGGCTTAAACCATTTAAAAAAATATATTTTACCTGCATTCCTGCCCCATGTGTTCAACCTTGACTAACTCCGAGCGCACAATGTACTGAAAAGGGGTACAATGTTTACTTTTCACGTAATAATGTATAGATTGGTTTCTACTTAAACATTGTCTATATTTTCTTTATTACGTTTGATAAAATGTGTTGGTAAACATTATCTTTCAAGATAACTATCTACATGTTGATCAAAACAGGCGAACGCTCCTATCCAACGCTGTGACCTAGTTACCTATCTTCGGTACCTTCTACATCAAAGAGTGGGTTTAATTTACTTAATCTTGTCGATACTGCGATATAATCTAATCGATACCAGAATGTTTGTTTAGGGAATATGTTCTCAGTAGGTTTTTAGTTAGGTAACTAAGTTTTGTTTTAACTTCCTTGCTGGGAACGTAGCGTTTGCGCCTATGCATGCTTGCGATGGTAGGATTCCAAGTTCGATCAAGGTAAACGTAAAGTCTATTTCGAACTTTAATTTGCTTAAAGTAGCTTAGCTTGTAACTAATTATGTGTGTAAACAAAGTTGATTATACATAATATTGTCTTCTGTTTACGCAAATATTATTCGTTGAAATTAAACTACTATATACGGATTTTATCGCGTTACTATATACGGATTTTATCGTCGCGCGAATAGTAGTAGTAGTGTAACAGTTTACAAAATTATGTAATAAAGTGTCAAATAAACAACGTGATAAAATCCGTAATTATAGTAGTTTAATTTCAAAGTTGATTAATTTTAGTCTAATTGTAGTAGGTACCTACTTAATTTTTCCTTTTTAAAAGACAGCCTTCGTGCTACGAATTATTGCTGTGTCGGAGACGTCACGAATATTCAAACAACGGACATAAAGAACACCCAGGCTCGAAGCACCTATTTGTAAATCACTTTTTTATTTTTATTTTTAATCAGTTTTTGGGGTTCAGACCCATGACGGTCACAAGTGCGATGCCATAGCCATTGGACTACCTTAGTTTTAGCAATTTAACGGACAGTTATTGCGTAGGTATATGGTACCTAGTTAATACGTATGTAGTTGTTCCCAGTCAGGCTATTTCTACATGGCACTTTATAATTGCCCAAAATATAGGAATTAATGTTATTCATTTATTATTCTCATTGTTGCCTTGGAAGATGGGCAGGCCTTTGGTGTGGGACGCGACATGCGTTGACACCCTTGCACCATCACATCTTCCAAGCACTGCGGGATGTGCCGGCGCTGCTGCTGCAACCGCGGAAACTCTCAAACGCCACAAATATAGTAATTTAGCCGGTAATTACATTTTTGAGCCCTTTGGGGTGGCAACCCTAGTTTCGCGTAATCAGAAGGCTAATCTTTTCTTGGCCCAAACAATCAACATTGCCATTCAACGTGGCAATGTTGCCAGTCTTCTAGACACGTTACCACGTTACGATGTTGAAGAATTCTACGATGCTTAAATCATTTTTGTAAATATTTAGTATTATAATTATTTGTGTTTGTACTTTAATACGTTTTTAAATATATATTAGATTATTTCGTTTTAAAATTAATAATGTAAATATATTGCTTCGTTTTTAGGTAGGTACTTTGTTAAAACTATGTGACATTGATTATGGTTAATGCTATATTATATATCTAATAACTTATTTATTTTATTGTACAAAAAAGGCGCTAAGAATAAGAAAAAATATCATGTAAAAAAAATAACTATTATTAATATTATAAATGTGAAAATTATGATGATGTTTGTTATTAAGTCACGTGTAAACCAATAAACTGATGAAAATTGGTGCACAGATATACCATGTCTTAGATTAACACATAGAATAGCTTTTCTATTCCGATGATTGTTCTCGAGAGATTATGTGTAGGAGTTATTGGTGTGTATAAGGTGTACATTACTCATTTTTTAACTCATCATGTTAATTTGAAATACAATGTAATCATAACGAGCCATGTACACAACGGTATAATTAAAAAAGTTAAAAAAAAGATTACAAATGAAACATTCATTTACTTAATGTAAGTAAAATATGATCAATACGATTAATTCGTGAAGTAATAAATTCACTAAACATACTACTATTGTTTATTTAGGATTACTTACAGGATGTTATCCTGTTTATTTCTCGTAAATCCCGGGATGCGAGTTGTCAGCACTAGCGCGGGGCGAATATCATTCTTGACCAAATCCCAGTGCTTACGCTCTCGACGTATACACATATATCTTAACGAATGTGTGCTATTCTTACCACGTTTATCATTTCATATAATTTTCTTAGATTTACCCTTTTTGTGGTTTTTATTATTGTAATAGCAAAGGATTTTTATAGCACAAAATAAGGTGCAATGGTTTTCATTTATTATTCTGAAGGTTTACCTTGGCAGTACTAAGAAATGTATCACTTGCACGTTTTACAGATAGCCTTGCTGATTTCAGCATGAATGGTCCGGCTCGACCGGGGAAGGACTAACATCTCGCAGAATATCGACGTGAAATAGCAGTATTCCTACTATTGTATTTTGTTCGGTGAGTGAGAGTGCCGGAGGCCCAATCACCCTCTTACCCCTTCCCGCTCCTTTTCCTTCCCACTTCCTTTTTCTCTTCTTCCTTTCCTAAAGGGTCGGCAACGCGTAAGTGATGCCTCTGGTGTTGCAGGCGTCCATAGGCTACGGTGACTACTTACCATCAGGTATGCCGTATGCCTGTTTCCCACATTAGTTGTGTAAAAAAAATAAAAACTCTCTCAAGGATACATACATAGTCTCACGCTTATATCCCAAAGGGGTAGGTAGAGATGTATTGCACCTACTATACGCCAGTTATGGTTTTAAGTGTCACGTAATAGGGCGAGCTTATTGCTGTTTACTGCACATAGTTCCAGTACCGAACTAGGACTGAGAATTCGATGACATAAAAACCTAATAACACTTTTTGTTTGACCCGGGTATCGTAACCGGCACTAGCCGCATTTGCAGTCAGGACAGGACATCAAGGAAACAAGTAGTCTCAAACGCAAAAAATAAAATTATTTTTACTAGCGGTGGCCAAGTGGACGAAACTCAACCATAATTGATTTAAATTTTAAGTTTGATCGTTATTAACGTTTTATTGCCTATAACTATACCCTCACATTGCACGGTACTTAAGATATGTAGTTACGAAAAATTCTTCGACATGAGCCGAACAATGCTGAAATACTACGAACGTGATTCGACTGCGTGTGTCAAATGCATGGCTGTGTGCGTGTATTGCTTTTTCATTAATTTAATGTATTTTTAATGCATAATCTATAAATATATTAGGATTCGCCCATCCTTCTCCATATAAACTTTAACTGTGCCAAAATTCATACGCTTCCGACCGCTAAATTTTCCTAAAAATATATATCGTATTAATATATTATAGATACCTACTTAATTTATTTTCCGTAAAGCGCGCGGTTAAAGAGTAGCCGTGAATTTCGTGAATTTCTTGCGAGTGCCTTGGTGTCGCTCGTTGTGAATGGGACTGCTGTAAATGAGGTGTAATAGTGTTTTAGAAAAGTCATAACGGGCTTTATAATTAAGAAATTCATAGAATATGGATCTGTGTTCGGTAGATGGTAATTCTCTTGGTACCTAAAAGCATAAAAGGTGAAATGCGGTATGAAAATATTTTTGCAGTGTATCATATTAAATCAAAACGATTAAATACAAATGTCATTATAGAGACCTCGGTATTAAACTGAATAATATTCTTATAATAAACCATAAAATATTTTTGATGTTTATTTTTCAATCCCGTTTATATCCCGTATAATCCGGGATGCACGTTGTCAACACTACGTTGTCAACACTAGTGCGGGTGATACATTATTCTAGAGTTTGTGGACTGAATGCTACTGCCTGAGTTCTGAATAAATATACTGCTGTTACATATCTATTTTAACGACGAGTATGGGAGCAGTACTGTATAAGTAAGTTTTATTTATTTTTACAGCTTCATTAGTCCTGTGTCATAAGGTTCGACTTATCGGTTGATTCCCAGGTGGACAAAGTTTTATTGTGAAAGTTATATTTCATCTATCTTTTTTTAAAGACAGCTTCCGCTCTAGGTATAATTCTTGTGTCGCGGGGGACTTTACAAACATTCAAACAACGGACACAAGGAACATCCAGACTCGGAACAACTGTTTCTGGATCACACAAAATTTTGTCTTTTTTTTAAAGCACGCTGCTTACAATACTTGTACACACAGCAACACACCAACCTAGACTGCTTGGACTTTGAACTATAAGAAGTTGAACGCTGCGAATCGTGCGAGAGAGTACGTTATATTGTTTTACGCTCTCTCCTTACCATTACATTGACACCACTATGCACTGTCCCTTTCCGACAATTCTCTATTTTGTATGTAGCGTAGTTATGCGTTTATAGGGTGTCTAACTTGATGTGTAGCCGTGTGTACATTCAGCTGCAGTTATAGCATTCCATTCTTGAATTAAAGCATTTTCAACATTGTTTTGGATGCAATACTGCGCTCACGGCTCTTAATATTATAGTTTTAGTATAGACAACATACAAAAGCACACGTACCTATTACTTCACTTAACCGTCCCTAAGTCCCTGATAATAATTATTGAACCCCCGATATTATCAAGCATGGCCGCCACGTGTCGAAGTAAAACATAGTCATATCAACACAAATAGAGTTATTAGTTTGTTTGTACAGATATAATTATCAAGTAATCCTGGCCTGAGGGTGGTGTCGGGTGCAGACATAAAAAAATACCGTGTGAGTCTAAATTTTGACGTATCGTAGGCTAGTTGGTCTCGTGGTGGAAATTTACACTTATATTTATGGTCAATAGTGTGGCCTCGAATTCTACGAAGACAAGGAAAATGAAGTTCTCAGTATACGAGTTTGACAGTGTAACCGACTGCCACGCCTGAGGTCACGGGTTCGATTCCCGCACAAGTCAAACATTTGTGTGCATGAACATGGATGTTTGTCTTTGTCTGGGTATTTCTATGTATACTATGTATGTATTTACAAAAATAAGTATATATGTATGTTTATTCATTGTCTAGTACCTCAAGTTCTGCTTAGTTTGAGCTTGATGGTGTTGTGTGTATGTGATAGAATATATAATAGTGTAAAAAGTCCAGAATTTCGTGTAGGTCAGACGGCACTAATTTCTTACTATGAAGCGGAGTAAAGTCATTTTAGATCGAGGAAAAATATAAACTTATTACATTTAAGGACTACTTTCAGGATTTTATCGCAGTTTTTGTATCAATGCAGCACTTTTATCCTGACTTAATATTATAAATGTAAATGTGATTTTGTTTGTTTTTTACGCTTTCATACCTATACTACTCGACCGATTATCATGAAATTTCGCATATATATTGTCAGGCGTAATGAAAAAGAGATCCAGAAAAAGCACTGTTCTCAAAGGAATAGAAAATTGACTTAACAATTACGCGAGCGAAGCCGAGGGAAAATCTTGTATATGATATTTATGAAGGCCTAAAGCTCATTCTGCGTAAATAGTAATGAAATGATGTTTGGGCAAAAATAAGTCTATCATCATAATCAAACCGTGACCAGAGTTGTCTTAAAAAAAATTCACGGAAAGAAACGTTAAGTGTTAATATAAATGGGTAGGTTTAATAGTTAAAAATAGTTCAATAGTTAATAAAATCCATATAAAGTAGTTTCATTTCAACAAAAATAAGTTACTAAAAACGTTTTGCTTACTTTAAACCACTCAAACACCAGTTCTCCCATCAAATACAAACCCGAACGAACTTTTCGATATGATACGTTAAAAATCACTCAATTAAAAAACGTATCGGTCATCGATAAAATACCATTAATACGTATTTTATGGGTGAATAGAGTCACCTGCGGATGCGGTCACCGTGAAATTAGGGAACCCATCACTTTATAAACTGCATGTGTGTAATGAAGTCCCTTATAAAACAGTAGCTAATGGAATATTTTGTTCAAATTGATGGAGAAATAAATTGCTTTTGATAGCGATTTGGTGAAATGGTTTTGAATTTGCTATTAAAATTGACGGTTTTGATAGAGGCGAAGGGAAAAAGTATTGCGATGCTTATTTAACACAACAAAAGTACATACAGCTATGTTATACCGATACTGAGCAGTAACCAAAGCCTTGCAATAAATACCAGAGATTTCCTGGTACTTTCTTACAAAATAGGTGTTACAGATAGATTCCATCCAACTCTCCTAATCCATAACAGATAGATTGGGAGACAGGTATGTTAGGCTCCGGCAGTCTTACTTACTCAGTAGATAGTGTACTCATACCCTGCTTTCTGTATGGTGGTGCTTTACCAGGCGAGCTACCTTTTTCGTACTGTCACCAAATAGTTGGCAATGACTGACTCTTTCACTCTAGAAATTTCTTCAACGCAATTAGGTACAAGCACATATCTTATGGAGCAATTAATAAACAACATAATATTCTTATAGATTACTAGCTGTCTGCCGCGGTTTTACTCACGTTTAATGCTCCACTGCATTGGTTGGAAGCGTGACTTTATATAGCCTATGCTATTTCTGGATAAAGTACGATTCTAAAAACTAAATATTTTTTAGATCTGTCGAATTCTTTTTGTGTTTGTTTGTTATAAACAAAACTACTAATCTTTTCTCTTTATAATATTAGTGTAGATAAACACATTTTATCTGAAGATTTAATCTGTAAACAAAACATTTCGCTAAGGTATATTTCCCCGAATACTCGCAGCTACTAGGAGACTTATTTTGAAGCACGATGAACTTCGTCTCAAGACGTGAAACACTCATTGGGCTGACGACAACTCAGACTTGAAGAAACTTTGACTTTCTGCCTCTCTAATTTGGTGCCCACTATACGAAGAAGATTCGGTAGTTCAATATTTATCTGTCGTTGAGGTTTGATAAATAGCCCTGCTTTAAATGGACAAAAAACTGCAATACGTGGAGCCTACTATTTCTTTCAAGCTAATGAAACGTATGCCTCGATTATAATTTGCAAAAATACAATCGATTTTCAATTCTGCAACGAACTTAGCAGATATAATTATTATGAAGATTGACGAAAACGAAGAGTAACAACCCTTAAATTAAATATTCTGTCGACTAATCTAACTATCCAGAAGCTATTTTGAACACGCGCTTCTACGTCCAAGACTCTTCAGAATATTCCATCTAGAAACATTAGTCCTGGATTACTAGATGAAGTAAGAGAATATCACGTATCTATCTAAGGAGACTACTAAATTGACAATATTTTACTACAATAAGTGGCAGCAATGATTCCAACTATAGCCTGGGCAGCTAATTTGTATGCATGAGCCTTACCAAACATGATTCTTTGGATAGACATAATGCAAAACATTGACGTGTAAGTATTTTATAATATTGCTGGCCAGTATATTGCAGTTAAAAAATTTCCGTTTAAAAGCTCTTTAAGTTAGACTTCTGTTTCTACAGGCTAATTTGATATGATGATACACCTGGCACCCTAACTCCAAGTTATATATTATTTATACAAAACAAAAGGAATCTTACCATTTTTGCTGTTGAAAAAATTTACGAAGAATTTCGTAAAAGAAAGCCGTTTAAGTTTAATATTATACCCATTTGTGTGTACACGGTGAATCTTTAAATATTTCAGAATGAAGTTAAGCGGTAACAGCTGACATATCGGATTACCTACTTTGCAAATTGAAACAGCCATGGTCACAGGTCATCATGGCGGCGGTGTGTTCACTTATATATGAGAAAATTTTAGAGAACTCGCAAACATGCAGATTTGCTTCCAATATTGTCCTTCATCGTTATAACGAGTAATAATTACTTATTAAATACGCATTTAACTTCGAAATATCAGAGGTTAACCTTAGAATTAAAAAAGGGAACAGGAAAAGTGTAAAAATAAGTAAATAGGATAAACCTATTTCATTAGTAAAATAATTTATTAATGAAAAGTTATAATTTAAATAAAATGTGATCACACTCGTCAATAAAAATTTTCAATTATGATGCGAACATTCGAGTCAAATTATTTATAACTACGTTTATGATTACTGCTCCACTCCCGTGGCTCATAGCGTGATGTTATATAGGTTATGTTAAAGAATAATTTAAATTTACAAAACATAAAAATACAATATCTGAGTCCAAATCCAATTATATATATATAATATAAGATAGATAGATTCGAACATTAGTCTCGCGATACTCGTCAAAGTGATGTTTATTTTCTTTTATCAAATCTTTCAAGATTTGATAAAAAGAAAATAAACAACAGCTAACACACGAGTGTTACCATAAATAGGCTCTAAGCTTTCAAAATTAGGCGGTATTACCTCACCGACGTATTTAATCGCTTTTTCCCTACTTAATGGGTATTAAAACAATTTCGCTGCCGCTTTGGGATCGTTTAAGATAATGTTTAGTTAGGCGCTACGATTATAACTCAATAATTAATCCTTTATTTTTATAGGGTATTTGCGTCGTTATTCTAAATATTTTTGGCTTACTATCTTTTAACTTAACGTCTTGTTAACCTACGAAGTATTTGCTAAGGTTTTAATTTCAGCAGTTTAGGATTTTCAATGTATTCAAAATTCTAGAATATTTGTAATCAATTTTTTATGTTTGATGCTAAATATGAGCATAACTGATTTTACTGCAAATACGGTAAGCTCACTTTACCGCGTCATTTTACGTAGAGACACAGCAAGTCCGATACCCACACGGGGAAAAAAAATTACATTGTCTACATATAGTTGCACTGAATCTGAATGTTATTTGTGTCCGTGCTTGGAATATTCTCCACAATACAGGAATTAAAATCAAACTTACGTCTAGAGTGAATAGTCATAATTTGTTTTAGTCTTTATAAAAATAAAGACTACTCTCGTTGTTTCCGTAATTTGTTTAGCTGATATTTGTGTTCCTAGATTTCTTGAGACAATAAAAAAATACTATTGTGATTTACCCTTTTACCCTTTATTTAATTTAAGTAACAACCTATAGCTTTTCACCAAAGCTAGAGATACAGCACAGCAAACATATAGCAGATCGATTATCCAAATTCAACTGTCTGAAGTTTAAAATGTTATACTAAAGCAAATCACTGAATTAGAAAAATAGATCGAAATATTTATACAATCTACATCCAGATTTAATAAAAGCCGAATATAATTTCCATATTAATAAAAATATTTTAAATAGAGAATTTAAAAACCAAATATAAACTTCAATTTAAAAACCGTTCCCATATTTGAAATTCTAAAATCGGTTGCAACGATTAATTCGATTTATTCATCGGGTCGCGGTGTAATAATAGAATGCATCTTGTTTGCTATTCGATTCATAAATATGCAAGTTGAATGGGCAAGCCAATTAGATTTGCACATCTCTAGAGGTTGAATATAATAACGCCTTTGCTTTTCAGTGAATAATGATAAATCTCTTTGTTGCTTTAATTGGTATGTATAAATTCGATCAAACTTATTAAATATCCTGTTTAAACAAATTAAAATCGAATACTCGGAGCTTTATTTTGGATTTTTACTAGTAATAAGTGCCTATGCATATATTTAGTATAGTGTATCATCTTTTAAGCGTTTTACAACTGTGAATATTGTAAGCCTAACCGGGTATACACGTTTCTGTTACGTAGTGCGAAACCATACGATAAACACACGATTTGAAGTAAACGTCTGAAGTTTCGCATATTGTACCACATAAATCAACCGTAACTTCACTGCGCATTAGTATAGCGCAGTAGTAGTTATTTCATACCTCTAGGTGATAAGGGTATCCGTATCCAAAATTTTATTTTTTATTTTTGATAAAAAAAATCTTGTAGGACATCGTTTACCGGGTCAAGTAGTATAATTATAATATTGTGAGTATAGTTGAGTCATTAACACAAACCTTTGTACTTACAAAAATTTCTGCAATGTGTTTTTGCAGTACACTGGCAGGCATAACAGGTATTGTTATATAAACCACGTTAATATTTTGGAAATGTCAATCCAAAGAATTAAGTTTCGAATGGCCGAAGTATTCAAATGTTTTTGTGATAGTGTGATTGTGTGTTGTAGCAGTATCGTTGAAAACATTGCAGTCAATTATTTCAGTAAAATTATTGTCATAGAAAAAGCAGCTTTACAAAATCATCAGTACAGTTACAAAAAGATGAATCAAAATAAAAATAAAACAAAATTTGTCTTAACATCGTTATTCAAATCGACAACAAGAATTATAAATTACGAAAGAAATACACCTTGCCCGACAAACCTTCTCACTTAACTTCGAGAGAAAATTCAGCCTTAATTAGGCGAGAATAGAGTGCAATTTTAAATATTGCCTTGTAGACTACGATGTAATTGAAAAAGAAGGGACATAATAATGGTAGAAATGAAATTGCTTTTGAAAATGTATAAGCAATTTTTATTCATAAAAAATATTGGGCTATATAAGATCCTTGTCAATTTTGTAGTCGAGTTTATTGTTTTATGAAGCCCAATAATATGAAAATGAAAAATTTATTTGATTGCATTTATATTGAAAAGAAGCATCGAAAATTAAAGTGTTTATATTAGTTTGACGAAGATACCTAAAGTCATTTTTGAGGCTACGTAGAAAGTAAGTATTTTGTCTGTAAAAATAGAATTACTTTTACAAAATATGAGATATGTATGCTATGTTTTATTTAAGTGTCAGGCAGATGTAAGTCTATCGGACTAAGTTTCTGATACCGTACTGACAATGAAAATGTCAAATACGATGATAGAACTCATGATTGGCAGTTGTACAAGCTTAGAAATCACTTCACGGTCATGAATTACTCAAGCGCGTACATTTACAATTGAACTAACGAAATAGTGATCTTGATATTAAATTTAATGACAGATATAACTGTTAATTTGTCCCAGCGCTGGTAAAGACTTTCATAACTTGGCATTATTTCTAGTACTATTGTTAAGTCTTCTTTCATACAATAATAGTAGAATCACACCAATTTTGAAATAGAAAAGCCTATACTAAAGTTCACACAATAAAATTATATTCCCATTAAACGCTTAAATAGTTAGTACTACAGACAAGGTGATCTTGTTCAACCCTCTTATATTTCACGAGCAATTTCTCAATCTTGCACACTTCAAATACAAGTTCTTACAAAAGACGTAAGTGCGAAATACACAATAGAACAATCCTTACACAATTGTATACAAAAGTATGACAAATCACCGTTTTGAGAGTACTCCTCATTCATGCGATCTCTATGGCATCCCCGTCATTTTGATTTCTATCTATGTTTAGTGTGAAATATTGGTTAATTTATGTCAACTTGTGACGAATTGGTCGTCCTTGTGTCCGTGGGCTGTTTCGATTTGATCGAGAATCGAGGGTTACATTGGTAACAGTTAATCGATGGAAGCAGTCGTTTATTATGTCGATAAATGTCATTGTGTCTAACGTGGTGACAGTAATGGAATGTTGTTCCGGAGCTTTTACACGGCATTCAAAAATTAAGTTAGGAAATTAAAGCCAGCGCTCTACCAATACCTACTCATTAGTTTGAGCGAATGTTTCAGAAAATCGTAAGCTTCTAAAATCAATTTCGAGATTGAGCAACATGTTTTTTTTTAATGTTTGTTTGCAGGCAGAGGTGGTAATAAACTTGCTCCCCATTACATGTGATTTAAAAATAACTGTGTATGAGGATGTTATACAGTTTCTTAGCTCTTCGAGGATATCCAGGCATGAATATATGTAGGTATGAATCTGTATAATTTGGATAAAGGATTATTTAATGGACTCAGAGAAAGAGCTCTCAGCTCTTTAAGAAAACTATTCGTGATGTACTGACTACAATGCGGCCAAAAAGATGATCTATATGCAGCGTGTATATTTTTCGTTAGCTGTTTTTGGTAGCATGTCCGAGTCTATACGTAGAGCACTACTAAATTTGTTTTCACTTTTTGAACTCCTTGCACCAATTACACTCTAATCGGAAACAACAATTTCAGTATTTTCGTTTTTGGCAATTTTTTGTTTCGTGCGAGCTTCGCATCCTTTCTTTTTTACCAGTTGCACTACTGCACAATTACTGTAGTCATTTCTAATTTAAATATTACATAACCTGTGTTGCAGCAGTAGTGAATGCGACTGCTGTTCCTTTGGTTCGATTTCGGGACCGGGCAAAATGCTATTGGGTTTTTGATCAAGAAATTCTTGGTATTAGCACGGAGCTCAGTAGATGAAAATAAGCTCTTCCCCTATTACATCTGTTCCAAAACCATAACTAGCGAATTAAGGGTAAAATACACCTATGCTTATACAGTATAGAATAATCGTGAGACTTTGTATGTATATTTTTCTACTACATTTACCAATATATTAAAAAGATAACCGTTGAAGTAAAGATATCGGTACGACTTAAGAATCAGCCGTAATGAGGAAGTGGTGTAGATGGTTCTACACGTGGGCTAAATGAATGCTTGCAATCAGGAGGCGTGTAGTAATTTTGACCGGCTTTAAAGAAAAATATATACACAGATGAATCCCAAAAAATATTCTTTAATGTTAGGTTATTACAAGTAGAAGCTGCTAGCAAAATCTCAAAATCCTTAACAGCCGTAACTTAAACAAAGCCCTCAATAATAACTTATAAAGTGCCCTGGCACACAATTTTGTTCCAAAATTCATAGAGACATAAACTACAAGTATAAGCCTCAAATGTTTACGGTTATTATAACGAAGGTATGGCCATATTACAGCCACAATATCGGTCTATTGCTTGTCAGGTGGCCACCACAATTGATTGGACATTTAATGTACTGGAAAATTGCTGCAATATTGTATTATTTTTTAAATTACTTATTTGTTTTGTTGAGTTAATAGTATGGTAATGAAAGTGGTATAACAGCTGGGTAAAGACTTTAAAGTTATGGAGTTGTGAAACACCTGGATTGGTTGGCTGTTTAGTTTTTTCAGTGAGCAAAGGCTTTTGTTTCTACAGTGAAGAATATTGTAAAACTTACGATGAAATATGAAAACAATTTATATACTTGCATTGCCAAGATTATCACTTGCGTATTAGTGATACGCTAAAATAGGAGAAGCATAGCTGTATGATGATATATATGTATGATACCAGTGAGAACAGAATCTCTAAGACTCTTTAAGATTGTTTCGTAGCTGTTTTTACGATCTAGGATGATTATCCTTTAGTAATAATTTATTTACCCAAGTAGGTTAGAGCAGTGATAATGCGGCGTAGGCCACCGTAAATTTAATTATTTAGCTAAATGTCATTCTAGCTACTATATCTGCAATTCTTTCACAAAGAAATATTTATTTCATTAATGTAGACAGTCGTAACCTTAGTACAAAAATGACAATAAAATTATGAGAAAAAGGACTTTTCACATTTGTCTCGCAATATTGATACAACATCCAGACCTGAAACAACACAACACTCGGCGCAGTGGCAGTGGCGAGGCGACCACTTAAACCACTAGGCCATCCATGTAGTCAAAAAGACTTGATTTCATATTTAATCATAAAAAATCAAACATTACAAAATCATGCAAATTTGCATTTCAAAACTATTGAATCAAAGACAACTAATTAAATACATTGTCTATTGTCATTCCATAGACAATAATCTACAATGAAAATATATTTTTCTGTTTGTCATTTCCGTGGCGAATTGGACAGAAGTGTTTGGCAAACAGCTTTAAATTACCATTAGTCAAATCAAACTGGTTCTGTTAGTTACGCTTACAGTAATGATAGAAGAGGGGAATGATGGTTTGCAATGACAGCTTGAAAAGCGAAATCGGTTGAAGCTGATCAACAAAGGCAAAATTTAGAAATTAAACAACTGTGGAAACTGGTCTCCTAGTTGAAACCGTTGAGCTGTCATGCAGAGGTCTCGAATTCCTAGGGCTCGTGACTCAAACGCGAAGTTAGGCGTGTTTCAAATAGTCAATTAGCGCCTTTAACGGTAAAGAAAAACATTGTGAGAAAACCTGCATGTTTGAGAGTTTGCAATAATGTTTCTGGAGATAATTATTATTATGTAAAGTGAGCCAACCCGCACTAGGCCAGCCTGGTGGACTGTGGCCTAACCCTTTTGACACCGATAAGAGGCCCATGTCCAGCAGTGGGTCAGTTTACACACAAGGCTAATATTTTTATCATTTACTAATTATAATTATCTTTATGTATTAATTTTCTATATAACCTAACGTAACAAGCATCACAACTACATATGTCATAACCTCGAAACCTATAAATAATAAAATACTGCAACTGAATCTCAAAAGAGGTAATAAGCTCAAAACTGATCGAAGAGCTACGTCAGAAACAAAATAAGCAAAAGCAATTTTAAACCTTGCACATTTAAGTACATATTCACTTGCAGCATGTTGGGGTGACAGTGCTTGAAATCGGTAGCATAATAGCGAACATACGGTTGTCAAAGTGAAATGGGATTTATTGGACAACTAGAATAGAGGGTCACAAATGACATGCAAATATGTGACTTGTATGTACTTAGTTGGTTTTGTTATTATTATGTTTCTCTTATAACAGATATTTTTAAAATATTATATTAGAAAATACCTGGCCATTTGGAAGGTTTTCACGGAGATATAGCTCCAACGTTAAGAGGCCCTGCGAGAGTTTTAATCTAAAGTGGAATGGAACACCTACGGCGACACTAGCCGCAGCAGGCGTAGGACTATTGCTACGTATGGACTCTACATCCTACACAACAATCGGTTACTACGATGACCGCTTTCTATCAAGACGTGCGTTGTTCT